>JAJHZJ010000060.1:7495321-8849488 GCA_023548195.1 Bettongia penicillata ogilbyi
GTAAGACCTAGGCTTGAATTCTGCTGTTGACATTTGCTATGTGACTATGTCACTGCTACGTGACTAAGTCCTATCTGTAGTATTTACTTCAATAAGTTATTGTAAAGTTTAAATAACATTTCTAGCATCTAATCCCTTCTCACCATTCACACAAATTACCACCTAAACTGAAGCCTTCCTCATCTCTCACCTAGATTCTTTCAACAGCCTCATAAATGGATGCCCTGCCTCAAGTCTCTATCCCTCCAAATCATCCTCCAAAGATTGCCAACATCATTCTTTTAAGTGAAGATCTGATATGTGATTCCTCTAAGTCAAACAACTCCACTGGCTTTCTATATTGCCTCTAAGATAAAATATAAATTCTCTTATTTAGTTTTTAAAACCTTTTACAACTTGACACCAACCTGTGTTTTCCCCTCCCCTTCCCACACTCTGCAATCTCACTGACTTGGCCTCTCCGTTTCTCTCACTCCATCTGTCTCTAGGCCTTGCAATAGCCAACCCCAAAGTTGGGAATGCACTCCTCCTTATCTCAGTTTCTCTCTTCCTTTAGGATGAAGCTCTGTTACCATTTGCTGCATGAAGCCACTCCCAACACCTCCAAATGCCAGTGTCCTCCCTCCCAAACTACCTTGAATTTAACTATTTTGTATATATTTGTATTTATTAACTATTTATACTATATATATTTTTATATGTACTTTTCTCCCTCATTAGACATAAGCTTGTTGTAAGGGAGGATCACTTCATTCTTTGTATTTGTATCCTCTGTTGTTAGTACAGAACCAGGCACATAGTAGTCACTTAACAAATGTTTACTTTTTTAACTAAGTTAATGTATGCAAAATACTTTACAAACTTTAAAGCACTTTTATGAAAGTCAGCTATCATTATTACTGTCAGGGCTGCAAGAGATATTCCATTGGGGAGGCTCAGGCTGAAAGGAGAGCTAAATGGACATAGGAGGACATAAGACATATAACTGGAGTGTCTAACTGAAAACAGTCACTTTCAGATTATCTCCAAACCATGTCACCTGCACCCCCATTCTCTTCCTTACACTAGAATTAGGTGTCCTACCTGGGTACCATAGCAACCTAGAAAATACATTCCAAAGGCAAGTCTCTGATTAGGGCACCCCTCCAATTCCAAAACCATGCCTCCCAATCAAAATTCCAATCCTTCCAGTGCTACTGACCTCAATGAATAGTTATTTATAGAAGGAAAACAATCTCATAAAAGTAATTGACCCTAAACTGAGAATAATTAACAGACCTAATTATGGGGGGGGGGGATGGGGACAGGGGTGAACAGTGGTATATTTAAACACAAAATTTGTTAAATCTTTAAATGTATTTCTAATTGTCATAATGTGTGCAGGAGATGCTTTTGGCAGGGAAGGGAGGACTCAGCTCTAATATTAATTCAACAAATCTTTATGGACCTGTGGAGACAAAATATTAAAATACACTACAGAATAAACATGTGCATATTCACTGAATTCATCTTTCACCCTCTCCCTTTTCCTAACTTTCCCCTTACTGTGGAGGACACCACCATCCTTCTGGTCACCCAGGCTCACTCACAACCTCATTCTATATTCCTCACTCTTCCTAATCCCACATATCCAAACTGTTGCCAAATCCTAGCAATTCTATCTCATGATACTAAAACAAGCCTTAATATCTCAAATTTTGACTACTGCAATCAATGGTCTGCTATCTGGTCTCCCTGCCCTCAAGTCTCTCCAATCCGTCCTCCACTTTGCTGTCAAAATGATATATTCCTAATGTACAAGGTTATGTTTCCATTTCTCTCTCTTATCCACTGCACACACTCCCTTTTCCCAAGTGATTCAATTTCACTTGCTCCCTGTTACTTCCAGGATCTAACATAAAGGCCTTCATATTTGCCCTCTGCACTACTCACCCTACCTATTCTTCCAGTCAGTGACACTAGCCTTGCTGTTCCTTGTACATAACATTCTAATCTCCTGTTTCTGGCCACTTTCATTGGCCATTCCCCCATGGAAAGCACTCTCTAATCTCCACCTCTCAGGTTTTCCTAGGTTCCTTCAAATTTCAGATAAAATCCTACCTTCTTCAAGAAATCCCTCTGCTCTCCCTCAATGCTGGAGCTTTTCCTATTACCTTCAATTTGCACTGTATATATCTTAAACGTACATAATTATTTACATGTTGTCTTCCCTATTAGAATATGATCTCCTCGAGGGCAGGAACTGGTTTTGATCTTCTTTGTATCCCCATGCCTGGCATACAGTAAACCCTTAATGCTTGCTGTCTAGATTTAATCAATTACTAGTTGAATGGGTTATTTTAGACACAGCTACCCATTTTTCCATATCTTAAGTCACTGAGTTTTTCCCATTTCCCTTTTCTCCTTGTTTTCTCCAGGCTCACAAAACCTCATATGTATTCTAATTCCTTCTAATAAATACCCCAGGCTAACATAGTATACAGTTAGTTGTGTCTGGAAAGGGTTACAGAGGAAATGACTGAACAGTTTCAAAGTACTCTTCTGATGCTTTCAAGAGACTAATAGTCGTACTTACAACCAATGTTTGTCAAGTTAACTAAACTAGAATCAACAAGCTATTTAACTATTGTCTAACATGAAAAGAAAGGAGAAAAGGAATTGAAATGGGATTGATGAAAAAAAAGTTAACTTGGATGGCAAAAAAATCTTTATTTTTCATCACTCTGTAACTGAAATTTAGCATTTCCTTCCATTATTTAAAAACATAACTTGAGGAGAAGACCAACAGGTTTACTAGACTGACAAAGGGGTCCAGGACACACAAAAAAAGTTAAAAAACCTGACTTAAGAGCATAGTAATAAAATCAGATCTGAAAGAGGCCTTAAAGACCATGTCCAATGTTTTTAAATTATACTCCTTATAACCCTGTTAATCCAAATTATGCTAATAGATATTGACAAACTTCAATGCTACTGATTGAATGCTACTTGGTTCCTTCAAAAATGTGAAATTATGTCCAAAAAAACTCATACTTTTTCAGCATGACAGTAGGCCAAGGTTCTTCTGCTGAGTTTCAATATTTTTCCAACTCCCTTAATTCTGGAGGTATTAATTAAGCTTCTCAAGCCAGTCATGTATGCATAACACCAATACAGTAGAAGCCCAAATGTATATCAAGGACAAACTAATTTATAAAATCTAAACTCACCACCTCCTTTTACATTCCTGCAATGCATCCCAATTACTTTCAATTTCTACCTGTTGAAATTCTTTCCTCCCTTCAAGAATCAGTTCGGGTACCAACTCTTCTATGAATCCTAATTTGACCTCAGATATTCCTCAATCATTAAAACTCTCATGACATGCGACATGACATGGACCTCTCTCATGAGTTACATTACAACTTGGATTATACTCACAAACATATTTTATCTTCTCCTACTAAATTCTAAGTTCCCCAAACACATTTTACCTTTGTATCTCCAGCATCTAATATAATGTCTTGTATATAAGCTGGTTTAAAGAAACTGTTTTTGCGAATTAGGTGACCTGATCCCTATTAGCAAAGCTGGAATAAGACTCTGGATGTTCTGGTTCCTTGAATAGCCTTTACACTGCCACTCTTAGGGCTAAGCGTGACTGAATTCTACATCCTCATTACTCAAACTTTTTCCCCCTTAAACTCTTATAAGGTTAACTTTCCATCTTCCTGCCATTATTATTATGTTTTTCTATAGGTCTATGACGATGATATATTATGGCAAGAGAGTAAATTCACAAAATTATCTAAAGACTCTCTTCTGTTTTGTATTGACCAAGTTAATTCTCAATAGGTTTAGATAAATTCTTGAGCATTACCCATACATACTATCTCAAATTTGCATGCTGACGTCAGAGCATATTGGAAACAGTTGCCTCTACTAAACCAAATGTAACTGAAGACAGAGATGGCAGGCAACTCATAGTAGAATTCTCACTGGAATCCATTTGAGTTTACTTAAGGTTTTCTATGATTAAAGAATTTCTTATCATCTGAAGCATTTTTTAAAAAGTCAAGACATTATTTCCAATCAAACACACTATACTTATGTGAAGTACGGCATTAAAAACTGGTACAGTGGAAAGAATGCAGCAGGTGGCCTCTGGGACTCAAGTTCTAGCTCTGACCTGACTACTGACAAGTCCTCCTTGGGAGTCTTGCTTTCACTTAACCTCAAAGATTTAGTATTGAAATGGACCTCAGAAGTCATCTAGTCCAATCTTATTTTGTAGATGAAAAAATGAGACACAAAAGTAAAGTAATATGCCCAAATTTACAAAAGTAGCTAGTAACAGAAACAGGATCTGAATCCAAGTCCTTTGACTTCAAACCAGCACTCTTACTACTATGTTCAGTCATTTTTCAATTGTCTGACTTTATGTGACCACATCTGGAGTTTTCTTGGCAAGGATAGTAAAGTGGTTTGCCATTTTCTTCTCCAGCTCATTTTACAGATGAGGGAACTGAGGTAAACAAGATTAAGTGATTTATCAAACACCTAAGTAGGTGTCTGAGGCCAGATTTTAACTCAGGAAGATGAACCTTCTGATTTCAGATCAGGGACTCATCCACCTCATGCCCTCCCACTATTATAACACACTTATAAATCTTACAGTGACATAAAGAAATGAGCTCTTATGTAATATGTCTAACAGAGTAGGAATGAAGAAAAATCAACTAGTTACACAGGAAATTTTTAAAAATGGAATTTTCTGGTACAGGTTATCATCTCACATCCCTGGTCTCATGTCTGATAACCCATATTTTGGGTTCAAACTAAATCATTTTTAAAGATCCCTCCTCTCTACTTTTTCCAAAGTACTTAATTATGTTCTAATGTGTATGATTTGTGTGCATCCTTCATCAGCCCGTGCACTCCTTGAGGGCAGAGAATGCTTCATTTCTTATCTTTGTATTCCTCACAAATTTCCTTCACAAATCTTTGTTCAGTTGAGAACAGAAACTTGGATAAAGATGAATTGTAGTTTAGCTTGATTTAAAAGGTACAGCACATCATTTGTTTAAATTTCCCTATATATACAGAATATCTCAAAAACAGCTTCCAGATTATAGGTCCTGCTTCCAGCCCAAGCCCTAAGATATCTTTCTGAAAACAATCCCACCTCCCCACCCCTCAGAGATGTGGCCTGTCAACTGCTTTGATGGGTACTGCAGCCACAGCCACTGAAGACTCTGATAAGACATCTCTTGCCACCACTCCCTGCAATTAACAAATGCTTCAGTATCATAACTGATATGATTGTTAGTGAAAATGACATTAAAAAGAAAACATCTGCTTTGCCACTGAACCCTAAGGATTATGGTACCTACCTACCTTTCCACCTTATTTTCCACCAGCTTCAACTTCCTATATATGTCCTTTCCCAAGTTAGAATGTGAGCCCTTTTCTATTGGTATCCCCAATGCTTAGCATAGTGCTTTGCACACAGTTATTACTTACTGAATGAAAAATGCTTCTTCATTCATTCATTTCATTAAAAAAAAACCAAACACAAACTTGGAACTCGGAGAAAGTTTGTTTCTTCCCTCCAGCAACATCCACCAAAGACTCCAAGTTTGGAAAACTGTAACCACACTAAATGCATTATAGTTAATGCAAAACAAACGGAAGTGAAGTCAATTCCATTTGGACCAGAGCTCATTTTAGAAATGGCTACCGTGTTTACAGCCTGAGGGTCAAAGTAGCCTCTCTGAGAATCATCAGGACTCAACTCACCTGGCCTTTCATAACCTTTTCAAGTGCCATATGGAGATCAAATCTCCCCCATCTGATCCCCACAAGAGATGCAACATAAGAACGAAAAAATCCACCCAAACTCATCCCGACTCGTTTTGCCTAAACTATGGGGGGCTACGGAATAAAGGCGGATTCCACAGGCCCTCTGAAGGCAGGGTGCGGAGACGGCTAATTTAATAGCCTGGGAATCGGGGGGCCGAGAGCGAGAAGCTACATCATTTGGACTTCTGGGACCATGTGCATGCAGCGTAGCTCTGGCAAGGGCAATGCCAGTCTCCCAGCCCCAAAGCGCCTCCCAGGGGTTTACTGCCAGGCCGAACCGAAGCAAACCAAAGCGAGCGAGTCTCAACCCGCCACTAGAGGCCGCCGTAAGCCCCTCCTCGGCCTCACTAACCATCCTGCGCCTGCGCACACGAGAGTCTACTACTTTAAATTTATTTATTTATTGAGAGAAAAGAAATCCGAGCGCAGGCGCGCTCCGCCGCCGCCCCGCACTCGGAGCGCGCACCTGAACGCCAGTCCCCGGACAGCCCGCGCGCCTCGACTCGGTCACTTCCGCCTAGCGAGGGGGGAAAAGAGGGAGGGAACGGGAGGCTTGAGGGACAGCCCGAGCCCCGACCCTTCAGAGTAGGCGGCGTCGGCCGCCACATTAACCCCTAAGACTCACCAAGTACATGGGCTGCCACCGGTTCTCAGCATCCACCTCCTCAAACTCCCGCTCGATGGTGACGGACATGGTGGCGGGCGAGACCTGGCGCGAGTAGAGCCGCCGCGGCCGGAGAGGCACATGCCCCGTCCTCGCTGTAACAGCCGAGTGCGAGTCGCACTCGTCTCCCCGGCGGCGGCCGCCTGGCGCATGCGCGTTCCGCTTTCCCTGCTTTCTCCTCCTTCCCGCTCCCCCCAACCCCCAGCGACGGCGCCGAACACCAGCTGCTCGCGGCCGGGAAAGTACCTGAAGCGTAGAACGTCAGCACGCTGACTTGGCGCGGAAGAGGCGCGTGGGGGCTGCCATTCTCCGGTCGGGAGAGAGCCAGGAAGGGGTCCCCGCCTCGGGGAAATGGCGCCCAGGTGGGGAGGGGGCGGGGTCGCCACAGACCACCGTGCGGGGCCGCGAGATCAGGAGGGGGCGGGGAGGGAGGGGCGAGGCGCTCGCAGGCCCCGCCCCCTGGACGAACGCCGAGTCTACGCGGCTCGGCGCTCCCGCGTGGAGGAAAACGACGGGCAGAAACTGGGGAAAGTAACCGAGGGCAGCCGGCCTCGCGTAGCGCGCCTCCGCCCCGTGCTCCCCGCTCCGGGCTGTGATCTCCCCCTAGTTTGTTTTCTTTTTCCTCTCAGTCTGTCCGTAGCAGGGATGGGGAACCCGCAGCCTCGAGGCCACACGTGGCTTTGTAGGGCCTTGGGTGCGGCCTTTTGACCGAGCCCTAGTTTTACTGAACAAATCTTACTAAGGCGATTTGTTCTGTGAAGTTTAGATTATTAGAGAAAGTTTAAACCTTTTCAGCGGAGCTCAGAGCTGGGTGACCAAGCGGATAGAACTCGACGACCTGGGACACGTCGTAGTTGTGTGATTGCTCGTGGGTCTGTAAAATGGGAATGTACGAGATGATGGAGGTGAAGTGCTGTGCAGGCCTCGAAGCGCTCCGCAGAGAATCTAACCGGCATTTTTCATTCAAGAAATGATCGTGAAGCCGAAGGCACTGCGCCACGAGTGGGGAACAAAATTAAACAGTTCTTTCCTCGGCGAGCTTACATTGAACCCGGTAGCAGCAGGGCAATCAAGGCTTCTCCGCAGAGATAGAGACGCCGTCTGAGCCGAACCAGGCATGGTGGAAGGATGTGGGGCTAAGACCTGGCTCTACCACCTGTGCGACCGTGACTTGTCCTAGTAAGCGCCCTAGGACCAAATTCCGTATATGTGTAATGAAGGCCTTGCACTAGATGGCTTCCAAGGACGTTTTCACCAGTAAGTATGACCCGAGGCCGGTAGGACCTCTTCCAGATCTAAATCTGTGATGTGTGTGATTTGAGGGTTGCAGGAGAAGCCTTTCTAACCCCGCATTGGAGGCGGTGAGGTGCATAAGTGCTGGACCTGGAGTCAGGCCTGAGTTCAAACCAAGCTTGCCACAGATACTTCATAGCTGTGTGACTTTGGCCAGTCATTTAACCTGTTTGTTTCAGTTTCCTGGCTTGTAAAATGAGGATAGAAATAGTACCTACCTCTCAGGTTTGTTGGAGGATAAAAGGAATTAATATTTGTAAAGTATATTGCAAAACTTGAAGTACTATGTAAATGCCACCTATTATTGTATTATTATCCCATATGTCTCACAGATCTATTCTGGTGTCTTAAATGCCTCCATTATAGATTAATTACTTATAGAGAGCTTAGAACTTGAGTTCAGATTTATGTTAGCACTTACTAGCTGGGTGATGACTGGGCAGGTCATTTAACTTCTAGCTCATTTTCTTCAACTGCAAATAGGGATATTAATAGGGTCTATTTCATAGGTTTGTTGTGAGGATCAAATGAGATAATATTTGTAAAGCACATACTACAATGCCTAGCATGTTGTAAGCTCTTAATAAATGCTTACTTCCTTCCTGAAAGAAGGGATTTCAAATTAGAATTTTATCTTCTTGCCCTCCCCCCACCTCCAGTATTGCTATAGGAAATTATTTTTAAGTTCAAGACACTTTCCAGGTTACCAACCCTTAATGGAGAAGTAGTGCTCCAAGCTGTATTCAAAGATTTGATTCCCTTCCCATCAAATCCCAGTTATGCCAAGACCATCACAACTAATGAATATCAAATAAACTTCTTTATTTGATAACTGATAGCAAACAAGTCATAGACGTTATAAAGTTTATAATAGACAATATACAAAGTACATGAGCTCTCCTTTTGGGAGTAACAGAGACTCCTCAATCTCAATCTTAGCAACATTCCCTAAAATCAATAATGTAGCAAGCTGTAAATCAGACAGGTGTTGAGGCTTCAACTCTTCTACATGTTTGCCTTTTCTCAGTTTTTCTTTCCCTTCAGGGATCTTTCCCTGAAGAGAACTTGAAGCATGTGTTTCTTCATTTGATACTAGAAGCCAGAAGACATCTCTCCTACAACAATGTAAATGGAAAGAAGAATGACCACAGAAAAAGCAAAAGTATGTTAGAAAATTACAAAAAACAAGCATGACCCCAAAGAAGAGATAGAAGATATCTCCTTCTTCTCCTTTGAAGAGGTGACATGGGAATGGATGATTGCATAGATTTTCAGACCTTTTTAATGCATTGATTAGTTTTGCTTATTTTTTCCTTTTTCTTTTTTTTCCTTTAAAATAGTTTTATGAAGGGTGGCTCTCTGGAGGGGGGTAAAGGGAAAAGATACTGGAAGAAATATCATTGATACTAAAACAAAAGATATCAATTTTTTTTTGAAAAGAAAGAAATCTCTCCTGTCCCAAGCTCTGTCAACTCTACCACTCACATAGACATGGAGTGCTAGCTAATGATTCTCTCTACTAATGATGAGAGTCTTAGTAGATATACCAAGTGTGCACCTGGATTACATATACATTCATATATGCCAGAACTGGGGCAGTGATGACAGAAAAATGGGGCCAATAGGATGGTCATCTAGGTGGAGAGGTCTCAAGGAAACGACCTGGATGCCAGTAAGGTTCTAACTTTAGTTAAAGTTAGTAGAGAGACAAAATGGAAGTAATTGAAGAAAGAGAAATGTGAGGCCAGACATTATTTAACCCTGATGTTACTGGCATCCATTGACCCAGGAGTGAATGCCTAATGAGCCCAGTGAGAAGTGAGAGGCATGTTGGGATCTGGGCAAACAGAGTGGAGAAGCAATAACAGCTCTGCACAGTCAAGTCAGAACCGCTAGTGAAGCAGAAGGACTATGTTAGTGACTGAAGCCTTCCATTCCTTGGAGCTGCAGGAATGAGTTTGAATTTGAACTTGGGAACTGTGATGCTTTAAATATTCAGTGCCCAAAAGAGGGCAAGCCTTGAGACATCTATTCTTTGTACTTAAATGTATTTGTTTTCATCCATTTCTAAAAAAATTATTAAAGAACTATAGTTAAAACATAATTTAAAGCAACATGACACAAAAATGGAAACTATTGAACAGCCTATATTTTAGATCGTTTCAGTTGCGTCCAGTTCTTCATGACCACATTTGAGGTTTTCTTGGCAGAGATGCTGGAGGGGTTTGCCATTTCCTTCCCCAGCTCATTTTACAAATGAGAAAACTGAAGCAAACAGGATTAAGTGACTTGCCCAGGGTCACACAGCTAGCAAGTGTATAAGAGGAGCTTTGAATTCAGGTCATCCTGCCTCTAGGCCTTTTGCTGTGTCTACTGAACCTCCTTGCTGCTCCAGAGTTTGAATTAAGGTAGCATCAAAATCAGTGGTGATAACATTTGTATAGTCCGTTACAATTTGCAGAGTGTTTTCATATACAGTATTTGTTTGAGCCCCACATTACAAGGAGGAGAGTAATTATTATCATTTTACAAATGTCTTTCGAATATGGGTCATGACTGCAGTCCTTCAGATAATAAGTGGCAGAACAAGGACTGGATCTCAGCTTTTCTGAATTCTAGTCCAGTACTTAAATTAAAATAGTAACCTGTTTTTCTTTTCAATTCAGACTCTTGCTTCTAAATATGATGACTTTAAGCTTACACCCTCTCCTTGGGTAAGGTTGTTGGTTTGTTTGTTTGTTTTAATTATCTTTCATTTTCAGCCGTGTGGCTCAAGTCAAGGTTGTAGTTGAAATACTGTTCAGAATCTAATAAAGAAAAGGAAAGAAGAAAGAAAAGAAAAGGAAACAGTGAATCGACTATATATGTATGAGGGATTGGTCTTATATCCAAGTGGAGAAGGTTACTGTCCTGGTTTATTTATTTTTTAATACGTATACTGGAAACCTTTATTATCTACATGCCAGGTTAATTGGATATAGTTTAGATCAGTGTTTCTCAAACTGTGGATTGTAACTGAATGTGGGAGTCACAAAAAATTTGGTAACAGTAAAAGGTTTCTGAATGCACAACAACCAAAAATTAATTCAAAATCAAACATAATGAATCTGAGGTGTTTCTAGCAGTTACTTGCATATGTATCACATTATACAACTTCACTGAAGCCTTTGTTCTAAACACACAACATGCACACTTTGCACATCATGCCATATAATGCCAAGGAATACTGCCAAAAACACCTCAACTCAGATTCAAGACTTGTATGTTATGAATTGCAGTGTTTTTACTGTACATACAAAGTTTTCTTCTCTTTCAGAAATATAATAGTTTAATTATGGAAAATAAAGACTTAATAATTTCCTACTATCATTCCTCAGCATGTAAGTATAGAATTGTGTCTTTGGATTGCATTGTGCTAGAATGTTTGATTTTAAAAATTGCTGTTATCCCCCTTTATAGAAATGTGTTTAATTGTAGCAAATAAAGACAAAAGCCCTCTGATAATATTTCTCTACCATCACCATTGTATGTGTACGTAAATGTGAATATCAATTTTTAAAATTAAGCACAAGCAAATGTAATTTCATGCACTAAAGCTAGTACTTATTTGAGAAATTATTAGCAATATTTATATTGTAGGACAAAAATTTTTTTTGGTTATGGATAACTAAATTTAGACAGAAGAGGTAAAAATATGACAATGAAGCAGTGTCTTCGCTATCAGGTTTTAGCACACCTAAACTGACAAGAAAAAAAATCATATTGAATCATTTTTGCATTATAGATTTACTTCTAATAATGACAATGGTGTACTCTTTGCCTAATTTATAATGAAAATTTGGCTGCAGAGAGCATGAAACCAGCCAAACTAAAATGACATCTTAATAGCAAGCATGCAGCATACTTCAGTAAACCAAGGGAATATTTTGAACAAGTTTAATATCTTCAAATAAAGAAAAGCAGTATTTTGAGAAATTTGTTGATTGTCAAGGAAAAGTATTGACTTGTATCTTATGAAACTTCTTATTTAATTGCAAAAACTAAAAAGTGCTATACAATAGGAGATGTTACCTTTTGCTATTAAAATATTAGAAATATTTCATGGAAAAAGTATGGTGCATCAGTAAGCACCCCAGACATACACAGAGGGGCCTGCTATCACAAGTTCTTAGATCTGCATTTCTAAAAGGAAAGCGATTTTTGAGAGCTCAGCAATTCACTTTAATAAAGTACATATATCATTCACTTAGTTCAGGGGGGAAAGTCAGCACCCTGAACTTCAGAGAAAATACAGATAAATCTAAATCAACAGACAGTGCTTCTGAACTGTCTGACAGTAAGCAATACATACATTACAAATCAACAGATAGATGTGACTGTCTAACCATACATAAATAGTTACCAGAGAGTGAAGCACCAACATCTGGATTTTCAAAGTTGGGAGAAGGGCTGCTTAATGGCTTCCCAGAGTCTCATCTGGCACACAAAGCTTCTTCCAAAAACTAAACCCCAAAGTAAAAACCTTATCTCAGAGTCTTTAAACACTTTTTAGAGCCAGAGGGCATCACAACCCTTGAGAAACAGTGCTTCGTTAACAAAAGGTCCAAGCCTTCCTACAAATCTTCCCAGGCCCATTAATGGGTGGGGAAGAGCTTCTTTAATCACATTATTCAATCAGAGGCACTTGATTGTACTAAAAAAAAAAAGATCCCACTTAGCTTGCTGTTACTTATGGGAATGAAATTTGTAAAATTCCTTTGTTGAATGATACTGTTTCCAAAAGTATTTCTGAAATTGGGAATTATCAATTCCAGCAGTTTATTACCAGGTTTAAGGTCAGCCCAAAGTCTGCAATTCAGTTAGAGGAAACAACTGATATTTCTAACATGGCACAGTTGTTACTTTATGTAAGATATGTTTATGAAGGAAGCATGCATGAGGAATTACTGTTTTGTTGTCCTTTGGAAGGGCACACAAGAGAGGGAGATATATATCTTAAAGTAGAGGATTTTTTCAGAAATGAAAATTTACAGTGGAAAAATTGCATTGGAGTCTGTACAGACAATAATGGGCAAGAATGTTGGATTTGTAGCAAAAGTTAAAGCTGGTGGCAGTGAACATATTCCTTTTACTCACTGCATGATCCATAAGGATGTACTTGTAGCCAAAAAAAATATCACTAGAGTTAGATTTTTTGCCTTGTGGATACTATCAAAATCATTAACTTCATTATTAACACATTAAGCCATGCCCTTAATATTCATTTGTTTTCAAAACTTTGGAAAGACATGGACTCTAATTACAAAAATTTATTACTACATGCAGAGATGTGGTGACTCTCAAGAGGGCATAGTTTAAACAGATTATCGAATTGAAAGATGAAATATTTTTGACTGAGCAGAAATCCAATTTTGCCATTTTTTGTAATGAATTATGACTTTGAAAACTGTTAGATATCTTCAAAAAACTCAATGATTTAAACATGTTGCTTCAAAGAAGGAATTATAATGTATTTATGTTAAAAGATGAACTTGAATGTTTTACTTAAAAAAGTTAACATGTGGAAGAATAGGGTAGAAAATGTCTCTTTAGAAATGTTTACAGCCACAGATGATTTTATAATTGAAAATAACCTTCCCAAAGATTTCATTGTAAGAGCTATAATTGATCATCTGAAGTGCCTAGAGACCCAGTTTCAGAAATGGTTCCCTTCAAATTTTGATTCTAAAAAACTAATTTGGGTTCATAAAGCATACTCAGTTGAAATAAAAAATGTCAGTTATCTGCTATTACATGTTCAAGAAGAATTTGCCAAGTTGTCAAGCAACACAGGTTTAAAACTTGAGTTTCCTAAAAAAAAATCATTAAATGAATTTCGATTTGGAATTAGGAGAGAATTTTCAACAATTTCTGAAATGACCCTAAATATACTTATGCCATTTTGTACTATATATTTATGTGAAACAGCATTCTCAGTATTGACAATTATATAAAATCAAAATATCAGTCAACTCTGAAAAATATTGAAAATGCTCCATATTCTGCAGTATCAAATATTCTGCCAAGATTTAATTCCTTATCTAAAAATAAATAAGCACAACCATCTCATTAATATACAAATTTGCTCTTATCTTTAATTGTAAAATGATATGTATGCCAAAGAATTGTTTTAAAATAAATTTCTTTGTGATTTATTATCAGTAAATGTTTGATTTGTATACCTATTTTATATACGTAGAGTCATGAAAAAATTTCTCAGGCATAAAGGGGTCATGATAGAAAAAGTTTTAGAAGCCCTGGTTTAGTTGAGTACAGTTTTATTGGCAATATCCAAAGCACCACAGGTTAGACAAAGAGAGCCTTCTTTCCTCCATTAAACTGGGTCATTTTCTTGATCTTAGCCAAATCAGTATTATTCAGCTCCTTGACAGCCTCCTTGATCTGATGTTTATTGGCCTTGATATCCACAATGAATATTGTAGTAGTGTTGTCCTCATTCTTCCCCATTACATACTCAGTGATCAAGGGAAACTTCGTAGTGGTCAAGCTTTTTATTCCAAGAGGGACTTTTCTGAAGGACTTTGGGTTGTTTCTGAAGCCACAGTTTCAGAAGGTAGATTTTTCTTTTGTTGAGGCTTTGGACATCCTAAAACACTGCCTTCTTGGCATTTGAGGCCTTTGACATGTGACTTCTGGGGAGAAGCTTCCTTCTTTGACTTTGGCATCATTGTAGGTGAAAAAGCTGACCTGGCATAATTTGTCATGCCCTAAGCATGTCTGGTGAAATTCTAGTGTGAGTATTATTTCTTTTAGATAATAAGATACCCTTGTTGTAATCTAACTACCTTAAATTCCAGTAATTCATAACTTAATGTGAATTAAGTTCAACAGATACTTCCCTACTAACCACTGACAATGGAGTTTTGATGGGATGGGTATGAGAAAGCATAATTTTGAAACCTATAAAAGGGCCCTGGGTAGGCAGGCCTAGGACACCTAATCTAGTATAGAAGACTTGCTGCTGCTGAAAGAAGGGACTGGTGACCTGAACCACTCCCTATTCTGTATCTAGTCATTGATGTTTGCTGGGGTTCAACTCTGGTGAAACCTTACCTCTAATTAGGGGGATTCAACCTTCTATACTCACACTCACTGGCTCAATAAAGTCCTATCCCAGTATCCAGGAAATCATGTTATTTTTTTGGCTCATTTCCAGGGACTTCCCAAAAAGAAGAGTAGGAAAAGAGGTATTCAATGCACAATAAGAATTAGGCAAAAGAATTTATTCCTATGCAGAAAGAAATGATAACCATAGTAAGAATCATAACATGTACCAAGGGAGCCTTTTTATAGAATTCGGTAACATTTTTCTTTTTAAAGCACCTGGTCTCCCTATCTTGCCCAGGATGGAAGTGCAGGGGTCATTCGCTTCCCAGTTCCACTATGATCTTCAGGAGAGCTCTGACTTGCTCCACTTCTCTCCTGAACTGTCTTGCCTTTCCTCCTCCACTCTCAGAGGGTCATCCCCCAAGTTAATGCAGAACTTAATAGATCTCCAATCAGCTTACCTTCCTGCAACTCAGAATCCCAGAGCTCAAGAGATCCATTAGCTTCAGCCTCCCCAGTAACAGGTACTATAGGCCCTGAGGCTAGAATTCAGTAACTAGTACCTCTCCTGGGAGGCTTCAAGCCTCAATAGGAGATAATATAATATCCAGGACTACTAATTAGATATTTTTGTATTTTACTTTTCCCTTGAACTGTCCTAATATTCCAGTGATGAAAAGCTCCTGGCAAAGCAGGTATTTCCCCTACTATCAGTCACTACTACTCTGGTGGACACCATGGCTTGCCATTGTGTCTGTGGATATTGTTTTCATTATCATACCAGGGGAAGACAGTACTACAGCTGCAACTACTAATTTTCAGATTTTTTTTTTGAAATTCACAAGGCTACCTACTTAAGGAAAGGAATAAGAGAGTCCCACCCTATTCCACACATAAGCTTGACTAAGCAGGACATGTGTGTACTGTCAGATGGGACCAGATGGGAGGTAGGGCAGCTGTCCTTCCTCCACTAAATTCTCTGGATGCAGTTCAAAATAGTCCTCATGCTTTGAAGCCAGAAAAGAAATGAGAGAGGTAGAGGGACATGCCCCCATTTTTCTGTACTGATTTCTGGCTTAGCAGCCCAGGGAATTCTTGTAAAACCATATTCAGGGCCAGAAGTAGCACTCCTCCTCCTTCCCTCAAACTTTCACAGGGTGTCCTGAAAGAAGATAAAAAATACCTGTGCATGTGTTTTACAAACCCCCATTTCATTCCGAGATAGAAATATGAGTCATTCAATGAAGGAGAAAATAAGCCAAGTCAGAGAAAAACTTTAGATATCAGAACAGTGAATTAAGGGAGGAGTTAGGGCCCAAAGACAAACTTTGCCTACTTTAGCCCTGTGGGTAATCTTTGAAGTGCAATATTCAGAAAGATTTTCATTGCATTGATAAAGATAAGATATTTATATTAATAAGTAACATGGATTATTAATAGTAATTAATATAAATGAAACTTTAAAGGTGATAATTTCAACATGAATATATTAATAGTAGCAATCTTTCATTTCTCAGCACTTAACATTATAGTGTATGTAATTATTTATGAGGAAGGAGCAATTCAATGTACCAAATTCAAAACTACAGTTCAAAGAATTAGGTTTTGTTTTTTAAATGTTGTATTTTAATCATCAGAATCAATCTCACAAAAGAGTGATTTCAACAGACCCAAGGGTTAAATATTAAATGCCAAGATATCAACAATACGGGAAATACTACAGTCATAACAAGGATTGCATAATCCTTCTGTGGTTAACTCTTATGATAAGTTACAAAGTGATAAATTAGAGATTGCCTGGTTCATTTGTTAAAATTAAATCATTCTTAAATGATTTCAGAAGATAATTTTCTTGTAGTTCACTGGGACAAATGGTTTAAAAGAATAAATCTTTAATTTTATGTTATCTGATAGTTGGGTCAATCTGGAAGCAAATCTTTTCAAAACCAGCTAAAGAATATTATGAGCATCGATAACAACACTAGAGAGAATATATTATAGGATAATTGATGTCAGGAAATTTGCATTATAAACAATAGCCATTATATGTAAAGTAATCTCACAGAAAATGATATGGAAAATTGGCTGAGGATTATTTTGTATATTTCCTCTGCTGTGTAAGAATGGACATATATTTTAATACTTTTTTTGAGGTATAAATAGACTTTCTAAATTAGGAGGATTTGTGATTTTAGCCAAGATAGAGATGAGAATATAGTGTCATAGGTATGCTTCAGGAAAGAGATCTAAATTACAACATAACAAAGAGATCAGTATCAGAGATGTTTGCTTTCTTCATACCAGCAAATAAAAAGGAAGTCAAAGAATTCAAGCTAGTTCTGGCTGGTTGAATTTATTGCTAGTATATCCACTCTGAAAAGAAAGAAAGAAAGAAAGAGAGAGAGAGAAAGAAAGAAAGAAAAAGAAAAGAGAAGAAAAAGAAGGAAGGAAGGAAAGAAAGTGAGAGAGATGGGGGAGGAAGAAAGAGAAAGAAAGAAAGAGTACCTCATTAGCTACTTGGGAGAAGTTGTGATTTTGTTTTATTTTGAATTGTAAAGGGCGCTAATTAACTGCTTTCAGACTATATTGCTGTGATTAAAGGTGTTATCTCTAGTATAGATATATTCTTGAGCACATGTAAACTGCTGGGTGACACAAGGTACGAGCTTACTACTACTGTTTTTCATCTTTGTATCCCTGGCACCTTTCTCATAGTAGGCACTATTAATAAATGCTGTCTTGGATCTCTTGTGAAGTTAAAAGTTATCCCAACTCCCTCCCAAGTCTGGGGCTGTTCCTGAGGGCAGCCTAATGGCCTTAGTCTACCTGCTAAGTACAGCAGGTCATTTCCACAGGAAACTGAGGAAACCCAGGTTTGAATGAAGCAGGGTTTTTATTTTACAGGATTTTTATTTTACATTCTGTTTAAAGAACCATGCTAGATACTGACTAGGGTAGTTCTGAGGCTCATATATATTCAAAAACAATTCTAGAAAAGGTAAATTACTTTTTAATTTTTAAATTGTTAGCTGTAGGGCTGGGCACTTCAGAAATCAGAGTGGAAAGTTGTTTTTCTTTTTAAAAAAAAGATTTTTTAGAAAGGTGATGCATTGGTTTCATACTCTCATTTAAATCAACTCTTACATGTTCCATATTTTCATACTTAGAATTCAGACTCCTTTTTTTCTGATCTCAACTTTAGAAGCTCTTCAGAAGAATATACTATATCTAATCCTTGTTCTATAAGTTTTGTAATGGTCTTTGGCTCCAAGTATTGAAATCTAATAACCAATTGTAAAAGAAAGCTCACTTGAGTCTATCAGAGGAACCTACAGATTTATGAAGACAAGGAGAGATTCTAGCTTTGATTTCTACTTGATGCAAGCTGTAATAATTCCAAATGGTTTAGTTAGCCATGGTGGTTGAATTCAGCTAGAAAGAGTTCTGTACACCCATACATAATGCAGAGGGCTAAAGACTGCTTTATAGTCAGGGAACCTGGGTTCGTAAGCATTATTCAGTCACTTATTACATGTGCGATCTCAGGAAAGTCACTTTACCATTTTGAGTCTTGGTTTTCTCATCTATAAAATGAGAAGACTATATTAGATAACTTCCCTCTCAGCTCTGTGAATCTGTGAAAACCACTAATTTCTTTTGCTTAGGAATTTTCATTGTATATTAGGACTTATTGCCATATCACATTTCACTAGTAGGTGCCAATATATACTATTCTCTATTTTAGTGGAGAAATTTCTCAAGTCTGAAACTCCAATTTATATATAATAGATTATTTTCCTCTTTTGCTATGTAGTTTGCAATTGTATGTAACATAGTTTTATGACATGTTACTTGATTCTCATGCCACATTTGCAATATATTTTAATTTTTTAGAATACAGTTTTCTTGAAAACCAAAATTTAAAAATGTACCTATTTTTAATTGCTAGTGAATAACGAGATATTCTGCTTCTGACAATAGCATCTATCTGCAATAGTACATGAAATACTAGCCTGGGAATCAGTAATACCTGGACTCAAATCTCACTAATGTCATTTGCTGTGACCATGAGCAAGTTTCTTCAGTTCTTGGAATTTAAGTTTCCTCATCTGAAAAATGGGGATAATGATACCTCTCTCACAGAGTTCTTATCAGGGAGGTCATGTATGCAAAGTTCATTGCAATCTTTAAAGTGCTAGCTAAATGTAAAAAATTATATTTTTTCCAGGTCCATTTTCAGATCCCCTGGGTGATTAAAGTGTTTCTTATAGGTGGTAAGGTTATTTTTTGACACCTTTTTGGTTTTTTAAGAAGAAAATAGTTTAGGTATTAGAGTTTGGGGAATATTAGAGACTAACACATTTGGGCCCTTTACCCCAACACTTGAAGCAGTGCAGAAGTAGTTTAATTACTATTTTGTATCTCACTTCTTGAAGATATTCTAATTGGTTCTTGCCTTATAAACTTTTTTATTCCTATAATATTGTCACATAGTATGCTGATTTGTCTGCCTATTCTGAAAGAATTTCATGACATAGCAGCATCTATAAGGAAGGAATGAGAAAAATTCCTTGTAGAGATTACTAGCAACAGCTGGAGGGAGCTAAGGGTTTCTTGAAATTGGTGAACGATAGAATTTAAAACTTCTAAAGGAAATCTTGATGACAATTAAAAAAATAGTGGCTCTCATTTATATACAGCTTCAAGGTTTGCAGAGTATTTTACATACATTATCACATCTGATCCTGGGGACAAATTTTTATAAAGTAGATGCTCTTATTATCCTAATTTTACAGAGGAGGGAACTGAGCCTGAGAGAAGGGAAGAGCAGGATTTGACTTTAGGTCCAGAGTTCTGTTCAATAGGAACTCATTTGAAGAAAGCAGGAAACAAATGAAAATTTCATACTTCTTTCAGAAATTTCAGATAACATTAAAAGAGCAAAATCCTCTGCCCCAGGGCACCAGGATTTAGAAAGCACTGACAATCATGACACCACTTCAGGTTTTAAAGCCACTGAGGTTAGTACCCACGTAGTAAAAATAATTACTTCTGGGGCACTATGTAATGGAGGCATGTAGAGAAATCTGCAATGCCAGACTCTGCTCAGAGTTCCAGCTGCCTCGAGATACAGAAGATAGCCATAGCTGAGAGATCACACCCTTGGTTTTCTATCTTCAAGGAGGAATGTGGGCCTTGGAATTACATCTGCCTATTAAAGCCTCAGATTTTTCAAGTATCAGGATGTGTTTCTTTTGGGAGAGTTCAGGAAAGAAGCCATTTTCTCTGATGTCTCAGAGTAGGTGGTAGGAGAGCAGATCTGTCTCAGACCCAGAGGGTAATAAACTCAATCTCAAGCAGTTTAACTTTCTTTTCCCAACAAGTACTTATTACTCAAAAGACAATCATGGATATTGAGAAATACATTTACCAGATAAAACAATAAAACAGTACTCAGGAAAGCCATACAACAGAATATAGGGACAGGGATTCTGTGACCTAGAAGCAAAATGAAATCTCAGCTTTACAGGGGAGAGAATGATCTCACTTGAGAAGTCCACTCTTAGCAGTCTCTGGGGAGGCAGATGCTGGGAATCAAGGGTGGTGTTGGCTCCTCCCTACGTGCCTATGGCTCTGGGGACTTCAAAGTCTTTGTCTTTTGTAAGGGTGGGATGGAAACCACCCCATTTGGCTCTGGTGCGTTTAATACAAATGCTTTCTGAGTAATTAAGACAGGCCCAGTTCAAGTCAGTTCTGACTGTCTGATTTAATAAAACAGTGTTTGCACCTAGTCAAGGCACCAGAGTCAAAGGAGGTAGTTTCTATCCCGATTTTTTTCACTTCTCTGTGCTTTCCCTTTTTCTTCTCTCTGGCACTCTCTCAATCCACCAAGACTCTCATCTTCTCCGTATGCACATAACTGTCATAAGACTGTTCTTCAGGGGACACTCCAAGTCTTCATGGGGGAAGGGGCTATACATAAAATGAGAGACTACCAGTTGTTTCTCAGCTCCCCCCAACCCTTGGCAGCTCCTGAGGGTGGCCTCTGGTCAATTGAAGGATCTCTTCTCCTACTCTCCGAGCTGGCTTTGTTTTTAAAAGTTGATTTGAAGACATGTTTCCTGCTGCTTGCCTCAGGAGCATTTTGTGATATTTGTCCTGGGCACCAACATCTATAGCTCCCTTTGAGGGCACTCCTGCCATTCCCAAATCATAGATGTTACCACTAGTAGAGCTCTTTGCTGCTCCATTTTTCATAAACCATTTGAGTTTTTCCACTCTTCCATTAGGAGAGTAGAAAAGACTCTGCAATTTCAATGGAGTCTTCAGCAAGGGACTCTGAAGCTATCTAGAAACCATCTCATTTTACAGATAATTAAACTGAGGCAAAAAAAGTGAATCAATTAATACAAATTTGTTAAGTACTTGTTAAAGGTCACATACCACTAGATACTGGAAATACAACTGACAAAAAACAGAATAGGTGACAACATGTGAATATAAGTCTAAAGAATGTAAATACAAGATACATACGTAGTAGTTAAACAAGTAGCGTTGTACTTAAATACAAGTTAGGGAAGAAAAACCGTTCAGGAGATCAGGAAAGGTTTTAGGTGGAAGGTAGTATTTGAACTGAGTTTCAAAGAAAGTGAATTCTATGAGGCAGCCATAAGACTTGATATAAGGAAAAAACTAATAATAAGAATCAGAGCCATCAAAAAGTGCAACAGGCAGCCTTGGGTGGTGAAGCTGGTAAAGCAACTTGCAGACAAGGGCATCCCTAGATTCTCCAATCCTCTCCTTCCTACTGCTGTTTTTTAGATGCAAGAGTCAAGGGTCTAATGGTCGCACTCTCTTAGTTCAAGGGACAAAATGAAGCACATGTAAGTCATCGAACTGTTGACAAAAAGGAGCTTTAGTTGTTTCAAAGATATGCAATAAGGATATAGGTTTCTCTCCCTACATCATGCTTTAAAGCAACTGATCAGGGCTACTCCCGTGATATTAGGCATTCACCAAGTCTGACTCCACAAAGCTGGGATTTTTTTAAGCCTTTAGATGAACAGAAAGCCAATAAGTTTTGGCCTGGGCCTAGCTCATATTATCTGGAAGAGAGGTGGAGAAAAGGAAACTGAGATCAATCAGGTCCATGTTGTAAGTGGGAAGAAAACACTGGTCCCATCACACCAGAATATTGTCTAAGTGGCATACTGCCTGTTTGTTAAAGTAGGCCACCTGGTAGAAGGGTAGGCAGTTACTCAGATACAAATAACACTCTGTCCTTTGGCTATGAATTTTAAAAACAGTATTAAACATGTGTCATCAGTGTGCAAGCACTGTAACACCTCATCAGAAATTTATTAACAGAGAAAAGCTATTAAGTACTTTGCAAGTGAAAATTAAATTCAACTTGATAAATAAATATTTCTTAAATACTTGTACAGAATTAGCACTGACAATCTCTACATTATGGTATTTTATAGAGTTGTATAAAATGCCACAAAATATAGATTATCTCAATACAAACAGATGAAAAATAATATCCTTAATGTTTCTTCATACATGATTATCAAGTTTCCCTTCCAAAATTCCATAGTTCCTGGTAGTAACACGTGGCATTTTATACACAAACTATCTCTCTTTCTCTTGAGTTTTGAAGATAGATTTGAGCAAAATTTTGGTTACAGATTTTTTGTGTTTCTCCTGATAGCATTATAAAAGAAATATTTCAAACCCTAGGGGGAGATATAACATCCTGACTGATAATGGACCAAACTTGCTATATTTGGATTTATACATTGTCTCCTTTTCCTTTTGTGAGGAGACAGGGAAAGAAGAAGAAAGAAAAGTACTTTTTTTCCTCTCCCAAATCTCTGTTTTCCATCGTTAATCATACAAACTTGGCTTTCTTTTTTTGATGAACTAATGCTTTTTAAAATTTTAGAATAAATGACAGCATGAAAATGAAAAGATTTTAGACAAGTCAGCAAGTTTGAGTATCATTCCCTTTTGATTAAGCCTTGGGAGGAAAGAGAAGGAAAATCTTCTCTTTAGTTCTTCTTTCTTTATCTCTATCTTTCTCTGTCTTTTTGTTTCTCTCCATCTCTTTCTCTCTCTGTTTCTATCTCTGTGTCTCCGCCTCTTTGCCTTTCTCTGGGCCTCTGACTGTCTCTCCCCTTAGCTGGCCCAAAAGGTGAGGGTGTTGCTGGAAGTAGAAGTTCTCCACTGAAGATTCAGAAGACTCACCGGGCATATCCTGTCATATAGAAAGACATTTCTCAGAATGATTTACTCCTTAGTTCCTAACAGTCATCCTCTACAACAAAAAATGCATGGGTCCCAGAGTTTAGGGAAAAATGTACTTAAGGATCCTAGCTGGTGTTGTTGGGTAGTAAAGCACACAACTGATTCTCAGTTCTGGCTCAAAATCTGTTCATTTCTATGAGAGACAGCAAAAAGTTAAGTTTCCACGGCAGTTATTAGTTGACGAAGTATTAAGAATGTCAGATAATAAGAAAGCCAGCAGACTGCAGGTGGACCCAACCAATCAGGAGACAGAAAGTAGCTTTCAGAAAATTACAAAGTTCTTGTTAAAGGGACAAAATCTAAAACTAGTTTAAACTAGTCAGGGAAAATGACCTAGAATAACCTAGAGAAAGCTTTTCTTCACTGTGTTTGCTTAATGAATCTCATATGCATAAGCAGACAAACCCTACATAAAATTATCCTTCCCTTTTCTGATCATGGGTCCTATGTTAAAGCATGTTTGGGAGGGGGGAATCACACCAAGGGTGGTTACGTAATGGGCTTATTGAGAAGATGATGACCTAATGGAGAATGGACCAATCAATCTCCTGGTGGGAAGATCTGTCTTGAACTAATAGTATGTAGTTCATCTCGCTTCAGTATTCAGTGCGCTTCCTTCCTAAAAGGAGGCCAGGGATTGAGCCCACTTTGGCCAAGGCATTCCATTCTTCTGAACTCTGCTGCAATAAATTTTCCTTGATACCTTATTAGTGTAAAGAGTGTTTCTAACAATTTCCTTCTCTGGGTCATCTCCACCATGCTGTAGAAATCTCTTCACCTTTGAAACTCACTCCATCCCAGGATTACCTCTCTCATTGAAACTACCCTCCTACCCTATTCAGCTTCTCCCTCTGATTGGTTGGTTCCTCCTACAACTTCCATTTTAAGGAGGAGGCTCACATTGACCATATCTTCATTTTCCACCAAGTCATACTGTTGACATTTCTCCACAAGACTTTATCTATGATGCTCCTCAATGGCAGAGATTGTCTCTTTCTGTTGCATTTGTGTTCCTAGTGCTTAGCACAGTGCCTGGCAAAATAGTAATCACTTGATAATGCATCTTGACTTGACATCTCTCTCTGACAGTGCTTGGAGTATGCTGGCCTAAAAGGCAAGGGTTACAATTCCCATTCGTGCTAATAAACTTGTCCTTCTTCATCCTCAAACTGACCTTTACCTCAGAATCTATGATCTTTTCTGGGAGGCTCTGACACCACCTCATTCTCCTAGTTCACTCTTGCTTCACTTTGCCTTCATACAAAGTCTTGACTCCATGTGACTCCATGTCATTTTAAAGATTTACTAGTCTTTGCCCCTTGTCTTGTCCTCAGTCCAGAATAACTACCATCATCTAATTCTCCCTTTGTTGCTCCTAATCCCAGCTTTCTGAGAATAGCTTGAGGAAGTCACAAAATCAACTTGATTTCGCCTACATTAAACTTAATGCTGAGTGGTCTAGCAGGTCCCTCACTACTGCTTAACCAATCTTTGCAACACTTGTGCTGATTCCTTCTCTAAATTGCTCTGTCTTTTCAAGTCCTGGGTAGCACCCTCATTCCCTATACATTCAGCAAATGACAACCTACTTTGGTGAGACTGAGACCTTCCAACAGGAATACCATCAATACTTTTCTTCCACTCTTCAAAAATAGCACTATTCATTTTTTCTTCTTTCTTGGCTTAGAGTAAATGCCCTACCTATCGCTTGCTGAAGCTAATTGTTCTAATTTTGCTCTTTATCCCTTCCCCTTCAGCATCCTTTAGGACTATGTTCCAGCAACCAACTTCCCTCCATGTATTTTCAGCTTTCAGGTTTAGCATTTAAATAGTGAGATATATGTCATAATAGAGAAATTGTTGAGCATGAATAATGGTAATGTAGACAATAAAACTGTAGCACAACATTTAGTAGTTTATCAAGTGTCATTTATCTAAAGCAACCAACCAAAGAAATGTATCAAAAGTTGGCTAGTAAATGGTTAACATATTTCTTAATACCAGTCAGTCTCAGTCCTGTTTGAGAATTCATAGCCTTAATGGATATATTATTTTATGGTACTAAGATTAATTCTCAGAAAAACATTGTAATAACAAGAAGAAAGATGATTTTATACAGAAATATTGCACTTCGGACATATTCTTCTCTCTCGTGGGGTACCTCAAAGAGCAAAGGGTACTACCTATGAATACTTGATGTATCCATATCCACTCAAAATCATAGCTTAAGAGCCTCCAACATTGTATTTCACTTATCATTAAAAGAACAAAGCAAAGGGATTTAATAAAAGAACATATTAAAAATAATAGTAGATGGCTCCCACCTCAACATTCCTCCCTTCCATAATCTTAGGCCACAATTTTCCACAGATACACATACCTCATTGACAAGAGTGGACTTACCTATAAAACACACAAGTTGGAGGAGCATACACATAAAAGGATACCCACTTGGAAGGGAACACATTAAACATGTATGTGTGTGGGGAACATTCCAGGAGGGATAATGCCCTCAATGCCTTCTGATGATGCTCTCTACTGAGGCTGCTTCCCCTGGATAAATCACTGTATCACTGTTGCTTTCCACTGGATGAGGCCTCCCTGATACTCATCCATTGCATATATTCACTATTCTCAATGTTGATGAACTTTTCTGCTCCTAACTTTTTAATTTCATCTGGGGCAACCAGTTGATCATCTCTGTTTACATCTGCTAGGCTGCAGTAACTAGAAAGCCTTCCCTTGATAAGAGTTGGCTCATGGTTCTGTAGTCACAACAGAGACATCATACTTCAGTAAAGGTTCAGAGCAGTAGCTGGACATTTTTCTTAAATATTGTCTGTTCTTTTAATTCAACCTCTTTCTACAAGTGGGAGGTAAATATCTCTGTCCCAAGCCTCCATCTGACATAAGGTTAGAAAATTCTTATAATTTTATTTATTTCAGATTGTTAACATACATCCCCTTCAAACTATTTCCAGCAAAAACAAAGAACTATGTGGACATGAGACAGCATAACTTTATGCAATGTAGGTATTGCCATGCAAATGCATCTGTGGAAGTATAAAGGTAAGCTTAAAAAGCATCTGGTTCATACTCCAACTTTTATTATGGTTATAAAATCGGCAGCAAACCTCCTAGGTTTAAGTTGCCTGAGGTTAGTCTGCCAATGGTATTAAAAAAACTATGGGAGAGGAGAGAAACAGTAGGGAAACCTATTAGGACAGTTGATGGTGCAGGTAGATGGCAGTGAAGTCCTGTGTTAGCGTTGCAGCAATAACAATAGAAGAAAACTGATGTGAAAGATATTATGAAGTTAGAATCAACTGGGTTTGATAATTGATTGAATATAAAAGGTAAGAGAGGATAGAATCAAAGATCTTGCCAACATCTTGAATACAGGCCGAAAGGTAGTATCACTGACAGTAGTGAAGTCAAAAAAAGGAGCAGGTTTTGAAGGAAAGATAACGAACTTGGTTGTGGACATTTTGAGTTTAAAGTGACAGTCAGACATCTGGGACAAAATACCCGGTGATTGGACATCATGGGAAAATGATGATGATGATGATGATGATGATGATGATGATGATGATGATGATGATGACAATGACAGAAATAACACCGGCAACAACTGACATGAGAGGCAGCCTAATGTAGTGGACAATGAGATATTCTCAGTCAGGAAAACCTGGGTTCAAGCTGTCTCTGGCTGATTCTGGTAGTGAGACTAGGCAAGTCACTTGACTGATAACACTACAGAGTCTCGAACTCTAAATTGCTTAACGATTGCTGACTTACATTTATAGTGGGAGTTTTCTCCTTGGGAGTGCCCTACATATGTCCAATAATAAGCAAACTAAAATCTGACAAGTAATAATATAACCTCACAAATCATTTTAACTACATTATTTTATTTAAGATGTAGGTTTGGATCTCAGGAGAGAAGTTGAAGATGGAGATAGAAATGACAGAGATAGATTGATTTAAAAGTTGTATTTCTAACCCAGAGGTATCCTTGAGGAGTTTTCTTTTGAAAAATAGATATTTTATTGATTGTTTTTCCATCACCTACATTTCCCCCCTTGAATCACCCCTCCCTCTCCAGAGAACCATTTCTTAAGACAAAGAATTTTCTAAAACAAGAAAGAGAAAGAATAGAAGATTCAGAAAAAATAACCAATACATAGAAAAAAATATGTTATTATATGCAATGTTTCTTATCCATAGAGCCTATCTTTAGATCTTGAGGATGTTTTCTAACTCTGTACAGTGCAAAATAATAGCTAATATCAAAAGACCCTGGATTATTTAATATTGAGTGAAATATTACCTTGCATTTATACAGTGCTTTAAGGTTTGCCAAACACTTCACAAATACCTCATTTTATCCCAAAACCTAGGTGCTAACATTATTCCCATTTTACAGATGGGGAAACTGAGGGCTATAAAAGTTAAATGACCTACCTAGTATCATATAGCCAAGAAAAGGCTGAGGCCATTTTTGAACTCAGGTCTTGCTAACTCCAGGTCCAGTTCTCTCTCTACCAAATTATATTGCTGTGGTATAGACAAGTGATCATATGAAACCTACCTCATGAGCCACACAATCCAATCCAATTCAAATCAAGGAACAATTATTAAGCACCTATTATGTGCAAGGCATTATACTAAGCCTAGGGGATGCAAAGATAAAATTAAAAAAAAACAATCTCTGCTCTCAAAGAGCTTATATTTTATTGGGGAGGGATATTATATATAAATATATAAGTATACATGTATATAATACTTTGTGGAAAAGGGCCACAACATTTCTCCCATTTGTAAATTATGTATGTGATTTACTTCTTATCAAGCAACAGAATTACTTTCATATTTGAATCTTGCTAATATCTCAATTAATATTTTTCAATTTGTAATTTCAATTAATTTGTATTTCCTAAATTCATATTCATTGATGATTGAAGGGAAAGGAAATATATGGCAGGAAAATTGCTAGCTTTGTAGAAGACATGTGTATTAGTCTAGGCTCTGACACTTACTGGCCATTACTTAAATTCTCAGAGCCTTAGTAATCTCTCAGCCTTAATTCTATAAAATGAAGGCAATAATGATGCACTACTTACCTCACAGGATTGATGTGAGGAAAGCAATTTGTAAACTGTAAAGTGCTACATAAATGTGAACTGTTATAAAATGACTCAGCTGTGTTTTGGGTTACAGGGAGAAAGCAGCTTGGAATAAAAATTTGCCATTGTATGTGCCACCCACTCACAAATAATTAAGAGATGACTATTGCAATATCATTTCCTTTCATTGTTCGAGATGATGTGCTTTGTTGTGGACAAAATGCCAACAGGGATTCTACAAAGTCATCAGGAATAACTAATAGTATATTTACACATATTCACTGGGTACGCCAAGGCTGTTCTTAGTTAAAAAAAATGTTGGCAAGTTTTGAATAATAGATTACAGAAAAAAAGAAGGGGATCAGAGAACCAGAGCTGGGACAAATGAGGCATTTTTGAGTGACTTCCCTTCATAAGATTTGGAAAATGGACACCCTGTGTATTTCTGTCTGTCAAAGACTTTGAGCTGTCACTTAACACATGCAAATTGATATCCCAAAATAAATACATGTGATTTACAGAGAGTGGAATTTTCCGGCACTAACCATCTGTGCAGTTAGAAAAAATAATCTTTTTAAAGTATTTTTTTGTTACATGCCTTCTTAAGTGTCTTTCCTTGCCTGCCCTGATAATGACTGATCATATTAAATAGTTACATCTCAATAACAAAAAATATGTTATAATATATTTTTTTGTTAGTCATATAATTTCATATTCAAATTTGTTCCCTGTGCTGTTAGTTCCTTCACTTAAGTCAAATTAGGACTAACTTCTGTGAAACTGCACATGCAAAAGGAATTATGCTTTTGTAATTCTGATCACAACAACATAGCAATAAGCAAGGGTTCCAGGAAATGTGCAATGATCTTCTTAACCAAAATAGTCAGAATTAGAATTTGTAAAAAAAAAAAATTTCTTAGTGTTCCCTTTAATATTGTTTGGAATGTTTTAAAAAACAAAATCAAATAGACCAAAAATGGGGATTGTAGTTTTTAGAGGGTGGTTAGGATTTTTAGAAAATTGGTTTAGATATCTCACAGAGATTAGAAAGAAATTTGTTAAAAAAATATTTATAATAACAGTAACTCACTTAACAGCCTTTTAAGGTTTTGTAGGGAGCTTTCTTCACAATAGCCCTTTAAGGTATGTAGTGCAAGTATGATTATCACCATCTAACAAATGAAGTCATGGCAGCTCTGAGAACTCAAGGCACTCCTCCTGGTCATACAACTAGTAAGTAATAGGCCTGGTTTTTGTGTCAAAATGGGAACCTGAACCCAGACTCCTAACTATGGGTTTGGCACACTTTCTACTACACTATGCTACCTCTACTTTTTAAAGTAGTAAATGGTTTTTCAGTACACAATTTTAAACTCGATAAAATTTTAAATTTTACGCTTTCTTTTGTACTTTAAGCCCAAAGAAGCAGTGTATTAAAAAAAAAAATAAATCGTATGTTTCCAAGTCCTTTCTTTTAATTTAAAACTGTATTCCTAATATACCAGAAATGAATTCTTCTGAATTGAGAATGATACTGAATGTCATATCTAATCAGATCCATTTCCATTAATGTACTGGATCAGATCCATTTCGATATAATGCAACATTATGCATGAAATAGCACTTTTTTCTGGATTTTTGTATACATGAACGCAACCTTTGTGTATTGATCTTTGGCTCACATGGATTGGATGTGGGTATATTTTGTTATGGTTCTTTTGGGGTAGTTGGAGTTTTTCTTTTGGAAAACTGATCTGTCTCTTACAGACATAGCTTTTCCGGAGCAGGGTATTTTCAGCACATTTACTGGCAATAGAACATAGATGATATCACAGGAGTAATTCCCGCACTGCTAAGCTATTTAATCCCTCAGTTAAACACTGCTGTGACGTCAATAGCCTGGCTCCCAAAAGAACTGCTGAAAATCTGTTGCATTTAAAAGCTTTGACACAAATCAAGCCCTGCACTATTGTTATATAACCCATGGTCTAGAATTGATGTGCATCCTTGGTTTTATATAGACTGGATTCAATCTTAAGAACTTCTAGTAAAACATTCTCTTTAACTCATGGTCCTACCTCGAGTTTCCTCTGAGAACATTAAAAAAAATTTTTTAATAAGCACCTACTCTGTACTGGGCACAGTGTTAAGTGTTTTACAAATATTATCTCACTTGATCTTCACAACAATTCTGTGAGTAACTGTGATAATCCCTATTTTACAGATGAGAAAACTGAAGCAGTCAATGGTTAAATGATTTGCCTAAGGTCACAGAACTAGTGTGTAAGGTAACTTTAAACATGAGGCTCTTTTTTAACTCTGTATCCAGAGGTCTGTTCTCTACAGAAAATATACCTCGTTTTTTTTTTTCTATATGAGATCTCCCTTGGTAACAACAATACATAACTTGTGTTTAAAAATCTGAAAAAGAGGTAAAATGGCCCTCAAGCTAACTACATATCAAACAAAAGAAAAAATTCAGATGATGCAAAATATAAAGAACCCTCACATGAGGCCATAAACGGTCAAAACTCTTTTTTCCTTTCTGGTAAGCCTCCACAGCACTGTACAAGGGTTGGCCCCACCTGTCCCCCCCTTCCCTCCAAGGAGAAAACTCACAAATTCCACAAGAAGGCAATCCACTCATCCCTCCGATAAACTTCCCTATCCATAGGGATTTATATAATTATCCAGTTTTATTAGCACTATCCTGAGGGTGAGGCCTCCCTGTGAGCTGAAGGAAAAAACTCCAAGCTGCTAGAGTTGACTCCTTTCACCCCTAGACCCAGGAGTGAACAGGTAAATGTTTAACAACTAATCTTCAAAATTAAAATGTAAGCACAATACATTTTAAGATTTAATTTGCATTATTAACATTTTCTCCATCACTTTCTTAAGTCAAGAAATTGACAAAAGAACAGATCAAGTCCTAATCTGTAGCATTTGCTGATTTTTGAGGTGTAAACATTTACAATGAAACTTCAACAGTTGACTCTCTAGGGGGTTGGAGTGGGCTCCAACACACCCCTGCCTAGACTTCTACAATCTGAATAACTCCCAGTACTTCTGAAAGAAGTCTGGAATTGTTTTTCTCCAATTTGACTCTATCTCAGGAGCTTGATACAGCTCTTGCTAGATTTTGAACTTTTTCCTTTTGGACTAGTGTCCAGAATTTCTCTAAATATCCAGAAAATCCACTATTTTACCATGGCCTTTCCACTGCTGCTAACTGGAATTCTCATAGCTCCTAGTTTGGCCTAGCAACTCCCTCCTACTCTGATTTTGCTTCCATTCACTATCACATCTGGGGCTCTGTGGTTCATACTTTTCTGGAATCCTGTAGTTTTCTGGAGGTGGTTCACAGATGCTTAGGCTTCTCCAGTGAGATGAGATCAAATGTCTGGGTGTGGTCCCCTCTCTTATCTATCTCTTTCAGCTCTAGTTCTCTCCATTTCCAACCAGCAATGACTTTTAAAGACCTAGTCCAAAAGCATGATTCAACCACCCTTAAATGTTTTATTTAGTGGGGACATTTCTGTATTTTGTAGGGAGACATTTTGATACTAAGAGAAAAAATTATTTGTGGTAGCAATGAAGACTTTTACATACTATAAGGAGCTATGATGATATCCTCTATAAGTGGTTTTACAATAAATAGGCTATTCTATAAAAACCTTACATTTATTTTTAAGTGTATGACTAACTATACTTTTGTTCAACTTGCAGAGTTTTGAACATAGCTGAAATAGTCATCTATGGGTGCATCTTTAAGCCTAATTATCTTGTTTTACAGGAACTGTGTAATAGCAGGGACATCAGGTTCCACAGCACAGGGATTTTTTTGGTTTATGACACCTTTGACCCATACAATCCATTTCTATTTTCATTTCTACATCCTTTAAAATGTGGTAAAGTGAAACTTAATAAGGAGAGAAGTTATGAACTGACAAAAGAAAGAATTAGCTGTCATTACTAAACAACTGCTCATCACTTACTGTTCTCTGTAGAACCATACTGGGATTCTCATCACTGAATGTTCCTGGTTTTCTTATTCAGTTCTACTGATGTGCCTAATCTCACTAATGACACTAATCTCAGAAGATTGGAACTATGGAGGGGAGGGACAATAACAGTTCATCTTCAACACAGTTCTTATTCACAAAGATTTCCTTTGCCTATAAGTTGTAACCTAAATAAAAATTATTTTTTACCATTTGAAAACCTCTCAACAATATTAATAATAATAGAAATTTACTCTTGACAGAGAGGTGATAGAAACAAAGTACAGAGAAATATTTTTGGATATGGTTACTGAAAATATTCATTTTGCTTGGCTATACATATTTGTTATAGGGGTTTTGTTTTCCTTTTTCAAGGTGTAAGGAGATAGGGGAGGCAAAGAAAGTAAATCTTTGTTCATTGAAAGGAAAAGAAAAAGGAACATATAGAATTTATTAAATTTTTAAAAGCAAGTGGTATGAACTGGGCTCTTGTTTTTGTGTTCTGCTTTCTGTGTATGTATGAAAATGTTTTTTTGAGGGGTGTTTAAACTCAGAATTAGTTAAAAAACATTCTCTCAGAGAAAAAGTATTTACTGAAGGCAAAGATGGTCAAAATGTCTCATTTCTTAACAGTTTATTTTCTTATGTCTGTTATGAAGACTTTGAGGTTGATAGTTGAGAAACCCATAACTAAAACTTCTTTAGTAAATATGTGACAATTATGTTTTGCCTGTTTGTGGCATGTGTGACAGAGATGTGAATTTTGGTGTCTCAACCTAAGATAGAAATGAGTTATGTCACACAAGAAGACCCCACTTTGATGTAGGAATCAGAGACCATACAATGCAGAAAACATAGATACTAACATAACATAACATAGCATAGCATAACATAACATAACATAACATGACGTAACATAGGCTATAGACTGGAACACTAGAACTGAGACTTTTTTCTGCTGCTTGAAAGGAGCTGAACCCAGGCAAGCCCAGGTAGGATGACAGTTCACAGAAAAGCAGCCCAGAGAGAAGAGAAAAGAGCTTAGAGTCTGCAGAACCAACCTGTTTAGTCAACTGGAAAAAGACACATTTTGCATCTGCTCCTAAAAGTCGAGATGATTAAAAGAAAGGCTATGCAGCTAAGTGTCAGAGTGGATGGAGTTCTAGACTTGGAGTCAGAAAGAGCTGAGTTGATAATCCTAACTCAGAAACTTGCTTAGCTATGTAACTCTGGGTGAGTCATCTCTCCTTTTTCAGTGTTGGTTTTTTCTTCTGCAAAAATGAGGGAAATGATAGCACCTGTCTCATAGGGTGGTTGTGAGGATCAAATGAAATAAGATGTGAAGTGCTTTGCAAGCCTGAACACATTATATAAATGCTAGCATCATCATCATGCTGACTGGGAACTGATTGGAAGAATAATCGGTTTTCCCTGCTCTCTGCTCAGGTTTCTGTAAGTTTATGTTCATTCTTCCCTAGAAACACACTATATATGCATTGGTGGGAGAATGTGATCCAGGATTTATGGGCAGATTGTTACATTGTGATTATTCTTGCTTTGCTTTCTATTTGGTAAATGTTTCTGATTAAGAACCAATGGTGTCACGTTGGTTAACTTGTTAAATGGGAAACATACTAACAGGGGCTAAGGAGCTAGGCTGGTGAGCAGCAGGCATATAGGTCCCTGATATCAACATTACACAAGTACACCATCACCGCAGCCCCCTGAAACCCTCCTGAACTGTTAATAGAATTGAAATGAGCGAACTAACTCAAAAAGGCAATGCTTAGAGAGAGGGACTGACTTTCTGTGCCTACACTACACACAATATATGCAAAATAAAATACTTTATAAAATGCTTTGCAAAATCTAATAGTATTAATCTGGCATGACTTGTCCTTGCTAAAGTCATACCAGCTTTTCTGAGATCTCTTTGTTCCTTGCTAGATGATCACTAACTCTCTCTTTAATGATACATTCTAGAATTTTCTTAGGAATCATATTGAAACTCACAGGACTATTGTTTATAGATTCTACTCCACTTTTTTTTAAAATTGTGCTATTTCTTCTTTTCCAGTCCTGCTATACTTCTTCCTTTCTCCATGAACTTTCAGACTTTACTGACAGTGATTTAGCAATCTACCAGTTTTTTTCAATTCTCGAAAATTTAGTTCATTTGAGGCAGGTTACTTGAATTCATGAAATGTAACTGGGCACTCTTTTTTGAATAGGAGAGAAGAGAGACCTTTGAGAGAGAAAATAGATTTTTGTTAACTGAAAAAACAAAATTAATTTAAGATTCAAAAGTACTAAAATGTCAGTTTTCTGCATTCATTTATTGTCTTTATTTCCTAGAGCATGACCATTTTTGTTATTGTCCTATGTATAGATCAACAAAAGTGAATTGTTCAATAAACACATTCATTTCTTTCATTTTAGAGATTCTCTGTTGCCTTTAGGATAAAATAAAAACTCCTCAGCCTGGTATTTAAACCCTTGGTCATATGGCTCCCACCTAGATTTCTAATCTTATTCATTATTACTTCCCTTCATAAACAAATTCTTTGTTGTAATAAAACTGGCCTACTAACTATTCTCTGTACATATATTTCATTTTTTCCTTCATGTCATTGTAAAAGATGATCCCCTGCATCTGGAATGTCCTCTCTTACCTCCACCTTGTAGATTCCTTAATTTCCTTCAAAGCATACCTCAGGTACCACTTCCTACATAAAACCTGTCCTAATTCCCTCTAGTTGTTAGTGATTTTTCCCACTTGGAATTTAGTTTCTGTTACTTTTTATAAACTTGGTATTTATTTATCTGTATATACAGCATATCTGATGTATTAGAACGTCAACTTCTCAAGGGCAGGAACAGTTTTATTTTTGTGTTTTTATCCTCACTGCTTAGTATAATGTCTTGCATAAAATAGGCACTTAATAAGTGTATGTTGAACTAAATTAAGTGGAATTTTCATGTATCTCTTACTCTAATAGAAAGAAGGGGCATTCCAATACCTTATCAATAACTTCATGCTTTTGTACAGTTTAATTTGCCCCTTCCTCCAGCTATACTTAACATCCAAAGAGTGGAAACTGGATTGATCAGGCTGAAAAATGAAAAAGAGGATAAAGCAGAGAGAAAGAGGGAGAATAGGAATGTTTGAAATAGGACCAAAAAACATTTGCATCCATTCAACAGTAAAAGTTATTCTTCCTAACCCTCATCTGAGAGTTATGTAGCAGCACCAGCCTCTTCTTTTCCCATAACATATCAGAGAAGCCAAATGGGAGACGCTCCTATTTCAACCTACCACAAATGTGAGGATATTGATGACTCCTAATTCCCTAAATTCTAACTCATTCACATAGAACATAGTGATTTCAAGAACACCAAGGACTTGAGTTGAGAAATCATGTCTGTGGGCAGTGTTTGTGGCTAGTCCTAGACAACCTAGTCTATTTCTCTCTAAATGAGAGGTTTTTAGCCCGAGGTTCCTGAGCTTGTTTGTTTTTACATATTTCTCTGTTTTTGAGGCAATTACATTTTGTGGAGCATCCAAATAAATTTGAAAAATACAGCTCCTTCAATGTGATATTGTACTGCGGAAAACTACTTTATTATTTATCATTTATTAATACTGTCTGAACCTAGCTTTATGTGGCTAGAAAATCATCTAACCTAAAAGCTTACTAGAGAGGTCAGACTGACCTCACAGACACTCCAAGGGAGCTGGATGGCTCTAAGGAATGCTTAGATCTTACCCAATGTTTGTTTTAGATTGGTTCAGGTGTTGTTTTAGGCGTATGTAAAGCTTATATTTTAGGTTCCCCAATTAAATTGACTTACCTGTTGAGGCACATCTTAAAGTACTCATCTCTGAGGAATGGTGGATGAGGCCAATCAGGCAAACATCTGTATGACCTTGTCAGAACTCCATTTTAAAATATAACCTCCTAGATATTTATCATCATATCAACAACTTCCAAGAGACTGTAGAGGGAGCCACCCCTTGTTTCCAGCTCTTCTCCTAGTAAATGACCTAATCAATTTCTTTCTAAAACTATTTCAAATTTTGGGGTTCATTGTTATGACTAACATCCTATAAATTTGTTAAGCACCAATGAACAAAAAACTACTAGCATATTCCAAATTTCTTTTGGTATTATATTTTAGCCCTAATATATTTTATTGCAATTATTGTTCCTTTTGGTGCCAAACGTTCAGTTTATTTCATTATCCATGCCTGTGTATATTTTAAGATTCAGGTAATGTTGAAAGTAAGATAATATCTAATTTCAAGTTGATTGTGACATAAAATAGTGCAAATGTTAGATAAAATGTGGCCAAATGTTGTCCTTCATTGGTTATAAACTTAAAATTTTAGGGAGATAATACAATTCCAAGGACAAATAAACTACCTTTTATTTTAAACTAAGTTCTTAAGTACGGAGTGTTCCAAAAGCTTTAATGACTTGATGGCACTAAACCTTTTGGGACACTTTGTTTAAAGATCAAGAGATTAAGAGGTCTTAAAGATTAATTACATAAATTTTATATCTTGTTAATCAGATAAATCACGATCATCCCTTATTATCTTATTTTAAAGTGTATATTTGTGTGTACTTCACATTACAGATTTCTGTGGTGGGAATTGTATTTATTTTAACAGCTAGCCATAATATAAAAGGATGGTAAGGATGAATAGAAAGGATATTTGTTCCTTGTTAAGCTACAAAGCCTGAACTATAGCTGAAGCACTAACATATATTTTTATTTAAATTTTCACAATGCCCCCACGTGGGACATGAAAGTGAATGCTTTCATTACCTTTCATTTAAGATCCCAATTAATTGAAATAGTTTTTAATCAAAATCTATCAGACATTATTAAGAAATGAATATGCTATTAAGTTTTTCTTAGGTTTCATGTGCAAATTTTAGTTTGTTCTATTTAATTCGTTTTTAAAATTTGAGGCATAGATTAGGAGATCTAGCTAGTTTGATAATTATAATTGACTTAACCAAACATTTTTCCTCAAAAATAATGACTAATTTTCATTATCTTTTAAAATTAAATTTAATGAAGTTTAACTTCGTTAAAATTTAATAGGAATATTAAATAAATTGAAGAAATAGTAATGTTCTAGCATGCATCATTTTGAAGTCAGTATCAATCATTGTTGACCATTAACAATAAAGAGTGGGCACCTTAAGGAGATTTTTTCCAAAAATGCTTTGTGGTATCTAATATATTACTCATATACAGTCTCCAAGTCAGGGTTATTTCCATAACATGAATCTTCAGTAGTAAGTTGTTTCTTTGGATCATAACTTCCAAGAAGTTCAGACTTAACTTCGTAGTTTATTATCTTAACTTTTCTATTCAAATCTCTCAGATTGCTTCCTTCCATACATATATAGTGTATAATAAAGAAAATCTTCTTTGGTAATCTGCCTGGCAATATGATTCATGGTAATGCTTTGTTTCTTCATTCAAAGTTTGCCCTTAAGAATCAGGAGTTTCCTATTTCATATGTAAATGTTTCATTGTCTATTTTCCATTTATCTGAAATATTTTGATCGGTTAAGTTTCTTAAAAACTACTTCTATTGATCAGTGACATATATATTACCCAGACATACCAACAGGCAGGCTTGGCCCCCATCACTGCCATTTTTCATATCCACTTGTAAACTTGGTTCTTAAAAAATGTATTTGAATGACTGTAATGCAATATAACTTAATTCCTTTCTGTGGCACAGCACCTGGTGCTGATTCTATTCCAGCTGAGATTTATAAGGTGGGGGTTCCATTGCTCATATCAAAACTGACTGAAATTTTCCAGGTTATATGACAAGAGGAGGTTATCCTCCAGGAGTTCAAGGACAATGCCATTGTCCATCTCTATAAAAATAAAGGAAATTGATAGTCCTGGAACAATCATAAACAAATCTCTCTCTTAGTCATTGCTGGCAAGATTCTTGCCAGAGTCCTCTTTAATAGGTTAATCCTTCACCTGGAAGATGGACATCTACCTATGAGTCAGTGTGACTTCAGAAAGGGCTGAGAAACAGCTGATATATTTGCTGCAAGGAGGAGTGGAGCCAAGATTACAGAGTATAAAGAGGCATGTACTCTAGCTTTTCCCCCACAGCCCATAAAATACATGTAAAGAATGACTCTCAACAAATTCTAGAGCAACAGAAACCACAGAACAACAGAGTGGAGGAGACTTCCAGCCCAGGGTGACCAGGAAAGCCAACATAAAAATTCTGTCACACTGGACATGGAGTGGAATCCAGTCTAGCCTTGACCATGTGGTGTAGGGAGCAGCAGGGCCAGAGCAGGTTGGGGGGCAAAATCCTTAGAGGCAGCAGCAGTGGTTTGCAGATCCCTCAATCCACAGGCGCCAATGGTCAGTGAGAGGGCTTTTTCAGATGGCTGAGAAGGGAGCAGGTTCTCCCCCATAATCGTGGCAGAGGCCTCAGTGGGTGGTGGCTCTCACAGCAGGAAGCAGTCCATATTCATTGTTGGAGGCCTCATCAAAAAGCCCCTGGGGGAATTGAGCAGCTGATCCAAACCTCAGCCCTGAGTGCTGGTGTAGTGGAACTGAAGGTGAGGCTGTTGTGGAGAGGAAATTCTACTACTTGCAGATTCTGGGCACAAAAATCTCTGGTTGCTACCAGATCAGTGTGCAGGCTTGATTGTGCCATGTTGGAGGAACTAAGATCTTATAGAGTATACCTACTACTCTTGACAAAGAGCCCAAAAGTCAAGTAACTGGTTGGGAAAATGCCCCAAAAAGGGAGAAAAAATAAGACTATAGAACGTTACTTTCTTGGTGAACAGGTATCTTCTCCCATCCTTTCGGATGAGGAAGAACAATGCTTACCACCAGGGAAAGACATAAAAGTCATACCCAAACATCCAAAATAAATATTCAGTGGTCTCAGACCATGGAAGAGATCAAAAAGGATTTAGAAAATCAAGTAAGAGAGGTAAAGGAAAAATTGGGAAGAGAAATGAAAGAGATGCAAGAAAATCATGAAACGCAAGTCAACAGCTTGCTAAAGGAGACCCAAAGAAATGCTGAAGAAGGTATTTGCTGTGAGACAACTCCAGAAGAAAAGACAGGAGTAGAACAAAGGTCTATACACAACATTTATAGATCTGATGAAGGCCTTTGATACTGTTAGTTACAAGGGCTTATGGAAAAATTATGTCAAAATTTGGTCAATTTCACCATAGCATGCTTGTATGTGTTCTGGATGATGGACAAAACTCTTGCACTTTCTCAATCACCAATGGAGTGAAACAAAGCTGTGTGCATTCTCCCATGCTTTTTAGAATGATACTTTCAGCCATTTTGTCAAATGCCTTCCATGATATCAAACACTGCATCAAGGTCAGCTATTACACTGATCATAAATTCTTCAACTTGAAAAGGCTACAAGCCACGACTAAAGTGAAGGGAGTGTTGGTGCATGACTTTTTTTTTTTTTTTTTTTTTTGCAGCTGATTGTGCACTTAATGCAGCCTTTGAAGCTGAGATGAAATCAAGTATGGATCATTGCTCTGCTGCTTGTGCTAATTTTGGCCTAACAGTTAACACCAAGAAAACACAGGTGCTCCATCAGTCACCATCACATCATCCATGTGTGGAACCATCTGTTACAGCAGATAGAGAAGTTTTGAAAACTGTGTATAAGTTCATTTACTTTGGTGGTATACTTTCCAGGGATGTACACATTGATAATGAGGTTGACGTACACATTGCCAGAGCTTACTCAGTGTTTGGGAGGCCCTGAAGGAAAGTGTTAGAGAGAAGAGGTGTTAGACTGACTACCAAACTGAAGGTCTACAGAGCCATTGTGCTGACTTCATTGTTGCATGCCTGTGAAACATGGACAATCTACCAACGCCATGCCAGGAAATTGAATTACTTCCATTTGAACTGTTAGGAAGATTCGGAAGGTCACCTGGTAGATTAAAATACTGAGTTCCTTTCTTAAGCTAAACTGCCAAGCATTCAAACTCTACTGCAGAGAGCACAACTCTAATACGCTGGCCACACTGTTTGAATGCCAAATGTATGATTGCCTAAAAAACTATTTTATGGAAAACTCACATAGGGCAAGCATTCACGTGGTGGTCAGAAAAATCAATACAAGGACACTCTTCAAGGTTTTTCTTAAGAACTTTTAAGAATTGATTGTGTAACATGGGAGACAATGGCACAGTATTGCCCATCATGGTGTGGCCTCATCAGAGAAGGTGCTGTGCTCCAAGAGCAAAACAGAATTGAAGTATCTCAAAAGAAGCATGAACAAATTTAGAGAATCCATCCTAAATGTTCACATAGACTATTTGTGCCTGACCTGTGGTAGAGCGTTCTGAGCTTACTTTGGTCTGATCAGCCACAGTCAGAGACATTGTAACTTGACTCTAACAATGATGTCATTTTGGTCATTTTCAAGGACGAAGGACAACAACCATACCAGTTTTAAGCAAGATGGAATGGGAGACCCTGACCCTTTTAGACTAAGATCTTTTCAGGTTCCCACTTTGAGTGAGATAACACCCATTTAGTGAATAGGCTTCTTTAAGTAGTTATTCAAGGGATGGCCCCTTTAAAAAAAACCATCAAACTGGGAGGGGGAGACCCTCAGGGTTCCTGGCCAAAAGAGAAACAGTTACTTTTTAGTATTTACAGTTTTGTATCTAGACACCAGTAAAAAGTATCTTTTTCCGAGTACTCAAAAGCCCCACCTTTAATGCAGGTACACATTTTCAAGCAGTCATTATCCTGACCTGGCACACTTATGGTTTTATGATATCTACAGTGGGATCATTGGATCATAAATCAGAGCTGTAAGTGACCTCAGAGGTCAGTTAGTCCTACTCTCTGCCTGTTGATGTCTGGTAGCTCTTACTGTATTGGTACTCCTTGTCCTGGTCCTTGAAAAAAAATGCTTTAGGAAAGACATTGAGGCTCTGCATTCTTGAATGATAAGACTCAAACTTGCAACATAATTTCTAAAGTGTTAAAAGCATATCTTTGGATCCAGGTCACTTGTTGCCAACCCTCATATTTTTTCCTTTTCACATTTTAGTTCTTTAGCTGACATAACAGAGGGTAAAGCGGTAGCTTGACTCAGTGGACAAAGAGTCAGCCATAAAGTCAGGAAGACATGAGTGCAAGTCTGAGCTCCTATACATACTAGCTATGTGACCCTGAGCAAGTCACTTAAACTGTTAGTACCCAAGACTGATCTGCAAGACAATAAATTACAGAGAGAGTGCCAACCTGGATGGGTAGGAGTGAGTTTCCTCATCTAAGAATTCCATAGACTATTGAAATCACAGATCCTATATTATCCCTATGTTAATTCTACATAGACAATCATCATTTCCTTGGCCATCATGGTTTATTAAATATGATAAAATCACAAGGATTGTGAATGTGCACTGGTAAAGGGAGGTTACCCATCAGGAGCTTACAATAAAATCACAAGCCCAAATCAAACTCCCCCCACTCAAATAAAAGAAAATAAAGAAACAAACAAACAAAGATTCCAGAAGGTATGCTTGATGGAAACATGAGAAAGAAAAAGGGAAACTTTTGTAGAAAATTTCTTCAGCAACAGCTCACATTTTCACTTACACACTGAGAAGTAATATAAGATCTCATTCTATGTACCCATTGATGGTTGATTTAGAACAGTTTACTGTAAAAAAAATCTTATATCTATGTTCTTTTAGAAAAAAAATCTTCACTTCCTATTTAGGAAGAGGTGGAGAACAACAAAAAATGAATAGTTTTATAATATTGTAAAATGTCACATTCCCCGGCGTGTTGATTGGGAAATGGCTAAATAACTGGTATTACATGAATGTAATGAAATAATATTGTACCATATTGTAATGGCAAATTAAAATCTTGTGCTGTTTTTGTTTTACCAAGAGTGCCTTTGATTGAACAATGTGATTGGGGACGATCTTTCCTGCCCATTGTGGGAAGCTTGATTAGGGAAGTTGTTTTGTAAGAGGGTCATGCTCTCTTGCTCTAAAAAGTATATATATTCTGGGGGTGAGGTTTTACTTTGGGGCTTACTGACTGGAAGTGTTTTTTTGACCAGAAAGACTCTGGGAAGCCGTTAAGGAATCCCCCGGCTAAAACCCAGAAGTTGATGCTTCCTCTCTGGTAACTGTATGATCAGGCAGTTTGGAAGTGCTGTCTGTTGATTTGTTTTTGATTTCTCTGAAATTTTGATTTTGACTTTCTCTGATACCTGTGTTTGATTAAAGTGATTGTTAACTCCTTGAAAGCTGCTTTTCTTTTATGAATGCAGATCTAATAACCAGTTGTAATAGGCCCCTCGTGTATGTTGGGTTGCTTACTGATCCACATATCAAATGAAGACCATAGCCTGAATTCATAGGAATTCAGAGAATCATAAGAAAACATACAGGATTCAGTGAAGTGAGCACAACCAAGAAACAATATATATATGGCTATAACAATGCCCAATAAATAAATAGGAGCTTAATATGTGTAAGGACCAAGCTGGACCCTGGAGAATAATGTCCTTTTGTTGGAATGGTGGGGGACTCTGATATTCAATGATGCAGATGCTGCCAGATATAATCATTGGTTTTGTTGAACTAGTGAGTTGTTTTTTGTTTATAATGGAAGAATTTCTAGGTAGATGGGGGGAAAGAGGTTATATTTGGAAACGAATGTGATAAAAAAACAAAAGGCACCAATAAAACTTAAAAAAAGATAAGTACAGCATTCACATTGCCCATATAAAAATTGTAGGCAAGTACATTGAAGGGCTTATACAGCTGAGTGCTCTTCCCTTCCATCCCAATCCTGCATCACATTAAAAAGTCTATTTTAAAACTCACGAAGGTGTTATAGTTTAACTTCAACACTTTGCCTTTCTCTGCTCCTTTCTTCTTTTTTGCTCACTAAATGTCCTACTTTAAACCAAAAATTACCCCTGAGGGATTGTCAGGCATTTTCTGGTATCTGTTTGTTGTTGCTGTTCAGTTATGTCCAACTCTTTGTTACCCCCTTGTATCATAATACCACCAGAACCGTCTATCACCCACTGTTTTCCAAAGTCTGTCCAAGGTCATGTTTGTTCTATGACATGATGCACCCATCTCAGCTTCTACTGTCCCCTTCTTTTACCTTCAATCTTTCCTAACATCAGAGTCTTTTCCAATGAGTACTGTCTTCTCATTGTGTGGCCAAAGTATTTAAGCTTTAGCTTTAGTATTTGTCCTTCGGATGAGTAGTCTGAATTAATTTCTTTAAGTTTTGACTGATTTGATTTCCTTGCTGTGCAAGGGACTCTCAAAAGTCTTCTCCAGCACCATGATTTGAAAGCATCAGTTCTATGGCACTTGGCTTTCCTTATGGTCCAACTCTCATAGGTCATAGCTTTGACCATATGGATGTTTGTCAGCAAGGTGATGTCTCTGCTTTTTGATATGTCGTTCAGATTTACCATAGCTTTCCTTCTAAGGAGCAAGCATCTTTTAATTTTATGACTACAGTTGTCAAGCACTGTGTTAAATGTTGGAGATACTAAAAAAAAAAAAAAAAAAAAAAAAGGCGAAGATCCATGCTCTCAAAGAGCTCACAAACCAGAAAGGAAGACAACATGTGAATGATTATGTACAAACTACACACAAAGCTATAAAGGATAAATTGGAAATAATCAACAGAGGGATGGCACTAGAATTAAGAGGGATTGAGAAATAGATTATAGAATTTTATATAGAATTTATATGGAATATAGAATTTTAACTGAGACAGAGAGGAAGTCAGGTAACAGAAATGAAGAAGGAGAGCATTTTAGGCATCAGAGACATCCAGTGAAAACTTTTGGAACAGCTGTCTCTGCAGCTCTGCAGTTGAGAGACTGAAGAAAGTGAAAATAAATTATATATTTAATAAAGGGTTCTGCCTTGGGAATAGCTAAATCTATGAAACTAATGGAATATACAGTCCATGTTCTAAGTGATGAATGCTTCTGTTTTTATTATTTATTTACTAATATATTTAAACTGTATGTTTAAATTATGAGTTTGAGCAAAAGTGAATAAATTAAACAACTTGAGGAAATGCTAAGGAAGGAAAGAGGTAAAGACCCAGAGATTGAATGAAACATATCCCTATATAGATAAGAAAAATTCTAAGACATTACAGTGATATAGTGATAGGAACACAGGGCTGGTTGATTAAAGGTCATGGCTTTGGATCCTGATTGTTGATGAAATCAAAACCACTATCCCTGTTTAATAGTCATTACGTATAAATTGGCTTACTATATCACTGTCTAAAGCTGCCCTGGAAAGCTATTCAGAAACTTCAGTAAGAAGAGAATATATTAAATAAACCAGTCTCATGTATGTAGAAATATCATTAAAAAAGGTTGTTTTAAAGTTAAACTGATGTATGGCTGATGCCTCTGTAGCTGAAATCTAAATAATATGTCTAAAAGACCTCATCTTTTCCCCAAAATCTACCAATAAAATAATTTTTATATTTCTCTTGATCCTTCCAGCCAGCCATCTCTGACTTTTTTATTCTATGAATATCAGTTGCCACATAGAGAGTCTTATCTCCACATTATCTCTTGTAACCATCCCTTCCTTTACACTTGCCTTGAAAAATCTCTTCTTACCCACACTATTATAGTAGCATTCTAACTGCCTGTAGTATTCTCAAACTTGGCTATTTAATAGGTTGAATAAACCAACCAATCTGTTTTTTACCATTACTCTTAAAAAATTTTTTTAAGTATCCTCACTATCCTGGTTGATCTCCTAGATAATTTTTCATTTTGTTTCTTTTCAGGATGCCTAGGATCAAACACAATTCTCCAGTACTGGCATGAATGGTGATAAACATCCACTTCTTTCTGGATACTATGGTTTTGTAAATGCAACCTCACACAGCATTTGCTTTTTTGGCATTACACTACTCTCCTGATTACTATTAAGCTTACAGAAAATGGAGACATCTTGACTATTCTTGAAAACTGCTATCTACCTAATATGCTTTCCTATTCTGTACTTGCTAACTGATGTTTTGATCAGTTGCCAAGTTGATTCTACCTCTACAATACCTCTTGAATTCACCCCTTCTTCTTCATATATACGACCATCAAGCCTTCTAATTGGTCTCCCTGTCTCAAGTCCTCTCTAACCCTCAGGCACCCCCCAACCCTACCCCATCCCACTCTTTCCAAACTATCCTCCATACTATTGCCAAATAAAAATTTCTAAAACAAGTCTAACGACATAATCACTCTTTTGTTTAAGAAGCTCCATTGACTCCCTATTGCCTTAGAATAAATATAAAAACTCTTTGGTTTGGCAATTAAGGCTTATAATGGTTTGATCCCAATATATCTTTCCAGGCTGATAACATATTCTTCCACTTCACAAACTCCACATTCCTGTCAAACTAGTCTACTTGTCCTAGTACATACCTTTCCATTTCCCAGTCCATTCCTAAAATGTTCTCCCTCCTCATCTTTTCCTCTTAGGACCCCTAGTTCCCTTTATTCAGCTCAAAGGCTGCTTTCTTCAAGAAACCTTTCCTGAGCTCTTCAGGTGTTAGCGACATTCCTCTCCCCAACCAATTGCTTTTGAAATAAACTTTTTATCTATCTTGTACTTACTTATCTGTATATATTTAAATCCCCCAGTAGAATATAAGCAAGCTCCTTTAGGATAGAAGTTGTCTCTCTCTCTCTCTCTCTCTTTTTTTTGTCTTTTCTTAGCATCTGACACAGTGTCTGACAATAGTGAGCACTTGATAAAATTTTGTTGAATTGAGTAAGTAAGATTGAGATGAAAATAGGGCCCAAGAAGTTAAGAGAATTAACTAAGGCTATATAAATAATAGGAGCAGCTAGGTGGCACAATATATAGAGTGCTAGGCCTGGAGTCAGGAAGACTCCTCTTCCTGAGTTCAAATATGGCCTCTGATACTTACTAGCTATGTGGCCATGGGCATGTCACTTAACCCTATTTGTCTCATTTTCCTTATATATAAAATTAGCTGGAGAAGGAAATGGCAAATCATTCCAATATCTTTGCCAAGAAAATCCCAAAAGGAGTAACAAAGAGTAGGACACAACTGAACAGTAACGCAGATAAGTAGCGAAGGCTGATTAGAGGCCAGATACTATGACTCCAAATTAAACGGTTATTCTTTTATACCACATTGTTCATACAGCTGACCAATAATCTTCCTTACGTTGTCAAGAACTTTTAGGTTGGCCAATAGGAAGAGAGCTAATCTCACTCTGTCCAAAGGGTTATGAATAGCCATGCTTCCTTCTACCTTGCCCCTTCTCCAGAACTGCTCATGCCCCATTTCTGTAATGACTGGGACTTTCCATTCTAGAAATTTCCAATTTGCCAAACAGACCCACCATAGTGGCATCTTATACCTTCTTATCAAATGTTTGACCCTCTCCTGCTGTATAAGCTGCCTTGAAGTTTTGAATGAAGATAGAACCAGTAGTCTCAACCATCATTCAACAGAAGCACTGTGCCACATCCCGAGGTTAGGCTCTTACAAGACAATCGTGGATTTCCTCTTCCTTCCAGGATCTAGAGAACTTTGTGACCTATTCTCTTTGGCAAAATCCCTGATTTTATCCTTGGTCATCACCAACACCTTGGAGGTGAGAGTATGGCCACCTAACTTTGGTAACATTAGCTATTTGGGGCGGGGGGACAGTATGTTCTCATAGTGTCCTTTCCTTGTTGCCTCTGCCTCCTCTTCCAGTTAAATCATGGGACTTTCCTTTTAAAAATGCACAATAAAAAGTTTATTGTTTCCAAGACTGATTGTCCAATTTGATTCTTCTGCAAATCCTCCTTTAGATCCCTGTAATAAACCCCATGAATTATTCTGAATGTCACCTCTCTATTCAAAAACCTCTGGTACCTCTCCCTTGCCAACTGAATAAAAATTAAAAATTTCTGTTCATTCAAGACCTTCCCAAATGCAGCTCTAGTCCAACTTCCCAGTCTTATTTTATGTTATTCCCTTTTGTGCATATTACTATGTTCCAAACAAACTGACTACTGTGAGTCACCTGTTTTCATCCTTCTCTGCCTTCTGTGCCTTTGCTGAAATCATCTTCCCCTGCTGACATCTGATTCCTCCATCTGCAACTCCACCTATGGAAATTTGTCTCTTCTGGGACTAACTCAGAGACCAAGAGACAATTTTCAATTCTTTCACTCCTAGCCCAGACAGCATTATCACTAATGTTCCTTTGTACAACTCTCTCTGAGTTATTCTACAACTCACACTTTAGAGGTTTCAGAGGGAACCCCAAGTTCAGGGTATTTTGTGGGTCCATTATTCTTGAAAGTATTGTAAGTGAGATCCCACCAGTATGCTCCCTTTTTATAACCATCCAGTAGATACCACTAGCTCCGAGTAATGGCATTTACTAAGATGGTATAGAGAGAACAAGTTACAAAACATTCCCTACCTAAACCTGAGTGCTCTTCTCTGCATCTTGACTCCCAACTGCCCCAGCTAATTCTATTTTGAATACATAGCTGACTCTCTCTTCTGGTTCCTGGTGGGGTGGGGTGTGTGTGTGTGTGTGTGTGTGTGTGTGTGTGTGTGTGTGTTCACTGGCTGCTTAAAGAGTACATATCACCTTTTAAAGGCCTGCCAAGGTGTGGTCAAATCCTTTGGAGTCAGTGGATAATTGTCTTTTAATTCCATCAAGCCTGACTTCTTAATGCTTAATTTAAAATCTTGACACCTTGTTGTCTATTTTACCTGCTCCCTTACATTCTGAGACTTCATCAGTGGGACTTTGGAGTAGCTGATTGAACAGGGATCCCTTGGTTAGCTACCCTACATACATTATTAAAAGAATTCTTTAAAGTCACCCCACTTCATTCAATCTTCTGTGATTTTAGAATTTTAGAATTAGAATTTTAGAATTTAGAAGTAGTGACTTTATGATATCTAGTAGTAGAGTAAATTAATTCTTTAATAGCCAAAAACTCTATAACCTAGAATTTTGTAATATATTAAGATAACTCTGGTTTTATAGAATTTAATGCATCTTGATAAAGAAAATAGCTCCTAAGATTCCCCTATGTTCCCTTATTTCAAGAAGTATCCCGTCTTACCATTGCCCACATGCAAGCATAATGCCAAACCAAATGTTAACAAAGGTTATAAAAAAATCTCTGCCAAACCACAAACCATGGACTGAAAGTGCCAAGCAGCCAAAGCAATGAAGTCAAACAAACAAAATCCAACACGCCTAAGGCTCCATGAAGCCAGCATGGACCACAGACTGAAGGGAAGTACATTTTTTCCTCTGTGGTCTCAATATCAACATCCTTTCAGTTGTTGTGGGCATGTGGGTGTATTGCCCAAGTAAGAGTTACCATTATAGGTGTCCAAGGCATCTGTAAGATTACCTAGATCTAGCATAATACATACTTTAAAAAGATGAGGTGATGTGTGCAGATGGTTTGACACTGTCTGTCATAACATCTTTATTCACATTGGGGCCCAGAAAGTGGCCCTATTCATAATCATAGTTTCATTCCCAAGACAGAGAGTATCCAAAGAAAGCTCTCAGACAATCATGCTCAACTAATATTTAAGCAGTATGTGTATAACACTGTGTTATGATTTCTAGGAGTTATTCACTGCCTTGAAAATGGAAACTAAAGCATTCTATTTGGGTAAATATATCATCTCATGTTGACTGTTAAAGTTATTTTAACTTATTTTAATTTTTAAATACCAACAAGTATTTTCCCCAAAGTTGTACTGGTCACCAGAGTTTATGCCTCTCTTGGCTGCTTGAAAAATCAATTAAAATTAAAAACTAATTATGTTATTCTTGTTTATTTCTCATACATGAATGCATCACTCAATAAGTTATTTCATGTACAAGAAGCTATCCTTAAAAGAAATTCTACTCGAATGCAAAGTGTCATTCCATTACCTTAGTAAAAGAGAAAACTTGAGAAAAACACACATCCTAGGAAATGAAGTTTTGAAAATATCCCTTATATCATTCCCTAGGAAATTCAAGATAAATTTTCTTCCTTAAAGTGGTATTGGAAATAACTAGAGAATATAACTTCATGTAGGAATCTGAATCATCATAAATCATAATGAAAATCTAGTGATGACAGGCAGGGTATTATTATTTTAGATTAAAATTAACATCTTTCAATTAGGATCAGAAGATAATGGTTTTGGAGTTGGGAGGAAACCTAGAGGTTATCTAGTTTAATCTTTTAAAAAAAATTATAAACTTAATATCAAATACAATGAACATTTGTATATACAAAGTAAAATAGAAAAAGGGGATTAAACATGAAACTGTGAATCCTACTTATATATCGCTTGCTTTTATGTAAAAAAATAAACTTGTACCTTTCAAAGCTGTCTTGATTGTGTTTCCCTTTGACCTTCCTATAGTTCTCTTCTGGCATTTTGAAAATGAGCCAGTTTCCATGAGCCTATTTTTTTTTTTTAGCAACCCTATCATTATCCTCCTTCCACATCTCACTCACTCCCCAGTGAAAAAGAAAAAAATCTTTTTCAGAAATAAGCATAGTTGAACAAAATAAATGCCCGTATTGGTCATGTCTGAAAGTGTATTTGCATCATAAATCTATCATTGCTCTGTTAGGAAATGGGTAATGTGCTTCATCATTGGTCCTCTGGAGTCATGGTTGGTTGTATAATTGATCAGTTCTTCAGTATGTCAAAGTTCCATCCTTCCACTTTTACAGGTGAAGAAACTGAAGGCCAGAAACATTCAATGTCTTAATCAGGTTCACACAGGGTATTAAGCAGCCGACTTAGGATTCAAATCCAGGTCCTCTAATTCCATCCAACACTCTGTACTGGATCACACATTTCCTCCTAGTTAATAAACATTTACTATGCATTTATGTGTGACTCTTTACCCCATTTGGTTAGAGAACAGTAATAATTAGGTCAGAGGCGTTAATTCAATCCCCATAGAGTACAAATAATGTAGCTCTGTTGCAAGGCAGTTCTTGCTAGGGTAAATGATGAACAAAAATTCTTGTGAGTGAGAATGGCATGCATAGAGGTGTAACGTTTCATGAAAAGTAAGATAGGTAAATTGACTTAGTTGGAGTAGGGAACCTAAATTGTAAGGAGAATGAAAAAAAATAAGAGATTAAAGAAGTATTGGGATAGATGACAATTGGTAGATATTAGACTGTAGGATTTTGGTAGGGTAGTCAATAGGAAGGTAGTATAAACTAGAACATAGTGAGTGACAAAATGAAGTTGAAATGATCATTGAAAAAGACTAGTAGAGGATCCAGCAGTTTATTAATGTGTGATATGGTATTTTTCCTTTCTTGAAAGCCATTTTACTGAGATAAGCGGTAGTGTTGAGTAGTGGTTGAGGGTCCAGATTGGAAGTCAGACATACTGGATTCAAATCCTGCCTCTCACTTAAACTATTTTTATGACATTGGGCAAGTCTTCATGGATAAAATTAGAGTGTTGGATTTAATGGTCTTTAAGATCTCTTCTAGATTTAAATTCATACTCTTATGACAACAGGAAACCCTTATGTGCAACATGTAGATTTTCTCCAACTTTGAAGAAAAGGGACATTTCTGATAACGATAAAGGAAAAAAATTCCATCTTCTAATATTTGAGTTTGTGGTCAAAGAAAGGTTTTTATGATTGGGAGGGAACTTAGGTGCTCGGAGAAATATATATTATTTGTAGTACTTAGTTTTATAAAACATTGTCCTATAATGAATTTAACATTTCATACAGAAACACTAAGCAAAATACATATAACATTATACATGTAAGTGGGAGGGAACTTAGGTGCTCGGAGAAATATATATTATTTGTAGTACTTAGTTTTATAAAACATTGTCCTATAATGAATTTAACATTTCATACAGAAACACTAAGCAAAATACATATAACATTATGCATGTAAGGCTATGAGACAAAAAATAAGGAAAACAGAAGAAAAAGGTATTATAGATTATTTTTAACTTAGGAGACAGAGTATGAACAAGGAGATCATAGTAATCGTAATTCAAAGGTTTTATCTTCGGCCAGCAGAGTTAGGGAGGTAGGGAGGAGGGTAACAGGAATAAAGGATAAAGGGAAAATGAGTGACAAGCTAAGTTATAGAAATGTATTAAAATGTAATAGCATAAAATAAAGTTTGGAACTTTTATTTACTATTATTACATTATTTGATTTAGCAATAGAAGTGAGAAAGTGACCATACTTGAATTGACATATAGATGATAATCCAATTATTAGAGAATGATAGAAGATAATTTAATTTTTCATTAGGCTGCACTATTTTGGGACTTGTCTGACTGACTTGACTGTCTCTTATTAGACCCTAGAAAGCCCATTATTCAGATAATGTCATTGGCCTTGTGTGTGGCCACACTCTGCCTCTTTGATTGGAGGGTGGGGCCATGAACTCCAAGTATCCATTTGAGGATAGAGCTTAGCTCAGACACCTCATTTCTTACCTGGTTGAACTCCTTTGGCACTTCTGACTGACTTCATCAGGCCTCCAAGCGGGGTACCTTCGTCCATGCTTCTAGTTTTCAGTCTCTTTTTATGTGCCATCTTGATTGTAAGCTCCTGAAGGGCAGTAATTGTCTTTTTTTCTTTTTTTTCTTTTCTTTCCTTTTCTTGTCTTTTCTTTTTGTATTTGTATCCCCAATATTTAAAGCACATTAAGTAGGACTTAATTATTATATTATATTATAATAATTAATTAAGTAGCACATTAATACATTAAGTAAGACAATAAATTTTTACCGATTATTGACTTTAAATTTCATAATGATAACAAATACAAGTAGATTAAACTCTCTTAAAGAAAGATAAAGGGTTATAAAATGGATTAAAAACAGAAACCAACAATATGCCCATCTAATGCTAAAAGATTTAGATTAAAAGACTGGATAAAAATTTATCATGTACAGCTAGCTTAAGAAAAATTCAATATATATCAATATCAGATAACTTTAAATTCAAACCAGATAGCATCAAGAGATAAAAAAGAACACATGGCATGCTTAAAGGCCCAGTTAACATAGGGTATATCTTTTGAACATACATGCAACAAATAATATACAAGTTAATATTAGCGAAAGTATGAAATTTTAACAGACTACTACCACATATAAGAAAAAAGATAAATAAGAAAGAAATTACCGATTTGAACAGAATGTGGAACAAATTCGGATTTCATAAACACATTTGGATACGACCATAAGGAAAACACAAATATAATGGAAGGACTGACCAATGACCCCAGTCCTTATGAGCTTGTGAAATATGATACAATCTCTACACAGGTTTTGGAGCATGTACAGATATTCAGTGACTAGTGCTTCTCTGCTAATCACATGATGAAGGAATAAACTTCTGATTGGCTGTTTAGTTGGAACTAAATGCATTTGAAAGTCTGTAACTCATCAAAATAAGTCTTTTCTTTTTCTTGAATGACTGTACTCAAGTGAATAGAACCTGAAGCTTTAAGCTTCATGGGAAGTGAGGGAGGTGGGTGGCCTCGAGTCCTCTCCAACATAGAACCTTCACGAAGCCAGGAGCACATGGTTCTACTATTGAACCTGCTGGTTCTGATTCTGTGATCTTCAAGAGTCTGGAATAGCAAGCGCTGTAAGTCTGGGAGCTGGATACTGGGTAATTTTTTGCAGACAGCTGAACATAGTTGAAGTAGCAACAGTGGCCTCTGATGAGGATGACCTGCTTGACAGCCCAGTGTTAACTGAGTTTCAGACAGATCCAGCAGCTGTGCCCACATTTGAAAATAAACTTGGTGGGGGCAAATGCTTCATAGAAAATGCTGTAAGTTTGAGCCCACTCTCCCTAGAGCCTGAGATAATATAGAGGAGAGTGTATCCTCCAAGTCTTGGAATGGGGAGGAGGGAATGTCTTATAACTTCTTGTTATATCCTTATATTAAACAGTCCTTCATAAAAGTTAATAGATGTTTATTGGTGGAATAATATTGGGATATTAATCACTGGTGATTGATTTTGGGGAACACACACTGGAATGGGGGCTCAAGACAATAGCATTAGAGAAAGTCACTCACAACCTTTCATCCTTGAGAAAGAAATGATTATTAGTAACCAGTGATTTGGGGAGATTCAGATTTCCTCCTTTTTCTTTTATCTTCATTTCAAGACCTCAGTCTCTGAAGGTTGAGATAAACTTCTCTAACTAAACCCCAATCAGATGCAGCAGTCATTCTTTTCCACTCAGGTTTGGGTGGAGACAAATTCTTTGAAAAATTGCCCAAGGATAAGGGGTGACTTAAGAAGCAAATGACATAATTAAAGTTCATGTTCACCCCCTCATTGTACTATTCATTCTCTCCTTAACTGTTAACCAATCAGAGTTGATTGCCATCCTCAGGAACACCTACTTTTGAAAAGGCATATTAACAATGTGCCTGCCATCATGATTATCTTTGGTCTAAGGAAGAGAAGGTCAAATTGCCATCCTTTTATTAAAAAGCTGGCATTATTAATAAGATGATTAAATTATACAGAAATTATATCTCTCAAACCTTTTTAAAACAGTTGATCTGGGAGACTCAACTCTTCTGTGAGAGTGCAAGCTGGTATAAAAGTCCTGAGAGTCCCATAAGGGCTCCACAAGGAATATACTTGTGTATATTATGTATAATATGGAAAATCTTAAAAAATTATTTATATCTTTCTTATATCAGTTTTATTTCTAAATATATTCCTTTGCCCATACTCTGTCCAACAAGACATCCCTTGTTAAAATATTTTAAAAAGAAAGAGTAAAAATAAAAGTTTAGCAAAACCAAGCAACATAACTACTATGTCTGACATTATATACATACATACATACATACACACACACACACACACACACACATATATATATATGACATTTATACTGGAAGGCTAGGTCACAATGTGAGTTCAAATAATGTGAAGTACTAGTTAGTGAAAATTATAAAATGATATGAGGTCTTATTTAATGTAAATCAAAATTCAATTGTGACAAGTGTGAATGATTTGAGGGTTTTAACAAGCTGCCACATCACCAGTCTTCACTTGCCTATTATCACATGCAAATATGTAAGCTGCTGCATACCAAATTACCAACTGTAGTGTTAATTTTTTACAAAGAATCCTTAACCAAATGGGCGAAAGGAAGAATGTTTTAGATGGAAACACTGCCAGTACCAAAAAAGAGGCCTGTTATTAACATTAGAACAAAAATTTTATGTAATCGAACAGCATGAATGTGGCCATAGAAACTCTAAAATAGAATGAGAATGCCTGAATATATGGCATGGAATATTATTTTTTTAAAAAACATCAGTGAAATAAAAGAAAAAGATAAAGTTGTGTCCATTTTTTGTGGTTTGCTACCAACAAAAACGAGGAATAAAAATATTGTGATGATAGGAACGGAGTGTCTTTTAGCTGTATGGATTAAAGATTGCAATGAAAAAAAATGCATTGCACTGAGCAAAACAGCCAGTCAAGGAAAGATTTTATGTTTATTTATGACAGTGAAAAAAACGACAATTAAATGGATAGTGAAGAAACTTTTGCTCAAAGTGTTAGTTGGCGTGATTGAGTTAAAAAATAAGTTCAATTGCATAATGTAAAAATTAGCTGAGGCAGCTAGTGCAGATGAGGATGTGCTAGTTAAATATTCTGATGCTTTTGAAGAAAATTATCAAAGAAGCTGATTACACTGGTCAACAAATTTTTTAATGAGAATGAAACAGGCTTATTCTGGAAAAGAATATTTTCCAGAACTTACTTTTCTAAGAAAGAACAAACATAATCAGGGATTTGAAGTGTCTAAGGATCGCCTTTCACTGGGATATAATACAAAAAGGGATTTTTAATGAAAACCAGTCATTGTTATAATCCTTGAGCTTTGAAAGGCTAAAACTATTCCATTCTTCAAAAGTCAAGTAAAAAAAAAATGTAGATGAGCGAAATTGTTTTTGAAGACTGGTTTTCAAGTTATTTTAGCCCAATTTAGTTGAAAATTATTACAAGAACAAAACTATGAAGTTTAAAGATTTACCAATTCTAGATAATGCTCTAGGACATCCAATTACACTTGGTTCATTATGTGAGAATGTAAGCATGCAAATTCACTTAGACGTGTATGAAGTTCTCAGTACCTGCCAGCATATATGTATATGAAAATTTAGAGAGAGGGAATACAGTTCAGTTTACACTGATAAAATATTTTAAATGATAATAACATTTTCATCATATTATCAGTGTATTTTCAGGTGTGAAATTCCACAATTTTAAAAGTTTTTAAATTTTGCTTTTCATACCTACTCTATTACTTTGAGGTTTTATCCCCATTCATAAAATATTGGTTCCACTTATATCAATTTAATACACACTTTGTTAATAATTATGCTTGGGTTGTTCACAGAAATTTCAAAAGACATTAAACAAAGTTAGTCATCATTTCAAGTTATTTCTCTGTTAGTTATTTTTATAGTATATGTCATGTTAGGCAGCTATCAAAAACGAAATTACTAAGGCAAAAAAAACTAAAAAAAGTTAAATACATGGGTTTTTTGATTTACTGTTGTGCTTGGTAAACAGTGACTTAATAAATACCAAGAAATTTCTTTTCATTACATCTTGTATATGTATTCTTAGGTTGCCTAAATAATTTAAATACAAATAAAATGAGGGTAGCAAAATTAATGAAAGCAAATAGCAGTTGTCTTTACTAATAATGGAATGTGAACCATTTTGGGCCTTTTGTGAAGTAAATTAAATTAGTTAAAACTTTGCTTTAAGAAACACTTTTGCAACTGTTTTCATAAAAGACTATACATTAAGATTGTGTTTTCCATATATGTACATAGTATTTGTGACTTGTCACTTCTATGAAACCTGTGTTTCTGTCATAGGACCATGAGTGTTCTATCTCTAAAGCTCCCATAATAACTGCACATGTGAGTCCGTTATTTCTTTTCTCTCTGACCATGACAGGCCAGTGTGTAGGCAGCTTTCTGCTTAAACATGGAAGCTGCTTTAACATTGTGAAATCGCAGTGTACCAAAAGTACTATGCCAAACATGTAAAACATGTATAATAACTCCATATCCCCATGTTGACCACTTCAAATGACAACAGATAACTACCCAAATGTAAACTAGCTCTGCTCCCCAAATATTAAACCTAAAACCTCATGAGAAATATAGAAATCCAAAGAGAAGTGACATAAACTTGTCATAAGTGGTAAACAAAAACTATGTGTGATAACATGGATGACAAATTGTGTACTGTGTAAATTTTAGAATGAAACAGACAAAAGTTGGAAGGTTGGTTAATTCTCCCCTCTCTCTCCAGCTTCAGTTTCATTTCCTTAGATGTCCCCTGTCCATGATTCTTCTTTAGTCTTCATATAATTCTTTAGTTAATTTATCAAGTGCAGTGTGGGATTCAATAGAAGCTCTTGCAAGGAAGCAAGCTTTCTCTAAAGAGTTCAGGATCTCATAATAGAATGCAGAGAAGTTCAGGGCCAGATGCAACCTTATACAATCTATTGGTTGGTTCTCCTTTTTGCAGATTTCGAATGCTTTTTGATATGCTTGCTGTGATTGAGTCAATATTCCTTTCTTGTCATCAACAGCAACAAGCTCAGCCAAATAATGGTAATAATGTCCTTTCATTGTCAAATAGAAAACATTGCTTTCTGCTTGTGAAACATTAGGAATCAGGAGCTTTTCCAATAGTCATTACATCATTGCAAATATCTCCTACTTTGGTCTCAGTTTTCTCTCTATTTTCTTGGACCATCTGCTGTTTTTTTCTCATCATCCATCTTTTCCTCAATACTTGAAACACTCCTCCAAGATGACCTTGAGGCTCCTACAGGAACGGCAGAAAGAAGATTCCTCTCCTTACTGGATAATGTACCTGCTTGCTTAGTAATAGACTTTGTGCAGGCTGCCATGTCATCATATCTCTTAGCCTGCTCAGTCAATTTGGCCTTTTGCACCAGTTCATTTTTCTTCCATGACTGAGAATTCTGCATACAGAACGAGTGATGGTGGAGGTAGATAGTCAGTGGTTGGACCAAGGCTCTGTCTTATTATTTCATAATAATTCATAATTTTTTCATAAATAAATTATTTCATAATAAACTTGAATCAAAATTCTGTTAATAAGCAAATTTAAAAAAAAACTTAAAAATTTAATTGTAAATTTCCACTGAGTTGGAATCAGTCACTGTATTTTATATCAAATTATAATTTCAAATAGTGAGACTTGAATAATGGGGCCTCTGATGGGATTCATTATGTGAACTAGAATTAATTGGAACTTAAACTGTGTTCTAAACATATAAGTCCTTCACCTCTACAAAGGAGGGAAAGAGATGCAATTTTCTTAATTTTCTCCAGGACTTAGCTTAATCATTATAATTACACTGCATTGGTTGTTCTTATTTATATTGTTATAGTGTTTGTGTATATTGCACTCCTGTTTTTCCTAATTTTGTTCTACATCATTTTTCCCATGCATTTCCCCATACTTTCTGAATTCTTCATAATCATATTTTCTTATGGAACAGTAATATTCCATTACAAACCTATACAACAATTTGTTTAGTCATTTAAAATGTCCCTACTTTGCTTCCAATTCTTTGTTTCCACAAAAAGTGCTATTATGATCATTTTGAAGTATATGCGACCTTTCTTTCTGCCTTTGATCTCCAAATAGAATGTGCCTAGCAATGGAATCTCCGCCTAAATGGGCGACTGAATTTTTACAAGAATTGATCATGTAGCCATGATCCTGGGCAGAGTGCCTGGCTTAGAGTCAGGAGGACTCATCTTGATGAGTTCAAATCTGGCCTCAGACACTTGCAAGCTGTGTGACCCTGAGCAAAACACTTAACCCAGTTTATCCCATTTTCCTCATCTGTAAAATGAGTTGGAGACAGAAATGGCAAAACACTTGTGTCTTTGCCAAGAAAACCCAAATGGGATCAAGTAGAGTTGGATATGACTGAAAAACAACTTAGTTACAGAGCAGTTCTAAGTAAATTTGGAAAGGCAGATGTTTTATATACAATAATAAAACTAAATGTACATGATAGTGATATAGACAAAAGGTATGGGTCAAAAGATTTATTAAATAGTGCTTAGGAGAAAGAAAATAGTAAAAAGCAGTAATAGATTACATCAAAGATAAGAACATAGTATATATCATCATCTGTGAAACACTGCCAAAGAAATAGTCAAAGCCAAGTTTGTGGTCCTGAATGTCTATAGTAATAAGAAAAGGGGGAAAGAAGGTAATGAAGACATGACCAGATCACCTAACATGGTGGCATCATGCTTCTCTGCATTCCCTACCTCATGGATAGGAGCAGCCTTCTTTGACTGTTTGTGTAGCAAGAACAGACTGAACTCTTAAAATTTCTAGACTGGGACAATCTCTCTTTCTTGCTGAATCTAGAGGGTAAGGATCACATACTGTTTACTTATAGCATGGGTTGTGAACTGAACTGGGAAGGTAATATCTTCTTTCCCTTTCACTGTTTTGCCCTGGTTCCAAAAAAATGAGTCTAGGGTCTCTGTTCTGTTTCATTTGTCCTTTTTAGTTTCAGATGCCAGTGGTGATCCCCATTAGATCTGGAATTTTGAACTATGGTGACCTTGAAGGCAGAATTCTAGGTAGGATGTTGCAGCCAACTAGCCCAGCAGAAAAGTCCAGAGAAGTCAGGGTATCTGGAACCTGGTCCTAATGCAGGGTTTTAGACTTGAAACTTGAGGCTATGCTCTATAGGAATTGAAACAAACCATAAATTTAACCCTTCTCAGAGGGGAGAGTGGTGCAAGGGAGTGGGAAATTAAGCCCTACCTGTTGTTGAATAAATTTGTGTGTTTATTATTATACCTTTTGTATATTACTCCTTTGTAAAAGTTAATCCAGCTGTTACTGATTAAATAGAACTGAGGTGAAAGGGATCCAACTCACTCTTAAAGGAAAATCTTTGGTGAGTGCTGGGGTCATTTATAGAGATCTCAAAATATGTGCATTATGTTATTGAAAATATTTCTTAGTTTGGTCTTATCCTCTAGGCAGACAGCCTAGACATCTCCCAATCCCTACTAAGGCTACTGAAGAATCTAGAGGGTGGGGTAAAATGTAACATATCTGGCCTTCAGACCGTGGGGATCCAAGGTAATTGGTGTTACATTCAGAATAGCCTGTATTTAGACAGTCTTCAGATGAAGAAATTAAAGCTACCTATAGTCATGAAAATATACTCTAAATCACTATTGATTAGAGAAATGTAAATCAAAACAACTCTGAAGTTCTGCATCATACCTATTGGATTGGCTAACATGACAAAAAATGGAAAATGATAAATGTTGAAGAAGATATGGGAAAATTGGAACACTAGTGCATTGTTGGTGAACTTGTGAACTAACCAAACATTTCTGGAGAGTAATTTGGAACTATGTCCAAAGGGCTATAAAACTGTGCATACCCTTTGATCCAGCAATACTATTATTAGGTCTGTATCCTAAAGAGGTCATAAAAATGGAAAAAGGACCCACAAGTACAAAAATATTTATAGCAGTTCTTTTGGTGGTGGACAAGAATTGAAAATTGAGATGCCCGTCAATTAGGGAATGGCTGAATAAGTTGTGGTATATGAATGTAATGTTTTTTCTTTCTCGTGGTCCTCATTGTTTCTAATACTTCTTTACAACATAATTAATTAAAAATATGCTTAATTTGAATGTATGTGTAGAGCCTATATCAGATTGCATGCCATCTTGAGGGAAGAAAGGGGGAGAAAATTGGAAATTCGAAAGCTTATGGAAGGGAATATTGAAAGCTAAAAATAAATACATTTTTTTAAGAAGATTGGCCTATATTTAAAGAAATTAGAGAAAAAAGAGAATAGTAAGTTTCTTTCTGCATTCAGACTCCAAAGTTCTTTCTCTGAATGTGGATAGCATTTTCCATCATGAGTCTTTTGGAATTGTCTTAGATCCTTGCATTGCTGAGAAGAGCTAAGTCTATCAAGGTCAGTCATTGAATAATGTGGCTGTTACTGTGTACAATGTTCTCTTGGTTCTGCTAATTTCACTCAGCATCAGTTCATGTAAGTCTTTCCAGGTTTTTCTGAAGTCTGCCTGCTCATCATTTCTTCCTGACTCCAAATCTCTGCTCTATTTTACCATCTAGCTATCTCTAGCTAAAAAAAAAAAAGAAAGAAAATTACATGGAAACATTATTAATGAATAATTAAATGAAAATAGTATCATACTGGCAAATAAAATATGGTTATTCTATCCCAGTCCACTTCAGTTTCTTTTGGAACTTAGAAGTTTTCACAGAAGAGACAGTCTAGGTTTTGTTACAGCTACATTTTAATTCATTCACTAACTCAGTAACTAACATCTCTTTATCAATGAACATTAATTAACTTTTACAACAGACTATTTAATGAGAAGACATAACAAAAAGAGAAGCATAAACTTGCCTCTGAATTTGGTTCACACTCTCTACCACATAACTTTGATCCCTGAAGAGAATGTATTCAAACATAAAGTGGTTGCTATAAAGCACTTACCCCAAGTACACTTTCCAGGATTTACTGGAGCAGTCATCTTGGCTGTAGGGGTTGGGAGGTAGGGTAGCAATCCAAAGCTAGGCTGGTTCCTTACTGTTCCTTGGTTGAATAAATTTGGTTGCCTACAAGAGGACCGAGTCTGCTCTATCTCCAAATACTCCTTCACCTAAGGCAAGAAAATATAGACATGCCAGGGACTAAAGCTACAGCAGGGTCATTTTCTCATGGCTTCATGTCCATCTGGGTGGGGAGAGGAGTTCATTACTTCTATTGCTTTCCTTTCTTAACCAGATGTTTACAGCAATCTTTCCCTCTTCACACCACCATATCCAGGCAAAGAAAGAGAACAAGGTCAAGTCACTGGGGCCTTTTATATACATACTCAGTTCTAGCTCAAAATCAAGACTCCTTTCCCCATGATATGGTAAACAGACCAGAAACAGTCATAGGCTACCTATACATACTCTGAAGTCCATGTTGGGGTTTGCATTAAGCTGATAATGCTGTAAATACTAATAAGGGTGGGGTTCTTATTGTCCAGTCCCTGTTATATTTTTTCCCAGCTAGCCAAATATGTTATTGGCTTGAGGGTTATTTGCCCCTCTATCACAGATATACTATCTCTCCTGTTCTTGATGATGAACCAGAATTTTATAGTTCCTCCACCCTTGAGCGTTTTCCACTATAAATCAGAAAAGTGGGAACTAACTGATAATCTGTAATAGATGTTAAAGAAGGGGAGGGAGAGAGAAGAAACTTCAGTGGTTTGATGGATATGCATCATCTATCAAAATAATGCCTCCATATGTATAGATTGCAGTCCATCCCTACCTTTCCATCCTGGGTGATTATTATATACATCCTCCATAAATTCTTCAGAGGTGTTATATTCAGGTTCCTAGAGTGAAGGGTGTGTTCAGGGAAGGCTAGTACTTTTAGTGTGGGGGCTGCTGAGCCCTTTTCAGGAATGCTTTCCCGCTTTGGTGTCCACCTGATCCACCAAACCCTTACCTGTGGCTCCAAGAAGCTGTAGCATGTAAAACAGCCACACCCTAGTAAACCATTTTGGCAGCCAGGTTAAACCAGGTTGAGGGTAATCGAGGGCTCTCAAACCCATCAGTGAGTTGGAAGGTGACTGCCCCACAAATGCAAAGACTCCCTGGTGGAATGGGAGGATAAGAATAATTTGTTCCAATGGCAATGAAGGCAGTTGAAGTAGGTGCTGTGAAGCACTTAAAGCTTGGTTAGATATCAAAAAAGTCAAGGTCATCCACTGCATCTGGAATCATCAGCAGCAGTCTTGATTGTGTCCATCCACTGGAATGCGATGACTGGAAGAGAGAGTGAGGCTATCTCACTTAAATCCAATTTACACCAGAATCTTAAGACATCACCCATTCCATTTTACCATTTTTACCTATCTGAAAGTCCTATGGTGACAGGCAAGTGATGAGACAGCAGGTATGGATAAACTGGGATCTGTAGTTACAACCCTTCACACAGACAGCCCAGGCCATAGGGTTATCTTCTCATTGGAAACAACATTGGAATTTGTCAGCCCCTGGGTTACTGAGCAGATTTTAAGGATTGCACTGCTCACTTCCTGGTGTGAGGAAGGGGCTAGAAAGGTTTATTTTGCTTACCCAATTGCTTACCCAATCGTGGCCTGATTACAATGGCAAGCAGGAATCTCACCTTGTAGTTGAAACATAAAAAAATGTACCAAAACTTCTGCAAAGACTATTTCACTCACCATCAGTACATGGAATGTGCACACACTTATAAACAACACAAAATCCAATAAACCTGAAAGAAGGTGGATGAAATTCAGTTTAATGCTGATAGTAACAATTCAACACACTTTTATGATGCCTTGAAGGCTATTTATGGGCCAAAGACCTATGGTATATCTAAACTACTCAGTGCTGATAGAGTCACGCTGAGTAATAAGGACATGATCCTAGAAAGATGGGCTGAACACTTCCACAATATTCTCGACAGACCATCGTAAATCAATGCTGAAGCCACTGACCATTTACTTCAATTTGAAGTCAATCCCTTTCTCGCCCAAGTTTCATCTGAAGAAGAGGTTTTGAAGGCCAATAGGCTCCTTTTGTGTACCAAAGTACGTGGTACTGATTTTATTCTAGTTGAGACTTACAAGGTGGAAGGTCCATTGCTCATACAAAAACTAACTTGAATTTTCTGGGTTATATGGCAAGAGGAGGTTATTCCCCAAGAGTTCAAGGATGCCTCCATTGTCCATCTCTGTAAAGGTAAAGGAAATAGATTGTCCCATGACAATCACAAGGGAAATCTGTCTGTTAGTCATTGCTGGTAAGATTCGTGCCAGAATCCTCCTCAGTAGACTACTCCTTCACCTTGAAGATGGTCATCTAGCTAAGAGCCAGTGTGGCTTCAAAAAGGACTGAGGAATGGTCGATATGGTATTTGTTGCGCAGCAACTCTTAGAGAAATGCCAGGAGCAGAACAGAGGTCTGTACACAATATTTGTAGATTTGACCAAGACCTTTGATACAGTCAGTTATGAGGGCTTATGAAAAATTATGCCAAAATTTGGTTGCCCAGAGAAGTTCATCAGTATTGCGCAATAATTTCAAGATGGCATGCTTTCTGGTGTTCTAAATAATAGACAATGCTCTCATGCTTTCCCAGTTACCAGTGGAGTGAAACAAGGCTGTGTGCTTGCCCCTATTCTTTTTAAAAATGATGTTTTCAGGGAGGGGAGGAAGAGGAAGGGGGAAAAATTTAGATCTCAAAATCTCATAAAAGTGAATATTGAAAATTAACAATAAATAAATAGTTTTGAAAAAGAAAGAAAAATAGAAGGGGGTTAGCTCACAAAGTGCCCCATGAGCACCAAGGAGATTTGCATGTAAACACAGAAAGTCCCACTTCATGAAAAAGTAACAGTATAGAAGTGGTTCAGTCTTGTTGCCAAGGTACACTTTGTGCTGCTTTTCCATGAAAATGGAAATAAATTGAAAAGAGGAGAATCCCTCATGTTTGAGGATAAAAGGAAGCTCTGCTATATAAGCATACTATGCTACAGAACTCACTGCTTATTTTGTGAGATATAAAATGACCTATAATAAATGTAAAGCCACCTAATAAAATGACAGCTTTTATAAATCTTAAAAAAAAGTATATTTTCAGCCATGCTGTCAAATGCCTTCAAGGAGGACAAACATGCATCAAGATCAGCTATTGCACTGATTGTAAATTCTTCAGCTTGAAAAGGCTACAAGCCAAAACCAAAGTAAAGGGAATGTTGGTGCATGGTTTTGGTTTTTTGGGGTTTTTGCAGATGATTGTGCACTCAATGCAGCCTCTGAAGATGAGATGCAACCAAGTATGGATTGTTTCTTTGCTGCTTGGCCTAATTTTGGCTAATTTTAACACCAAGAAAACACAGGTGCTCCATCAGCCAGCACCACACCATCTGTACATAGAACCATCAGTTACAGCAAATGAAGTTTTAAAAACTGTGTATAAGTTCATTTACTTTGGTGGTGTACTTTCTAGGGATGTACACATTGATAATGAGGCAGATATACACATTACCAGAACTAGCTCAGTGTTTGGGAGGCTTTGAAGGAAAGTGTGGGAGAGAAGAAGTGTTAGACTGACTACCAAAGTGAAGGTCTACAGAGCCATTGTGCTGACTTCATTGTTGTATGTCTGTGAAACCTAGACAGTCTACCAATGCCATGCCAGGAAACTGAATCATTGCCATCTGAATTGTCTTAGAAAGATTCTGAAGATCACCTGACACTGAGGATAAGACACCAGACACTGAGTTCCTTACTTTAACTAAACTGCCAAGCGTTCAAACTCCACTGCAGAGAGCACAACTCTAGTGGACTGGCCACATTGGCTGAGTGTCAAATGTAGGCTTGCCTAAAAGGCTATTTTACGGAGAACTCACATAAGACAAACACTCATATGGTGGTCAAAAGAAGTGATTCAAGGGCTCTCTTAAGAACTTCAAATTGATTTTGTGACATGAGAGACAATGTCATAGGACCTCCCAGCATGGTGTGTCCTCATCAGATAAGGTGCTGTGCTCTATAAGCAAAGCAGAATTGAAGTAGCTTAAAAGAAGCACAAGATATGCAAATTTAGAGAAGCTATCCCAAAACTTCACATGGACTATTTGTGCCTGACCTGTGCTAGAGCATTCTGAGCTCTCATTAGTCTGATCAGTCACAGTCAGATGCATTGCAACTTGACTGTAACATAATGATGTCATTTTGGTCATACTCAAGGAAAAAGGACAACAACCATACATTCAGGCTCCTAGATCTCTTGACACTGCATGGATGCTAGTGGAACCCACAGATTTTCCACTGATTATCTCTTGCTTTCACTACATGATTGGCCCACCTCATTCAGAAGTACAGATCTCTGATTATATCTCCTCTGTTGTTTTTCCTGTTCCTCAGCCTATTCATGGCTACCATACATCTCTTCATTTGTTTTTGTCTCTAATTAAAATGTTATGGATGGTCCTGTGAAGAGGTCCCAGATATGGCACAAAGAATACTGACTTTTGGCAGAAAGCAGGAAAGTACCAATTAGTGGCAGTTTTGCTCACTGCCTGGTGCTGGACTCCAGATCCAGGGAAGTATCATCCTATTTGTCTTCTCATCTTTGTAGCTAAATTCCTTGAAAAAGATGTCCATAAATAGGTAGATACAATCTGGCTTCTGACCTCAACATTCCACCAAAACTCCAAAGTTACAAATGATCTCTTAGCTTCTAAATTCAAGCAACTTTTCTCCATCCTCATTCTCCTTGACCTCTCTACAGCCTTTGACACTGTTGATCACTCTCTCTTTGTTTCTCTCTCTTTCTAGATTTTCAGGACACCATTTTCTCCTGGTTTTCCTCTTACCTATCTGATCACTCCTTCTTTGTCTCCTTTGGTGAATTCTTCTCTACATCATTCCTTCTAACATAGGTGTCCTTCAGGGTTCTGTCCTGGGCCCTCTTCTCTTCTCCTCTACTATTTCACTTGGTTATCTCATCAGTTTTCTTGGATTTAATTACTATTCTATGCTAATGATTCTCAAATCTTCTTTTTCTCCCCCAATTTCTCTACTGACCTCTATCTCCAATTCTCATACCTCCAATTTCCTTTCAGATATCTCAAACTGGATGCCCAGTAGACATCTTAAGCTTAATATGTCTAAAACAGAACTCATCTTTTTCCCTAAATTCTATCCCCCTCCCTACCCTTGCTATTACTGTAGAGGGCAACACCAGCCTTCCAATCCCTCAGGTTTGCAACCTAGGAGTCATCCTGGATTCCTCACTATCTGTCATGTTCTGTATATCCAATCAATTGCCAAGGGCTGCTGATTTCATCTTTGCAACATCTCCTAATTTGTCCCCCTCCTCTTTTCTGACACTGCTACCACCACTCTAGTGTAGGTCCCTAGCACCTCATGCCTTGATTGCTGCAATAGCCTCCTAGTAGGACTACCTACCTCAATTCTCTTCACAATCCAACCCATGTGCTATTCAGCCAGTATAGTGATTTTCCTAAAGTCCAGGTCTTATCATTCCCCCACCTCAATAAACTCCAGGAGCTTCCTATTGCCTACAGGTGCCAAAACAAAATACTCTGACATTCAAAGCCCTTCAAAATCTAGTACCCTCTTACCTTTCCAGCCTTCTTACACCTTACTCCTTAACACATACTCTTAGATACAGTGATAATGGCCTCCTGGCTATTCCATGAACCAGAAATTCCATTTCTTGGTTCTGAGCATTTTCTCTGATTGTCCCCCATTCCTAGAATGCTTTCCCTCCTTCACTCTGACTACTGAACTTCCTGGCTTCCTCTAAGTACCAACTAAAATTCTACCCTCTATAAGAAGCCTTCCCCAACACCTCAATTCCAATGCTTTCTCTCCATTAATTATTTCCTATTTATCCTGTATATAGCTTGCTTGGCCTCTATACTTACCTGCATTTTTTCTGTCCCCATTAGTTTGTAAGCTCCTTGAAGGTAGAAACTGTCTTTTTGCACCCTGGATGCTTAGCACAATGCCTGGCATATAGTAAGTGCTTAATAAATGTTTATTGAATTGAAATGGTGAAAGAGGGGAACCTGATTTAGGAGTTGCATTCTGGGCAAGGAATGGACACTGGCCCTAGGCTGTGTGCTATGGAGTAAGTACAGAAAAAAACAGTAGTAGCTGAATCTGACCCTGACCCTAAGACAGGAAGTCAAAAGCCAAGAAGTAAAGCTAGAAAAATGAGTGATCAAAAAATATTCTATCATAAACAGCTATTACATTGAGAGAGCTATTCAGGATACAAATCAAGAAGAATGGAATGAGTTCAAAAAAATCTATTTTAAGAGCCTCAAAGAAATTAAATCTTGGATAAAATTCAACTAGAACTCCTGGAAGAGATGAAGCAAAAGGTTTTTTATTTTAAAGAGCTTAATTTAAATGAGTGTTAGAGAAAATAATTGGAAAAGAAATGAGAGCTATTGAAAAAAGAATTAGAAAAAAATTAACTCAACAAAGGAAGTACAAAATTTTACCCAAATAACTTACTGAAAGTTACCAAGAGTTATTGACAAATAACAACGAACCAAATAGAAATTAGTAACTCTATGAGACAAAAAGAAATATTAGTCAAAAGACTGAAAAAAATTGAAGAATACTTAAGATATCTTATATCAGAAGCATATCAGATTAAGGAGAAAAAAAAATGTAAGACTCTTTGGACTACCTGAATTCTATGACTCAAAAACCCTACATATCATATTTCAAGAAATCTTAAAAGAAAACTTCCCAGATCTCTTGGAACCAGAAGACAAAATGAAAACAAAACCAGTCACTTCCTGAAAGAAATTCCAAAATAAAATCTTCCAGGAACATTGTAATCAAAATCTAGAGCTAATCCATAAAAGAAAAATACTGCAAGCTGTCATAAAGAAATAATTTAAGTATCAAAGAGCCATGGCCAGAGTGACACAGAATTTAGTAGTCATAACCTAAAAGGAAATGGGAGCTTAGACTAATGATTGGGAATAAGTTTTACAGAAAAACTGAGCATGATCTCCTACATAGAGAAATAGACTTTTAATGAAATATATTTCTATATATATTCTTTTTTTTATATATTTTATTTATTTATTTAATTTTTTGCATTCATTTTCACAAATTTTTGGGTTCCAAATTTTCTCCCCTTTTATCCCCTCCCCCCACCCCAATACCCCAAGCAATCTAATTTTTCCTATCTCCAATCTGCCCTCTCTTCTGTCATCCCTCCCTTCTCTTGTCTCCATCTTCTCTTTTCTCCTGTAGGGCCAGATGACTTTCTATTCCTCATTAACTGTATGTCTTCTTTCCTAGTTGCAACAACAATACTAAACAGTTATTCCTAAAACTTTGAGTTCCAAATTCTGCCCATCCCTCCCTTCCCACCCATTCCCTTTGGGACGGCAGGCAATTCAATATAGGCCATATCTGTATAGTTTTGCAAATGACCTCCCTGATAGTCGTGTTGTGTAAGACTAACTGGATTACCATCCATCCTAACCTGCCCCTCATTGTTTCTCTTCTGTCTTTTGATCCTGTCCCTCCCCAAGTGTTGACTTCAGATTGCTCCCTCCTCCCTTTTCCCTCCCTTCCATCATCCACCCCCCTTGCAATATCTCCTTCTCCCCCATTTTCTTATATTGTAAGATAGGTTTTCATACCAAAATGAGTGTGCATTTCACTCCTTTGTTTAGTCAAATGTGATGAGGGTAAACTTCTTATTTTTTTTTTTCTCAGCTCTCCTCTTTTTCCCTCCACTAAAAAAAAACTCCTACCTGCCTCTTAAATGGCATATAGTTACCCCCTTCCATTTCCCCCTCTTTCCTCCCACTACATTTCTCTCTCACCATTTACCTTAATTTCTTTTAAGGTATGGTCCCATCCTATTCAGTTCAATCTGTGCTCTCTATCTCTGTATGTGTGTGCATGTGTGTATGTGTGTGCATGCATGTACATATGTATGTGTGGTCCCACCAACTACCCAGATACTGAAAAGTTTTAAGAGTTAGAAATATTGTCTTTCCCTGTATGAATGTAAACAGTTCACTTCTGGTAAGTCCCTTAAGATTTCTCTTTGCTGTTTCCTTTTTCATGCTTCTTCTCATTCTTGTGTTTGAAAGTCAAATTTTCTTTTCAGCTCTGGTCTTTTCATTAAGAATGATTGAAAGTCCTCTGTTTCATTGAAAGACCATATTTTCCCTTGAAGTATTATACTCAGTTTAGCTGGGTAGGTGATTCTTGGTTTGAGTCCTAGTTCCTTTGCCTTCTGGAATATCCTATTCCATGCCCTCCGATCCCTTAATGTAGAAGCTGCTAGATCTTGAGTTATCCTGATTGTATTTCCACAGTACTGGGATTGTTTCTTTCTAGCTGCTTGCAAGATTTTCTCCTTGAGCTGGAAATTCTGGAATTTGGCCACAATGTTCCTAGGAGTTTCTCTTTTTGGATCTCTTTCAGGTGGTGATCGATGGATTCTTTCAATACTTATTTTGCCCTCTGGTTCTAGAATGTCAGGGCAGTTTTCCTCGATAATTTCATGGAAGATGATGTCTAGGCTCTTTTTTTGATCATGGCTTTCAGGTAGTCCCATAACTTTTAAATTGTCTCTCCTGGATCTATTTTCCAGGTCAGTTGTTTTTCCCATGAGATATTTCACATTCTCTTCCATTTTTTCGTTCTTTTGGTTTTGTTTGGTGATTTCTTGGTTTCTTGTAAAGTCATTAGACTCCATCTGTTCCATTCTAATTTTGAGAGAACTATTAAATTCAGTGAGCTTTTGAGCCTCCTTTTCCATTTGACTCATTCTGCTTTTGAAAGCATTCTTCTCCTCATTGGCTTTTTGAACCTCTTTTGCCAATTGAGTGACCCTATTTTTCAAGGTGTTATTTTCCTCAGCATTTTTTTGGGTCTCCTTTACCAAGGTATTGACCCGTTTTTCATACTTTTCTTGCATCTCTGTCATTTCTCTTCCCAGTTTTTCCTCCACCTGTCTAACTTGCTTTTCAAAATCCTTTTTGAGCTCTTCCAAGGCCTGAGCCCACCCACCACCCCCGTGGGGTGTCTGAGGTACTGAGGCCCCGCCCTCCACGTCTTTCCCTGATGGCAGGAATACGTCCTCGTCATCAGATCCGAAGGTCGGGATCATTTGCATTTGTTGGAAAAAACTCTCTATAATCTTATTTTTCTTCCCTTTTCTAGGCATTTTCCCAGCCAGTTACTTGACTTCTGAGATTCCTTTCCACCCCCGCCTGGATCCGCCCAGCTAGTGCTTGGCCTCTGAGATTCAAATGGGCTTTCCGTAGCATGCGTTAGTTCTGGTGCTGGGGTGGAGGCAGGGCTGCCTCCCAGGCTCAGTTCCCTCAAGGGCTTTATGCAGAGACTTTCAGGAATGGAGTGGGTGGGGGCGGGGTAGGTGGCCCCCGCCTCCTAGGCTCAGTTCCCTCAGGGGCTTTATGCAGAGGCCTTCATTAATAGAGCGGGGTGGGGGCAGGGCTGTCTCCCAGGCTCAGCCCCCTCAGGCCGTTCATGCAGAGAGCTTCCGTAATGAAGATCCTGCCTGCTGCTGGGGGATTCCTGAGTCCCGGGCCACTGCCGCCTCAGCCGCCGCCCACCCCTCTGCCTCCGTCGCTTCCTGCCCCCGTTTCTGCCGCCGCAGCTTCCTCCTGAGGGGGCCCGAGTCACGGAGACGCCCTGCTCCCCCTCTCGTCCAGCCCAGCCTTCTTTCTCACTGACCTGTAGCTTCTGTGGGCAGAGGGACTTTCCCAGCTGCCGGAGCTTCCGTGTCTGAAGCCTGCTCAGATCAGCTTCTCTGTGGCCACGGCCAAGGCCACGCTGGGCTGAGGTCCGCTTTTTGGGGCGTGACGGACCCCAGGGATGGCTCTTCAGGGCTCTCTGGCACGGAAATCTCTTCCACTCCGTTTCTGTACACCTTGTATTGACCCAGAAGTTATGGGGGTCTCTTTTTACATCAATTCTATGGGCTTTGGTTTCGGAGCTCGTAAACGTGCGTCCTTCTACTCCGCCATCTTGGCTCCACCCTTCTATATATATTCTTGATGAAAAAGTCAAAACTGTGTAAAAACATTGAAATACAACTACAGGAGGAACATAAAAAAATAAATGTGAACTAGTACTTATAAGGGACTAAACAAGAATGAACCGTTTACCTTCTAATATGAAGAGATGATAAATGCTTTTTTTCAGAACCTCATCATTGTCAGAGAACATAAGGGGAGTCTAATAAGATTAGAGCCTGGGAGTGCTTTTGTTATGTCTTGATGATTTTAAAAGAAGAAAAGAAAAGAAGAATGAAAGGAACTAATGGAGAGGGGGATATGGAGAGGAAAGGTGAGAGAAGTTATGTCATAATTTGGATGTGCAAGTAGAAGAATACACAAAGAGGAAGGAATTGGGGGGAAGAGATATCATTTGAACCTCACTTTCAGTTGAATAGTAAAAGTAAGGAAGAACACTCACACACCTAGACAAACACAACACACACACATAGAGTTGGGTACAGAAATGTATTTCACTTAAGAAAAGAAACAAATGAGGAGAGAAAGGAGAGTTGGGAATGAGAAGCAGGGTAGATCAAGGAAGGAATTTATCCTAAGCAAAACAAACTGTAACAATAGACAATGAGTCAAGAAGAGGGGTTTAACTGGAAAGAAAAAAATGATAAGTTGTCATTGGGCTCTATGTGACAAAGAGAAGAGGAACAAATGAGCAGAAGCATATTTAATCAAACAAAACACTGGTGCTGGGTACACTCCTCTCATCACCTTCTTTTTAATTTTAATTTTAGTTATTTTGTTCTGAACTTAAGAAATAAAACAAGCATTTCCATAACAGAATAGAAAAAAGATGGTTGCACAGGAAACTACAAATCTATTATGTACAACTTAGTGTTCCTTTAAATATATAATAAAGTTATCATGTAATTTTCTTCTTCCTTTTTTTCTTCCTTTCCTCCTCACCCAGAGATGGCTACCGTATACACAAATATGTGTGTGTATATGTTCACACATACACACACATACATATATGTATAGATATGTAAAATAATTCTAGGCATATGACTATTTTTCATATGCGGATAGCACCTTCCTTCATAGGTTCTTTGTAATTTATCTGGATATTTATAATAGCAAAAATGACTTAGTCATTCAAAGTTCTTCTTAAAACAATATTGCTGTTCTTATAAAGAGGGGCCAGAAACTCCGGTCAACACAATGACCAACCACTTTTCCGGAGCACTCATGATGAAACATGTTACTCACCTCCTAACAGAGAAATGATGGACTCAGACCAAAACACGTATTTTTTTGACATGACCCATGCAGGAATTTATTTTGCTTGCCTATGCATATTTGCTGCAAGGGTTTTGTTTTTCCTCTCTTTTCATAGAATAATTGGAAGAGGGGGCAGAAGTGAGAAGGAGAGAAGGTAGATTTTCATCCAAAAGAAATTAATTTGAATTTAAAGAAGAGGATGTAGGTTGAATGCAGCTAAGATTATGAGAGAAATAGCTTGCTGAAAAAAATTTGCAGAGAGTTTCTCTAATAAAGGTCTTGTTTCCAAGATAAATAAGGAACTGATTCAAATATGTGAGAAAGATAACTATTTCCTAACTGGTAAATGACTGATTTCACCTGGGAAGGCTTATATGAACTAATACAGAATAAAGTGAACAGAACTAGGAGAACAATTTATACATTAATGGCATTGCAAAGCAAACAGTTTTGAAAGCCTTAAAAATGCCAGTCAATGCAATGACTAACCACTATTCCAGAAGCCTGAGAATGAAGAATGCCACCCACCTCCTACAAGAGAGATGATGGATTTAACACATAGAATGAGATATACATTTTTACATTGCAGATTTTTTTTTTTGCTTAACTATGCACATTTTATAAGGGTTTCCTTTTTCCTTTTTATCTTTTTTCCAGGTGGGAGGAAATGGGGAGAGAATATACATTTTTATTAATTAAAATGAATAAATACATAAATAATTTTAAAGTGTTACTGATGTCTTTTGCTTCCATATCACATCTACTTGCAAATATACAACTCTGTTTCTACCCCTCCCCTTTTCTTGTAACAAAGTTGTTTTTTTAATAGTTCAATAAAGTGAACAAATATATAGACCATGCCTGATAGTATATACAATACTCCACGTATCTTTGATGACAGGAGGGAAGTACACTTTTTCATCTCCTTTCTGGGACCAGGTGTATCCAAGTTTACATTTAGTCAGCCTTATATATATTTTGTATAGATTTGCGCATGTAGATGTTTCCTTTGATAGAACGTTAGCTCCTTTATGACAGGGACTGTTTCATTTTTGTCTTTGTATCTCTAGCACCTGGCATACGGTCAGATGTACAGAGTGTTTGATACTTACTGATTGTTTAATTAATAGTTTCCATTTTTTTCTCTTGTGAAGTTTTTTTTTTATTTATTTGATTTTTTAAAAAAAATTTTCTTGTTTCTTTATGTCATTGTGTCTTCCAGGGAAATAATTTTGTTATTGTTGTTTCAACAACCATTTGTATATATCTTCCATAGACATTGCTAAAATGCTGCATTTCATAACCATCTTATCCTGAGATTTTTGTCACCTTTTTTTAAAGTTCATGTAGGGATTACAGACACCACACACACACATACATGTAATGTATGTATGTTTGTGATTATATTTCTTCCTTCAATGCTTTCAGTGTATTCATATTCTTTTTTCTGTGTCCTCAGAAAATTCTAGTTTCATTTCTTGTGCTTATGTTGTTATTTCTTATTTCTTATTAGTTTTATTTGATCATTTCTTCTCTCATTTTTCTTAATATATAGTATTTCTTCATTTTATTTAGACTATTCTTTTTTTCATTTTTGAGTCTTTAAAAAAATTTAAACAAGCCATTTGGAAGTGGATAGTTCTGGTAGTTTTGCTCTCCTAATAAGTTCAGAACCCAGCAACAAGAACCATAACTTGGAATTCCAGGACCACAGGCAATGAATGTGTGTGTGTGTGTGTGTGTGAGTTTACTAAAGAGGGTAGGACGTAGTATTGGCAGCAATCTTCTCTGCAGATCCCCATCATATCCCTTCCATTAATCTCAAGAATTTTAGCCACATGATGGTAGGTTGCCAAAATAGCCAGAGTATCTGGTGAAAAGTTGCCTTAGTGGGCAAATGATCATGTATGCTACAAGCTATGATAGGGTGATAGCAGGCTGTTCAGTGGAGGTAGGGGTTGGAAATAGGGAAGAAGGACACTTTCTAGAAGACCTAAGGAAAAGTCCTGGCTGTTCTCATGCTTATTTCAGTTTTAGTCTCTAGTAAATTGTCTCAGCAACCTTTTGCTGACTTTTTGCTGTTTGATATTCTCATCAATGACTTAAATACACAGATGGCATACTTTTCAAATTTTCAGATTGATCTAGCTGACCACCTGAATGGTAGAGTCAAGATGCAAACAGATACTGACAACTGAGGACAATTAGTCAAATGTAATGGGAGGAAATTAGATAGGGATAATTGCATAGTCTTACACCAATGTTAGAGAAGTTAATTTCTTTTTTTTCTGCTAATTTTTATTTTTATTTATTTAACTTTTTACATTCATTTTCACAAAATTTTGGGTTCCAATTTTTTCTCCCCTTTTTATACCCTCCCCCCACCCCAATACACCGAGCAATCTAATTTTCCCTATCTCCAATCTGCCCTCTTTTCTGTCATCCCTCCCTTCTCTTGTCCCCATCTTCTCTTTTGTCCTGTAGGGCCAGATGACTTTCTATTCCTCATTAACTGTAAAGTATAAGATGTGGGAGATGTGACTTAACAGAGGGGAAAACATGTGGGCCCTTTAGTTATTACTGCAAGCTTGATAAGTCGACAGTTTAATGTGATAGCCAAAACAGCCAATGTGTTATTAGACTGTTCTAAGAGAAGAATCAGCTTCAGGATTTGGTTAGTGGCAGTTCTACTATAACCTGCTGAGGCTGGAGAATTATGTTCAGGTTTGGGCACCACATTTGGGAAAGACATTGATAAAATGGAAAGGCAAGCAGGATGACAGAGGGCCTTGAGATCATATTATATGATAAATAGAAAAGTAGGAAGACATATAGAAAGATAATCAATGGATAGGTAGACAGATAAAGCATTTATTAAAAGCTTACTATGTGCCAGGCACAGTGCTAAGGGCTGAGGATACAAAGGAGACAACATATAAAGTGAAACTGGAAAGGGATGGGAGCAGACAACCACGGTGGAATGACTAATGTTGTGCTTAAAGAGGCCTGAGACCAATCACAATAAGACCAAAGCTATACAATTTTTTATTGTAGAAGGAATGGAGGTGATGATCTAAGTGAAGACAACACAGCTGAAGACGTCTGGAATTGTTAAAGGAGTGGGGACTATTTAGCCTCAAGTGGAAAAGATCTAGGGGGGTACACACAACAATTGTATTCAGATATCTGAAGGATTTTCACATGGAAAATTAGTTTTATTCTGCTCCAGAAGGCAAAACTAGCAGCAATAGGCAGAATTTAAAGAGAAACAAATGTACCATTAATGTTAGGAATAACTTCCTAATAATTAGACCCATCCCAAAATGGGATACTATACAGACTATTTGTGAAGAAAGTATAAAAATCTTAAAGTGCTGTATAAAATGAGTTTTTATTAATACTCTGATGCACCCAGGGATTTTCTGGGTACAAAATCAATCAACCAGTCAATCAACATTTGTTAAAAGCCTATTATGTACCAGGCACCGTATTTATTGCTGGGGATAAAAAAGAGGCAAAAGACATTCTCTGCCCTTAAGGAGATTATAATCGAATGGGGAGACAACATGCAAACAAATGTGGAAAAAGCAAGCTCTGTATAGGAATGATAGGGAATAATTGACAGATGGAAGCCACTGGTATTAAAAGGGGCTAGGAAGGCTTTCTGTAATAAGGTGGAATTTTAGCTGGGACTTAGAGGAATCCAGGGAGGTAAGTAGATGAAGTGGAGGAAGGGAAGAGTGTCCCAGGTACTGAGGAGAGTCAGAGAGAATATTCAGAGCAGAGAGATGGAGTATCTTATTCTTGGGATAACCAGAAGGCCTGTGTCACTGGGTCCAAGAGCATGTGCTGAGGAGTAAGGGGTAAGAAAACTGGAAAGGTAGGAGGGGGCTAGGTTTTGAAGGGTTTTGAATACCAACCAGAGTATTTTGTATTGCTCCTGAAAGCAACAGGAAGCCACTGGAATTTATTGTGGACGTGCATGTGACATAGTCAGACTTGTGCTTCAGGAAAATCATTTTAGTAGCTGAAAGGAGGATGGATTGGAATGTGAAGAGGCTTGAGGCAAGTAGATCCATCAGCAGGCTGTTGCAGTAATCAAGGTATGAGATGATGAGAGCCTGTACCAGAGTATGAGAAGTATCAAAAGAGGGAAGGGGGCATATTTGAGAGATTGCAAAGGTGAAATTGACAGGTTTTGGCAAGTGCTTAGATATGGAGGGTGAGATACAGTGAAGGTTGCAAGCCTTAGGGACTGGGAACATGGTGTTGCCCTCTACAGTACTATGGAAAGTTGTGGGGAGGGAGATAGAAGTTGGGGAAAAATGATGAGTCCTGTTTTGGACATTTTGAGTTTAAGATGTCTACTGGATATCTAGTTTTAGACGTCCGAAAGGCAATTGGAGATGCAAGATTGACAGTCAACAAAGAGACTGTGGCAGAAAAGGTAGATTTGAAAATCATCAGCATAGAGATGGTAGTTAAATTCATGGGAAGCCATGCCCATAAGGATCAATCCAGATTTGGAGTGTCTGTATGTCTTTCTTGGTTTTAGACGCAAGCCTACATTAGGGTCTTCTCCACTTGAGGCTAAATATCCTCTCCTGAATCCTACCTATTCTGTTGTGAATTTCTCTTTATTCTTTTGTTTGGAGAATGGGGGAGTAAAGGAAGGGTTCATGGTAGAGTGCAACCCAAAGAAATATGAGACATAGCTGGCTCAGTTGTCCTCCTTATTCTGAGGAGGAGTCATCCAATCAGAGGAGAAACCTCATAAAGGAGATTCTTTACAAGGTGGAATTCCAAGGTTGGAGTTAGGCTTTAGAATGAAGAGCTGGGACATGGTAGAGGACATTTGGAGTGAAGCCTAGAAAGGAATGACAAGTGATTGATAATTTAAGGGAAAGGAGGATAGCTTGCCCTGAGTTTCCCTACTTTATTATGATTTCAACATATACTTTTATGTTTGCCAAGATACCTTTTAGCCTGGTGCATAAATCTTTCCTTACCACCAACCTGGGTGTAGTGAATTGTAAGAAACCTTAATGGTAATTGCCTTTAGCATGGCCAGATGTGGGAATATTGAATCTGTGAGATGTCTCCTTCTCTTGAAACTCCTCTCTTTCCCCTTGACACAAATGAAATAATCATTCTGGTCAACATGCATTCAGTACACTAGGAAGCAAATTTGCAGAAATGGACTTGTATATTTTTGGACTATAAGACTTGCTCCTTCCTGACTAAATTAAGATTTTTCCCTGCATGAAATCCTATAGAATATCCACATTAGAACTAGTCAAGTCTGAAGAATGCTCCCAGATTGTTGATGAATTGAATGGAATGTGTGTGGACAGGATTTCTTTTCTAATTGAACCTCATTGTTACTATAGATTGATCAATGAATCTTGAGTAATTCTTAACAAATTTTGTAAGTTGCCTGGAAAACATCCATCAGATCACAGTACTGAACTGGAAGGAATATGAACAGTGCTTAAAAATTCCATTAATTTGTCATTGCCCCTTAGAAAAGTGACCATATCATAATTATGTCATGAAGAGTTCTGTACATTACAAATACTGTAAAACAATAATGCTGCTATCATTGCAGTCATTGCATCAGTTTGTTTAAAAAGACCTCATTTTTCCATACAACTTTCTAAGAATTAAAATTTAGTCATTCTGATAAGAAAAAAATATCTCATTTATCCTCTTTGTAGTTCTCATTTATTATAGTAGAAATCAATAACTTAATTGGAATTTATTTGCTCTTCTTACCACCATCTAAATCATTGTTAAGTGAAACCAAATGATATACCTCTCTCCATGCTTAAATGGAAGTGCACATTCAATTTATTTTAAAACACATTTTGCAAAGCAACATCACTTTCGGAAAACGCTTAATAATTGTCTGGCAAATTATTCTCTTGTGGCCCAGGACTATACTTACTGTACTTAGGAGTATCCTGATTCAAGCCAACCCCAAGGAACTGAATCAGCAGTGAGTGACGTATGTGATTTGAAAGGAAGGAAACTGGGACTCCTCTACCCACATTAGAAACTATAAAACAAGAGGTTCACATTAGCATACTTTCTACCCACTCATTCCACCAGCACTGTGCAAAATCTGAGAGTTCAACAGATTAACATAATTTTGTCCTGAAACATTTTTCCATGTAACATTAAGAGAACCAAACCTAGCACAGACAGACCAGAATCAAAACCAGGATATCATATTGTCTGGAAAGATCTAGGTTTTCAGCCAGAAACCCTTCCAGAATGATTTTTTTTTTAACAAGTGTAAGGAGGTCATTTTTTGCTTCATTTCTTACCTAGCTTTAATCACTGAATGGGCATTGCCACAAACAAACTGAGACCTGGGAAAGACCTTAGCTTAAAAAGACCAAGGTCTCCCACTGCATCTGGGGCCATCTCCAGTCATCTTGATCTATATCTTACCACTGGACTCTGGTGGCTCTCGAGGAGAGGATGAAGCTAGTGACTTTGCACAGCCCTGCCCTCACTTAAATCAAATTCCCTTGCAAGTCATGACATCATCTTCCTGATGCCATTGATTCTTTTCTAGAAAAAGGGACAAACAAGAAGAAGAGGAAGGTTTTACATGTGTAGGACAGCTCAAAGCCAGGAAGACTTGTCAGGTGCAAAAACATAATAAAGGTACAAATTTCATAGAATTTCAGTGCTGGAAGAAACTTCAGGCTCCATCTTATCCACTTCATACTCCCAAAGGAGTCATCACAGAACTAAAATATATCCAACTGGTGACTATCTAGTTAGGGCTCAATGATCTAACCTCAATAACCTAATAAGAGGGAAACCAACAGCTCCTCAAAGTCAACCCATTTCACTTTTAAACATTTCTAATTGCTACATTTTATTTTCATTAACCCAAATTCATCCTTTTGCAACTGTATTGCACCAAGTTTTACCCTTTAGGACCAAAGAGATAAAATCTAATCACTTTTCCATGTGATAAGCCTTCAAATACTTGAGGAAAGCTATTATGTCCCTTCTCTCCTGAATTTACTCTTCTCTATCTTCTTCAATGTACTCTTATTTGGCATGGATTAAAGGCAATTCACCATACTGGTTCATCCTCCTTTGGACACCCTCCATCTTAGTGATGACCTCCTTAAACTGTGGAAACCGGTACCGAACATGATGCTCCAGATCTCATCTGACCTGGGGAGGATATGCAGAGAACATTATCTAATTATTCCTGGAAATTATTTCTCTCTTGATGCAGCCTAAGATTGCATTTAGACTTTAAAGTCCATTAATCCACCACTACCCCCCAGCTCTTTTTTTCCAGAAAAATCACTATCTAAGCCTCTCTTCTTTTAACTGTAAAGGTGATTTTTTTTAGACTCAAATCTAATATTTTGCATTTATCTATATTGAATTTCCTCTTATTATATTGATCAATGTTCTAGCCTGTCAAGATCTTTTTGTATCCTTACTCTGTTGTCATCCAGTGAGTTACTAACCCTCTCAGTTTTGTGTTATCTGCAAATTGATGAACATGATGCCTATGTTTTTTCTTCAATACACTTACAAAAAGTGTTAAATATCATAAATCTAAACACAAGACCTTGGGGCACTCCCCTGAGGATTTCCTGCCAAACTGATGTGAGCCATTAAGTCTATTCTTTGAATCTGACCATTCAACCAATTACAAATCCATCTAATTGTATCATCCAATTCCTCTTTCCATCTTCTGTGCAAGAATATTATGATGTACTTTATCAAATGTTTTTTCTAAAACTTAAGTAAGTTTTTCTTACTTAAAAAACTCAAGTAAGCTATATCTATAGCCTTTCTCTGATCTATTAGTTTAGCCACCCTGTCAAAAAAGGAAAAAAGGTTCAGTTAGCATGGCTTGTCCTAGACAACATGACACCCTGCTGGCTCTGGTATTCACCACTTCCTTTACAGATGCTGTTTAGTGATATGTTCTGGACAGAGTTAGAAGGCAATGCCTCAACATAAATCCACTTGAGTTTGCTCCCTATTCACTTTCATTTGAATAGGAGACTGGAGGAACTTGAGGGATTGAGAAAGATCCCTTGGTCCTGATACCCTATAGATTTTTTTTCTTTCTTTCTTTTTTTTAATAAAAATTTATTTATTTAACTTTTTACATTCATTTTCACCAAATTTTGGGTTCCAAATTTTCTCCCCTTTTATCCCCTCATCCCACCCCAATACACTGAGCAATCTAATTTTCCCTATCACCAATCTGCCCTCTCTTCCATCATCCCTCCCTTCTCTTGTCCCCATCTTCTCTTTTGTCCTGTAGGGCCAGATGACTTTCTATTCCCCATTAACTGTATTTCTTATTTCCTAGTAGCAAGAACAATACTCAACAGTTGTTCCTAAAACTTTGAGTTCCAAATTCTCCCCATCCCTCCCTCCCTACCCATTCCCTTTGGGAAGGCAGGCAATTCAATATAGGCCCTATCTGTGTAGTTTTGCAAATGACTTCCATAATAGTCATGTTGTGTAAGACTAACTCTATTTCCCTCCATCCTATCCTGCCCCCCATTGTTTCTATTCTGTCTTTAGATCCTGTCCCTCCCCGAGTGTTGCCTTCAAATTGCTTCCTCCTCCCATTGCCCTCCCTACCATCATCCCCCCCCTTGCTTATCTCCTTCTCCCCCACTTTCCTGTATTGTAAGATAGGTTTTCATACCAAAATGAGTGTGCATTTTATTCCTTCCTTTAGTCGAATGTGATGAAGGTAAACTTCTTGGTTTTTTTTTTTCTCAGCTCTCCTCTTTTTCCCTCCACTAAAAAGTCTCCTGCTTGCCTCTTGAATGAGATATAATTTACCCCATTCCATTTCACCCTCTTTTCTCCCACTACATTTCTCTCTCTCCATTTACCTTAATTTCTTTTAAGATAAGGTCCCATCCTATTCAATTCATTCTGTGCTCTCTGTCTCTGTATTTGTGTGCATGTGTGTATGTGTGTGTGCGTGCATGCATGTACATGTGCATGTGTGTGTATGTGTGTGTGTATAATCCCACCAATTACCCAGATACTGAAAACTTTTAAGAGTTACAAATATTGTCTTTCCATATAGGAATGTAAACAGTTCACTTTTGGTAAGTCCCTTATGACTTCTCTTTGCTGTTTACTTTTTCATACTTCTTCTCATTCTTGTGTTTGAAAGTCAAATTTTCTTTTCAGCTCTGGTCTTTTCATCAAGAATGCTTGAAAGTCCTCTATTCATTGAAAGACCATATTTTCCCCTGAAGTATTATACTCAGTTTAGCTGGGTAGGTGATTCTTGGTTTGAGTCCTAGTTCCTTTGACTTCTGGAATATCCTATTCCAGGCCCTCCGATACCTTAATGTAGAAGCTGCTAGATCTTGAGTTATCCTAATTGTATTTCCACAATACTGGAATTGTTTCTTTCTAGCTGCTTGCAATATTTTCTCCTTGACCTGGGAATTCTGGAATTTGGCCACAATGTTCCTAGGAGTTTCTCTTTTTGAATCTCTTTCAGGAGGTGATCGATTGATTCTTTCAATACTTATTTTGCCCTCTGGTTCTAGAATATCAGGGCAGTTTTCCTTGATAATTTCATGAAAGATGATGTCTGGGCTCTTTTTTTTTGATCATGGCTTTCAGGTAGTCCCATAATTTTTAAATTGTCTCTCCTGGATCTATTTTCCAGGTCAGTTGTTTTTCCAATGAGATATTTCACATTCTCTTCCATTTTTTCATTCTTTTGGTTTTGTTTGGTGATTTCTTGGTTTCTCAGAAAGTCATTAGACTCCATCTGTTCCATTCTAATTTTGAGAGAACTATTATCTCCAGTGAGCTTTTGAACTTCTTTTTCCATTTGGCTAATTCTGCTTTTGAAAGCGTTCTTCTCCTCATTGGCTTTTTGACCCTCTTTTGCCAATTGAGTGAGCCTATTTTTCAAGGTGTTATTTTCTTCAGCATTTTTTTGGGTCTCCTTTACCAAGGTATTGACCCGTTTTTCATGCTTTTCTTGCATCTCTCTCATTTCTCTTCCCAGTTTTTCCTCCACCTGTCTAACTTGATTTTGAAAATCCTTTTTGAGCTCTTCCATGGCCTTAGCCCCGACCTCCACGTCTTTCCCTGATGGTAAGAATAGTTCCTCGTCATCAGAATTGAAAGGCGGGAACATCTGTACCCCCTCAAAGTAGCTCTCTATAGTCTTATTTTTCTTCCCTTTTCTGGGCATTTTCCCAGCCAGTTACTTGACTTCTGAGATTCCTTTCCACCCCGACCTAGATCGGCCCAGCTAGTGCTTGGTGCCTGAGATTCCAATGGGCTTTCCGCAGCATGCACAGCTGCTATTCAATGTGAGCTTAAGTTCTGGTGCTTGGGTGGGGGCAGGGCCACCTCCCAGGCTCAGTTCCCTCAGGGCCTTTATGCAGAGACCTTCAGTAATGGAGCAGGTGGGGGCAGGGCTGTCTGCCACTGCCTCTGCCGCTGTCTCCTGAGGGGGCCCGAGTCACGGAGACACCCTGCTCCCCTCTTGGCCAGCTCAGATGTCTCTCTCACTGACCTGTAGTGTCTGTGGGTGGAGGGACCTTCCTGGCTGCTGGAGATTCCGTCCCTGAAGCCTGCTCGGATCTGCTCCTCTGGGATCGCTTGGCCAGGGCAGCTCAGGGGTGGGCTCTGCTTTTCGTGGTGCGACGGACCCCTGGGGACGGCTCTCCAGGGCTCTCTGGAATGGAAATCTTTTCCACTGTATTTCTGTGTGCCTTGCAGCGCTCCAGAATTCGTGGGGAATTCTTGCAGGAAATATATGGGCTGTGGGTTCAGAGCCAGCATACGTGAGTCTTTCTACTCCGCCATCTTGGCTCCACCCCCCCCATAGATTTTATAAAATTTGTGTTTGGGGGGCGGTGTCTGAGAAATGGTATGAGTATGCAGAATTCACATTAAGAGGCTAAATGGGAAATAAAAGGAATTTCTAATGTGTTAATAAATATAGTCTCTGGATGATTTGAGAGGCTAGGTACATCTTCGCCTCAAAGATCAAGGGATATCTCTGAGGGGTTAGGATATTTCTTCCCTAAAACTGTCAGCTTGAGCCTCCAATGTTAGACACCAGTGATTAACATACCAGTTTCTTTTAACCAGTTATGTCACTTTTGAGAAAGGATATTTATATTTAGGAAAAACAACAAGAACAAAAGTATAAACATTGCTGTCTGGTACCTTGAAGAACGTACTTTCTCTTATGCCACCTCGGTCTGGGCTCAGATGTAAGTCAGTTTCTGTATAGCACTGATCTCACCAATTTCATATCTAAATGTGGCATAACTGTCAGATGAATCCTTGTCTTAGCTCTAGATGGACTGTCTCCTGAAGGTCATTACTCCAGCCATTGATGCTGAGCTGGCAACAAAACCTGGCATAGATTCAATTCCTGGACCACCAGCCAGCATTCTTTCCTGAACTTTTGAAACTCATAGGAACATAGTGTCCAATTTAGCTCTTTTACCTAAAGCAAAAGAAAAAATGCCAAGGTAGTCAAAGAACTGTACTCAAGAGCAACTCACTTTATAGCATTGTCTCACACAAGATGTTTCCTGGCTGGAGGAAGTCAGCTGAAGAGAAGTTGGGCCAAGTGGAGGTGAGGCCAAGGCTGACTAAGGCCTTTTGAATGTCTCTCTAGATCTAAATCTGTATCCAGAGTCAATCAAAAGGCTTCTCTCCAAAACATGGTCAGCAGACTGGAACCAGTTACGGAATATCTGCATAAGCTTCAAAGTCTCTCCCAGGCACGTCCGTTACATTTGATCATGACTCTTGGAAGCAAGTGTTCCAGCCTGTTCAATGCAGGGAATCAATCAAGTCTGTAGTATTCTAAATACTCTTAAGTACTGGGCCTATTGGACAAGTCACACACCTCCTTCCCCTCTTGCTCCACCCACTCCTGTTACACTAATCATAAATCATTGGGTTTTCTGGGGAAATGAACTGCCAACCAACTTTAGACAGAGAGTGCAAAGATAAATTGAGTGCCTGTTATTTCTACCTAGCTGGTTCCATGCTCCATGTTCCAAAATAACTCTACCCCTAGAGATGAAAGCCACATACAGCTAAACTCTGGAAATGGACATATCCTCCCATTAATGAAGTGAAAATGGTTAAGGGTTTTTCCCTTGTCTTATACAGGGTTATGAAAAACTTGACTCATTCACTAAAAGAGCTGGAGTTTAAACCTCTAGACTCTGAGCTAAAAGAGGGATGGTAGAGTACACTTCTTTTATAGGGAAGAAGAAACATATCAGTGAAAGACTCCAGGTAAAAACAGAAGCTAGAAGCAGCAAAAGACTTCACAAACACATGTCTTCAGAGCAAGGACTAAAGTGACTATGAGATCAGTGAGAGCACTACCCAGCAGAGATCGTGCGACCTACAATGCAAGATGATTGAGAAGCAGGTACAATGAGAGCAGAACCATGACATCACTATAAGACATCAAGGGCTCCTTGCCATGAAAATTTAGGCAACAGTTTGGGTGAATGCTGAGATACTAGGAAAGGTCAGAATGCTTTATCAATAATCACAGCCAAGTGCAGCATAGGAGTGTATGAAAAGATGTGATCAGAGACAGAGTTATATATATACTTCCTTGCCCCAACCACATTACAGTAAAACATGGCAGGTGGTGACCTGGACGAGTGGTGGGATATACTCTTTGACTGAAGGCACAGAGACTGTTGGAGTCCAGGTCTACTTAAGGATTTCAGACAACAGGCCAGCTCTGGCATTTGTCACATTGCCAGAAGAGCATGGGGGTCAGGAAACAAGGACCAGTAGCAGAAAGGAGGGAGCCCTTAAAAATTAAACAGGAATGTCTACTCAGGGTTAAGAAGGTGCTATTTTAACTATGTTACATCAGCAAGTTTGCTAGAGAATTTTAGCAGCCACTTCTAGAATTAGATGCAATTTAAATCTTAAGCATACCAGAATTGTATAACTGAAGTGTGTCCTAAGAGAGTAGGGTCGTAGACTCATTTGGTTGTTTAGCCCTGCAGGATCAGAGGCTTAAGCTGTCCCTCCAAACATGTACATTGGCTACATATTACTTATTTATATTCCTTTCCATATGCATTTCCTAGACATATCCATTCTTTTCACTGATTGCGTATATACTTGTAGTAGAGTAAACCCCATGTTTATGGGGGAAATGATTCCATTGCTTTTTTTAAAAACTGAAATCTTGTTAAATGCTTTTGACTTGAATTATATGTTCAAGATTACTAAAAGTAAATGCATTGATGGAGATTTCTGAACTATATTTTTTGTTAGATGTGGACCTCCTAAGTATCAAACCTGAACAAGCTTTTCTGGGGATCCCACTGTGAGAGGGAGAATATCCCAAGTGCTACACATGAAAATCTCAGGGAAATGACAGGAAGCATACAATTTAATACGACTTTCCCCATTCAACATTTGGATTCAACCCTAGGAGTATACAACATGTATACATCTAGAAAAAAAGCAAGATAATTTGAGAAGAGAAAGAATATTAATAATTTGAGGGATCAGGGAAGACTTCACAGAGGAAGTAAGACCTGAGTTAAATCTTGAAGAATCCTTGAAGCAGCTAGATAGCATGGTGGATGGAGCAGTGGCCCTGGAGTCAGGAAGAACTGAATTCAAATCTAGCTTCAGACAATAGTTGTGTGATCCTGGGCAAACCTCTGTTGGCCTCAGTTTCTTCAACTGTAAAATGAGGGTATAATAGTACCCAACTTGTAAGGTTGTTGTGAGGCTCAAATAAGATAATATTTGTAAAATTTTAAAAATATTTTTATATAAAACAGTATTTTAGAATGTTTTATAAATATTTATAAAAATTCAATTCAATTAACATTTATTAAGAGCTTACTATGTACCAGGCAATGTACTAAGTTCTGGTAATACCAAAACAGGCAAAAGATAGTCCCTGTCCTCAAAGGAGTTTACAGTCTAATGGGGGAGACAACATGCAAACAAATATAAACAAAGCAAGCTATATATAGGATTAATAGGAAATAATTAACAGAGGGAAAGCATTGGAATTAAGAGGTATTAGGGAAGGTTTCCTGTAGAAGGTAAGTTTTTAATCTGGGACTTAAAGGAAACCAAGGAGATCAGAAGTCAGAGGGGAGGAGGGAGAATATTCTAGGCATGGGGAACAACCAGATGATACCCAGGGAGAATGTTCAGAGCTGAGTGATGAAGTGTCTTGTTTGTAGAGCAGTCAGGAGGCCAGTGTCACTGGATCAAAGGAGAACAAGGTGTAAGGAGACTGGAAGGGTATGGGTGGGGGGAGGGCTAGATTATGAAGGGCTTTGAATGCCAAATAGAGTTTTTTGAATTTGGTCCTGTAGGCAATAGGGAGCTACTGGAGTTTATTGAGTAGGAGAGTGACATGATCAGACTTGTGTTTTAGGAAAATCATGTTAGCAGCTGAGTGGAGAATGGAATGAAGTAGGGAGAGCCTTGAGGCAGATCCACCAGCAGGCTATTGTAGTAATCAAGACTTGAGTGTAAAGGACAGAATAAAGTCACATAGCAGGCACTATATAAATTCTTCCCTTCCTTCTCTCTTCTGCCTAGTTCCCCCAAAAGAGGCAGGGATGGGAAAAGAGTGAAAATCTCTGGGCATAGGACAGGGGTAGTTCTAATAAGGTGCAGCTATTGCTTGTCTCTGTAGGAGCTCAGGTACAAGTCCTTTACTGCTGTCATTGCTTTATAAATAAAAAATATTTTTTTTAAATTTGAAACCTGAGTACTTTTAAGATAAGGCTGGTATTCCCTCCTCAAATTACTTTGTTTTTACCTTGTACCTGTTATATTCCTCTAATAGAATGTAAGTTTTTTGAAGGTAAGATTGTTTCATTGTTCTACCTGATATAGTGCCTTGCATATAATGGGTGTTTAAGAAATGTGGGGTTTTTTTCCCTTGTATCAAGGGTATTCACCTACTTCTTACTCTCATTCACCATGCATGTCTGATCAGTTGCCAATTCTTGTCACTTTTTTCTCAACATTTCTCCCATGCATATCCTCTTTACTCACACAGCATTACCTGGGTTCAGTTCCTCATCATCTTCTGCCTCATGTATAGCAACAGACTCAGCTGTCAGAGTGATGCTACTAAAGTTTAGGTTAACCATATCACTCCCCTATTCAATAAACTGTGATGGCTCCCTATTACCTCTGAAATTAAATATAAAATCCTGTTTTGGCATTCAAAGTCCTTCATAATCTGTCTCTCCCCATATCTTTCCAGTTTTTTTATACATTACATCCTTCCATATACTCTTTGATTCAGTGACACTGCCCTCCTTGCTGTACTTTTTATAAGAAACTCAATTTCCTGATTCCTAGCATTTTCACTGACTGTCCTCTATGCTGGAAATGGTATCCCTTTTTGTCCTTACTTCCTAACTTCTCTAGCTTCTTTCAAGTCTCAGCTAAAATCTCACCTTTTACAGTAAGCCTTTACAATTCCTCTTAATTTTGGTGCTTTCTCTCTGTTGATTATCTCCTGTTTAACCTATTTGTACATAATTGTTTGTACTGTCGATCTGAAAGTTTGGTTAAGAAAAGTTAAACAGGCTAAATGTATGTAGTTTATTCCCTTAAAGTTAGCGATTATGTAATCACAGAGCCAGAAAAACTTCTGACTGTCTAATACAAGAATGATCAGGCTTAAATACACTTTACCGTGAGAAACAAACTTTCTTAGTTGAACAAGTTGTAAATTTAGTGAGACAAGACAACTATCAAAGTAGTGTCAGTTGGAATTATGATTCCAGGATGTGTGAATTTCCTCTATATAGCATATGTCTCTGTGACACAAGATAATAAAAAATCTCACCACTCTGGTTGCAGGCATCCTGTCATAAACAGTTCTTTGAAATTGCTGACACAGAAAAGGGCATTTTTAGAACAAAGAAAAGCAGTCTGATTAATTAGTTCAGGTTTGAGCCCTTATTAATGCCCAAAATTTATATTAAATGACTATTATTATATTGTCTCCCTCATTAGACTGAGAGCTTCTTGAGAGCAGGGACTGTGTTTTGCTTTTTTATGTATCATCAATGCTTAGTACAGTGCTTGCCACTTAGTAGGCACTTAATAAATGTTTATTGACTGACTGACTTCTAACTGATCTTCCTGTCTTAAGTCTTTCCAATCCAACCTCAACATTGCTGACAAAGTGATTTTCTTGAAGTATAGGTTGGAACATGTCACTTTCTTGTTTGATAAATTCCAGCAACTTTCTATTATATCTAGAATCAAAAGCAAACTCCTCTACATTTAAAGTCCTTTATTTTGTTTGGCTTTCTACATTTTGGAGGGGTTGAGGTTTTAGTTCATTAATCCTCTCTTCCATTTTCTTCAGTTGCACACAAACACATACATGGAGGATATGTGTGTGTGTGTATAAAACATATAAATAACATACATATATACACATATATTTAAAAAATGCATTATATATGGATGTGTGTGCCTGTATACATATATAAATTTTGGTAAAACTACAGATATGGTGCTGAGAAATATCTACATTCGTTAGAAGTCCCATTCAGATTGTCTTACAAGTCTTTAAATTCTAAATTCTAAACAGTTTGTTTAGCTCTATGTTTCCCCTTTAGTTTATCTTTTTGTTTTATTTGTCCATCTCTGAGAGAGGGACATTAAAGCATTAAAGTCTCCTACTTTTATTGAATTATCATTTAAATCTTTTTGTAATTCATTTAATTTTTCTTTATAAATTTAGATGCTGTATAATTTATTGCATACATGTTTGGCATCAAAATCGTTCATTATCTTTGAGAACAATATAATTTCATTGTTTATCTCTATTAGTATTGTGAAATTTTTATTTCTCCTTTGTCTGACAGCATGACTACAACTCCTGCTTTTAATATGTTTACATAACACAGGTAACTTTTGTTTCAGTCTCTTATTTTGATTCTATATTCTTTTTGTAAGCAACAAATTGTTAAGTTTTTTTCTTGTCTGTCAATCTTTCAATTGATTGATTTAATCCATCAACATTTAATTTTGTGAGCTACTAATATGTTTTCCTCCATTTAATTATAGTATTATATATACACACATATCTGTGTGTGTGTGTGTGTGTATATTTCCTTTCTCTTTTAATTCAATACTTTGACTCCATTACTAGATTTGTGTAAGTTATTTTGATGCAACCCTTTTCTATTCTCATTGGTTCTTTCCCACCCATTAACCTCCTATTCTAGTTTTTCCATCCTTTCCCTAGTTTGAGGGTTTCAGTTAAGTTATTTATTTATGTTTCTTTTATTTATTTATCTATTTTGCCCTCTTAAAAAAACTTTTTTTTACTATCTTTACTTGTCAGGTGATTTAGTCAAAATCTGCCCTCCCCCAATCTTTCTTCCTCTCCAATCTTTTTAGTTTGTTCATTTTCCTCACCATTTTCAAATAATGTTTTTGTTCTGTTCTCTTCCTTGATATTCTTCCATCCCTAACTATTCTGAAATTTTATTCCCTGATTTATGGTCTATATCCTTATTTATTCCTTCTTTAATCTCTTCTTTTTCTGCCTTGAGTTACAGCTTCTGAAATATTGGGTTTCTTTTTTAACTAATTTCTATGTTATTGACCTATTTTCTGTTGCACCTTATTCTTAAAAGTATCAATTACTGAGGGAAGTAGTGTGGATAGATATCATACATTGGGGTAAAAATTATCCTATGTCCCAAATTTCATTATTCAATTCTATCTCCTGATTACTAAATAATTGTTCTTCTTCCCACTTGCCATGTCATTTTTAGCTTCATGTTTCCTGCTTTCTTCACTTTTCTAAGGGTCAACTACCCCTGGGAACTCATATATCCCTTCTACTGGATCAGGATATTATTCATGGAGGCACTTTCTATCTCAGAGAAAGTAGTTCCTAATGCACCAACTACCCCCAGATTAAACCCATCATGAGGACCCCATTTTTCAGCATATGCATATATCTCTTCTTCAACAAAAGTACTCTCCAGTGGTTCCCTCCTCCATTCTCTTACTTCAGACTCCCCATTTTATTCCTCAATTTGAATCTCTCCTTTTTTACTGCCTTTTTGATTCTCTTGCAGCCTCTCTACTTAATAAGAGACTATAAGACTCATTATCCTTGTGATGTTCAGCCATGGCTTTGATAAAGGGACATCACCCATTCCTGAATGATCTCTACCTCTCTTCTTCCCATGTATATTCCCTCTCACTCTGCAATTTTGTTCTATAAAATACCTTGAGTAATCTGTACATAGGTTGTGAGGTTTGGTCCATGATACTTCAATTCTGCTTCTTTACCTTCATATTTCCTGTTTCTTTAAAATCTATTTACATCTTTATCCTCTTTTGCATTTTTATCTTTATGATCACTGTTGTTTTTGTTATTTTTTCTACCATAGAGGTAAATCTTTCAATTTATTGCCCTTGAAAACCCTTGGAGTTTTAAACAATACATAGGGTAGTTTGTTTTTTTTTATTACTTATTCCTTCTTTGGTAATTATGCTTATTTATCTTTCTCATTTTGAGATGCTTGCAAGTTGAATGCTCTGCTCTCATTTTTTTCTTTTGTTGCTGTTGTTCAGGAATTTCTCAGATGCCTCTATTTTGTTTAATATCTATTCTTTTGGTTGTTGATAATTAGGCTCATGTGTGTAGGATATATCATTTTTTAGTTTCTGCTTGAGCTCCTTTATTTTTTTAAACATTTTATTTCTTCCTGGGGTTTCTGTTGGTATGAAGTAACTTTGTGTTGTTTGAGTTTCTTTCCATTTATATTTGACTATTTGTAGAATTTCTTCTTTGACTTTGGAACTATTAAATTTAAACATTATGTGTCCTGGAGTTTGAAGTATAGATTGTTGTTTTGTTTTGATTTTTCTGGAGATAATCCAAAGATTCTTTCTATTGGAGCTTTTAAAAAATATATTCAGAAGTTACAAGTAATTTTATTTAGTTATTTCTTTCAATCTAGTTTACTTTAGGGATCTTTAACCTGTATAGATTTCAGGGAGTATAGGAACTTTGACAGGACAAACATTACATCTTTATTGTCACTAACCTCTAACTAAAATTTAGCATTTCCTTCAAATATGAATGTAGGCAAAAAATCCCATTAATATTAACAGTACTTATGTCTTCATCACCAGTGGGTGTCACAGGTATCTTTATATAATATTATAGTTGTTGCAAATCTCAAAATGTCATTTGTGCTTGTCATTACTGTGAAATGTAGTTATTAGAATGCTGCTAAATCAAACATGATCACAATTCTCCTGTCTATAGCATACTTTTTAATATAATTGACTTCCTTTTTAATCCTACCTATTTTATTTCATGTATTTAAAAGCATTATTCTCAGAAAGAATCCACAGGATTTGCCAGATTGTAAAAGGAGTCCATGATACAAAAAGGTTAAAACCCCTGGTGTACAAGTGTTTTTATTTGTCACTTTCTTCTGGGAGATCTCTGATCCTTAAGTTGCTTCTGTACATCTCGTATTCAAGGTCAGTGGTTTTGGACTGTGTAGAGATTATTTGTTTAACTTTGTTGACTTCCATTTCTCTTATGTTGTATTTTCTTCTGTTTAAATGTTTTTTAATTTCAAATTTGTTAATCTCTTAAGTTTCTTTGGAGAAATTTTCTAACACAAATTCAAGTTTTCTAATCTACTATTTAGGTTTGCATTACTGCATTGAAGTAATAACTATGGCTTCTGTTAGACGAACTTGACACACAAAAGTTATCAAGAAAAATTAATTAAAAATGGAGTTCAGAAGAGGGAAGGTCTTCTATATTCCTCCACCTGAAGGAATGGGTAACTTACAGCAGGGCCACTGGAAGGACTATGACTAGGTCAAGATGAGGCAGGACCCTTATAGAATTCTGAACTTTGGATTTCTCTAGGTACTGTCCCCCTGGCCATGTGACTTCAGGTTCTCCTGAGATAGGCTTTCCCTCAAACAACTTATTGAGCATGGGCAGTAGTTTTCTCACCTTCACCTCACTCACTGTACTAGGTCAACCCCCCATCATCCAGAAGTGTGGACTTAAAACTTACTTCCTGTTTCCCACAAATTTCTCCCTTTTCTCTTTATTAAAATTTTTGTTTCCACACCTAAATCCAATCAGTACCTGATCACTTTATTTCCCCTATGAATTCTTCCCTTCATCTATCTCCCCTTTATACGAATATGGAAAGGGAGCAAAGTTGACTGACACATTGACAGATTACAAGGGGGCAGTTCCCTTGTTATAAGTATGAATACAGAGATTCAAAAGAAAAAGGTAAATTAATGAATTGTCCTTTTAGAAGTTCCATCTCATACAGCAGTCTGGAGAGGAACATCATCTGAGGCAGTTTTCTGGTATGGATGCTCATTCAAGTCATCTTCAGCACAGCATCTCTGCATCGTCTTCCCTTTATCTTCCTGTTGAAATCCAGATGTCCACTCTCCTACAAAACTGACCTTGGTACAATTTTAGATTACCATTTCTAAGCTTTATATACTTATCATTCTTACAAAATCAAAATTGAAACTTTAGCCAATTGTCATGTTTAAGAAATTCACACTGAAACCCAACTTTTACATTTTACATTAATTCCCTATTCATTTCCCCTATCAGAAGGATGAGATTTCACTAAGGAGTCAATAACAGTCTCCAGTACTTACACAACTACAATAAATAATCATTCTTAATGACTATGTATGCTAACCTTATAGGTCCTCAGTCTGTTTCCATGCTATTACTAAAAATTAAAGGACCCTAACTTGTTGTTGGTCTAAAATCCTAAGCCTAATAGCTTAATTTTAGACTTAACCTCAGATGTTTCCCTACCAACAATCTATTATTTGATAGATCTGGTATTATGCTTACAAAACTTTTGATTATAGGAAATTGCCATTAAGAGTAGGGATATTTCAGGGAAACAACATCTCCCTAACTTCATGTCAATTCCAAGCAGGAGTAGAGATTGTCAACTGGCATTCAGCCAGGCTTAAAGTCTATCACGTGTCAGTGGGGAAATTGAGTCAGGAGAATCCTACTTCAGTTCAGGCTGAACAGCAGTTTTCCCAATCTTCCCAAGAGATCACCCCTTTGCAGTTCATACCAGAATCTCACAGATTCACTGCCATCATGAATCAGTGGCTCAGATCACCTTTCTTACTATCCACACCTCGAGTTAGACTCAGAACAGTCAGTTATTAGTCCCATAAAATCTTAAAACACAAAGCTCCAATGATCAGTTTCAGATATGACTAATTTCACATTGGCTAAGAAACATCTTTTGAAGTGAGTCTTAAGTAGTTTACATGCCTTTCTATACTTGTTATAGTTCCTGATTAAGAAACAATCATAAAATCAAATTTACCGTTAAAACCACAAGTTATTACTTTAATAGATTTACATCTATTTCCCAAGCTTCCCTATACCTTTCTAACCCTACTCAATCTACAAAAGTGAGCTACACATATGATAAGTTCAAACAGTAAATTCAACTTATGTTCATGAAATGAATTCAGATCAAAACAGAAACATTTAGCTTTTCCATCAGTGCAAAATATTACCAGAAGTTACCTGCCTCTGAGAAACAGGCTGAAATTCTTTTCTCCAAACTGAAGATGTCTCTGATTTAGTCTCAGTAATTAATTCAGTCAATTGTTTTAATACCAATTGCTTTTACATCATTTTGTAACGTGTAAAGACCTTATTCCAAGTTGGGACCTTTGTCCATTACCCCAAAAGAGTTTTAGTCCCATTTGTCTAAAAGGGCCTTAGAAAACCTTACCTTGAGAGCTCCTTGGATTTCCCCACATGAACTGACTCGCTAGAGGTCCATAAACTTTTCCCTATCATTATGCCCAAATCTCTGTTCTATTTCCCATCTTTGATTCTATCAATCCAAATCTCCAGGTTACTGACCCTTCCCATCAAGACCATCCCTGGAACCCCCAGACTCCTTCCCCAGAGTCCCTCTGCAGGTAAGATACATCTTGTTTTAGCATTACAAATGCTCAGATTCTCTAAAAATCTACCCAATATTGAGAAATCTCAACAAACTTTGACCGTCTTTGGTTGAAAGAAGGCTTGGGTTGAATTCATTTGAGCAGGACCCAGAGAGTCACTTGGGTCCCAAGCACCCCTAATCTCAATTATTCCATACCATTACAGTTAATTTTAAATCTCAATTCTGTTCTATGGAACAATGGCACAACATCACATTTATACTTTTGTTTCCTTTCCTTTGTCTAATTATTCCCATAACATTTAGAAAGCACATTCTATTTCAGGGATTTTATCTTCCACACTAGAGTACCCATTGACCCAAATAATTGAAAACAGCAAGATTCCACTACTTGCATTGTGCTTACATCTTAAATAATCTGCTTTGATTATGGAAACATGCCATGTTGATGAAAATCAAGGACCTAATTAGATATCATCTCCACCTTATAACCAGACTCAGCAACATCCAAAGGGGAAAACATCCCTTTTCAGAGAAATAAAATGGGGAAAATGAGCCACAAGGATCTTCTTCTAGGCTAAGGACACAATTTTCCCCTGAGGCAAACTTCTGCCTGTAACAGTCACATTCCTCTCTGAGTAACAGAACGCAATTTGTAATGACCCCAGAGACTTTGCATTTGATGGCAGGTTTCACTAATCAAGAATATTACCAGGACTTACATCTTAGATCTTAAATTTGTCCTAAAAGCCTAGAGATCATTTCTATACATTTTCCAATTCTCACCAAAGCAAGTTCTTTCTACAATCACCTTAGAGCTTCTGGGGCTGTACTTTTTGACTAGCCTGAGGACTGCTCTTTTCCACACATACACACACAGTGTACCAACTTTAGATTTTAGCATTAAAACTATAAACAGCAAACTTACAATTTTCATAATTGATAACCAAATTGTTTTAGCTATAAACACGAACAATAAACTTCAGATGGCATCAGTTGCATTTCCAAATCATATAAAAATTATTGATAGAAGGATGGGCTGTCTTACCAAGTGCAGGCAGTGACTAACTGGCTTCTCTATCTTGACCCATTCCCCTTCACCCTCTACCTGGGCTATGGCTATGTGCTGAACCTAGATACTTCCAGGCTATAGGTACTGCCCCTTCTATGGAGCCAGGATCCTAATTTGTATACTTTTAATAGCTTCTATTAGCCAGTATTGAAAAAGGGCAGGGTTTTTATTTTCTCCCTGAGTAATTTCCCTAACTTTTTTATAAACTTACCTGCTTTTGAAATGCAGTTCTTAGACTTTCTAATAGGCGAATTATCTCATCATTTCGCTTTCCCTTACACTCACTCTTCTGATAATCCTATCCTGGGTGGGATTATAGGGAACTAGTGGGAACAGCAGCTGCTCTGGGGGATATTTTTTGGGGTCGTCTCTAGTCAAATGATCCCCAAACTTTTGGGCTTATCACCCCAAGAAAACTCCAGTCGTAGGAAGTGGAGTCTTCCTAGTATCTCCTCAGTTTCTCTCTAACTTGTATGAGTTCTGAGATGGAGAACAGAACATGCACTCTAATTGTCCCACTGGAAGCAGACACTTCCTTCAGGGGAAAAAGTCCTGATGGCCCTGTGGGGATGGGGGCTTGGTTAGAGAGATAGGGAGTCCCACTTGTTGTGAGGGAGGGGCTGGTAAATGCTAGCTGAACTAGATTTGGCTGCAAGGCCAGGGGATCTGACTGGCAAGGGAAAAGATCAGCTGACACCTGAGAAGAGGAAGTGGTCAGAGGGGGAGATACCCAGAGTGGAGTGCTGTGGGAGTGGAGCCTGAAGCCTAAGTGGTGTTGCCTCAGGGAGAGGGGCTACAGAGGGTCACACCTCAGCCAGACCAGTGGCTGGGGCTGGAGGAGGGGGAGAGGGCAAGGGCAAAAGCCCTGAGGGCCATAAGAAGGGGGATCATCAAAAATGTCTGGTTGACCCCCATTGCTCCTTTGAGGGACAGTTCTAATTATGAGCATCTCACAATCTTTCCTGAAAACAGGATTCTGAGAGCTTGACCATTATATAGGAAACTTCTACCCATTTTTCTTCTAGACCCACAGTATAATGTATAATGTATAACTGTAAGAGAGTATTTTTAAAGTCCCAAAATTGGGCCACGCTTTGTGGCCCTCTAGGAGATACTGAGGTCAAACAGTGTCACAAAAGAACATGAACTTTTTCTTTTTAAATACTTTAGAGAAACTAAATTTTTCTTTTGTAAAAGACAATCCCAAAGGTTAATATTTGGGGACTGAAGAGGATTGACCCTCATGGAGTCTTTGTGTCTTATTTTCCAACCCCCATACAACCTTTATACAACAAATTAACTTACAAATACAAATTGGGTAGGCCTTCCAAAAATCATGCAAAAGATTTTACAAAGTATTTCTTCTTACCACAAGTATTTTTCTCTCTTAAGAACAGTTTACAATTTATCACATAATCCTCTTGAACCTAATTGACAAAAATTACAAGAAAAGACCTAAAACCAAGGCCTTTGTACTTTCAACCAGTTTCCTTAAATACTTGATTTATAGCAAAAACAATCTCAGTTAGAGCTTCCTTCTTAATAGCAGAAATAAACTTTTTAACATGCTTAATACATCCTTAGATGGAACAGGTTTGAAAATTACACCTGTGTGTGTGTGTGTGTGTGTATTTAAAGGATTCTCATTTTCTCAATAAGAATTCTACAACAAGGAAATTCTTACACAAAATTCATAGCAGCTACTTAACCAATTCATCATTAATTTAACAATGAACAGTAATTCATCTCCTTACCACCATGTGGGCACACTCTATCACCTGATCAGATAAAGTCATCTCAAATTTGATTGAGCTATTAACTATTAAATCAAGTTAATCAAATATGTTTCAAATTATCAAATTTCTATCATGTCCTTTTAAAATCCCAATCTATATATAACAAAATCCAAATTTGAAAACTATGTAACCATGTCACTAAACTAATGTTGCATCTAACATATGCCCATCGTTGTGTCAAGTGCTTTACCATCATAAATGCCAAATAATAGTATCTTTTTCTGTTGAATTCTGATAGGAAGAGCATTCTCAGATGTTGCTTTATGTTCCTTCAGGACAGAGTTTAACTTGAATCATATTAAATCTGGATTTATAATCACTAATGATAAATATTTTAACCTTTTTTTTCCCGAAGTCAAATAATCTTGCTACTTAAAAGAAAATTTTCCTTGAAGGACCATGTGGCTGTCCATTTTCAGCTCTGAATAGCCTTCTTCCTTTTACTCTACTTCCTTAAAGAGCTGAAACGACATCTTCTGGCTCCCTTTCCCACTCTCAGGCCCATCAGACAAGGAGATTTCCCAATTAACTCAGACTGGGAGGGGGAGGAGGTAACCTCCCCTGAGCACATGGTCTAGGCAAATGGATACTGCTGTCCCATCCATATCCTTCTGCCTTGGGAATTTCAGACTCTACAAAGAGTTGAAATCCCACCTGCTTTCCTCAGGCTAGCACAAAATCCAGACAGAGACCCAATGAACCTAACTTAAGACTCCCAGTCTTCCCAAGCAGAAGGTTCCTTACTCACCCTCCTTGTCTTCACTCTTCAGAATCTGGAGAGCGGCAATGACTCCAAAAGAAATCACTGAAATTCCAAAGTGAACTTGCAGTTTTAAACACACTGTCTGGTATCAGATACATTGACCCAATTCAAACCTAAAGTACAGATTTTACCTCTGAGATCTCATCAAATCAAAACTCAAGTTTTTTGCTGTAGACTGCCTGAGGTTCATTTTCCCTTATCTTTCTTTTCACATTCAAAAATGTGGCCAAGGTTAAGAATGCAGAAAGGAAGATTCTTTTTTCTCTTTTCCTTCTTTCCCTCTGCCCAACCCCACGCCCTCCTCTAAAACTGCTCCATGTGGGAATGGGAGAAGGGGAAGATAATGGGGAAGACTTGTTGGCTGCCTACATTTATGCACAACCATGAAACACTTCACAAAAATTTAACAAAACATTGTGCACATCAATTTGAATTTGAATTCAAGCCTGTGGTTTCTAGCCAATTCTAAGAATTAAATTCCTCCCTAATAAGCTCACTCCAGTTTCTGTGACAAAAAAACACCTAGAGGTCCTGACACCACATGGCTTAGGGAAATGCCTATTGGTCACTGTTGAGATTAATGTACCTGAGTCCTAGGGACCATCATAGTTCTTTTGACCCGGGAGTCAATTGCATCCTCCCGATATCCCCAGGAGCTCTCCTTCCTGCCTTGACTCGAATTCCCAGAATTCTGTACAAGTTCTCTATTTGCTTAGTGCCAATAAGAAATTTCTGGAAAAGAAAAGAGACCAACAAAGAGTTTGCCATATCGAACTTCCACTTCCTCAGTAAAAGACCAATCCAGAGTGAAAGTTCCCAGGGGACTTTGCTCAATATACTGACTCACCTGGTCTGTCAGAAACTTTTTCTCCTTTCCTTCCTCTGAACTCCCTCTCCACTGTCTGATGTCGTGTGCTTGGAGTAGATCTAACTTACAGGGACTCTAAAAAAACCTTTTTACAGGAGCATGCATTCCAGTAAATTTAATCTTACTTCCTCTAAGGCAGCAAGTCCAGCCCCATGTTTGGAGGAACCCCTTCCCCCTTTTGGGGATACCCCTTTTGGGTGTGCCCCACATTGGGCATCATTTTTTTTTAGTGACAAACTTGACACACAAAAGGTATCAAGAAAAATTTATTAAAAATGAAGTTCAGAGGAGGGAAGATCTTCTACGTTCCTCACCCTGAAGGAATGGGGAGCTTACATCATGGCAACTGGAAGGACTACAGCCAGGTCAGGATGAGACAGGACCCATATGGAATACAAACTTTGGATCTGCAGAGATACTGTCCCCTGGCCATGTGACTTCCTGTTCTCCTGTAATTGACTTTCCCTCAAACAACTTATTGAGCATGGGCAGTAGTTTTCTGACCTTCACCTCACTGTACTAGGTTACATCCTTCCCACGCCCATCAACTGGAAATGTGGAAACGAAGCTTACTTCCTGTTTCCCACACCTCTGACATAATTACTCCTAATTTCCTTTCTTAGATGTTTCATTTCTCCATAGAATGGTTTTGGAATTTCTTCCTATTAACTTATATTGTCATAGTTTCCATAGGATTCTGTGCTTCATCAGATTTTGCTTCACTTTGTCTTGTGTTGCATGCACTGATGCATGCACAGAGTACATCAGCTTGCTTAAGTGATACAAATCCCCTACATGAAGAATCTGTGGAACCTGCTTCTCATGAAGCATAATTAAATAACCTTGGAGAGATATTTGAGTTTGCATATACATTCTATAACTGGTTCTGGTTTGCTAACCATGTGATAAAAGAGAAGCTATTTTGATTGATTATATAGCTGCAAGTGGAAGTGTCTTTAAAAAGCCTGAGTCAACCTTGGCCTAGTGTCTTCCTGCCATTACTATTTGGCTATTCAGCCCTGGTAGACCTCTGACTCTTTCACTCATATGTTTATGGAGAGACAGTGCTGTAATTGTCCATGGCCATGTTTTTGGCTTGCTTTGATGTCTGTTCTTTGTCATTTCAGATGAAAGGAGAGCAGCCTCCTGGAGTCTTGGTGTATGGGTTTTACGGCCAATTCAGCCTCAGTGCTACAAGGAATAACCTTCTAGACCCATCTGGCACAAATGCCACATTTAGTGGGATCAATGTGATATAAAAACTGCACTGTTTTGAGCCCACTCTGCCCAGAGACCAAAGTAGTGTAAGAGAAAGTATGCCTCCAAGATACAGTTCAGAAATGTTTGCACCTAATTCTAATATATATTCAAAGTAAACATACTTTCAAAGCTATAAATAGTAACTATTTCTCTCTTACTCAGGAACCCTGAGGGTTTTCTCCTCCCAGTTTGATTTTTTTTTTTATTAAAGGGGCCATCCCTTGAGCAACTACATAAAGAAGCCAAGTCATTGAATGGGTGTATCTCACTCAGAGTGAGAATGCTGTAAGACTTTATCCTGAAAGGACTATGATCTCACATTGCATCCTGGGCCATCTCCAGCCCTCCTGAAGAGTATCAGGCTATTGGATCCACCTGGCTCAGGAGGAGAAAGTGAGGTTAGTAACCTTGCACAGCCCTTTCTCACTCAAATTAAAGTCAACTGTATGTAAGTTATGTCATCATCTTGATGCCATGGTCCTCTCTGAGAACCAAGGACAAACACAACAACCACCACAACAACAACTTTCAAAGCAAATTGATATTAAATATTTAAATGGAAGGAGGGAGTGTTATTTACTACCCCTAACAGCTGAGAACATACATAGCCTGTGCAGATTTGACCCATTGGCAGTATAGACATCCACAAATTCTTCAGGTTCTATCATAGTGAACCACAGAGAATACTTTCTACACTTTATAAAGAGAATTTTATAATATTTGAACTTCATAATATTCAGTGTGTATCCTTCCAGTTGTAGGACTTTTCTCTGTTGATTTATCTGCATATTCTTTAGGATTTTACTGAATTTTCTTCCTCTTGAAATCTTGGGTGTTTCAGCCTTTTTTCCTTAAATTCCTGCACTCCCACTCTCACTCACTTTGTAACTCCTCCCTCTTTGCTGGGTGTGTGGGGAGGTGTCACACAAACTAGAAAGCTGATTCAGCCTCCACACTAGTTAGGGGCTTTATGGTTCACTAGTATTTGTCCCTGCCCAACATAGCCTCTAAGAGAACAGGTCTGACCCTAGTTGGGTTCAGTCCCCTTTCTTTCAGGCCCAGTATGGCCACACAAATATGTTGGCACCCTATTCAGTTTCTCCTCTTGGCTCTTGTGCTTTCCTTCTCTGGCCTAAATATGTATCTGACACTGTAGGGTTGAGAGAGGTTACACTGGCTGCATTGGTCAGAGTTCATGCAGCCTCAGGGTCCCTAACTTAGAGTTACCCCAAGCAGATAGCTTCTCCCACTCCTTGGATGGCTGGGAAGAACCAGCAGCATAAGTTGATATGATTTTATCACTGAAAATGACAGTAAAACAGAGGCATTGCCATCTCCTTTACTGCTATATCCTAAGAAACAACAGACCATTTCACTGGACTTTTCAACTAAAATCTTCCATATCTTCTATCTCTCCAATTAGAACGTGAACTCCTTAAAAACAGGGACCATCTTACTTTTCTATCTGCATCTCTACAATCCTTAGCACAGAGTTTTATGCATAGTAAATACTTAAATACTTCTTTCATGCACCTATCCATCCATTCATTCATTGTACAATAATGTTCCATATTTCACAGATTGTTTAGCCATTTCCCAATTGATAGATGAGCTTTCTTCTGTAAAAGGAGGGGGGTATAGATTGAGTGATATCTGGAGATCTCTTCTAGATCCAAATCCTAAGAATCTTCTTCCCTTTAATCTACTTCCTTCAATCCCTGATGCTTACTTGCCTCAGTTTTGCCTTTTACGTATTTTCTCTACCTGTTCCACTCATCAAGACCCATTTCCAACACCAAAGGACTCTCCATTAGCTGTTAATGGCTCTCCAGTGCCACCTGCTGGCCAGAATTGCCTAGGTCAACTTCTTTAGGCCCTGTTCTGTCAGTGACTCCCTCTGAGATGGAGCCATACTCACCTCTCATCCCCTCAGGTTTAGAGATAATTAGGAAGTACAGGGTTTTAGAGCTCTTGCTAATGGTATTGTTTGAAAAAATTCCCCAAGAAATCGCTATACTTTGCTCAGCCATAAAAAGTCTCCTGCAACTAATAGGTTTTTTTTAGTAAGAAAAATTTACCTGAAGTATAAAGGAAAGGCACAAGTATTTATTAAGTGCCTAATATGCGCTAGGCAATGTGCTAAGCACTTTTACAAATATTGTCTCATTTGATCCACTCAACAGCTCTGCAAGGTAGGTGCCATTATTATCCCTATTTTACAGTCGAAGAGACTGAGGCAGACAGAAGGATTTGTCCAGGGTCACACAGCTAATAAGTGCCTCAACTTCTCCTGACTTCAAGCCTATTGATCTATCCACTGTGTCATTTAGCTGCCATCCAGAGAATATGAGCTTTTAAAGTTGAAGCCTTGACGGTTTCTGAAGACAAAAAATTTCTAGTATCATTTTTCTTTGATGATCAGTCAATCCACTTATTCTTTCTTCCCTGCAATCTAGACAAAGGAGGAAAACCAGGAACTGAAAATTTTTTCATTACTCAGGACCCAATAGATGGAGGAAAAAACATTATATCTTTGGAAAAACTTGAAGGAAGTCTTCCTGCTCAATTAAAAGTGTCAGTCTTAACCATCAAATTATAGTTATCATTTGGATATCCAAAGCCTTATTAAACCTCTACTGCAATTTGGAACGAAAGCTTTCTTTAAGGTGACTTACAGGAAATTGTCTCTATCTCCCTTGACTATATTAGTATGCATCACATGGCCTAAAAAACCAGATCCTAGCGACGGTGAATATGTTATTAACTTAAAACTCAATTTTCTTTTTTCAGGTCAAGCAGTCCCATTCTGACATGACATTTGAGCTAGGCCTATGTAACAGAACTACTAGGGAGATATACTCTCTAACCATTAAACCAAAAAATATGTAATGGAAAGACAGGTGAAAATTTATATATGTACAATGAAGGCTTGGCAAAATGGGACTATATGGAGAAAAGGTAAATTCTACTTTTATAGTCCTGTTCTCTTTTTCTTTCAACCTAGCTCCAGGAACATTTTGTGCTTGAAATGAAGCATTACTGTTCTCTATTTTGACATCTCTTTAAAGAGTGCTAAAGGAGGAAGTCATATACTTGCCTCTAGTTATTTCTTATTCCAATCTGTCCCATATATTGCTATGAATTGATATTCCTAGAAGACCAATTTCCTTGTGTTTTACATGATTGCACATATATAACCTGTATCCAATTGTTTACCATCTTGGGGAAGGGCAAGGGAAAAGGGAGAAAAAATTTAGAACTCAAAATGTTATGAAAAAATGAATGTTGAAAAGTCTTTACATGTAAATGGAAAAAGTTAAATACTATTTACATAAAAAAGACAGATTTCTTTATGTTACTTTTCTACTGAAGAATTTCCAGCGGCTCTCTGTTGCCAAAGAAAAACTCTAAATTCTTCAGTTTGCCTTTCATAGTTCTTCATTATCTGTTCCCACACTACCTATCCAACTAAATCACCCCACTACTACACAGCAGTAGAAAGTACACATGCTCTCTCCCACTAATGATGTAGCTTATAGTAGGTAAACATGTAGTCTCTTGAGGTGGAGAAATCTTCTAGATATTCTTGTTTCTAGACAACATTGTACTAATTGTATCAAGTTAATATAGTATGGAAATTTTTATGTACATGGAAATATATACTTCTTTCATACTTTGCAAGATATATCATTTCATTTTTCAGTTTTGTACATGAAAGAATAGGAACGGCTAACTGATATCAGAAACCAGATTTAAAAAGATATTTATAGTCTAGGTCATTAGGCAAATCTATTATGAAGAAAATTAATGGAAATAAATGTAATAAGGATATTTTGCTTTATTTGGAACCCTAGTTCTTAGCTCAATGCCTGGCAATGGTAGATGCTTATTAAATGCTTGTTGACCAAGATAAAGTCTTACATTTCGGTTAAAAATAAATTTTGGCCTGAAAAAGATGTGGGGATTATCATTATTTTCAAATGACATACTAGTACACTCAGAAGAACCGACCATCTCAACAAAAAATTAATGAAGGCAGTAAATGAGTTGAGAAAAAAAAATGTATGACAAACAGGCAATAATATCAAGGGACACACTGAAGAGAAAAGAACAAAAAGGTGGTCTTGGTCTTCCTACCTATGCTACCTACACTTTGTCCTTTAGCTTTCTTCTGCTCCTATTGGAACCTGTACAGTAGTTTTCATAAGAATTATTTGGTTCTGGGGATGAAAAGGTTTTAAAGAGAAATAAATCAATGGAATAGAATAGATACACTAACTATCCATCCAAATATTTATAGAAAACATTATCGTTTAATAAACTTAATTGAAAATAAAAACTGGGGGGGGTGGAACCAAGATGGCAGAGTAGAAGCAGGGGCCTGACTGAGCTCTCCCCGCAAACCTCTCAAAATACCTGTAAAAAATTACTCTAAACAAATTCTAATGCTGCAGAAGCCACAAAATGACAGAGTGAAACAGATTTTCAGCACAAGACAATCTGGAAGATCGACAGGAAGTGTCTATTGTGCCAGGCTCAGAGTCACCACAGACAGGACTGGAATAGGCCTCAGGGTGCTAAATCACTGGCAGCTGTAGCAGTTTTCAGATTTGTCAAATAATAAACACCAAAGACAACTTCAAAGGTCAGTGGGAAAGCTTTCTCACCTGGGTGAGAGAGGAATGTGATCCCACTCCAGCCCCAACCCTAGAATGGCAACAGTCTGGTGGGTTACATCAGAAGTTGCTTCTGGAGCTTTCAACCTATAGAAAATGGGTGAATAGAGCAGCTTATCTGGGTTGCAGTCCTGGGTAGCAGTCCTGGGGAGGAACGCTGGCATGGCAGAGCTGGTGGCAGCTGTGGAAAGGGAATCCTACTCACAGTTCCAGGGCAAAAAAGAGTGCTTGTGGTTGCTCACAGACAAGAGTGCAGGCCAGGAGAGGAGTAATATCTCTCCTTTGATCATACCACTCTGGAGTAACTGAGAATTTACAAGTCCCTAGAGATATCTCTGAAAACAGCTGCACAAAAACCTGAAACTTGGGGCAGTACACCCTCCACTTAACAAAAAATTCAAAAGTCAAGTAATTGACTAGGAAAATGACTAAAAAGGGGAAAAAATAAGACTATAGAAGGTTGCTTTTTGGTGAAAAGGTATCTTCTTATGACAAGAAGGATCAAAGCATACAACTAGAGGAAGATCAAAGCATTCAACCAGAGGAAGACAACAAGGTCAAGGCTGCTAAAACCAAAGCCTCCAAGAAAAATCTGAAATGGCATCAGGTCATGGAAGAATCAAAAAAGATTTTGAAAATCAAGTAAGAGAAATACTGAAAAAAATGGGGAGATAAATGATAGCATTGTAAGGAAATCATGAAAAGCAAGTCAACAGCTTGCTAAAGGAGATCCCAAAAAATGTTACAGAAGAAAATAACAACTTTAAAAATAGACTAACCGAAATAGCAAAAGAGGTCCAAAAGAGAAGAAGAATGTCTTAAAAAGCAGACTTGGCTAAATGGAAAAGGAGGTTCAAAAGTTCACTGAAGAAGATAATGCCTTAAAAATGAGAATGGAGCAAATGGAAGCTAATGACATTATGAGAAATCAAGAAATTATAAAACAAACCCCCCAAAATGAAAAAAATAAAAGACTGTGAAATATCTCATTGGAAAAACAACTGACCTGGAAAATGGATCCAGGAGAGATAACTGGTATACCTGAAAACCATGATAAAAAAAAAAAAGTCTGCGGGGAGGAGCCAAGATGGTGGAATAGAAAGACTCATGTATGCTAACTCCGTATCCACAGCCCAGAAATTTCCTGTAAAAAGAACTCCCCACAAATTCTGGAGCAGAGCAAGTGCGCACCAACACAGTGGAGGAGATTTCTGTTCCAGAGAGCCCTGGAAAGCCGTCCCCAGGGGTCCCTCCTGCTGCGGGCAGCGGAGCTCACCCCTGCGCTGCCCTGGCTGTGCGGCCCGAGAGAAGCTCATCTGAACAGGCTTCAGGGACGGAACCTCTGGTGGCCGCGAAGGTCCCTCCACCCACAGGTGCTACAGGTCAGTCAGAGAGACATCAGCGCTGGCCGAGAGGGGAGCGGGGTGTCTTCGTGACTCGGGCCCCCTCGGAAAGCAGCAGCAGAGGCAGCGGCAGCCCAGGACTCCCCAAGCAGGCAGGAGCTCCATTACCGAAGGTCTCTGCATAAACCCCTCCCCCCCACCTCCCCACCCCGAGGGAACTGAGCCTGGGAGGCGGCCCACCCCACCCAAGCACCAGAACTTAAGCTCACATTGAATACCAGCCCCGCCTGCTGCGGAAAGCCCTGAGGCTGGGGAGCAGCATTTGAATCTCAGACCCCAAGCACTAGCTGGGCAGATCTAGGCGGGGGTGGAGAGGAATCTCAGAAGTCAAGTAACTGGCTGGGAAAATGCCCAGAAAAAGGAAGCAAAATAAGACCATAGAGAGCTACTTTCTTGGGGAAGAGATGTTCCTTCCTCCCTTCATTTCTGATAAGGAAATACAATGCTTGCCATCAGAGAAAGACGTGGATGTCGGGGCCTCTCTATCCCAGACATCCGAGGTAGATGTCCGGTGGGCTCAGGCCATGGAAGAGCTCAAAAAGGATTTTGAAAATCAAGTTAGACAGGTGGAAGAAAAACTGGGAAGAGAAATGAGAGAGATGCAAGAAAAGCATGAAAAACAGGTCAATACCTTGGTAAAGGAGACCCAAAAAAATGCTGAAGAAAATAACACCTTGAAAAATAGGCTCAACTCAATTGGTAAAAGAGGTTCAAAAAGCCAATGAGGAGAAGAATGCTTTCAAAAGCAGAATTAGCCAAATGGAAAAAGAGGTTCAAAAGCTCACTGAAGATAATTGTTCTCTCAAAATTAGAATGGAACAGATGGAGTCTAATGACTTTCTGAGAAACCAAGAAATCACAAAACAAAACCAAAAGAATGAAAAAAATGGAAGAGAATGTGAAATATCTCATGGGAAAAACAACTGACCTGGAAAATAGATCCAGGAGAGATAATTTAAAAACTATGGGACTACCTGAAAGCCATGATCAAAAAAAGAGCCTAGACATCATCTTTCATGAAATTATCAAGGAAAACTGCCCTGATATTCTACAACCAGAGGGCAAAATAAGTATTGAAGGAATCCATCGATCACCTCCTGAAAGAGATTCAAAAAGAGAAACTCCTAGGAACATTGTGGCCAAATTCCAGAATTCCCAGGTCAAGGAGAAAATATTGCAAGCAGCTAGAAAGAAACAATTCCACTATTGTGGAAATACAATCAGGGTAACACAAGATCTAGCAGCTTCTACATTAAGGGATTGGAGGTCATGGAATAGGATATTCCAGAAGTCAAAGGAACTAGGACTCAAACCAAGAATCACCTACCCAGCAAAACTGAGTATAATATTTCAGGGGAAAAAATGGTCATTCAGTGAAACAGAGGACTTTCAAGCATTCTTGATGAAAAGACCAGAGCTGAAAAGAAAATTTGACTTTCAAACACAAGAATGAGAAGAAGCATGAAAAAGTAAACAGCAAAGAGAAGTCATAAGGGACTTACCAAAGGTGAACTGTTTACATTCCTACATGGAAAGACAATATTTGTAACTCTTAAAACTTTTCATTATCTGGGTAGTTGGTGGGACCACACACAGACATACACACACACACACACACTCACACAGACACACATGTACATGCGTGCATGCACACACATACACACATGCACACACACACAGAGACAGAGAGCACAGAGTGAATTAAATAGGATGGGACCATATCTTAAAAGAAATTAAGGTAAATGGTGAGAGAGAAATGTAGTGGGAGGAGAGAGGGTGAAATGGAATGGGGTAAATTATATCTCATTCAAGAGGAAAGCAGAAGACTTTTTAGTAGAGGGAAAAAGAGGAGAGCTGAGAAAAAAACATGAAGTTTACCCTCATCACATTCGACTAAAGGAAGGAGTAAAATGCACACTCATTTTGGTATGAAAACCTATCTTACAGTATAAGAAAGTGGGGGAGAAGGAGATAAGCAGGGTGGGGGGGATGATGGAAGGCAGGGCAATGGGAGAAGGGAGCAATTTGAAGTCAACGCTCTTGGGGAGGGACAGGATCAAAAGACAGAATAGAAACAATGGGGGGCAGGATAGGATGGAGGGAAATACAATTAATCTTACACAACACGACTATTGTCGAAGTCATTTGCAAAATTACACGGATGTGGCTTATATTGAATTGCCTGCCTTCCCAAAGGGAATGGGTGGGGAGGGAGGGATGGGGAGAATTTGGAACTCAAAGTTTTAGGAACAACTATTGAGTATTATTGTTGTTGCTACTAGGAAACAAGAAATACAGTCAATGGGAAATAGAAAGTCATCTGGCCCTACAGGACAAAAGAGAAGATGGGGACAAGAGAAGGGAGGGAGGATTGAAGAGAGGGCAGATTGGTGATAGGGAAAATTAGAATGCTCAGTGTATTGGGGTGGGGGAAGGGGACAAATGGGGAGAAAATTTGGAACCCAAAATTTGGTGAAAATGAATGTAAAAAGTTAAATTAAAAAAAAAAAGTCTAAATCTCATCTCTCAAGAAATTATCAAGGAAAACTGCCCTGATATTCTAGAACCAGAGGGTAAATTAGAAATGGAAAGAATCCACCAACAACCTCTTAAAATAAATTCCAAAAGGAAAACTCCTAGGAATATTGTAGCCAAATTCCAGAGTTCCTAGGTCAAGGAGAATATAGCAGCTAGAAAGAAACAACTAAAGTATTGTGGTAACACAATGAGGATAACACAGAATTTAGCAATTTCTATACTAAGGGATCAGAGAACTTGGAATATAATTTTCCAGAAGTCAAAGAAGCTAGGTTGAAAGCCAAGAGCCACCTACCCAGCAAAACAGAGTAGAATACTTCAGGGAAAAAATGGAATTTCAATGAAATAGAGGACTTCCAAGAATTCTTGTTGAAAAGACAAGAGCTGAATAGAAAATCTGACTTTCAAATACAAAAAGCAAGAGAAACATGGAAAGGTAAACAGAAAAGAGAAGTGATAAGGGACTCATTAAAGTTGAACAGTTTACATTCCTACATGGAAAGATGGTATTGGTGAGACCTCAGTATTAGGCTAGTTAGAGGGAATATGTGTGTTTATGTGTGTGTGTGTGTGTGTGTGTGTGTGAATATTATATGTGCGTAGGTATATGTGTATGTATGCATATATGTATGTATGTGTGTATATACGTATAGACAGAGGGCACAGGGTGAGCTGAATATGAACAGACCATACTTAAAAAATAAAATTGTGTTGAGAGGTATGTACTGGGAAAAAGAGAAAGGGAGAGGTAGAATGTAGTAAATCATCTCACATATAAAAGGCAAGAAAGAGTTTTCAACATGGAGGGGAAGAGGGTGGAGATGAGAGGAAATATGAGTCTTACTCTCATAAAATTTGATTGAAGAAGGGAATAACACACATTCAGTTGGGTATGGAAATCTATCTTATCCTGCAGGAAAGCAGGGAGGAAGGGGATAGGAGAGGGAGGATGATAGAAGGGAGGGTAGATTGGAGGAAAGGGTAATCAGAAGTAACACTATTGGGGAAGGACAGGGCAAGGTAGAGAATGGAATAAATAGAGGACAGGATAGAGGGAAATGTGATTAGTCTTTTGCAACATGACTGTTATGGAAGTGTTTTGCATGGCTGTACATGCATGACCTATATCAAATTGCTTGCTTTCTTAATGAGAGTGGGTGGGGAGGGAGAAAGGGAGAGAATGTGGAACTCAAAGCTTTAAAAATAAACGTTAAAAATTGTTTTTGCATGCAACTGCAAAATAAGTTGTGCAGGCAGTCTTTCCTTCTGGAAAATAGAGGGGAGAGGAATGGGAGAAGCGGGGTGTAAGAAGGGAGGGCAAATTGGGGAAAAGGGTAGTTGGGGTGCACTCTGTCCTGAGGTGGATAGAGGAGAGAGACAGGGAGAAAATTTGGAGTTCAAAATCTTGTAGAAGTGAATGTTGAAATTGAAAATAAATTACATTATAAAAAAAGAAAAGAAAAACTGGGACAAGATTTTAATCACTTAACAAATGCACTTGTGAACATTGACTTCCAGTCTATAATTGGTAAGTGGACAAAGAATATGAATAGAAAATTTTCAAAAGTGGAAACGCTATAGTTAACAATCACTTGAAAAAAATGCTCAACTTCTCTGATAATAAGAAGATACACATTTAAACAATTCTAAGGGACTGCTTCATACTCATTGAAAGGGCAAAAATACTTACATAAATGATACTCAGGAATGATGGGGTCATGGGGAAACATGAACATTCATTCATTGCTTTAGAATCTTTTTGGAGAACAATCTTTTAGCATTCAATAAAAATTGCAGAAATAATGATGCTGTTTGACCCACAAATTCTACTGTTGTAAATATTCCCTGAAAGTGCTCTCAAAAAGGCTAAGATTTCCATAGTAGCATTATATAAATACATATACATATGTATGCATGTATATATACATACTTACATATGTACATATACATATATAATGCCAAAAAGTTGAAAGCAACTTACATGTCCAATGTAATGAAATACAATAACAAAAGTTTGTACTAACAGGTAGGAGTGGTACAAAAGCACCGCTAGTAGAGGTTTACATGTATACTTTGTGGGTATCCTGGGTATTGTTCTTCCTTCATTTTTAAAGAGAACCAGTGACATCATGGGTAATGTCTTGTGCATGAATTGGATTTATGTGAGACAGAGTTGTACAAAGTTGTCAGTCTTCCAAAATCATAGAAGTCTAGTGGCAGGACAAAAGTCAAGAGATTGGTGATAGGTCTGGATGCAGTGGATGATCTTGGAGTCCTTCATGTCTGACCAAACTCTAAGTATTCCACAGTGCCTTCCTTAGTCATCTTCATGACCACTGGAATAAATTGTTCTCATCCTCCCATTATGCTGGAGAAGTCTTTAAATGCTAGGAGTAGATATCTCTGAAACTCATTTATGAGTTTGAAGCCTGTAAGTTATCCTCAACCTGGTTTTACTAAGGTATGGCCACTGTGCACACTACAGCTTCTTAGAGTCACAGAAAGTTGGGTGAGAGGTTGTAATGGTAATTTAAATGGGAAGATCTTTCCCTTTCATTAATAGGCCTATGTGACCTGCCTGGGTCACATGGAAGCCTGAGTCACATGAGTATGAGTTACATGAAGATAACTGTGGTGGGAGGAGTTTGCTGAATGGGTGGAACAGGAAGAGGCAGAACTAGAGCAGAGTTGAGAGGAAATTGATCAGAGAGCAGTCAGAGCTAGGAAGGATGAAGACAAACAGGCAGCTGGCTAACGTGAGTGAAAGAGTTTGTGATTTGTTTAATGGAGCTGGTTTGTGGGAAGCCTATCAGGGGGAAATCTTGGGGATGATGTTGTTCTCTGCATTGTTATTGTGTATAGCTTTCTGTTACTATGATGGATTTGGCTTTCTGGTGTGTGAATAAATGTTTTGGTTCTGTCTTTCACATGGAGAGTCTGTTGTATTTCACAATTCAGAATTGCACTGGGATGTTCATGACCACCATGGGTGCTGTGAATATCGCGTTGGTGCTATAGAAGTAGAAACCAAAGATGGATGAGCAGCCCTGAAAAGGGCTCAGCAAGCCCTTACACCAGAGGTGCTAGCCTTCCCTGAGCACCCCTTACATCCTGTATCCCAAGTAACCTGCAATAATTTCAATAGTCCATACCAGTTCATGTCCTGCCTTCTTTAAGTTTATAGATAGACTGGGTATCACTTTATCATTGTCTCCAGTAATAGTTTATATTTTTGCCCATCAACTCATGTGCTATTTCAATAACCAGTTTGGAAGTCATAGAAAGATCCTTTTGAAGAAAAAGATTTCCTCTAAGGATATGTGCAGGCAGCCCAATCTTGTAAAGCCACTGGTTTCAAAAGGCCTAGTAAGAAATAAATCCTTACTGATACTAAATGAATTTTGAGTTCCAAATTTACTCCTCATCTCTCCCCTCCCCCACCCCCAAACACCTTGCATTTTGATTGCCCTTGTGCCCTCCCTACTAACACCCTTCTCTTTCCTTATCCCCATCTTCTCTCTTGTCCTGTAGGGCAAGATAAATTTCTATAGACTTTTACCTGCATTTCTTATTTCCCAGTTGTATGCAAAAACACTACTCAACAGTTGTTTCTAAAACTCTGAGTTTCAACTTCTCTTCCTTCCTCCCTCCCCCCCATCCCCACTGAGAAGGCAAGCAATTCAATATAGGCTATATATGTGTCATTTTGCAAATGGTTTCCATAATAGTCATGTTGTGTAAGACTAACTACATTTCCCTCCATCCTGTCCTGCCCCTCATTTCTTCTATGCTCTCTTTTGACCTTGTTCCTCCCCAAGAGTGTTTACTTCCAATTGCTCCCTCCTCCTATTTGCCCTCCCTTCTATCACCCCCCCACCCTGCTTATCCCCTTCTCCCCTACTTTCCTATAGTGTAAGGTAGATTTTCTTACCAAACTGAGTGTGCATGTTATTCCTTCCTTGAGTCAAATGTGATAAGAGTAAGCTTCACTTTTCCCCTCTCATCTCCCCCTTTTCCCCCTCTATTGGAAAAGCTTTTTCTCACCTCTTCTATGAGAGATAATTTGCCCCATTCCATTTCTCCCTTTCTTCTCTCAATATATTCCTCTCTCACTCCTTAATTTTGTTTTTTTGATATGATCCCTTCCTATTCAGCTCACACTGTGCTCTCTGTGTGTGTGTGTGTGTATGTGTCCGTGTGTTTGTAATCTGTCCAACTACCCAGATACTGAGAAAAGTTTCAAGAGTTACAAATATTATCTTTTCATGTAGGAATGTAAACAGTTCAACTTTAGTAAATCCCTTGTGATTTCTCTTTCCTGTTTACCTTTTGTTGCTTCTCTTGATTCTTATGTTTGAAAGTCAAATTTTCTTATCAGTTCTGGTCTTTTCATCAAGAATGCTTGAAAGTCCTCTATTTCATTGAATGACCATTCTTTCCCCTGAGGTATTACACTCAGTTTTGCTGGGTAGGTGATTCTTGGTTTTAATCCTAGTTCCCTTGACTTCTGAAATATCATATTGTAAGCCCTTCAATCCCTTAATGTAGAAGCTGCTAGATCTTGTGTTATCCTGATTGTATTTCCACAATACTCTAATTGTTTCTTTCTAGCTGCTTGCAATATTTTCTCCTTGACCTGGGAATTCTGGAATTTGGCTACAATATTCCTAAGAGGTTTTTTTTTGGATCTTTTTCAGGAGGTGATTGGTAAATTCTTTCAATATTTATTTTGCCCTCTGGTTCTAGAATATCAAGGCAGCTTTCCTTGATAATTTCATGAAAGATGAAGTCTAGGCTCTTTTTTTAATCATGGCTTTCAGGTAGAACCATAATTTTTTTAATGTCTCTCCTGTATCTGTTTTCCAGGTCAGTTGTTTTTCCAATGAGATATTCACTTTGTTTTCCATTTTTTCATTCTTTTGGTTTTGTTTTGCAATTTCTTGGTTTCTCATAAAGTCATTAGCCTCCATCTGTTCCATTCTAATTTTTAAAGAACTATTTTCTTCAGTGAGCTTTTGAACCTCCTTTTCCATTTGGCTAATTCTGCTTTTTAAAACATTCTTCTCCTCATTGACTTTTTGGACCTCTTTTGCCAATTGAGTTAGCCTATTTTTAAAGGTTTTATTTTCTTCATCATTTTTTGGGTCTCCTTTAGCTAGCTGTTGACTTGCTTTTCATGATTTTCTTGTATCTCTCTCATTTCTCTTCCCAATTTTTCCTCCACCTCTCTTACTTGATTTTCAAAGTCGTTTTTGAGCTCTTCCATGGCCTAAGACCATTGCATATTTATTTTGGAGGTTTTAGATACAGAAGCCTTGACTTTTATGTCTTCCCCTGATGGTAAAAATTGTTCTTCCCCATCTAAAAGGATGGGAGAGAATATTTGTTCACCAAGAAAGTAACCTTCTACAGTCTTATTTTTTTTCCCTTTTTTGGGCATTTTCTCAATCAGTTACTTGACTTTTGGGTCCTTTGTCAAGAGTAGGGTATTCTCTGGGTACCTGTAAGTTCTCAGTTCTTCCAAGGTGGCACAACAATGGAGAGGAATTTACTACCTGGCTGGGCTCAAGGTTGAGGCTCATATCAGCTACTCATCTCCCCCAGGGGCTTTATTCTGAGGGCTCTAACAACAGAACAATGGACCCCAGCTACTGCATACCTGATGCAGCCACCAGAAGTCGTTGCTTCCCACTGCTGCTTCCACCTTTGTCGCCCACCTCAGGCCAGGGCTGGGGGAGGACCCTGTTCCCTTCTCTCTCTGGTTGAAAAAGCCCTTTCACTGACCTTTGGCGCCTGTGGGTTGAGGGATCTGTGCTTCTGCTGCTTCTGGGGATTTCACCCCTGAGGCCTGCTCTGGTCCTGCTCCAACCAGGGCCACATGACCAAGGCTGGGCTGGGCTCCACTCTGCGTCCAGTGTGACCAATCTTTCCCGTCAGCCTTCCAGGTCACCCTGGGCTGGAAATCTCCTCCACTTTGTTTTTATGTGGCTTCTGCTGCTCTAGAATTTGTTGAGAGTCTTTCTTTACAGGTATTTTATGGGTTGTGGGGGAAGAGCTAGAGTATGTGCGTCTTTCTACTCTGCCATCTTGGCACTGCCCACCAGAAGTTCTTAATCTGAGGTTCAAAGACTCTGATTTCAGGGGGTCTATACATTATATCTAAAATTTATTTTAAAAATATTTTCATAATTATTTTTCAATATTAATTTCCTTTGTAATCATGTATATTTTATTTTATGTATTTAAAGAAAATAATTTGAGGCATCCATAAATTTCACCAGACTGCTAAAGCTGTCCCTAACACAAAAAAAATCAAGAATCCCTGATTTAGGGATTATAAAAAAATTAAGGCTTGGGATTATTAAAATGTTTGTATTGATTTCACCCCTCTACTGGAAAACTTCTTTGCTCAGTTTTGAACCACTTTAATTGTATTATGAGGCAGAGTTGCAGAGTGGATAGAAGGTTGATCTTGGAAGCAGGAAGGGATTGTGATGGGTGTGGGACTCTGTTTATGTCTCACTTTTGACCCCTCTGCCTGTGACTCTGAGCAAGTGATTTAATCTCAGTACTTTAGGCAATTTTAAGACTGTAAATTACAGAAATGAGCAAATCTACATTGATAGGAGGTAGTTTTGTCATCTGGGAGTTCCCTATGGCAAAAAAATCAGAGGACCAGTCCCTATCTTTATATTAATATTATATACACAATTGTCATCTTTTGGGGGCACACAGTTTATTAAACATAGAAAAATTTCAAAGAAAGTGTAAAATGCTACATTCTTATCAATCTTTAGCCAAGCATTTCTCAAAATAACCTCCTTGACATACAGACCTTATAAAAGGGAATAGGAGTGGCAGGAATCCAGGGTCTGACAAAGAAATGGGTGAATTCTGGGGAGTCAGAACAGTCTATGATCCTTGTCATCAATTCCTGAGGTTTTTGGAAGTTTCTCTGGTTCTCCAACTGGTCCAGACTTGGCTAAGCCCTTGACTGCTCTGGCTCCTGGTTTGATTGAGATATCCTACCAACTTCTGGGACTACCACCACCATCATGACCCTTTCATCTTGTCAAAAACAACAAAACCTAACAATTTCTCTCTCTCTGCTCCCCTCAGTGCCATAGCAACAGCTGGTAACTGTCTTCATGGTGAAGGGAAAAAAAATCTGAATCTCAAGGCTAAGAAGAGGAAAGAGAAAAGCATCCAATCCTGCTTTTCCGTATTTTGGCTTCATCATATCTTTGTCTTCCCAACTGGCTTGACTCAGAGTAATCATGTGCTCTCCTAATCCTGGGAAGTGGAAAAAATAACAAAAATCAGATACTGGACTCCTAATAAGAGAGGGAGAAGGGTGATTATCATTATCTGTATCACCATTTGCTCTTTTTAAATTATCACCAAGATCTCCCAGACCTGGGGGGGAGGGAATAATAATTTAAATGGACAAGAGAAAAATATGCAGGCTTGAGTTATACAAAGAAATCTGGAAAGACTTTCATGAAATTATGCAAAGCATAATGGAACAAAACCAAAAAGAACAGAACCAGAAGACAGTACAGTAAACACTAGCTAGAATCATATAAGAAACTATCCACCAGCGGGAGAGTGTGAGCTGCTTAAGACCTTGAAAATTGTTAGGCTGCTGTGGTAGAATCACTATGGTAACCATGCATCTGCAGTTACCCTCAAACTATAAGATACTTACACTGAATCCTGACTTTTCTCTTTCCCCTAGAGGTTATGCTTTCAAAATGTAGGTAGCAAAATTGATATCCAAGCCTCTCAGATTGAAATGATAATGGTTTATTATTTTTTTCCACACAGCACATTGCTTCTGACTCAATTTATTTTTTATATATTTGTCTTGGGTAGTTTAGCAAGGTTTGTAGAAAACAGCAGAGGTTCTTGCTCTTTGCCTCTGTGGTTCCAGCTCCAACACAGTCTTATTTTCATCTCTAAAAGGGGAAACATTTCTTTTTCTCCTCACAACCATCTTCACATTCATTAATAGTTCAAACACTTTGAGTCTTTTTAGTGGCAAACAATCTTATCACAGGGCTCATGAAAATACAGAAAGTAAACATTTGACAAATGAACAAAGGTCATTCACCAATGCCACCACCTCTAATCTTTCCCATACATCCACCATAAATAAGCTAGCAAGGTCAAAATAAGAGTAGGGAAAGAAAGAAGATGAATGGCACACATAAACATTTGGCTTTTCCCTGGAGAAGAAGAAAAGGAGGGGGAGAGTGTTCTATTTTCTTCTTTTCAGATCATCCTGGTCATCAATCAGATTAAGTCCAGCCCATGATTCACAGTCAGAATATTTCCATCATCCCTTGACTCATATCACCCTGCTCAAGATATCCTGATCGCTAACAGCTTATCACTCATTCTAGCAGCCACTTTTACAATAGCTTTCCCAATACCCTCCTTCTTCCCCCCACAAGTCAGTTCTCATTCAACACCAGGAGCAGAATGTGGAACCTGGAATGTCTGATTAAATAGTTTGGGTGATTTATTTGGTTCATGGGGTCTAATCCCCCAAACTCATTGCCCTACATGGGTGAGACCAAAGACCTTTTGCACTAGAAAAAAATGAATGAGAATAAATTAATAAAAATGAATTGTGATACAGACTTAGAGAGAATGATTGAAAAGTTGCTATATTTTATGTTGACAGCTAGCTTGGTATCACTAATAGAGCTCTAGATCTGTAGTCAGGAACACCTGAGTTCAAATCAAGTCTCTAACACATAATGGTTGGTTGATTGTTGTCCATCTTCAAAGAGGATCAAAATGAAATCACCATTGCAAAGAGAAATTTCAGTGTGTCCAACTGTGGCTGATCAGACCAATATGAGTTTGGAATGCTCTACCACAGGTTGGACAGGTTGGGCACAAATAGTCCACGTGAACATTTGGAGTGGATATCCCAAATTTGCGCATCCTGCATTTACTTTGTGCTATCTCAATTCTGCTTTGCTCAAAGAGCACAACACCTTTTTTTATGTGGGCACGCCATGCTGAGCAGTCATGTGCCAGTGTCTCCCATGTTGCACAGTCAAATCCAAAGTTCTTGGGAGTGTCCTTGTATCATTTCTTCTGGCCACCATGTAAGCCTGCCCCATGCAACTTCTCTGTAAAATAGTCTTTTTGGCAAGCATACATTTGGCATTTGAACAACGTGGCCAGCCCATCAGAGTTGTGCTCTCTGAAGCATAGTTTGAATACTTGGTAGTTCAGCTGGAGTAAAGACTTAAGTGTCTGGTACCTTATCCTGCCAGGTGATCCTCAGAATCTTCCTAAGATGGTTCAAATGGAAATGATTCAGTTTCCTGGCATAGAGCCGGTAGACTGCCCATGTTTCACAAGCATACAACAATGAGGTCAGCACAATGGCTCTGTAAACCTTCAGTCTGGTAGTCAGTCTAACACCTCTTCTCTCCCAAACCTTTCTTTGGAGCCTCCCAAACACTGAACTAGCTCTGGCAATGCATGCATCAGCCTCATTGTCAATGTGTACATCCCTAGGAAGCACATTACCAAGGTAAGTGAACTTCTCCACAGCGTTCAAAATTTCTCCATTTGTTGTAATTGATGGTTCCACATATGGATGGTGTGATGGTGGCTGATGGAGTACCTGTGTTTTTTTGGTGTTAATTATTAGGTCAAAATTAGCACAAGCAGCAGAGAATTGATCCATACTTTGTTGTATCTCAGCTTCAGAGGCTTCAGTGAGTGCACAAACATCTGCAAACAGAAAATCATGCACCAACACTCCCTCCACTTTGATCTTGGCTTGTAGCCTTTTCAAATTGAAGAACTTACCATCAGTATGGTAGTTGACGTTGATGCTATCTATCTGTGTTCATCCTCATTGAAAGCATTTGTCAACATGGCTGAAAACATCATGCTAAAAAGCATGGAAGCAAAGACACAGCCCTGTTTATTGGTGACTGGGAAGGCGCAAGAGCTTTGTCCATTATTCTGGATAGAACTAGGGCAAACATGCCATCATGAAATTGTTGTACAGTATTGATGAACTTCTCTGGGGAACCAAATTTTTACATAATTTTCTAAAAGCCCTCATGACTAACAGTGTCAAAGGCCTTGGTCAGATCTACAAACTCTGTGTACAGACCTCTGTTCTGCTTCTGGCATTTCTCCTGGAGTTGTCAGGCAGCAAACACCATATCATCTGTTCCTCGGCCCTTTCTGAAGTCAAACTGGCTCTTAGGTATATGACCGTCTTCCAGGTGAAGGATCAGCTTATTAAGGAGGACTCTAGCAAGAATTTTGCTAGCAATGACTAAGAGAGAGATCCCCCTGTGATTGTTGCAGGACAACCTATTCCCTTTACCCTTCTAGAGATGGACAAAGAACCGACCCCAAGGCAAAATGACTACCAGAAGAATTAATGGCAACAAATTAGAGCTCTTCTCTGAGCATGAACTCATGAGCTCATGCTCAGAGGGAGGGAAAGTTGAGCCAACACACAGTTGGCAACAGTGTAACAGAAAAGGAGTGGGTAGTGTTCAGAGATCTGGTTTACAGTACTGCATTTGCTCATCTGGGTCAGAACACTTGCAAACACCAAGACTGGTTTGATGAAAATGATGGGGAAATTCAGAAGCTGCTAAATGAAAAATGAGAACTCCACAAGATTTACCAGCAGAATAGTTCAACCACCTCTAAGAAGGCAGCATTTATTTCATTAAAAGCAAAGTACAAGCAAAGCTTAGAGAGATACAGGATTCCTGGCTCAGTAAGAAGGCAGATGAAATTGTTTTATGCTGATAGTAACCATTCAAAGTGCTTTTATGATTCCCTGAAAGCTATTTGTGGACCAAAAACCTATGCTGCATCACAACTACTCAGTGCTGATGGAGCCACATTGATTAGTGATAAGGATACGATCCTAGAGAGATATACTGAACACTTTCATAGTGTTCTCAACAGACCATCATCAATCAATGCTGAGGCCATTGACCATTTACCGCAGGTTGAAGTCAATCCCTCCTTAGCAGGTTTTGAGGGTCACTAGGCTCCTTTCATGCGGCAAAACACCTGGTGCTGATTCTATTTCAACTGAGATTACAAGGTAGGGGAACCATTGCTCATACGAAAGTTGACTGAAATTTTCCAGGTTATGTGGCAATAGGAGATTATCCCCCAGGAGTTCAAAGATACTTCCAACATATAATGACCATGTGATAAATAGGCAAATCACTTAAATTCTTTGAATCCTAGTTTCCTTATAAGAATAATGATGTCTGTATCTACTTCATAAGGATGCTAAGGGATCAAGTGATATACTCTCAATCAACCATTAAGTGCCTACCATGTATCACACAAGAGCACTTCTATAAGGGGAGGCTAGGAAAAGCCTCTACAGAAGATGGAACTTGAGCTCAGTTTTGAAAGAAGGCAGGGAAACCAAGACCTCAAGGTGAGAGAAGTAGAACATCCCAGGCACTGGCAACAGTCAACGCAAAGATGCAAGGATGGGAGATGGAACATTGTGTTTGAGAAGATGCAAGTAAGCTAGTGTAACTGCATAACAGAATTCATGGAGAACTGGAAATGTTGTTGCTTGTCCTTTGTTCTTGAAGAGAATCAATGATATCACAAGGGTGATATCTTGACTTGTGCATGAATAGGGTTTGAGTGAGGCAGAACTGTGCAAAGTTGCAAAGAGTACCATCAGTCTCATTCTGTCTTCTGGAGTTATCAGAGCTCAGGGACAAGACAAAAGTCAAGATAACAGGTGATGGCCCCGAATGCAGTGGGTGACTTTGACCTTTCTAAATTAAATCCTTCCCAGGTCTCAGGTTGTCTGAGGGCAAGCCCATTCAATGACTAAGGACTAGATAAGAATTGAGAGAAAAGATGGCCCAATTTACCATCACAAAGATATCAATCTGGAAAACCCTCAGAGTTTCTGCTCCCTCCCCAAGAGAAAACAATTGCTGTTTATAGTCTTTCTAAGTTATCAAACCTAGACAAAGAGCCACAGAGACTTCGGCTGGGGCTATTATTGGACATTCAATAAAAAGCAGAATGATTTGGGTTTTAAGGGCAGCCAAGTAGTCCCATTTAAAACACAATGGGTTTTTTTAAAGCCTGTTTTTTCAGAGCTATATTTCAAGAAATCAAAAATGAAAAACTGCCCAAGGCAAAAAGAAAATTGTCCCAGTTTTTTGAAAAAAATAATAACAATAAGAGGAGGAAGAAGGAAAAGAAGAAAAAGGATGAAGAAAAGAAGAAAAAATAGCATTTCCTAACTTTTGTTCAAATTGGCAGGTTTGTTCTCCAGAGAGAAACTTTCAGATAACATGGTAAACAAATTAATAGAAAACCTTCTCCTAAGAACTTGATTTAATCCTTCTCACAAATACAGTATCCATGAGAAGAATAAGCTTAAACTTAGATCAAGGATCTAAGGGGAACCTGCAGCCTCCAGGCCACATGTGGCCCCCTAGGTCCTCAGATGCAACCCTTTCACTGGATCCAAACTTCACAGAACAAATCCCTTTAATAAAAGGATTTTTTCTGTAAAACTTGTAATCAGTCAAAAGGCCACACCCAAGGACCTAGAAGGCTACTTGCAGCCTCTAGACTGCAGGTTCCCCATCCCTGATTTACACTGTAATACTAGTCAGGTACATGTGTAAGAAATATGCATGATGAGGTTTAACACATAACACCTGCTCTGGGAGTCTTTCTCTGTGTAGAGATCTCATGCAGAATCTGTGTTGTTGCTGAGTCTTCATTCATAAAGAGGACCAATGACAGAAAATGTAAGAAGAATGGGAAGATAAGAAGAAAACAGATTAGGAGTTTTAAATGCCAAAAAGAGGACTTTATATTTGATTATAGAAGTAATAAGTAGCCCCTGGACCTCACTAAGAAGGAAGGTTACACGGTCAGACCTACACTTTAGAAAATTCATCTTGCCATTGACCCAGCAATATCACTTTTAGGTTTTTATCCCAAAGGCATCATAAAAATGGAAAAAGGACCCAGTTGTACAAAAATCTCTTGATGGGAGTGATCAGCAGCCTGGGGAATGGGGTTTTGATAGGATCAAGTGGGGGGAGTGCAACAGAGACCTGGGCATAGGGATAAGGAAAAGCCCATAGGCTTCTGGAGACTACTGGATCAAATGGGAAGATTCAAGGAGAATTCAAGGAAGTTCCCACAGTCTGAACCGGATCAAACTGAAGCTGAGTGAAGTGAGCAGAACCAGAAGAACATTGTACATAGTAACGGCATCATTGTGGAATGACTTTCATAAACTTGGCTCTTCTCAACAATGCAAAGATTTAAGACAACTCCGAAAGACTCACGATGGAAAATGCTATCCGCATCCAGAGAAAAAACTATCAAGTCTGAATGTAGATCAAAGCACACTATTTGATCTCTTTTTTCTTTTGCTGTTTTATTTCTTCTTTCTCATTGTTCCACTCATTTGTTCAAATACTTCTTTACAACATGACTAATATGAAAATATATTTAATATGAATGTATATGTATGGCCTATATGAGATTGCAACCTCTCTTGGGGATGAGGGAAGGGAGAGAGGAGGAGAAAATTGAAAACTCAAAAGCTTATGGAAATGAATATCAAAAACTAAAACTAAATTAATTAAAAAATTTTAAAAAAAAGAACTATCAAAGGAAAGGGGAAAAAATCAGCATTATACAAATTTAGACAAATATCTTTAAAAAATTAATTAAAAAGAAAATCATTTTGGAATCTAAACGAAAGATGCATTAGAAGTGGACAAGACTTGGGGTAGGAGTGCCATTTAGAAAGCTATGGCCATAATCCAGATGGAAAATGATGAGGACCTGGTCTAGTGCAGTGGCTGTATGAATGGAGAGAACAGGATTTATTTGAGAGATCTGAAGACAGAAATACAAGATTTGACAGCACATTGGATATGCTGGGTCAGTGCAAGTGAAGAGTCAAGGATGACATCGAGGTTAAAAGCCTGACTGACTGAGAGGATGATGGTGGCCTCATTGATATTAGGTAAGTATGGAAGAGAGGGAGAATTTGGAGTGAAGTTAATTAGTTCACTCTTGGACATATTGTGTCTGAGATATTTATGGAACATGTCTAAGAGGCAGTCAGTCATAAGAGACTCCAGCATTGGAGAAAGTCTAGTGCTAGATATATAGATCTGGGAATCATCTTCATAGAAATAAATTATTAAATACATAGGAGCTAATGAAATCACCAAAAAAATAGAATAAAGCAAAAAACCCAAAAAACAATGAAGAGGGGTCAAGAGAGAGTTTTGAGAAACAATCACAGTTAATGACTATTTGCATATAGAACCAGCAAAGAAAATTAAGATAGCAAAGGTAGATAGATAGGGGAACCAGTGTCATGAAAACGTAAAGAAGAGAATATCCAGGAGAAGAAGGTGATCAATAGTTTCCAATGCTACAGAGAAGTCAAAAAGACTCAAGATTGAGAAAAGGCTATAAGATTTGGCCGTTAATAGATTGTTACAGAAACAAATAAACAAAACAATCAGGCAACCAGTCACAGGCACAGAAACCAAAAGATATTTTGTTTAAAAAGGGAAATCAGATTGCTCTGAGCATTGCCTTAATTATATATATCATAGTTTCACATTTTTATAGGTTTAAAGGGAGATCAAGAAATAATTGAAAAATGTCAAACAGAAAATAAAAAATGTTATAATATTCTTGATTTTTTTCAGCAATGTGTTGAAATAGCTGGCTGATCTCTACTGCCTCAGTTTGTGTGCTTAAATTGTGTTTTTTCATCCTCACATTATCAATTTTTAATAAAAGTTCTTTAAATCAATAAACTGTTCACATTCAAATGAGGCATCACCTTACATCCTTTATATTATCATGCTAAGTGCTTTTCATACATATTATCTCATTTGATTCTCACAACTATCTTCCCATGTAGGAATAATAATTATTTCCATTTTACGCTCAAGGAAATTGATACAAATAGAGATAAGTGACTTGCCCAGTCAAAGAGCTAGTAAATGTCTAAGTCTGGATTTGAATTCAGGCCCAGCATTCTATCCACTCCACCACCAGGAGCCTCTAAGAAGGCCACATCTCCACATTACCTGTTGACTCTTTTTTTTTAATTCAAAAGTACTTTTTCTGTCTCTTTCAGCACTAAACTGCTCCAGATGAATGGTGGTACCTTAAAGGGATGATTGCAAAGAAAACAAATCCCTACACTGATCATGTAACAAAAATACATCTCACTCTATACTTTAAAAACTATCACCTCTCTGTCAAGAGGTTGATAAAGACCTCACCATCTGTCCTTTGGTCATGGCATTCATCAGAATTTTTAAGTTTTTCAAAGTTTTGTTTTTCTTACAATGTTGTTGTTATTGTGTAAATCATTCTCTGGGTTCTACTCCCTTCATTCTGCATCAATTCATAAAAATCTTCCCAGGTTTCTCTGAAACTATCACTTCTGTATTTCTTGTGGTACAAGAAATCATATTTATATACCTAATAACTTGTTCAACCATTCAATTTATCAGTATTCCTTTATTTTCCAATTCTTTGCTATAACAAAAAGAACCACCACAAATATTCTTGTATATATGGATACTTTTTCTCTTTCTTTTGGGGATCTATGACTGAGTCAAAGAATATGCACATTTTAATGACTTTGGGGTATAGTTTCAAATTGCTTTCTAGAATGGCTAGGTCAGTTCATGGCTCTAGCAACAGTGCATTAATATATTTTTCCCTCCACAGTCTTTCCAACAATTGTCTGTGAGTGGTTGGGTATGGAGGGGGACAGTACTTTTAATAAAAACAAATGTATGGGAATTTTGGAAATAGTTAAACACTGAGCTCCATCTTTCCTCAACTCTAATCTTTACATCAGGAAGGTTTGAAAATCCTCTATTCCACTAAAAGTTCATTCTTTCTTTCCCTTTCCATGGGATTAAATTCATTTCTGCAGGAAAGTTATTCTTGGTTGTATTCTTGGTGTATTCTTTGCCTTTAAATAGAAGCCTTTGGTAGGTCTTGCTATTCATAGGGTAGGAGATTAGATAACTTTTTAAGTCATTATTGTATTATTACATATTATATATATCATCAAACATGACATATGAATATATAACTAGCATAAATATTTTATCTTGTCTGTACAATTTCGTTTCATACATTATTTGTTTTCCAATACTGATTGAGTTCGAAGTTCTCCCCTAAAGTCTAGACCAAGAGTTCTTAATCTTTTGCATGTAGGTCATGGACTGCTTGTGGCAGTCTGGTAGAACCTATAGACTCTTTTTCAGAATATTTTTAAATACATAAATAAGATTACAAAGTAAACCAAAGGTTAGTGAAAATAAATATTTAATATTTCCCCCTTCCACGTTCATGGATCCCACAAAGTCTATCCATGGACTTCTGATGAAGAACTCCTGGTATATATGCTTTGGACTTTTCAGTCCCTAAGTAGTCTCTTGGACTGGTTATGTTTGCAGTTTGGGTTTTCCACAGTTCCTTAGAATTCTAAGTAAGTCATTTTGTGGCCTCTATACAATTCCTATATTATTTCTTTAAAAACTTGTACAAACTGATGTAGTAAAATGAGTAGAACAATTTACAAGACAACAAAAAAATGAAGGAAAACAACTTTAAAAGAGAGGTGAAGAAACTGAATTCAGAGACTGAGCCAGGGACACAGATACGTTAGCAAGTGTTGGAGGCTGGATTTGAAATGGGAAAGGTAAGTCTTGTGGACTCCAGGGTCAGTGCACAATCCTCCCATTGTGGTTCTAGAGGCGGTCATGCTTACATATAGCATTACCACGGAGTCTTTCTCCTGAAGGAGTGAGAGCAGTTAATGGACGGTAATGGGAGGACAGGGTCTAGATCTCCAGTTTCATTGGGAGAGGAAATTCCCTCTACCGTCGTAGGTTGGCACATCTGCAATTTACAGTCTTCCAGAGCTGTGTAGGGCATATGGCCAATATATGACGGAGCTGGCTCACCGGGATAGCCAAGAACATCACGAACGTTAATCAGACTTGTAAAACAAGTTGCACTGAAGAAAACAGAAAAGTGCAGAAAGGGCAACGCTGAGCAGTGTTGTTACTGCCTTAATTTTTGTGAATATGTTTCCTGAAAAAAAAAAAAAGCACATTCAGAACTTCAGTTTATCCAAACGTCTTCCTTGTTCTTTGCATACGGAAAGGTTTGTTGTTATTGACCGTTTCTAAGTTCATTACGAAAAAGAAAATTTAAACAATACAGACTCCAGTCCTTCCTAGCACCTTTCTCGCGGAGTTGGGCGGGGAGGGGGGAAGGGAGGAGGGAAGCTGCAGCAGACCAGATGCCCGCACGAGGCTTTTGGTAGCTAGAGCGCCCCAGGCCGGCACTATCGGGAAGTGCTCTTTCTCCCACTTCGGCGGTGGGGGCTGGGAGCGCGCATGCGCATTTCCTCGGGCTGCGCGCCTCTCGGGACGGCCAGTGTATGGAGGGCCCGCGTGCGCCTGGGACGGCCTTCGGAAGTCTGGGGCTCAAGGCAGGGGCCCGATAGGCCGTAACCCCGCCGAGGCGGCAGCGATGTTCGTAGCGCGCAGTATCGCGGCCGATCACAAAGATCTAATCCATGATGTGTCCTTTGACTTCCACGGGCGGCGGATGGCAACTTGCTCCAGTGACCAGAGTGTGAAGGTGAGGGAGAGAGGCCTGTGGGAAAAGACTGGGCAGAGAGAAATGAGTTCCGGTTGCGGGGCCAGAAGCTCGCTCCGGGAACGCCAGCCTGCCCGTTGGCGGGCCTCAGTCCGCCGGACTCTGCGCGGCTTCTCGGGCTACCTCCCGGCGCAGCCCTACCGCGGGAGCTCAGGGCGCGTGCGCAGAAGCGACGGATGGGGGCGGGGAGGGAGAGCTCGGGGTAACATTGTTTCTCTGGCTTCCGCCAGACGTGTAGGACCGAGGTCACCTGTGAACCCCTAACCGGGCTGGTCTCTGCAGCTCCTCCCGTGCTGGATGCGGGCTGGCACGTTTCTCTACTTTAAGTTACAAAAGCCTTCTCAGGCCTCGGCTTTTGCAGCCTGGGAGGCTTTCTTTCAGAAAGGGGAGCTGCTCCCCGAACCAAGGAAACGCTAGGGCACTTTTTTTAAAAAGCATTTTATTGTGGATTCGATGTTCATCAAACAAAAAAACATTTCAGTATACAAAGAACGAGAACTAGGACTGTGTGCGAAACAACTTAAGTTACACAACGCTATTTTCCCTCTTTAATAGAATATTTTTCATGAGATTAATTCCAATACCTATGGTAGCGCTGGCCATATTTATTGAATAATGGGCTTAGGAGGGACCACATCTACTACGTTTTCCCATTCAGTTCAGGAAATTCGTCAAACCTGTCTATTTAGGTTTCATATATGTATAATGTAGGCTTCCATTACTAAAGACTGATTTGGTGAGACTAAGGGAAAAGACTTAGATATTCCGATTTAGAACACAAGAATCTTTGTTATGAAACTTTTACTCAATTTGTATCTTGTTAATATCGTTTTAATGCTGAAAAAATATGTAAGTTTATACCGATGAATTTATGATTCCTAGGCTCCTTTTAAAATCCAGTTCTTTGATGTAAAGACATTTATTACTTAAATATGATTTGAAATGTGTCCTAGAAATCTTCTAATTTTATGAGCTTGACTACTGCAGAATTTTTACATGCTGCCGGTATAGCTAAAGTTAATGTGATAAAATTGTGTTGAATCCTCACATATATTTAAAGTTTCAGAACTTACCAGATATAGGACTGAAGATTAGTAATATTTATATCCCGGTGAAGGACACGAGCATAGTTGATTTTTTTCTTAACCTGTAATGTCTTTTCCAATTTTAATTTTTTCTACATAATTTAGTTTTCTATGGTGGGTGAGATGGCTTGGATCCCTACTTAATTAATTACTCAGAGGCCTCTCAAAGTGATGACAGAAAGTTTATTTATTCGATTCTCCAGAAGCGGGGCAGTTCCTGTACCAGTTCACCTGGAGCAGGAAAAGCGGAAGACAAAGGAGAAGCAATGAGATATGTAGACTCTAATGCAAGTCCCTCCCTCCCCACTGACCATTATCCTCATTAGCTGAGAATACCATCTTACATTCTAGACGTGAAATCTAGCCAATCCCTTTCGAAATAAAGACATCAAAGAATTATGTAAGTTTCATCCAATCATTGAGACCCTAATGTACTACACAGTTTTATATCCTTATGTGGAATTATTCCACTCTAAAAATATTGTAACCTTGAGCCTCTGGGTCTTACCTCACCCCTGGGAGAAGAATTACAATCTGAGAAGCCTTCACTAAACCTATTCCACTCATATGGTATCCATAATGGAGGATTATCTAGATTTTTCTTATTCTAAGAGATTTCTCAGTTATATGCTTATATATGATTTTCTTTGTTATTCAGTCATTTTCAGTTATATCTGACCCTGTGACCCCATTTGAAGTTTTCTTGGCAGAGATATTGGAGAGGTTTTGTTTCCTTTTCCAGCTCATTTTACAGATGAGGAGACTGAGGTAAACGGGGTTAATTGACTGGGTCACACAGTATCTTAGGTCAGATTTGAACTTGGAGAAGAGTGTTCCAGACTTCAGGCCCCTCACTCTATCCACTGTGCTATCTAGCTACCCATACTATTTTTCTATTTCAAAAATAAACATTTTTTACATGCATTTGTAATTTCTCCCTCCCATTACCTCTAATCTTGTCTTCCCCCATCTCCATCATTGAACAGTTACCACATAACCCTCATCATAAACATGCAGTCCAGGAAAACAGATTCTCAAACTGAATATGCCTGTGTATATCTCTTTGCATTTTAAGTTCATCATCTCTGTGGCAGCAGTTGAATTAGTTTTCTGGATTCCTGTTTTGTCACTGCATTGATCAGAGTTCTAAATTCTTTCAAAGTTTTTCTCTGCAATGTTATTGTATAAATTGTTCTTCTAGTTCTACTCATTTTGCTCTTTCTCAGTTTACAGAGGTTTTTCCAGTTTCTTCTAAAATTGTCCATTTCATCATGTAAGGCACAATAATATTCAGTCATATTCATACATTGTAATTTGTTTAGCCATTTTTGAAGAGTAGGAAAGCCCCTTAGTTTCCAGTTTGATAGTAGCCAGTTTTTTGGCTACTATCAAATATTTTTGTACAGATAGGTGTATTTTCCTCTTAACTTTGATGTCTTTGGGTCATAGTCCTAGTAGTAGTATAGATGGGCCAAAGAGTATGCACGGTTTAGTAGCTTTCTGGGCATGGTTCCACATTGTTTTCCAGAATGGCAGGATCAACTCACAGCTCTACCAACAATGTAGTAGTGTCCCTTTCCTGCAGCACCTCCTACATTTCTCGTTTTCCTTTTTTGTTGTCTTTGCTAGTCCAGTGGGTATGAGGTGATACCTTAAAATTATTTTAATTTGTATTTCTCCATTATTGATTTGGAGCATTTCTTCATTTGGTGGTTGGTAATAGCTTGGACTTCACCATTTATCTATTGGAGTGTATAGTGACATATAATTGAGACTTTTAAAAAGTGGTAACTTTTAATACTGGTTTCATAATACACTAAAGGTGTCAAATATTGTTTCAAAGGGTAGAAGTTATTTTCATTTTATTATTTAGAATAATTGATTAACTTGGGATATCTTACCAAATCTTTTTTTTTCTTTTTGCTTTATAGAAGTATATAGGACAAATGCAGTTTTCAAAGAAAGATTATAATAACATAAATTTAAATCTGAAAATAACCTTGAAGTTATTTAACCTAAATCCATTTTACAAATGAGATAACTGAGGTCTAGATAAGTGACTTGCCCAAAATTACAAAAGTAGTAAGTGGCAGAACTTTGGTATTCAAATCCAGTTCCTCTGATTATAAGTCCTCACTACATTGATGTCGTTCAGGTGTGTTTTGTATTCACTTAACATTTGTTCTCTTTAAAATACTTTTCTTACTGAAGGTATATAGGTGTTGATGATAAATCTTGATTTTCTTACAGGTCTGGGACAAAAGTGAAAGTGGGGATTGGCATTGTACTGCTAGCTGGAAGGTAAATACTGATTTTAAGTGAAATTTTTAAAAATGATTTTTATTATTTTGGATACTATTTTGCCATGCTGTGCTAAATTTAAATATTTAACTTTGACTTAATGGTGTTGCTTTCATTCCTTGGAGAGAATATTTGTGGGACTTTTTTCAGTGTTTTGAATTCCATCCTAGTAGTCATGAGATGTAATAAAACTATCCTATTCCTTACCATGTGCAGTACACAAATCTAAAACAGTGAAAGGAAAAGACTGAAAATGTATGAGCACAAGATTAGGAAAAGATTGATATGTCTATTAGGAGGATAATTAATATTACTATTTTATAGGTAGGTAGTCAACTAGCATTTATTAAGTGCCCAGTTTGTGCTGGGTCCTGTGCTAAGTGTGGGATACAAAGAAAGGCAAAAAACCATACCTCCTCCCAAGGAGCTCACCATGTAACTGGGGAGACAATAGGCAAACAACTTTGTACAAACAAGCTGAAAACAGGATGAGTTGGGGGCAGTCTCAAAGGGAAGGTATTACGATTAAAGAGAATCTCTTTTCATAGGGCAGTTTTTCTGGGTAATGCCTAACGTTAAATATATAGGCAAAGTCTCAGTCCTACGGTGTTTTTTTTTTTAAAGTACTAGTCAATTCCTAGATGAAATGATCACCAGACATGAAGTAAAGATAGCTTGTTCATCTTTGAGTGATGGCAGTTGCATCTTGTAGGAAATACTGGGATGAAGTGAAGTGCTCAGATTTGTAATTTAATGTGAAAAAGGTTTATGTCTGTAATTCTGAAACATATCAACCTAGAATTAGACTCCCTTCCAGAAGATGATTTTGTAAGTCAGTTATATGGAATCAAATACATTTTCCAGTTAAAAACAATGTTGTTACAGATGATAGTTTCCATGACCAGAACACAAAAGTTTTAACAAACTCTGTAATATAGCTCAAGTATAGTATTTGTACTCTATGACCTAAGCATAGTATATAATGATGTTACTTTGGGAATCAGCACTCAGAGATCCTACTTGGAATGCCAAGATCATGCCTTTCCCCCTTTTCCTACCCTTATCTCCCCCTTCTGCATATTGCAGTCTTGGCAGCAGCATCAAGAACTTCCCATTATACAGTGAGACTGAAGATTCTTCTAATTCCAAATAGCAATGATGATTCCAGTGGGATTGGGAAGGTATCAAGGACAGGGACTCTTGAAGAGGCATAAAACTCTTTAAGAGTAGTGCCAGTCTAGGACGTCCTACTTCAGTTACTTCTCAGTGAGAGCCAAGTATTGATTGGCCTCACTTACCTAATCAGAGTAGTTTTGTCTTCTCTAGCTTCTGTGAAATGGAGTTCAGCATCTGAGTTTCTCCCCTACTCTTTAGTTTCTGAAGCACACATACAATCCTTTTGAGGTTTCTCAAGGGTTTGAGCATTAGCAAAAATAGAAAACAAATAGGGTAAAAAGTATTTATCTCTCTTCACATTTCCTTTTTATCCCCCATGTAGCTTCCATAGGCAAATATAGTGGTACATATACAAAATGATAGTGGTTCTTTGGGACTGTAAAGGACCAGAGTAAGATAAATTTTTCAGAAAAAAAAATAGGCTTGGCTGTTCTTGGGAGCATAGGAGCTGAAGGGGAGGAAGGAGGTGAGGGAATAAAATGGCCTTCTCACTCATAAGTGTTGGTGCTGAATCGCAGTGGAGGATGGGTGGGGAAGGATGGTGCTGGTAGTCATTTTATGCAAAAAATGTTTGGGAATATTGTTATAATTTTTTTTTCCTCTTCGAATGCAATTTTTTTCTTTCAGACTCACAGTGGTTCTGTGTGGCGTGTGACATGGGCACATCCTGAATTTGGACAGGTTTTGGCTTCCTGTTCTTTTGACAGAACTGCTGCTGTTTGGGAAGAAATAGTGGGAGAATCCAACGATAAACTTCGAGGACAGAGTCATTGGGTGAGTCATGTGCTAGTAGGTCACATGGCATTGATGTGAAGCTTTGCAAATTATTATCTATGACACTGCCACACCCCATCAAAACACACTGCCTTCCTCTTCCTTCCTTTCCTCCTTTCCTTCATCCTTCACCTTCCGATCAATCTTCCTGCTATTTTCTTCACTTTTCAACTTGTGTATTGTTCATGGAAGAGCAAAGCCAATCAGGGAGATCAGGGCTTTATTGGCTAAGTTGGTTTCTGGACTTTTGGTCTTCCCTGAAGTTACTGTTTTACATCATTTGAACTCCTGACAAAATGGTGATAAATCTCTTTGCCTCTTTTCATTCTCATTTTTTGGCACTAGTGGTCCATTTGGATAGATCTGGTTGAAGCTGTGATTGTTTGCGGGGAGGGGGCATTTCATCTTTTTTTTTTCTAATTTGATGTTAATTTTCATCTCTGCTCTAGCTAGTTGATAGTCTGACTACTCATAGACAGCAGATTATGATCTGACTTCCATATCAGTAGTCAGTTATTTCTTTTCTGTTAAGATATTCTGTTTTATTTTTGTGATTAGTGTTCAATAACTGTCCAGTTGGACTTGTTTCTGGAAGAAAACATTAGTTTTTAAAATTTTTAAATAAGTTTTTAAAAAATAATTTATTTTTCATTTTCAGCATTCACTTCCATAAAATTTTGAGTTTTCAATTTTCTCCTCTTGCCTTTCCTTTCCCCTTCCCAAGACGGTGTGCAATATGATATAGGCAGTATTTATACATTCATATTAAACAAATTTTCGCATTAGTCATGATGTAAAGAAGACTTAGAACTAATGGGAGGAATCATAAGAAAGAAGAAACAAAACAACAAAAGGACGGCAAATAGTATGCTTCCATCTGCATTCAGACACCAAAGTTCTTTCACTGGATGTGGATAGCATTTTCCATCATGAATCTTTTGGAATTGCCTTAGGACCTTGCATTGCTGAGAATAGACAAGTTTATGAAAGTTAGTCATGCACAATGTTCTTCTGGTTTTGCTCAGTTCATATAAACCTTTCCAGGTTTTTCTGAAGTCTGCTTGCTTATCATTTCTTCTATCATGATAATATTCTGTTACATTCATATATCACAACTTGTTCAGTCATTCTGCAATTGATGAATATCCCTTTATTTTTTAATTCTTTGCCACCACAGAAAGAGCTGCTATAAATATTTTTGTACATGTGGGTCCTTACTTCATTTTTATGATATACAGACCTAGAAATGGTATTGCTGGGTCAAAGGTATGCACAATTTTATATCTTGGGGTGTAGTTCCAAATTGCTCTTCAGAATGGTTAGATCAGTTTCCAACTCCACCAGCAATGCATTAGTATTCCAGTTTTCCCATATCTTCTCCAACATTTATCATTTTCCTGTTTTTGTCATGTTAATCAAGAGACTGAAAACTTCTTGTTTATATCGTTTCACCATTTATCAATTGGGGAATGACTTGGATTCTTATAAATTGATTCAGTTCTCTGTATATTTTAGAAATGAAGTTTTTGTCAGAGACATTGGCTGTAAAAATTGTTTCCTAGCTTACTGTTTTCCTTTTATTCTTGGTTGCATTGACTTTGGGTTAAAAATTTTCAATTCAGTGTGATCAAAATCATCCATTTTGCATTTCAAAGAAAATATGATAAATAGGTATGAGACTTCTGAGAACTACAAGCCTTTGCCCTTTTTTTTAAACTTGCTCCATATTTTTTTTTTAAACTCTCCTCTATGCCTACTTTTACACTGAGTATCCAGATATTTACTGACTGGGAGGATTTTCTCAAGGTTTTCATAGAATTTCTCTACTTCATCTTCTATAAAAGCTATTGGTACATAAGCTACACTTATTTCCTTAGTCATCTTTTTATTTTATGCTTATCTCAAACACTGCATCAAGTGTCCCAGGAAATAATGTTTCTTCTTTCCTTTGGGTGCATACATAGTGAAACCAACTCTCTCTACTCCTTTCTCCTCTTCAAGGAGAAACTGTGAACCACTTTCTTGTCCTCTGGTTTTGTTGTTTATCAAGGTTATCAGTATTGTTCAGTTTTCCAATAGTATCTCCATTTACCAATATCTGGCAAAGATCTCACATTTAGAGTACTTAATGTTTCTAGTTGGTCTCAAAACTGTGATTCTTTGTACTTTTTGTCCTCTTTTTTTTTTGCTGTTCTACCACTATTATTGTGGAAAGGGAAAAGGATTATACAAAACTGAGGGCTGCTTTTGTAGTCTTCTTTGTTTTACGGATACTTGTGTTTAAAGAGTTCATCATCAAGTAGCAGCCTTTTGGAGATGTTTCTTTATATTTATCTGGGCTTGTCTTCAGACATAAGATTCAGTCTGTTGCCAGGAGTGAACATGAAGCTTTTGCAGCATGGTTTTACTTAACAGTAATAGTTCTGCCCTGGCCTTTAAGAAACAAGGGTCACCTGCATACCTTTTAATTAGGACTTTGTGGAAAATATGTTATAGAGAATGAAAGGTTATTTGGTGCTTAGCACATTGCCTGGCACATAGTAAGCACTTAATAAAATGCTTGTTGACTTGATATCCTTCAGTGATTTGTTAATTCATTTCTTTTAGGTTAAGAGGACCACTTTGGTGGATAGCAGAACATCAGTTACTGATGTGAAGTTTGCTCCTAAGCATATGGGTCTTATGTTAGCAACCTGTTCAGCAGATGGTGTAGTGAGAATATATGAGGCTCCAGATGTTATGAATCTTAGTCAGTGGTCACTGCAGCATGAAATCTCATGTAAGCTAAGCTGTAGTTGTATTTCATGGAATCCTTCAAGGTAAGTCATATCCTAGTCCCTTGATTTTTTAAAGAAGGTAGTGATTTGATAATTTGCTTTGTATGTCTAAGAAAATCTAGAAAAAAAATTTAAGTTTAGAAAATCTAATTTCTGAATGACCTAGTGTGGAAATCAGCAATCTAACTTGTCACATCTTCATAGTAGAAAAGACACTTGCCCTTTAATATTAGTACTTTAGATTCTCTATAATAAATGTTTTGTAACTAAAGAGCTTTTTCTTCAACCATGCTCTAAGAAATAATTGTATGGCATTTTAACAGTAAACCTCTTAAAATTTTAAGTTTCGTGATTCATAGGATGTATTTGTAAATGTAATTTACATTCTTATAGGTTGACAGTGTGAGAAGTAAAACTTACACTGATTTTGTGAATCAGACCTGGTACCCAACCATCTGCCTCCACAATTTTAAAACTGTTTGACTATTTAAATTAGTTATGCCTTTATTAATTGAGGATAGAACAAGCAGCTTCTTCATTTATGTTGATTTTCATGACACCATTTTGTTTTCAGTTTTAAGGGGCAGGAAAGTCAGTGAAAACCAAGCCAAGGTATTGAATTTTTTAGAAATGTCTTGAGAATCTAGTTATGGAGAAGGTACAAAAGTGAAAGCCTATAAATTCATAATAAATGGTACCATGAATTAGAAGCATGCTTCCCAAAGTGTAAACTCTTTAAGGGTAGGGACTGTGTCTTAACTGTCTGAATCTCCTATTGCACCTAGCAGAGTATATACTCAGTATTTGCTGAATTAAATTGAATTCCCCTTCTTCCTTCTGGAAGTGCAGTTGGTCATAGGATAAATATGGAACTAAGAGTGACATCTGGGGAGGAGGCTGTTTTCTGGTGTCTACTGCTGTTGCTCTTGGATCTGGATTCTCATTTGCCAAAATAGCTAGTTTATTTCTCCTTACTTTCACAATTTGTCTGTATCCTGAGACTATTTTTTAAAATCTTATTTTATGGATAGCTTTTGTTTTTAATAACCTAACATTTCTAAATATTTTACTCCCCTCTTTCCTACCTAACAACTCATTCTTTGTAACAAAGACTAAAAATCAAAACCAAACAATCCATCAGCTGTATCTGACAGTAAATGCAGTGTGCTACACCCATAGAATCCCATCTCCACAAAGAAGGGAGGGGGATAAAAGGCTGCTTACAATGACATGTTGTTTTGATCAAGTCCTTTCACCTTAATAAGGGAAAAGTATTTCATATTCTTATATTTTCTGTTCTTGATTGTCAAATATTTAAAGCCTTTTTTTTTTGTGGGAAAAGGCAAATCCAGAAAGGTCTTATATGAATGAGGTAGTAATAATAGGGTATAGTATTTAATTATTTATAAAGCCATTCCAACAGCTCTTGGGAGGTGAGTAATGCTATTATTATTCCCATCACTGGTAGAAAGTGGCAGAACTACATGTATTCAGGTCCTTTGACTCCCAAATCTAGTGTTCTTTCTATTATATCACTTCAGATATTCCAAAGAACTGTTACAATTATTAACTAGATTGTAAATATTTGAAAATACATATTATATATTATCTTTGTACCTATTACATTGCATAGCTCATAATTGGTAACTTTTTTTTTTTGAGGGGAGAAGCAAGGCAGTTGGGGTTAAGTGACTTGCCCAAGATCACATAGCTAGTAAGTGTCAAGTGTCTGAGGTTGGATTTGAATTCAGGTCCTCTTGACTCCAGGGCCAGTTCTCTATTGACCACTTCACCTAGCTGCCTCGGTAACCTGTTTTAAAATCAATAAAGATATCCCTAAATTTCATTGCAAGACCCTATCCCTCAAAGATAGTTGAATCCCAGATGGGTCACAAGGTAATTGCTCCATAAGTTTTAATTATGTAAGCCACTTAACTCTAGTATGTCCAAGTTCTGTTTTGCCAGATGAGGTGAAAGTGGATATGTAAAGTTGGTTAGCAGTCATTGTTATCATGACCGTAATATGTCTGTGTGAGTAATCTGTTGACTTTTCATTTCTAGTTCTCGTGCTCATTCCCCTATGATAGCTGTAGGAAGTGATGACAATAGTCCAAATGTATCTGCTAAGGTTCAGATTTATGAATATAATGAAAACACCAGGTAAGCTAATCAGTCTAGAGAGTCCAAATTTATTTTTCTTTATTATTTGATTTGTATATAATTTTTATCTTTAAAGAGTTTTTGCTCAAGTAAATGACATTTGACTCACTATTGGATTAATCATATCTATTTATACTCTAGTATGTAGGTAATACAGCTCCGTGAAAAATACTTGAGAATAATTTATATTGTACCTCATCTTGTTGGCAATACAGAATTGATCTTTAGCAAATATTAATTCATTTACAAGAAACGGGAATTAGCAAATTAACCTGTTCTGTTTGTGTGAGAAAGTCATTTTATAGTTTAAATAAGACTGTGGTCTTGATGAGTACTTGCACTGTTACGGTACTGAGTGATGGTAGGATCTTGAAAGACCTGTACGATTTATACTTCTTGGGAAATTTTCTCATATTAACAGCTCTCAGTGACCATTAAACTGAGATACAATTTTGATGTAGTTTTGCTCTGGATATTTTATTTGAAGTGTGTTAAATTAAACTAAATCATAGAGGAAACCATTTGGTAATCTATGATTATAGATGAGAATAATTATAAGAAATAATTCTGTTACAGAGTGCTTGAAGTCTGAAATGATGAAACATGATATGTTAGTAAAGATTTTGTTTTTCTCATTGAGTACTTCATGCAAATGATTTGAATTTTCTTAGAAAATATGCAAAAGCAGAATCCCTTATGACAGTCACCGATCCTGTACATGATATTTCATTTGCTCCAAACTTGGGAAGATCATTCCATATCCTAGCAGTAGCAACTAAAGATGTGAGGATTTTCACGCTAAAACCTGTAAGGTGAGTTTTTGAAGCAGTTTTTAAATAGGCTGCTACAATTGGTTGGTAAGATGTAATACTTATAACACTGATAATATGAAACAGTAATTAAAAGAAAATTTAAATTCTGTAGAAATGCATTATATTTTTAGTGGGGGACTAGATTTACTTTCCATATATTTTGCTTAGTATAATTATTTCAATGGTTTAAATTCCTTAGGCATATATCCATTGATGATTAGACTCACTCTGAGTTTCAGGTATTAATAAATTTATGGCAGAAAGTCAAGAAGTTGACTGCATATTTTCACTGCAGCTTTTTTTGTTTTGTTAATCCTTTTAACTGTTTAATCTTTTTGGGATAAAATCTTTTACATTTTTGGGTAATTTGGATTTTGAACAACATGTTCTTAAATCCCTTTGCAGAATGCCTCAGTAAGACTTTTTCTTTAACAGGAAAGAATTAACTTCTTCTGGTGGACCAACAAAATTTGAGATTCATATAGTAGCTCAGTTTGATAATCACAACTCTCAGGTTTGGAGAGTGAGTTGGAATATAACAGGGACAGTACTGGCATCTTCTGGAGATGATGGCTGTGTAAGATTGTGGAAAGGTAAGATTTCAGTTAATGACATTATGAATTGAGTATCTTTTTGTAGTTATTTCTCATACCTAAGAGGCAGTAACGACTGAAAGAATTTTTTACCAAGTTTCTTTTTAAACAAAGGAAGCTTTTCAAACATGGGCTAAACTACTACAAAATATACTTTATCTATAATAAGAAAAATAGGAGGCTTGTAAGTGACTCAGTAGATAAAGTGCTACCTGGGGTGAGGAAGACTTGAGTTCAAATTTGACCTCTGACAGTAGCTATGTGACCCTGGCCAAGTGACTTAACCTGTTTGCCTTAATCTACTGGAGAAAGAAATGGCAAACTACACCAGTATCTTTGCCAAGAAAACGTCATGGATAGTATGGTCCATGGGGGTCACAGAGTTGAGATTGAATGACTGGACAGCATAATAAAGTGTGGTGAATGAAAAACCAGAGAGATAGAGATTCTGGGGACCCCTAATGGACACACTGAATGCCTTAAATATTTTTTTGAAAGGGAGTGCCACTGCCCATTGGAAGTCAACAACTCATTTAACGAGTAAGTGGGCTAGAAGTCTTCAGCTTCTTAGAATGTGGCTTGATTCATGAGACTCAGCCACCTCCAGCAATCTGGACAGGGGAATTCATCTCCATCCAGACCATTGTCATAGGTTTTCTCCTTTATCATCTGGTTCACCTAAACTCTAATAAAGAGGTTCTGGAACTGGGGCTTATTTCCTTGGGGTAAGAATTTGCCTAGATTAGATTCTGTCACCTCTTGTAAACAGAGGTAAGGTGGTCTAGTTTGGTGGGACATCTCATCTGTTAGCCATGTACTTCAGAGACTAATTGACCTACAGGGGCTGGACCCTAAGTGAGGAAATAAAAGAGGAAAAACCCTTAATTTTAATTTGATAATTGGTTGTTAATATAATAGAAAAATAATTTCTCTCAAAAGTTACCATTAGTTTTTTGGAAATGGTATTTTTAACCCAATTTTCTATATTGCTTCATTTAATTAACAGTAAATATTTATAGAAATAAACAGAAACTGTTGTAGTTTTATTTTTTTCACTTGGTATCTTTTGGAGTAATGGTAAATGAGTAGCATGAACTATCAATTTTTTTTAATTTTGGTGGGGAATTTGTTCTCTTTCATCATAATTATTTATACTTAGGCTTAAAGTAAATGTCATCTGTACTTTTGTCTATTTCATGTACTCTTTTGGGAGAGAAATTAATTTGTCCTCCAGAGTAATTGAATATTAATTTTATTTTATCTTCTTTTCCCAGCTAATTATATGGACAATTGGAAATGCACTGGTATTTTGAAAGGTAATGGGAGCCCAGTCAATGGGAGCTCTTCTCAGCAGGGAATCTCAAATGCTTCTTTAGGGTCAAACAATCCAAATCTGCAAAATTCATTAAATGGATCATCGACTAGCAGGTAGGCTGTTTCTTATGTTAGTTTAGCAGTTTCTTCTCATATCTTCATTCTAGTAGCTGTACTAAAAAGACATTTGATGTTTGTTTTATAATATTGAAGATGGATTTAAAAAAACCCTCAAAATTACTCATTTGTTGTTTAGAAATTAATCTTTAATAATATGACTATTCCAATATATTTTCTACTTAGTTGATAAAGTTATCACAGCTACAGAGTAACCTGAATTAACCTTAGGAGTTTAATGATTTGTCTTTAGGAATTAAATGGCTTACTTTGAAGGTACTACTTTGATTTTGAAGTATTAAGAAAAATGAAGTAGTCCTCGATGACTTTAGTAGTATTTTTATAGAGAATTTATTTGTATTGCCAGTGAGCCTAGGCAAATTAACTTATTCTTTTAAAAGATTGTCATTACTTAAAGTCTTGTAGAGGTACTGAGTTGGTAGGGTTTTCTGTTATTTTTTGAACTCAGTTATTTTAGTTTGGTCAAGGAACTAGAGTGGAAACTACAATAGAAGAGAGCAGGGAAAATCTGATTTTTTAATTCCTAGTTTTAGAATGTTAGTAGCCAACAAAATATTCCTGGTATCTCATATAGCATATTTGATGATTCCATTTTATTGAATTTTTGATAATGCTTAATGCTTTGTGAAGAGGAATAATTATTTTCATATTCCAAATTAAATAGAGATGAGGATATTACTTTATTATTGCTTAAATTGTGCCCTTGTAAAAATGGGTGTCAGATTATATAACTTTAAGTGACCTGACATCTGGTTATTTTTTGAACTTATTAAGTAAGTGCAATTTAATTAATTGTAAGCTAGTGTATAACAATTTTCAAATTGCAGAAGTTATATCCAAAAGCCATATGATTTGACTGGCGTTATTTAATTTCACCAAAAGTAAGGTTAATTTCAGTGTGAGATTCATTCATGAAGGTGGCTTTGCCAAGTATGAAGGTCTAATGATGACTAAGTAAGAGTGGTTATCAGTCCTTTTGTGTAGTTTTAATTTTAAGCTTGTCAGTAACTCTCAGATTTTAATCTGTAGTCTTATTGTGCCAGTAATAACCATGTGTGTTTAGATCTGTGATGCATTTTCCCTTCTCCATTTGTATTATGTCCTTTAACAGAAAGCACAGCTGATCTCAAGCTTAACTGGAGTAACTTTGCAGTTTTGCTGCTTCTTGCATGCACACAGGAATGGGAAGCAAGCTCCTTTTTCCCCTCCCCAGCGCCATTTGACCTCTCCCAAGATACACCAGCAGCCTGCTCACTCCTAAACGCAGTCCTAAAGGCCTTTAAAAAAAATACACTGTTTCTGTGCTAGCCAGTGCCATTTGTTGACACTAATGGAACTTTTGAAAATTAAATGGAGAGGCTTCTTGTTGAGACACATTTTCACTAAAGTTCTTTGGAATGTTTGTAAAACTAAATATTATGAGTATAGAAAAAGGATTGTTGTCTTTGTGGGTGTGTGTGGGGGGAGAGAATCCACATTACTCCATTTGGAAGATAATAGACCTTTTTTGTTGGTTTTGTTTCCCAAAACAATATAAACAGGATGGTGAATTTTTATAATTTTTAAATTTGAAGATTGAATAAATCATCAATTTTCATAAAGATTGTTTTGAGTGCTAATTTGTTTTACACTTTGTAGTCTTGATTTAGCTATATTAATATTTGGTATAACTTGTAATTAGTTTGTAACATTTAAAATTTGTTAGCATTCAAGGAATTATAATGCACTGACAGTAATTTAACTGTACAGTTGATAGTTAAATTGTTTGGTATTCATTTATATATTATAAAACTGCTTTTGTAAGTATTTTTATTAGTGTTCACTAAAGAGAATTTTTTTACCATGTGCTTGTATGTTCCTATGGTGTGATTCCATGGAGTAAGGTTTCCTCCAAGTACAAATTCTAAAAGGTACTGTAAATTGGGAAGCACTTAAAATTCCACTGAAAGTGCAGCATGTAAATATGAAGCTTCAAGGTGGCATGACCCAGGATTTTTTTTTATTTATTTGGCTGTTCCATTCAGTAAATGTTCCCCAAAGTTCTAAGTCTTACATTTAATATCTATAATTCAAGTGTACTAAAGTGCATAAGTATTACGGGTAAGTTATAATAAAATGAGAGAATACAACATGATATGGCATAATTCTTTCAGCCTTTCACTTAGAAATCTGTAGATATACTGTGTTTTTTACAGGAAAAACATGTAAGTACACATTATGATTGTATTTGTGTGAGAGATAGTCATTAAAGTGTTGTGATACCTACCTATATTATGTGAAAGTTTTTTTAATTGGTTCTTAGTATTGTGTATGCACTTGCGTAAAATGTGTGCCTCATGCAGCTGCTACAAATGAAGCATTACTCAAATTCAGCTAAGTGAGCATCAAATAAGGTGTGGGTAATTGGACTAGAAAATCCTTTAAATTTTCAAGATTATCTTTTTTTTAAAAAAGCCTGTACTGAGATTTAAAAAGCATTTTGTTTAAAAGATTGTACTTTGTGTGTGTATGTGTTTTTTTTTAAAGTTTCCAGATTTGCTTAAGCAATCTTGATTTTGAATTAGGGCCTTGATTTCTGCTATTATGTTCTATTAGTTTTGGCATGGATATACTAAAGCTTTTTTTTTTTCCAGCATGTCTTTTCTCCTCTTTGGTTCTCCTTGTATTTACTACTTTTCTCTTTTTTCTTCTGTTTTTTTTTTGTTTGTTTGTTTGTTTTGGTGTTTTGTTCCTGTCTTCATTGTTTCAGGTATTTCTTTCCCCCTCTGGATTCCCCACGGGCTGGATCGAGATGGTCCAGTTATGCCCAGATCCTTCCTCCTCCTCCTCCTCCTCCTCCTCCTCCTCTGATAGAGCACTCTTGCGATGCTGACACTGCCAATCTCCAGTATCCTCACCCTCGCAGACGATATATCTCTCGGCCTCTTAATCCCTTACCTGAGAATGAAGGGGTTTAAAGCACTCACTTAAAAATTTAAAAGGCCTTATTCAGATGCTTGTAAATGCTTTCATTCCTGGCTCGTTTTTTTTCCTTCATTTTTTCCCAGATATTTTCTCAATTCAGGGATCTTTTTGCATGTATCGCAAATAGGATGCAGAATTTTGAATTTAAATATGTTTGTGCTTGTGCATCAAAGGACTGTTTGCTTCTTTGGTTGATACCCTTTGATGAAATATGACATGTACAAGCATTATCAACTGTGAAAGCTATGTGGAAAAATAGCTTACTTCAAAGTGCCTGTCTTCTACATTTTATTTTGTACATAGTTTATTATCATGGTCTTGATTTTTTGCTTTGTCACCTTCATGTGAAAGTGTATAATTATAAAGTTCAACATGCCTTTGAAACGTATATTAGGAATTGTTTTTGAATTCTAAAGGCTGGTGTTGGAACTGATTAGTAAAGCAAAATAAACCATTCCTGTGTATAATGCAGCAAAACGTAATTTGTAGTGTTTGGTCGTTTTTTTAAAGAAGCTGCCACTCTAAGCATAAATATCGAATTTTATAATTGTGATCTCATTACTCAATAAATGCATTTCTTACTATCCACTAGTTTCATATGCCATTAGATTTTAGGGCATATATATCATTTTAATTAAAATTGATAGTTCCAGAATATGAGCATTCTAAAGTAGCACCATCATTTTAGAAGTTAGTTAGGCCATCAATTAGATGTTGTACTGAAGTGTCCAGAGTATGGCCACCAAGATGGTGAAGGACCTTGATCATTTCATGTGAGGATTGGTTGAAGGAACTTGGGGTGTTCATCTTGGAGAAAAGTTACATGAAGAGCATAGTAACAATATAAAGAGCTGTTATGGGGAAGATTTAGAGAGAGTTATGTGGTGGAGTGGATAGACTGCTGGATCTGAATTCAGGAGGACTGGAACTGAAATCCCTCCTCAGTCCTCATGAGTTTTGTGGCTTTTGGCAAGTCATTTAACCTGTTTTCTCCTGCTCTTCAAAGGTAAAATGAGGATAATAATAGCACCTATTTTCCGGCATTGTTGTAGGGATCAAAGGAGATAATATTTGTAAAGCACTTAGCATAGTGACTGACACTTAGTAGGTGCTACATAAATGCTAGCTATTACTGCTATTATCATCTGTCTTGCATTGCCCCAGAAAGCAGAACTAAGAATGATGGGTAGAAGTCAAAGAGCCAAATAAAGGTTTTAAGGGAATAAAGCAAAGCAAAATATTAGAGCTATCCAGAAGGAGAATGGACTGCTTTTGAAAGATGGTAGGTTATCATACTCTAGAAATCTTCAAAGATTGGATGACCACTTGCAAGGTAGGTTATAGAGGAAATGGTTGTTTAAGATATGATTTGCATGATACAGCTTCTGAGGTCCCTTTGTTATATTTTAAGATGGTCCCTCCATTTTGCCCAGACCAGAAATGCAGGGACAGTATATTTATGGGTCCAATACCGCCCCCCTTTTCTGCTTGGGAGCTTTGACTTGCTCTCTTTTTGCCTGAGGCCAGTTTGCCCTTTCTTAAGCAAACTGGTAGCTCCTACTATGTGTGTGTGTGGGGGGGAGACTTACCACATTAATGCCAAATTTAGTGCGTATACCCCATTGATATAGCTCTTTGCAGCTCAGAATTTCCAGGCTCAAGAGATAGACCACTCCGAGCCTCAGCAGAGATAAATGGTATGTACCACTACACTTCAAGTATTTCAACAGATCTTGGCTCCTTCAGGGCCAGGCAATATGTGCCCAACAAAGTGGTTTCAATTAGGGGAGTACTCAGTTACATAGCAGTGACTCACCTATTGGGATGATATAAAGAAGGAAGGTTGTTTACTTATGATGTTATATGTTGGATGTCTTTTTAACTTGCCAAAGAATGGAAGGTAGTAATGAGGATTTAATATATTATTATAATTGAAGAATATGGTTTAGTTTCCTTACAATTTAAAGTTCCTTCAGGTGAGGACTTTCTGTCTTTGTATCCATAGTATGTAACATAATAGGCACTTAATAAATGCTCATTGAATTGTACTGATAGGCAATGATCCAAGGGGGTAAGGAGGCAGAAAACTTTCAGAATTACTTTGGAAGTGCCTTCCTGTAGTTACAATAGTTAAGATTAGAACTAAAAGGTTGCTGATCATCAAAATAGGATTACAAATTTAATTGAGGTTCCCAGATACTCCATTTAAAGAGGGTACCCTGCATAACCATCTCATTTCCCACCAGGCTGCACTCCTCTGGACTTCACCATTCTTTCACCACCTGCCTTACCTTTTATGTGTGGTCTTCACCAGGAGAATATAAGCTTCTTGAGGGCAAAAGGGCTCTTTTTTTCCTCTTGTATTTGTATTTCTAGCACCTCCTTAATACCGTCTGTAATTTCTTCAGTGTGGGGGCACCTTTAATCCCGTCATCTCTCTTTAATTTAGTATATGGCCTTCCTGTATTGTAGTGGTAGGTTGAAAAATTCATCCTGTGGTAACCCTGATGATGCCATTCCAAACTTGGGTAGATTGGTCATCTGATTACAGATGTACTATCTATCTCACTAGGCCTATGGGAACAACTTTGCTACATGCAACCTCTATCTTGTTTTCTCTTGCAGATTCTCCCTACAATCATAACTTTCTTTCTAATTTTCAGTCTCTTCTGATCTACTGATTCTTTCCCTGCTGCCCACAAACATGGCTAAACATTGCTAGACCTACTAATCCCTTCAAACTATCTTCCTCTATCTCCTCCTTTTCTCACCCAAAATCTTTGGAAAATCTGTCTGCTGCCCCCAGGTTATTTCCAACCTCATCATTCCACTGAAACTGCTCTCTTCAATGTTTGCAATGATGCTTATTCTTGATTGAATTTCTGCACTACATGACACTTTTGGCCTCCCTATCTTCTGAATTCTCAACTTTTTTTTTGGTAACAACCGTACTCTTGATTCTCCAATCTTGTCTGATCATTCTTTCTCTTTCTCTTTTGCTTATCCATAATGCACACCTGTTAGTGTACCTCAAGCTTCTATTCATGTCTTTTTTCCACCCTTGAGAGTCTATAATTTGATGACTTCATCAAGTTTAATTATCACTATGTTGAGGTCTATATATCTGGTCCAAATATTCTTTGTCACAATTTAGCCTCAACAATTTCCTTGTACATTTCAAACTGGATAACCATAACAAAATCTACATATCCCAAATGGGTCTTATTTCCCTCTAAAAATTCACTCTGAAAAATATCTGACATTTTTGTTAAAGGCATAACTTCTCACTCATGTTTGCAATTTAAGTGCCATCCTTGACTGTGCTGTCCTTCACCCCACATTTCCAGTCAGATGCCAGATCTTGTAGTTTCTTCCCCCATAACATCTCTCACACCAATTCCTTTTTTTCCATTTATGTTGTAGATGCCTTAAGTTCAGGAACTCAAATTACAATTGCTCCACTGGTCTCTGTCTCTTTCCATGCTTATTCATTCTTTATACAGTTGCTGAAATGGTTTTTCTAAAGTGTTGGTAGGACCATGTCACCCCCGACTTAAAATTCTATGGCTATCATTTCTAGAATCTAATAGAATCCCTTTGGCATTTAAAGATCTTTACAACGTGGTTCCTATCTACTTTTCTGGTCTTATTATTTAGTATCCTCCTTCACACACATCACTTTGGAGCCAAATTACTTTCCTTTAATCCCTCCTCTTAAACAGTACTCTATGTCCTTTCGGTCTCCCTGCCTTTGCACAAGCTGACTTGCAGCACGCCTCCGCTGTCCTCTCCAGAGGCACACGGTTCCTTCCACCTCTATGTGACATCTAATTAATTTCCCTTGGTCGTATTTTATACATTTCTTTGTAAGTAAATGGCTCCTCCTCCTTTGGACTGTAAACTCCTCCAGGTCAGGGACTTTCACTTTTGTCTTTGTGTCCCTGGCACAGAATAGGTTCCTAAGAAGTGGTTTTTGATTGGAAGCTTTTCCAGCATAACTGGACCGCTCAAAGTTTACACATTGACCACAAGGCCACCAGGTGAGCCTTGAGTACTCCTCCCACTATAGGTTCCTTTTGAGCTGAACTGCTGAAAGGCAAAGTTCCTTTCGATTAGAAATTAATGAATTGCCCAGCGCAGACAGGTCTGTGGTCGAGAATAATTATTTTATTGGTTTATTTGTAGTTTCAGTGAGAAAACATTGCTCTGGAGACTGGGGAAATTTTAATCATGATTTATCACTAGCCCCTGTAACAGATCACTGGATTCTTTTCCATGTGAACGTTCCTCTTGTAAAAACGGGATAGTTTGCCTTACTTCACAGGGTTCTTGTTAGAAGTGATTTACTTTTTTGTAAAGTAAAAAGCATTATTTAAAATAACACTACAGCTTGGATAGAGCATTACAGCAAGGACTGGAGGAGCATGCGCTCTTTTTATGCCGCGAGGACACTTAGTCCGGCCTACAAGCAGAAGTCTCCGCCCAAAGAGGAGGGACTGCGCTCAAAATTCCTCTAGGTAGACTCTTGTCTCCCTCCTTTAGGGGCGCGCTTTTACTTTACTTCAAATACCACAGCTGTGCTCCCTTTGTCCAATCAGCAGGCATCGCGGGTGACCGACTGCCCCGCCCCTCCCCCGGGCGCCAGCCAACCAGGAGCCTTGTCGATGGGCTTGACCGGACCGCGGGCGGAAAGGGCGGGTCTCCTATCGCAGAATACTGGGGTAGTCGCGAAGAAGCTTTGTGCGCTTGCGCACAATGACCCGGTTCTCTCTTCCTTCATCTCTCTCCCCCTACCCTCGGTCGATCTTCCTGCAGCTACTGAGCACAATACGAGGGAGAGGCGAGGAGGCCGGCCGCCTCGGGGCTCTGCTTTACTTCCCTTCTACTCCTGGCTCCACGTGTCTGCCCTGGCTTCAGGTAGAGAAGAGGTAGGCTAAGCGTCGTCCCCAGGCTCGCCGTTACCGTTTGGCGGGGGTGGGGGAGAGGCCGCCCGCGGAGCGAGGGGCGCTTAAGTTGGCCGAGGTTTCCTTGTAGCTCTGGGACAAGGGAGGGAAGGGGAAGGAAGGAGGCGGCCCCTTTCCAGCTTTCGGCCTGGCGCCTGGCCCTTAGGCTCCGTGTAGCGCTGACTGCCGGGCGCCCCATCTCGGGCCAGCTGTCGGGGAGGGCCGCCGCGTCCGCCCGCGGCTGTGGAGGGGAGAGGGGCGGGGCTCGCGCTCTGGCGTGGGGGCGGGGCTTGTGGAACGCAGGCGTCACAGCCTCCCGGCTCTGCCCGGCGCCTGCGGCTCGGCCCTGCTCGGCCAAGGTTTCCGGCCCCTTGTCGCGAGGAAAGCGCTTCATGAAGCTTAGAGCGTTTAGGAAAACGTGAGTCCGCTGATGGCTACCGAAGGGCGCCGGCCTTGGAGGGGCCCGGCTCCGCCCCTTTTCCGCGCGCTCGCGGCCCTGTGCAGGGCCCGCCCTGTGGCCCCGGCTGGGGGAGAAGCGGGCCCGAGACGGGCGGTGTCATTCCGAGCCTCTGGGGTTTGGAGGGTGTCAGCAGAGGCCGTGGCTCGGTCACTGCTTGGCAACATTTTGATCCTAATAGTTAGATAACCAGCTTGTGAGAATTGTGAGATTGATGGAATGAAAGCGTATTAAGTGCTCACTGCGTGCAAAGCTCTCTGCGAAGTGCTTGGGAATACACATTAAAAAGCTCATCTTGTCTTTTCAGGTTTTCTGTGGTGAGAATGAGGTCCCGTTCTAAGCAGTCATTTGGATGACACCTGTGATCATCTTGACGAATTTCCTTTTGCTGTTAGCATTTGATTTCACGTTCTGGTGGCATTTTTAAAAAATCCACTTCTAGCGGCCTGAATTTTCTGGGTACGATTTAAGGTGGGTTCTGATTTAACGCATGCTTAATTATAATATTTCAAATAAGTTGTTGTAAAGGTTGTTTCTGGAACTTGAGTTTTCAGTTAGAAGCTTTAAAGTGTGTTACTAATATAAAGCTGCATAAAATTATTTATACAAGTTATGCTAAAATATGACAAACTTAAAGAAACATTGAAAATAATTAAGTGCTGAAATGATAACAGATCTGAAACTTCAAGTTAATACTTTCAGTAGATGGTAGGTAGAGAGAAAAAAACAATTATTGTGTGCATATTTGGTAAGATTTTTTTAAAAACAGAATTGTATTACTTTTTTTTTAAGTCAGCCAACTACTGAGGATTACTCAGAGAAATGAGGTCCTGTAAAAAAATTAGTCCTGGAGAACAATAATTTGTTAATGTTGTCAGAAAGACCTGAGTTCAAATATGACCTCACACAAATAGTAGCTGTGGGACCCTGTGCAAGTCACTTAGACCCCTGTTTGCCTCAGTGTCCTCATCTGTAAAATAAAGTGGAGAAGGAAATGACAAATCACTCCAATGTCTTTGCCAAGAAAACCCCAGAAGAGTTGTGCAATACTGAACAACAAATACTTTAAGTGAAGATTGCATGCTCTAATAATTCATTATTGTAGTAATTCATTATTTTCTGCAGAAAGTTAAATCCAGTGGCTTGGTTTGTTAAATGTAAAATTACTTGGTATAGCTATTGAACATAAAAATATTTGCATTTTCATGCAAGATTCCTTTGGAAATATTTGAGAGAATAAACCTTTTCATGATATATGTAGCAAATGCTATTTTGATTTTCTAAAACTTGTCATTTAATTATTGGAAAAATGTTGTAACTTGATTTTTAAAATATTTTATACAGTGTGATGGAAAACTTTAGACGCATAGTTGATGAGTCATTTCCAAGCTCGTTAACTAATTCGTTAACCAGTAACAAGAGCGGGATTTTGGAAAATATCAGCATTTCTTCAAATCTTGGCCTACCTGTTGCTGTTTCAACAGTTGCTAGAAATAGATATTGCCATAATGATAGGTAAGACTTTTTTTCTCCCTTACAAATACAGTGTATTTTTGGTGATTGGAAAAACTGTCCTAACTGGAAAATATGCTTTTATTCTATGTTATATTTAAGTGCTGTTATGTGCAAGGTACTGGTAATTCAGAGATTAAACATGACATACCCTTAAGAAGTTTACATTTCATTGGAACAATGAAGGGGAGAGAATTAGAATCTCTACAGGTATATACATATATATATATATATATATATATATATATATATACACATATATATATATATAAAAGTATATACATGTATGTGTGTATTGTAGACATCAAGGAGAAGTTCAAGACACTGTTGTCTAGAAAGATGTGAGGAAGGAAGCCACTGTTTATTTTATTCCTTCCCAGTTAGGGGGTTGGGGAAGGCTTCATGGAAGAGCTGGCACCTGCATTGATCTTGATAGGAATGGAATGATTCCAGAATTAGAACTGAGAAAATAGTATCCTTCAGGTATAGAGAGACAGGCTGTTGAAGTGAAGAGGACAGGATGAGATTGGGGAACAGTTAGTACTATTTGGCCGGATTATATAGTATGTTAGGAGTCTTTACCTTGCCCTAAAGTTAATAGGGAGCTGTTGATGTTTTTTGAGTGGTCTGTTTTTGAAGTGGTCTATCCTTAAGGAAAATTATTATGGTGGTATAGAAAGGGATGGATTTGAGGACAAAGAAACTGGAAGCAGGAAACCATTTAGGAGGCTTATTTAAGCAAGTTGTTGAGGTGAATGGTAAGGGCCATGAACTAGAATGGTGGCCATATGAGTGGAGAGAGGGAGAGAAATGTGAAAAATGTTGTGGAGTTGACACAACTGAATTGTGTCACACACAGCACAAATTGACAGAACTGAATGTGAGAAAGAGGGTAGATTTAAAGAAAACTTAATAGGGTTTTGAGTTTTATTGACTGAGGAGATAGTGATCTGATCAATGAAGAGGGAAGATGAGTGGAAGGGTAAATTTGGAGGAATACTGGTGTTCCATGTATTTTATTTAATTTTTTTTTGGAGAAGCAAGTGAGGCTGATGACTTTGCACAGCCCAGTCTCACTTAAGTCCAATTCACTTCCAAGTCAAGACATCACCCTCCTGATGTCATTGTGACTCTATAAGAAGGAAGGTGGAAGAGTACACAGTACTTCCATACATGAGACTCCCATATCTATAAATCTAGCCCTGATGTCATACTTAAATTCCAGTCCCACATGGTCAACTCATGGTTCTCTAGAGTTGTCCAAATCCAGTGGAAAGACATAGAATGTGTCTCCAGATGCAGTGGGAGACATTCACCTTTTTAATCTTAGGTTTTTCTCCAGGTCTCTGTATATATGAGGCAATACTCATTCAGTGATTTAAGGTTAGGTAAGAAATGAGGCAAAAGATGGCCTAGTTGGCCTATTTCGTCTTCCCCCTGCCCCCTCAAAAAAACTCAGTCTCGGAGGGGAAGAACAGAACAGAAACAGATGACTATTTACACTCACTCCTAGCCATAAAAATCCAAACAGTGACAAAGTGAGGCTTGGGCTAGGACCTGTTACTGGTCAATCAGTGAGAACCAGAGTGATTTGGGTTTAAGGCACAGTCAAGTAGCTCCATTTGAATCTCAATGAACTTTATTAATTAAAACCTTGTTTTCCAGAGCTCTTATTTCAAGAAATCATAGATGAAGCTACACGGGACAAAAAACTTAATTGTCCCAGTTTTAAAAAAAATTACAGAATGAATATGTAGAGAAGAAGAAAAAAAATTTAGCCCTTAAACCCCGAGATATCTTGCAAGGTTTAAGTGATTAAAATTTATATTCCTTTGTGCAGAGCACCCACATGTAAGGGTGTAATTCTCCACGTGGATAGAGAGAGAAGAGAGAGGGAAGTGAGTTCACTGAAGGAGAGAAGGTAAAGAAAAGGTCTGAGACAGAGCTTGGGGAAGAGACATTGCTATTATAGGAAACTGAAGAGGAACACAGTTGAAAGGTAATTGCTGTTTTTTGATAGGGAAGTGAAAAGAAAGAGAAAGAACATTGTAGCTTGAGGAGATGGAGTCCAAGTAAAAGTTCTTTAAGCATGGGGAAGACTTTAGAATACTGGTTGCCTTATGGTGTGAGCATGAGTATGAGAAAGGTAATGATTGAATGACCAGTCTCCCAAAGGATTCTGGAAGAAAGAGTCAAGAGCATATGTGATGAGGTTAGTCTTGGCTACCTCTTCCTTTGCTCTAGAGCCATGAAGGAGATAATGCAAGAGTTCTAGAGGATTTTGAGGTAAGGAAGAAGGGAAATGAGGGAGCTCTCAAAGGAGATAGCTTTAGTTTCTCAGCATAGTAGAAGATGAGACCATCTACTAATCTAGGTGGACTTGGAATTAAAGATTTGAACAGAAGATTTGGAACACCTATTTTTGGGACTATATTAACTGCCTGAGAGATGTAAAAGGTTTGTCATATGTGGATCAGTGAGAACCTGGTTGAGGTTAGAGAACATGAATTTTTGTGGGTTTAGTCTTTAAATTTCTTGAGTTCATCTTGCATTATTTAGTAGGTAAGAAATAAAATCAGAGAAGATAGATTTTGGGCATGACTCTGGATTGAAGGTATCAACAGGCAATCACAGCATCATGAAACTTATGTGAAAACTAGGTTTGTTATGACAGAAATGAGCATGCATGTGGAACCCAAAGAGATCATTATCCATACAGAAGTTTGCATATCTATGAAAGCAGGAAAAGGGAAGGAGAAGGAAATACAGAACTCCACCTAAAGGGGTATGGCATGGGAAGGGGAAAAGTGCAGTAAAGGTGGAAAAAAGGCAAAACCTTTTCCAAAGAGGAGGAGCAAGGTAGTGGCAGAAGCTGCATTCTTTTCCCTTGGGAACTGCTGGGCTATGAAGATAGGAGAGTTTGCATATCTATTGGGTCCCAGCTGTACAAGAAAATTTCCCCTCCTGGCACAGATTGGCTGGCATCTGTCTTGAGTCCCAAGGACACACAAGGGGATTCCAGTTTGGGATACAAACGACAACTTATGTCAGCTGGGGAGGCCTTTGTTCTGATACATTCAGGGCTTTCTGCATGCTCTGGATCCAGTGTTTTTGGAGAATATGGCATCTCAAAAAGGCAGGTTCAGGGAACCCCTTAACAATCCTCAACAAAGCAAGTAAACATTAGGGGGATGACATTTTTTGTAAATAGATTTTATTGATATCTTTTGTTTTTTATATTGACTATATTTCTGACTGTGTGCTTTCCCTTTCTCAGAAAACCATCCCTTATAGCAAATGATTTTTTTTCTAAGGAAAGAAAAAGAGAGGGAGAAGGGGAAAATTTAAGTAAGACCAATTTAGACATGAAAAAAGTTTGGCATTATATGCAGTTTTTCGTAGCCTTGAACTGTATTGTTTATAAAGAAGGAAGGGAGGAGAGAAAATCACTTCTTCTATCTCTGTGATTTTGCAGTATTCAATCTTAGGGTCTTCTACTGGTAGCTGTTTGAATTTGCATTGTTGTGGAGTCGTTCTCTATATTGTTTCCTTAATTTTGCTTACTTAACTTTGCACCACTTCATATAAGACTTTCTGTAATTCTCTGTTTTCATCCTTATGCCATGGAAATATTCCATTGTCTTGAATTTAAGTAGTTTTCCTGCTGATGGATATATACTTTGTTTCCACTTATTTGCTATCTAATAATCTGAGCCTACTCTGGCATTAAAGTTGCCAAGAATTAAAAGCTTGTCCTTTTTTGGCACGTTGACAATAAGGGTCTCTAAGTGTTCATAAAATTTTTCTTTGATGTCATCAGGATTTGTCATGGTGAGAGCATGGGCACTGATGATGGTTTCATGGTGTTTTCCTGTAAGTGGCAAACTCATTGTCATGAGACTATCATTCACTCCTTTTGGTAGGCATACCAGCTTGCTGATTAGATTAGTTTTGATTGCAAAACCCAATTTCACGATGATGTTTGCCTGGGTTCTGGATAGTGGACAATGCTCTCGTGCCTTCCCAGTCACCAATGGAGTGAAACAGGACTGTGTGCTTGCCCCCATGCTTTTTAGCATGATGTTTTCAGCCATGTTGACAAATGCTTTCAATGAGGATGAACACAGATGACATCAAGGTCAACTACTGTACTGATGGCAATTTCTTCAATTTGAAAAGGCTACAAGCCAAGACCAAAGTGGAGGGAGTGTTGGTGCATGATTTTCTGTTTGCGTGTGATTGTGCACTCAATGCAACCTCTGAAGCTGAGATGCAACAAATGGTCTGCTGTCTGTGCTAATTTTGGCCTAATAATTAACACCAAGAAAACCCAGGTGCTCCATCAGCCACCATCACACCATCCATACGTGGAACCATCAGTTACAACAAATGGAGAAGTTTTGAATGCTGTAGCTAAGTTCATTTACCTTGGTAGTGTACTTTCTAGGGATGTACACATTGACAATGAGGCTGATGCTGCATTGCCAGAGCTAGCTCAGTGTTTGGGAAACTCTGAAGAAAAATTTGGTAGAGAAGAGGTATTAGATTGACTACCAAACTGAAGGTCCACAGAGCCATTGTGCTGACCTCATTGTTACATGCATCTGAAACATGGGTAGTCTACCAGCTCTGTGCCCGGAAACTGTATCACTTCCACTTGAACTGTCTTAGGAAGGTCCTGAGGATCACCTGGCAGGATAAGGTACCAGACACTGAGGTCCTTGCTTGAGCTGAACCTGCCAAGCATTCAAACTATGCTTCGGAGAACATGACTCTGATGGGCTAGCCACGTTGTTTGAGTGCCAAATGTACTCTTGCCAAAAAGACTATTTTATGGAGAACTTGCATGGGGCAGATGATCACATGGTGGCCAGAAGAAATGCTACAAGGACACTCTCAAGGTCTCTCTCAAGAACTTTGAATTTGACTGTACCACATGAGAGGTAATGGCACAGGACCACTCAGGATGGCGTGCCCACATCAGAAGGGGTGCTGTACTCTTTGAGCAAAGCAGAATTGAGATAGCACAAAGTAAACACAGGATGTGCAAATTTGGGATATTCACCCCAGATATTTATATGGACTATCTATGTGCAACCTGTGGTAGAGCATTCCAAGGTCTGGTGGTCTGATCAGCCATAGTTGGACACATGAAATTTCACTTTATCGTGGTGATATCAATTTAGTCCTCTTCAAAGATGAAGGACAACAATGTTTGCTATCACAAAAATTTTTGTAGTAGTGTGCGTTCATTGATTGTTGGATAAAGATCAGTCACTTAAGTACTCACAGATCACCCACAGACAATAGTTTAAGAATTTTGTAATTTTTATTACTTTCTACTTTCCCACAACTGTGCAGCTATCTTTTGAGAATAAAAAATGGGCTCAACCCAAGTTAGGAGAGCTGTTCTGTTTTTTTTGTCAGTTTTCTATATTATGATAGCAAGAAACGTGACCTGCTGGTCAACCTTCCAGTGTTGAGAGGTCCCTATACATTAGTTTATCCTTTGATATAAAAGTTTGTCACCAAGCCCTTTCTACATTGGTGTAGAATTTTTTAAAGCTCTGTTGGCATAGCTTGTAGAGAGATAATCTGGGTTCACTTCTTCATCACAGAGACATTAGAGTCGTTCTTGCTTGTTAGCAAAAGTATACTCTAAATCTCTAATCTTTCTGATGGTACATTTCTGTAGAAAACGTGTACTATATATAAATTATCGATATTTCTTTTTTTAAAGGGTCTATCCATATTTGTTTTTATCCTTTTAAATGGTGAAGTGGTAGGCATCTCTATGTAAAGGATCATAATAATATCTTGGATTCAGAGATGGTGGGGACATCTGGTTCAGTTTCTTCATTTTATATATGAGGAAATGGAGGTTCAAAGAGATGAAATTACTTGCTTAAAATTACACAATAAGTGGAAAGGTGGGATTTTGTCCAGGCCCTCTGACTCTAAATCCTCTGCTCTTTTTACTGTACCTGCTGCTGCCCAGGATTTTAGATTCAGGGAGATCCCTTGATGTTATTGACATTTTTCAGTCAACCTTGGGCTTAGCAGCGTCCCCAAGATGGCATGCAATCTGATGTGGGCTTTACGCATATATTCCTATCAAACGCATTTTCACGTGAGTCACGTTGCATGGAAGAGTTATAACAAATGGGAGAAACCATGAGAAAGAAAAAACAAAACAAAAAAGAAAATAGTCTGCTTTGCTCTGCATTCCAACTCTGTAGTTGTTTCTCTGTCTGTGGATGGCATTTTCCATCATAAGTCATTTGGAATTGTTTTAGGTTCTTGCATTGCTGAGAGGGACTAAATCTATCAAAGTCAGTCATCGAACATTGTGGCTGTTTCTGTGAACCCTGTTCTCACTTTACTCAACATCAGTTCATATAAGTCTTTCCACGAGTTTCTGAAGTCCCACCTGTTCATTATTTCTTATAGCACAATAGTATTCCATTACATTCACTTACCACAACTCATTCAGCCATTCCTCAGTTGATGGACATGCCCTCAATTTCCAGTTGTTGGCCACCATAAGAAAAGCTGCTATAAATATTTTTGTATACGTGAGTCCTTTTCCCATTTTTATGATCTCTTTGGGATACAGCCCTAGAAGGCATATTGCTGGGTCATGGGGTATGCACATTTTTATAATCCTTTGAGCATAGTTCAAAATTGCTCTCCAGAATTGTTGGACCAGCTCACAGCTCCACTAACACCAATTTCCCCACATCTTTGCCAACATTTGTCATTTTTCTGCTTTGTCATGTTAGCCAATCTGATAGGTGCGATGTGGTACCTCAGAGTTGTTTTGATTTGCATCTCTCTAATCAATAGGGATTTAGAACATTTTTTCATGTGAATATAGATACCTTTAATTTCTTCCTCTGAAAACTGCCTGTTCATATCCTTTGACCCTTTATCAATTGGAAATGACTTGTATTCTTGTAATTTTGACTCAGTTCTCTACATATTTTAGAAATTAGACCTTTATCAGAAACACTAGTTGTAAAAATTCTTTCTCAGTTGCGAGTTCCTTTTAAAAACTTGCAACCTAATTGGGGTGTATCTAGAGCTTATGTAGAAAAGGGACATGGGAAAAGAATACAAGAATACCAGGGATACTAATTACGTTATCTAGGCGTCCATTTATCTAGGTGTCTTGGGAACAGGTGTTGGTGATCTGTGGATGGGAAAATGTAGGGAGTTTTGCAGAGATAACTTTGTTGATACCAGACATTGAGGGATGGACAGAGGCATGGACCTTGGGGATCTGATGTGAGGGAGAGTCCTTGGGCCAGGCACCTCTGTGTCTGTCCTTTAACTAAAGAATTACTGGGTCAGGTCTGCGTGTGTTCTGCAAAAAGGGAAAATTTTCTTTTGGTGGGGTGGAGGCTGACTTATTTAGACATGGTCTTAGAGCATTTTGGGGTACAGGTCCCACCATTCCATCAGTAATGGAGAGAGTTAAGATTCACTCCTGTATTTATTTTTGAAGATATTCCTCTTATTTTTTTTTATTGTCTTTTGTTAGCATGTCTGATTATTCCTTTTTTATTTTTTCTGGTTTTGTTTCATCTGTATAATTTCTACTAGACTTGCAACTTTGGCAAGAATTCTTGTCATCTTCTAGTCATTAATTTCCATTTTTGGTCATTTCTTATTTTTAGGGAGTTTGTTACTAGGGCAAGGTACCTCTTCTGTGAAGCTGTTGATCTTTTTTTTCCCCGGTCTGTTCTGTCTCTCATATCTTTTAAAATTCTTATATCATTTTTTGCAATAATCCTAATGGTTGTGGGCAAACTGTTTTTCTTTTTTTAAGGAGCTGATGATACACACACACACACACACACACACACACACACACACACACTACATTTTTCCAGCTTTCAAATGTTTCCTTCACTCTTTTAGATATACTGTAAATAAGTGTTTCCACTATGAAGAAGAATATTACAAGTATAGTACCTCTGATGGGGAAATGGGTTTACTGAAGACAATCTTCAAAAGGACAAAGTTTAGAAAACAACCTGGAGGCTGGAATTCAATTCTTTATAATCCCTTGTTAAAAACAAAATTAAGGGACAAAAATCAGAAAAGAATGTGAGGTCCATGAGATGATTTTCTTGTAGCTCTTCGTCCTTGTCCTGAGTCTCCTCCTCTGTCCCCTCATATCTCTTAGGCTCTTGGCCACTATTCTTTCCCAAGAGTTCCTCTGTCTTCTTGGCCACTTCATTGGTACTTTTCTTTTTGTCTCCTCCTACTCTCTTTTCTTTTTCATCCATCTCATTCCAATATCCTTCAAATTTTGCCTTAAACTTCTGGGCATTTTTTGCATTTAGAAATTGAAATCACCAGCTTAGGACTTTAATCAGCAGAGTTATTGTGTGTATTAGGCTTTAGCGTCATTAATGGTGTTAACATAGTGATTTGCAAAAATTTTCAGTTTTGTCCCTTCTCATCAGGAGGTGAATCATCTTTTTCCTGATGTTTCAGCAGGTTCATGTCATCTGTCCCTCATTCCTTCTATTTTCAAAGATCATTCTCTGATAGAAATTGGAATAGCTTTGCTTGTATCTTAAAGAGCTCTTCTTCAAGGGTCTTAATAGTAACAAATGAGCAATAACACTTCCACAGTGTAAATTTTAAAGTAATCATTGAAACTGTTTGGTAGAAATAAAAAAGATCTAGCTTTCTTAGCTAAATAAGATTGAAATATTGAACTAAATAAAAACCCAGTGTTTGATGAACCTGAAAACATAAATTACCTTGTGTAGCATTTCTGTTGGAATTGCTGGGAAAATTTGAAGGCAATATGGCAAAAATTAGGTCTATATCAAAAGCTCAAAATGACCAGAATCATCATAATCAAATGGGAGAATCAGTTGTTGGTTATCTTTTACAGTTTTGACTACTGTAAGAACATTTAACTGAAATGGGGGTGGAGGTGATCACAGAAGATAAAAGTATATATTTTCATTACATGAAATTGAAAACTTACTGTATGAAGAAAAATACTGAACCAGGAGTAGAGGCAATCAGAGAAATAACGTAGATATTTTCGTTACATGAAATTGGAAACTTTTTGTATAAGGAAAAATACAAATGGGCTTAAAAAAGAAAACTTGATTGGAAAACAGCCTTAGTATCAAATATTTCTGATAATGATTTGATTCTTAAGATATGTAGGAATTAACAAAAATATGTTAAGAACAAAAGTAATTTTCCAGCGCATAATTGGTTAAAGAATATGAGCAAATAGTTTTCAAATGGAGAATTACACATTTTTGACAACTAGTTAGAAAGAGTTCCCTAAGTCATTAGTAATAGAAATGCATATTAAAACAACTTCTGTGGTTTCATTAAACACTCAGCCATTTGGCAATGATGAGAAAATACTAGAGGGGTTGTGAAAAGTCCATTAATCAGTTGTAGGTGAAGCTGTGAAATGATGCAGTAATTCTTAAGAGTCAATTTAGAATGGAATAAAGTGATTAAAGTGTACATGTCTTTAAAAATAAAGTATTTAAAGTGTTCACTATGTGTCAGCATCATTCTGATAGTTGCCTCATCTGTTTTCCTTATTAACATTTGTGTCCTCTAAATTTCATTCATAAGGATGTTGCCTCTTTTTTCTGGGCTGACTTCTTTACAATTTTACCCAGTGGTAAAGTTATTTTTTTCTAAATTCTTGGAAATATGAACTCCCAAAATATCAGTCATATGTCTTATTGTGGTATTTCTTCTTTTTTAGAAATTTTGAGGTGGAATAATCATCTCCCTGTAAGGTTCTTACTTCTAATTCGTTCATTAGTTTCTCTTTGTTCTCCATTTCTTCCAGATTATTAGTTCCTTTCAACTTCTCCTTCTTTTGTAAGATGCAGTTGTTAAGGCAAATTAAGAGCTTATTAGTTCTATTGTTTATGGCAGACAGCGAAGTCTTTTATCACCACTATATCATGTTTCTGTGCCAAACTTGTGGTTTCCCAATTTCTCCCTTCTGTCCAATTGATGTGTACTATACTTTGACTGTATGGATTCACTTTATTCCCCTTTTGGTCTTAAGCTGAATGTTCCCTATCAAGTTTCCTCCAGTGCTATTTAGTCTCTTACTTATCTTGACCTTGATTCCAGATAAAATTCTTGAATGGATCATTAAAATATGATCAGATATCTTGGAAGGGTAAAGTGGTGTTTAGAAAAGGCTACCATGACTTCACAAGAATGTTCTCTGCATGTCTAACTTCATTTTCTTTTTTGGATAGGATTATTAAAATAGTAGATGAGAACACTATGGTCATGGTTGAGCTAGATTTTAGTAAAACTTTTTTTTTTAAAGTTTTCAACATTCACTTCTATAAGTTTTATATTTTCCCCACTTCCTACCTTCCCCAAAATAGCATGCAATCTGATATAGGCTCTACATATACATTCCTATAAAACATATTTTCACATTAGTCATGTTGTATAGAAGAATTAGAATGAATGGGAGAAACCATGAGAAAGAAAACAAAAACAAAAAATAAAATAGTCTGCTTCACTCTGCATTCAGACAGTAAAGCTTCTCATTAAAAAAATACATTTTTTCCATTTACATGTAACAAAATTTTTACATTCATTTAAAAAATTTTGACTTCCAAATTCTCTCCCTACCTCATTCTCCTTCCCTCTCTCTGAAAAGGTAAACCATTTGATATAGATGATACCTGTGTAGTTATACAAAACGTATTTCTATATTAGCCATATTGTGAAAGAAAAAACACAGAGCAAAAAACCCCCTCAAGATCAAGAAAAATAAAGCAAAAAATAATATATGTTGACCTGCATTCAGATTCTGGAGATGGGATAGCATTTTTTGCCATAAACCTTTTGAAATTATCTTTGATAATTGTACTGCTGAGTATAGCTAAGTCATTCACAGCTGATTATCATCTAATATTGCTATTAACTTTGGATGGATTCAGACCTGGTTGGATGGCTAGCCTCATAGAGTGATTGTTAAAGATTCAGTGTTAGTGTAAAGGAAGTCTCTAGAATACCCCAGGAATCTAACCTTGAATCCTGTACAGTTAAACATTTTTTATTAATTATTTGGATATAGCTAGACATGAAAGACTCTTCAAAGTTTTCAAAAGGCACCAAACTGAGAGAGTTAGCCACATTTACTAGATGTAGTAGACTTAGGCTAAACTAACAAAATGATATTCAACAAGGATGAATATGTAGTCTTATACTTGAGTACAAAGAATCAACTTCACAAGTGTAAGATGGAGTGACATACTTAGATTAAAGTTCTGAAAAAGATCTGGGGATTTTACTGAACTTACAAGCTCCATATGAATTATCAAAATGTCACAGTCAAAAAAGTTAATGCAGTCTTATGTTCCATTAAGAGAGAGACTTAGTTTCAAGGACTAAGTTGGTGGTCAATTCAACAAATACTTTTATTTTAAAATTAACTCTTCAAAGTGAAAACTTCCATTTGAAGAGGAATAGAAAAAAAGATTATACATGAAATCATGAACCTCCATTATGAACAGCTTGTTTTTTATATAGTTTTCAAGAGCTGCCCTCCTTGTGTGTTTCTTTTGTTGTCTTCTGTGTATTTTAAAAAATTTTCCCATGACTCCTCTTTTCTTTGTTGTTTTTTTAAACACTATCTCTGCCTTCCCTTTCAACTCTGTCCCTCCCTCCTATTAGAAAAAAACAGTCTTTGTAACTGTGGTAAAGTCAAACCAAACCAATCCACACATTTTCCATTTCCAAAAGTATGTATGTATCATTCTCTAACTTGAATCTATCATCCTTTTCTCTAGAAAGTGGGTTATCTGTTTCATCATTTGTCCTCTGGAATTACGAATGATCATTGTATTGATCATAATTCTTAAGACTTCTCAATAAGCAGCCATTTATTCAATCAACGAGCACTTATGAAGTGCCTACTATGTCCTTGACACTGTGCAACATGTTAGGAATACAGACAGCTCTTGAAGGATTGCAAAATGCTGTAAATACCTAATTTCCTTTGATCCTCACAGCAGATATAAGGTAGGTGCTGTTAGCAGAGGCAACTGGTGGCACGATAGATAAGATCTGGGTCTGGAGTCAGGAAGATTTCACTTCAGAGCCAGACACTTAATAGTGGTGTGACCTTGGGCAAGTCACATAAGTCTCTGTTTGTCTCAGTTTCTTCTGTTGTGAAATGTGTGTAATCATATTGTTGTGTTAATCAAATGAGATAATATTTTCTAGTGTTATTGCTGTTATTATGAGATAATGATGATTAAATGAGATAACTTTTTACAAAAAAGCACTTAGCACAGTGCTTCCCACGTATTAGTAGGTGCTATATAAATGTTTACTTCTTCCTCCCTTCTCTATTGTCTCCACTTTGCAGGTAAGGAAATCGAGGCTCAGAGAAGTTAAGTGACTTGCCCATGTTCACACAGTGTTTGAGGCTGGATTTGAACACAAGTCTTTCTGACTTCAAGTCTAGCTTTCTATTCACAGACAAAAGTGAAACAATCTCAAGGAGCTTACAGTGTATTGAGTGACACCATCTGTACGTATATTCAAAAAATATAAAAAATAAATGCAAGATAATTTTTTTGTGTGTGCCAGTGGGTCGGTTAGGGTGGGTGCAAGGAGGAGGGATCAGGAGAAGATCTTATCTAGAAAGTTGCATTTGAGCTGATCACTATAGGATACCGGGGATTGATTCCCATATGTAGAAATGGGGCAGCATTCTACCAGCATGGGCCTCTTTAAGTGTCTACTGTATTCCAATCATTGTGCTATGCACATTATATGTACCACTTTATCATCTCCTTTTGAAGAGAGATTGACTTATACTGTGAGCATTTAGTAATTTCTTGGCCACATCAGTAGTATAATTATGCAGATCATTGCAAAATTTGCTTTGTTCTCCATGATTACTGGAGCTATGTTCAGTGCCTAGAATGTTTTTCTTCACTGTTACCTCTCAGAATTCAGAATCTTCAAGATTCAGTTGAGGTGCTGCTATCTTTGTGAAGGCTTTCCTGATTGCCCCTCCTTTTCCCCCTCTGTAGACTAGTTCTTAGCGCTCAGAGTACACTGGAGGCTGCTCTGGTGGCACAGTGGATAAAAGTTCTGGCCCTGGAATCAGGAAGACTTCAGTTCAAATCCAGCCTTTGATATTTTCTAGCTGTGTGACTGTGGACAATTCACTTAGCCTCTGTTTGCCTCTGTTTCCTTAACTGTAAAATGAGGATACTGTAACAGCATCTGTCTTGCAGTGTTGTTGTGAGGAGCAAATGAGATAATATTTGTAAAAGTGCTGAGCACACAATGCCTGGCACATAGTTGGTACTGTAGAAATCCTCCTTCCCTTCCCTTCCTCTTCCTTTCCCTTCCCTTCCCTTCCCTTCCCTTCCCTTCCCTTCCCTTCCCTTCCCTTCCCTTCCCTTCCCTTCCCTTCCCTTCCCTTCCCTTCCCTTCCCTTCCCTTCCCTTCCCTTCCCTTCCTAACCCTCCCCTCCCCTTCCTTTCCTTCCCTCTTCCATTTATTTGTATATGTATAATTCACATAGTTTATTTGTATATGTATAATATATTTCCAGTGGATTGTAAGCTTTTTCATTTTTGTCATTGTATCCCAGTACTTTCTGTAATAAGAGCTTGGTAAATGTTTGTTAAATGGATTTGAAGGAAAAAAACAATGCAAAAACAGTTTGGATTGGTAGAATGATGCCACATTGCTGAAAATGGAGTAAATGATTGGGGAGGCAGATATTAGGCAGTAAATAGAGATCTTTTCTAGGACTTTGGCAGTAAAGTGGAAAATAACTTAAGAGCAGTGTCATTGGAAAGTTTTTTGTTGTTGTTGTTTGTTTTTGTAGTGGTTGTTTTTGTTTTTTGGTTAGGGCTAGGTTGGCCATGTTTATAAGCTGAGTAAAAAGAACCCATAGAAGGTAGATACATGAGAGAAACTGGATACTTGGGCACAGTTGTGGAGAAAATTGGAAGAAATATATTTGAGGATTCATTTATTAGTTTTAACGAAAGAGAGGGGGCGAAGTAGAAAGATGCCCATACACTAGCTCTTCCTCCACAGCCCATAAAATACCTGTAAAGAAGGACTCTCAACCAATTCTAGAGCAGCAGAAGCCATAGAACAATGGAGTGGAGGAGATTTCCAGCCCAGAGTGACCTGGAAGGCTGATGGGAAAGGTCTGTCGCACTGGACACACAGCAGAGCCCGGCCCAGCCTTGGCTGTGTGGCCTGGCACTGCACTGGAAGGGAGGACAAGCAGGCCTCATGGGTGGAATCCCAGGGGTGGTTTGCAGATCTCTCAACCCACAGGCACCAAAGGTAAGTGAGAGGGTTTTTTCAGCTGGCCAAGAAGGGAGCAGGGTCTTCCTATAGCTCTGGCCTCAGGTGGCAGCGGCAGAGGCCACGTGGGGTGGCCGCAGCTCCCAAAGCAGCCTGCATCCATTGTTGGATCATAAAGCCCCTAGGGGAACTGAGCTACTGATCCATACCTCAGCCCTGTGTGGTGGCCCTGCCCCCACCAAATGCTCTTGGAGGAATTGAGCAGCTGATCTGAATCTCAGCCACCAGTGCTGGCTTGGTAGAACTGGAGGCCAGGTGGTTGTGGAGAGGAAACTACTACTCATAGATTCTGGGCACAAAAGTTTCTTGTTGCTGCCAGACCAGTGTACACACTTGATCTTGCCACCTTGGAGGAACTGAGATCTTACAGATCTGCAGAGTATACCCTACACTTGACAGAGGACCCAAAAATCAAATAACTGGTTGGGAAAATGCCCAGAAAAGGGAAAAAAAAAAGGCTATAGAAGATTACTTTCTTGGTGAACAGATATCTTCTCCTATCCTTTTGAATGAGGAAGAACAATGCTTATCATCAGGGAAAGACATAAAAATCAAGATTTCTGCATCTCAAACATCCAAAATAAATATTCAGTCGTCTCAGGCCATCGAAGAGCTCAAAAAGAATTTTGAAAACCAAATAAGAGAGGTGAAGGAAAAATTGGGAAGAGAAATGAGAGAGATGCAAGAAAATCATGAAAACAGAGTCAACAGCTTGCTAAAGGAGACCCAAAAAAATGCTGAAGAAAAAACACCTTTAAAAATAGGCTAACTCAGTTGGCAAAAGAGGTTCAAAAAGCCAATGAAGAGAAAGAATGCTTTAAAAAAGCAGAACTAGCCAAATGGAAAGGAGGTTCAAAAGCTCACTGGAGAAAATAGTTCTTTAAAAATTAGAATGGAACAGATGGAGGCTAATGACTTTATGGGAAACCAACAAATCACAAAACAAAACCAAAAGAATGGAAAAATGGAAAACTGTGAAATACCTTATTAGAAAAACAACTGACCTGGAAAATGGATCCAGGAGAGACAATTTAAAAATTAGGGGACTACCTGAAAGCCATGACCAGAAAAAAGAGCCTAGACATCATCTTTCATATTATCAAGGAAAACTGCCCTGATATTCTAGAACCAGAGGGCAAAATAAATATTGAAAGAATCTACTGATCACCTCCTGAAAGAGATCTAAAAAGAGAAACTCCTAGGAATATTGTAGCAAAATTCCAGGCTTACCAGGTCAAGGAGAAAATACTACAAGCAGCTAGAAAGAAACAATTTCCACAAGTATTTTGGAAATGCAGTCAGGATAACACAAGCTAGCAGCTTCTACATTAAGGGATCGAAGGGCATGGAATATGATATTCCAGAAGTCAAAGGAACTAGGACTAAAGCCCAGAATCACCTACCCAGCAAAACTGAGTATAATACTTAAGAGAAAAAAATGATTTTTCAATGAAATAGAGGACTTTCAAGCATTCTTGATGAAAAGACTAGAGCTGAAAAGAAAATTTGACTTTCAAACACAAGAATCAAGAGAAGCATGAAAAGGTAAACTGGAAAGAGAAATCATAATGGACTTATTAAAGTTGAACTGGTTACATTCCTACATGGAAAGACAATATTTGTAACTCTTGAAACTTTTTTCAGTATCTGGGTAGTTGGTGAGATTACACACACACACACACACACACACACACACACACACACACAGCACAGGGTGAGTTGAATAGGAAGGGATCATATCTAAAAATTAAGGGGTGAGAGAGGAATATATTGGGAGAAGGGAGAAATTGAATGGGGCAAATTATCTCTCATAAAAGAGGCAAGAAAAAGACTTTTCAAAGGAGGGAAAAAGGGGAGAGATGAGAAGAAAAACATGAAGCTTATTGTCACATTCGACTCAAGGAAGGAATAAAATGCACACTCATTTTGGAATGAAAACCTGTCTTACAATACAGGAAAATGGGGGAGAAGGGGGTAAGCAGAGTGGGGTGATGATGGAAGGGAGGGCAATGGGAGGAGAGAGCAATTAGAAGTCAAGACTCTTGGGGAGGGACAAGGTCAAAAGAGAGAATAGAAGAAAGGGGGGCAGGATAGGATAGGGAGAAATATAGTTTGTCTTGCACAACATGAGTATTATGGAAGTCATTTGCAAAACTACACATATATAGCCTATATTGAATTTCTTGCTTTCCCAGTGGGGATGGTTTGGGAGGGAGGAAGGAAGAGAAGTTGGAACTCAAAGTTATAGGAACAACTCTTGAGTATTGTTCTTGCATACAACTGGGAAATAAGAAATATAGATAATGGGGTATAGAAATTTATCTTGCCCTACAGGAAAAAAGAGAAGATGGGTATAAGGGATGGGGAAGGATGTTAGAAGGGAGGGCATATTGGTGGTAGGGGTAATTAGAATGTTTGGAGTTTTGGGGTGGGGGGAAGGGAGAGATGGGGAGAAAATTTGGAACTCAAGATTTTGTGGAAATGAATGTTGAAAACTTAAATCTAAAAACAAAAGAAAAATAAATAAAAAAGAGAGAAAAAAATAACAAAAGTGAGCCAGCTTTTCTCCCTGATACTGGAGTAGAGTAGATTGGGTGAGATTGTTTGAAAGGAGTAGAGGAGGACAATTGAGAGTTCATATCACATGACTTCTGTCTTTTCAGTAATGTAGTAGGTAGGGTTTTCTGTTGATCCCAGAGGAGGGGGTGAAATTGAGGGCTTGAGGAAAAATGAGGTTTGGAATAGTTACAGTGGGAAAGTCACTAAGAGATAAGTAAAAAGATTTTGATGGAATAGTGGAGACCCAGTTGAGGTTTGATAACAAATCTTTGTTTTTGAATATGATTCCATAATTTCTTTTGGGAATGGTTGGAAGCTGTAGGGATGCCAGGGGTTAATTGTGAGTAGACAAATCTGAAAAGTTAAGGGGAGCAGGGATTCCATCTTGCAGTCAGCCATTATTGAATTGGCTAATGCTACATAGGCTCAAAATTGAATAAAGGGGCTGAAGATCATATGGAGGGCCAAGAACAATTGTGGAAGGGGTAGGTAATTGTTGAGGTAGAAAGAAACAAGATTTACATTAAGAGGGAGCAGTTCTTGATTAAGAAGGGGGCGTAATTCTTGCATTCGAAGATAATTGGAACTGATGAGTTTGTGAAACTACCCTGGTGCATTGATAGTAGACTTGAATGAGATTATGATTATTTCATAGTACTAGATTGTACAGCAAAATCTTAAAAGATTGGTTATATTTTAAAAAATGCCTAATATGGAAGGTCATTTGGCCACTGCTTTTGATATGATGTGATATGATAGGTATTTCCTGTTGCTTTAGCCATTTTTAAATGAGAAACTCCACTTCTAATCTGATAATGAATTATTTGGTAAGACAATTCAATAGCAGTTACTTAGGTTATATTGATTAATTATGTAATTACAAAACTTTTTTTTTCCTTCTCTAGGCCAGATGTCAGTAGACTTGCTGGAAATCAACGCATATCAGATGTTTTCATGAAAGAACTGTCTTACCAGCAAGAGAGTATTGACACATTGCCAATTGAGAGTATCAGAGCTGCACATTCCATTCAAGGAAAAGATATTTTTGGAAGGATTTCACCAGTGGATCAGGTGAAAGGTATTCTCTAGCATAGAGATATTGTATGCATTAGATATGTTACATTCTTTTGCGTGATGTAGTTTTGGTGACCTGTGATGTGGCTAAATGAAAAACAAAAAATGTTGAGTTCTCTAGAATTAATAATAAATTTTGCCTCTCTTGTCTCTCGCACTTCAAAGCTGACAATCTGAGTTGGGGATGGGGAAGAGCTGTTAGAACTGGAGGCACACATTTGGGAATTAACTATATAGTATTGGTAGTTTAGAGAAAGATAGTCATGGTAAAATGGGAAAAGCCCTAGATTTATCATTGAGTGTCTGGGTTTAGATCTTCTGTTACTAATGTGCCTGTATAACCCTAGGCAAGTCATTTTACCTCTCAGAGCATTAATTTTCTCCTCTTTAAAATGAAGGCGTCATACTGCAGGATCTCTAAGGTCCAGACCAGTTCTCACTTTCCCCACGTTAACCTTATAAAATATGAGTTGGAATAATTTCTGTTTTTATTGATTAGAAAACTGAAATAAAGAAGCTTTGATTTGCCCATAGTTAAACAGTTGTTAAATGTCAGAGGCTGGTTATAAACTTCAAGCCTAGTCTCTTGGTATTGCACATACTTCTGCCACATTGTCATATTTCTGTTTGAGAGAAACAATTATTTGGCTTGACTTAATGTCAGTTATTTTTCTGTGCCTATAAAACTTAGTTACTAGTTACACAATGTTAGTATTTATTTACAGATATATCCACTGATGTGTGTCTCCCACATTTGAGAAGCGGAGAAAACAAGGTAAAATATTGAATATTTTGCTAACTAACAGAAATTAATGATGAATAGTAATGTTTTTTGTCTTTTAATATTTTTCTTTTGACCAAACTATAGACATTTTTTGAATAATAATAGTCATTTTAATGTATTAAATGAAAATATAGCTATAAAGCATCTTTGACATTTGCTATGATTTAATTTTTCTTTTGGGAGGGAATATTTTCCAGATCTGCTGGTTTTGGTGGTAAAGCCATCTCCTGGGGTGGAAATTCTCTCCACTAATGTACATTGGCAGCTCATTTTTAATTTATGGTCCTTAACTGCCTAGGGCACCAATATGGTAAGTCAGTATTGGCACATAGCTGCTATGTTAGCAATATTTGAACCCAGATCTTGTCTTCAAGGCCAACTATCTTTTTTTTATTCCAATATTTTTTCTCCATTTAACATTTATTTTCTTTCCCACTCCCCTCATGCCTCCAAAGGGAATGAAAAAGGGGAAGAGAAGAAATCCTTGTATAAAGAGTGAAGCAAAATAAATTCCTATATCGGCCGTGTTCTGAAAATGTGTGACTCATTCCATATTTAGTCCATTACCTTTTTATCAGGAAGTGGGTAGCATTCTTTTTCGTTGGTCCTGTACAGTCATGATTGTTTACTCACTGATCGGAATTCTCAAGTCTTTTGAAGTTGTTTTTAAGATGCTACACTATAAATTGTCCTCTGGGTTCTGCTCACTTAATTCTGTATCAAATGTCATATAAATCTTCCTAGATCCCTCTGAAATTCTTCCCTTTGTCATTTCTTATAGCTCAGTTGTATTACATTATGTCATAATATGTGAAGCTGTTCTCCAGTTGATGTTGTTACTCAGTTCACTTATTGTTGTGTCTGACTTCCTGACCCTGTGGACCATGGCATGCCACGCCCTTCCAATCTGAGCGGTTATCTTCCAATGTCATATCTTTTAGCGTTTTAATACTGTCCGTGGGGTCTTCTTGGCAAATAATGGAGTGATTTTTCATTTCCTTCTCCCACGGATCACCTTTTGTCAGAAGTTTGTACTATGACCTCTCTGTCTTGAGTAACCCTGCATGGCATAGCTCGTAGTTTCATTGAGCCACACAATCCCCTCCATCTTGACAGGGCAATGATCTAAGAGGGGAATTGATGAATACCACTTTAATTTCTAGTTTTTTGTTATCACAAAAATACCTCTTAAAAATATTTTTGCATATATATAGTCCCTTTTCCCTTTTCTTTGAATTTTTGGGGTAGAGCAAGGCTAGCCATCTATTTACTACATCATGTCCCTCAGTTTGAAATTGAGAACCAAAAATTAAGGACTTTATAGTGCTTTCTTTTCTTATAGTATGTCTAAGTGAATTTAGTTGTATTCTTATTCTATTTTATTTTTCTTATTGCTATTTTTAAGTGTTTAAAGGAAGCATTGAAGCAGCAAGATCCTTATATTCCTTAAATTGCATGTGATGAATGATTTCATTGTTGTTATGATATGAGGGGTCTTACAGGGTCATGAATAGGTTCATAGAAAGATTGAGATCCATAATGTTCCTACATATAATACCTTATATACTTAAACATACATGCATGTATATATTTACATTTATGTGAATACACACACATATATGTAGTTTTCTTATCTTAAAACATCACTAACACTTGCAATGCCTTGTGTATTGACCTCAAGTATCAAGCCTTATCTTGCTGTACTGAATATAGGTAGTGTCCTAAGAGGGAGGGATAGGGGTTGCGGAGGAACAAGGTGAATTCAATTTAGTGAGTATTGAGTGAGTAGAAGTGACAAAATGTGGTTATTGATTGGTTAAATCAGATAAAGCAGCATGAGAAATCATTGATAATGCTAAGAGTATGAACCTGGAAGCATGATGATGTTTATGAAATTGGGAGGTTTGGTAGAGAGGACAATTTGGAGGGGAAAAATAATGAAGCTGTCTTGGGCATGTTAAAATTTGAGTTATTAGTGAGACATTCAGTTCAAAAAATCTAGTGGGCAGTTGTTAGGATTGGAGTCAGGAGAGGTACTGGGGCTAACCAAATCCTTCAGTTTGAGTCATCTGCATAGATAATTAAACCTATAAACAAATGTTTGCTTCAAAGCTCACCTCAAATGCCATTTCCTAAATGAAGCCTTGCCTTTTTCCTTGAGCTGCTAAGCTCAGGACCCTGAACACAAGAGCCTTGTGAAGACCATTTTCATCTACCAGACTGCCTCACTAGCCTTGCTTCCATCCTAGTTATAATAGCTACCTCCACATTATCTTTTCATTCATTCCCTTCTTTACTGATACAGTCATCAGCTTAAATTTGAATGACTCCCTAATTGATCTTCCTCCTTTGAGCCTCTTCCCTACCTCAAACTATCTTCCACATAATTGCCAATGTAATCTTTTTTACTCTCAAATTTGAACTCCTAGCCCTAGGCCCTCTCCTGACTTTAATCCCAACAACTGCCCAAGAACTCAAACATTAACATGTCCAAGACAGATCATTATTTTTCCTCTCTCAGTTGTCTTCTCTACCAAAGTTCCCTATTTACTCTCCTATTCAGTTGAATCCTGTTGCCACTAGGATAAAATATAAACTACTGATTGGTTTCTGAAGCCCTTCACAACTCATCCCAAGTCTCTCTCTCTAGTCTCATTTTACATTATTTCCTTTCTCACCAAATAGGCTGCCTCTCTGCTCCTCTTATAAGACATTTCTATCCCCTAGTTTCGTATGTTTGTACACTGGCCATCTCTGAAATCTGAATAATACTCCTTCCTCACCTTGGCCTCACAGAATTCCTCTCTTCTTTCAAGACTAACCTCAAGAATTATTTTCTATATGAAGTGTTTCCCTGTCTCTCCAACTAATAATGCCTTCTCTTCCAAAATACCTTGTATTTATTTTGTATTTTTCTCTTATTTATCCATTGTGTACATTTATATTTACATAGATAGCAGTGTCCCCTAGACCAGAGATGTCAAATATCTGCCTGCAAGCTACATGTTGCTCACAACACTCCCAAGTATGACTAAACCAGACGAAAATGTAATTGGGAAATATTTAATAAAATAAACATACAGGATACTACATTTTAAAACTGAGTCACTTTGCAGTCCATAGGGATACTTAAATGCTGATTAGTGGCCCCCATTTCTGTTTGTTTGACACCACTCTGGACCACTGGCTGTGCTTTCTAGTCCAGCCAACTCTCTCCCTTCAGTCATCATTCAGGGAAGCCACTTTTTTATGTCCACCAATATCTCTGGCTGTCTCCTACAGAATAGGCAATTAGCTTAGTTGAAATAACAAGGCCTTCTAACAGAGAAAATGGAGATGACATATGCCAGGCAAGTGAAACCAAAACCATCACCCAATTACTATCTCCCTTCAATCTGGATCGAGAGAGTTTAGGACTTTGCCCCTGAGAATCGTTGCCTTGCTTCCAGCCTAGGCTCTGTAGCCCTCATTGAGGGGAGAAGTGTATATGGAAAAGGGACCCACCTTTCTTACCACCAATGACTGCTGTTAATGAGGATGTAAGCCTGAGACCCCTTGAACATTTGCAGGATCATTGGTCTTGCTTTCAACCAGGAGATGCAGTCTGGTAGCTGCCTTGCCTACTTGGGAGTCACAGCTATCAAAGTCCTTAGCAGCACTGAATTTGAATTCAGAAATGGATATGATTTTATCAGTGCAAACAACATTAATGAAGATATGTTACTCTATGCTTTGTGTTTGTATTCTAAGGATCATGAAACCTTTTCATCTGATTTGTAGCTGAAGCCTTATATTTATTTTCTCCTTCATTAGAATGTGCATTTCTTGAGATGGGGGAGTATCTTGCTTTTCTATTTGTATTCCTAACACTTAGTACAGTGCTTTTGTACATAATGAGCATTTAATAAATGTTTTTTTCAATTCATCATATATTGTCTTCTCTAATAGAATATCTTGCTCCTTCAGAGTAGGGATGCTTTAATTTTTTTTGGCTTTATATCCCTGGCATCTAGGGAGTGTTAAATAAATGTTTGTTGATTTATTTTAGTAGAGTCTTCTAAGTAATTGGTTAAGTGTTACAAGCATTCCTGGAAAAGCTGTGGTGTAGTCTTTCTCTGTCTTTTATTACTTCTTAAGAAATGAACAGAAGAATTATTTTCTTATTCTTTCCCTGTAGATTGATCTCCCAAGACCATTATTTGAAGAAGAAAGAAGCCTTTTAGAAAATGAGAAGTTATTATCATTTAGAAGCTTGGAAGACTCTTCTGGTATAATATATACACCATTTGAGCTTTTTAACCTTGTTTTATCCTTCAGATTTCGGCCTTTTGTTCATATTTATAGCCAATATGGCATCACAGAGTCTCATAATTGGTTGTGACCTCAAAAACTGTCTAGTCCGGCTATAATCCTCTCAAGAATCTCCTTGGCAGCCTCACTAGTTTGGTCATTTGGTCTTTGTCTGGAGAAAGACTTCTGGTGATGGAGAGGCTGCTCTGTCATGAAGCACTGTATTCAAATTTTTACAGCTCTTATTGTTATCTAGTGTTGCCTTACTCTGAATCTAAATCTGCTTGTCTATAACTTCTCCTTTGTTCTAATTCTGTCCTCTGAGGTCAATCAGAATAAGTCCTATCATGTCTTTCATACAACACCCCTTCAAATACTTGACAATAACTATCCTGCATCCTCTGAGTGTTTCTCTAGGCAGGCCCCCCTCCCCCTTTTTTTCCTTTTACCCTTTCTTCCTATAGTATTGGTTGCAGTGCCCTTCTCCTTTCTCTGGAGATAACTTTAGTTGGTTAATATATTTCCTAAGATATGACCCATTGAGTAATCTGATTTAATCTTAATATGTATCTTGTTCAACTGTTGACAGTTTTCCTTTCTTGAAACTTAAAAAATTGTTTGTCTTTGTAAATCTGGACTTTAAAAATAGTAATGTATTTAATTAACTTGGATTTTTAATCTTTAGCACTGCTTATTTTCCAAGAGTTTGGAGAAAGGGTGGTACATATTTTGAATCTGTGATGTCAGCAATATGCCTGCCTGTGGAAATCCTTTCTGATTCTGATGGGCAGTGGCTCTGTGCCTTGTACAGTCTTAGTTGTTTGATACTGAATGCTTAAATGACTTCCTTATGGCCCCACAGAATCTGTCAGAGGAAGGATTTGAATTTGGGTCTTTTTGACTTAGAAACTGACTCTTTACTCTTAGGTAAGAAATCGTGATATATACCTGTAGGCTGTCTAGTCAAATCATCTCATTTTTCACATGAGAAAACTAAGACCCAGATAAATAAAAATGACTTGTCCCAAATTCACATGTGGGATTTGATTCTGGTCTCCTGAGGCAGTGCTTTCTTCTCAAATATGTAGGAACAAAATATTATCCTCTAAAAATGTTTTATAAGATACTAGTTCTGTCTAACCCATCCTATTTATTAAACTTAAAAGAATGTGATATGATTTAATTTTTGAAAAACATAATGGTAACAAATCTGGATAAAATAGCTTTTCTATACCTTGCATCTCCTTAAAATAACTTCCTGTTTAAAATCTGTATCATTATAATATTAAATTATTTCCATTGTTTCTTGGCATTTATTTTAGTGTAAGTGATTCGTTTTCTGCAACCATTTAAAAAATCAGTAAAACAAAATCCACTTCCAACAGCAAACTTCACTATAATGACTGACTACATTTTCCTTTGAATTTGTTTTGAATTGAAGCTGGCAACAGATTTATTAACGAGCAGAAATCTTGCCCACAGAAATGTTTTTTTGAGACTACTGCCAATAATGTGGGCAGCTAGGTGGTGCAGTGGATAGAATGCCAGGCCTGGAGTCAGGAAGACTCGTGTAGGGGAGTTCAAATCTGACCTCAGATTTAGTTGTGTTACTCTGGGCAAGTCACTTAACCCTGTTTGCCTCTATTTCCTCATCTTTAAAATGAGCAGGTGAAGGAAATGGCAAATCACTCCATTGTCTTTACCAAGACAACCTCAAATAATAAATGTGATTTCAAAATGCTGATAGCTAAAGGCTGTGTATCAGCATAAACACAGGTGTCATCCAGATAAATGACTGCTTAGGAGGTTATCTCACCTCCTGGCTCTAAAAACATCTTGATTTTTTCCTCAAATTGTTTCTTCAAACATAATATTTTTAATTTCCATTTCTGGAAATACTAGTTATTCTGAAATTTGTTGTTCTAGATCTACATTTCAGATCAGTTTTTAGCATAACTATCATTTGTCTTAAGTTACATACAGATCATTTTTTTCATTTTGTTTTTGTGCCTTATTGATTTCTTGACTTCACTGTATTTGCTTTTTATTACTTCCAAAAGTATTTCTTTCTCTCATATTGCCCAGCTCATGTCTTCCTTTCTTCAGTACATCAGTTTTCTATTCCAGTATGTTTTCCAGTGTTTCACAAGTTATGATAGTTGTCATATTACCATGAATTTTTCAGTAGTCTTATCCCATAATTGTGTCATGTAATATATTTTTGTGGTTGGGCATTTTCTTTGCTTTGCTCACTGTCTTTCCAGTTTGTGTTTCTAAAGCTTTTTTTTCTTTTGTAATTTCTCTGATGGTGGTTGTGGGAAATAATTTAAGTGGATACCCTAGATGTTCTGAATTCCACAATTTATTGCAGCTTCCTTTTAAAATTCCCTTGACTATAAAATAACATACAAGTGAACTCTAGGTTATTATAAATGTCTTGATCATTTTATTATTATTATTATTATTTTTAAAAATTAAATTATTTTCTTTGTTTTCAGTGTTCTACAATTACTTCCATATATCTTAGATTATTTTTCCTCTCTTTTCCACTTCTTCCCTCCTCACTCCCTGAGATGGATACATTTTATATAGGTTCTACATATACATTCCTATTAAATACATTTTTTACCTTAGTCATGTTGCACAGAAGAATTAATATGAATGGGAGAAATCATAAAACAAAACAAAACATAATACAAAAAAAAAGATAGTCTTCTTCATTGTGCGATCGAATTCCATAATTCTTTCTCTGATTGTGGAAGGCATTTTGCTTCGAGTCCACTGAGAATTTTTTAAGTCCTTGCATTGTAATGAAATACTGAGTCTACAAGAAAAATTCCTCGCACACTGTGGTTGTTGCTATGTACAAAGTTCTGCTCCTTTCACTCTGTCTTAATCATTTTTTGCAGTCACTTTGCAGGAGAATTAAAATTAACCCAGATTCTTGAAGGTTCTTTTAGCCTGGCAGTAGCTGGACTTTTTGTGGTTATTCTTTTTGATTCTCTATTGCTCTAGATTTCCTAATTAGGCCCTTTTTTTTTGTCTAAAGATAACTTTATAGGGGGCTTAGCATCCATTTTCAGCGGAAGGCTTATGTTGCCTTCTTATTACAAATTGATTCTCACTTAATTTCTTTACAGTCACTTCATTCAGGTCCATTATAGTGTAGACCTAGAATTCTGCACTAGATACAATGGCCGTTTCTAGATTAGTAACACACTAGATTTGGAGTTAGGTGAACCTGTTTATTGGAACTGAACTCTCTTTGAACTTGAGGGTTTTAAAAACTGTTTTTCCAGTTACATTTGCTATGATCTGTTATTTGAAGGATGGTGCCAATAGGATAGTCTCCCTCAGTTTTTTCCCTTGTGTAATGTAGTATCAACTTTGATTGCATAATAATGGTGATAACAATGATAGTAACTGACTCTGTCACCATTCATCATCCTTATCACCTGTCTACATTATTTCAATAGCCTACTAGAGGGCCTCTCTGCCTTAAGTGTTTTTCCCACTCCAAATCATCCTTCATTCAGCCACAAAAGTGATTTTCCTAAAGTACAGGTTCAGTCACTTCCGTCTACTACTCAGAAAACACCAGCAGCTCTGTTGCCTCCGGTATCAAATACAAATACTCTTTTTGGTATTCAAAGCCCTTTAAAACCCAGTCCCCTTCTACCTTTCTAGTCTTTTGACACTGGCTTCCTGACTGTTCCCCAAGCAAGTTACTCTATCTCTCACTTTTGAGCTTTCTCTCTGACAGTTCCCCATTCTTGGAACACTGTCCTTTCTCAGTTCTGCCTGCTGACCTCCCTGGATTTTTTGAAGTCCTAATATCTTTTTTTTTTTTTTAATTAGAAGCCTTCCCATTCTATCTTTTAATGCCTTTCCTCTTTTAATTATTTCCCATTTATCCTATATATAGCTTTCTTTGTCTTTATTTGTATGCATGTTATCTCCCCCTTTAGTATGTAAACTCCTTGAAAGCAAGGACTGTTTTCCACCTCTTTTTGTATCCCTAGTCCTTAGCATACTTCCTGGCACAGAGTAGGTGCTAAATAAAACAAATTTTTATTGACTTTTGATTGAAAGCCTGTAGCTATACAGCACTTTAAGACTTACCTGTATTATTTTTATTTGATCCTCAAAATCACCCTGGGAAATAGGTGCTGTTATTATCCCCATTTTACAGATAGAAAACAGGATGAGAGGTTAAGTGACTTGTTCAGGGTTACATAGCAAGTGGTTAGCTGTATAATTCTGCTTTTGATTTGAGCTCAGATTTTTATTACTTCCAAGTCCAGCATTCTATCCAGAGTATTCACCAATAATATCCAGTTTTGACTTAGGCTTAAAAGGAGAAAGAAGTTAAGTTAATGGTCCTATATTGCTTTTATCTTATTTGTTGTTTCAGTTGTGACCAACTCTTCATGGCCTCATTTGGGTTTTTTTTTTTTTGGCAAAGATATTGGAGTGATTTGCTGTTTCCTTCTTCAGCTCATTTTACAGATGAGGAAACTTGAGGCAAACAGGGTTACTTGCTCAGGGTCACACAGTTAGTATGTGTCTCAGGCCAGATCTGAACTTAGGTCTCCTGATTCTTGGTCTTGCGCGTTAGCCACTGTGCCAGCTAGCCGCCCACTTTTAGCTTGACATTTGTTTTGTTTTCATATGAAATAACTGAAAAAATTACAGTCTTTAGAATCATGTATTTTTTTCTGAGACATAACATTATTACTCTGGGTTATCATTATCCCCTAACTCCTCCTTTTGGGGATGTGTAAGGATTCAGACTCTAGGAATCACTTGGGTTTGCATTAAGCAGATAACCAAGGCATTCTTTTCCCATGCTCGTTCTTAGGCTTGTCTTCTCTTTTCATGCCTTCATCCAGATTCCTGTAGTGGATTGAAAATGATGTCTTTGGCATTCTTGCTTTGTTTCTGTCATTCTCTTGAATTTGTATTGTATTTGTATTCTATTTCTCTTATTTGAGAGTTTGAAATCTTGAGAAAGTGATTATTTAAGGTGATGAAATGATACATTTATTCATATCCTTAGACTTTTGGGGCATATTTCTATGAATTTGTGTAATTTTCTTATAGACTGTTAGTTATGCTTAACCTTAAAGGATTTTCTCCAGTTTTGTTTTTCTTATCTCAGTTATATTCTTTGTTGTGTAACATTTACATTTTGTTTAGGTGATTCTCCATATTGTCTCTTTGGTTTGTTAGATTAAAACTTCCCTCCACCATTGATTTATATACTTTTAATTCTGTTTCTAATTTCTCTTCTCTTATCATTCTACTTTTTTTAATCTGGTCCTAGATAGAATTGATAATTACTTCTACAATAGCATATTTTGAAATTCAGCAGGGTATTTCATCCGCTAGAAAGAGTTTCCATTGATTATTTTGCCGCCTTGTGGATCCATATAAGTTTTTGTTTGATCTATTTTTGTAAAACTATCTGTTAATGTTGTGTTGAGTTCATAATTTAATTTGAGAAGTATTGCAGTTTTGTTCATTTTGGGCCATCTTAAACATATGGTTATGGACATTCCTCTAATCATTGTTTTATTTCTGCCAAAACTGCTTAAGTTGACTTCATGGAAGTTTTCTTCGTGGGCTAATAGTTGAGTCTTCAATTTTTTTCAGACTTTCAAATGATTTTCTTTCACATTTTCATGGATTTTATTTTTAGGATTCAAAATTCAAATGGACTTTCTCTGTACCTACTGACCTTGATAAATTTATTATCTCAGTTTTCTTATTGTCTTATATTTTCTTGGTGTATAATCATGTCCTCTCTAAAAGTACTTTTAGCCTTAGTGTTACTAATGTGAAAGTAACCACTTTCCTTTCATAGTAAGGAAATTCCTCCAATTCTTGTGCTTAAATTTCAAGAAAACCTTGATATACTATATTTTATTTGTATTCCCTTATATTAAAGAATTTAATGGTTTTCACATTGCTGTTTATTTAAGTGAATTTTCTAATACTGAATTATGCTTGAATTCTTGGGACAAATTCCATATGGTCACAGTGAATATTTTTGTCAGTTTTTCTGAAAGTTGTGATGGTAAAATAAATTTCTTATGCCATTGAGATAGATTAAACTGTGTCACTTTCTCATAAGTTTCACTTATTCTAAGAGCTTCTAAAACCCATTTCTGTTTTGCATTATCATAAGATGAAGATATTGATGATGAAGAATTTTATGATGATCATTTGGAAGCATATTTTCAACAGTTAGCATCTCCAGAAAAGCTAAGAGAAGATCAAGAAGAACAGGAACTTCCAGAATCTAGTCCAACTTTTAGAAGGATATCAAATGATTATCCCAGCCAGGTATGTCTAAATCATACTTCTTGGTTCATTGACTTAAATTACAGAAATACATAATATTACTCATCTTAGGTTTTTACGAAGTTAAAGTAACTTTTTTAAACTTTATTTTCCACAGTTTTGATATAATATGAAATATGTGTCTCCTTTAGGCTTACCATGTTATTGATAAAAGCTTTGAGCAACTCACTTCTCAATGAACCCATTTTATGAACTTGGTCTACTTTCTTTTTTGGGGGTGTATATGTAGGGGGTGCAATGCACTCAAGTAATTTGCACAGGGTAATGCAGCTAATAAGTGTCTGAGGCTGAATTTGAACCTAAGGTCCTTCCTGACTTCACGGTCAGGGCTCTCTCTATTCACTTTGCCACCCAGCTGCCCCTCACTCAGTCCACCTTCAAAGGACTATTACATAAATATAAGTGTTATAAAATGCAGTCTTTTAGGGAATCAGAATTTGCTCTTAATTTAGTAGTAAATTGCCTACTATTTTTGTGTATTAGGAATAGATACTTAATTCCCAGATCAACAGAGTGAAAAACAGCTGTAATTTACTACTTTGAAGGCATATTTATATTTCTGAGAGAGTGGAGAAGTTAGGAAGCCTTTGGTTTAAGTGTCCTGGCTTTTTGGTACTCCCTTTTTTATCCTGTATCACAAATAGTCCTATTTTACATCCCCTGCTCTGAAGTGACACTTCTTCTCTTTAAGCTGTCACTTTTAATAATAGTCAAAGGAGTATGGTATCTTGATATTAAAGGACATTTTTTTAAACTGATGTTTTTCCTGGAAAAGAAAAGTGTCTCTTCAAATGAGAAACATATTAATGGCATATATCCTTGACTGTTTAAGACACATTCTCTCTCTCTCTCTCTCTCTCTCTCTCTCTCTCTCTCTCTCTCTCTCTCTCTCTCTCTCTCTCTCTCACTGTCACTCACACACACACACACACACACACACACACACACACGCAGAGTTTTATTCAAAAGATTTCCTTTTGTTGTAAAACTGCATTTAACAAACCCACAAATCATGACATTTTTTTTATAGTGGCAAAAAGGTTTATTTTGTCTTTAAGGTATTTTCTTCCTCTGTGTTTTGTGTTCCTCAGGAATTTTTAAGTTTGATTTTTAAAAAATATCAAATCACATATTTACAAATTAAGGCATTGGTATTCTTTAAACAGGTAAATGAAAATAATAGACCCAAATCAGAAGATAGCATCTCTGTATATTCTCTTGGAACACAAATTGTTATGAAATCTGAACTTAACTCCAGACAATGTGAAGAGAGTGCTTTTAATCCAGTTGTTTCCGGTAGGTACTGAAATTTTTTCCTTCATTATTAGAATTCCTTTTAGCTTTTCTTTTGTGTTCAAATTGTGTGACTTATTATTTGGGAAAGAAAAGAGGCATTGCTGAAATTTTTGTGAGAGTTTAAAAAAGTGAGCAACCGCCAAAACTTTAAAGGTAAGCATTCCTTTAAAAAGAGCCTTTGCAAATGATAATGCCTCTAAGTACAGAATTATTAAATATTTTGTTAAGGCTATTTAAATCAAATATATAGTGCTACATTATGAAAAAAATAAAGTAGCAATATTTTTTGCAAAATTACCATTTACTGTTTTAGTCAGGTTAGATTAGCATAGTTATCCAGTGTTGTTTGCATCTGACTGTTAAGTTTTTAGTCTTGGAAAATAAATTTTAAGTTATAAGTATTGTTTAAGTATTGTTAACTCTGATATTATCTCCCAGGGACCTTGCTCATCAAATCTTTTGGTCTACCAGGTATATTACCGCTGTAGCCTGCTTTACAGTTCCTACTTCCCCTTAACTTAAGCCATACTTATTCCTGCTACTCTTCATCCAACCTAATCCTAAAAGCAATAGGAAATTAATATAGTAAGGCAGCTAGGTGACACAGAAAATAAAGATCTAGATTTAGAGAATAATCAGTAAGACTAGAGTTCAAATCCAGCCTCCAACCCTTATATTCTATGTAGCCCTAAACAAGTCAGTTAACCTCTGCCTACCTCAGTTCCCTTGTCTGTAAAATAACACCTATGTCTCAGAATTCATGTGAGTATCAACCAGGGTATTTGTAAAGTGCTTTGCAAGCCTTAAGTCACTATATAAATGGTAGCCATTTTTGTTATTATGCCTTCAGCATATTATGACATTATCAACAGACTAATAAATTTTTACAGGATAGTAAAATTAAGCATGAAACTTAAGCTTTACAACACTGATTTTTTTCTTGCACTCTGCAGAGAATGAAGATTGTATTGAAGAAGATAAAAGAGATACAAATGATGGGCCATTGTTGCCTTCTAATACATGGGGAATTGAAAAAAACAGACCAAGAGAACAAAATGATACGTCAGTATATGATCCCTTAGTGGATAATGTACCATATTGTGAGGTTGGTCAACCTTGGTTTCTTTTTCAGTTTTTATGGGGAAAATGGTTGAGTGAAATTCTTTTAGATCATTCAGATGAAATAAGTTTAAAAACTATTTCATTCACATGTTATTGTGGTGGTGTTTGTCCTTTGTTCTCGAAGAGGGCCAAAGGACATTACCATGATAAAGTCAAGTTTCAATGTGCCCGACTGGCTGATCAGACCAATACGAGCTTGGAAGGCCCTACCACAGGTTGGGCAGATAGTCCATGTGAGCATTTGGGGTGGATACTCCAGATTTGCGAATCCTACATTTCCTTCATGCTGTTTCAATTCTGCTTTGCTCATAAAGCATAACAACTTTTCTGATGTGGGCATACCATGCTGAGTGGTCACTGTGCCTGTGTCTCCCATGTCACATAATCAAATCCAAAGTTCTTGAGAGTGTCCTTGTGCTCTTCTGGCCACCATGTGATCATCTGCCCCATACAAGTTCTCCATAAAATAGTCCTTTTGGTACATTTTACATTCGAACAACATGGCTAGCCAATCAGAGTTGTGTTCTCTGAAGCATAGTTTGAATTCTTGGCAGTGCAGCTCAAGCAAGGACCTCAGTGTCTGGTACCTTGTCCTGCCAGATGATCCTCAGGATTTTCCTAAGGCAGTTCAAGTGGAAGCGATACAGTTTCCAGGCATAGTGCTGGTAGACTGCCCATGTTTCAGAAGCATATAACAATGAGTTCAGCACAACGGCTCTGTAGACCTTCAGTTTAGTAGTCAGTCTAATACCTGTTCTCTCCCAAACTTTTCTTCAGAGCCTAAACACTGAGCTAGCTCTGGCAATGCATGCATCAGCCTCATTGTCAATGTGTACATCCCTAGAAAGTACACTAGCAAGATAAGTGAGCTTAGATCCTGTGGAGTTCTCATTTTTTATTTAGCAGTTTCTGAATTTCCCCATTATTTTCATCAAACCAGTCTTGGTGTTTGCGAGCGTTGTGACCCAGAAGAGCAAATGCAGGGCTTTACACCAAATCTCTGAAAGCTGCCAATCCTTTTCTGCTCCACTGTTGCCAGATAAGTGTTGGCTCAACTTTCCTTCCAAGTCAGCAACAAACTGTGCACGCTCAGAGAAGAGCTCTAATTTGTTGACTTTAATTCTTTTGGTAGTTATTTTGCCTTGGGGGCTATACTTTTGATGAATGCGAATATTTATCTTGGAAAGGATAAGTCTGTGATCAGTCCAGCACTCTGCACCTCCATGTCCAAAATTTAGTTATATTTAACTCACCTTTTAAAAATAAGTTTTATTGATGCCTTTTGTTGTTGTTAGTCATTCAGCACTCTTCGCTTTCCCCTGATTAAAGCTTCCCTACTGACTTAAAAACAAAAAAACCTAATAAGCAAAAATATATGAAACAGTGAGTATATTTATCATTGTGTACCATAATCTGCTCTTAGGCTGTCCTCTTCCTCTGTTAATGATCATGGACAAGATATGTTTGAATTTCAAAATTTTCCTGAGACCTTTGTTGGTTTTTCAGTTATTCAAAATTGGACTTTGTTTTAGTAATGTTTTCATTTACATAGTTTTAGTGATTGTATATGTTGTCCTTTTCATTCTGCTTATTTTAGTGGGCTTTAACTTATACAGATTTTCCCTTCTCAGAATTCTGTCTGTTCTTAATTTCTTTGTACACTTGCCCTGGGTTTTTTTTAGCCATTCCTCATTTAGTGGGAATTTACTGTTTTCACAAAGAATTTTCCTGTATATATTTTATTATGTATTGAATTATTGATTGAATCTTTGACTTCTTGGAGTATAGGAACACTAATAGCACACCTTGGTCAAAGATATGGAGGTGTCCTCTTTTTCAGCTTTTATTTTATCTCATTGGTAATTCACCTTCTAACCCTAACTCTAACCCTGAATGTGTTTAAAATTATGTACACATATGTTTACACACAAATCCACTTTGATTCTTTGTCTTTGTAATAATACAACCTTATTTCCTAATAATCTTATTTTGTAAAGTGTGGGGATAATTTTTTGTGTGTTCCTTTTATGCTCAGTTCAGTTCTGTGATACAGATGAAACTGGGTTAGTGGTGAAATGCAGTCTAAGTTACTATGGCACCTTAGCTCTGCAGTGTCTTTTTTGTCCCTTCTCCAATTTCTTTTGGCATCATTCTAATTTCCTGCCTGAATTGGATTACTCTGGTTTCTTTAGCTTTTAGAGTTTTCGTGACCTCCATCCCTGTTCTGTTACATAAATGCTAGATTAATTTTCCTAAAGCATTCTTCATTATGCTGTGTCCCTTATCCAAAATTACTGAATCATCTTTATGATAGAGTTCATATAGACTCTGAGAGTTAACTACTACTTATCTGAGTAGTCTCTCTATAAAATAAATGGCTCTTAATTTTTGGGCCTTCCACGATTTGGCTTTTTACTTCCCCTTTATGCACAAACCACGTTCTTTCTTGCTTTTGATTTTCTTATTTGCCAGAGGGCAAAACTCAGATCTTTCTTGTTCCCTAATAACTAAGTTACCTTGTTTTATATAATCTAATAATTCCTATGGCAGGTTGTTGTTCTGTCTCATTATTTAGTACTTCCTTTAATCATATTAATTTATTCAACCACCACTAATGTCTGAGACCTGACTTTGAGCAAAAAGGTCTTTTGACCAGCTAAAGTTAATGTCACAGAGCCCTTGCATTAAAGCTCATGTACTTCTTCACTGGAAATGTACTCACTCAAAGCTTATCTTTTCTTAGCTTATGAATTAATAAGTTGGTTGTAAACTTTCTGTCCTCTAGCACATTAGAAACAGCCAATCAGAGCAGAGAGACATAGAAACAGCTACACTATTAGAACAAGAAGTAAGGAATGACAGCTGCTAAGGGGGTTAGGGAAAAAATAAAAAAGTTAGGTTGGCCTAGCATTTGATAGGTGATATTATGGCTTTTTATGTTGTTTAGAAGGCTGATTATCTAGAAATTTTTACTTTTCATTCTGTATTATTTTATTAATGAAAATACTTAGTTTTACTTAGAAATTTAGGATAACCAGTAGAAGCCTTCTGTTGCTTTGGGGGTATGTGTGTTCTGAAGGATTTGTGGGAAAAGTGGTTAAGAATTGCATTTATTGGAGCTGGTAGGAGAAGAGGTTATTGTGTATCTTAATAGAGGATGTACCACACTGATTAATGAGAAGTCTAGTTAAGGATTTTTTAAAAATGAGAAACAGTGCTATATGTGAGCTTAGTGGATTTTGTCATTGTGGAGGTCTTTCATCAGTACAGATCCATGGAGAATTCTGTAGTAAAGGAAGTTTTGGATTTGGAGTCTGAGGTCCTGGTGTCTACTCTTTTTTTTTTCAGTCATTAATACTTTTTACAAGTTAATTTATTTGTTTTCAGTTTTCTTCAGTCACTTCTGTAAGTCTTTGATTTTCTCCCCTTTCCCTCTCCCTCCCCAAGATGGCGTGAAATCTTATATGGATTCTACACATACATTTTTATTAAACACATTTTCACATTGGTCATGTTGCGTAGAAGAATTAAAATGAATGGGAGAAACCATGAGAAAGAAAAGAATAAAACATAACACAAGAAAATATTCTGCTTCATTCTGTGATCCAATTCCATAGTTCTTTCTCTGGATATGGAAAGGCATTTTGCCTCAAAAGTCCATTGGGAATGTTTTAGGTCCTTGCATTTCTGTGAAGGGCTAACTCAGTCTACCTGAAAAGTTCCACATCCACTGTGGTTGTTACTGTGTACAATATTCTCCTTGTTCTGTTCCTTTCACTCAGCATCAGATCATATAAGTCCTTCCATGCCTCTCTGAAATCTTCCTGTTCATCATTCCTTATATTACATTCATATACCACAATTTATTGAGCCATTCCCCAGTTGATGGGCATCCCCTTGATTTCCAGTTTTTGGCCACCACAAAGAGAGCTGCTATAAATATTTTTGTACATGTGGGACCCTTTCCCATTTTTATGATCTCTTTGGGATACAGTCTTAGAAGTGATATTGCTGGGTCAAAGGGTATGCACATTTTTGTAGCCCTTTGGACATAGTTCCAAATTACTGTCCAGAATAGTTAGATCAGCTCCCAGCTCCACCAACAACGAATTAGTGTTTCAACTCTCCCACATCTTCTCCAGCATTTATCATCTTTCTTTTTTATCATGTTAGCCAATCTGATACGTGTGATGTGGTACCTCAGAGTTTTTTGATTTGCGTCTCTCTAATCAATAATAATTTAGAGCATTTTTTCATATGACTATAGCTAGTTAATTTCTTTCTCTGAAAACTGCCTGTTCATCCTTTGACCAACTGGGGTCTGATCTTGACTTTGCTGTTTACGGCCTCTGTGACCTTGGGCAATTTAATTTCCCTTTTTGAGACTCAGTTTCTAAATCTGTGATCCTATTGATGTCTTTTTGGAATCTTGACAGTGTCTTAGAAGATATATATACCTTTGTGTACAAGGCCTTTCCTTAGACTTTGAAGTGTTTTGTAAGAGCCAATGTAGCACTCAGGTAATCTTTTTGTTCTTGCTAAATGATTGGCCCATTTCCTTTTCTGATAAATTTCTTAATTAGTTTTTGCATTGGTAATATGTTGTAGTTTACTGATATCTGCCATTTGTCTCCCATTGCTTTTTTATTCACTGGCAGTTTTGATTGTGATGATTTGTGATTGAGAGTCCTTGGTAGAATGTTGGTATGACTGTTTCACTACTTGGGTTTTTTGAAAATAGATGGCCACCCAGGGGTTATTGTTACACTGAAAACAGTTGATGAAATTAGCATAAAACTTGATCTACTTTATTTTCAGGACACAAATATCAGTCAAGGAAATTTTGTTCTGAACCCCTTAAAATTGGGGAAACAGTCTGCTCATCAAAATAATATAACTCCTAAAATATCCATTCAAAAAAATGTGGATACACATTCTGTGGAACTTCTTGATAATGAATTTAGTCCAGTTGATGCTTACTGGTCACCTACTACTGAAAGGAGAATTTGCGAGAATTGGAACGCCAATGAAAAGAATAATAAAGGTAATTTTTTGTTTGTTTTAGAAATCAAGTGTTTATTACATATTTCATTGATAGGCATTTTAATTGGAAGCATACAAGTAGATTTTTTTTTTGGTCTCATATCATGCAAAGCTATAGAGAAATTCTGTGAGCCTTAAAGAGATGACTTATGTTCTCCCCTGTCAAACCAGAATAACAAATGTAGAATTTTGTAGATTTCAAGATGGTTATAGATGCTTGGGACAAAAATGAAACCATTCTTGGCCACTGCAATGGGTTTACAATCTAATACCATATACACTTGTTACAGTTATTTACAAGATATGTACAAAAAGTCTTTGATAGGTTACTTTTTAAAAAGGCTGGTATAACTTTAACGTTCTGATTTCATTCCATTTTCAGTTCAGTAACTTTGGTTAAATACCTGTTTGATGCTAAGTATTGGTGTTGTGTGAAAATTAGAAACTGACAATTTGTATCTTCAACTAATCTTTTCTTTGTGGGATGTGTGTGTGTGTAAAAAAACCACAAAGCTAAAAATTTTCCCTTTAATTATAACAGACTTTCCCAGGATTTTTCCTAGATCTTTTAGTTATGTATATTTTAACTAAGCAGGTTCCAAGTTTTGCCTTTTTTGTGCCTAATTTTTAACTACTCAAATAAGAAAGGGAGTACTTGTATCTGTTCTTTTGGAGTGATAAAGAGTTTTAGAGCTGACAGAAATCTAGTCACTTTATGTGTTCTAATACCAAGAATTTTATTGCCAAAAGGAAAATGTCTTACTCTGCCTGGATCAGTCAGTGGTCACCTGCTGTGAAGCACATTCTTATCATGAAGCACATTTTTACCACGTGCAGTCCAAATCTCACATTTTTTTTGAAGAGTTCAACAACTTTTCAACTTGTTCTAGAATTTTAAAGATCTAATTCTTTTAATTACTTCCTCTGACAATAGACTTTGCTATAATTCAAATTATTTTTCAGAAGGTGCTCTGCCGCATAGTGTGGTCTATCAAAATGAAGAAGGTAAATGGGTGACTGACCTTGCCTATTATACTTCTTTCGATGAAGTACAAGATTTAAATCTTTGTAGAGATAATGAAATAAATGAAGAATTCAGAACTGGATGTAAGTATGTGTTATTCTCACCCTCCCTCTGTCCTCCCCCACTATGTATCATTAGAGATGATAAATGTGATACATATTAACTGTATTTTCTTCAAAGGTTTTTTAATAGACTTGATATTTTGTTGCAGTGCAAGTAAAAGGTTAGCCTTTGGGCTTTTTAATTCTTAAAAGGTTTTAATTTTAAATCAGTACTTCTCCTCTTTCATTTACAGTGATGAAAGTTTTAGAGCTGACAGAAATGTAGTCATTTTATGTTCCAGTTCTGAAAATTTTACTGCCAAAAGAAAATTGTATTCATTCACATTAAAGATATCTTTCATATCACCAGTGAGAAATCGTTAGAAAATAAAAATTGCATTTTAATGGAAAATTAGTTCCATTTGAATTCAGGAAATATTTGTTACATTTATTAAGTCTCCATTGTGTACAAAACATATACAAAGAGATACAAAGATGAATAAGACAGTTCCTGCCCCTAGGGATTTTTGAGGTCAGTAAAAAGTTTCTAAAAGTGATACAGACTGAAAATTAACCTGATTTCTTAAGACATATTAAAAGCTTTAATAATATATTTTTTAAATTTTGAAAAAGGGGAATGGGAGCTGTGTGGCATCTTGATTTCATTAAGTTGTTTCATTATAGCATTGTGGCAAAAGTAGTGATGAAAACTACTTAATGAAGAATTTTCACAGGATCAAAATGGATCTTACTTGAAAGACCATCTCAGAGTTGGAAAGAATCTCCCATGTCCTTTAGTCCTAAGGTTACCTGACAAGTGGTAGCCCAGTATCTGCTTGAAGACCTTCATTAATAGAGAACTCACTTCTAAGACAGCCTTTTCACGTTTGAGCAGCTCTGATTATTAGGAAAGGGTGTTTTTTTTTTTTAATATTAAAGGCTTTCCCTTTGTACCTCTACCCATTTAGTAGAACCCTAGGTTCTGCTCTTTGGAACCACGTAGAACAAGTCTAATTCCTCTTCCATGTGGACAGACTAATAAAGAGCTTAAGATGACAGCTCTATTCTCCCCTTCTCTCCTTTACTCCATCTTCTCCAGGTTAAACATCTCTAGCTTTGTCAACTGTTGTTCCCTTGTGTGACATGGATCACATCTTTCTTGCTATGATGGTCAGTCTTATCTGAATATCCTCCACCTTGTCAATGTCATTCATAAAATGTGTCACAATATGATACTTTGGATGTATTCTGTAGAATCAGCAGAGTGTACACTTGATACTATACCTCTTACTATACCTCTTTTGATGCATCCTGAGCTGCATTAGCTATTGTGACATATTGTTGACTTCTATTGACATTGCAGTTCACTAAAATTCTCAGAACATTTTCATAGAAACTGTTGTTTAGCCACTTCTCTATATCTTGAACTTGTATAGTTAATTTTTTGACTCCAAGTGTAGGATAATATATATTTATCCCTGTCCAGCCAAATCCTTTTGGATCCTTACTTTGTTATTCCTTGTAGCATAAAACTTTCTTAACATGTCATAGGTATTTATAAATGACTTCTAGACAAGTATGTGGGAACTTTATTCTTATCAGTGTCTCTCCTTGAAGTAAGCACAGAATCTCTAGGCAAAAAAGGAATAGACATTTTACTCATTCATTTGAATAATTCCGAATTACTCTCCAAAATGGTTTTGCTGATTCATATAGTTCTGCCAGTTCACCAGTGTTCCCCTCTTTGCACAACTCCTGCAGCATTGACACTTGCCATCTATTACCATTGCAAGTTTTCAGTGTATGAGGTGAAACTTTATTATTGTTTTAATTTTCATTTCTCTTATTAGTAATTTGGAAAATTCTTTCATATGGTCATTAATAATTTGCAATTCTTCCTTTTCTCTTGACCACTTACTTGTTGAGAATCACTTTTGTTCTTCTATTTATCTGTTAATTACATATTTTGAATACTAAGCACTTATCTGAGAAATTTCATGGGTCTTTTCCTCGCACTTCTTATCTTAAATACATTTATTATGTTTAGATGCTTCTCAGTTTTATGTAATTTGAGTTACCTCTTTTATCTTTTTGGATTGCCTACTTTTATCATTATTTTATGTACTTCTAGAAAGACAATACAAAGGCTATGTCTAGTCTAGAATAGACTAGAAAGTAGGAAGGTGTAAAGAGAGGAAAGGAAAGATGAAACTATCCATATTTGCTAATGATGTGGTAGTTTACTTAGAAAATCCTGGAGTTTCATCCAAAGTCATTGAGACTAATTAATTGTGTTTTCAGACTGCAAAATAAACCATCAAAAATCACCATTTTTATGTAACAACAGATAATATTAGAAAGGGAAATTCCTTTCCAAAATAACTATAAAATTAATAGACATTTGGAGGTCATTCTATCAGGACACAAAATATTTGTATAGATTCAACTATAAAGTGATTCAATTACAAACAAAGGAAGAATTCCATGCATTTTTCATTATTTCCTATGTCTGTAATATTCTTTCTCTATCTCCTGGTTTCCTTTAATTTCCAACTAAAATCCTACCTACAGGAAACCCTTCCCAGTCCCCCTTAATGTTAATGCTTTTTTTTTTTTGATCATCTTCAACTTAATTTTTATTTATCTTGTTTTTACATAATTATTTGCTTGTATTCCCTACCATTAGATCAGACCTAAACAACATATGGCCCACCAAAGGGTTTCAGGCAACTATCATGTAACCTGCAGCAACCAGCTATCATCAGCTTGATGTGACAACCACCCAAAATCCTTTGGCAGGCAGCAAGCGGCCCACAGGCTGTTTTATGTTGTGCGGGCCTGCGTTAGATTGTTTTGATATTTTCAGTTTATTCTTTAAATGTCTTGTTTATACATCATTATTTTCTTGTAGTCTCTCTCCTGTTATATTGTGAACAGTTGGGAGCAAGGCCTTTTGTGGTTTTGTTTGTTTTTTTGGAGGGAAGTGGTTCTTTGTGTCCCCAAAGCTTTAGCACAGTGCTTGATAAATTATAGGCACTGAATATTTGTGACTTTGACTTTAAGAACCTCATCATTCCTTTAAATTATTGATATATTTAAGGGTACATTAGCCATGATATTTCAGTTGAGATGCAGGAGATGCAAATTAGTGAAAGTTCAAGCCAAGTCGATTGTAATAACTTCATAACTACTATAGCACATTTACTGCAGCTGAACTTTGTTATGAAAACCATGAGTCACTGAAGCAGTGAAGGAAAAAATTCAGCATTTTTTTTTTTTTTAGCATTTATTGGTGTGCTTAGTTCTTCAGGAATATGAAGATGAATAAGACAAACCCTCTATCCTTTGTAAGTTTACACTTCGGTAAGGAAGATAAGACTCATACACAAATGTAAGGCTTCAGGCACTAATTGTTGTAAGAGGGACTATTACAGGAGTTCTGTATGAAAAGTTATATTCTGACTGTTGGGTAGGCACTAATCTAACTAAACTTTGTATGGATTTCATTAGGTAACTACAGGAAGGGAAAGGCATAGTTATAAGTTACGTTTGTTGACTGTTTAGGTAATTGAAGGTAAGTAGAAGAGTTAGACTAGCACCAAAGTGTGGAAGGCCTTGAATAAAAATAAGTTTAGATTTTTACTTTGGGGGCACTGGATAGCTATACATGTTTAAAAAATATATGTTACATGTTTTTTAAAATAAAATTTGTTAGTAATAAAGCTCATTAAACTCATTTTTAAAACACTGAAACGTGTTTTAGAAGAGAGTAATATGATCACAGTTAGGCTTTAGGTACATTACTTTGGTGGCATTGTATAGGTTGACCTGGAGTCTGGGGAAACCAGAGGCTTAGGGGGGATTACACAGGAAACCTGTAATAATCCATATTAGAGCTTGTAATGTGCTTTTATGGCCATAACACTATGCCATATGAGGTATTCTTAGCAGCCTCTAGTAAAGTAGATAGGTAAAGTGATTTTATTTGCTTATAAAAAATTTCACTTAAAGCCATTCATTGACTGATTTGTAAATAATTGCCTTCAGACTCCAAATTTAGTTAGTGTTCTGCTTTAGCTTTTTTTACCCAAATATGATAGAGTTTAACTAAAAGTTAATGATTCTCAATTTCACATGCCAGATACAATATTTTGGATACTTGAATTTTTTGGATACTTGAAACTTTTTTATTTCCACAGCTTTTTTCTTTATCAAATAACATAGTTTTATAGATGAGTAGTTGTTAGCACCATTAATATTGTTTCACCAAACTGTTTTTAAGCTGAAGCAATGGCTTTGATTGCTCAAGATGAAGAAGAATTTGAAAGAGAACACAGATTTATGCAGGTTAGTAATTTGTTTCAAGTCATTAATAATGGCTAACATTTATATTGTGCTTACTGTATGCTAAGAGGTTTATGATTATTATCTTACTTGATGTTCATAATAACGCTGGGATGTAGTTGCTATTGTTATTACTATTTTACCAATGAGGAAACTGAGCCAGACAGAGATTACGTGACTTGCTTAGGGTCATACAGCTAGTAAGTGTCTATGCCTGAATTTGAACTCAGATCTTCCTGACTCTGGACCTGATGTTCAGTAAATGTTAGTCTATTCTTAGTCTAAATGAAGGTAAAATTTAAATTTCTTTATGAATAAAAATTTTTATTTACTGCTTTAACATTTGCAATTGTTAAACTTTTTTAAAAAGTTAAAACTTTTCCCCACAACCTTCTTAGGATATTATAAATATCATAACTTTGTATATTAAGAAACTGAGGTACAAAAAAATATTAAGTGATTTGCCTGTAGTGTCACATAGCTAGTGTAACGTCTGGGATTAAAACCTAGATTTTTGTCTGATTCCACATCCAGTAGTCTTTTTAGTGTTCTGTAGTGCTTCTAGAATGTAATCAAGATAATTTCTAATGGGGTATGGATTTAAATCATGCTTATTGCATGTACCTTGTAGAGTATCAAGCACTGTGTGCTTTTGAAGCCCCCTCTTACTCCTTTATACTTAAAATATTTTGGGGTTCTCCTTGCAGAATAAACAAGTGAGTAAACCTCAGTGAGTTTTTAAAATTTCTTTGCAGTTCAGATTATCATGAAAGGATCTAAATAGTATTTCTTTGATTTTTAACTGTTAGATATAGAAAATCTTTTCATTTTAATGCATTTTCCTTATATAAAGAATTTTTTATTAGTGAACGTTATTAGAAAACTCAATATCTTGAGGCTTGCAAGCAGACAAAAAAAATTATATGCCATTGAATTTAAATATACCTGTACTCAGGTTTCCTCCTCTTGTTTATTTTTTACTTCGAAAGACAAATTACTTTACAAAGATCTTTAAAATTTAAACACTCCTAAAATTATTTTCCTCATAGGAAGAGAAAATAGATCTTCAGAACACTTCAGGTGCCCTAGGGGATACATCATGGAGTGCATCTGTTAATTATAATCTCTTAAGGAGATCACACACCACATCAGATATGGCTGGTGATGATGCCAGTTATTTGTGGCTCTCTTTAGGGGAGTTTTTTGGTCGGAGATCTGAAGCACTTGGCTGCCTTGGAGGAGGTATTAATGTGAAAAGGGTATGTATAAGAATATGCAAAGAAATATCAAAGTAGGAAGTAATTATGTTGTTAGCTGTGCTTTTTGTAGCTGTCTACTTAAATACTATCCTCAATAGATCATAATTTGCCTCAAACCTTTTAAATATAAATAATAATAATAAAGATTTGTCTTTATTTGTGTTTCACAACCTTTAAAAACTTATGTTACACTGAATTTTCATAAAAGGAAATTTATTCCTACATACGGAAATCAAAATCCAAGTGGGAAAGTAGAAACATTTTTGCATTATTAAAAGAATTCATTGAAAGTTCACTTCAGTAAACTTCACTATTTAAAAAAATAAATTATCAACTATATCTAAAATCTGACAGTGAAAATGTCACAGGACTTAACAGGTGACTTGTAATCTATTTTTAACCAACTTGAAGGAATATCAGAAATGTTCTGTTGCATCCAAACCTTAAAATGAAAGCTTGTTATACTGCATGAAAAAGTTGTATGATTTTTGCTTAAATGAAACAATTTTTTTGTTTTTTGCTGTATTTATAGAAATAGTTTGAGAGATTTTTAAAATACCATGTTTTCATACATAGGTGGTTAATAAATATTTGAATTGACAAGTGTTCATTAAAAGGAATGTTTCATGGCTATTCCAAAGTAATAAACACAGGGTTTTGTTCTACTGTGAGTTAGAAGATAAGTGTTTTTCTTAAATGTTTCCAGAAATGTTGTAATAAATCTTTGAACTGATAAGTTAGTTGGTTGGGTTTATAAACAACCTTATTGACTATCATGTAGCTATGGGAACAAATTGTAAAATTATAGGGCAATATTTAGCTCATACCTTTCAGAGAGCAGATTACCTTAAGCAGAGTGAATTATTTTTATAAAATATCTCCTCAGATTGATTTAAGTTCACAAAACTTATCTGCCAACATACAGTCATTTTTTTCTCACCTTGATCTGATTTGAGACTTGACTTTATTACCATTGTCAGCCCTGGCATCAGTTGTCTGGACAAATTTTTTTCCCCAAGCAAAACTATTTTATTACATCATGTGAAATCACTAAGAACTAGATTTCTAGTTAGATATTTTTTTTTTAAATAGCATATACATTGCTTTACATGATCATAGTTTGCAGGACCAGATAAGTGAGTGAAACTGCCTCGGACCAGACTCTGTATTGAATTAGTAGGTGAAAAGAAAATACTTTTGAATTCATCATGGTAAAAAGGATATTCACTTTTGATTTGTGTTCCTGTGTCTTTGTGAATTTGTTGATGAATTTATACGTGATGTGGTTTTTCCTCTCTTGAATGGTGAGGATATTTGAAATAAAATGTTTGAAAGATAATGACTCTGGGTGGTAGAACAAAAGAATACTACTTAGTTTAGTATCCCTCTCCCCCTCTCCTTTTCTTCCCTAAGGCACAGACAAATAGTACACCAATAATCAAATAAAACCAGAAATTTATTAAGTGTCTACTATATACAGTGTCATTTTATATAAATACATATCTACATACATATATGCATACACACACATATATATGCGTGTGTGTATGTATGGAGAAGGAGAAAGAGAGAGTTAGGATGACAAGTAAATTTGAGTTTTATTACCTTGCAAGGAGAGATTTATTTGAACTTCATTTACATTTAAATGGATGAAATAGAATACAAAATTATGAATGCATCGGAACATATAACTACTACTATTGGAGTCAGGGAAGAGCTTTATGAAAGGGGTAGTATTTGATTTGGTTCTTCAGAGATGAGACAGGTACCAATAGGTGGAATGAGTAAATTGAGGAAGAAGTACTATCATGCATTTCTATTAGTGTTCTGCAAAATAGGAATAGAGATAAGTGGGATTATTTTAAGAAATTCTTATTGACCTTATGAACAAGGCATTTATGGTCCAACTGTGAGATTATGTAAATGGCATTGTTGTACAAAACACTTTTCTGTAGTACTATTTGAATTGATTACACATATATTGTAGAGAAACTAGGATAAAGGAGAGGAACTGTTAATACAAATCCATCAGGAAATGCACATAACTTTTCAGGACTATAAAGCAAGGTATATCAAATTGAAATGATGTTTTGGTGAAATATGGTATGAGTTATTTAAAAGACACTTTTTTTGGAGGGTTGGGCATGATGGACTGTAAGATTTATGAACTACTTTGTAAAATGAACTGCATTATAGTAAAATTTCATAGAACCATTACAGTTTGAAAATTAAGAAAATAACATGTCCAATTATTTTGTAGCCATCGTTTGGTTACTTTATTACGTCTCCAGAAAAAAGAGAACCTGTAGCTCTATTGAGGGAATCTGATGTACCAGCAGACAATTTAGAGCAAGATCAAGAGCAGCATGTTGTCTTTTCAGGTAATGGTTGAAGTTTGGGGGCCTAATTAACTCTTAATATTGTAATCTTAATAGTTGCTTTCACTCAGGTCCATATTTTCTTAAATATTGGGAGAGATAGCTACTGAGCAGTCTGTCTTTTAAAAATACTCAATTTTCCTTTTCCTTATATTAAAATTTATTTAGATTAATTTAGGATTTTAGATCTTACATGCTTGTTGATTAGTTGGACCCAGGAAAGGTTTGCCTTTAGGTTTCCCAACCCCCAGATCCATATTTGCTTTTTAGAGATTTGTAGTGGCTATTAGTGACTTCAGTCATTATGGTAGCTAGATCAGATTACAGTTTCGGTAACAGAGAGTACCCATGTACTTTGATAAATAGAGGTTGATCCATTAGTAGGCTGACATTTAATTAGATGGCAGATTCTTTGATGTTACAACCACCAACTCAAAGAAAAATGTAAAATGAACCTCAGTCTTACCATAATCATGTGTATTCTGTGGTGGTTGTGGCAGAACAAGTAAGAGGGAAGGATGCCAAGAATCAGTTTGTGTTCATCTTATGAATTCATGTGAGGTCCGTGTCTACTGTGCAGTAAGTGTGTGTGTGTGTGTGTGTGTGTGTGTGTGTGTGTGTGTGTGTGTGTGTGAACAATCTTGACATTCTACAAAGTCAAGTGCAAGACATGTCACTATTTCTCAGATGTCATGGTCTTCTTCAGCAGTGAAGGACGAACACACACACACACACGCACACACACGCACAGAAGGAGAAGATGGTTCAGAGACCTTCCTTGAGGGACAAAGGAATTGACAACTGGTTTTATCATGTCTAAAGGAAAAAATAAACATAATTTCTTAGTAAACTTTAATTTTCTCCTTTTGCAGTTGCCTAAAATGTGTCTTGAGAAACACTTATTAAAAGACTACCATGAAGGCAACTGTAACTTATTTGCCAGTTTCTATGGCAGAGGGTAGAGAGATAGCAAAAGTTTTACAAAGAAGTCAAAAAAGTTTCCAGGCTAAATCAACATATACTTTAGTACTTGGGAACTTAGATGTAAAGAAAGGTATGCTTAAGAGAGGAAGCTAAAAATGTTGGATACCTCAGGAGTAAGAAATAGAACAAGTTGAAGACTTAGACTGCACAGAAATCTCTCCTATTGTATTGTGAACATTTTCTTTGGAAAGATTTGGGAGGTGCTAGACGTGGTTAGCACCAATAACATGAAGAAATTTGATCATATTTTAACAGAAAAGGAATGATTACATATATGGAAGTTATTTCCGTATTGACAGTGTTAAACCATTAGCTTTTAAGTCAAAGTTCAAAGTCATTCCCAACCAAATTAGAAGAATAAAAATGAGAACCTGGAACATGCACTTTAGCCAACTCTAGTCTAACCTTTTAATCAAACTGTTGATGCTTGAAAGTGGGGAAAAAGAAAGTTGACGTTGATATTAGACTTATTGTTTCTTAAAGAAGTTCCACCTGAGTAAATAAAGTTATTACCTTAAGTGAAAACAAAAGAGCTTTGAAACTTCAACTAACAAACTATCACCAAGGAGAGAGATGAAAGCCTAGCACTTGATTAAATGCCTTCTAAGTGTTAGGCTTGGGAACGTAAAATGAAAATTTTTTTTAAATGAAAAATCCCCCAAGAAACTTGTGTTTTATATGTTTCAGGTCCTTAATAAATGCTACTGTGTAACTATATTTTATGCAATGTAATATAGTGCAAAGTTCACTGAACTTAGAGTTGTTAGACTTGAGTTAAAATCCCAGATGAGCTACTTATGACTAACCCTAAATGTGGGCAAGTCACTCAACTGCTCTAGGCTTCAGTTTCCTCATCAGTAAAATGAGGCAGTTGGACTAGATGCCATGGCAGGTTCTTGATACTGCTAGAACTGTGTTTCTAAGTCCCTCTCTATTCTTGGCTAGAGCCCTTCTCACTTTGGTTTAGTTAAAGACCATGTTGCTATCATGGCCAATGGGATTTTGAAATTGAAGAATGGAATGCAGTCAAAAGTGAAACTTCATGGTATAATGGTACTACAGGAACCAGAAAACTGATTGAATCCTGGATCTGATAGTAAGATAAGCTTTGTGACCTTGCACAAGGCACTTCCTCACTGAAGGCTTGAGTTTTGTTACCTTGAAAACAGGAGGTGTTAGGTCTTTAAATTGTATTTATGCTATGAGAGTCTATAAACTATACCTTATTTTAAGTAAATTATTTTAAGTTCAAATTTTACTTATTTAAAATATTTGAGCACTAGTTGTGCTAATGGTTGTGTGGGTTATAAAATTGTATAAAAGTAGTCCCTGTCTTCAGGGAGTTCAAAATCTAGTAGGTAAAATAAGATAGAAGATCAGCTGGGGTAAAGGAAAGTAAAGCAGAAACTATTATATGCAGTCATTAGGAATATTTTTCTGTCATCCTTTTTCTTTTATTTTTATTTTATTTTTTTTAATGTTTTACAATCATTTCCTTAAAGTTAAGATTTTATCCCCCCCACCCTTCCCCTACTGCCCCCCTCCCTCCCCATGATAGCATACAATTTTGTATAGGTTCTACATATACTTTCCTATTGAGTACATTTTCACTATAGTCATGCTATGTAGTCGAACTAAAATAAATGGAAGAAATCATATAACAAATCAAAACATAATACACTGAAACCGACACACACACAAACATGATCGCTACATTCTGTAAATGACTTCCATATTTCTTTCTCTGAGTGTGGAAGGCATTTTGCCTTAGAAGACCACCATTGGGATTTTTTTTTTCTCAGTAAGTTCTTGTGTTATTACAAAGTTCCAAGTCTACCAGAAAAAACTCTCACACACTGTGGTCGTTGCTGTGCACAAAGTTCTCCTGGTTCTGCTCCTTTCTCTCAGCATCAGGTCACATAAGTCCTTCCAGGCCTCCCTGAAGTCTTCTTGTTCATCATTTCTTATGGCGCAATAGTACTCCACTACATTCATATACCATAATTTATTCAGCCATTCCCCAATTGATGGGCATCCCCTTGACTTCCAGTTTTTGGCAACTACAAAGAGTGCTGCTATAAATATTTTTGTACATGTGGGACCCTTTCCCGTTTTTATAATCTCTTGGGGATACAGTCCTAGTAGCGATATTTCTGGGTCAAAGAGTATGCACATTTTTGTAGCCCTTTGGGCATATTTCCAAACCATTCTCCAGAAAGGTTGGATGATCTCACAGCTCCACCAACAATGAATTAGTGTTCCAACTCTCCCACATCCTCTCCAGCATTTATCATTTTCTTGTTCTGTCATGTTTGCCAATCTTATAGGTGTGATGTGGTACCTCAGAGTTGTTTTGATTTATATCTCTCTAATCAATAGTGATTTAGAGCACTTTTTCATATGATTATAGATATATTTGATTTCTTCCCCTGAAAATTGCTTGTTCATATCCTTTGACCATTTATCAATTGGGGAATGACTTGTGTGGTTATATAGTTGAGTCAGTTCTCTATATATTCTAGAAATGAGGCCTTTATCCCCGAGCTTAGCTGTAAAATTTTTTCCCAATTTACTACATCCCTCCGAATTTTAGTTGCATTGGGTTTGGTTGTGCAAAAACTTTTCAGTTTAAAGTAATCAAAATTATCCATCTTGCATTTCATAATGCTTTCTATCGTTTCTTTAGAAAAAAATTCTTCCCCTCTCCATAACTGTCATCCTTTTTCTGTGAATAGTATGCTTACAATCTACATGTGCTTTATATTGTTTCTAGTAACTGGTTGCGATTCTATTTAAATAATATTACAACTTCATGATACTCATTATTAATAATATCAAGCATTAGTTGAATATCATTGTGTATAAGAAAGTGCTCTGATTTAATCATGATTCTTACCCTGCGTTTATGTAAGACTCAACAGTTGTAAAGCATGGATTACTTTGATACTTTTTTCAGGGGAGCAATTAAAATTCACATTGTTATGTAACAAACTGTAGAGTTAGGAGTTTGTCCCCAAAACAAAACAGAATAGGTCTTAACAGCTGCTCTCTTATTTATTATCTCAGTTCGTTCTTAGTGAAAGATAGAATTATCTTTTTTGGCAGTAGCCATTTCCCTTTGTCTTTACCATCATGGATTAACCATATCAACCCTGTTGTTTCTACGTTACATTGCAAATCTTAAAAAGTTTTTTTTTTCTTCAGAAGATGTAAAAGAAAGATCCAGGGAGCCAGTATGTGATGGATCAACTACATTTAACATTAACAATTTGGAGACCACTTCACAAATAGATGAAAATGATAAGATTTTTAAAGAAAGAGCAGAGGTATCTTGACCTTTTTATGAATAAATCACATTTAAGAAAAGTTACTGATTACTCTTATATAGAAGGGAGGATAGCTGGTACTCACTTTTTCCTCTCCAAAATTATCTCTTTAGCATTTAAAGAGAACAAAATGCATGTTTTTAAGAATTTATTCATTGCTTGAACATATTACTTTGTAAACATGCTTATTTCTGTACAGGGTAAAATGTATTTCTCATTTTTATGTTAGACTTAATTGTAACGGTTTCTGATGGCCCCCCTGAAAGTTATTTTTTACCATAATTTTATCTAATGATCAAATCTAGAACTTGCTTAACTTAGTGGCTAATTCCTACCTAATTGTGTACAGGGTAGATTTGAATGATTTCAAGACATACAGGATAACCCATATGACCTTTCACAAAATAAAACGTGACATGCTGTCATTAAAAATATATGCATTTATTAAAAAAGTAGCATCTTCTCTTTTTCTTTCTCCTCTTTGTATATTCTTAGCAGCTTTGCCTGTTCAGATGTGGGTACTTTTTAAGCTTCTGGGTCTTAATTATCCCTGCTTTAATTTGTCCTTCATCTGAAGCATTGAAGGAATCAATCATAACCTTTCTTAAAATGACATTTTTTTCTTGATGCATGTATTGATTTTTTAAAATTGAAATTGTTTAGATTTGTAAATCCCTTTAAGAGCCTGTGATTGAAGCTAATACGTAAATATTGATGTTTTACTGGGCCTCTTAGATGTTGGAATTGATACATAGAGGTACTCATAATGATCATATAATACTTACATATATACGTGCATATACATCTCAATTGAATTAGTTTACCTTGAATATGAAACTCTTTTCATTTTTTTTAGGACGCTTTGGTCACCGAAAGCAACAATGAAAAATATGAGGACAAGATTTCTGATTGTAGTGATACTATACTCCATATAAGTACCATTGCTTCAGCTATTGATAATGCTTCAGTGAGTGCTGATCCTTCCCAGTTAGCTGCTATGATGATGGCACTTTCAAAAAAAAGCAAACAGAAGATTTTTCTAGAAGCTAGTAATAAAGAAAGGGATTTTTCTTCGGTGAATCAAATGTTACCTAATCATTTAGAAAGTAATGGAACCAATTCATTTGATATGGAGAAATACCTCAAAAAAACAGAAGTCAGTGGATATGAAGGCAGTTCTGATAAGTTTTTGAAAACTGGGTTATCTAGTATCTGGGATTTATCCTTATCCAATAAACAAACTACACAAGATTTTCTTGAAGTAGATTTACACACTGCCAGTGTAAATGTTAGGGAACCAGAAGAAAATCCAGATGTTATTTTTAATAAAGAAACAGAATTAGTAAATCAGGAGTCATTTGCTGCATCTGATTTAAGTAAAAATATTGAAAAACACTGGGATAACAAACAATGTGCAGAAAATACTCCTGATAAAATTATTGCTAACCAATTATCACCCAAACAAATGTTGGCATTTGGTAAAAGTAATGTAAGAGAATCCTTAATGGATGATACTACAGAAAATGAAAGGTCACTCAAAACTGAATCTTCTTCATTAAAGCAAATTGCAAGCAAAACCAGGAACCCTCTAAATTCATTCCTTGCTAACGTGGATAGAGAAACAGTTGATAAGATGTTTTCCAATAATGCCAAAATACCAGATGTTGGTAGAGGTGGAAAACCCACACTGATCAGCACCCCAAAGCCTAGTAGTTATTTGCCAGTGAGAAATTTCACCACAACATTCAACTGGACACCTGTAGAATGTAAAGAAATGCATGACAGAGAAACCCAAAAGCAAAATGAGGATAATTGTGATCCACACAGCAGTGGCAAATCTGAAATTTGCCTCCAAAATATTGGTAAGTGTTCCTGTATACACATGTGTGTTTGTGTTATGTGATCAGTTTCACCACATTTCATAGTGTTTTTCTTTCCTGTTTTCCTTGAGGAACAAACTGTTGTTTAACAGATTTGAAAAACACTTCTCTTGAACGGGATGCACAGTGTGTAGAAGATGAACAGTTTAGCTTTAGACCTTCAGCTTCACCACTGATTCATTCTTCTCCTAGTGAAGTTTCTGAAACAGGGTAGGTATTTTTTGAAGTATAAAGTATATCATATCCTTATATCCCGCTTTTAAGAATGTAAATTGAAAAATGTGCTTAAATTTTGACGGATCTTTTAGTTGTAAAAGATAAAAAGGAGAAAATCAAGTGATTTGATAAACAGCTAAGTTTGATTTCTAGGAATTAATTGATTTTCAGTGTTCACAGTAGATGATTCCATAAACTGTCCCTGTATTTGTACATCTGTCCCCAAACATGGTAATGACTAACTTTTGAAAGCATAAATAGAGAACTGAATGCTTCAGGCCCAGTGTTCTTTGTTGATTGTTTTGGGTGCAGCCTTAACATACATCATTTCATGGCTATAACCAACACTGTACATATATTCGACTTAGAATTATTGCACATGCAATCAAGATTTTAGTTTAAGCAGATTACAGAAAAGAGGAACCTTTTTTTGCATTGTGAAATTGCAGGTAGGTGACATAGTGGATAGAGCACCAGGCCTGGAGTCAGGAGAACTTCAATTCAAATTTGACTGCAGACACTTGTTAGCTCTGTGATTCTGAGCAAGACACTTAACCTTGTTTGTCTCAGTTTCCACATTTGTAAAATGAGCTGGAGAAGAAAATGGCAAACTACTCCAGTATTTTTCCCAAGAAAACCCCAAATGAGGTCTTGAAGAATCAGATGCAGCTGAAATGAACAACAACAAAAATTGTTAAGGAGAACACTAGGCATAAAAATTCTTCCTTTAAATCCTGTAAGTTTTCTTTTTTATAAATAGGATTCTTTGCTTCAGCAATTCACATTTTTTATACTAATGGAAGGAAGCAGTATTACAAGTTAAAAATATATTTTGATTGTACAATGAAATTTTTATCTGCAAATTTTTTGTGGGGGGATCAATGGGATCTTATCTGGGAATTTACAGGATTTGAAGCAACATGAAGTGCCTTCTGGTTTTTGTTTTGTTTTGTTTTGTTTTGAGGAGATTGCAAAGGATTGGAAGCAAATTAGATGCCCATCAATTGGGAATAGCTAAGCATATTATGATAATGTGAATATAATGGAATCTTACTGCCACATATAAACAAATAGGAAAAACTCAGAGAAACTTGGCAAGAATGTGTACATTAATATGCGTGAAGTAAGAACCAGGAAAAAAAACAGACAACTCGATTAACAGAGTAAATAAAAAAAATTTACAAAGCTAAATGGTCCATAATTATACAACTGAACTTATTCTCAGTGAAGAATGAGAAAGGGCACCCTTTCTTCATTGAAGAAGTAGGGGTTTTTGGATGTGGGTTGTTGTTAGATGTGGTTGATATTTTTATTGATTTTGCTGAATCGTATTTTTCTTTTTAAATCCTTGTTACCAGAGAGGGGGTGAGCAAGATTGGAATGGAGAAAAGGGTATGTTTGGAAATAGATAAAATTTTAAAATATCAGGTTTTTAAAAAAGGAAGTGCCTTGGAACATTCAAACTGCACAAAATAATGAGCACATAAAATTTTAGAAACACTGTTAAACGTTTGAGTTGCCTTATCTTTTAAGAATACTAGCCTTGAATCAGACTCAGTCTTGCTTTAATCTTATTTGGCTTGACATCACTCAGTGGAAAAGGAACATAGGGAAGTTGCACAGAGCTTGTAAGAGTTTGTAAGGAGGTTGTAAGGAAAACTGAGTTCTGTGTAGTTGGACATTTTAAAGTAGAAGAGACTGGACCACTTGTTGAATCTATTATAGTGTGTGTTCCTGTTCACACCTAATTTGGATTAGATAATTTCTGTGAGGTTTCTTACAGCTCTGTACCTATTCTGTGTTGTCCTCTTGTTAAACTTGGTTACATATCTCTCTTTGACAAAATTATTTTGATTTTGAGGCCTATCTTAGTAGTTGACAGATATGAAGAAAGTTTAATAATTTCTTTTCATCTTCCTTAGTTCCAGGCTGTTATTTTGAGAGTTAAATCAATAAAGAAACAAAGTTAAAATTAACAAATTAGTTAAATAAAAGAGGTTGTTAAAATCACCAAGCATCTTTCCTAATCATTTTGAGGATAGTCTTTTTGAGTTCTGAGAATCTGTATATGATTCACGTTCTTCTTGTTTGTGTTTCTAGAAATGTGAACGTAAAGATTTTGGCCTATTTTTACTATCCAGGTTCTTCTGAGGTACTATATGATAAATACTTTCCAACAACTGAAAATGCTTGTTCTAATTCCAAATACCCTTATAAAAATATATTCTCCATTTGTCCTTTCATTTTGACAGTATTTTTAAAGGACCATAGTAATACGCCAACATATTTATTACCACTGCATGTTGACTTTGTTTACATTTTTGTGGTAATTGTTATACTCTTTCGGCTCTTCTTCCTACACTTTGGATCATGTCATGTTTCTTTAAATTTTTACGTACTTGTCATTTCTTAGAGCACAGTAGTATTCCATTTTGCTTCTGTCACAACTTAAGATAATAAAAATAATAACAACTAACATTTATACAGTGTATTAAGGTTTCCAAAGCTCTTTACAGATATTTAATGTCATTTGATCCTCACAACAACCCTGGGAAGTACATGCTAATATTATTCCTCTCCGTAAGAAAACTGAGGCAAACAGCTTAATTGGCTAGCTCACATGAAATAACTAGTAAGTGTTTGAGGCCAGTTTTGAACTTAGGTCTTCCTGACTCCAGGTCCAATATTCTAACTGTTCCATTACCTAGCTGCTTCTCAATAATAGATAAAGAGCTGGGAACATCCACAGAAGCTGTCTAGTCTAAGTTCTTTATTTTATCAACAGATTTGTTTAGCCATTATCCAGTTAGATTTATTTTTGCTATTAGAAATAATGCAGCTATACACTTTTTTGATACTTTGGCATTTTTTCTTGCTTTCAGTAAATTCACTGGCATATAGTTTCACTTATAGTCTTAATAATAAAGACTGTAAGTGTTTGAAAAGGATATAGACAATTGAGGAATTACCTTTACGTGATTCTAGATTGTTTAGTTGAATGTTTCAACCACTTCACAACCCAGTGAGCGGTGTAATAAACTTGTTTGTCTTCCTGTAGCCTTTCTAGCAATTTTTCCTTTTATAATATTTTTGAACTGCTATTGAACTTTTGCATTTTAACTTACAATAATTATTTATGGACATATTTTCTCTGCTCAAGAGAAAGCTATTTGAAAATAAGACCTTAGAAAATGGTCTCAATCTTTCTGTTGATTAGATCAGTCTCTCATATACTGTACTTGCTCAATTAATATCAACGTTTTTTCCAGCCTACTGCCTGAGTAACTACTGATGAACAGATTTCCCTTATCCAAGTTTCCGTGGTTTTTATCTCTGTTGATGCTGTGAACTCAATAGTAGCACTGTCTTATTGGAGGGTGCGTTTACTTGTTGGTACCCAGTACCCAGTATGTTATAATTTGGGGGAAGATTTTCTAAAAAGCCATAAATGGTTAGTTTATATGTAATGAAATGATTGCTTTTTATAAGTAGAATTTATAGACAATCTGAAGCTTTAGATAAAATGTTTTATTCAGTTGTAGAATAGAAATTTTAAGTGCACTTACTAAAAAAGAAGTTACTTGATTTACTTAAATAGATTACTTGTATTGTCCTTGTATCTTTCAGTTGAGTCTTTTAAATATGATAAAGACCACATAGTAATGGGAGTTTAATTTTGAGGTAATTTAAAGAAAACTTGGTGGTTTGATAGTTTTTGTCACAGTTTACTTCAGTTTGTATTCATTACTATTTAAAGAGGCTATAAAGATTCAAGAGGTATACCTCACTTTTGAAATATGACTAGTTAAGACAATGGCAGAAATTCTAAGGATATTGAACCAGATATTACATTGTACTTCATAACACCTAGGCTTTCCTTTTTTCTTTCAGACCTGAATCAAATTTTCTTAGCTCATCAGTTCATCTTCAGAGACATTGTGATGGTACATTACCCCCATGTTCAAGTCCTTCTATGGCTAGGTTGACTTACGTCTCTGTCCGTGATAGCACCTTTCCTGCCACAGCTGATGGTGATATTTCTGGGAAAAGTGAGGTAATACATCTAGTTTTTATCAGTCTGCATGCTTCATGGTAGTGACATAATCACATATGATGACATAATCATTTGTACCTCAAATCACAGACTTTATGGAATTTTGGAAGTGGAAAAGACCTTAAAGATAATGGAAGTGGTATGTTTATGTTCATATATAGTCCCCACAGAGAAAGAAAAGCATTTGTAATACAAATGTGGAAAAATTACTTGGTTTGGAAAAGATTTAATTCATATAGGCATGAACTGAATGCCTCTTGTACATGTCAAATGATACATGTATGGCAGCACAAATTTTTTTATAATATACAAATTTTTTAAGATGCAAAATTAGTTTTCTGAGTTTGGAAATTTTAATGTGGAGATGGTATCTGATTGATACAGGAAATACGTATATATTTATCTAAAGAACCTATATAAATATATGAGGACAGTTTGACTATCATTTACAATATTTCTTTACTTTGTTTTAAATAAGTTTTTTTTTTTTACATTTAGAGTGATGCTCCTAGTGAACTAAGCACAACAATTGTTCGATCCAGTCCAACTCTTTTAGAAGATCAGGCTGTGGAAAATGTCAAAGAGACGGTGCCGTTACAAAACAGTGATAAAGTCTCAGGTGTTAATTCAAGCAACTTGGATAAGAATGTAGAAACAGATCAGCCTGCTACTTCAGGTGGCAAAATTGAAGATGCACTATCAAACTCTAAAGTTCCTGAACATTCTTCTCTTAGAAGTACCCAGCCATTCCCTAATAATGAGTTGGGCCAAGTAATTGAGTCTTTATCGAGTAAATCATGTCTCTTCCATCCACCTTTGTCAAGTAAGATAGATATACCTGTGTCTTGCCAGGACTATGTGACCCAAAGTCAAGAATTAACGTCTACAAATGTGTTACTGCCATACAGTGGTTTAAACAGCCATATTCAATTACCTCAGAATACTTCAGGTGACCAACATGTGCCAGTCTCCAGCTTTAACTCTCAGGGACCTGCTTCTGAAATGCAGGCTTTGTCTGGTGCAGTTCCCACACTCCTTAATAGGAATTCTATTACAACAGCACCATTTAATGCACAGCAGTATTTGAGACCTGTGTCAACCGGAAATGTTGCTTTGCCTCAATATCATATTGGCAGTTCTACAGTTTGTGGTTATTCAGGAGGATATTCTTGTACTGCCATTCCAGGAGAACACATTCAGAATTCTGTTGCAGTGGGAATGTGTTTAGGATGTAATGTTGGTTCTGGATTATTGGGTCCTACTTCCCTTTGTAATGCTCATTCTAATACATTAAATCAGAATCTTTTAAGTACCATAAAACCATTTTCTGGGCCACCCGTTGGAACTTATGGAATTGAACTCTGGGAATCACGAATTGCCTCGGAGTTTGGTAAGAAATTTTTTTCTTTGTTATAAGTTTGCTTAATGTAAGATAAGAAATGAATTGTAGAAAGAGATTATAAAGCTAAATCACAGAATTTTTATTTTGAAATAGACCTTTTTGCACATTAAGATTTTTCTAAATTAATGAATTTAATCATTAACAAAGCAGAAGGAGCATATGCAAAAAAACTACATAAGTCTTTAACGTACATCTTAACGGCAGAAACAGATTAACAGTGGACAAAAATTATCTTTTTATTTTACTTTGGGGTTTGGTAAGAAACTTTTTTCTTTATTATAAGTTTGCTTAATGTAGGATAAGAAATGAATTGTAGGAAGAGATTATAAAGCTAAATCACAGAATTTTTATTTTGAAATAGGCCTTTTTGCACATTAAGATTTTTTTAAATTAATGAATTTAATCATTAACAAAACAGAAGGAGCATATGGAAAAAACTACATAAATCTTTAACGTACATCTTAACAGCAGAAACAAATTAACAATGGACAAAAATTATCTTTTTATTTCTATCTTGAAATTCTGTTTTGTTTTATCTTTTTTCTTCATTGAGCTGCAGTCAGTGTATATATACTATTTTGACTGTGCTTATCTTTTTACATCACTTTTAGTATTTTTATGTATCCTTATATTTTGTCATTAATATTACATAAATTGTAATTTATGTGTTCAGTCTCCATTTGCTAGATGTGTTATTTCTAGTTTAGTGCTATCATAGATACTGATATTAGTGAAAAATAGGTCCTTTTTAACCTTTTCATGATATTCTGAGAATAACTGGCCTCAGAGTGGAGAAAGCCTGGGTTTGAGGCCTTTCTTTGACATACACTGGCTGTGTGACCCTGGGTAAGTCCTTTCTTAATGCCCTGGGCAAAGTTGTCTGTTAAGTTGAGAACAGGTGCTAATCTACATTGGTAGAGGCAGTTTTTCTCCTATATATGATATCCTTGAATCAGATGAAACACAGGAGTTTTAATGATTAAATGGAGCTTGGGCTGAGACCAATTGCTGTTGACCAGTCTGTGAGAACAGTGATTTGATTTAATTTTTGGTTCTTTCAGAAAGAGATCTAACCTGATTTCTGTGATGAAAATTTACATTCTTTAGGCAGCATGTGGACCTAGGGAGATTACAAAGATTGTTTTCGGCCATTGTTGCCCAAGAAAACCATGCCATCAGAGAAATGATGACATGACTTGTACTTGACTTTGTTTTGAGTGAGGGAGGGCTATGCAGGTCACCAGCCTCACTTCTCCTCCAGAGTCATCTGAATCCAGTGGTCAGATATTCATCAGGATGACTGAAGATGACCCAGGATGCAATGGGAGACCTTGGGCCCTTTAGGCCAAGGTCTTTATAGGTACTCACTTAGGGTGAGGTAATGCCCATTCACTGAATAGACCTGTTTAAGAAGTAGCCAAGGGCATGGCCCTTTTAATGAGGCCAAGAAAAACAAAGACTTCAGGCTGGGAGGGAAATTGCAACAGTGACTGTTGATAATCACTCTAAAGATAGGAGGGTCCAGAAGAGCCCTTAGGGAGGGGCCCATTGGCATCCCAGTGAAAGGACGGGACAGGAAAGGGAAAAGGAAAAGAAACTAGCCAGTAAAACCCAAGTCAAGTGGACATCTTTTGGCTATCCAAATTTACGTTCCTTTGGAGAAGAGGAGAAAGGGGAGTGGAGGCAGACAGAGGAGGAGGAGCTGGGTTTCCATTCAGCCAGCTGTGTCTAGTCACAGGATTGTGTTCGTCTTTGGTTGCTGAAGAAGACCATGTCATCAGAGAAATGATGACCTGACTTGCACTTGATTTGGTTTTGAGTGAGGGAGGGCTGTGCAGGTCACCAGCCTCACTTCTCCTCCAGAGCAATCTGAATCCATTATGTTGTAGAAGAGGAATTTGAATACAGGTCTTCCTTACTCCAAGTTCAGCTCTCTATTATACCTTGCTATTTTCTTTCCTATAGTATTATATCACCTGCAGTTATATCTTTGTTGCCAGTACTTATTTTTTCAAATTTTTCGTAGACTGGAGAGAGTAAATAGCCATGTTTTACACTTGCTTTTTAAATAGGAATGATTTAAGTGTTTATGATTAGGTAAGGGTTGAAAATATTTTCTGTTGTTTTAAGAACATATTCCAGTATTCTTACTTAAAAATATTTTAAACATAAATATATACTGCTTTTATTATAGGCTAAATGAGATATCTTTTTTTAATTGATATTTATCATCTGATATTACACTGTCTTTACATTTCCATTTCATAAATTATAATTTGTCATAAGTAACTCATATACTTCTGATTTGGGGTTAAATAATTTTACATTGATATTCTGGATCAGTTCTAGGCCAATATCTTTTTTCTAAGTTTTATCTTTATCATTTTAAAAGAAGGATAAAGGAATCAGAAGCATATTTTTCTTACAGAAAAAACTGAGTTTGCTGCTTTCTTTCTCAGATTTGAAATGTTTTTTCACTAGCTTTATTACTCTGATATAATTTTTGGTTATTTCCCTTTATTTGTTAGCATATTGTATTTCTTTTCAATGTGTTTTAGGAGCAGACTGAACTTGAGTCTCGCTTTTTCTGGTGATATGGGCATTGCATTCACTATAAATTTTCATATGGTTATGTGTCAGTGAGTATGTAGTCTTCATATGGTCATCAACTTGGCTGTGTTCTTTCATTTTTATAACAAGTAGTGTTTAATTTAAAATCTCAGCCATTCTTACACCTTTCACTAATCATGTAATTATCTGCTGCTATATTCATTGTGATCAACAAACAGTTCCCTACTATGTACTTGTATCATCTTTGACCCAGCATGAGTAGTTTTTATGTATATTTAATAGTCATTTTCTGAACTTATTTTTCCATTTTGTGTGTGTTGTTTATAATTTTATTTTCTGCTGTAGTAAATGAGTGGTTGTTTGTATTTACCTTTCACTCCTCAGGTTTTCTATTACTGATTGTTTTATTTTTCATAAGCGTATAGATTCATAGCTCTTAGGAAATTCATCTAGTTTAATTTTCTTCTCCCAATGAGAAAACTGAGTTATTCAGGAAAGTTAAAATGACCTGCTGAAGATCACAAAGTTCATAAGTAGCAGAATGAGGGTTCAGACCTATGTCATCTAAATTTAAAGCAGTGTTCTTTGTGCTTTGCCAGCCTGTTTCCAGATATATTTTTTTAAATATTTTGTTTTTAGATTAAACTTTTTTCCTATGACTTTATTTCTATAAATACTTATATTCTTGTGATTTTTTTCTTAATAGTATTATTTTTAAAAAATTGTTGGTACCTTAAGTCTTAGATAAATAATCACAGGTTAGTAGCACATCTTCTCTTAACTTTCCATTGGACCCTCTCTTGTAATCAAGAATAGTTTTTTAAAAACACTTTATGATGGGAAAAGATGGTGCTCACCCAAATATTTATTGGAGTTTTAGTCAGCTGTTTTGGCACTTACTGAATATATCATTCCTTTCAAATCCTTTACCGATTCCTGGAGTGATTGTGGAGAAATCCCAAAAAGCTGAGTTCAGCAGGTGTCTAGTATTATCAATAGGTAATTATCTTGAGAAAACCTATCTGGGAGCCAATGTGGCAGATTACAGCCTGGACCCAGCTGAACTTGCTCAACATTCTCCTTCAGACAACTTTAAAATAATGCTTCAAATCATATTTTGGAGCAGCAGAGTCAAGAGAAGGTCAGAGGGAGACACTTTTTCTACTTAAGAGAACCTAGGAGGTTGGCAGAAGAGGTCTGTGTCACTAGAATGGACATAAGTCCAGAGCATGGTAGGAGCACCAGCAGTAGGCTTTGTAGGGAGGTGGCTATGACAACAGCTGTTTCGGAGGCTGTCAGCCAGGTAAGGGGATCAGACAATTGATCAGAAATAGATTAAAGGGAACTCTTTGCTGGCACTGTGTACAGCTGGAGCTGATTAACAACTCATGATTGGCAGTTGTTCATGAGCAGTTTCAGGTCACAGTCCAGGCTAGAGAGGAGTGCTTGTGATTGGTTACAGACCATGATCACAGTTCCAGGGCCAAGAAGATCACCATCATTTGCAGTGACTGGGGAACAGGGGACCTGGTCTCAATCCCAGGGCCAAGAAGAGTGCTAGTGCTTGCATATGAAAGGGAGCAGGGGCACTCCTTAGATAAAGAACAGAGTGCAAACCAAGAGAGCAGTGACTACACCATATTTAAAACACCAGACTCGTAGAACCAGTTGTGATAACAGTGGCACAAAAAGGCCTAAAATTTGATGCAGTGCCTCTACTCCCACATGAGCAGATGCTAACTTCAGCATAAAATTCAGAGTGAAGAAATAGACTGGGAGAATGAGCAAATGGCAACAAAAGAACCTGATCATAAAAAACTACTGTGGCAGCAGGGAAGGCCATCAAGACAATAAACTTAGATGACAACAGTGTGAAAACAGCTGCAAGCAAACCTCAAAAAAAAAAAAAAAAAAAAAAAAATACTAATTGGACTCAAGACCAGCAAGAATTCCTAGGAAAGTTAAAGTGGTAAATGTGGTAAAGGAAAAATTGGGAAAAGAAATCAGAGATGGAAGAAAATCATGAAAAGAAAGTTAACAGCTTGGAAAACTAGGCACAGAAGAAATATTGTTGAAAATAACTCCTTTAAAAAGCAAAATTGACCAACTGAAAAAAGTATCCAAGCTCACTAAAGAAAATAATTCCTTAAAAAGCAGAACTGGGCAGTTGGAAGCTAATGACTCTGTGAGACTTCAAGAAACAATAAAACAAAGTCAAAAGAATGTAAAAATAGCAGAAAATATGAAATATCTCACTGGAAAAAACAACTGATCTAGAAAATAGATTGAGAAGAGATAATTTTAAAATTATTGAACTACATTAAAGCCATGATCAAAAATAGAGCCTAGACATTATATGCCAAGAAGTTATCAAGGAAAACAGTCCCAATATCTTAGATCCAGATATTTAATTTTTATTTAGCTTAAACTTTAATTTAAAATATTTTTAATATTTAATGTTTTATTAATTATATAAATATGTCACATTAATATATTATAATTGCATATTAATATAATTTAATATGTTAATACTATAATAAGTATAATATATAATATGTAATTATATATAATAATATATTTAAATATTTAGAATTAATTTAAAATTTTTATTTAATTTAAAATAAAAATTAAAAGAATCCACCATCCACCAATCACCTCCTAAAAGGGATCACAAAATGAAAACTCCTAGGAATATTAGAGCCAGATTTTAAAACTTAAAGGTCAAGGAGAAAATACTGCAAGCAGCCAAAAAGAAACAATTCAAATATGGAGCCTCAGTCAGAAATCACACAAAATTTAGCAGCTTCTATGTTCAGGGAGTGGAAGGTGTGAAATAGATATTCTGGAAGGCAAAGAAGCTAGATTACAACTAAGAATAACCTACCCAGCAACACTGAGTATAATCCTTTAGGAGAGGAAAAAGGATATTCAGTGAAATAGAGGACTTTCAAGCATTCCTGATGAAAGGACCAGACATGAATAGAAAATTTGGTATTCAGATGCAAGAATCAAAAGAAGCATAAAAAGGTAAACATGAAAGAACAGTTATAAGGGACTCAAAGTTAAATTGTTTACCTTTCTATATGGGAAGATTCATGTAATTCCTAAGAATTTTATGATTATCAAGACCATTAGGAGGATTCTAAATAGAAAGCATGGATGGCAGTTGACTATGTTGGGATAATCTCTACAAAAGTAATGTAGAGGTGAGAAAGGGGAAAGGAGAGATAGAATGGGGAAAATTTTCTCATGTAACAGGCAAGGAAGAGTTTTTACAGTGGAGGACGAGTTGGTCAGTCCTTGACCCTTATTTTAATCAGAATTGGTTCAAAGAGGGAACAGTATATACACATTCAATTGGATATAGAAGTCTATCTTACCCAATAAGGGAATAGAAGGGGAAGAGAATAAGTGATATGAGGGAGGAGGCTGATAGAAGAGAGGAAGGGTAGATTAAGGGAGGTCAGAGAGACATGATAGGATAAATAGAAGATAAGATGGAGATAATCAGAACTTTGAATGGGAATGGGAGGAGCTAACCCATAACATGGAAGTGATTAGTGGAATGGATTTGAAACTAGAATCCAGCAATACATTGTGTATAATAGATACACTTGAAACATATCAAGACCCTCACAAAGGTAAAGACCTTGAGCAGAATTTATTATGCTTTAGCTGAAGAGAAAACAAGGGTAGCAGTCATCGCAGACAAAGGAAAAGCAAAAAGAGACTTCATTAAAAGATAATCAGGGAAACTAGTTGTCTCGCCAGTTAGAGTATAAGGTCCTTGTGAGTGGGCATTGTTTCATCATGTCTCTGTCCTAAGTAGGTATTACAGTGCCTGGCATGTAATAGACACTTTATAATTGCCTGTTGATTGATTGAAAACACAACTAAATAGTATACTTTGTTAAGTTTTATCTTGTTGGCAAACTGATTTTCAATGATCAATGTTTAGAATAGCTCACATGTACTTGGTATATTTGCCACTGCTAATAATTTTTTGACATTTTAATTGTTTTTTGTTACATGTGCTTTGTGCATTAGCATATAGGTCTCTGAAACTTATACTTGACTCATTTCCTAGAAATTAAAACTCTTTGTAAATATTAAGTATTACAAAAAGTTAGGTATCATTATTAGATACTATTTAACTGTTTTATATACATATATATATATTTGCCTTTTTTCTTTATGTAATCTAGATCAGTTTTGTGTAAACCTTTTTTTTTTCCCCTTTTTTCTTTATGTAATCTAGATCAGTTTTGTGTTAACCTCGAAATAGAAATGGATTCCTGCTGGCCACATAATGACTTAGAAAACCACAAATTACCTTTAACTATATCATGTTGTCTTTTTATTATCTTGTTAAACATTTCCAAGTTACATTTAATCTGGTTCAGGTTGCACTTGCAGGCCACCAGATTGACACCTCTGCCCCATCTTAGGGGTCAATAAATTGCCCTAGCAGCTGTCTGCTTTTTGTGTAGTTGCAGGGAGCTAAGGATGGATTTTACATTTTAAAGTAATGTTTTATTGTGTTTAAAAATGTAAAAACCATTCTTATCTTCTTTCAGATTTTGCTCAAGGGCCATAGTTTGTTGATTCCTGATTTCGATTTATCTTGTATTTGGGTATTAATCATCTTTTTCCTCTATTGTTAGCTTTAGGTTTTGTAGATAGAGTGCTGTACCTGGAGGACCTGAGTTCAAGCCTGGTCTTAGTAGCTTAGTAGCTTAGACACTTAGTAGCTGTATGACCCCCAGGCAAGTGATTTAACTTCTCTTTTCCTCAGTTTCCTCAACTTTAAAATGGGAATAGTAGATTATAATAGAACTCCAAATAAGTGGGGTCCTTTATTATTCATTCATTATTAATATTCATATTCCTTCACTTTATTATTACATAGATTTTTTGTTCAGTTGTTTTTCAGTTGTGTCTAACTCTTTATGACCACATTTGGTGTTTTCTTGGCAAAGATACTTGAGTGGATTACCATTTAGTTCTCCAGCTCATTTTACAGATGAGGAAAATGAGGTAAAACAGGATTAAATGACTTGTCCAGGGTCATATACGTAGTAAATGTCTGAGGCCAGATTTGAACACAGAAGTTGTCTTCCTGACTCTAAGTCCACCACTCTATCCACAGTGCCACCTAGCTTCCCCTCATACAGCATTAATAGACTTATAATCTTTCTTTCCCCCAGAACTAATCCTCTTTTTCCTCCTGACCTAGTAAATTTATAGTATATTCCTATGATAATTAATTTTATTCTATTTTTGATTTCATTCCATCTCAGCTAAAGAATCTCCTATGTATTTTCGCACTCCAGGCATCTTTTCAGTGGTAGGACCAGTGTTATCTCAGTGCAAGTTCTTTTCAGTACTTGTCTGTACTCTTGAAATAAGTATCTAATTGATTCCCTGATGCCCATCATTCCCAATTTATCATCTGCCTTCATAGCTACCAGAATAATCTTCCATGAGCAAACATCTGACATGGTAGCCCATTCCACTTATGGACAGCAAGTTTTTCCTGACATCAAATTTGCCTCTTTGAATCAATCCTCTATTATTCTTGGTTCTACCCTCTGAGGTCAAACTGAGCATCTAAACCAGGGATTCTTTACTTGATGTCCATTTATTTTTTAAAATATTTTTGATAAATGTATTTTAGTATAATTGATTTTCTTTGTAATCTTATATATTTTAGATTGTGCTTTTAAAAATAGTCTGATAAAAAGGATACATAGGCTTCATCAGACTGACAAAGGATTTAGTTATACAAAAAAGTTAAACTTTTCTGATTTAATTTTTCTTCTACATTATTGTCATCTAGTTGTGTTCCAGAAAATCTTATTTTCTCCCCAAATCTTCTCTTCTTGCTAAACTTGTCCAGTTCCTTCAACCTAGTAGTCTTGTGTGTTGCAAACTTCTACCACCCTGGTTGCCTTTCTTTGAACCTACAGCATATCAATATTTATCTTAAACTGGCTCTCAGAACTGAACACGGTACCCTTATCTAGACAAACTTATAGAGAGAAATTGTCATCTTGTTATGTCACTCTTAATAAATTGTCGAAGATCACATTAGCTTTTGGGGCTGCCATGTCCCATAGCTGACTCATTGAGCTTTATAATTCACTAAAGTCCAGATCTTCAAAGTATATGATGTCTAATCAAGACCCTTTCCCCGTCCCCCTTCTTGTACTTGTGTAACTGATTTTTTTAATTCAAATTTGTAAGCCTTTCCATCCTTTCTTATCAAATTTCATCTTAGATTCAAATGAGCCCTCTAACCTATCGTAATTTACATATTGACTTAGTTTTAAAATGTAATATTATATCTTTTGTATTTTTATTTATTTTGTTAAATATTTCCCAGTTGCATTTTAATCTGGTTCAGGGACACTCATTGAGCTGCATGTCAGCATGTTTGACACCTCTGCCTTGGAGGACAAACAGCCTTGATTTTGATTCTTTCCAAAATTCTAGGATGGACAACCTAGGAAACATTTTAATAGGAGTTTTGATCACAGAACAATCATCTTTGTAAAGAAAAGAAAATGCCAGACAAACTTTATTTCTTATTTTGACTGCATTACTAAGAATGTGTTATTTAGTTTCCAGGAGATCAGGAAAATGCAATAGACATTTAACGTAGATTTTAGGGCATATTTTGCACATTCTCATGTTCTCCTTGTGGAAAGAATGGAGGGATGTGAACTAGATTTTTGCATAGTTAGTGGATTCATACTACCCAAAGAATATTTAGTAATAGTTCAAAACTTGGAAGAAAATCTTAGTAGAATTTTGAGAAGATAGTTGGCTGAATCTAACAAACATAAAAATTTTACATTTTAGGTGCTAACCAATACCATGGCATAGTAAGAGACATGGCTGATAAGTAGTTTTGAAAAGGACATGTGGGTTAGCGATATAGTCAGTCAGAATTTATTAAGCATTGCTATGTGGCGGATGTGCTAAGCACTGGGAATATGAAGAAAAGTAAGAGATAATTCTTATCCTCAAGGAGCTCAAAGTCTAATGAAAGTGACAACATGCAAACAACTATGTACAAACGAGCTATATGTAAGATAAACTGGAAAGAATCAACAACATTAGAATTAAAAAGGATCAGGAAAGGTTTCCAGTAGAAAGTGAGACTTGAAGGAAGCCAGGAGGAGGAGAGAGGGCATCCCAGGTGTGAGAGACAGCTGATGAAAATTCCTAGAGTCAAGTCAGAAGTGTCTTTTGAGAAGAATAGCCAGTGTCACTGGATGAAGAGTGCTGGGGTGGGGATGTGATTATAATGTATAAGAAAACTAGAAAAGTCAGGGGAAGGTTATGAATTCCTTTGCATACCAAACAGGATTTTATATTTTATCCTAGAAATGGTAAGGAGTAACTGGAATTTTGTGTATGTGGCAGGGGTGGGCAGGAGCGACTGGAAAGGAGGGGCCAAGGTGAGGTGGGGTATATATGACATAGACCTGCTCTTTAGGAAGATCAGTTTGACAGATGAGTGGAGGATGGACTGGAGTGGGGAGAGATGTGACAGGGGGACCAAAAAAGGCAGACTCTTGAAATATAGCCAGGGATTAGGTGATTAAGGCCTGCACCAAGTGGTGACAGTTTTAAAAGACAGAGGAGTATGTGAGAGATGTTAAGAAGATAAAACAGACCTTAGCAGCAGATTGGATATATGGGGTAAGAGGTATGCTTGTATGAGAGAGAATTAGGATTCAAGGATTAGCACCTAGGTTGGGAGCCAAGGTGGTGTCTTCAGTAATAATAGGGAAGTTTAGAAGGGCATGAGAGAAAGGTTTAGGGGGAAAGATAATGAATTAACTTTTGGACTTGTTAAATTTAAGCTGTCTGTGGGACACCAAGTTTGAAATATTCAGTAGACAGTTGGAGATAGAAGACTAAAGGGGTCAGCAGATACTTTAGGGCTGGATAAATCATTTTGAGAATCATTAACAGAGATAATTGAATCCATGAGAGCTGATGAGATCACCAGGTGAAAAAAGTTAGTCTTTCCATATCTTAGAAATTAGGAACATAGCACCTCTGTGATCTGAAAAAATCCATGCAAAACTTTTTGGCACTCCGTTTGTACCAGAGAAGTTTGAATTATTTTGGTATTGAAAGATTAAAAAAAAGTTCTTATTATACAATACCATGTGTATATATTTTATGCATTTCTGAGTTTCTGAACTTTTTCTGCATTGTCTGCTGGCCTTCATGTATTGTCTGTGACTTCCACAAAACTACCCCAGAATTGTCATTTTATTTCTAATGCTGACCCGTGATACATCAGAACTGAGATGGGGAAAGTAATGGTGTAAAAAAGGGATATCTGTAGTATAGCAGGAGAAAAGGGAACTCAGGACAGAACTTTGTGGGACATCCATAGTTAATAGTATGATATTGGACCCAAGGAGTAGGGAAGTGATAGATCTACCTACTTGTCTAGAGTATCTAGAGTAGCTTGTTGCTTTCTAGATGCCACATCTTAGGGAAGGACATTGATAAATTATAAAGGAGTACACAGGAAAGGCCTTGTGAAAGGCCTTGTTTCATGTCATATGAGAATCAGTTGAAGGAACTGTAGCCTGGAGAAGAAATAGTCCTCACTACTGGGAACTTAATATCAAATATTTAAAAGATTGTTAAATTAAGACAAAGATTAAAGATAATACCTGCAAAGTTCTTTTTAAATGCTAGCTATTAGATTTGTTCTGCTTGTGGTTGCATCAGCTCACAACCCCACCAACAATGCATTAATGTTCCAATTTTCCCACATCTTCTCCAACATTTATCATTTTCCTGTTTTGTCATGTCAGCCAATCTGGTAAGTGTGATGTGGTACCTCAGAGTCGTTTTGATTTGCGTATCTCTTTTAAATAGTGAATTAGAACACTTTTTGATAGGACTATAGATAGCTTTAGTTTCTTCCTCTAAAAACTGCTTCTTCATATCCTTTGACCATTTATCAGTTGGGGAATGACTTGTATTCTTATAAAATTCGACTCAGTTCTCTATATGTTTTAGAAGTGAGGCCTTTATCATAGACACTGCTTGTAAAAATTCTTTCCCAGCTTTCTGCTTCCCTTCTGATCTTGATTGTGCATTGGCTTTGTTAGGGCAAAAACTTTTCAATGTAATGTAATAAAAATTATTCATTTTGCATTTTATAGTTTTCTCTATCTCTTGCTTGGTCATAAATGCTTACCTTCTCCATAGATCTGACAGGTAAACTATTCCGTACTCTCCTAGTTTGCTTATAGTATCATTCTTTATAACAGACTAAATCATGTACCTATTTTGACTTTATCTTGGTATAGGGTATAAGATGTTGGTGTATTCCTAATTCTGCCAAAGTATTTTCAAGTATTCCCCGCAGTTTCTGTTTAATAATAAGTTCTTATCTCAGAAACTGGAGTCTTTGGATTTATCAAATAGTAGATTAGTATAGTCATTGACAGTTGTGTCTGGTATACCTAGGCTATCTCAGTTATCCACCACTCTATTTCTTAGCCAGTACTGAGTAGTTTTGATAATTGCTTCTTTATGATACAGTTTGAGATCTGGTATAGCTAGGCACCTTCTAGCATTTTTTTCCCTAGTATTTGTTTTTATTAATTCCCTTGATATTCTGGACCTTTTGTTCTTCCACATGAATTGTGTTATTATTTTTTTCTAGCTCTGTAAAATAATTTTTTTTAAAGTTTGATTGATATGTCACCAAATAAGTAAATTAATTTAGGTATAATTGTCATTTTTATTATATTGGCTTGGCCTACCCATGAGCAACTGATGTTTTTCCAGCTATTTATTTGTGTGAAAAAGTGTTTTGTAATTTGAGTTTGTTTTGGCAGGTAGACTCGCAAATATTTTAGAATGTCTTCTAAAACTTTAAATGCAATTTCTCTTTCTATCTCTTGCTGTTGGGCTTTGTTAGTAATATTATAGAAATGCCAGTGATTTATGTGGGTTTATTTCATATCCTGCAGCTTTGTTAAATTAGTTTTATTACTTTTAAGTAATTTTTTACTTGATTCTCTAGGTTCTCTTGGTCTACCATCATATCTGCAAAGAATAGTATCTTTGTTTCTTCTTTACTTATTCTAATTCTGTCAGTTTTTTCTTGTCTTGTTGCTAAAGCTAACATTTCTAATACCACATTAAGAGTGATGATATACTGTATATCTTTGTTTTACCCCCAGTCTTATTGAAAATACTTCTAGCTTATTCCTATTACGTATAATACTTGTTGATGGTTTTAGATAGATGCTACCTATTATTTTTAAAGGTGACTTCATTTATCACTTTAGTGTTTTCTGGATCTGTTTTCTATGTGCTTATCTTTGAAATACCTCTAGAAGTACCCTCTTATATTTGAGCTAAACATTGCCAATTAGTTAACCTTGATCCTCATGACATAATCTTCAGGTTTTTCATTGACAAAGTTGCCTTCCTCTGATCTCTCTTTACTTTATCATATGCTTCCTAAAATGTAATATCCAGAAAGTTTGGTGTGATCCAGGGCAGAGTACAGCAATGCTATCTATCACCCTTCCAAATCCTTGAACACTCTAGCTTTCTAAATGTAGACTGTTTACATTAATTTTCTTGCTTGCCGTATCACACTGCTGACTCATTGATCTTGCAGTCTCCTGTAGTCCCCATTATATTTTTCAGATGAACTAAGAAATGGCTGTATTTTCTGTTTGTGTAAGTTGATTAAAAAATGACTACTCTTGTCCCTATTAAGTTTCATCTTTTAAGATCTGATCCAGTGCTAAGATCTTTTTGCATACTAACCCTGTCATATGACATATTATCTGTTGGTTGAGCTCTGCTCAACTCCAACTGCAGGGTTAATTTGCATTCTACTTATGTCATTAGCTGTCATTGTTAAAACAAAAAGTTTAATCATTTCTTCCATATATTTTTATATAATTTTATTTATTTTTAGGTTGTCCACTCTTCAAAGCTAATGAATGCTGTGAAAATGAGTTTTGTCTTATATAAACTTTGTTCTTCCTTACCACCTGAAAATATTCTCCAAATGGGTGCTAGTAAATGTATGTTGAATTGAATTCAATTGCAGAACATTACTTTGCAAGATGTTTTTGTAGTTAATTCAAGCTATTTATCAAGTTGCTTCTCTCCCAGTCTTTTTACCCTTGTCTGTTTGTCCCCTCCTTCTTTAGCCTTCTGTACTTTCAGTTGTTAGTTGAGAAATGCAAATGCTTTAATATATTCCCATGTCTCTGACCAAGTTCATTCTCTGCTAAAATTGACTATCCTGAGGAGCTGGTGTGAGTTTACTGATTTAAAAAGTACAAAGGGAAAAATAAATAAAAGTATTCTTCCTGTATTCCATATCTGGAAACCACAGGGAACCCTGGTTTCTCCTATTTCTTTTTCATTCATTTCATCTCTGTTCTTTTCCTAGTGTTCAATAAGCACATAACTGAACTAAGCCATGAGCTTCTACCTTTTCTGTACTATGTCTTACTTTTTCTTGAGAGTGAGGATGAAGGGAGGGAATAAACATTATCTAGTACCTACTAAGTTCCAGGCATTATGCTAAGCGCTGTACACATTTCATTTGATCTTTACAGCAACCCTGGGAGGTAGGTGCTGTTATGCCCATTTTACATTTGTGGAAATTGAGGCAGGCAGGTTAAATAACTTCCTTAAAGGTCACTCAGCTAATAAAAGTCTGAAGCTGGATGTGAACTCAGGTCTTCTTGACTCCAGGTTTAGCATTCTATCTTACTGTACCTCCTAACTACACAAATAGACTATGTTATATGTACCTTTTCTTTACTGCTTCACCTCTCTTTTGGTCTTTAAAAAAAACTCAGTGAGACTCTTCCTCTTTTTTGTCCCCCCTGTCCTCTCCAAACACAAACATACACAGCCAACAGAAGCAGCTAAAACACTTTTTTTGGTAAACTTTTTTTTTTTTGGTAAAGTTTTAATATATATGTTATATAGCTTCTCTGCAAATTGTAAGGTAGTAAATTATCTATACCTTGTGTATTGATATAGAAATGATATGAAAAGTATGAATCATGAAACAAAACATTGTTAAATGAAAATTTATAATTTTTAAAAATTTTAAAACATTTTCTAAGCTCATATCCCAAGAAAGAAAAAATATTTTTAGTAATGCTGAATTTTGTTTTGACTTTTTTAGAAGTAGTGTTAAAAACTCCTAAGGAGCCAGAAGATACTGTTCTGTGTTGATGTTGAATGATAACATGACTAAATGAACCTATTTAAAATGTAAAACTAATTTTGAATTGAAGGAAGTGACAAATGAAGGAAAAAATCAACTACATAATTTCTGTTATTATGTCTTATCATTATCCAGGGAATGTCAGAGTGCCAGAGGAGTTGAAGTTTCCTCATGCATGTTGTGTGGGCATTGCTTCTCAAACCAATCTTAGTATTTTTAATCCAACTGACCGTTGGTTACAGGTCACCATTGGAATACTTAGCATTACTGTCGATGGTGAAAAGGTAAGTTTTTCTGTCTATCATCAGGATCATTTAAAGATTGTCAGGAATTAATCCTTACTTTCTTCCTTCTCAGCTCAACTATTTATGTTATGTAGCTTAAACTATATTAAGTTGTCCTTTTGAAATAGGAAATTCTTAATATAGGCAGTAGTAAAATATTTTAATTCTTACCTTATTATAGTTTTCAATCATTAAAGTTATTTGCTTTTTCTGGTAACATTTGTTGAAAGTAATAAGCTCTGTTTTCCACTTGATATTCAGTTTGTTATTGGTATTTGAAAGAACTCAATGACATATCTTTGCCCCAGCTAAAAAAACATTTGTTATCACAGTGCCACAAAATAAGATGTTAACTTGTTAGCTTATTTAGTTACCTTAAGTTTGGGGTTAGGAAGTATATCTTGCATTATAGTATTTCTGGCAGTTTTCCTGTTAATGTTGCATTGGCTTGCTGTTTCTAACTGTAGTGCCAGTGCTATACCCACAGGAGCTGCTATCGATGTGCATGTATATTTCCAGGTAAATTTGCAAAATAAAAACTCTCTTTCAAAGACAAAACCAAAATATTTATTCAGATACTAGAAAGCCAATTCCACCATGGTAACAATGAAGTTTGTACACATTACCAATAAAGGGAACATTGCCATCCCCAAGCTTTCCCTCCTTTGGGCCTTCCCACAAACAAGCTCACTTTAAACAAAATTACTCCCTCTCCTACTCAAGCTATCTTCTCTGCTCTGCCCTGCCTCCTCTCTCTCCTAGCTCCATATCACACTCTCTCTTCCTGCTCCACCCATTCAGCAACCACTCCTCCCACAATGTGTTCCATGTGACTTAGGCTGTGGGATGGGCCAACACTCAAAAGAAGTTACATGGGCTTATTAAGGGGGAGGGAAGATCTTTGATTCCCTTACCATTACACCAACCCATGGTGTAATATAAATATAAATATTTATATATTTACATATATAATGTATATAAATATAAAATTCTGTAAAAGAATTTCCTGAGCAAACACTGACCAAACTTTCAGTACACTAAGATTCTTCAGATCTTAGCCATACTACCCTCATTTTATATTAGTGTGATTGATTTTATGGTCACATGTTTTTAAGCATTACTCTATTTGACCCAGTGTTCTGCATTATCAAAATCTTTTTGGATCCTGACTCATTGTATTTATTACCTCTCCTAGCTTTCAGTCATCTGCAAATTTGATAAGCCTGCTATTTTATCCCTTTATCCAAATCATCAATAAAAATGCAAAACAATACAGGGCCAAGTATAAATCCCTAATCCATTGGAGACTTTTTCCCTAGCTGGAATCAGACCATTAATGAATATTCTTTGGGTCTGATCATTCAACCCAACCTGAGTTTGTTGTACTATCTATATCTAACCCATATCCCTCCATCTTTTCCTCAATAATAGTATGAGAAGCTTTGTTAAGTATTTTAATCATAAGTGAATTGTATCTACTGCATTTCTCCCACTTATCTGTCTAGTAAGACTTTGAAAAAACAGTTTAATCTGCTGTGACCTGTTCTTGATGAAAACATGATTGTGATAACATTTCCACACAACTTTATTTCCTGTACCTTCATCACTAATCATTCTCTTAACAATGTGTAGTACAAGCAAAGTCAAATTCCTTGGCCTATAATTTTTAGAGTTTTCCCTTATCTAATTTTTTGTTACCTTTCCAGCTCTACGCAGTTTTTCAGAGATCACTGAAAGTGTCTTAAGAATCATATCTGCCAGTTCTTTAGTTCTCTAGGATGTAATTCATCTGGGGCAGGTGACTCAAACTCAACAAATGACTGCTAGTTGTACTTTTTACTATTATTATGTGTGTTGGGTTTTAACTACCCATTTTATTCTTCCTTTCTATTTCAAAAGTTATTCTTCATGTCAGAAAAAACAAAACAAGAGTAAACAGTTATGCTTTCTGTCTACCTTTAGTTAAAATACCAAATACTATGACATGAAGGAGTCTTGCTGGTTCTTTGCTTTTTTTTATTTTCCAGAATATAGCTTTGAAAATCGATTTTGGTTTCTACAGATGTAGACACCAGCTGTACCTCTGACATATTCTCACAGATCTCTCACACTTTCTAATCCATACCTGGTTTCTTACCCGTGCTTCCATTGTTTGTGTGGTCTACAAATCTCAATCTCATTTTTAGACACTATCTACTTAACCAACTGTTCACTTTACAGCTACTTTTTCTGTTCTGATTTCCTTCATATAGAATACCTAGATGAAACTCTACTTCTGGCTCTATTTTTCTTGTCCCACACATTTCAGTGTTTAGCAATATTTTCTGAGTTTCCTACTGGCAGTATTATTTGGCCATGTAACTTATCATGGGTAGTAGTTATCTAGTTTGAATTTTTGACTAAAAGTGCAAATAAGCTACTGAGAGTAAACTTAGACACAAGCCATTAGAATGTCCCTCTTTTCATTTGTCCTTTGATAGCTACTTTCCCTCAGTTAGTATGAATATTTACATGGAAGAGAATACTAAGTTCTTACCACCATTCTATTTAATTTTTGCTTGTATAAGTAGTTACCAATTTCCATTGCAAGCATTATTTTGTCAGTTATTTCGTAGAAACCTTGTTGTAAATATTGATTCATTAGTTCTCTCAGAAAAACATTTTACCCATGATGTATCTGAGTTATGGTACTCTAGGATATCTGACAATTATTTATGACAATTTTTTTATGGGAAAATGTATTGAGACCTCATATTTTGGGGACACATTGTACATTTTTCTTCATTATAGCATGAGTATAGGGTAGTAATCTCCTTGTCTTCTAGCCTGTCAATTCTACCTATTGAGTATTGGGAGTTGAGACTATTTCAGGTCAAAATCACTGTTGATGCCTTGGCAAGGGTTAATATCGAGAAGAGAGCAAGGTGCTTTGGGGTTGTTGAAAGGAGACTAGGAGTGGTTAGTAAAGAGTGGAAGAAAGTTTGTTTTTCCCATTTGTAAATTAATTTGGACTTCTTTTAAAGACCGGTAATTAAGTAGGAATGCTATGCCTTATATTTAATTTTACTTTTTCTTATCAGTTAATAACTGTTTAAACTGAATCCACGACTTTGCTCAGCAATGTTTTTCTTCTCCTTAAAGGTGGATCTTTCAACATGCCATTGTTTGGTTTTCAAGAATAAAACTGTTATAGGACCACATACTACAGAAGAGATAAAAGTGCTTTTTATGCCAACCCACCCTGGGATTTTCAGATGTGTGTTAAGAGTTTCTTCCTGGCCTGTTTCATCTGATCTAGATACAGTAGCACAGGCAGAAGCTTTAGCAAGTAGGATTGTTTTAACAGCTGTTGCTGAAAATCCCGTTGTGGAGGTAAGTAATAGTTTGATTCAGGCAATTTAAAATAGATCAGTTTACTTATTAGTGGTTTAGCAGAAGGAGCATTGGGTTTTTAGTTGGAATACTTAGGCTTAGTTTCCATCTCTGCTACTTAATAACTAAGAGACTTCAGGAAAGTCACTTCATTTCTAATCTAATTTTTTTTTATCTCAGAATCAAATAGTAATCATTTGTCACCTACATAGCAGTGTTATTCTGAGGAAAATACTTAAGAGTGTAAAAATGTTATATGAAGGTCAATATATCATTATTGGCATTTTATCCTAGGCAGCTTAAGATGAGGAGAATTATGTATAAAAACTATCTAAAAGTAAATATACACATGTACATGTATAACGTATATGTATGTGTGTATATGTATATGTGTCCATATACACATATATGGGTAGGTAACATGTCATTCAGTAAACATTTATTAAGCACCTACTATATTCTAGGCCTTTTGCTAAGGTCTAGGGTTGCAAAGAATCTGAGGTTACTTTACAAAGAATGACAAAAAATAGTCCCTACTGTCAAGGAGGTTACAGTTTAATGGGAGAGGCAACATGTAATAAATATTTAATATCAGCATTATAGTCACTATATCCTTTTTGATTGAGAGAAACATAGAAAACCCAGAAAGGCTTATAAAATAAAATACTGAATGTGGAACTATAATACTCAACTATGAGTTGAGATTTAAGTAGTAGTTGACATTTCTGGAAGTACTAAAAAAAGTTAAAGAATACTACCTTTTATAGCTATTTTTTTCTTTCTTCCAACAATTGCTAAACAACTATGTGTTATATTTGGGACATATGGAGACATTTTTATGGCAAAAAGATTATTGACACTGGAAAAACAAAGAATCTGATCCTAGAATTTATAAAAGTTGGAATGATGAAATCAGATTTGACAATATATAAAATTGGTTTCTTGTTTCAAAGATTTTTGTAGCAGCAACCCAATATATAAAAGTTGACTAAAATGATTAGTCTATTGATTGATCTTTTTTTATCCTCAAACATTGCATCTCCAAACTTTTGAGAAATGAATAGATGTACTGAGAGAAGATTGACAGCCATTCCATTGTTAGTTTTACAAGCAGTTCAAGATCTTAACCCACCTTCCTGATTGCCTTTAAGTATATATTTAAATGTTGGGTAAACTTCTCTGTAGTGGTCAGAGGCCTTCTACCATGTGTGGTAACGGTATTTTTCATTCATTTGCTGAATATTGATTTAAGCACCTATTGCATCATGGCAATATACTATGGAATTTAGCCCCTTGACAATCTTACTAATTTTTTTTAAAAGAAAAGTTAGCATAAACACACCAGTGATTATTGAGAAAAGACATGTCCTGTATATAGACAAACATCTAGAGAAGTATATGATTGAGTGCTCAATGAGTGGTTAAGCACAGTAGGAGCTCAGAGGAGATTTAGTATGGGCTGGAATAATTGTCACAAACCTCATGATATAAGTGAATCTTAAGTTGAACCTTGAAGAATGAGTAGTAGGATTTGACTAGGCATCAAGCAGTTTTGAACGAAATAGCATGAAACAAATTCAACTTGGTTGGCAGCAATTCAAAAGATCTATTCATAGATGTAGGCCATTCAGACCTGAGCTGAGGATTTGTTATGCAGGGGAGCAGTTAAAGATTAGATTAGAAGAATAAATTGGGACTAGTTTATGGAAGACCTTCAATGTTAAGTTAGGATTTTGGACTTCATCCTGTAGGTAGAAAAGTTGTAGGAGGTGATATAACCAAAGTTTAATTTTTGAAAAAATGAATTTAGTGCCAATATGTGCCATAGTTGAAGCGAGAAGAAAATCTAGGGTGAGGAAGTTTGCCTTTTAAAATGCTTTTCTGGAGAATCGAGAGTTTAAACATACATTCGATCCCATCTGATTTAATATGTTTGGGAAAACGTAACTGCAGGCATTTCTTCTACCATTTTCCGTATATCATAAAAGATTATACAGACACACACATGTGCTACTTTTTTCCTTTTTGATTTGACCTGTGACTACACCTCAGATTGTCATCATTTTAAATAAATATCTTCAGTATTTAAGGAGCAAATTAAGTCTGAAAAGTAACTTCTTTTATGTGTTCTGATACAGAATTAAATGCAACAGTAATCATTTATTAGGCAGTTATGTGCCCACTATTGTGTGCAAAAAGACAAAAAAACAGGCCCTGAAAGAACCTTCCTGAATTCTTCAAAAAGCAACTATGTAATTTTGAACCTGTAGTTTTTATTTTAGGATCAAATAGTATGTATATGGACTGCTATGTGGTGCAGTGGGATATAGTGCCAGTCCTGAAGTCAGGAAGACTAATCTTTTTGAGTTCAAATTTAGCCTGAGTCACTTGGTAGCTGTATGACTCTGGGCAAGTCATTTAACTCTGTTTGCCTCTGTTTCCTCATCTGTTAAATGAGCTGGAGAAGGAATGGTAGACCACTCCAATATCTTTGCCCGGAAAACCCCAAATAGGGTCAGAAACTGAAACGACTATGAATGACAATGACAGTATATATACAGGGTGTTCAAAAAGTCTTAGTGTAGATACTCTTCTTTTTCGATCTTAAAACTATTTTAAGACTTTTTGGACACACCTTGAATTTAAACGAAGTTTGGTAGTTTTTTCTGATAAATTTTGATATACACTTGAATGTTTCATAAGTAGAATTTAAAATTAGAATTTCTGAAAAGTATTCAAGGGCAATTTATTTGTGCTGAGGTTACTGGGAATTAAGCATAATGGCATCTTCTTCTGTGAGTTAGATGCTCCTGTCAGTGAGTGGTTCTATGCCTATCATAATGTTGTAATTCTTAATGCAACAATTCAGTATCATGGTGTAAAAAAAATTATTTCTTTTATCGTGAAAAAAAGGTGGAACCAGTCAATACAAACTTCCTTGATTTTGGAGATCTAACTTATGGAAGTTGGAAAGTTCTACCATTAAAGTTGGTAAACAAGACTCATGCTGTTATTCCAATTAGGCTCATCATCAATGCAGTAAGTATACCTGATATCTGAAGCAAATTCAGAACCTGTCTTGTTTTTGGAATTTTAGAAATAACTGGATTTGAGATTGTGATGAAGTTTTGAATAACAGTATGCAAATAATAGTTTAAAATCCATTAAATTAGGGGTAGCAAGGTGGCATAGTGGACAGTGCACTGGCTCTGGAATCAGGAGGACCTGAGTTCAATTCTGATCTCAGACATTTTACACTTAGCTGTGTGACCCTGGGCAAGTCACTTAACCCTGATTACTTCACCTTCTCCCCTGCCCTCCAAAATAATCCATTTAATTTTGGTTGAGCAATATCTGGACATGAGAATTTCATATAACTTTCTGTTAAGTATAGAGAGCAGTGTGGTGTAGTAGAGAGCTGGCTTTAGAATCAGTGAGAGCCTGGGTTCATGTTTAACCTTTTCCTCTTGTTGGTTTTGTGATCCCAGGCAAATCATTTGACCTCTAGTTCCGCCCAGGAAACATTTTAAGAGTATAGGTTGCATAACAGATACATTGATAGAGGTAGAATCTCAGCTGGAGCTAGGAGCTCTTTGCTCTTAGACTGGACAACAGGTCCCTGCCCACCTAGTGCAGAGTGAATGTAAATACTAATTAGTAACTGTTTCTCTTTTATCCAGGAACCCTGAGGGTCTTCTCCCGGTTTGATTTTTTTTATTAAAGGGGCCATCCCTTGAGCAACTACTTAAGCCTATTCCTTGAATGGGTGTATCTCACTCAAAGAAAGAATGTGCTAAGACCTTAGCCTTAAAGGACCAGGGTGGCACATTGCATCCTGGGCCATCTCCAGTCAGGCTACTGGACCCAGATAACTCTGGGGAAGAAAGTGAGGTTGGTGACCTTGCATAGCCCTCCCTCACTCAGATCAAAGTCATCTGCATGTCATGTCATCATCTTGATGTCATGATCTTCATGAACAAAAGATAAACACAGGAGCTCTATCTTTTTTTGTGTTATTTTTTTCTTTTGGTCTGTTTCTTTCACAATATGACAAATGTGGAAATATTTTTTATGTGATTGCACATATATAACTTTTTAGGGAGAAGAGAAGGGGGAGAAAATTTGAAACTCATTTTTTAAAATGAGTATTAAAAATTATCTTTACATGTAATTGGAAAAAATAAAAAAAATGCTATTTAAAAAAAGAAATTAAAGGTCCATTTAAACAGAAGAAGGTACTGTTAGTCTTGCTGAAATTCGTTTTTGTGTTTTCCAAACAGAATGCTATAGCTTGGCGTTGCTTTACATTTTCTAAGGAACCAGTTAGTGCTTCTTTAGAAACTGCTCTTCAGAGTGATGCAATTGCTCAGCTCACAGCTCCTTCTGTTATAAACCATGTGATGTATGCCAGTCGTGATGGACATGTAAGTTGGGAGTTTTTAACATTTAAGTAGAGGACAAAGTTTCCAAGGAATTCTTTCATTAAATTAATTTGTAATGAATGTTCATTTTGCCAGAAACAAAACAAAGTTGTTATAATTTTCTTTAAATAATCTTAACAGTGTCTGTGTTTAATATCTTTTCATTTCCAGGATCCAGAATTTCTGAAGATTTGGGTTATTTTCCATGGTCCAAAAAAACAGATCTCTCCTTCAGGTATTTATTAATGGCATCTTGATATTATTGTTGTAATCTATATATTTTTTCACCAACACTATTGAATAATTTAAGACTTTTTAACCTTGAGATATATATATATATATATATATGATATAATATGATGGAGTGAATATTATAAATAAACAACATAAAAGACTGTGTGCATTAGTAGTAGAGATAAAGAAAGCTACATATATTCATGGACAGTGAATTACTTTTTTTTTTTTAATCAGTATTTTGAAATTATTGCAGTTAAAACATCATTACTCTCCACTGCAGTAATTTTGAGTTTGTGATAATTATATCCTGGGTAAACTTAATTTTATCCAAAGTTGCTAATAAGTTATATTGCCTAAAAAGAAGGGTTCAAAGAAGTCATTAAAATGAGAAGATTTGCACCCAATTCCTGCTTCTTCTCTTAAGGTCTCTTTTACTTTAAGAGGATTATTTAATTTCTTTAAGCCTGTTTTCTCATCTGCAAAGTAGGAACAATATTTGGACTGACTATATCACAGAGCTGTTGTGAGGATGTGCTTTGTACCTAAAAAGGGCAGCAGTAACATTTCCATTTTCTGTAGTTTCCTGTTGCTGCTGCTCCTGCTGTGTACTGCTATTGAGGGACATTTGACCTACTTTATCATTTTTAAGATCTTTACAACATTATACAGAAACTGATGCTGACTCTACTCTATTCATTGAAGTAGTACCAACGAATGAGAAAAACAACCAGTACCAAGCAACTTCAGTTCAATTATTTGTATGACTTTTTGCCTTTAGGGCTGTACTGTTGTCATATTAAAATAGCTACTCATTTGTGTGTTGGAAGTTGCTACAAAGATTTTTTTTAAAAATTCATTTGAAACTTTTCACTAATCATAATGGTGCCTTACTAATTATTTCATTTGATCATTCCATCAGCCCCATGTGATAAGTAAGGCTAACGGAGGTACAAGGAGGTTAAATGAATTGTATAAATTTGGAGCTGATATTAAAACTGAACTCTTCTTGCTGTACTAACTATACATTTGTTTGTATTAACTACATATTAATTACCCAACATCCTATCACAAAATTTAATTCTCTTGACCCTCACAAGCCCTAGCTTTCTCCAAAGCTCAATTCAAATGCTGTCTCCTCCATGAGGCCTTCCCTGTTCTCTTCTCTGCTAATTCCTCTGCCCCAAAATTCCCTAATATTTACACACACACACTTGAGCATGTTTCTCCATAATAGAATGTAAGCTCCTTGAGTACAAGGACTGTTTCTTTTTAGTGGATGTGTCACCACCACCTAGCACAGTGCCTTATTACACATGACAGTTACTTAATAACCACTTGTTGATTAGTTGCTCAGTTCAGTTTGTCTTTAAAGTCAGGGGAAATGTAGCTGCTCTATGAGCCAAGATCAGACTAGGGGAGTGTTTGTTTTTGGTTTGTTTGTTTTAATTTTTTTTGAAAGAAGCGGGGATTCAAAGATTATATGGCTTTTCTTATGTACCAGTGCATGAGTTTTTTTTAAAAAAAACTTTCCAAGTGTGCTTTCTTCATATATCTCCTGTGATACAGTAGACTGGGATAGGTAGTCCAAAAAATTATTTGGTTTTTTCAAAATTTTTTCATATATGAAGTTTTTGTTTCCTGTGTATGTGACTTCATGATGCAGATTGAAATAAGCTACTAAATTGACAACAAATGAATTAATTCCAATTTGATTATTACTAGGTAATTTTTCATATTTTTTCCCAAGATTCTTTTGTTCTTGAGCAGAAGAAATATAGTGTCTGAGGTTATTTAAAGACTAAGAAATTTCTTTTTATTTGAGAGTTGTCTGTTTGCAGGTACACATCTGGCCTCCCTCACATAATGAAATTATAAAAGAGTATAGTTTTTGTCCTTTAATTAAAATTCATCTTCACATCTCTATTAATATTTCTTCCTCTGACCTATGGAACTTATTTGTGTAGAATTTTTTAGATCCTCCTTTACTCTTCTTAACTTTTTGGGCATGTACATCTTTAACCTGTAATACCTTCTGATAAATATTTTTTCTTATATGATGATAACTGTCAAACTCCTTTGTAGTTGAACTTTTTTTTTCTTCAGTCCTAGTTATCCATGGTCTACTTTAATACATACCCCAGTGAGGATAACTCTTTGAGGACTGGAACTGTTGGGTTTTATTGTTGTTGTTTTAAAATCACAGTATGTAGTGTTTTGAACTTTAGTAGTGTTCATGCATTCCCCAAAGTTCAGTTTGATTTTAGTCAGATAATTTGCAACATGTTAAAAGTCACGTCACTTTGAAATTCTAGTTTCTGATTTTGACTGGGGGAAGTTTTACCAAAATGAGATGGTAATATAATCAACTGTCTTGTCAATGTTATTTTACAGGAAACCTGGGCAGAGCTGAAGAATTTTTGGCAAGAATTGATGTGGAAGTTGATAGCCCAAGCCCTACTACTGTTATTAAAAGTGTTGCTCTTCGAGCAAGAGTAGGAATAGCTAGAATACATGCTCCAAAAGACTTACAGGTACTATAATTATGAAGCATAAAACTGATCTTTCTTTAAGTAGTGTAATTTTTAAATTACATATTCTTTTTTGGATAATTGAGTATTATGATTTTTCATTTCAGTCTTTTGTTATCTTTTTAAATATTACATTCTTTTTGAATTGTAGTTCTTCTATTTATTGATCTGGGAAAGTAGAAGTTCAACAAAACTGACCCATTGGCTTTGTTGGACAGTATATGCACTATTTTACCCCAGTTCTCTCTCCTGATGCTGGTGACAATGCCTTCATAGCATTCTCTAGTTTGATTTTGATCCATGTTTTACCATAGTTAAGGGGGATTCATGCAACACATTGGATGCTTTTCTTTTAGTAATAACTCACTCTTCATTAAAAAACAAAAAAATCTGCTTTCTTTCCCCTAGAGTATGCATTTGCTTGCCAGTGTGGGTTCATCAACAAAGCAATTTTTGCCTTTGAAGAATGCTGGAAATATTGATGTCTACTTAAATATTAAGGTAAGACTTACTAATAATGCTGGGTAATAGTGTTTTTCAAAGTAAACTTTTGAAAATGTCACTTCATAAGTATAGTCAGATAGCATGATAATAGTAGGTTGAATATATAATAGTAGGTTTTCAGAATTGGTTGAAAAATATAGTATTCTTATTAGTTGGAACCTAGGGTTTTACTTTACTTATAGTACCAAAAATGTTGATTTCAGTGTATAAGGGAGAATTAGAGGTGAATGAGTTATAGAGATGTGTTGTAGTATTCAAAGGTTGGAAACTGGGGAGAAGATACCATTGAAACTTTTTTCATCCACAGTAGGAGACTGTAGACACAAAGATACTACAAAGTAACACACAGAGGAAAAGAAGGTACAAAAGATTGTACCGGGGGAATAAACTATGGTCCAGGAAAATAGAAGTATAGTCACATGGGCTATTAAGTGGCTTCCATTGGTAATCATATACATTTTTATAGATTTCAGATCAATTCAGTTACTTTTCTGTATACCCAGAGAATCTCTTTCTTAAACCTGAAGAGGAACAAGAAATTGCAATTTCATTTACTCCGAAGGATTTCAGAATTTGTGAAGAAAGGTGATGTAAAATATTTCATGCCTGATACATACTGTTACTTGAAATCTTTAGCTCTAGCTTTAAGTGAATCCATTGTTTTGAATATGCTACCATCAAATGGCGTTGTGCTTATAACCACCTAGTCAAAAACTACAAAGTATTTTTTCCCAAGGTTTCAGGTAGTAATAAGCTCTTAACTTAAACCATCAATTTTCCACTCCTTATTTATTAAAGATTACCTTTTTATTGTAATAGCCAATTGTAATAATTTTAAAAACTAAATCTTAAAAATACTTAAGATAAACTTTTTTGAGCAATGAAAGTATCTGGTATATTTTTACCAAAACATGTAGTTCTTTCAAGATAGCCTATTTCTGTCGAGCTTTAGCTTAATCATTTCCATACTTTTGTGAATATTTAGAAAGTTTTTCTATCTCAGGCTTAGCCAGTTATGTGACTTGTAGGTGCTCAAAGAATAATAATCCCATCTTGAAGTTAGATCTTAATGGTTTGTTATCAGTTTTTAATCAATGTTGCTATTATAGTAACCTGGGCTATATATTTTCTCAGTGGTTCGCTACCCTTTTCAGCCACAGATGTGCCATATATCCCCAACTACACTGTTAACGTTGATTAAAGGGAAAGTCTTCAAAAGGTTTACAGTTTCAATTTTGTTCTTTGAAACTCTGCATCCTTACCTTCACTTTTAAGAAAAACAGAAGAGATAGATAGCAATTGAATCCAAACACTTTTCACAAAGCCTTTACATGAAATTTTTGAATTGAAAACTTCTAGTGAAGAGGAACCCATTCTTTTAAATCAACCCATTCAATTTTTGGATAGTTCACACCAAATTTAATTCACTTTCTGAATAACTCATTACTCATTTCCTAACTGGTCCTTTATGTTCTAAATAGCTATTTGAAAGAGGACAGATTCCTTCGTCTATCCCATAAAGAACAGTTAGGATATTAACAAAATTATTATAAATAAGCCAGTGTCATTTGGGATTCCCATTAGTGAGGGCTACAGGAGAAGGATTTGGTTATCTTTTTTGCTGAGACATTTTCCACTGCCACCAATCAGTACACTGTCTTGCCTCACCAAACCCAAGATTTCTTTCAACATCCCATTGATCCTCCTTTCCTTCTCTGTAGGTGATCTCCATACTTCTTAGAAGTACAAGTAGGTCTTCTTCAAAAAAATAATAGTGACACATATCTGCTTAATCTGTTTTCAATAGTAAAGACCTCTCTACCTTTTCTGGGGCTTAGACTCAAAAGTTAGTAGCTTTAAAACTAGAAGGGAGCCCAGAGGTAATCTAGTACAAACCCTCTCTCCCTTTTTTTTGATACCCCGGGAAGTTAAATGAATTGCCCCTAGTCACATAGGCAATAAGCCTTAGAAGTGGAATTTGAAAGCAAACCCTCTTTTCTTTATACCTTGCTTCTTTTATGTCTTTGATCAGAAGGAAGCATTTTTCCATTTCAGAATTACTGTTAAGAACAAAATTGTTTTTCTTAGGCATTGTGTAACATGTAAGCCCTCTTATAATTTTTGAGAATATTAGAATTATTTTGTTAATGTTTATTTTATTATTGGATTATTTGGTGTAAATGCCCTCCTTCATTTTTATATACATTTTGTTTTTACGTGATTTACATTTTCCAAAATATCCTTAATATCCTTTCTACATCCCAGAGAATCATCCCTTTTAATAAAGAATTTTAACAAAAAATAAAATAGAAGGGGGAGGGAGAATTTAGCCGAGATTAATCACCACCTCAAAAAATCTTACATGATAGATTGTTTTCCTCACCTGTAGTCCCACTCTATTGTAAAGAAGTGGGGAGTTATCCCTTCTCATATTTCTTCTTCAGCATCAAGCGTCAGTCAGTCAATTAACATTTATTAAGAGTCTGCTATGTGCCAAACTTTGTGTGTTAAGTGCTGAGGATACCAAAAAAGCCCAAGGACAGTCTCTACTGCCTTTGAAGAGCTTACAACCTAATGGGGGAGACAATATGGAAACAAATCTATACGAAGTAAACTATATGCAGGAAAATAAAATGGGTGTTATAATTTCACAGTATTCCATTTTGATTGGTTGATTTTTTTCATTTATATTTAGTTATTTTTTACTGTTACTGTTCACCTCATTGCATCATTTGATACAAATTTTCCCATTTTTTTCATATCATGTTTGTCATTTCTTTCATCACAAGAATATTTCAGTACATCATGTACAACATTAGATTTAGCCATTCCACAATCAGTTAATATCTGCTTTTTTCTCAACTCTGCTACGAAGAATTCTTCTGTAATATTTTGGTACGTATCAGTTATTACTTTGTTAGGCTATATGCACATTATCAGGAGTTCTGAACCAAAGAATCATGGACATCCTGGTCACTTTTTTTTACCATGACTCCAAATTGCTTTTCAGAAAGGTTGGACTATTTCACAGCTACAGTACTGTGCCTATCTTTCTACAATCCCTCCAACACTGACTATTCTATTGTTTTCACCTATCTTTTCCAATTTGCTTGAGTGTCTGAAGTTTTTAGACTTGTTTTGATTTTTCCTTCTTTTACTTCTTACTGAGCGCACTCTTTCACATGATTGCTAATAGCAATTTTTCTTTTGAGAACTCTTCCTTCACATCCTTTGATCACTTCATGTTGGGGATTATATAATTTATTATAAAATTTAAGGTAATAAGAATTTATTCTGATGGCTGTATGTCAGACTAGTTGATTTTTCTCATATTGTAATGTTTTTCCCTCCCCCTCCCCCCTTTAAAAAAACATCTCAACAGACAAAACAAGCATACAGAAAATTGACTCTCTTCAAGTTTTGAGTAGGTCATTCTTTACAAAGTTCTTAGATAACTTTTGTAAACCTTTGTTTCAAACTTTTAGTCTACTGAATACCCTTCCAAGCGAGCCACAGAGGAGTTTTTTATGTGATATTTTTTATGTTAAAAAGGGGATCATTTTGCTTAAATGTTGAAAATCACAGTTCAGTGTGACATATTTAGAAATCATTTATTGAATAAATGTTACTAAGTCTGATGCAAGCTGTTAAAATTTTTCTTTGTATAGCCACTTGAAAATACTAGTGCAGCCGTCTGGGCCTCAGTATGAAGTAGTGTTGAAAGGTGAGGTAGAGTCTTCAGGAAGCAAATATCAGACGCCTGCACCTCCATCTCACTACTCAGATGTTCCACCTATTTTATCTAACAAGCAGTTCATGACATGGGGAGGTATAGTAGTTGGAAGAACACAGTAAGTATCAACACATCAAGTCTTAAGTATAGTTTAATATTCTTCTCTACTGTGTTATTTTATGCTTCCATTTGAAAAGTGATAATTGTAATTGCCTTGTCAATAACCTTTTGGGTTTATTAAAAAACATCTTATGGAAAAAGTCAAGAACTACAGGAAGCTCTCACAAAATCATAAGTTAATTATTGACTGAACATCTAGTTGTCAAATGAGGCAGTCAGCAAAAGTTAACAGTTCGATGAACATTATATATAGAGGTCAAAGAAATTGGAGACTGTTACTGGCTTTGAGGTATTTTTAAGTAGACAGCTCAAAATGGTGTAACGCTAGTGAACACCACAAAAATGATTATAAATTACTTCAGGAATCACTCTTGGTGGAAGAGATAAATTCCAGCAGACAGCTGAAAGTTTTTCTGATTATTGATCTTATTTCCTTATTAAGTTTAATTTTAAAATTTTGGAGGGCACTGTACTACTTTCAAAATGTTTTACATCAGAAACAGGAGCCTGTACTCCGTACATTGGGATTCCCTAGGAGCCCCATATAGACTTAGTTTAAAAATGTAATATTTTCTGTGTTTGATTGCATTTTAATACATTTTGTTTGCATTTTAATACATTTTGTTAAATATTTCCTAATTACATTTTAATCTAGTTTGAGTGACACTGGAGAGTGTTGTAGTAGCCATGTGTTTGACATCTCTATTTTATAACAACTTCAGATTGATTTTTACACTTGTAATCTTATTGTTTCTTTTGTTCCTTATTTTATGTTCTTTTTCTTTCATTTGAACTTACTGGCTTTTTTCCAGAAGTACATTTTGACTGGAGTAGAGGGAGAGGGAATTAGTATTCATGGGTTCTGTCAATATATGCCTAGTCTAGGAGTGTTTTTTTGGTCACATTGGTTTGGAAATTCTTTATTTGGGATTCCTTTGAGTAAATTTCCTTTACGTAAAGGTATTTATGTAACATAAGATAAATGTTCAGAATAAAGAGATGATGGGGCATCTAGGTGACACAGTAGATGGGGCACTAGCTCTGGAAGTCAGAACAATTTGAGTTTAAATCCAGCCCCAGGCATCTGACCCTGGGCAAATCACTTAAACACTCATTGCCTCGGGGGAAAAAAAGAGTAAAGGGATAATGATTGTATATGAGAATTGAAAGTTTAAACAGAAGCTTTTAAAGGTAAGTTTTGAACCCTTGTCTTTTAGGAAGTAAGTAGCATGGATTTGCGAAAAGTCTTTGTTTCTAGTTTTAATATTCTTATAGATAGAAAGTTCCTGTTAAAACTTTTTTTTTTTTGAAGTCTTCAGAAACTGGCACTCAGAAATAACTCTTCATCTACAACTCAGCATTTACGTCTGCTAATAAGAGGACAGGATCAAGATTGCTTTCAGGTTTGTAGAATGTGCTTGTTAATTTGAAAAACACTTCTAGGAAAATCTGTAACAGGAGTCTTTGGAGAATTAGCTGGTTTATAAAAATTGTTTTGTTTTCTTTTATCTTTATATCATTCATTTCCCACGCCTGTACCACATTGAACCTTCTCATATGACAGAAAAACAATTAAGCAAAAACATGTAGTTCACAAATTTTGGTAATACTTATACCATATTCTGTCATGTGAATAAATTTAGTTTTTCATTATTTATATTTTAAATGTCAAATGTTGTAATGACAGTAATTTCAGTTTGCAATATTATGTGTTGTATATAAAAATTGTGGGTTTTTTTGTTATTTGTAGCTTCAGAATACCTTTGGTTTAGAAGAGCGGCTAACAAGTACCTGTGAAATTAAAATTCGTCCAAAAGAGGATATTAATATCTTCTTATTGTTTGCACCAACCCGAATATCTTGTATGCTGGCTAAACTTGAAATTAAACAACTAGGAATTCGATCGCAACCAGGCATTAAGTTCAGTGTAAGATAAAACTTTGTTTATTTTAATATAGTTTCTTTCTCTTTGAGTTACCTTACAGTGGCTTACCTGTTTACTAACTCACCTTCCAAACTAAGTAGAATCTGGTATGTGATGGTCCAGACTAGAGGGGGAGATGCTTTAGGATTTTTCACTTTGCAGAAAGTTCAGTTACAGGATTTCCTTAGAAGTAGTATTCTATCCAACTGTATTTTCACTATTTAGATATTTTTAAATCGATGTATTGCAAATTTTCTGAAAATTTATGTAGAACTAAATGGTTTTTATTCAAGTTCATGATTTTTTGACATATCAGATTATTAAACTATACTATTCTGTCTTTATTAAAAAAATTTTTTGCTTACTAATAATTGTCTAACTTTGAAATTTTGGAGGAGGAAAGTTTTTTTCTCTAAGGTATTCAAAACATAATAATTCTTGTGATCATAAATCTTGAGTTGAGAGGGACTAACACATTACAGATAAGGAAATTGAGGCCCAAGAAGGTTCTGTGATTTAGTTTCACAAAGATCGTAAATATCAGGAGTGGCATCTAACTCCAAAGCCAGTACACTTTTCACTAAGCTCTGTGTTCCCAGATAATTAGAATGAATAAAGAAGGAGGAACACCTTAGATTAGACTCTTCTTTCAATATCTTATCTGTAAGGCTCCAAGTTATAACTTGGAGTTTCAGGAATTTAAAGGAATCCCCCAAAATATAATAGTTATGGGTAGTAGCCATGATATGGTAGGTAAAGAGCTGTCCTGGAAGCTGGGAAAACTTATCTTCAAGTCACACCTCTGGCATGCCCTGACTCTGATTTTAATCCTAGCTACTGCTATTCTCTAAGACAGAGGTATCAAACTCTGGAAATGTTTAACAAAATAGATAATGATACAGTACAGCATAGTTAAATTGTGGTTTTTAGATTCTAAGTCAATATGCAGCCACAGAGATCAGTTTCAATTTGAGTTTGACATAGCTGCTGTAAGGCTGTAAGTTGCAGAAAAGGTTTGGATCTGCATTGGTCGAAGGAGTTTCCTTATTGTTTCTGATTTTTCTTCCTTATTTAGAAGCGTATAATAGTGGATTGAATTGAGTTGTGTAGTGGATTAAATATAAAAAGGCTAAGAAGCAAAAGCCTGGGATTTTAACTCCTAAGAAACAAAACAAAAATTATAGAGGATCTTTGGGGGACCAATTTTATTAATATGTTAGAACCATCAATTTTTTATTTGCTCATAACAAAGTGTTTGAAATGGTTGTTCACTAGTAATAGTTCCTCAATAGTCTTTTTAATATCCTTTGCATAGGAAACACTTTTTCCTAAACTATAAGCTCTGGTTTTAGCATTAGGATGTATGAGGGATCCCTGAATTAGAAGGCAGAAAAATCTGGTTTGTGTATGATTCCTTGTAATTTGCCATATTGAGTATGTTGTGTCAGTTATTCAGCAATCATTAATTGAGCAAATACTATGTACCCACACTGTCCTAAGAACTCTGGATGCAAACACAAAGGGAATAAATGATCTCTAATCTCAAGGAGCTTATTTATGAGGGAGACAGGTACCTATCTAAGAATATGCAGCATTAATATAAAGTTGTATAATGTAGTTTGGGAGAGGGAAGGCACTAGCAGTTTTGCAATTAGGAAATACTTCATGCAAAAAGAAGGTGCTTAAGCTTTGTTTTAAAGGAATAGAAGGGGGAGTGTTTGTGGTATGGACGATTTAAAAGACAGGGAAAAATAGAATTTCTTCTTCAGCTCAGGATCAGTTATAGGTAGGTTCGTTTCAGCTCTGGGGTTTTTTGAAGTTTGTTCAACTTCAGCAAATAACCTCACCAAGCCTCAATTTGACCTATCTTTGTTATGCCAGCTTTTATTGGTTGAACTTGGACTGTGTTTATGACTTCTTTTGCTTGTGATTTCCCCCTCTCCAACTCAGCAGACTACTTTAACTAGTGGTATCACTTTGTTTAGCAAATAATATAAAATATACTCATTTTATTATTTTTTAATTTTTCCTCTTAGGACAAAACCTTAGTGATGACAGTGTGCATTTTTTGCAGTTCTTAGATTCTTTTAGCATTTAGTCTTCACTGGTAACCAAAGAACAAAAACTGTTGTATCTTAAAGTTTACCAGTTTTATGGTTTTATAAAATGACTATGTTTTGCTGTCTTCTGATTCTACAAAATATAATTTTAGGTGTATATTTTGTGTTTTTTAGATACCATTGTCTGGATATGGAGGAGCAAGTAATCTTATTTTGGAGGATGTTAAAAAACTCTCAGATAGTTACATGGTAACAGTAAATAGCCCAGTACCTGGAAAAGAAAGTAGGATTGTTTTTTCTGTGAGAAATACAGGTTCTCGAGCAGCCTACGTTAAAGCAGTTTGTTTTAAGGATTCTCAAGGAAAAGTTCTTTTGGATCCTCAAGTGATGAGAATTTTACCAGATAAATTTGTGCTCAAGGAAAGAGCACAGGAGGTAATGTGTAATTTGCACATGAAAACTTTTAATTTTCCAGATTTAATTTTTAAAAATATTTTCAAAAGACTTAAATTTTATGGCTAGATATTTATTTAGTAAGAGATTAAATACACACAAATGATATATACACACATGAATGATTAAATTTTTAAAAGTGTTTATTAGGTGATAAGCAGCAGGAATACAAAAGTGAAGACAGTTTATTCCCTCAAGGAGTTTGGGAGGCAGCACATGTAGGTAATGAGAACTAAGGAGAGGTATTTTTTGGTGTTAAAAAGTTACAAGATTTGTGATTGGAGCCAGAGAGTAGAGAAGACTGATAAGCTCTTTTTAGTAGCAATATCCCTGTTAATTTTATAATGGCTCCAGAAAAATAAAATGAGTTGAGAGGGTTGATGAAAAAATGATTAGGAACTCCGAAGAGGAGTGAACCATGTGAGTCACTCACCAATAAGAATATTGGGGAACCTCAGGGTTAGCGCCCTAGAGCTTAAAGGTGCCTTCAGGGCATGGTGCTAATGCAGCTGGTGAGATGTCTACAGCATAACTGGGGCCATTTGTAATTTCCATTCAATGAAAAAATGTAACTACCTCTTTGAGTTTATGGAAAGTTTTTCAAAGGGAAGTAATTGACACAAAGCTGTTTTTAAAAGTTCCTATTTTTCTTGAAATTAGATGATCACTTTAATATATAATCCACCTGAAAAGGAGAAAAATTGTCAAACTACACCATCATTATTGTCAACGATATACTTTTTTGGTGGAGATGAAATATTGAGACAGCAGTATCGAAGGTTGGTAAAAGTTGTTTATTCTTACTCAAGACAGAGAAGACAGAACATGGGGGCAAACTCATCTTTCCTTCTTTTTTCCCCTCAATGTGTGACCTTTGTTTGCTTCTGTTTCCTTAAGTGTAAATTGGAGGTAATAAGAGCACTTATTTCACTGGGTTGTTAGGAGGATCAAATGAAGTCATATTTTTTAAGTGCCTAGCACAGTGCAGGACACACATTAGACATAGAAGTACTTAATCCAGGAGTGGGGAACCTTTGACCTTGAGGCCACATGTGGCCCTCTAGATCCTCAAGTACAGCCCTTTCACAGAAGTTCTGTGAAGTTTGGATTCAGTCAGAGGGCTACACTTGAGGACCTAGAAGGCCACATGTGGCCTTGAGGCTGCAGGTTTCCTACCCCTTCAGCTTTTGCCCTTGATGCTCTTCTGTTCCCTCTCAGCCTAGCCTCAAAATGCCAAATTTTTACTGATCCCTTTTTACCTCCATTCATTCCTGAATGCCCATGTCCTTTTTTTCTAAGAATCAGGTGTTGTTTAATCTATTTAACATTAAGTGTTTAATTTTTAATTGTGTGAATGAAATCTAACTTCCAAGGGGCATTGTAGCTAAAAAGAAGATACTTCTTATACAAATTCATCTTTATATCATGGAATATATAGTTAGGATTTTTGAGCAGGGGGACCTTAAAGTTGCCTGATCCTTAGTATCTGCTTTATTTGATATAAATAGTAATCTAATAAGTTATTTTATAGCATTTTGAAGTTTACAAATCTTCGTAAAAATCCATAAACATCACAGCATTATGGTTACATAGAGCAGTTCATTTGAGGGCAAAATAAAGGAAAAAACACTTTCTCCCAATGCCATCCCCACTCATTTCTATTTACTTAATCCTAGTTTTTAAGCCCATATTTCACTTCTTCTTACACTATAACCCTCTTGAACCCCGATTTTATTGTTAGTATCCTTCCTTTCACCCTACACCTTTTCCTTTCATATTCTGTCTTTTTGCAACTATAGACACTTGACTCCTTCAGTAAGCTACTACTGACTTGGCTACTCATTCTGTACTAGGTGGTGTTGTTTTCTCCTATACACTGGGCCCAGAGAAATAGTAGGCACATTATTGCTCCTCGGTACCGTTACCAGATCTTCCTTTTGCTGTCATCACTCAGTGACCTCTCCTACTTTCCATCCTACTATATTCCTTCTTATAGTCATCTTATCTCTCTTCTTGCTTTTCCAACGTATTTAGTGAGCCTCACTCACTGACTTCCTCTTTCTGACCTCTATTAGGACTTAAGTATATACTTTGGCATTATATTCATTGCATTATTCATTCCTCTTCATGACCCAAAACTTTGAAATTCCTTTGTCTAGTACTCCGTTCGTTTCAGTATTAAAGTAAGTTTTTTTCTTTCCCTCACTTTTTATGAATGTCTTGAAAAATGTTGTTGTTTGTGCTTCTTTCTCAAAGAAGACCATAAATGCTTTCAAAGTACAGTCAAGCAAATATAAAAATATGTTTCAAGATATGAATGTTAAACATACCTTATGTAAAATCTTTTCACAGAGCTCTGTTACATAAGCCAGAAATAGTAGAACAAATACTTCCAGAACATAGCTTGCTGAAGAAAATTTGTTTTGATGAAGCATTTCAAGATGAGCAGCTAATAACTGAAGGTAGATAGTTTTCTTTGTTAAAAACCAAACCAAAAGAAACCCAAAACACCTTAAAAGTTTCAGACAAATCTTGTTTGCTATTTTTAACAGTATCTAAAGTTAGTATTTTTTAAAAAATTTTTTTGTAGATTTGCTGTATTTGATTTGCGTGGTGTAGATTTGTTCAAATTTGAGATTTTACAGCTGCCCCCATGTATACTTTATTGTTTGCAGAAGTGAAGAAAAGGGTAACATTCACCAGCCAAGAAATTTAGACTTAAATCAATCTTACGGAAATTCCATTGACTTTTAGGATTCTCCTTTGGCAGAGCCCAAGCTGTCAGCAATAGCAGCAGAAAAATCCCAGTTACCTGACTTTTAATTCATTAGGCTTGGAGAGTCCATTTAGCTCAAACCTACCAGTTTACAGATAAAATTGAGGCTCAGCAAGGTAAGATGATGACTTGCCGAGACATGCTTAGATAGATAGTGGCATAGGCATGACACAAACTCTCAGGTCTTTTCCCTTAAGTCATCAGGCACTTAGACCTATTTATAACCTCTCAACTTCCTACTTTTCCAGGCTTCTTGCACTCTGTTTACCTCCCAGCAGCTACACCAGCATTCTTGCTTTCCCTCATAACGCACTATATCTCCCATCTCTATGCCTTTGCTTTAATTGCCTCCTTGTACCTGAAATTCTCTCCCTGTAATTTCTTCCTTTTATCTTCCTTGATTTCCTTCACGACTTAGCTAAAACTCCACCTTCTGTAAGTCTCTCCCAGTCTCTCCTGCTGCTGATACTTTTCCCTCTGAGCTTACATTTTTTGGTACATACCTTTGTGTACCTATTTGTTTGTGTATTGTCTCCTATATTAGGCCATGAACTCTGAGGGAAGGGGACTGTTTTTGTCTCTTTTTGTATCTCTAGCACTTAACTTGGCACATTGTAAGAGTTTAATATTTGTTCACTGACCACTGTTAAGGCAGCTATAAGGCAAAGATGCTTTTGGAAGGTAATCCATTAATAATTAAATCCACAGAATTTTAAATTTGAGTCTTTATAATCTAGCTCAAGAATTTGGACGCTACCTTGTGGGTAGTGTATTTGAAAGTTTTTAAGATGTGGAATTACAAAATCAACTGGTGAATTAGGAAGACTAAACTAGCAGTAGTATATATGATGTTTTGGAAGAGTAAAGATTGGCAGTGCTATAGTTTTTGAGGTGTTGAAGATATGAATGAAGATGAAAATTATTTGGTGGGGATAGATTAAGTAAGTTCAAATCACTTTTTAAGCACTTTGTTTGTACATTATACTCTGACAGGCTCTAAGAGATGTCCAGGGAAGATCTTGAATAATGGATATGTGAGAAATGAAAAATTTAAGTAGAATTTGTGATGGCAGATGGCACTTTTGTTTATAGACAGGATAAGCAGAGATGTTGGTAGGCAAAGGAGGAGTCATTGGAGAGAGAAATTGAAGATACTGGAATAAGGCAAGGTAATGGATAGTTCAAGGTCTTCAAGACAATAGAAAGCAATGATTCCTGAGCCAGTATCTGAAAGATTGTGTAAAACAAGAAAGGACAAATGCCCCAATTTTTGAAAAAGGAAAGAGTAAAGAGTATGGAAAATGGAGGTCAGTGAACTTGACTTTGATTCCTGGGAAAAACCTAGAAGGAATCATTAAGGTAATGTTGGCAAACATCTAAATAGGGAAGCTTACAAAGAGTCAACATAGTTTTGTTTCCTCAAGCTAGAATAACTTCATTTTCTTTTTAGTCAGTATTACCAAACAAGTAGTAGATAAGTAGGATAAATAGTGGATAGTTTCCCTAGATTTTGATAAAGCTTTTAATGAAGTGTCTTATATAAAGAAGATGAAAAAATAGGGAATATCAGATTATCAAACTTGAAACTGTTACTCTTGCTGTGTTTTCAGCATGTTTTACAATCTTAATATTGTTCTATCCATATAGGTAGTTTATATTCAGTCCTTCAGGGAACTAAACAAAGTAGAAAGAGTGTACGTGTTATGAATTGCTTTTCCCTAGAATGCACAAATTATCTTATTTTGGGGGGGCAGAAATTGGGAAGAAGACAGAAATTGTTGAATTATGTGGATTGCAGTGGGCTAATTGTGAGCCATGATTTTCTTTGCCTGATGTATAATGATCTAGATTTGCTACATTATCAGATTTATAATTGCTGGGGGTTATTTTAATACCTTTCCTCAGTTCTATAGATTTATCCTCATACCTTTCCCACTTGTATTCCATAGTTATAGCTAATCAGTATTATTGGTGATCAGAATATAATAATGATCCCCAGACTAAGAAAATAACTCTGGCAATACAATAAATAACTTCTAGGCAAATTGTAAATATCTGCTTCTTGTGTTGCACTTGTGTGAAGATTTGTATACATCACGACATCTTTCTCTGTTTTAGTGTATGATCTTCCTGAACGGCCAAATGATGTCCAGTTCTTTTACGGAAACATGCGTAAAATTATTCTTTCTGTAATTGGTGACTTTGCTGATTCAAGTTCTAGTCTTGGTTCTCTTCAGAATTGTTTACCACACAATTTAGCCTCTAAAAGGTAACGAGTATAAATTCTGTAACTGAATTTAAAAATATCTTTATCAGGCAATGAGTTTGTGTAATATTTACTTGTACTTAGGAGTTTTCAAAAAACTAATTGAGTGGGTCAATGATCTACTTTCTAATGATGAAAAGTAGTTCAGTTTTGTAGAGTTTATTAGATTTTGTTAACTATGATACACAGTGGAGAGTTGTAGCTTACATGTACTTAAGTTATGAAAAGTTAACTGTATGCCTTCAGTAAATAATAGAGAGAATTGTATGTAAATAGTACTGTGTAAAGTTATAGTTGCAAGAGAAGGGGGAGAATCCATACCTTTGCTTCACTTTCTGTCACATGAAGGAAGGAGAGCAGGGCAACAGTAGAGTGCCAGGTAGAGGAATGACAGCACCTCATTAGTTCACAGTTAGAATCCTATTGCACAAAGAAAAATCCACCATTTTCTTTTTTTAATTAATTAATTGATTTATTTTTAGTTTTCAACATTCATTTCCAAAAGACTCTGAGCTCCAGATTTTCTCCCCATCTCTCCCCTCCCCCACCCCAAGATACCATTCTTTTTAAAACTTTTGAGTTCCAACTTCTCTCCCTCCCTCCCCACTCATCCCCACTGAGAAGGCAAGCAATTCAGTATAGTTATATATGTGTAGTAATGACCATTTTTTTTCCCTGAAATGTATTATACTCAATTTTGCCAGGTATTCTTGATTTTAATCCTAGTTTCTTTGACTTCTGGAATATTTTATTCCAAGCCCTGTGATCCCTTAATGTAGAAACTGCTAGATCTTATGTTATCGTGATTGTATTTCCACAATACTCAAATTGTTTCTTTGTGGCCACTTGCAATATTTTCTCCTTGACCTGGAAACTCTGGAATTTGGCTACAATATTCCCAGGAATTTTTCTTTTCAGATCTCTTTCAGGAGGTGATCAGTGAATTCTTTCAATATTTGTTTTACTGTCTCGTTTTAAAAATATCAGCGCAGTTTTCCTTGAAAATTTCATGAAAGGATGATGCCTAGGCTCTTTTTTTGATCATGTCTTTCAGGTAGTCCCATAATTTTTGAATTGTCTCTTCTGGATCTGTTTTCCAGATCTGGTTGTTTTTCCAATGAGATATTTCACATGGTCTGCTGTTTTTTCATTTCTTTGATTTTGTTTTATAATTTATTGATTTTTCGTAAAGTCATTAGCTTCCATCTGCTCCATTCTAATCTTTAAGGAATTATTTTCTTCAGTGAGCTTTTGGATCTCCTTTTCCATCTGGCAGTTTTACCTTTTAGGACATTCCTCTCCTTGTAGACTTTTTGGATCACTTTTGCCATTTTTTAAAGTGTTATTTTCTTAAGCATATTTTTGGGTCTCCTTTAGCAAATAATTGACTTGTTTTTCATGATTTTCTTGCATCACTCTCATTTCTCTTCCCAGTTTTTGCTCAGTTCTCTTGCTTGATTTTCAAAATCCTTTTTGAGCTCTTTCCAGCCTGAGACCAATTCATATTTTTCTTAGAGGTTTAGGATGGAGGAACTTTGACTTTGTTTTCTTCTGTTTGCATGCTTTTGTCTTCCTTGTCACCAAAGTAAGATTCTATAGTCTGATTCTTTTTCCAGTTTTTACTCATTTCCCCAGCCATTTACTTGACTTTTGAGCTCTTTGTCAAGGTGGTTCTCTGCTTCCAGTGGGGATGAGGGGTATAGTCAGCCCCTCCATCCCCCCCACAATCTGTGGGCCTAGAGTTCCAGAAACGGTGGCTGCAGGTGCCCCTGCTATAATACTGTGGCTACCTTGGGTTTCTCTGCCCACTCCCCGCTCTGATGCCCTGGGTCTGGGGACATATCACTCCACTCTCCTGTACTGTTCCCACAGGCTTTTTCCCCTGACCCCCCAATTTATCCTCAGTGTTTTGGGGTCAGAAAGTCTAAAAACTGCCACAGGTGCAAGAGAGTCAGTCCCCCAAAGGCCTGCTCAGATTCCCCCTGTGTACTTGCGGCCCACGCTGCTTCCAGCGTGGCATGATAGATAACTTCCTGGCAACCTTCTAGGCTGTCTTGGGCTGGAGATTTGTCCCCTCTGTCATTGTGTAGGTTCTGCAGCTTCAGAATTTGTTTAGAGCCATTTTTTACAGGTATTATCTGGGCTTGGCGGGAGCACTCTTGAAAGTCTGTTCTGTTACTCCACCATTTTGGCTCCCTCCCTCCCCCTTCCCAAAAAGCCACAATTTTCCAAGAATACTGAGACTTCATTTTAGGTTTTGCTTAATTTTTCTTTGTAGTATAATTTTGACATCATATGATGTGCCACCGGTACAGAGCATAATTCTTGATATAAGATGTAGCTGCATTGTATATGGGTTGTGGATAGAAGGGAATGCCATTTTATTATTTTGATTTCTTTCATGTTTCAGATTTATTCCATTTAAATAGAAATGGCAAAAACCCTTGATTTAATCTTGGAGGAAGTGGGTTTAAATCTATTTAACCTCTTTTGGGCTTCAAGTTTCCTCACCTGTAAAAGGTAGAGTTTACATTAAATTATCTTTAAGGTCCTCTCTAGACCTTGGTAGTGTGAGAAAATTATAGTAGCTCTATAAGAGTTTTCTGATGTCAAGAAGATTTCAGTCACAATGTCTGTAGTTTTTACTTATATTCAGTTGAAGTCCTTCTCTCGTGCCCTACTGTGGTGAGTTGATCTTGGATTCTTGAAGGCATAGCATGAGCCCTGGAAGATTCAGATTTAACACTGCATGTTTATTACTGTGTGAATCTTGGACCCTGGGGCCCAAAACCTATATAAAAGCTAGAGAACTTTTTTCCCCTTCTCTAACCTCCTTCCCTTCCCTCCAAAAAACCCAACCTATTACTTTTTTCTTCCTGAACTGTGCACCTTCCCCATATACATACTGTCTTTGAATGTTTCTTTTGGTTTCCAGTTGGCCTAGTTAGATTGAGATTTCCATTAATTTTCCCTCAATTCTAATGGCTTTTTGACTCATCTTTCATAATCTATCTTGACAGTAGTCACGTCTATGCTATATAAGTGTGAAATTGGGGCAGCATTCTTTTAAAAAAGATTTCTGGTTTGCCTTTGCAAGCAAGCACAAGGGCTGAAAAAAATAGTTTTGTCTTTCCCACTGTGCATTGGAAGGGATGAATCCATTTCCAAGTACCTGAGCTTCTTGACAATCTGTTCTTGTTAGCAAGTTACCGTACTGTTTTCCAGCATAGAGCCTCAGTAAGAGTTGTATTAATTCCTGTGGTCCTTCTCCCCAGGATTACCTCCAGGTACTAAATTTCTTAACCATAGCAGTTAGCATAATTCTTTATTAGGCATGAAGGGTTTTTGGGTTTGTTTTGGTTTTTTTGTATTGATAGGATACCTCCACTACACATTTGAAATTATTTTGTTCAGTTTACTGTCCAGGCTCTAATTATTCAAATGGGGATAAATACTTAATGCTATTTGCCTCACAGCTTTGTGTGTGTAATGTTTTATAACTTATAAACCACTTAGACTTCCTAATATTATTTTCACTAATAATTCCTACTCTGTTCTGTTAGTAGAAAGTACTAATGATGGATATTTTTGTTAGTTAGGAACTATATGTTAGGGACCATGATTTTAATTTAGATTTAACTACTAAAAGCAGGGTTCAGTTAGGTGAGAGGAGTGTAGAATTCACATAACTATTTATTAATCTTCCAATTCAGGTCAGTATAAATTTGTTGAGTAATTTTTTTTAAAATAGAAGACTAAATGCAGTATAATTTCTCTTACCCAACTAAATTCCATTACCAGAAATATTGCTACAGTGAAAACAAACAATAAATAAAAATATCACCACAATAATATTGCCACAATAAAAATAAAAACTCAAGAAAAATATTGACAAGCTTCTAATAATGGCCTTATTATTTTAAATAGCAGTTACCTGACTAAAATTACATTATGAAAAGTGTAGTTACATATATACTTCAGTGGACTAGGTGAATGGGATAGCCTGAATTCAGTAAAATTTGTTATTATAGTTTCACTGTAAATTTTATTTCTATTTTTGTTGAAAAATTTTTCAAATCATATGTTTTATCTAGTAAATCTCATTTAGGATCTTGAAGGATCACAATTTATGAATTACTTGTATTGTCAATTATTAGAATTTTAAAAGTATAAAATGAATTCTGAAAGTCCGTAATATTACCTATTTCTAATAATGTATCTTATATTCTAATAATGTTAATGTTGTTGCTTTTGAACTAATCTTTTAATTAAATTAACTTAGTATCTCATCTTCCCTCTAAGAGAGGAAAAAGTTAAGCAAATTAGCCTGATGGGATTTTCATTTGGAATTTTCAGAACTTAGGTTGCCATTTCTTAACAGAGAGAACAGTGTGTATTGTAGTCATTAATTATCTTGGAATAAGGACTGTGCCTCCTCCTAAAAGTTGAAACCAAAAAGGAATTTCTTTTCATTATAGGATATATTGTTAAGTCAAAGTGTTTATTATGGACTTTGACCTATGAAGCATACTGTTTGTATTATGAAATGTTGTAATTGTGAATTGTTAGAAATATGAATTTTCACCATGATATTAAAGGGGTTTTTTGTCTAACAGCATTATGAATAGTAAAGCATGTCAGCTAATGCATTTTTTTGTCATTTTTCCATTTTTTTTCCTCCTTTGGGATTCTTAAATCTTAAAGTGAATCCAGAAATTCTGAGAGACATATCAACAATGTTTCTTTGGATGTTCTTCCAGTTAAAGGACCTCAAGGTTCTCCTCTTCCTTCACAAGCTACTGCTAAATCCCATCAAAATACATTAATTTCTCAACAAACATGGACTGTTCAACCAGAGCACTTAATTCTGAAAGCTCCTTCTGTTTGTGAGTAGATATATCAAGTCATATCTTTTCCTTTGGTTCATTTTACTCTGCAGGTATATACTCATTTTAACTGGGTGTTAGACTAGGTGTTTGTTTTTAAAAGCTTACCCAGCTCCTCAACAGATGTCTTTCTTAGATTTTAGTCATAGCATTCCTTTCTGTTCATTGTTGGATGGAATAACACTGTGGATTGTAATTTTCAAACCCTCCTAAACTCTTCAGACTCTACGGATTCTTACCTTTCTAGTAACCATTCTTCAACTGTTCAGACACTGGTGGTATATGTCATATTTGCCTTTAACACCCTTTGGCTATGAAATGTATGTTGTAAATAACAACAGTTTAGGCCAGTGAAGTATTTAGCTGTGCCACATTCTAGAGGAAGTAATACAGCATGAGAATCTTTTCACTTCTTACTACCACTGCCCTTTATTTTTAATTTGCTGTTGCCATATTTTGTTCCTGGGGAAGTAAAAATACGCACTTTGATGTGGCCTTTTGAGCTGGCCTCATCAGAGCAGCCTTCTCAACAACAGATGGGATAAAATAATGTTTCTCCTGTTAATGTAATTGTACAGTTACATTTTATAGGTGCTGATTTTTAAAAATAAAAAATGCTCAAATTAAATACTTAATATTTTCTTTGTGTTTTATATACTAGGTAGCATGACAAAAACTGGACAGTTGCATATTTTAAATAATTCTGTTAGGTTGCTGAAATTTGAACTCTCTTGGCCCGCCCATTGTCTTACAGTAACACCACAGCATGGAGTTATTGACCCAGAGTATGTAAGACTTTTCCTTTTCTTTTTTTTTTAGTTCCTCTTAAATATTTAAGGTTCAGATGATATGTCTTTATAATCCATAATAGTTCCTACACTATTAGCTTGACCAAAGTATCTCTTCATTATTTTATTGACAAGAAATGCAGTTAATGACTGTGGATAGCAGAATTTATATAATTCTACCTCTTTTGTGGATAAATGAATAAAAAACTATTTATCAAACGTACCAAACATTGTTTGTCAGGTGCTGAAAAGACAGAAAAAAGGAGACAGTGCTGTCCTTGAAGGAGGCTCACACATTCTAATTGAGATAGATACAACAAAGGTCACTTGCAGGGCAGATAGACCAGAAATCCTAAGAGTATTTCATCATGATGGGTGGCAAAGCCCAGGAGTCCTTTGGTTATATTAGAAGATCAGAGTAGGGACATAGAAGTAAGGCAAGTGGTAACTCCAGGGTGACCTTAGGAAGCAATGTGAGAGCAGATAGTAAGAACTAGTGTGTCTCCATCTCACAGGAAGAAATAAGTAAGTAGAAGCTAGTTTTTCTTTCTTTTCTCTTAAGTCCTCCTCTCTTTTTAAACACCCTTTTTGTAGTGTTGGAGTTCTGCTCTAAAAATCTCCCTTCTCCTCTTCAACTTATGGATTGTTAGTTTTAAATTTTAATTTTCTGTTCCTTTTTGTAAAAGGTATTTCTTGTTTCCTTTTCTTGTTTTCATTACTTCTCTTACCTTTCCATCTATTCTACACTTCTGTTCTTTGATTCATGGAGTTTACATTTATCTATTCCTTCTTTAGCCACTGTATTCTTTATGGAATTAAAGCTTTTAAGGTACCTATTTTGAGTTGTCTCTTCTGCATAATTTATGTTGCCTTGTAGGTCTTTCCCCTTTGTCCCCTTTTTCGGTTTTACCTCACTCTTTGAAATACCAATGTCTCCAGGTTATTAGAGAAAAGAAATATTGGAAAGGAATTTTACTATGTTCCTAACTGTGTTCATTATTGCCCTTTGCCTTTCTGCATGGTCATTTTTTCTCACTTGCCATGAAATCTTCGTGAATCCATGCCTTTTCACTTTTCTTGGTGTAATTTGCCCCTAAGAACGCTAAGTCCTCTTCTTGAAACAGGATGAGTGGTCCTTCAAAGCACTAAATCTCTACATATTATATTCATTGTAATTCATCATTATAAAATTTTCTTTCCTCAATGGGGTCATTTCTTCAGTGGGACATGTTCCCACTACTACAACAAGATTTCCCCTTTTCTCATCCCCTTTGCTTCGTTTCTTGTTCTCCAATAGTATTTTTTTTCCTTGAGAAGGTACAAAAGTTATTTTCCCTTCATTGTTAAACTTTGACTTGCTTAGAGTACATCATGTATTTTCTGATATCTTCTTACTCCTTTGTCCTCTTTTTATGCACCCTCTCATTTTGCAGTTTAATCTCACCATAATTCATTCACTTGTATGTGAGGCTTACTCCATAATATTTTGGACGCTTTTTTCATCTCTTCTTTGACTTCCATTTTTATTCTTTGTTTCTTTGCATAATTTAAGAAAGAACTCTCTATTTTTTTGATTATGTAGTCTTTGGTTGCTCTGTTTACTTTTCTTATATTTCTATTGTTTGTGATGTTAGTGGAAAAACAATTTTGTTCATTTTTTATTTTCTTTCTACAAATGTGTACCTTTCTTTGTTGAATTTACCTCTTTTTCATTACTGGTTATGATTGGTCTTGCAAAATATGTTTCCTTGAATTGCATCTTGAACTTTACTCTTTGGGACATATTATTCTATTCCCTCCTGTAGTTTCTGCTAGATGCATAATAATCTTATGCTATTCAAATTTCATTTCCTTTATATTTAAAGGTCTTTTTCCTGGTCACTTGCAGAATTTCTTGTCATTGAAATTGTGAAGTATTGCCACTGAGTAACTTGGAGTTGGCAGCAATAGGATATTTTTCCTGGAGGCATTCAGTGGATTCTTTCTCTTGGCACTATTTTCTCTGTTCAAAAGTTGTAGAAAGATTTTTTAAATATAATTTTTCACATTGTGGTATATAGCTTATTTTAAAGATTTTAAAAATTTAGTCATTTTCTTCAGTTTTTATTTGGAGGTTTTTATCAAATTAATGACATTGTAAAACAATAAAAACATGGTATTATTGAGTGAATAGTGGGAGTTGTAATATGGAATGAATTTACTGAATTTTTTTAGTAGTTACAGGGAAAATGAAAGTAATTTAAGGCAGTGCTTGCCAGGATTAGGACTGATTGCTGTATATGCCCTGGCTTTGTGTTGTGATGTTATTGTATAGAACATGTTTATGTATTTGAAATGTTTTTGTTTAGGAGTCGACTGCTAATTCTTGTAAGTCCTAATTCTTCACTTGCCACAAAACCCTCAACATTTCCATGGAGTGGTCTGATTTATATACATTGTGACAGTGGACAAAAGGTAACTTGTAAAAATTTTATTTTGAATTTTTTTTACTTCAAAAATTGAATCTTACGTTTGTTAGAAGTCATATGCTTCATTTTTAAGAGAAAAGAGCAGGGAAAAGGATATAACTTTTGGTCCTTAATTATTACCAGTCCTGTAAACCTTCCAAACTTCCCCTTCCCCCAAAAGTCTTTTTTTTTTTTTTTTTTTTTTTTTTTTCAAAAGAAGAAAAGAAAACCACTTCATTTCAGTTGTTAAAACATCATTAAGGAGTGAAGCCTTCTACATAAGCAAATTTCCCAGATTTTTTTATTCCTTTATGAAAATCAGTTATATTACTGTATTACCGTTCTTTCTCAGATTATTGAGGGGTATGGAGCTCTTTGTCCCTTACTAAATGGCTACAAGTTTTTGTTTTTTTCTCTAAACAATTGTTGTTCTGTCAATTTATTCACTAATTCTTCTTGTTTCAGCATCCATAGTTTCCTGTTCTCATATAATCAGAACCTTAGAGCTAAAGGGACCTTAAGGCTAATCTAATGCAACCCCTAGATTGTGAGTAAAGTGAGGTTTAGATACACTTCATCTCGTTCAAGATCATGTAATTGGTTATTTCAGAGTTAGGACTAGAGCAGTTTTCTTGTCTAGTGTTCCTCCTGATTTAAAACACTGTTCCTTCATCCTTCTTCCCCTTTCATCTGTTGTCTTGAATCTAATAACTGGAGGTTGTGAAGGAGAAACCAAAAACCTAATCTAATAAGATCATTATTTTTATGTGTAAAAATTAAGGTTCCTAAGTCAGTATATACTTAACATGAGAATAGTGCTGCATGCCCCTCATTTGTGGGAGACAAATGCATAGGCTTTAAAAAAGGTATATTTCTTTTGCCACTTAGAGGCATGTTCTATACAGTCAAGTCTAAATGTGTAAGTCAAAGTTTACTAGATAGCAGTTGTCTAAACCATTTTAGACACCACCGCTGCTGGATTTGTTGGAATATTTTTTGACTTTAAAAAGAAATTAGTAATAATCAGGATATTAATTGTTTAATTGCTCAGATATTCATAGAATCTGTTATAGTGATAATTTAGCTCAGAGTTCATCTTATTAGCTTCTAGGAGTCTTAAATATAGAATCTCTTGTTATTTGAAAACTGTAGCACCCTCTTGCAGTTTAAGTATATTAAGTATATATAAAGTAATTTTAGGGAGGAAGACACTTAACAGCTGAGTGAGGTTCAGGAAAATCTTCACATAGAATGTGGGGAGTTAAGGAAAGAGTACATCAGAAGTGAAGGGTATAGCTACTGCAAAACCAGAGATACGAGAGAATGTGGGGGACAGCCAGAAGGCCAGTTTGGCTAGATTATGTGCAAGGCTGGAAAGGCTGAAAAGATAGTTTTGAGCTTGATCATGAAGAGCTTAAATGCCAAAACAGTTAGCATTTGATTTTAGAAGTAATAGGGAGCCACTAAAGTTTATTATATTATAATAAAGGGCATGGCATATTCAGACATGTGCTTTACTAGTATAACTTTGGCAGCCATGTGAAAGATGGATTGGAAAAGAGAAAGACTTGATTCAGGGAAGCCTGCTAGATTGTGGAAATTTTACAGGTAAAAGGTGATAAGAATTTAAATTATGATGGCCATTTTAATAGGGATAAGGGAACAGATGAAAGAGATGTTATGAAAACAGAAGAAAAGCTCTTGCAGCTGATTAGATATGTGAGGTAAAAGATTAAGTCAAAGATGACTCTGAGGTTGTGAACGTAGGTGACTAGAAGGATACTGGTGCCCTTGACAGAAAAAGAAAGGTTGGAAGAGGAGTAGTTTTGAAAGAGGGGGATGTGAAGAGAATGTACAAACACAGAGGTTGAGATGCCTTTGGGATATCTAATTCAAAATAATAGTTGGTATTTGGTAAGATAAGACTGGAGTTAGAGTGTGGTGCCCAGAATTAAACACAGTACTCTAGATGAAGCATGATGAGGGCACACTAAAGTGGAAATTGTGTACTTCAGTGCCGCCTGGTATCACATGAACTCTTGACTCATTGAACTTGCAATCCACTAAAATCCCAAGACCTTTTTTCAAAATAACTACTATCTATCCATATTTTCCCTCTTATGCTTATAGAATTGATACATGTTGAACTGAATGTATTTTTTCATCAAAAAGATACACTTTAAAGAAAATAAAACCAACCTCATTTATATATTTTGTATCTATGGGAGAGTTCTCAAGATTTAGTTATCTTAAAATAAGTTTTCTATCTAGTAATTACTTTCTGTAAATTAGGCATCTTGAGAGATCTATTAATGTATAGGCTATAAAATAGAAAAGAATTGACGTTTGGAGATGCATTAACTTCCTGGAACACTGAAGGGATAGTTTAATTGGTTCTCTGTATAAAAGAATGCTTGCATAGATGTCTAAGTTCTTTTTGAAGGATATATGATTAAAAGCAGTCACCTCTCTGTTAAGTTTATTAGCATGCTTTTGCATATTGAAATTTAAAAACAAATGCATGTTTTTTTTAATTTTTATTTCCTTTCCTTGTTTCATTTCAAAAGGTTGTAAAGGTACAGATTCGAGAAGACATTACTAAGGAAGGTCCTTTAGCCTGCTTGACCTCTAAACAAATTTTAACATCTGAGTATCCATTGAGTCATATGCTAAAACTGGGTACAAAACCACCCTCAACAAAAGTTGAAATAAAAACTAAAACCATCACTTTTCCTGCAACAGAACCTGGTGAAACCTCAGGTATTAAATCCTAAAATCGTTTAATTAAAAGGCTTAGGTTAGTATTATATGTTCTCTGTTGTTAAGCATGAAGCAGTGATAGATGTAATAATTTCTATGTGGGACTTTTGGTAGGAGGAAGTGGAGAGAATGAGATATCAGCATCAAAATTATGTCATGTGTTAATGTGGGATTTAAAAAAACTTGAAATCTCAAGTTTCTTGATAGACAAAGGAATTGGGTGCTGTAGTGCATTTGTGTCAAACTAAAACTGAAACGTCCTTTGAGCATAATATTTACTTAGAAAACTACAAATTAACATTATCTGTACTCTGTTGTATTTTAATTTATTTTGTTAAACATTTCCCAATTACATACAATCTGGTTTTGGCCTCTGAGGAGTTTTGCCTACTTGGCTTGGATTCTGGAAGACTTGAGTTTATATCCTATCTCAGATACTTAAAATCTCTGTAACATTGGGCAAGTCACTTACCCTCTCCTAGCTTTAGGTTCCTTGTAAGGATAAAGCACCTACCTCACAGAGTTACAAATGAGATTATTTATTTAAAGTACTTTCTAAACCTTAGAATAGTATATAAATGCTAGCTATCTGTAATAATGGATTCAGGGAAAACAGAAATAATTGAAATTTACAGATATTTAAAGAACCTCATATTAGCAGAGACAGACAATGACTACCTGTCATAAATTCCACAAAAACATTAAGCAAAACTTATATAAGGTAGCAGATCTGTTGTGGCAGAGAAATTCAGATTATAAGAGCTAGAAGTAGGTCTTTACAGAATTCTAAGACTGATGGCTCAGTAGATAGAAGGTGTATAGAAGGTGTACCTGGAGTTAGGAAGACTTGAGTTTCCCACTTTCTAACTGTGACCTTTGGGCAAGTCACTTAATGTTTCTGTACCTCAGTTTTCCTCATTTGTAAGATGGGGATAATAGTGCTTACCCAGGACAGTTGTGGGGAGAAAAGATGATAAATGCCTGATATATAGCTAGTATAATTATATATAAATCTTAGGCATTATGATGACAAAGATGCAATATTCATCATGGTAATAAATGTTAGACATACTATAAATATACTTAAAATACTAAAGGAAACTTTTGTTTCTTAAATATAATTAAACATCACCTATTAGTTCAGGAAACTAATAGAAATATATGGTTATGTACATTCAGTACGTAAGGATATGGTGACAAGAAACAGACCAACTGCTAGGGTTTAAGCATTTTACTTGCTCACTCAAAATGTGTTCTGCATCTGGAACTTTTAGCCAAATGATGCTGCAGTAGTATTTCATGCTGTTACTGTGAAGTTAGTTTTAATGGATTGAGGATGATGATAATGATACAAAACAATGCTTATGGGAGTTGCACCTAGAACCATGTCCTCTGCTGAAATGTTCTAACAGATGTAACGTGCAGTGAAATCAGAGAACCAACAGCCAAGACCACCCACCTAAATATTAGATCCTAAATCACACTTTACTTAAAGGTCCTGGGATCATTTCCTTTGTGAATGTCAAATCTAAAACATTTGAAACTTTGAAGTTGAAGCCTACATGAGAGAATTTTCAAGTCCACCGTTTTGTTCTTAATGAGCCCTCCCTGTCAGCCATCCCTGCCCCTCCCTAGCTTCTGAGACAACTATTTCTTGGACCTCCTAGCTTTGTCTCCTAAAACTAGGTGTCACAGACCTAAAATAAACCAATGGTGGGTTAGCAATATAAGCAGACTACATGCACTGATCGTAGTTGTTTCACCTAAGAGAATTTAATGTGCTTCTTTCATCGTGTAACTTAATATTAGAAAATAAGTTGCAGAGCCTTTGGGAGGAAAAATAATTTTAAAAAGTCATTTGGGGAAGGGAAAAGGTGTGGAGAAATTTAGTTGAATTCTTTGAAACATTTTATTTAAAGGTAATTATAGTGTTTGTTTGACTCCCCCCACCCCACCCTTTTCTACCAGACTCCTAAAGTTGCTTATGCAGTCACTGTTGTATCTGTTCAGATACTTTTGGAGAGACCATATTTTTTAAACTTAAGGTTATTATTCCTAAAGATATGTAATAATCTATACTGTGTGTGGGTTTTGAAACTCACAGTCATTTAGTAAGTTTTTATTAAGCATTTACTTTGTGCTAAGAATACAGAAGAAAAAAATAAAGGGCTTCATGACATCGAAAAGGTTAAGAACTCTGTACCACAGTACTTATTCTTTGCCTTGTATTGCAATGACAACACAATTTTTCTATCCATACAAGTCTTATTTCCTTAAATCTGGAGTTGAAATGATAACTTTGTAATGAATAGGAATGTCAAAATCCCATTTTATTTTGCCTAAAGATTAGAAAATGTTTAAAGAATCAGAATAATTTTCAAATTAAAAAAAATTAAATTCCATGCCAAGCTTTCAGATTGGACTTTTTTTCTTTATTTCATCTATCTTTATAAAATTTGAGAGCTAACAATTTCAAAGATGTTAATTTTTTTCAGGTAGTGGTAGTGATGCTGATTTGGACTTGGGAAAAAAATAATCTTTTTATAACGTATTTCTCATAAATTCTTCCTTAAAATACCTTGTGGTTCACTACTCTTTGTCTTTCTCAAATTGGATAATACTACTTTAATTATAATTTTCTTTTGTAACTATTCTATTAATAATGTGTATGTCCCTATATATAAATGAAATATGGTGTATCTTCATACTTTTGATGGATGTTGCAAGAAAATATATATGGAAATGTAACTGCAATAGTGCTATGTAATAAATATTACTTTTAGAAAAAGACTTTTCCAGGATTAAGTAGAATATAATTAGCCAACATTCATTAAGTACCTACTGTGTGCAGGGGACCTTGGTAGACACTAGAGAGAGATAGAAAGTTTAGATGAGAGACAGTCCCTTTATTTAAGGAGTTTAGTAGTTTCTTTGAGAGATAACTCATCATCACAGCTATCAAACACAATATTGTCTGGTAAATAATATGTCAGAACTGCAAAATAAGAGTGCTGTGAGAGGTCTCAGGAGAAGGTTATTAACAATTCAGAGGAAGCCAGAAATGAAATGTGACTTAAAATCTCTTCATCGTATTTACCTTATCTGGGTAACTTACTTGAGTTGGATTTGACTTAAGGATTTGTGTTTTCCTTCTAGAAAATTATCTAGAACTCGAAAACCATGGTGATGAAGAAGTAAAGTGGAATTTATCATCTTTTGCTCCCCCTTATGTCAAGGTCAGAAACAGTAAACAAACTAGGTCATTTATTTTCTCTTATTTTTTTTTGCCAGAAAATTTATCAGCTCCATTTTTTTTGTTGCTGCATTTTAAATTGATCCTACCACATGCTCAAACATCAATCTGCTAGCTCTGTTTATTCTGTCATTTGATTTCAGTGGGTTCCCCTTCTTGTTTGCCCATTTAGAAATTTTGCAGAAGGTAATCATGTACAGTAGAAAGATTGAGAACCTGGAGACTTGGATTTTAGTCAGTCTCACTGCTCACTGAGCTTTGTTTTAATTGTTAATTATTTTATTTTTTTCTAAGATTACATTTTCTGCCACATGGGATGGCTGTGAAGATTAAATGACTTAATGAACATGCTTTGTAAAATGCTATTCAGATGTGAAATGTTATTTTTAGTGTGGAATTCATCTTTGTTACTATTTAATTTTTATAATTTTTATTTTTTCTTTCTGTAGGATGTTGATGAGAGTGGAGATGTCTTTAGAGCTACTTATGCAGCTTTCAGATGTTCCCGCATTTCTGGTATATTAGAAGGTCATGGAAAACAAAAAGTGAGGCCAATCACTTTGTTGAGCACACTGTTAAAGAAATCAGCTTCATTAGACTTGACCCTGTGTGGGGCAGTTAACTTCATACAGATGAATATTTTCCCCATAATCATAAGTCATACCACCTGGTCAGTTCTCAGTCAACAGTCAGTAAATATTTATTAAGCAGCACCTGTGACCTAACTCCTGGACTACTGATAGAAGTACAAAAGCAGGCTGGTCTATGCTTTGGAGAAGCTTGTTTTACAAAAGCATAGTTAGTGACATGGAGGACCATTTAAAAGCCTAAGTACTGGAAAACATTTTACAGTAGATGTATTGCCAACAGGTCATTTTCATTATTTCTGTCTATAGAGAAAGGACACATTTTTATTTTGAACTCCAGACTTAGTGATGCCCTACAACTTGGAGGATACCCATTGCTCTGGATCCATGATAACTATTTGTTCTGTAAGATGTCTTTCAAGGTTGTGGTCTTCAGTGTTCACAGCTGTGTAATGTTTATCAAGAAATATTTTCTATTAGACATAGTTTTTGTTAGATTTGAACAGTTTAGAGTCTTTGTAGGTGCTGAGTTATTCCCTAAGTACAGTCTAGCCTGATATTATCCTACTAGAACGACGGTTGATTTAGTTTACTAGATAGTTTAGTTTACTAAAAAATAAGGTGTTCAGAAATTCAGTTCTAGAACCAGCTTATTTTTCATATGTGGTACTTGTCTAAGATAAACATGTTGATAAACAAATTCAATAGTGTACTCATCTAGCTGCTCTTATAGCCTATGAGAGGCGAGGGCAATATGTTTTAATTATGTTTTTCAGTAGAATGATTAAATTAGCATCTTTCACATTGTTGCACATTTCAACAAAGTTGCTTTGTAAATGGTATGCCATCACTGAGTTTCGAGGGAATCCTTTGGTTGGACATCTTCTGCAACACTGATCAGCATATTTGAGACTTGTTTTAAGAACTCATTTGAAAGCAAAACTTAGCATAACACTGAAATGTTAGTCCTATATTTAATGGAGTTTTGTATGATCTTGTGATAGATATGTGAGACAAAAGCTTTTTTAAAGAAAACTATGAAGTCTTACTTGCTTCACTGAATCAGATGCTTTCCCAAAATTAGAAAACATGCTGGGGTTTTATTATACTTTGTTCAGTTCTCAGATGGTTGAGTGACCACAGAAATGTGATCTACTGTTAAAAATTGCCTGTAAAAAACTCATGTGTTTTATATTTTTATCAAGCATATCTGAATGTTTGTGTAGACTGTCCCTAAGATGATTTTTACAAAGGTGAGAATTAGGTGCATGCTCAGAAGTAGTTGATATCTTGCCTTTAAAAAAATTATAGCTAATAATCTTTCCCGTTTTTAAAAACTGTCCCCTCATAAGTAGTCTACTTGCCTTTAAAGTTCGTGAATTTGAAGATGGATTTCTTATTACGTTGTTAATCAGGTCTAACTTCTTCGTGATTTTATTGTCATTTTCAGTGCCATTTCTACTTCAGATGGTAAATTAGATACAGAGGTCTCAGAGTCCAAATGTCAGGACTCCCACAGTTATTGTCAAAATCATTATAGAACCCCCAAAATGTCAGTCCTGTTTTCCATATATCTTTTTTCTTTGTTTTTTGGGGCTTTTGGGGTTAAGTGACTTGCTGAGGATCATATAGGTAGTAAATGTCTGAGACCAGATTTGAATTCAGGTCATCCTGACTTCAGGACTGGTGCTGTATCCACAGTGACACCTAGCTAACTATTTTCTTACCAATTTCGTGTACAAAATTTCTCTAGATAATCTGGTTTGGCTATATATTTCACCAACTGTTTTTCACTATTTTGTGAAAATAACGATCTATATAACCTTAAGTCATCTTCCCCTCAGTTGTGTTTTGCAAATGTGCTTGTATTCTATGGCCCCTGCCATATCTTTCTAATTTGCTTAGAGATTGTGGATTCTTGTTAATGTGATTTCTGGGTTTTGTTGTGACTTTTTATGGTGATTATTGTAGGTCAGTTTATCTTCTCCTGGAAGTGGTAATGAAGTCATTTTCCTTTATTTTTATCCATTTTTGGATCCCCAGTTTTAGTTGTGGTGATTGTTTTCAGTTTCTTCTCATTATTCTTTTCTCTTATTTAAAGTGTTTACTTGGACATTTACTTCAACCAGCCAGTGGTTTGACAGCATACTCAGTGATTCTAAAGTTACTATAATGTTTATATCTAGTCACATCTTCTCTGTTAAATATAAGTAACCTTATTTTTTCATGTATTGTGTTCCAATGACTCATGACACCTAAAAAAAAGTTTGATATACAAATAGGAATTTTGTAATTTGTCTTTGTAAATTTTTGTTCTCTTTAGTTCCTTGATTCCCAGACGATTTTCCAACATTTCTCTCTTCCCATACCCACTTTCACATTCTTGTTACTGAATATTTAAGTGTATGTTGGTTTAGGAAGATTTTTGTTAGTCTTTATAATATAACTTAGTTATTATGTATCCTTCAGAACGATTTTTTTGCATATATTCAATTCAGTAAAGTGAAATGACCAAATGTTCTGTCCAGTTGTTTCTTGTAACTTTGGGGTGTATGATGAAAAGATTCTACCAGCTCTTATATTTACTTTTTCAGGGAGAACCTATGAACTATCCTTCTGTTAAGTTGCTGCTTGTTTAGGTTATCTGGTTTAATGAATAATAAATATCATTATGGTTGTAGTTCAGTTCCTACAGTACTGTGATTGGTCATTTGCTAGGAATCAGATGTTAAAAATTGTGATCAGATAAGGTGTTGTTCAAAAATCTTTTAGCACCTTTATTGACAGAGTAGTCATGTCAGTACCAAAATTCATTATAAATATGGTGAAGTTTCAAAAATAGTTAATGCCATATACATAAGTAAAATCTTCTACCTTGTAGGTATATCCTAAATTTTGGTTCTGTCTTTTGGCCAGTAGAGGGTTGCATAAGGAAAACAATAAAATGAATATATCCCCAACTCTTGATTATATTTCTGTGGTTTAATCTAATGAACCTTCTCCAGCCTGCTTTCTCATTTAGCTCTCCTACGCATCAGCTGTAGTGCAATTTGAGAGCCACCCCCAAACCCACCCCCAGCAATGTACTTTTGGAGGTGTTGATTTATATAAAGTATTTTGGACCCAGAATTGAATTAGTCTACTTGAAATAGAATTGAACAAGCTTTTTTTCCTGAGAGGTGACAAATATGACCAGTTCTACGCATTCATATGAAGGCTTCTTATTGTTAACCTAACAGAAAGATAATTTTTACTTTTAGTAATTACAGCAGATAAAATGTCACAAAAGCTTTTATGTTTGTTTTATAGGTTGCCATCACTTTTTTACCAAGAGATAGAGGGAATTATGCTCAGTTTTGGGATGTTGAGTGTTATCCCAGTGCAACACCTCACATGAAACATACATTGCGATTTCAGCTATCTGGACTAGTGAGTATTATGAATGAAAAAAAAAAAGCATTTATTAAATGCTTACTATGGGCCACATATTGTAATTTAATTCCTATGAAGTAACTTTTAAAAGTGAAAATTATGTTTTTAGATGCTATTAATGAAAGTTTCCTTGTGTTCCTTTTGGTGTGGAGGGGGTGGGAAAGGATTGCTTTCCTTCTAGGCAGTTTTCTTAACTGCCCTTTAATAGCTATGTCGATGAAAATTTTCATGTCATATATATGTATATATATATATATATGTGCATGTGTGTATACATATGCATGTATATAGTAGGTGAGTTAGATGTACTGTTAAGATGTATAAAACAGAGTTGAAGGATAATTAGTGAGTTAATTATTTTAAGGTAGTAACTATGTCAAGCAACAAATCCATTGGTACCACCTTTAAAATGCTTTGAATTGGAGAAATTTTACATCTTTTGCTTCTTTTTAAAAGCTTTGATGTAGAAGTACTAAAGATATTTGGGGCATCTGGAAACCTGGGCTCTATTTATAGACTTTGCTATTAATTATTTGTGCAATTTTGGATGAGTCACTTAACCTACTAGAGCATCAGCTTCTTCATTGGTAAAGTGTGGATAATAACTACCATATTTATATACCTTGGTGTTGGTGCGAGATCAAATTATGAAGTCTGTATGGAAATGTTTTACCAACTGTAAAGTGGTATTAAGAAAAGTAGCTGCTTAACAAGTCCACTGTCCTTATATGACCAAGAAATTTTTTTTCTCTTTATATCTTTCTAACAGGGTGTCAGTCCAGAAAATGGATCTGAAAGAATTCCCACAAATGCTCTTGTAAAAACAGATAATCTAGTGAGGCCCAGAAGACGAATTGGCTCTGAGGCTTCTGTCCCTCCCCCTAGGTATGTGTTTGTGACATGCTTATAAATTTTCAGAGACATGTGTTCATAGAAAGCACCAATTTGATGTACACAATTTTAATGATGGCATATTTTTTTAAGCAGGTTCTTCTCAACAAACCCTTAGGTATAATGTTCAGAGCACTTTTAACAAATGGAAAAAATATTTTTTATTATCATCTGTCAAAATACTTAAAATGACTTAATAGAGAAAGGTACTATATTTAGCAATATGGAATGTGAAGAATTATGAGACTTGGTCCCAGGTCTGATGTCTAACTGATGATAACTCCCTTGTAATAAGTTTGACACTTAGTATAGAAAGATAAAGTATAATATGGTAGAATGGCTGATTTACTAATCACTTGTTGAATTTGCTATTAACCTGTTAATTTCTCTTTTGTTATGAATATAAGCAAACACCCTTGAAGACTGCTGTATGTGCCATTCTTTGCTCTAGAGGATAAAGAAATAGAGAGTCTATGAAGAACTTGAATTATTTGGAAGATTTTGTCAACATAGACATTGATACTCAGTGGTTTTAATACAAATACGAACATAGGAAGATAGCATTAAACGTTTTGGAAAATACAGTTCAGAATTAAGAAATGACAGACCAAGGACTTAATGACGGTTCAGAAACACATTATACATATGTCGTTACTTTCTTTGAAGAAGCAAGTAGGAACATAATAGAAACGATGATAATCAAGCTAAAGTCATAGTAAATGAAGTTGACTGAGTTTAACAAGTATGAAAATACTGGATACAGAAGAAGCATTCATTTTACACTCACCTATCACTGTGTAGTTTGATTATCATTAAAGCAAAGTTTCAAAATCCATAACATAGGGGAAGAAAGAATAAAGATGACAAGAAACAACACACAATTACAGTTACTTGAGTATGACCTAGTTAAACTGTCAACTCTGAAAAATGGTAAATAATGACTTCAGCTCTTACTTTACTATTTCTTAGGCAAGTCTGATTGAAGCAGACCAATCACCAAAACATGATAAAAAGAGCTCATAAACTTTATACAGTAAGAAATAATGTATATAAGTGATTCTGTGAAACATGGGAACATTAAATAAGCTAATATAGTGTGGTGTAAACGGAACCAGAAAAACAGTATATACCACCACTGTAATCATGTAAATGAAATGATTATTCTGTATTTCCTCGTGCTTTTATGTCCTCAACCATATTCTTCACCCACATTTCGACCTCCAGCCCTTCCACCATTATCCCTTCACTGTATCTGCTTTCCTCCCTTCCAATGTCAATATTAATGTTGAGCCATTTGAGGTCTATATTATCTTCTGCTCCAAGAATTTTTAACGCTCTTTGTGTTTGGCAGTGTTGTGAAGCCCATAGATCTCTTCTTAATCACTTGATAACCTACTATGTGCCAGGCACTGTGTTAAGCATTGAGAATACAAAGAGGCAAAAAAATAGTTTCTGCTCTCTCAAAGTTACTCCCTGTGGAAAGGACAACCATAGAAATTGTACAGGAATTGCTTGAAAGGGCATACTTGGTAGGAGAAAGTTAGAGAACCTTGTTAACACTTATTTCAATTTAGATGTCATTTGCTAAAGTTTAGCACACCTGCTCCAAGCCATTTTTAACTTTTTATAAAGGAAATAATTAAAATTAACTTTTTAAAGGTATAATTTGGATTTAAATTCCTATTAATTTTAAGTAGGTAACTTAATCCCCATTTTCTAAACCAGACAAGTTGACTTGGCTCAGCGAGGTGTAAATGCTCCACAAGACATATACATATTTCTTCCCGTTAGAGTTGGAGAAACAAGAACTGTAAAAGTCAATTTACGGAATAATTCTTTCTCTACACACTTGGTAAGTTTGACATAGAATTGTGAATTTTGGGAAGCTAGATAAAAGTGTGTTTATTTTTATTATTTTCTGTACTTATGAAATGAAAGATAGATATTTAAGTTTCTAAACTTTAAACTTAAAGCAAAAAAAAATGTATTTTTAAGATATTTCTTCACTTGAAGAAATTTTAAATATCCACAGAAAGACACTGGTACTTTATTGAAAATTGAAAGTGACTAAATGTATATATTGAATTTTGTTTTGTTTTATCTTTTTTCCATTAATTTTATTTACAATTGCTAGGTTTTTCTGAGTAACATAATTGATCATCTAATTTAGAGTAAATTTTATAACTTTGGTTCATAGAACTTAGGAAAAAAAAAGAAAACAATTGCTCTTCAATGCTGCTTCTGCCCGACAATGCCTTTATTCTTTGATTGTATCTAAATCTTACTGAAATAAAATTTTAGTTTTTGAAATGCTTGGTTTATTTAAAATATGGCAAGGTATCTATTAAGTAGTTTGCATGCTGTTTCTTAAAGTGTTTCATATTAAATTCCAGCTGAAGTTTTTAAGTCCCAGAGAGCCTTTCTACGTCAAGCATTCAAAATATTCTTTGAGGTAAGTTAAATATAAACAAAAATTTTGTTTAATTCAGAGCTTTTTTGTATGAATATATGTAAGTGTCTATTAGTTCTAGATACTACTGTAGTTTTGTCTGTCACTATTACCTTATCTTTTCAACCGCATAATCTGCTAGTTGTGTTATTTATACAAACTGTTATCTCAAACTATATTAACCTAAAGTAGAAGGTCAGTGGCTTCAGCATTGATTGATTGTCTGCTGAGAACAGGGTGGAAGTGTTCAGCCCATATTTCCAGGATCATGTCCTTATCACTAATCAGTGTGACTCCATTAGCACCAAGTAGTTGAGATACACCATAGGGGTAGCATCATAAAAGTGCTTTGGATTGTTACTATCAGCATAAACCTGAATTTCATCTGCCTTCTTACTGAGCCAAGAATACTACATCTCTCTAAGTTTTACTTGTACTTCACTTTTGATGGAATTAAATGCTAACTGCTTAGAGAGATGGATAAATATCCTGTTGGTAAACCCTGTGGAGTTTTTATTTTTCATTTAGCAGCTTCTGAATTTCCCCATTATTTTTGTCATAGCAGTCTGCATGTTTCTGAGTGTTGTGACCCAGATGAGCAAATGCAGAGCTGCACACCAGCTCTCTGAAAGCTGCCCACTGTTACCAACTGTGTCTTGGCTCAGTTTTCCCTCCATGTTAGCAACAAGCTTCCTCCTCAGAGAAGCGCTATAATCTGTTGACATTAATTCTTCTGGTAGTCATTTTGCCTTGGGACCACTGCTTTTATTTGCAAATATTTAACTTTGAGAGGATAAATCTGTGATCAGTCCAGCATTCTGTACCAAACATCGCCTTTGTTACCCTGACATCCTGTCTCTTCTCCTTACATACGTGTGTGTGTGTGTGTATAAAATCTGTTAATCGGAGAATAGAACATCATGGTTGCAGATAGAACAGGGCCCATTTTTTGTAGATTTCCAAAAATACTGTAAAAATGTATACTTGATTTTCCTGAAAGGATTAAAGAATAATATTATTCATCTACCTATTTTTATCTGTTTATTCCAGCTCTCTTGGAAGTAGGACATGCTGAAATTTACATTAGACTCCATTTTGAACTTTTGAATTCTTCAATTTGAGCAAAATAATAAATATTTTGAAGTAGAGAAGATTTTAATTATGATTAAAAAGAATACCCTCCCCAGAATTCTACTGGAAAGTTCTGTGCTAATTGTTTTCCATTTGGTTTTCATCTTCTTCAGTCAGCTTTGTGTATTTTTCCCAGCTGGTTGCTTAATCTTTTTTCATCTTGTCTGGCATATGTGTGATGGTCCTCAGGGTGGTTCCCCTTTTCTTTCCATGGATATTAAGTTAACTCTGCATTTGTTTAACCCAGGAGAGGGTAGACCACAGCAGAAGACTGGATCTGGCCCCTAAAAATAGTTTTTATATTTTTAAATACAACAAAACTTTATTTAAAAGCTCAGGGCTAACCAAACACAGATAGCTCACTGGATTTGGCCATAATTTACCTATCTTTTGTTTAGCCACTTAAAATGAAGTCCTAAAGTTCAGAACTGGGTCACCACTGCAGTATTGTAAATTAAATGCTTAAATCATTAAGTTATATTTTTCTCAGTATAAAGACATGTATCTTTTCTTCAGGACTCCATTTTAATCAGGCCATTTGGCTATAAGTATTTAACTCCTGTAACAGGAAGTACCATATGTTAATTTGTTTTGTTTTTTAAGATTTGGTTATTTTATTTTTTTATTAATTTTTTTTTTGGAGGTGGGAAGGCAAGGCAGTTGGGGTTAAGTAACTTGCCCAAGGTCACACAACTAGTAAGTGTCAAGTGTTTGAGGTTAGATTTGAATTCAGGTCATCCTGACTCCAGGGCTGATGCTCTATTCACTGTGTCACCTAACTACTGCTGTTAATGTGTTTTATATACAAAACTGGCAACTGGATTGTCCTTCATTAAATTGGAACTGTGTAACTGACTCATAATGCCTACTTGTGACTTTATCCTTTTATTTCCTATAAAGATTACTTGGATAGTAGGTACTGCTGGTAGATACTTAGGACCCTTTTCCTCCCAAGCAAGTGTAAAGGTTCCATAAAATATGGCAGCATATAAGAGTCACAAGAGTTAGTTGATGCCTTATAGCACTTAACAGAAAGTTCCCAGAAGCTTTATGTGACAGATAAATACAATATAATTGTAGAGAAGTAATGTAGATCTCTATACATAGAATAGAAACTAATGACTAAACTGAAGAATTCCTTTGTTAGGTAGAGAAATACAAAGCCCTTTAACTTTAAAAATATTTTTATACACAGATGATGGCTCTCTTCAAGTTAACTAAGTATGTGGACATATGTTATATACATATGAAATATTTTTGTAAATAATAAAATGTACAATTACATTGATGAATTAGATAACTGAGATCAAATGCATCCAACTATCACAAATGTTTAAGTAGAAACAAAGCACATTTGAGAACTTTGTTTGAACTTTGCCTGTTTTAAACAGAGAGGTGGTTACAACTAATTTAAAATTTGATCATTATTACAGAATTAAGATCTTTTTATTATGTTAGATTATATGAAATTGTAAAAGACTACACAGTTAAACTTCCCCATTAATCAAGTTGGAAAAGTGAAAATAAAAGTATTCATTCCATCATAGATGATATCATCACTAACCCTAATCAACCTTTTTATAAATAGTTTGACCGAGAGGAATCACTGAACCATTTATAGATGAATCTTTTGCCATTATTCAGGAAAAGTATTAAGCATTTTTCCTACTTTCATCATCAGTGTCCTTTCAAAAAAAAAAATAGTTCAGGAATGGTGATCACACAGTGCTTAAACATTAGTTTCATGTATTCTGAGTTGTACTCCTAGCTCATCTTTCTGAAACACTCTCGATGTTCTGGGAAGACAACTATCATGCTATTAATTTTCTTGATATTGTTTAGCTTTTGATTTTTCATATTATAATAATGGATGGCCCTAGGAAATGCTTATAAAAATTTCAAGTTAATATTTTTCAAAATTATTACATGACTTTTTAATTCTTTTTTCTTTTGTAAATAGTATTTTATTTTTTCCAATTATATATAAAGACCATTTTTAACTTTCATTTTTACAGAATTTTGAGTTCCACATTTTCCTCCCTCTTTCCCTCTCTTCCTTCTTTCCTAAGATGTTAAGAAATTGATATAGGGAAAAAAAATTGATGTAGATTATGTATGTGTAGTCATGTAAAACTATTCTATATTAATCATGTTGTGAAAGAACAAACAAGCCAAAAAACTCTCCAGAACTAAAGTGAGTATAATATACTTCACTCTATATTCAGAGTTCATCTGTTCTTTCTCTGGATGTAGTGGATACCATTTCCCATCATGCGTCCTTTGTAATTGTCTTAGATAATTGTATCATTGAGGAGAGCTAAGTCATTCATTGTTGATCATCATGCAATACTATCTTTATTGTGTTCAGTGTCCTCTTGGTTCTTATCATTTTACTTTGTATCAGTTTATATGTCTTTCTGAAATTTGCTCATCATTTCTTATTGCACAGTAGTATTCCATTATATTCATATACAGCAGCTTGTTCAGCTATTTCCCTATTGATGGGCATCCCCTGCCTTGTTAATTTTTTATATGTATTCACCACATGCTAAACTGCATCTAAACAGGCATCTCTTTAATGCATATTAGTCAGATCTGCACAACGTACATCCCATGATCTACTTGCAGCCTGCTGAAGGATTTCAGATGGCCCCCCCAAAAAAGGTAGAGGATGTAAAAGAAAGCAAAGATGTAACACATGCTTTGTTTGTGCCTCACTTAACCCACCTTGCACTAGTCATTGTGCCCGTCATGTAACTTGGTGGTTGGGTTGCCACTGCATGTACTCTCCTATTTATCATGTGATCCATAGCAACCAACCACCATCAGTCTGTTTATAGTCTGAGAGGAGTGAGAGTTGTATCTTTTTGCTGTGTTTTCAGTCATTACTGGCATTGAACAGGAACAAAGCAGGGTACAGGGATGCACCAACACAGCTGACACCTGCTATGTGATGAGTGGCAACAATGCAAGGGCTTCTTCTCCTCCCTCACTGTGCAGCCGCCATCCAAGTTACATGAGTGTCTGGCTCACTCTCCAATGTCACACTCAGTTCAGTATTTATTTCTTTGTATGTGAGCAGTTGCTGTGGAGGTTTTTTGGTTCTAACATTACAGTTTATGAGGTGATTTTGTAAAATGGGTAATAAAAAGAAACAGAAGATCAAATTAGAACACAGTGTTTAATTTGGAGTAGACAGTAGATAGATATTTATTTACATAAGAGATAACATATTGTGCCTTGTTTACTGAGAAGGTAACAGCCTTTCCAAAGGAATACAGTCTTCTTTGTAATTTTGAATCAAAACAAATTGACTCAAGCAAATTGAACACTAATGAAAAACAAATTAAAGCGTCCAAATGGTTGAAAAATGTAGTGGGGAACAATGGTTTTTCAAGAAAGTAAACTCGGAAAACGAGGCAGCTACTTAGTTTTCAGATTTCTAAAGAAATCGATTTCAAACATGATTCCAGAGTATTAAACTGACTACTGACAAGAAGTGTGATCTTAAGTAATAATTATTGAAATTATTGCTTACTAATATTAATTGAAATTTCCCTTTTTAAAAAAATATGTTTTATTTGAAAAATGGTTGAATCATTAATTACACCTTTGCTTGAAAACTAAGCTGCTAAAAACCTGTCTACAGCCCAAAATTTAGCATTTTAATTTTGACCCCTACTTACTGCCAAGTTGTGCAGGTCTGATATAGTGATAAGCATTTGAAAATTTTTTACTCTCACGTTGAAATGGAAACATAAAAACAACTTTCAAAGAAAAGGGATGTCAAATTATTCATTTCTCTTTCCCTCCTCCATTGATAACCTAGAGTTTATTTTAATATGATTGAGTGTGCATCCACGCAAGTGTGTGTATGTGTGTGTGTATGTATGTATGTGTGTATGTGTATGTATTTTAGTATGTGTTTTAATGGCAATAGAGCCAAGATGGTAGAGTAGCAAGAAAAATTACATTGTTTCTCCACCAAAAAATTTCCTGCAGACCTATCTAGAAAATACATTAGACTTCACTTTTCCAGTCCAGGTTGGTATATAGAGAGAAGTCTCCTGACACTAGGGATAGGTTTGGATTACGTTTGTCCTGCTCAGAACACTTTAGCACAGAGGGAGAGGCAGTACACCACAGCAGTGGGACATCCCAGAGCACTGTGACCTTGTTCATATAAGAAGTAGGAACAATTCCAACTTAACACCTTTGTCACCCACAACCCAGTGCTGGTTGATCCAGGGTGGATTGAGAAAGGGATTTGCATGCAGGGGAAGAATTTCAGGACGAAGAGGGGGGTGATAAGCCCAAGGCTGTGTATTGAAGAGAGAAGCAAGGAGCAGCAGTGTGTCTTAGACCTCAGGAAAACAGCAGCGTCTTAACTGCAACTTCTAACCTAGTCTGAGTCCTACAGAGTAATAGTGCAGGAATCCCAGACCAAAAGGAAATTTCCAGTTTTGCCACTCTGAAGTGGGAGCACTTTGTTTATTCTGTGTAGGTCAAGAACTTCCAAAACTCAGATGGGAAGAAGAAGGACAGCAGATAACTAAAACAGATGACTTTTAGAGCACTCTGAGCTTGCAAGCCCCCAGCCCAAGTTATTCCCAAGATACCAGAAGAAAGTAAATAGTAACCCCAGCAATAGGACCAAGCCCAGACTTCTAGAATTTCACAGAGCCCAGCCCTTAATATCAAGTTGGAAACTGGGAAGACAATTGCATTAATGTGCAAACCAAAAAAAAAAAATCCCATTATAAGAAAGCTGATATGTTGACAGGGACATTGAAAACACAAACCCAGAAGACAAGAATAACTCAAACCATGAAACATCAAGAAATACTAAAACAGAGTCAACAGATTGAAAAAAAAGTAAATGTAAGATATAGCAAAAACAACTGGAAAAAAATCTCAAAGCAAAAGCAATCTGGAAAAAAAGATTTGAGGACAAAAAATGTAATCTTTAGACCAACTGAATATCATGAACCAAACAAAAGGAGCCTAAACTTTATATTTCCATAACTTAAAAAAAAAAAAAACTTCATATGTCTTAGAACCAGAGGGCTAAATAAAAATAGAGCCTCTCATTCATTTCTTGAAAGAAAATACAGAGTGAAAACTCTTAGGAACATTGTATCCAGAATCCAGAGTTCCCAGATCAAAGAAAAAATTATTTCAAGCAGCCAGAAAAAATTCAAGTACTGAGGAACCACAGACAGAATTCCACACATGATTTAACAGTGAATACTATAAAGGAGTATAGAGAGCTTAGAATATGATATCCTAGAGGGTAAAAGACATAGACTTATGACCAAGAATAACTCACCCACTGAAACAGTGTAATTGTACAGGGGGAAAAATTGACTTCTAATGAAACAGAGGACTTCTTGGCATTCCTGATCTATACAGTCTGTACTTACAAGGAGGAGTGAAGCTGATACTTGAACATCATTCTTATCTGAACTGGTGAGAGTAGGGATGAATACACACAGTTTTGTTTTGTTTTTGTAGAGAAATAGACTGTACTCTGCAGGGAAGTAGGAGGGAAACAGGGCATTAGGAGTGCACACCAAGGGAAGGGTAAGTCTTAAGCAAAACAGATTCTAAGAATGAACAGAAATATAGCTTTTTGAGGTGGCAAAGAATGGGAATCTAAGAGGGTACCTTTAATTGGGGAATTGCTGATGGAACACTATTCTGTAAGAGTGATAAAGTAGATGATTTCCAGGAAATCTAGGAAGACTCATATGAACTGATAGAAAAGAGGTAAACAAAACAAAGAGAACAATTTATACATTGTCAAAAATACTGTAAAGACCACTTTAAAAGATTTAGGATCTGTGTAATGAGCAACCATAGTTTCAGAGAATTAATGATAAAACATACTACCTACCTCATAATAGGTGAGACTCCAGGGTACAGCATGAGACATAGGTGTGTGTAAATATACATACATTCCATTTGGACATGGTTTGATACGGAATTTAATTTTGCCTAACTACATGTTTGTAACAGTTTTTATCTTTCATTCTCAATGGAAGTTGGAAAGAGAGGAAAGAAGGTGTATTTTTGCTGATTGAAAGAATTTAAATTTTTTCTTTTTAAATCAATGGATAGGTTCAGAGAAACCTGACAAGACTTGAATAAACTGATACAGAATAAAGTGAGCAGAACCAGGAGTACAGTTTATACAATAAGAACATTTTAAAGACTAACATCTTTGAAAAGCTTAATTTTTCTGAACAGTACACTGACCATCCATGACTCCAGAGGGCTTTTGCCACCCATCTCTGGACAGAGTCAAGAGTCAGTGGAGTCAAGATGTCAAATGAGACATATTTTTGGACATCAGTGATATGGCTTGACCGTATGCATATTTGATAGAGGGTTTTTTTTTCCTTTCAACTTAGAGGGTAGGAGGGAGAGAAAATGCTGGTTAATTGAATAATAATGAAAAGTACAAATAGTTTAATTCATCTAAAAGAAATTTTGTGCAAATAAAACCAAAAATTAAGCCAAGTCTTGATGTTTTGTAGCACTGACTTGTTATATGATATTATTATTTTGGTTTTTCTCTCTTTTTGTGGGGGGGGTGGTAGTGTTATATTTTAAGTTCCAAAGTTTCTTCTCCCTTCCTTCCCACTCCTCAGTAGAAAAGGTCACCATTTGGCATGGATTTATAAATATATGTAAAACCATACTATTCATGAGTCCTTTCTAGGTTGATTTAAGTATAATGCTCAGGATAGGTTGGTTGTACACAATTATTCTTTGAACAATATTGCTGTTATTGTATGTGACATTCTCTTGGTTCTGTTCATTTCACTTTTCATTATTTCTTGCATCTTTCCATGTTTTTCTACAACCAACTAGCTTATTTCCTACAGCATAGTATTCCATCACAGTCATATACCATAGCTTGTTTAGCAATTCCCCAATTAATGGAAATCCTCTCAGTTTCCAGTTCTTTGATACCACAAAGAGAACTGCCATAAATATTTTAGAACACTTAGGTTCTTTTCCTTTTTCCCTGATTACCTTGGGAAACAAACCTTAATAGTGTATTGCTAGGTCAGTTCTTTGAGCCTAATTCCATATTGCTCCAAAATGGTTGAATGAATTCCATTTCACCAACTGTATATTAATGTCCTAATTTTTCCACATCCTTTCCAACATTTATCATTTTCCCCTGCTACTATTTTAATCAATCCTGATAGGTGTAAATATCTCAGTTGTTTTAATTTGTATTTAATCAATAGTCATTTAGAGCATTTTTTCATATGACTGTATACAATTTTGATTTCTTTGAAAAAATAACTTCATATTTAACAAATTTCTTTATATTTGAGATACGAGACATCTGAGAAATTGTCTTTGAAATTTTTTCCCAGTTTTTTTGTTTTCCTTCTAATCTTGTCTACATTGTTTTTATTTGTGTAAAAAGTTTTAATGTAATCAGAATTATCCATCTTACATCTTGCAGTGCTCTGTTTCTTGTTCATTCATAAAATCTTTTCCTAGCCATAAGTCTGATAAGTAAATGTGTTCCGTCTTCTTCTAACTTCTTCTAACTATATCCACTTTATATCTAGTTCATGTATCCATTTTGATCTTTTGAGTCTATGATAATGATATATAATCAATTTCTGTCCAACTACTTTCCAGTTTTCCCAACAGTTCTTTCTTTTGTCAAACACACAGCTCCTAGAATAATTTGCTACTGTGTATTGTATATCTGCTCTGTTCCTCTGACCCTTCTTTCTTAGTCAATACCAAATAGTTTTGATAATTACCACCTTATTATGCTTGTATACTTTGAGATTTTTGTAGTTGAATATTCATTTATTTTAGGTTTTATATTCTTGTGATTAGCTTAAATATCAACCACTGATGTAGATTCTGATCAGAAAGGGCTTCAAAAAATACTCCTATCTGAAGCAGTACCTACAACAATAGCATAAATATATATATATATTAACTATTGCAGGTGTTTACAATCAAATTTAGGAAAACCATCAATGAGAGATAGCACTGTTGTGTTCATCCTTCATTTTCAAAGAAGACCAACTTTCAAAGAAAAAGGATGTCAAATTATTCATTTCTCTTTCCCTCCTCCATTGATAACCTAGAGTTTATTTTAATATGATTGAGTGTGCATCCATGCAAGTGTGTGTATGTGTGTGTGTATGTATGTATGTGTGTATGTGTATGTATTTTAGTATGTGTTTTAATGGCAATAGAGCCAAGATGGTAGAGTAGCAAGAAAAATTACATTGTTTCTCCACCAAAAAATTTCCTGCAGACCTATCTAGAAAATACATTAGACTTCACTTTTCCAGTCCAGGTTGGTATATAGAGAGAAGTCTCCTGACACTAGGGATAGGTTTGGATTACGTTTGTCCTGCTCAGAACACTTTAGCACTGAGGGAGAGGCAGTACACCACAGCAGTGGGACATCCCAGAGCACTGTGACTTTATGATGTGTGTAACCAAACCCTGTTATTTCATGAAAAGCTTGACCAAACACCTGCAAAAATTCTTGGTTAATTTTAATTTTTTATAATGACAGATAGAAAACCCAATGACTATTGCCAGTGTCTCTGTTACTTGATTAGAGAAGAATATTGATATTAACTTAAGTGACTTAAAATATTCTTTACAAGGAAGCATTGAGTATCAGGAGGATTTCTGGATCTTTTTAAATATTTGAAAGATATGGCAGTGGTTTAAACATTTGAAACATTTTCTTTTGGATGAATATTTTTAAAAAATATAATTGCCCTATTTGATCAAATGTTTGTATTTACAGTTTCTACCATCCATTACAAATATCAAAATTCAGATTTTTTGAACCACTGGGTGGTATGTGACATTTTCAGTCATATGTGCCATAGATCACAACACAACCCCAGTCATATGGAATTGTAGAAATTTTAATTGTAGAAAAATTTGTCAGGAGCGCAATGGGAGTATTTACCAGATTTCAAGATTGTGTGTTCATGGAGGGGAAAGTAGTGTGCCAAAAGACTGGGATTTTAGAGTAGCACCAAATTTCATAATGTCTTAAATGGCAAGCAATGAAGTTTGGACTTTTACACAATACATAATAACTGTTAATTCACAGTTTCATATACTCTCTTTTTATTGAAATATTCCTGTTTGATGTTTAAGTTTATAATAAAAAAGAAAAATGTTTTAAAACCATTATGAGACTCTGAAATTGTTATCCTTCCTTCCATTATAGTCATTGCCCCCTTTTTATTTCTCTCTTCAAATATAAATAGCTAGTAGCAAATACTAGACAATAAAGATTTTATATATGTGAACAGAAGATTGCTTGATAAAACTGTAGAAAATAGAAAGATTCATTAGTTAACAAACATATTTGGGAACATTGTTTATAGCATCTCACCATATATCTCATTGAGTTTCCTCTGGATAATAGACATAAAAAAATATTTTTAACTACCAAAAAATAGAATCATTTCCTCATTTCAGTTATAAAAGGGAGATGGCTTTTTTCCAATTGAATAAACATAAGATATCATTAACAAGGTAGATTTAAGAAATTTATTTTAATATAAACAAAAAATAATTTTAAAAACAGTTGACAAATGGTAGATTAAAAACTTAAAAGTAAGGAATTATTAAAATGAGCAAAGATGATTCCCAGTCCACATTGTTTAAATGATCAAAAATATGAACAGATAGTTTTCAAAAGAGGAAAAACAAATGGTACCTTAAATGAAAAAATACTAAATCTCATTAATAATCAGAAATGTAATTTCAAACGATTCAGAGGTACCACTTCATACTTATCAAAATGGCCAAAAAAAGAAAAACAATTGGAATTGTACCTTTATAGTTACACCTTTCTTCAAAACCTATAGAGTCTTTTTGGAAAAGTCTTGGAGTGAAATTACAAAAAATATCTTTTGGCTAATGATTACATTGTTGAGGTTACATAGTAAATAGTTTTGGGTTTTTTTATAATCTCTTCAGAAGTTTTTGTAGTAGCATCCCTGGCAACGTAATTGTTCAATAATAAGGGAATGGTTAATTTTGGCATGTTAATGTTATAAAATAGTATAATACTTAAGTTATTATTAAAATATTGTAGGCTATAAAGATATGTAGAAAAAATATTTATAGCAACTCTTTTTGTGGTGGCCAAGAACTGGAAATTGAGGAGTGGTTACCGAACAAGTTGTGGTATGTGAATGTAATGGAAGACTGTTGTGCTATAAGAAAGATGAACAGATAGACTTCAGAAAAACCTGGAAAGACATATGTGAATTCATGCTGAATGAAGTGAACAGAACCAGAACATTGTATACAATCACAGCTGCAGTGTGCAATGACTGATTTTGATAGATTTAGCTCTTCTTATCAATTGTTTTTGATAAAAACAGTCCAGTCAATCTAAAACAATTCTAAAGGACTTATGATGAGAAATGTCCATCTACATCCAGTGAAAGAACTATGCAGTTGGAATGCAGAATGAAGCAGGCTATTTTCTTTTTTGTTTTGTTTTATTTTTCTTATGGTTTCTCCCATTTGTTATAATTCTTTTATGCAACATGACTAAAGTGAACATGTGTTTAGTAGGAATGTATGTGTAGACCTTATAGATTGCATGTCATCTTGGGGAGAGGAAGAAAATTTAAAATTTATGGAAGTGAATATTGAAAACTAAAATTAATAAAAAATAAGAAGTCTAAAAAAGATAGATAAAAAGGTCTTTATGAAATAATGCAAAATAATAAGAGCCAAACTAGAATAATAAAATAGGTACTTATTACAACTATATAAAAGGAAATGAGAGGAAATAGACAAAGCATTTTAATGAAGACTTAGAAGAGGGAGTGACAGAAAAAAGACATTTTGTGAGTTGAAATTCATTTATATAAATGTATGCCTTTTGCAAGGGTATTTAATTGGATGTCCTATTTTCGGGGGAGTTTTGGTTTCTTTTTTTAAGTACAGATCTTAGTTAATCAGCATTTGCAGGGCAAGGAATAAAATCATCAGATTAAATGTTTGTTCCTTGTGATATTTGTGACTTAAATATTTCCTGTTCATTACTGTTGTTTTTGTGGTAATGGTTCCTACTTGAGATATGCAAGCATTTTTTAAAAATATTTATTTATTTAACTTTTTACATTCGTTTTCACAAAATTATGGGTTCCAAATTTTCTCCCCTTTTCTCCCCTCCCCCCACCCCAATACACCAAGCAATCTAATTTTCCCTATCTCCAATCTGCCCTCTCTTCTGTAATCCCTCCCTTCTCTTGTCCCCATCTTCTCTTTTCTCCTGTAGAGCCAGATGACTTTCTATTCCTCCTTAACTGTATGTCTTCTTTCCTAGTAGCAACAACAATACTAAATAGTTGTTCCTGAAACTTTGAGTTCCAAATTCTCCCCATCCCTCCCTCCCCACCCATTCCCTTTGGGAAGGCAGGCAATTCAATATAGGCCATATCTGTGTAGTTTTGCAAATGACTTCCATGATAGTCATGTTGTGTAAGACTAACTGAATTACCCTCCATCCTATCCTGCCCCTCATTGTTTCTATTCTGTCTTTTGATCCTGTCCCTCCCTGAGTGTTGACTTCAAATTGCTCCCTCCTCCCTTTGCCCTCCCTTCCATCATCCCCCTCGTTGCTTATCTCCTTCTCCCCCACTTCCCTATACTGTAAGATAGATTTTCATACCAAAATGAGTGTGCATTTTATTCCCTCCTCTAGTCAAATGCGACGAGGGCAAACTTCTTGGTTTTTTTTTGTTTTTTTCTCAGCTCTCCTCTTCCTCCCTCCACTAAAAAGTCTCCTACTTGCCTCTTAAATGACATATAATTGCCCCATTCCATTTCACCCTCTCTCCTCCCACCACATTTCTCTCCCACCATTCACCTTAATTTCTTTTAAGATATGGTCCCATCCTCTTCAATTCACTCTGTGCTCTCTGTCTGTGCATGTGCGTGCATGTGTGTGTGGTCCCACCAACTACCCAGATACTGAAAAGTTTTAAGAGTTACAAATATTGTCTTACCATGTAGGAATGTAAACAGTTCACTTCTGGTAAGTCCCTTAAGACTTCTCTTTGCTGTTTACTTTCTCATGCTTCTTCTCATTCTTGTGTTTGAAAGTCAAATTTTCTTTTCAGCTCTGGTCTTTTCATCAAGAATGCTTGAAAGTCCTCTGTTTCATTGAAAGACCATATTTTCCCCTGAAGTATTATACTCAGTTTTGCTGGGTTGATGATTCTTGGTTTGAGTCCTAGTTCCATTGACTTCTGGAATATCCTATTCCACGCCCTTCGATCCCTTAATGTAGAAGCTGCTAGATCTTGTGTTATCCTGATTGTATTTCCACAATACTGGAATTGTTTCTTTCTAGCTGCTTGTAAGATTTTCTCCTTGACCTGGGAGTTCTGGAATTTGGCCACAGTGTTCCTAGGAGTTTCTCTTTTTGGATCTCTTTCAGGTGGTGATCGATGGATTCTTTCAATACTTATTTTGCCCTCTGGTTCTAGAATATCAGAGCAGTTTTCCTCGATAATTTCATGTAAGATGATATCTAGGCTCTTTTTTTGATCATGACTTTCAGGTAGTCCCATAATTTTTAAATTGTCTCTCCTGGATCTGTTTTCCAGGTCAGTTGTTTTTCCCATAAGATACTTCACATTCTCTTCCATTTTTTCATTCTTTTGGTTTTGTTTGGTGAATTCTTGGTTTCTCATAAAGTCATTAGACTCCATCTGTTCCATTCTAATTTTGAGAGAACTATTGAATTCAGTGAGCTTTTGAAACTCTTTTTCTATGTGGCTAATTCTGCTTTTGAAAGCATTCTTCTCCTCATTGGCTTTTTGAACCTCTTTTGCCAATTGAGTGAGCCTATTTTTCATGGTGTTATTTTCTTCAGCATTTTTTGGGGTCTCCTCTACCAAGGTATTGACCTGTTTTTCATGCTTTTCTTGCATCTCTCTCATGTCTCTTCCCAGTTTTTCCTCCACCTGTCTAACTTGCTTTTCAAAATCCTTTTTGAGCTCTTCCAAGGCCTGAGCCCACCCGACATCCCCCTGGGATGTCTGGGGTACTGAGGCCCCGCCCTCAACGTCTTTCCCTGATGGCAAGAATATGTCCTCATCGTCAGATCCAAAAGTCGGGATCATTTGCATTTGTTCAAAAAAACTCTCTATAGTCTTATTTTTCTTCCCTTTTCTAGGCATTTTCCCAGCCAGTTACTTGACTTCTGAGATTCCTGTCCACCCCCGCCTAGATCCACCCAGCTAGTGCTTGGGGTCTGAGATTCATATGGGCTTTCCGCGGCAAGCGGCTGCTATTCAATGTGAGCTTTAGTTCTGGTGCTGGGTTGAGGGCAGGGCCACCTCCCAGGTTCAGTTCCCTCAGGGGCTTTATGCAGAGACCTTCAGAAATGGAGCGGGTGGGGCAGGGCCGTCTCCCAGGCTCAGCTCCTTCAGGTGGTTTATGCAGAGACTTTCAGTAATGAAGACCCTGCCTGCTGCTGGGGGAGTCCCGGGCCGCCGCTGCTGCCTCCGCCGCCACCCCCGCCTCTGCTTCTGCCAGTTCCTGCCTTTGCCTCTGCCACTTCCTCCCGAGGGGGCCCGAGCCACGGAGACACCCCGCTCCCCCTCTCGGCCAGGCGTCTCTCTCACTGACCTGTAGCTTCTGTGGGCGGAGGGACCTTCCCAGCCGCCGGAGGTTCCGTCCCTGAAGCCTGCTCAGGTCAGCTTCTCTGGGGCCGCGGCCAGGGCAGCGCTGGGGTGGGGTCTGCTTTCTGGGGCGCGATGGACCCTGGGGACGGCTCTCCAGGGCTCTCTGGAACGGAGATCTCTTCCACTATGTTTCTGCGCCCCCTGCAGTAACCCAGAACTTCTGGGGAGGTCTTCTTACATTAACTCTATGGGCTGTGGATTCGGAGCTCCTAAACATGCGTCCTTCTACTCCGCCATCTTGACTCCGCCCCCAGCATTTTTTAATGAAACAATTTTTTTTTAGAAGAGTGAAAAGAGATGCATTTTGTAATTTGTAGATTTTTAGAAACTCTTTCAATGTAAATGGGATGGCTACATGTAGTAAGAGAAGGCTGGAAAGCCCTTTTTTAGAGCATACTTCTAACGATTACTTTTTAGATCATCTCTTCTTACATTTCCCGCTCCTGTATTTTCTGTGAAATTAGTTATTAGTGGTTAAGAGGTTTTAAACTATATCTCTGGATATGGAGTTCAGTACACTTTATTTTTCCCTTTTTCTCTGGTCTGTGTAAGTATGTGGTTAAATTCTGTTCGTGTTGATAGCACAGTGTAATACTTTTAAGTTGTTTCTGTTGATAGAAAATTTGCACATGAAGACTGTATCAATATTATGCTTCATAGTTTCTGGAATGAATTCTTAAATTTTTTTTTTCAAAATTCTAAACCTATAGCTTATTAAAGCATTACTCCAGTTTTTATTCTTTCTTCAGTTGTATCTGGAATGCAAGAATTTTTCTAGGCTTCAAAAAAAATTTTCTTTTACAAAATTTTGTACTATTACACTTGTATTTATATTGACAGTGCTAACATTATTGTGGTTCTGGGCTGAATGTTTAGGAAAGAGCAGAAACTGACTTGGACAGTAAAGTTTGAATACTTGATGGATAGAAAAGTATTTGTAGTCATATACTCTAGGAATTAGTAAGAGCTTCATTATTTTTAGCATTTAATAATGCTTGAGTACACAAATCTAATCCAAACCCTTCAAATTACACCAAATTCTTATAGGTAGTGAAATGCTGAAATCATAGAAAAGTGGTAAAATCCACTTTGATGACATTTACTAAGCTACTGCTATGTGCCAGGCACTGTGCTAAGCTCTGAAATTACAAAGAAAGGCAAAAGACAGCCCTTCCTCTCAAGGAGCTCACAGTCTGTTGGGTGAAACAACATGTAAACAACTATGTACAGACAGAATAACTACAGGGTAAAGTGGAGATAATCAACAGAAGGAAGGTAGTAACATTAAGGAAAACCAGAAAAGACTTTCTGTAGAAAGTGGGATTTTAGCTGGAATTTGAAGGTAGTCAGGAGGCCTTTCCACTAGTTCAGGCATGAGGTGAGAAAGTCTACCACACCAAGGTATTGACATGGCAAAAGAGAGAGGAGAGTGCATGAGAGATATTACAAAGCTAAAATTGACAAGACTTGACAACAGATTGCATAGGGTTGGGAGTGGGGGGGGAGTGAGAAGGGAAGTGGTTATATTATTAGTTAAAAACACACTTTATAGAAAAATAAATGAAGTTGTAAGCTGACTTGAACTATTATGATACAGACTTTTAAAGTCAATGTAAACAATTTTTTGAAGTCTCCTGGTGGCTTTTAAAAAGATATTTCAAATGAGTTTTAGAAATATAATAGAACATTATTCTTATTAAAAAAAAACCAACAACACAGAATTTTTCACATTTGCGATCATTAAAACCTAATCCAGAGAAGAGAAACTAGTAGACTATAAGCTTTCCAAGGGCAGGAACTTTTGATAGTTTTTTGTTGATCTACTGGTACCTAGACTTGAACAATATATACAGAGAATGGCATCAGTTCAATAAATTCAATTCAGTCTCTCTGAGCATAGACTAAAATGAGAATTCTTCAGGTAGGAAAGTTTTAAGGTAAATACACATTTTATGTGTGAAGTAATAAATCAGTATAGGTATTGTAGTCAAAAATAATTATTTGTCTGATCATACTAATCTTTTTTTGGTGCTGAACTTTTCTGAACTGGACCAATCCTTTTAGGACCGATTTATAATCCTTTTGAGGGACTTACAATCTAAACCCAAGTTCAGAGGTTTTTTTGGCTTATAGTAGGAGCTGCTAAACCTTGGCTTCCCTTTGAAAATCTAAGTTCCACACTACAGATATTGGATAGGGTCTTAGTATAGCATTATTTTATGCAAGGATAATTGTACTTATTTTTATGAATGTTAACATGGTTTCTAATATAATTGCACATTGTGTAGAGATAATTTCTACATACATCAAGTTGGTATATATAGCCTGAAATTTTTGGCTTAAAAAGCGTTTAGATAAATTCATAGACTTAAGAAGTTAGAGCTGAAAGGTACCTTTGAGCTGTCTATTTTACATTAAGTAAATTGAATCCCAAAGAAGTCATGTGACTGCAAAGCTAGGAATAAGACAAGTCTTCTAATTTCTAGTTAATTATCTTTCATAGGATGCTAAACCTTTGTTAAGTTCAAGTTATCAAGAGATCATTTGGGGACAATATCTTTTAAGATCGACTTCTGGCAGGTTGCCACTTGCTTTAAGAGATACAGCATCTACCTGTACGTACTGTCAGGCAAACGCTTTTTCCCAACTTATTCAGAAGCCCAGAACATCAATACTTCACTCTAGAAATAAATGTTTTTTAGAGTTTCTTACCCTTCAGCCCATATACAATCTTAGTATTTCAGTTATTTGATTTTTCAACAGTAATTGCGGATTAGCAGAAAATACTTGAAACCACGACAGTGATGTATGAAATAATGACATTAAAGAGTGCATATTTTCCTTGGATTATTACTGTAGCCTTATGGTATTTTGAAAATCTAGTGGATGATTTATTTTATTACTATGCAGCTAATATTTCTTTTTCTCTGATACAGAGCTCAGCATTATATCAACATGCCAGTCCAGTTCAAACCAAAGTCAGCAGGAAAATTCGAAGGTCTCTTAGTGGTTCAAACAGATGAAGGCAAAAGTATTGGTATTCGACTGGTTGGTGAAGCTCTTGAAAAAGTTTAGCTGCAAAGCAGTTTGTGTAAAATAAATTGTTATAATAGCTTCCTCTTTTTTGTATACCAAAATAATGCTTTTGTAAATGTTTTGTATTATAAATTGAGCTGTGTTTTAACAATTTTGTTTTTGTCCTAATGTTGAAGACAACTGAAATATATCATGTTTTTCTTATATTGTTGTAAATAATCATTTTTACAAAGGAGGAAAATGTTCTATTTTTGCATTGATTTTGACTTGTCAATAAAGATGTATTTATTTTAAAGCACTACATTCAGAAGTAAATAGTTTTCTATTGACGTTGACTGCAAGACTTAGTTACCTTGTTGCTATGTGCTATGTATTGCTTCTTAATCCTCTTTAAGTCCCTGGACCTTTTGTGTTTCTTGCTCTTTAGCAGTCTTCCCTTTTCTCCCCTATCACATACCTCCTGTAGAAGACTGTTTTTCTTAATGTACAGTGTAGTAAAGGAGGTTACCTGTCCAAAACTGTTATTTTCCAATTTCTTCCAACCATTATTTATTAAGCACATAGTACTTAAGTACAAAGTATTTTGCTAGACCCAGGAAATGCAAAAACAAAACAATCCATGCCCCAAAAGGTTTATGTTTCTAGATGGGGCTGGGTGAGGAACCATGTATATAGAAGACTAAATACAAAAAATGCATAGAATTATTTTAAAGGGAAGGGCACATGTCTGTGGAGAATGATTTGTTAACTAGTACTAGAGGGCATAGTGGAAGGGCACTGAGAGTAAGAAGGGGTTGGGTGTAACCATAGGGTTGACATGGATGTATTTGGAGAAAATGTATTTGGTGAGGGAAGGGAGCTTTGGCCTTTCCTTCAAAGAGGCAATAGTTTTGTGAACTTAATTCTCAATTCTCTCCTGTGGGGAGGAGGGAATGAGTATCATAGGGCAGCTCAGCTCCAGATAGTCAAGGCAGAGATCAGAATCCTGGGGTTTAGCTGGTTACAGAGGGATGAGTCTTGTTATTAACCCTCCAGTCACTTCCAGTTCTCTTCTCAGGCAAATACCTACATTGTTGTAACAGGTAATAAGTCAAATTTTACTGTTTTTCTTTTTTGTCACAAAGGGTTGAGAAGCAAGCCAACTGCTCTAAAGTATGACTTAAAGGGAACATACGGTGGAAAGTAGAAGGTTATATCAATATGGAAATTAAAAAATTATCTGAGTGATACTGTATGGAGTAGATTAAACACTTCAAAATTAAGAAATATAGTATTGGCAGTATTGTGGTGATAGTTTTGAGAATAGATTAGCACATTTTTGCTTTGATCATGGTTACTAGTTACTAGTTTTGACCATAACAGCAATAAAGATTTCTGAATCCTAGTAAATATTGCACAAGGTTTTTTTTTGTTGTTTGGTTTTTTTTTTTTACAAAATTTTCTGCATGTTATAGTGGAAATAACATTGATTTATAGGTCATACATTCTAGGTCTGAGTACCAAGTTTTAGCTGTGTAACCTTGAGGAAGTAAGTTGAATTTGCAAAACCTGTCTTCTACCATTTGAGGAATGGAGACAAATGTCCTTACTTAATGGGATTGATTTGCAGTGCATGCCAGAAAATGGTTATGAAAGCAGTGGCAAATGAAAGTATTAGGTAAGTAAGAATTTTTTTTAAGCTGGATTTTAGCTGGATACAAAGCAGCAACTAATCTGCAACTTAGCGCCTATCAATGCTCTCAATCATTGGAGACAAATTACTTGCTCATGGATTGTAACTAGTATGTGTCAGAGAGTTTTCCTAACTTGAAGGCCATTGCCTGTCTGCCTCTCAAAATCAGGATACTACCATAGTATTACTATAAACTGCTTAAAGGCCCTCACTTGCACCAACTTAACTTAATGAAAAAATAACTAAAGTCTTTTTGTGTTTTTTAAAATTTCTTTATCTTTAGTTTTCAACATTCATTTCCACAAGATTTTGAGTTCAAAATTTTCTCCCCATTTCTCCCCTCCCCCCTGCCCATATGGCATGCATTCTGGTTACCCCTTCTCCAAGTTTGCCCTCCCTTTTGTCAACGCAGTCATCCCCTTTCCCCTTACTTGTAGGGCAGTATAGATTTCTGTACCCCATTGCCTATACATTTTATTTCTGAATTGCATATAAAAACAATTTTTTAACCTTTGTTTTTAAAACTTTGAGTTTCAAATTCTCTTCTTCTCTCCCCACCCACTCTCATTGAGAAGGCAAGCAATTCGATATAGGTTATACATATGTAGTTATGCAAAACACTTCCTTAATAGTCACTAACTATAATTCCCTCCCTTCTATCCGGTACCTAGCTTATTCTGTTTACAACTTTGACCCTGTCCCTTTTCAGAGGTGTTTGCTTCTAACTGCCCTCTTCCCCAGTCTGCCCTCACTTCCATCATTTCCTCCCACTCCCTTATCCCCTTCCCCCATACTTTCCTTTATGATAAGATACCCAATTGAGTGTGTATATTATTTTCTCCTTAAGCCAAATCTGATGAAAGTAAGGTTCACTCATTCCCTTTCACCTTCCCTCTCTTCTCCTCCGTTGTGAAACTTTTTCTTGCCTCTTACATGTGAGAAAATTTACGCCATTCTATCTCTCCCTTTCTACTACTCCCAATATATTTCTCCTTAATTTTATTTTTTAGATATCATCCTTTCATATTTGACTCACCCTGTGTCCTCCATCTATTGATCTATCTATCTTATCTCTCTTTCTTCCAGTTACCCTAATACTAAGCAAGGTCTCATAAGTTAGAATAACATTTTCCATGTAGGAGTGTAGACAGTTCAGCTATAATAAGTCTCTTAAGATTTGTCTTTCCTGTTTATCTTTTCATGCTTCTCTTGATTTGTATCTGAAAGTCAGATTTTCTATTCAGATCTGGTCTTTTCAGCAAGAGTGCTTGAAAGTCCTCTATTTCATTGAAATTTCATTTTTTTCCACTAAAGGATTATACTGTTTTGCTGGGTGGGTAGGCGATTCTTGATTTTAATCCTAGCTCTTCTGCCCTCCAGAATATATTCTAAGCCTTTCGATCCCTTAATGTAGAAGCTACTAGATCTTGTTTTATCCTGATTGTATTTCCACAATACTCAAATTGTTTCTTTCTGACTGCTTGCAACATTTTCCCCTTGACTGAGAACTCTGGAATTTGGCTACAATATTCCTAGGAGTTTTTCTTTTGGGATCTCTTTCGAGAGGCAATCAGTAGATTCTTTCAATATCTGTTTTACTCTCTGGTTCTAGAATATCAGGGCAGTTTCCTTTGCTAATTTCTTGAAAGTGGATGTCTAGGCTCTCTTTATTCAGGTTTCTCATATACAGAATCAGGTTTTAAAAACATAGCTGAATTTACCTTTTATTTCTGAAAACATGTACAGTAAGGAAAAAGAAACCACTTTTCCTGCCTTTAAAAGGGGCAGTTCATAATCTACATTCCACAAAACATTTTGACACCGTTATTACCCTACTTTGCAATACAATGGTTCTTTCATGAAATCATTAATGCTGAGATTGAGTGGTGTAGCCATTGTTCTTTCCAATAGAGCTTGACTTACTGCTATTGTAGCCAATTCATAGGTTTCATCATTTCCAAAATGAAAACTTGAGACCAATGCCTTCATTCCATTTAGGTTTATGACAGATTACAAGGGAATATAAATGAATAAAAGGATCGTTCTGTTGAACTGGCGTTTATGTGCCTCTTGTATGTCAGGTATACAAAGGCTGTAAAACACTCCCTTCTCTTAAGATGCTTGTAATTGGGGAAGGCATGGACATATGTAAATACAAATGGAACAAATACATGTATCAAGAAAAGCTTAGAACTAAAAAGGGCCTTGTCATTTAGTCCAGTTTTAAAGGTGAAGAAATAAACCTAAAGTAACTTGCCCAAGGTTTATACAGGTATAAATTGGCAGAGCTGAGTTTCAAATCCAGGTCCCTTGATTTCAAATCAAGTATCTTCCTGTTGCACCATAGTCTGCAATCTCACCACCACTGCAACAACACCTTTAAGTTTAAGGACAGCCTATCAACACCATTTATGAAGAAATTTTTACCACAAAACTGAAATTGTTGAGCTGCACAAGTCTTTCAGAACACAAGCTAAAGGTTCTGTAAGGAAAACAGTAGCTTGACCCTACTATTCTTCCAGCTTTTGATGGCATGTTGAGTATATTTTGGGGATGATTTAAGCAATGTGGCATTTATACCAATAAACCAACTTTCTATGGTGTCAGTGTTTTACCTCAATAAGATGTAATTTGGGAATCAATCCATCAACAAACGTTTTTTAAATACTTACTATGAGCCAGGAACTATGCAAGACATAATGGGATTGAAAGGCAAAAGCAAGATAGGCCTAAGGGGGAATACAATATAGATATAATTTGTATAGAATAAGTGATAGGAATCAATGAATAAACATTAGACATGTGCTGTGTATCAGGCACTGTGTTAACTACTAGGGATACAGAAAGGCAAAAGGCAATCCCTGGCATCTAGGAACTTCCAACTGAATGGAAACAAGCAAACGAAACAAAGCGAGCTATGTACCACGTAAATAGGAAATAACAGAGGGAAGGATAACACTGGAATTAAGTGGGGTTGGGGAAGGCTTCCTGCGGAAGGTAGTATTTTAATTGAAATTGAGAGCCAGAGACATTGGTAATTAGAGCTCAGGTTGGGGTGGTGTTGGGTGGAGAAGGGGGGAAAGAGTGTTTCAGGCGTGGAAGACAGCCAAAGAAAATGCCTGGATCAGAGAAATGGAGTGCTTTGTTGAAGAGCCAGAAGGCCAGTGTCACTAGACTGAAGAATATAGAGAGAGAGTGGGAGGAGCCAGACAGGTTATGATGGGCTTTGAATACCAAACAGCATTTTTAATTTTATCCTGGAAGAACTTGGTGGTTGTCCTTCATTCTTGAAGATGACTAAAATGCATCAATTTGTTTGTTAGAGTCAAGTTACAATGTGTCTGACTGATCAGACCAATATGAACTCAGAATGCTCTACCACAGGTAGTCCATGTGAACATTTGGGGTGGTTTCTCTAAATTTGCATATCTAGAGATTCTTTTGTGCTACTGGAGGCAATAGGAAGCCACTGGGGTATATTGAATAAAGGGTGACATGGTTGGACCTGCCCTTTGGGAAAATCACTTTAATGACTGAATGGAAGATAGATTGGAGTGGGGAGAGATTAGAGGCAGGCATATCCACCAGAATGCTATTGCAATAATCCAGGTATGAGGTGATGAGGGTCTAAACTACAGTGGTGGCAATGTCATAGGAGAAAAGGGGATATATGTTCAAGAGATATTGCAAAGGTGCAATCCACAGGCCTTGGTGACAGATGATATATGCAGGGTGAGAGATGGTGAGGAGTTCAGGATTATTCCTAGATTTTGAACCTGGGGAATAGGAAGATGTTGCCCTCTTAAGTAATTAGAAAGGTAGGAGTGGGGGAAGGTTTTGGGGAAAAGATATCTGTTTTGGACATTGAGTTTAAGATGTCTGCTAGACATTTGGGGGATCTGAAAACCCATCATAACCTATCTGGTTGTGAGATTGGAGTTCAGCAGACAGATTGGGGCAGGACAGGCAGATTTGAAAATCCTCAGCATAGAGATAGATGTTAATTAAATCCATGGGAGCAGATGAGATCATTAAGTGAATAGTATATAGGGAGAAGAAAAGAATGCCCAGAGCAGAAACCTGAGGGACACCTAGGAGTTGGCATGATCTGGAAGAGAATTCAGCAAAGCAAACAGAGAAGGAGTGGTCAAATAGGTAGGAGGAGGACCAGGAGAGAGTGATGTTTCAAAATCCTAGAGAGAAGAGAGTATGAAGGATAAGAGTGATCAACAGTGTTAAATACTACAGAGATCAAGGAGAAAATCAAGAACATGCCCTTGGATTTGTCCACTAAGATTAATTTTGAAGAGAGCTATTTCACATCAGGTCATGTGGGAAACAAGGAATTCTGTTTCCACAGGATTAAAAAAACTTCCAGCTTTGAATGACAGCAGAATATAAATCAGAGGTGACTGCTTCTGATCAGTTGTGACAGCAGAACCAGGCTTCTGATCAGGTAAAAGGTCAGAAGCTTGTATTGATGCTTAAAGAGCTGTTTGAGGGAAAACCTATCAGGTAAGAGAACATAAAGTGTTGCATTGAGCCAATGGAGAGCAACGGGGCGGGAGGTGTGAAAAGGGAATATCATAAAAGGGCTTCCATTTGTCTGGGCCAAGTGTACTGTCCATTCAGGAGGGACCAATTCATTCAGAATGTAAAATAAATGTAAAATACAATGAAAATATTGCTGGCTTCACAACGAGTATTATTCTTTCTAGAAGTGAGCACGTTTCTCAATTTGAGGGCTGGTCATGGGGCCCTAGCATCAGAAAAGGGAAACCCACTATGGAAAAAGGGAGGCACTTTGTTGGTTTCCAATGATGTGAATATCGGTAGTTGGGACTATCCCCTCTTTGAACTGCTAATTTCCGGGACTATTGAGAATCTCTGTGAAACTAGGACCGTGATAAGAGACGTATCCACCACAACCAGGAGACCCTCTGCATAGGTCAAAGTGAGAAAACTTAGTATCACTTTGATGGTTGGAGTGTCCTACAGGTTTGAGAAGGGTTCTGGTAAAAGTGCACTTTGAATGTAGCAAACCAAAGGTGGGTAGCTTGTCCGGGACTGTGGGAATAGAAGGGAAAAGTCACAGTGACGTTGTAAGAGAAAAAGTCCAGGAAGGTAGGATGGGAAGGAGAGAAAGACATCCCTTCAAAAATCCCTTAGTAAAGAGTGTGGAAAGAGGTGAGGTAGAGCTCTCAGGAAGGGATGTCCTTTTGAAATTGACTAGAAATAGAGTAAATTACAACTCTGAGTTTCTGACCAGTCTGAATTGGAATTCTAAATTGGTTTCTAAATTGGAGTGCACTTTGTAATGTCTTGTCTGTGTATTTGTGAAATATTTCATATTTTGTGGTGAAAAAAGGCAGCTAAAAAACCTTTAAGGAATTGTTTTTATGGCTTGGAGAGACTCTTTAGAGGCTGGAAGGTGGAGCTAGCAGCTTTTAGAACCCAGGAAGCCCAGAGAAAGCAAGGGCTGGAAGGGAAAAGAAAGCTGAGGGTTTGAATACAGTTCTAATTATATCTAGAGGCTAAAGTTTGAATTTTCAGTGTATCTGTTATCGTGCAGTGTGTTCAGAATTGCAGAATAAGGGGAGAAACATGGTTCTCTTGGTGTATAAATTGTGAGACATTTAACTCATTCTCATTTCCTAAGTTACAGAGAAGCAGGGTGAGTAGGATTTTTTTAAATTATTTGAAATATAAAGGAGAGTGGAGGTGGTCTGAATGAAGATTTGGAAAAAGCAGAAATATTTGGAAGATAGAATAGAAAAAGGAATGGTTTATATGGAGGGGGGCAGCAGCAAGCCATGTGCCCTCAGGTCCATGTGCTCTTAGCCATTTCCTCCCCCATCCTTCTTCTGATGTTTGGGTATATTGAAAGAGTACAAGGAAATTTTGATGTTGTCTTAATTATCAGGGGATGAAAATGAAAATTTGTGGCCTGATTTGATGACCAACAGACAAAGTTGGTGACAGAGTTAGAAAGGATTATGTCTATTGCCCTTTCGGAATGCATCTGTGGGAGGGTCAATTAATTATTAAACTCCTGAAGTCTCTACTTGGAAGGGAAGCCAGTCACACCTTGTCAGCTTTCATTCAAATTATTAAAGTCTTTTTGTTTGGCCCAAACCCTTTAGCTAATCTGATTCAAACTGGTTTTTTAAAACCTCTGAAGACCAGGAGGAGACTTGAGCTTCCAGGAGGCAAGATGGTGGAGTGATTGGTAAATGTTCTTCCCCCTCCCCTTGTTGACCGTGAAAGACCCATAAAATATTTCCCCAGGAAAAAATTCTGGAACAGTGGGATCAGCCGAAGGGGCAAACAGTGTCTTAGCCTGTGAGGCTAGAAAAATCACCAAGGGGGGGTCCCTCTTGCTGTGGCTGAAGGGGACCAGTGCAGCACCAGAGCCATCCCAGACAACCTGACCTCAGCAAACTGGAAGGAGATCCTGAGCCCCAGGGGAGTGGAGCCTACAACCACCAATACCAGGACCACAGGCATGCCTCAGCACCCCAGGGGAATCGGGAAAACACTAGAATAGATGGGTTCACCAACCACTGATCTTGCCTATGCTCTAGCTCAACAAAGGAGACCTCCTGTGGTTAGACCACCCCTCTCCCACTTACCACAGTTAGCTCCAGGGTAAGTCTGGGGAAACACTGAAAGGCTTCACATGGCCTCTGCTTTCCAACACCAGCCAGCTCAGCACCAGGTAAGCTGCAGCATTTTAGCTTCTAGTTGAAAGTCAGAGGTCACAACACACAAAGCCTCAAGTTCAAGGTACAAGAACTGGGGGACAGAGTCCCTTGTGCCCCAGAAGCAGAGATTTACTTTAGAAGCCAGGAAAAGGATGATTATCTTGAGTAAGAAGCAAAGCAGAAAAGAAAAGATTGTCGAATCTTACTCTGGGGACAAGGGCCAAAACATAAATACCAAAGAGGTCAGCATTGAGACTGAGACTGTACTCTCATCTGGGACTTCAGAAGGGACTATGAACTGGTCTGAAGCCCAGAAAGCATTCCAATGATTTTTAAAATATGAAAAAAGGAGTCAGAAGAATTTAAAAGGAAAATTGGACTATAATGAGACAACCTATCAAATCGGATAATGCAAAAGCAGTTCTTAGGGTAAGTTTTATATCTTTGAATGCCTACATGAATAAAATAGAGAAAGAGGTCAATGAATTGGATATGCACCTGAAAAAGCTAGAAAAAAGAACAAATTGAAAATCCCCAAGTAAATACCAAATTAGAAATACTGAAAATCAAAGGAGAGATTAATAAAATTGAAATTAGGAAAACTATTGAATTAATAAATAAAACCACAAGTTAGTTTTATGAAAAATTCAATAAAATTAATAAACCTTTGGTCAATTTGATTAAAAAAAGAAGTAAACCAAATTACCAATATCAAAAATGAAAAGGGTGAACTCACCTCCAATGAGGAGGAAATTAAAACAATAATTAGAAACTACTTTGCCCAACTTTATGCCCATAAATTTGACAATCTAAATGAGATGGTTGATTATTTTAAAAAATATAAATTACCCAGATTAACAGAAGAGGAAGTTGAACACTTAACCCCATTTCAGAAAAAGAAATTGAGCAAGCCATCAATGAACTCACTAGGAAAAAATTTTCAGGGCCAGATGAATTTACAAGGGAATTCTATCAAACATTTAAAGAACAGTTAATTCCAATACTGTATAGACTATTTGGGAATATTGGGGAAGAAAGACCCCTACCAAATTCTTTTTATGATGCAAATATGGTTCTGATACCTAAACCAGGAAGAGACAAAACAGAGAATTAAAACTATAGGCCACTTTCTCTATTGAATATAGATGCAAAAATTTTAAATAAGATTATCAAAAAGAATATAGCAACTTATCATGAGAATAATACATTATGATCAGGTAGGATTTATGTCGGGAATGCAGAGCTGGTTCAATATTACGAAAATTTAGCATTTATTGATCATATCAGCAACAAAACTAATGAAAACCACACGATTTATCTCAATAGATGCAGAAAAAGCTTTTGACAAACTACAACACCCATTCCTATTGAAAACACTGGAAGCATAGAAACAAATGGAACTTTACATAAAATAATAAGCAGTATCTTCCTAAAATCATCAGCAAGTATTATATGTAATGGGGATAAGCTAGATGCATTTCCAGTAAGATCAGTGGTGAAATAAGGATGTCCATTATCACCACTGTTATTCAATATGGTACTAAAAATGTTAGCTGTAGTCATAAGAGAAGAAAAAGAAATTGAAGGAATTAGAATAGGCAAAGAAGAAACTAAGTTATCACTCTTTGCAGATGATATGATGATATATTTAGGGAATCCCAGAAAATCAAGTAAAAAACTGCTTAAAATAATAAACAACTTTGGCAAAGTTGCAGCTTACAAAATAAACCCACATGAACCATCTGTATTTCTATACTAACAAAGCCCAACAGCAAGAGATAGAAAGAGAAATCCCATTTAAAGCTATGGTAGACACTATAAAATATCTGGGAGTCTACCTGCCAAAATAAACCCAGGAACTATATGAACACAATTACAAAACACTTTTCGCACAAATAAAGTCAGATCTTAGTAAATGGGAAAACATCAGTTGCTCACTGGTAGGCCGAGCCAATGTAATAAAAATTATAGTTATACCTACATTTACTTCTTCAGTGTCATACCAATCAAACTACCTGATGATTATTTTCTAGAGCTAGAAAAAATAATATCAATATTCATCTGGAAGAACAAAAAGTCCAGAATATAAAGGGAACTAATGAAAGAAATGCTGGGAAGGTGGCCTAGCCTTACCAGATCTCAAATTGCATTATAAAGCAACAATTATCAAAACCACTTGGTACTGGCTAAGAAACAGAAGGGTAGACCCGTGGAATACATTATGTATTTAAGACACAGTCAATGAATATAGCAATTTACTGTTGGATAAACCCAAGGACCCCAGCTTCTGGGATAAGAACTCACTGTTTGACAAAAGTTGCTGAGAAAACTGGATAACAGTGTGGTGGAAACTGGGCATAGATCAATGCCTGACACCATATACAAGAATAAAGTCCACATGGGCACATGATCTAGGTATAAAGATTGATAATATAAACAAATTAGTGGAGCAAGGAATAGTGTATTTGTCAGATTTATGGAAAATGGAGAAATTTTAAATTAAATAAGAGAAAGAAAACATTATGAAGTGCAACATGGATAATTTTGATTACATTAAATTGAAAAGTTTTTGCACAAACAAACCCAATGCAACCAGATTAGGAGAGAAACAGAAAACTGGGAAAGAATTTATGCAACTACTATCTGAGATAAAGACCTCATTTCTAAAATATAGAGAGAACTAAGTCAAATGTACAAGAATACAAGTCTTCGCTGGCTGATAAATGGTCAAAAGATATGAACAGGTAGTTTTCAGAGGAAGAAATTAAAGCCATCTATAGTCATGAAAAAATGCTCTAAGTCACTACTGATTAGAGACATTCAAATTAAAACAACTCTGAGGTACCACATCACACCTATCACATTGGCTGACATGACAAAACAGGAAGATGATAAATGTTGGAGATAATGTGGGAGAGTTGGATCACTAATTCATTGTTGGTGGAACTGTGAGCTGATCCAACGATTCTGGAGAGCAACTTGGAGCTATACCCAAAGAATTACAAAAATGTGCATCCCTTTGACCCAGCAATGTCACTTCTAGGACTGTATCCAAAAGAGATCATAAAAATGGGAGAGGGTCCCACATGTACAAAAATATATATAGCAGATCTCTTTTTGGTGGCCAAAAAATGGAAATCAAGGGGATGCCCATCAATTGGGGAATGGCTCAATAAATTGTGGTATATGAATATAAATGAAATACTATTGTGTTACAAGAAATGAACAGGAAGGCTTTAGAGAGGCCTGAAAAGACTTCTATGAACTGATGCTGAGTGAAAGGAGCAGAATCAGGAGAACTTTGTACACAACAACAACCACAGTGTGCAAGGAATTTTTCTGGTAGACTTAGTACTTCATTGCAATGCAAGGACTTAAAAAATTACCAATGAACTCTTGAGGCAAAATGCCTTCTACATCCAGATAAAGAACTATGGAATTTGGTCATAAAGTGAAGCAAACTATTTTCTTTTGTATTATGATTTATTTTGATTTATGATTTTTCCCATTCATTTTAATTCTTCAATGCAACATGACTGAGATGAAAATGTATTTAATAGGAATGTATCTGTAGATCCTATATAAAATTATATTCTATCTCAAGGAAGGAGTGGTGAGGGAAGAGGGAAGGAGGGAGAAGGGAAAAAAATCTAAGATATATGAAAGTGATTATAGAACACTGAAAACTAATAACATAATTATTTTTAAAAATAAAAAAAAGAGCAGGAGGAAGGGGTTGAAATGCCTAAAGCAGCTTGTTTGTTGTTTTTTTTTTAACTTGAAGTCTCAAAAAAGAGACTAGGCTTCATCTTTTTAAGGAAGTAGAAGAAAGGTTATTCAGAGAAAATATGAATTTGTGGAAAATATTTCCTTTTAAAAGGCCAGGAGCACTGGACTTAAAAAAATTTCATGTAGATAGATATGTGTGTGTATGCATGTATTCAAAATGTTTACATGTTGTTATTTGGCATTATGATTGTAAAATGCTTAACACAATGACTGGCATTTATTAGATACAACATTATTATTATTTCTCTAATTTATTTAAATGTTCCATACCTGATAACTTTGAAGTGGGTTTCAAATACCAAAATTAATAAGATCAGTAATTTCTGGCAATGCAATTGATATCGTCTGAAGTTTATTGTTTTTGTTATTAATAGTATTTCTAAATTGTATTATATTTCTCAAGTTGTATTAAATTGCAATATTTGAGAGACCCTTGTGAGGCAGAAATGGTGTTAAAACAATTTTTAAATCTGGATTTTGTTGCATGTGAATGTTTTTTAAAGGATGTGATAAAAATTTGATAGTTTGAAATTGTTGTATTTGGTTATAAACAAGTAGTAGTGGTACTACTGATGTTTGCTGTGATGGCAGATTTTCAATTTGGAATTTTGGCTATTATGAAAATGTATACAGTGGTTTAAAGTTATACTTTATTCTCTGTACAAGATGATTTAGAAATGCATTCACCTAAATTGATAATGGTTTATTTAAAAAAACAATTTGTCTTATCTAAATGTTGTTATATTAAAAATTATACTGTTAGAGAAAAATGATGAATGGATTAAAAAGCTGTTACATTATTTTATTTGACCATGTGCTAAAATTTTAGAAATCATAAACTTCTAAATTTTGCCTTTATTTTAAAGGAAGTTTCAGTTAAAATCATTGTGTTGTCACTTATGGAATTTGTGAGATTGTTAACTAAGACTTTGTACGATTTTCTCTTGTAATTTTTGTCAATGCTATGTACAAGAGGTTTTGTGATGTGGGAATTTGGAAATTTTGTGGTATTTAGGAATTAATATCAGGATAAAATTTAAACTGTTTTAAAGAAAGGAAACTACTGTTGTCAAGAAATGTTTTATAAAATCTTTTGTATAATTTTTAGAAGGCCTACTAAATTTCTCTTTGTAAGATCATTTGTTGTAATAACTTGATACTAAAGTTTATACTCAAACCTATTGTGAATTTTCTGAATTTCTGGGTGAGACTCTGATATTTGGGGAATTATGTTTATATAGAGGATTAAAGATAGATGACAAGAAAGAGGAGAAAAGGGAAATTTTGAGACCTAGTGTGGAGGGGAGACAAGGAATTTTATGAGCCAGGATAAGGGGAAAGTTCTATCGTATTTCAATATATGGGGAAGAGACTTTGGGATGCCCTCAGGTTAGTGAATAAACTAAGATGGCTAAAGGCTTCTTAGCATTCTCTGGAAGTTTTGAGATTGAGTAAGGAGTTCTGAAACAGTGACTTTACAGTCTCCTCATTGCCTCCCTTCCCTCCTTAGTCTAGATAAGAAGAGACAGCTTTACCTTTCCCCACCTGGCAATAGGGAAGGAGGAGGAAGGGACAACAGGTACAATGAAGGCTCCAACTGGTAATGACCCTGGATCCCTGGGGCTGGAATACCTGGAAGCATTACCTAAGCAGCACACCTCAGACTTCAGTAAACTTGCTTTCTTACAGTTGTAGTCTCTATGTAAAATGTATCCAGCAAAATTGAAGTCAAGTGTATCAAATTGGTAAACTTTTGTATTTGGAATTCTTAAACAATGAAATTGCAAATGATTTCTAGTGATTGGCTTTTAGGACAAATTTAAAATTTAATATGTGAGTGCTGGTAAAGTTTTGATTAATGAAACTTGCTAATTAATGAAACATCATCTGATGTAAAAGCTTCTGCGTCTATAACAAATTGTGTTCTGAGCTCCATAACCCATCATCTGGAGGAGATGCCATTAGCTACTCAGAGAGAATGTGACTGTTACACATGGGGGTTTGCATCTGGGAACAGCTGAAAGGACAATCTCAGCCTCTGCCTGGGATGAGATCCTTCTGGCTCAGTTTCCCCATTGTGGTCCTTTGAAAAGAAATGTTTCCCACCTGACTATTCCTGAATATTGCTATCAGGTGGAGGTGATTCTGCCTGTCGAAGACTGCGATGCCTTATCTAATCAGGTCCTTGGTTTTCCTTTTTATGGCAGGTCTCTGTAATCAAAGCAAATAGTCAGTGAAAAATGTGAGTATAATGCCAGCATGTGAAACCTTACTATTTTCAATCTGAATGATTAGTCTGTGTAGAATAAGGTCCTTATATATGTTTCAAAAGGATGTAAGGATAATTGGGTATTAGTACAATTGACTGAATTAATTACTGAAACTAAATCAGAGACATCTTCAGTTTGGGGGAAAGAATTTCAGTCAGTTTTCTTAGATGAAGGTAACGTGGAATACTTTTAAACTTTACTCAAAGTTTGTTACTATTATGGAGTTGTGGTACACAAAGACCTAGAAAGTTTTATGGGGAGAAATGGGATGTTCCTTAACCAATGTGAGATTATAGTCATATCTGAAACTGGCTATTGGAGCTTGCTATTTAAGACTCTTTGAGACTGTTATTCTGAATTTGACTCCAAGTATAATTATCAAGAAATGCTGTTGAGCCACTGATCCATAATGCCAGCAACCCTATGGGGTGTATTTATGAGCTGGAGAGGATGATCTCATGGGAAGGTTGGGAGAATGACTATTCCACATGAGCTGAGGTAGGATTCTCCTGACTCAATTTCCCCACTATGACCCCTGGCAGACTCTAAGACAGGCTCAATGCAGTTGACAGTCTATACAACTCTTGCCTGGAGCTGGCATGAAGTTAGGGAAATGTTCCCTTGTTACTTGTTACTTCCCTACTCTTTTTATGGCAAATTTCTATTATTAAAAGTTTTGTAAACATAGTACAAAATCTGTTAAATAATAAGATCGGTATTGGAGAATCTGAAGTTATTATAATAAGATGTAAGTATAAGATTGAGTTATTTGGTTTAGGATTTTAGCCTAAGCAACAACTATTTAACCTTGATATCTGTTGCTAATATATATATATATGTATATATGCATGTATATGTATATATGTATGTGTGTATATGTATATATGTATGTATGTATGCATGTAGATATTCCTGTATTCTTCACAATGGTATGGAGCTTGGGAAATCAGGATATTATTCTGCAACTTAGTTAATATCATATTTGTTACAATTAGTTAATATTAAAAGAAGACTGGTTTGTGGTCTGTCTTGTAAATGCTTTAAAAGAAGAATAATATGACCAGAAGTTGAAATTGTTTTATGACTTGATATGCACTTTGTTAAAATTGAGTGCTCAATGTATTTATATATGTATTTTTTGGAGCCTGTCATTAATTCCTTAGGGAAATCTCATCCTCCTGATGGGGAAATGAATAATGGATTAATGTAAAGTATAACAAAGAAGCTTTTAATGTGAGTTTCTTGACCATGACAATTGGTCAAGGTTCCAATTTTTATTTTATAAGAATGGAAGTAGGAGAATGGACATATAAAAGCAGATTTCTACCAGAAGATGACAAGAAGATGCTGAGACATTGTGCTGGAAATGGCTGGAACAAGTACCAGAAAACTTCATCAGATAATGTTCCCTGCCAGACAGCCATATGAGACAAGACTTCTGAATCTTAAGGGGACAATTAATTGCTTATTATTGTTTTTCCTTTGGATCTCTGTATCTGTGTTTATTAAAGGGACTGCCCCCCTTTGGTTTGTTAATACATCAATCAACCTCTCCTCCTTGTGCCTACTTAAAGGGGAGATGGATTAGGGGATGAATTCATATGAGAAAGGGAGTGAGGGAATATTAAAGATGTGGGAACACATTTGAATAAAAGAAAGGAGGAGGAATTTGTAGGAAACAGAAGAAGCCCTGTCTGTTGGTCTTGATTTCTCTGTATTTTCTTTCAAGTTCAGAGTCCTCACTTTTTCCCCTGAACTAAGTGAATGATGTATGTGCTTGATTAAAGTGATTGTTGACCCCGCGAAAGTTGCCTTTCCTTTTAGAAAAGCAGATCTAAGAACCTGTAGAGCAGGCCTTCCTGTGTATGCTGGGGAGTTTACTTTTGCATAGGCCAATATCATTTGCTGTGATCCAAAAATCAGCTGTGATCATAAGAGATGCAAGGAATTATCTGTGGTCGTGTGATTTCAGAGACAAAAGAAAGGCTTTACCTGGAAGAATGATGTAATAAAATAAATATTGGTTCTGATATTAGAGCGCTTTAGTTCAAATTCAACCCTGCTCCTTGTGAGACCTTCTCTTCTCTGGGCTTCAGTTTTCTCATCTCTAAAAAAAGGGACTCAGACCTAATAATATCTAAGGTTCCCTCCTGCTTTAAATCTATGATCCTGTGAGAAACTGTCTGGTTGATGCCTGAACTCTAAACTTTTAAGATATGTTTGTTAAGTTTTATTTCTCCTGAGATGCCAACACCTGTGAAAGAGTAATGCTTTTATAACTCGTAAAAATGAATTTCACATCAGAGAAAGTAATAGTTGGAAATTTTCTGAACTATTATCTAACCATACCTTTTTGCATGTTACTTTGGTGAAGCTGATTTTCTCATACTCAGTATAATTATCCCTACTGAATTTGATTTTCTTAGCTTTGGCCTAATGCTCTAGTTTCAAGATTCTTTAGAATTCCAACTCTCTCACCCAGTATGTTAGCTATCTCTCTCATCAGCCTTTAAACCATACTAAATTTGCTCCAGTGTTAATCTTCACCACTTCCTTCTAAAAACTTGGGCTGTGATCCAAATTTATGCTGGACTTTTGTCTTGTCTTTCCCCAATCCAGGCCATCATCTTACTTCTTGTAAGATGTGCTGCTGTGAGACCATATACTTCTCCCCTTTCTAGCACCCTTTTATGTGCTGTCTTCCCTTAAGATACAAGCTCCTTGAGGGTAGGGACTGTCTTACCTTTTCTTTGTATCCCCGGTGCTTAGCACAATGCCTGGCACTATATAATAAATATATTTCTCTAAATGTCTATATTATCTACAAATTTGATGAGCATGCTATCTATGCCTTTATCTAAGTCACTGACAAAATTGTTATATAATATGTTCATATCAGAGACAAATCTTGGGTACTCCACTGGAGATCTCTTGCCCCTTTGACACTGAACTTTAACAGCTATTCTTTGAGTCACGCCATTCAAACAGTACTGAATCCATCTGGCTGAATTCTTTTTGGAATGTACTTCTTCATCTTCTCAAAAATCTTATGAGATACTTTATTAAAAAATTTGCTAAAATCTAGGTAAACTATATCTAGAGCATTCCCTTTATCTACTAATTTAGTAATAAGGTTAGTCTGGTGTAGCCTGTTCTTCATAAAGCCATGCTAGCTCTTTGTAACCATTGTTTACCTGTCAAAATGTTTGCTGACCATCTCTTTCAAAATACATTCTAGAATTTTTCAGGGAATCAAAATAAGCTCATTGGCTTCTAGTTTTCAGACTTTGTTCTCTTTTCTTTTATAGACAATTGTGATTTTTGCCGATCTTCAATTTTGCGGTACCTCTCCTGTTTTCCATGATCTTTCAAAGGTCATTAACTCAGGTGACTCAACAGTCACATTTGCTGTTTCTTTTCAGATCTTAGAATGTATAGTTCATCTGGGCCAAGAGACTTGAATTCTTCAAGGGCAGCCAGGTATTCTCTTATCATCACTTTCTTAACACTTTCTTAACATAACTTTCTTAAATGTTCCTATTGAACATTTTTGTTGTCATTTCCAGTGTAAACTATTAGAATGTACTGCCTTGCACAAATCCTAAACTTTCATCTTTATAGCTTCCACCTGTTATTTCCCCTAGTTCTATCCCCTGGGGACAAGAAAAATAAATTTAATCCCTCTTTTAGCTGACAAACTTTCAAATTCTTGAAGACAGTCAACATATTTCACCTAACTCCTCTAGGCTAAACATTTCCAATTCTTTCTACTGATACCATTAGGCATGATCTTAAGGCCTTTCAGGATCCATCTGATTCTCTGCAAGTCTCTTTATCACTGAAAAGGTGAGTTATAACCTTTTCAGGTTTTGCTAGCCACATCTACATATGAAAGGCAGTTAGGAGGGACAATGACCTTGTCCTCTGATCTTAGCTTTGTCAGTTCCTTTTTCTGGAGTTCTTCTACATAGGAGAATGGAAGGAGTTTAAAATTGAAAAATTGAGTATCCCCAGATCTCAGAAGTATTTGATAATTATGGGGCAAATATCCCTTTCATGAATGATTACCTTCTATAGTCTGTCTAACCATCAAAGATTATAATCATGTGGTAAGGGGCAGAGCCAAGATGGCGAAGTAAAAGAGAAACTCACCTGAGGTCTCCCCTCCAAACAAGGTTAAAATAATGCCTCAAAACAAATTCTAAAGTAGCAGATTTTTTAAAAGGATGAGGTGAAACAATTTTTCAGACCAAGGCTTAGAAGATTGCCAGGAAAGGTCTGCATCCCTGGTGTGAGGATGGAACACAGTCCAGCACAGGCTGTGCCTGACAAGCCAGCAATAGACCTTGGGGGCTACTGAATCTGTGGCAGTTTCTTGAACTCTCAGCCCTCAGATTGTGGTAAGAGAGTTTATGATCAGAAGGAGATTATAGGAAACTTTTTGCTGCACTGGCAGCAGGACTCTATTTCATTGTTCATGCACAGTTCTGGATGGTAATCCCAAGACAAGGAGGAGCACTAACAGGAGTAGGGACCCTGGACACAGTTCTAGGGTGTGAAAGAGTGCTTGCAGTCACTCAGATTAGAACACAGGCCAGAAGAGCAGTGATCATACCTCTCCTTACATCATATCATCTTGGAAGAACTGAAAACATACAGACCCCAGAACTTACTCTGAAAACAGCAGCATGAAAAACTTAGTGCTTGGGACAATGTCCCCTTCACTCCAAGAGCAGAACCCAACTTTAATATAAAGTTAAAAGTCAAGAAATAGACTGAAAAACGGTCAAACAAAAAAAAAAGAAACTGACCATAGAAAGTTACTATGGTGACAGGGATGATCAAGCCACAAACTCAGAAGAGAATAATGATGTCAAAACAACTACGATGTAAAGCCTCAAAGAAAAATGAAAGTTTGTCTTAGGCCTCAAAAGAATTCCTAAAAGGGCTCAGAATTGATTTTAAAAATCAAATGATAGAGGTAGAGGAAAAATTAGGAAAAAGAAATGAGAGATGCAAGAATATAATAAACAAAGAGTCAATAGCTTGATAAAGGAGGAACAAAAAAAAATTACTGAAGAAAATAACAACTTAAAAAATGGAATTTGCCAAATAGTAGAAAAGGCCCAAAAATCCAGTGAAGAGAACTCCTTAAAAAGTAGAATTGGGCAAGTGGAAGTGAATGACTCTATGAGACATCAAGAAACAATAAAATCAAAGCAAAAGAATGAAAAAAAAATAGAAGAAAATGTGGAAATATCTCAGTGGAAAAACAACTGACCTAGAAAAGAGATCCAGGAGTGATAATGTAAGAATTATTGTACAACCTGAAAGTCATGATCAAAAAAAAAAAGGAGCCTAGACATCATATTTCAAGAAATTGTCCCAATATCTTAGATCCAGAGGACAAAATCGAAATTGAAAACATTCACCAATCACCTCCCAGAAAGAGATCCCAAAAGGAAAGCTCTCAGGAATATTATAGCCCAAATACAGAGCTTCCAGGTCAAAGAGAAAATACTGCAAGCAATCAGAAATAAACAATTCAAATATTGTGAAGTCACACTTAGGATAACAAAGATTTAGCAGCTGCTACATTAAAGGATTGCAGGGCTTGGAATATGATATTCCAGAGGCCAAAGGAGGTAGGATTACAACCAAGGATAAACTACTCAGTGAAACTGAGTATAATCTTCTTGGAGGAAAGTAGATATTTAATGAAATAGAGAATTTTCAAGCATTTCTGATAAAAAAGACCAGAGCTAAATAGAAAATTTGACCATCAAATACAAGACTGAAGAGCAGCATAAAAAGGTAAACAGGAAAGAGAAATGAGGGATTTAATCAAGTTAAACTGTTTACATTCCTGCATGGGAAGATAATACTTGTAACTCCTAAGAACTTTCTCATTATCAAAGCAGTTAGAGGAGTAGTCATAGACAGAGGTCACAGGTGGGAGTTGACTATGATGAGATGATATCCAAAAAAATAAAATTAAAGGGTGAGAAAGAGGGATTCATGGAGAGAAAAGGGAAGAGAGAAGTAGAATGGAGTAAATTTTCTCACATAAAATAAACTTTTACAGTTGGAAAGGGGTGATGGGCAATGCTTGAACCTTTACTCTTATCAGAATTATCTCAAAGAAGGAATAACATGCAACCTCAGCTGGGTATAGAAATCTCTCTTACCCTAAAGGGAAGCAGGAGGTGAGGGGGACAATAGAAGAGGAGAGGCTGACAGAAGGGAGGATGGATTGGGGGAGGTGATGGTCAGAAGTAAAACATTCTTGAGGAGGGACAGGATGAAAGAAGAGAGAGAGGAGGATAAACAAGGGAAAAATAGGATGGAGGGAAATACACAGAAATCAAAACTATGAATGTGAGCTCACTCATAAAATAGAAGAAGATAGTAGAGCAGACTACATGATTTGGACATTGGGGTGATAACATGGGCAAATTGGGGAAGCATGGAATAGTTTATATGGATAAGAAGTTTGTGATTGTGACCAAACAGAAAATGAAGAAGCATTATGGGATGTAAAATGGATAATTTTGATTACATTAAATTAAATAGGTTTTGCACAAACAAAACCAATGCAGCCAAAATTGGAGGGAAGGCGGAAAACTGGGGAAAAAAAGATTTTTTTACAGCACATTTCTTTGATAAAGGCCTCATTTCTCAAATATTTGGAGAACTGAGTCAAATTTATAAGAATGCAAGTCACCCCTGATTGATAAATGGTCAACGCATATGAACAGACAGTTTTTCAGATAAAGAAGTCAAAGCCATCTATAGATATATGAAAAAAATGCTCTAAATCACTGTTGATTAAAAAAATATAAATTAAAACAACACTGACATGCCACTTCTCACCTATCAGATCTTGTTAATGTTGAGTTGCTGTAGGTGTGTCTGACTCTTCATGACCTCATTTGGGATTTTTGTGCCAAAGGTACTGGAGTAGTTTGTCATCTCCTTCTCCACCTAATTCTACGGATGAGAAAACTGAGGCAAACAGGGATAGGTGACTTGCTCAGGGTCACACAATTACTAATTGTTTGAAGCCAGATTTGAACTTAGATAAGTCTTCCTGACTTTAAGGCTGGCCACCTAGATGTCCTATCAGACTAACTAATGTGACAGAAAAGGAAAATGACAAATATTGGAGGGAACGTGGAAAAATTGGGACATGTATAATCTATATCAAATTGCTCACCTCAATGAAGTAGGAGGGGAAGGAAGGAGAGAGGGAATTTGGAACTCAAAATTTTAAAAAAATGAATGCAAAAAAATTGTTTTTACTTGTAATTGGCAAAAATATTGAGAAAGGATAGAAATTATCAAGTGATATATGAAATGCTCATCATGAGCGAGTATAAGGTTGCCCTTGGAGAAACTAGGCTACTGCCACGGGGTGTCTAAAGAAAACATAGATTCCAGCCTGAGGGCACTATCTACCAAGCTAGAAGTGTCTCTCCTCTTTGTTCTAATGGGCTTCACACCTGGGGCTCCTAGAAAGTCAAGCCACTTGCAAAAGACATGGAAATGACCTAAACAAGACAGCATATGAGAAAAAAATCTGAGCAAGTTTACAGCTCCCTCCCTGCTCCACTCAAGAAGACATTTTGCTGGTCATCTGTTGAAGCAGCTGCTTTTCTAGAAAAACTATTTTAAAAGTCTCTGGTTTTAAATCTAAAAATCATGGCAGAACCCACTTTTCTGAGAAGGAGATAGAGAAGGACTTCAACTGAAGTTGAAAGCTGAAGCCATGTGTCCAGGGAGAGACTCAGTGTCCAGGCCGGTGGGGAGTCCGGCAATGACATCACTAGGAGACATCAGCGGGTCTGCCCCATCTGAGGTCTAACTTGTCCCTTCAGGAGTGTTCCCCGTATTCCATGTTCCCACAAATATCCTTCCCCACAGTTTTCCTATGCATTTCCATTCTTTCCATTTATAGAATATAATTTTGTGGAAGAGTATGTAGCAGGTCTGTGGGGAAAATGTTGCTACTACTCTTATGGCACCATCATTCCATTCTTTTTCTGTGTCCCCTTACTAATAAAAGTAAATACACTGGTAAAGACTCATGGGCTATAACTTTAGTGGATATGAATCGATTCACTTGAGCCTAGGGTAGCTATCCCATGTGTATCCATCCTGCAAATTTGGGCATGTCCCCAAATACAACACTAAAAAAGCTGAACAGACTTTTGGTGTGGTTTGAGCAGGGCAGAGTACAGCAGGACTATCTCTTTTTCAGTCCTGGGTGGTATGCTGCTCTTAGGAAAGCCTAAAAGCAATGGGTCAGGTAGGTGGTACAGTGAACAGTACTAGGCCTGAAATCAAGCCTAAACTTTTCATGAATTCAAATCTGGCTTCCAACATTTGCTAGCTATGTGACTCTGGACAAATCATTTAACCCTGTTTGCCTCAGCTCCCTCTTCTTTAAATTTGTCTGGAGAAGGAAATGACAGACAGACGGTATATTTGCCAAGAAGACCTCTAATGGGATCACAAAGAGTCAGACATTACTGGACAACAGCAACATGGCAAGTTTTTTAGCTGCCATATCATACCGTTGTATGTAGCAGTGTGGTGTAGTCGATAGAGTATTGACCTGGAAGACACAAGTTCAAATCTTCTGACACCAGTTGCTGAGACCCTGAGCAAGCCACTCCACCTCTAAATAAGTAACTCTCTAGGATTTATCTCCTAAGTCTTCAACTGACCTTCTTTCTTGTGGTTACTTCCTCTGAATTTTTTTCTGTGCTATCCTACCTGTCTTTTAAATGAACACTTTGTAATCTATTTTCTCCAAATGCAGAATAGATGTCAGACTAATCTCAATTTTCCTTTTCTTCCCAGCACAGATTCAAGATGGAATAGTCACTTCTTTTCTCTCCCCAACAAAGATTGATATTATTTCTATTCTGGCAATGTTTTTTTCATTGTCAGTGACAAATGGATACAAAATAAAAGTTACTTTTGCTAGTTCCTTTACTTTTTGAAAGTATTAATAAAACAAATCAAGAAATGATTAACTTTTCTGCTCTTGGCAAAGAGAAAGCTCCAGTCAGTGTCTATGTAATTGAAGTCTTCCATCACTTTTCATGTCACAGGCTTGTGATCTGTTTTCTTACCTCATTTTCCCCCTCTTTTGTACAGGCAGTCTTTAATATACTCTGATGATAATGTCATTTCTATATATTCCTCTGTTAATCTTTACTCAGATGCTCTTAACCTTGATTCTTCTCATTTGTTCCTAGATTTCTTTACATGAGAATATCTTCTTACTATACCATGCTAGCATGTCTCCCACTACTTTTTAAACCAGCCTTTTCAACCAATCTCATTTCTTTTGAGTCATATATCAGTCACAGATCTCAACTGACTGAGTCTTAATTAAATCAAGTTTGCCTCTCTTTTTAGGATCTCTGGTTCACCAGGTTTCTCATACTTTGCACATTTGTATATAGACATCTGTGATCTTGGATTTTATTGCTGTTTTCTTTGTTTTTGTCTTCTGTGAATTTGTGAGCCTTTCTCAATAGTAGAATCAGTGTGGAATGGTAGATAGAATTGCTGGCATAGAGGCAGGTAGTTGTGGATTCAAATTTTACCTCTTGCAATCTGGGAAAATCACAACCTGACATACCTCACATAACTTATCTACCAAACTGGAAAGCAGCATTGATGAAGGGAATTCCTATATGTATTCCTGATAATTCTGTCTGCATAGCAGAGAGATTGTTATAGAGATGATCACCTAAATGATGGAAGGTAGAGGTATCATGGGGAAAAGCACACAGAAGAGGAAGGCTGGTTTCCAAGACAATTTACTTGTCACTCTTTGTTGGGGACAGTCGCTTGCTGTGAGATTCTGAGTACTTTGAGGTCTTAAATTTCTTTTTTTCAGCTGAATCTCTAGAAGTACAACTATTAGAGTTCTAATAGGAAATCAAGAGGATAGTGTATTGTTTTGGGGAAAAAGACATGGACTATGTCTTACTAGGAGATAGGAAACTTTTAAATGGTGGCAGATTGGGAGTAGATTTTATGAGTAGATGTGTAACTTTGGACAAGTCACTTAACTTCTTAACTAGTTTCAGTATCTTCATCTATAATATAGAATAAATAGAATAGAGAATCCCTTTTAGCTCTAAAATTCCTTAAATCTATGTCAACCTATGACTTATATGTTTTAATAGTATTTTATTTTTTCCCAATTATATGTAAAGACAATTTTTAGCATTCATTTTTACAAGATTTTGACTTCCAAATATTTTTCCCCTCCTTCCTCCCCTCCCCTCTTCCTAAAATGGTAAGTAATTTGATATAGGTTATATATGTGCAATCATGTGAAACATATTTCCATATTAGTCACAATTATGAAAGAAAAAACAAACCAAAAGGAAAAAAAGTGAAAAAAATTAAATAAGTGAAACAGTGCGGCTCAATCTGCTTTGAGAATCCATCAGTTCCTTATCTGGATGTGGATATCATTTTCCATCTTGAGTCCTTTGTAATTATCTTGGATCATTGTGCTGCTGAGAATAGCAAGGTCATGTTGATCATCACTCAATGTTGCTGTCACTGTGTATAATATTTTACTAGTTCTGTTCATTTCTTTGCATCAGTTCATTCAAGTCCTTCCAGGTTTTTCTGAAATCTGTGTGCTTATCCTTTCTTATTGCGCAATACTATTCCATTACATTTGTATGCCGCATCTTGTCCAGGCATTCCCCAATTGATGGGTATCCCTCAAATTTCCAATAGTTTGCCACCATGAACAGGGTTACTATGAATATTTCTGCATAAATAGGTCCTTTTCCCTTTTTTATGATCTCTTTGGGATACAGACCTAGTAGCAGTATTGCTGTATCAAAAGATATGCATAGTTTTATTGCCCTTTGGTCATAATTTCAAATTGCTCTCCAGAATGTTCACAACTCCACCCACAGTGCATTAATGTCCCAATTTTCCCACATCAAATTACATAATTTTATTTAATTGAGGTATTGAGAAGATGCACATGATGCCATCCCAAAACCTACTTACTTCTATGAAATTTGGAAATTCTTTTATTTAAACTATAACTTTCTCTTCTGGCATTCAGCCCATCAGGGATCTTTTTAGATTCCTATCACTATCATTAGATGAGTTAATGACAACCCTTTGTTATCCTTTTCCTATTTGTGTAAGGTAATTTATTGGGCAATCTAATTTGACTAATTCCTATCGTGTATTTCTCTGGAAGCTTTTAAAAATGTAAGCCTAGAAATAGCTGATATATTCTTAAGTTCCATTTAATTCAATTCAATAAAGCAAAAAACATTATTAAGCACATACTATTGTCACATCCCCTCCCTAGAAAACTAGAGATGTACCTCTTTGATACTCTGTATCTGACTGAATGGCTTACCCTCATAAGACCCCCTTTATTGTTAAGTCTGGTATTTTTTTCCCCAGCTTATTAATACGGTATTTATTTGTCTTCCCTCTGTCAAACCCTGAGCCTGTGGCTTTCCCCAGGGCCACCTGGTAATATGGAGGGGGAGGTTCACAGGCTACAAGAGAAATGGAAGGACCAGGAGGACGAGGAGGAACATTCAGAAACATTGGCAATAGAAACGGCTCCATCACATGGTGAAGAGGATGAGGAAGGCCACCATCAAGCAAAAGAGCCCCATGGCCTCAGACAGGGCAAAGCCCAGGATGGCGTAGGAAAAGAGCTGCTGCTTCAAGGAGGGGTTCCTGGCATAACCAATGATGAGACTTCCAAATACTGTCCCAATACCAGCTCCAGAGCCAGCCACCCCCGCAGTAGCAGCCCCAGCTCCAATAAACTTGGCTGCTGTGTCAATGTCCCTTGAGACGGCGCTAGTTTGAAATCCACATCTGAGGACAAGTGAGGTCAAGGGACCTGATGCTGCCAAAATGCTGAGGTTCTCATCTGTCCGAACCTGGCTGTTTTAGCACCACTGCAGATAACGATTTCCTCTGCAGCTGAGAGCAGCCCCTCACAAGGGCAGGGGTAGAGATGAACTTGGCATAGGCGTGCATTCTCAAGGGGTGAGGGGCAAAGCTGAAGAGGGGCCCGCAGAGCAGAGGAGACAGAGAGAAGGGTGAAGTCTAGTATGAGCTCAGACTTTATTTACTATCATAGTACATGATAGTACTATAGTACACATGATGCACAGAATCCTGGACATCCCAGCAGATTTTTTCTTAATTGCAAAGTAGCTTCATGTTCTTCCTTGAAGTGTATGTCATCTAACTTCTCACTTTACCTTTTTTAAAAATTTTATTTATTTTCAGTGTTCTACGATCACTTCCATATCTTATACTTTTCTCCTCCCTCCCCCTCTTCCCCCCTACCTCCTCACTCCCTCCCTGATATGGCATACGGTTTTATATAAGTTCTACACATACATTCCTATTAAATACATTTTCACTTTAATCATGTTGCATAGAAGAATTAAAATGAATGAGAGAAATCATAAAACAAACCAAGACATAATACAAAAGAAAATGGTCTTCGTTCTGTGACCAAATTCCATAGTTCTTTCTCTGGATGTGGAAGGCATTTTACCTTAAGAGTTCATTGGGAATTTTTTAAGTCCTTGCATTGCAACAAAGTGCTAAGTCTACCAGAAAAATTGTTTGCACACTGTGGTTGTTGCTGCGTACAAAGTTCTCCTGGTTCCGCTCCTTTCACTCAGCATCAGTTCATATAAGTCTTTCCAGGCCTTTCTGAAGTCTTCCTGTTCATCATTCCTTATAGCACAATAGTATTCCATTACATTCATTTACCACAATTTATTCAATCATTCCCTAATTGATGGCCACCCCCTTGATTTCCAGTTTATGGCCACCACAAAGAGAGCTGCTATAAATATTTTTTTACATGTGGGACCCTTTCCTATTTTTATGATCTCTTGGGGATGCAGTGCTAGAAACAATATTGCTGGGTCAAAGGGTATGCACATTTTTGTAGCCCTTTGAGCATAGTTCCAAATTGCTCTCCAGAATGATTGGATCAGCTCACAGCTCCACCAACAATGAATTAGTGTTCCAACTCTCCCACATTGTCTACAACATTTATCATCTTCCTGTTTTGTCATGTTCGCCAATCTGATAGGTGTGATGTGGTATCTCAGAGTTGTTTTAATTTGCATCTCTCTAATCAATAGGGATTTAGAGCATCTTTTCATATGACTATAGATACCTTTAATTTCTTCCTCTGAAAACTGCCTCTTCATATCCTTTGACCATTTATCAATTGGGGAATGACTCGTATTCTTGTACATTTGACTGAGTTCTCTATATATTTTAGAAATGAGGCTTTTTATCGCAGACACTAATTGCATAAATTCTTTCCCAGTTTTCTGCTTCCCTCCTCATCTTGGTTGCATTGGATTTGGTTATTCTCACTTTACCTTTAAAAGATTGTATCATTACAATGATTATTATCTTGTCCAATGGGGATTGGATGAGATGGCCTTCCACCTCTAAAAGTTATGATGCCATGAACCTAATCAGCACAAAGGCAAAGGACACTCTTCTTGGGGAAGCAGTGTAATAGTTAACAGCTATTATTTTCACAAGGTGTTCAAAAGTCTGAGCGCAGTTTAAGCCTTAGTATATTTATCAAAGCTGAAATCACACTAAGACTTTTGGGATACCCTGTATAGACTTTTAAAAATACTATATAATTTTATCCTCTCAACAACTCTAGGAATTAGATACTATTTATTATCCTCAATTTACAGATGAGGAAACTGAGACAGAAGTTAAGGGACTTGCTCAGAGTCACCCAGCTAGTAAGCATATCTGAAGTCAAATTTGAACTCAGATCATCCTCGCTCCGGGTCCAGTACTAGATCCTTTTTGCCACCTAACTGCCTCTAACCTGGTATGTGGTTCTCCAAGGCTGAAAGTGTTGGTTCTGGTTAGAATGGGGATCATCATAGGGATTTTGAAGGGGTAGCTAGTTTTCCCTCTTCCACTCTCAGAACACCATCTCTTTCCTGTAAAAACAGTAAAATAAGGCAGTTGGATTAGATCACTTCCAATGTACCTTTCACTTCCAAAGTTCTTTCAATTGGTAAAATAATCATAAACACTTACTAACTTTGAAGCACCCTTCCAATGATCTAATGTAGCTCCATTATTTTACAGATGCTGGAGTGAAGAGATTCAGAGAGACTTTGATTCCCTCAAGTTTATGTAGTTGGTGGCTGATGAGGAACTTTGCTGAAGTATTTACATCCCATAAAGATGAAAGGACTATTGTCACTTACCCTACTCATGGTGAAAGCAAGTTCAAAAGTCCCTTGGATTCTGATGTTGTGTGAGAGACTGGAAAATTTTCACCCCAGAAAACTAGACCCAGTTTTGCTTTAAAAAAAACAAACTCTCCATGCTTAAACTTCCATGTCCATTTACGAAATAGGACAAAAACAGAAGAACATTTACCAAGGATGTTAGAAGAGAAGACTGCCCTAAAGCAGCAGGATTTGGATGAGCATCAGAGGGGCTCAATCCCTAAAATTACATGGGCATGAGCAGGTAGAGAAATTAGGAATCAGACAGATATACAGAAACTGTTTGTAATAGATTATGAATACATTTTGTCTTTTGCATCTTGTTGGGTGCTGTGTACATGTTTGTGTTATAGCCATGTTATTTCAAGAGGGTGTATATTTGTAATTGTTTTCTCCAGAGGCCTCCAAAAACTTTGTTAATCTACATGGGGATTGAAAGCATGAGTGGAGGTGCCACATGGTTAACATCTTTGTTGGGTATAATATATTGCCACCTACCTCAACCTGGCAAATTGAATGACAACCAGGAATTTGCATGAAAGCAAAGCACAAAAGGGCCAAGGGCAGACAAATTGGTATATCAAGACCCACTTGTGAGGCAGGTCTCCAAACTTGCTCTTTTGACTTTAGGAATTCATAATTAAAATGTTCGTGGGGATGTTCTGCATTCAGTCAACAATGGATGAATTAGGTAGATGTGTACAAGGAGCCCTTGCTATTGGGTTCTGGTGTTAAAAGGAAGAAAAAAAATCAGCAGGGGTTAGCAAAGTGGTTGAAATGGCCCCCTCTGTTCCTTCTCGTCTTTTTTCTACCTTCCCTCCATAGTCTTTCTCCATGGCTAGCGGTAGGTAGTACTCATCCTGCAAAGCGCCGTTCTTCATTGTGACTATTCTGTCAGTAGTCAGAGCTGTCAGGTATGTCAGTCATCTCCCATTGTGGCCATGTCACAGACATAATCAACAAGATTAGGTGGCCACAAAGAGCAATGAATGAGGTGGTAATTGCGTTCAGGAAAAAAAAGAGTTAAAGAAAGAGAAACTTTTCCTTTCTCACAAGCTCCATTAAAGAAGTGACAGCTAATATTTTAAAGCTGGAACAAGATAATTGTGGTAAGAGATCTTTGTGTGTGCTCTGCAAAATGCTGCTGTGCTCACAATAAATATTCAAATGCTTGTTTTGTGTTGTGAATGCCAGATAACCATTTACAGTGAAGCCATTTACATTTGCCATTTTGAAAAGTTCGAATCCCCTACTTGCAACCCATAAGAAACAAGATTCAGAAGCCCAGGGGGAATATTCACATTGTATTGGGCGGCTCCAATTGGTTTCTGAGGCCAGCTGTTGGTGCTGAATGAGGGGGTGGGAGTGATGGTGGGGAGGGAGGGCCACAGGCCATGATCTCTGGGTTTCCCAATGCCTTTCAAAATGGGCCTCAGGGGGCGACCACAATTTTGAGGTAGGAAGTGAGCTGCAAGCTTAAGCATTACCAAGCCACGCAGATCCTCCATAGAACTGAGGAATGCCCAACAACCTGGGAGCTCATAGTGAGGAAGGAAGTAATAGGATTTTTAGTAATAAGAAGAATATTGTTTTAATTAGTTTTCCTCCTGTCCAGCTCCTTCTCTCTCCTCTAAAAGTCTGTAGCCAGTCTTGAGCAAAAGAAGTAATTAACATATTTACCCCTGTAAAATTAGTATAATCAGCTACTGAAGGGGGGGTCAAGGTTTTGGTGTAAAAAATTTTGGGGTGGGGGAGCAGGGGAAGACTTTTTACTGAAACAGAACTTCTTATTGTATTGGGGGTCCAAAATTTCTCTAAGTAGGGATTGCTTCTGGGATGCTCTGTGTTCCGGGCGTAGGGATGCTCTGTGTTCTGGGCAAAGGGATGTTGTTCCCACCCTGCCACCTCAACCCAGAGGCTTGGCTGTATGTGCTGATTGATGCTAGAATGGTGTGAGAAATGCCTTCTCCAGGCAGACCTAGGGGACTTGACATGTTTCCATTGTAACAGTCTCAGAAGCATTTTCCCGACAGACATCGAAGTCTTTGCAGTGTACTGGCTGGTGTGATTGACCATTCTGCTCCTTTGATACAGGTAAAGGCATTTTGATGCAGATTAATTCATGCTGTGTTTACTGAGGCTACCCCACCCCCCTTTCCGAAGCTGCTGTATGTGGTGGAAAAAAAAAAAAACCTCCACAAAACACAACAAAGCCAGGCTATTCACCCAATCCTCGTGAGTTTTTTTTTTCTTCTCCTAAATTGAACCTTTGGACACATTCAAGGCTGACAAATTCAGTTTCTCACATTTTCATCACAATTCCTTATCAGTCCTTCAAAGTTTTCTTCTCTCCTTTTTAGAAAAAATTTTAAAGTTGGCATTTTTATAAAAAGTTACTGGTGACTAGAGACCCATGTGAGCCTCAGAACCACACACAGATTCAATGAGGCTGTGTGAACAAGCTGCAGAAATCTCATCGAGTTTTCCAAGGCTTTATGTTGCAGCATGTTTTATAGACAAAAAACAACAGGGGTTCCATTTAGAGCCTTCTAGGCTCTAACAGATAGGAGGGGGTGAGAATGGCTTTTCTCACTAAAGTGCCCTCTTATGAGTGCATTAAAAGCAATCCTGTTTGCTTGCCACGCTCAAAAATGTTTCAAGCTGTCTAGGGTATGGTGTTATAAAATGGCCCAAGGGATGGAAGAGACTGATACTCCCATACTCCCTCTGGAAAACATTCTTCCCTATTCAGACAATGTAACAGTGAGGTGTCTGAATCCCTCCCTTTCTCCTTCAGATGTATATTCAAGTTTGAGTTATTAATTGAACCTCTCAAGGATTCTTTAGGACAGGCACATGGCAGAATTAAAATGAACTTTCTTCATCATTTGACAATTATTCCATAATTATAAGAGTTTCCTTACAACACAAAGTTATTACAGTTTCTGATATACTAGAGAGAAAGACAGAGAGCGAAAAAAGAAAGAGAGGGAAAGAAAGAAAGAAGGAAAGAAAATAAAATAAATCTAGCCTCAAATTAATCGGGCAGCTTTCAGCCATCAAAATTTCCCTTTGGAGAGGAGGAGAGGAAGAGGGAGAGGGAGAAGACAAGCTAAGTTACCCAACTGCCTAGGTCCCCATTCAGGCAGCTTCGACTACTCAAGAGGACCATGACATCAAGATGATATTACATCCCTCCCAGTTTGATTTAGTCCAACATATACCCCAAAGCAATCACTATTACAACCCACCTGCTAAGCAGACACCCAGCCTCTACTTGAAGGCCTTCCAGACAGGAGAAGTCACCTCTCCAGACAGTCCAGGCCCAAAGTGACCTTTTGGCAACTTTCACCTATCACTCCTGGTTCTGTCCTTTGGGTCCAAAATGAACAGGTCCAACCCCTCTTTCATATTATGGTCCTTCAAACATAAGAACAATGCAATCATGTCCCTTCTAAGTCTTCTCTTCTTCAAGCTAAATATCCCAAGTTCCTTTAGTTCTTCCATGACATGTACTCAAAGATTCTTTATTATCATCCATTATTTGTATGCTCTCCAATTTACCCATGTCTTTCTTAAACAGTGGCACCTAGGACTAGATGCAATAATCCAGATGAGTTCAAAGAGACAATTATTTTCCTGTTCCTGGATGCTGTTCTACTTTTAATATAGTTAAAGAGAGTATTACAGGGTTTTGGGTTTTCATATTATGCTGTTAATGGATCTTGCAGTCCACTAAAATACCCAGGTCTTTTTTTCTGACACATTGCTACATAATCATATTTTTTTAAATTTTTTTATTTTTGTGAAATTTAGTTTTTGAACACAGGAGTAAAACTTGACATTTATCTCTATAGAATGTCAAATTCCCTAATAAAACTTTCAATTTCCATTTTTAATTACTTCATGTATACTGTGTTTAATTTTCTATGTACATGCTATTTTCCCCTATAGAATATAAACTCTTTGAAAAGGACAAGTTTTTTCTTTTATATCCCCAATCTGAAAGATCATGTTTGACAAATAATGGGTACTTAAAAAATGCTTATTGAATTGAACTTCTGAGAAGTCCCCCAAATTCAACACAGTGGATTCATCCTAGAGCTGTGATTCTAGGTTATATATTACATGTTACATATATAAAGCATTTTTAAAACATCAGTATCATGGATTAGTGGATAGAGAGGTAGGTATCCTTTGAGTCAGAAATTCTTAGATTTAAGTGTCTGATCCATACTGACTGTGGTATCCTGGACAATCCAGTTATATTCGCTGTGCCTTAGGCCACTCTCTAAGACTAGAAATTGCAAAAAAGGTGCATTTGTAGAGTTTCTTTATCCTGAATTCCCTTTTCCAGTGAAATCATGGATCTAGTTACCATATAAAAAAAGTCGCTGTGTCATATAGCACAAAAAGATATCAAAGATATCTGCTACTGGTAATAGGACTGGTTTCAGGTGGAAAGAAGGAAATAAGCACTTATTAAGCACCTACTAAGTACCAGACTTTATGCTAAGCTCTTAATAAATATCACATTTGATCCTCCCAACAACCCTGGGAGGTAAGTGCCATTATTATCTCCATTTTACAGAGGAACTGGAGGCAAGCAATTTAGGTGCCTTGCCTAGGGTCTCACAACTAGTCAATATTTGAGGCTTATGGTCAAAAGATCCCTCTATAAATGCCAATGTTACCTGGAGATGGTGGTCTAGAGGGGAATAGAGAGTAAATAGCACCTATTGCTCATTATAGTTCAGATTTATAGGATTATGAGATTTTTAGAGTGGGAAGGGAGCTTAGAGACTACCTAGTCCAGATCCCTCATTTTAAAGATGAGGAAACTGAGGTCTAGAAACCTTACATGATTTGCTCAAAGTCACACAGGCAGTAAGTGGCAGTGGGTGACAGAGAAAAGATTTGAACCCAATTCCGCTAAAGCTCTTCCCATTGGGCTAAGCTGTTAGGTTTTAGTGAGCTGTCTCAGAAGGTCTCAGGAAATGTCACGCTGGACAGGCAATGTTAGATTGGAGTTTAGGGATGGGGGAGATGCCTATGGAGTATAATAGGGAAGAATCCTGGGCAGGCAGGGAGTGATGCTCTGGAGTAGGGAAGAAATGGTTTAAAGCAAATCTTACCTACAGCCAGATTTCTGTGATAGAAGTGGATTTTGGAGAGGTTTACCTGAATCCCCGGAGAGTCAAGAACAACAGAATGGAAACCTCTGCTCACATCTCTACCCAAGTGTTCCAGGCATGTAAGACTCTTCTCTCTCCCTCTGCTTCTGTTCTCCCTTGGGGGTGTAGGGGAGGGAGTGCCAGGAACCTGACGTTCAGACAGATGCTATCAGAGATAGTTGTAGCCAGGTGCACCTTGCTGCTTTCTGGTTATAAGAAAGGGAGGTCAATGAGAGCATCCCAGAAAGACAACTCCCCTTGGGTTTGAATAGAATAGGAAGGAAATGGATCTCTTTTTATCAAGGCTTCAGTCTGGGTCTCTAAAGGCAAAGCAAAATGTAGAATTGAACAATTATCTGGTAAATGATGTGGATAAAAAATCTTGCCATTTGATATATCAGAAAAACAAGAGGTAATAACTGCACCACTTTCCCCAACGTTCCTTACCAGTATAATTGACACAAATACTTACTTTATCTACCTGTGTAGATTGGGCAGCCTTGAAGAGAAGCAAGGATAAGAAAGAAGGGAATTAAGTCAGGGAGGCACGAAGCAGGGTAGAAGGAGGGATTCAGAAATGAGGCTAAGGTCCTGCCTACTAGAGCTGAGTTAGCAGGAGATAGCTGCCTAGGGATCACTGGGTTGACAGACACCAGAGACATGCATGTGCTGAGTAGCAAAAACATAATTATCCTCAGTGTTAGCTACAGGGCTGTAATTGGCCCCGAGATACCACTCCTTTGAGCAAGATAGAAATACATTAATAGGAAAGCAGACAGGCAAGAGAGAGGTCAGGCCCAGTCTGAGCAGGATGGCGAAAGAGCTGGACACAGTCACCTATCCTGGAGCTCTTGACAAAAAAAAAATCATTCTCCCCCTCTTCTGTCCTCCTGACCAATTCCACAGCATGGTTCCCTTACTTCTCCCCTGTTGCGTTAAGAATTCCTTCGATATTCGCTAAAGGATGGTCAATTCATCAGAAATAAAATCAGAACTGGCTACTGTCCCTGAGTAAATAAATATTAGTCTGAAGAGGACTGAGCTACAAGGACTGGGGACTTCTTTCATTCATACAACTGGATGTATATTCTAGGTAGGATCCTCAAGGGCGCAGTGCCTGGCACATAGTAGGCACTTAACAAATGTTTCACCGACTGACTGTCTGACCAGATGCTTTCTGTGTTGTTGCCACACCTTGCCCTGCTTACCAGACCCATCCAGAAGAAGACCAAGAGAATCTAATCTAAGTGCTAGAGAGTCTTTACTGAATGTCCTTTCTATGTTGTGGCTATGTAAGTCTTCTGTTGTTGTTCTGAACTATTGAAAGATTTATGAGCCCCTATTTTTTTTTCCTGATATAAAATCTGAACTACCAGGATACCTATGTGAGTTAAGACCATCCCTGACAATGTGGATGCATGGTATTGTATTCTGAGTTCTTTAGAGCCCTAGGGAATCCAATACTGTCCAGATATGGGAGTTTTCTCACACACAAACATGTTACATTCTGTAATAGGTTTAGCCTGATTCAGGTCTGATAATTCAGGCTCAAGATTTCAATGAAATGAAACACTTGTAAAACATCTAACAGTTAACAGAAGATACATACTTAACTGTAACAGGAAAGCTATTTAAAGCAGAAAAAGGATATTTAGCAAGGACAGAGCATTGATTCACTTCTCTGATGTTGTGTTGCCAATTAGAAGCATGAGGGAGGAGCAGGTGAATACTAATCCCTTGACTTTTTTGTAGGCCAGTAGGAAATCATGCCTGCAGCCTGACTTTACTCCCTGGAGTCAATTAGGAGTAGAGGATAGCTTTCATATCTTTTAAAGGAAAATTTTAAGGAAGAACTTTTAAGAAAATACAGGTCTGATAGATATGAGGAAGCCCAAATATGGGATATAATAGGATAGGGTGGAGTTATGTTTAAAGGCTACCACATCACACTCTTAAATTTAATTTCCTGTCTAAGTCTCCTTTTCACCTCATATTTAATCTGTTCGGATGTAGGACCTTAGGATATTGACTTTACCACACACCCCGAAGCCAAAGATTACATCACCTTTTCCCTCCAAATCAACCAGAGTTCTCTCCTTATATTATATAATATATATAATATATATATATATATATATATATATATATATATATATATATATAGTATATATATATATATATACACATACATATAATTGCTTGCACAGGGCATGGAAGCACCCAGATCATAGCCAACCTACATTTGGGGTTTGGTTTTGCTTCCCATTACCCAGGACCTCCTTCCTTGGGCATCTGTGCTAATGGTACAATGGTACTGGTAAAATATGCAGAAAGCTATCATCTGTTATTCTTATTGTTGCTCAGATTTTACAATTGTGTCCGACTCCTGTGATTGCTTTTGGGGTTTTATTGGCAAAGATATTGGAGTGGTTTGCTATCTCCTTCTCCAATAGCTGTCATTTGACTTGACCTTAATAATATTTGGAGAGACAGTATGGCATATTACACCTTGAAGTGAAGAATACCTGGGTTCAAGTTCCTCCTCTGACATACACTGATAATGTGACACTCGGCAAACCACTGGCTCTCTCACTGCTCTGGGCCACTCTTGCAAGGCTAATATGTTGCAGAGAAGCAGCCAGACTGCAGTGATAGAGTGAATTTCCTCACCTGGGACTTCCTCTATAATAGAGAAATTACAGGTGCAGCCTTTACCTCTTTAAACAACAGAAAATTCTGTAGTCTTCCCAAGACATAAAAGAGAGATATCTAAGATTTTTTTCAAACCTGATGACTTCTGTGTTTCTGGTGATTCTTGTGGTGATCAATATATTGATAGAGAAGTAACATAGGAAATGTTATGGATTGTTGAGCAAGCAACTGGAAACCAGAGGAACACAGGCAGTGTTTCCATCAGTATTACTGACGGAAAGCAGAGACTTTGAAATAGAAAAACAGATCCAGTAAGCAAATAGCTGATTACAACAATTCTGTCCAGGAAAAGATTTATGAACTAGGATTTAAAATATTGGGATTCTGGGTCTTTTGTCAGGGATGGAGTGTAGCTATCAGGGGCTGGTTAAAATATATTTTTTACAAATGTGATCCATAGGGTTCAACTGAAAATAAAGGGAGAATAAAAAAATGCTTACATATATAATAAAAACAATAGCCAACACTTACATAGTGCTTATTATGTTCCAGGCTCTGTGCTAAGCACTTGACAGTTATTTGACTGAACTAGATACCATAGAAATTAGCTCCAGTGTAAGAAAGAACAGTAGTAGAGACATGCAGAAATGAAGAGGAGATAGAATCCAACAAAAGGAGACAACAATAAAACTCATGGTCTTACACACACACACACACACACACACACACACACACACACACACATACACATGAATCAGTAAACATTTATCAACTGCTTAAGTGCCAGGGACTGTGCTATGACCCAGGAGACAAAAATAACAATGAAATTACCTCAAGATAAACTAGAGATCCAAGAGGAATAGGTAAATTTGACCTTGTTAAGGTTTGGCAGGACTAGGTTCATAGATAAAAGGTATGAATGGAGCATCATTATCTATTAAGAAAATATAGTTGTGAAGAAATTCACAGGCCAGATGGTAGAAACATCATGAAAACATTGGAATGAAAATTCACAACGGAAGAAAGAGAAGCAGCATTATTACAAAAAACTGAACTAAAGACCATTTGGTCAAAAGGAGGAATTTCTCTCAATTGAATTCAACATACATATATCAAATACTATTGTTTATAAGGAACTATGCTGAGTGCTGATAATACAGGTATAGCAACAATATGATCATTCAAGGAGTCTGCAAGGAATTCTACCAGGGATGGGGAAGGGATGGTGGTGAGAAAACATATACACATATGAGTATGTTAGATAAAGAGTTCACAAACAGATCACCAACTTGGTATAGAGGTATGATCAAGTAGTATTGTAGAACATTAATTATTTGCACAATTGCTAAAGTTCTTTCTGACCCACGAATAGCTAATACATTTGTGCTTGACATCATGATAATTACAGCTTTCCAAAAAAGTAGAGGAAGCAACAAGGAGATCTATTTTAGACTTGATTCTTATCAACAGAGAGGACCTGGATACTCTTTCTTTAAAGTAAAAAATCTTTTTTGTTATGAATTTTAAAATCATCAATAAGCACAAACATTTGAACTTACAAAGAACAGGGGAAAGGATTTTTAGAAAAAATGTATTCATATAGACATACAGATAAAGTTTAACAAGGTACTATCTATTTTTGTGATCCTTTCTACATATCTTTTTTACCTCCTTGGTTCCGGAATATCCCAGAATCCATCTGGGATGGCTGGGCAAGAGGAAGAGCCAACACTATGTGAAGCACCCTCACATCTTGCCTTTCACCTTTATCTTGTCTGCTTGATTGCTTATTATGCATCTGATAGTATTGAGGAACACCAGATCTAACCATCTGCCTTTTACTGTCTCCCAAGGTCCTCTAGGCTTTACCATCTGTCCTGCCTTCATGTCCCTTGGCACTGTGATTTCAACTACCTGTGTAACCTCTGGGTCTTGCCATCTGATTCACTGCTACACCCATAGAATTTCTGGGCCTTTCCATCTGCCTTGAAATTAAACTTTCTTTAATATATTTCTTCCAATTAAACGGTGAGCTCCTTGAGAGTAGGGATTATCTTAATTTTTTTTTCTGTTTGGATTCCTGACTCTTAACATGGCAAGTACTCAATAAATATTTTTTTCATTCATTTATTCATTTATTTGTGTCTATCCCTACACACTAATCTACCTCTCCCACCACCCTGGGTCGAAGTCCTCCCTTGCAACATATGCATACTCAAGCAAAACAAATCAACCTATTGGCCATATCTGAGAATGTGTTTGTCATTCAGTAAATCTAACCCAACTTTTTTCTCTGCAAAGAGAAAGGAATTATCTTTCATTATCAGTCTTTTGAGGTCATGATTACTTGCTGCCTAAGAATGTCTTATTGGTGGAGTTTTAACTATTTTATACATTTTTGTAGGTACTCAATGTGATTTCTTTTTTTTATCTCTTCCAATATGGTTTCGTTAATAATATACAATAAGGTTAATGATTTTTATTTGTTTAAAGTGTTGCATATCCTGCTACTTTATTGAAATTATTAATCATTTTTTGTCAATTTAAATAGATTTTCTGGTATTCTCAAAGTAAATCATATTTTTTTTTGAAACTCGAAATTTCTTTTTATTATATATTTTTTAATTTTATTATTATTTTTTTAATGTTCTACAATACTACCATAAAATTAAGATTTTATCCACCTCACACCTACCCCCCCACTACCCTCCTCCCTCCCCACAACAGCATACAATTCCGTATAGGTTCTACATATACTTTCCTGTTGAGTACGTTTTCACTATAGTCATGCTATGTAGTCGAACTAAAATAAGTGGAGAAATCATATAACAAATCAAGACATAATACACTAAAACACACACATACACAAACAAGATCTGCTACATTCTGTGAATGACTTCCATATTTCTTTCTCTGAGTGTGGAAGGCATTTTGCCTTAGAAAACCACCATTGGAATTTTTTTTAAAATAAGTTTTTGCGTTATTTCAAAGTTCTAAGTCTACCAGAAAAAACTCTCTCACACTGTGGTTGTTGCTGTGCACAAAGTTCTCCTGGTTCTGCTCCTCTCACTCAGCATCAGATCATATAAGTTCTTTCAGGCCTCCCTGAAGTCTTTTTGTTTGTCATTTCTTATGGAGCAATAGTATTCCATTACATTCATATACCATAATTTATTCAGCCATTCCCCAATTGATGGGCATCCCCTTGACTTCCAGTTTTTGGCAACTAAAAAGAGTGCGGCTATAAATATTTTTGTACATGTGGGACCCTTTCCCATTTTTATGATCTTTTGGGGATACAGTGCTAGAAACAATATTGCTGGGTCAAAGGGTATGCACTTTTTTGTAGCCCTTTGGGTATAGTTCCAAACCACTCTCCAGAATGGTTGGATGAGCTCACAGCTCCACCAACAATGAATTAGTGTTCCAACTCTCCCACATCCTCTCCAGCATTTATCATTTTCTTGTTCTGTCATGTTTGCCAGTTTCATAGGTGTGATGTGGTACCTCAGAGTTGTTTTGATTTGCATCTCTCTAATCAATAGTGATTTAGAGCATTTTTTCATATAATTATAGATAGCTTTAATTTCTTCCTCCGAAAATTGCCTGTTCATATCGTAAATCATATTATTGACAAATAGTTATAATTTTGTTTTCACTTGTCTAATCTCACTCTCTCAATTTCTTTCTTGTATTATTGCTGTAAGCAGCTTTCAAAAACCGGTAAGTAGTAATGGTGACAATAGATTACTTTATCCCTGATCTGATTGGAAAGAGCTCTAAATGTTTCTCCATTACAGATAGAGTTCTTGATTTTTGATAGATATTGTTTATCATACTAAGGAAAAGTTCATTTGATCTTATACTTTCTAGAATTGTTTTTAAAGTGTAAATGAATATAGTATTTTGGAAAATAGTCTTTTTTGCATCCATTGACAAAATCATGTGATTTTATTTTGGGGTTATTATTATGTTTATAGTTTTCCTAATGATGAATAAGCTGCAATTTTAGTAAAAATCTAAATTGATTATAATAATCTTTCAAATGTATTGCTAATGCCTATTTTCTAATATTTTGACATTAATATTAGCAATATTGATCTATAATTTCCCCCCCTCTCCTTTATCTCTTCCTGGTTTGAGATTTAGGACCATGTTTGCTTCTTAAAAGGAATTTGATAGGATACCTTTTTTCCCCCCATTTTTGCCAAGAACTTAAATTGCATTAGAGTGAGTATTTTGAATGTTTGTTAGATTTCACTTGCAAGTCCATCTGATTCTGAAGATTTTTATTTTAATTTGGAAAAACAACTGACCTAGAAAATAGATCCAGGAGAGATAATATGAAAATTGTTGGACCCTGAAAGACATGATTAAAAAAAAAAGCCTAGACAACATCTTTCAAGAAATCATGGAAAAAACCAAACAAACCCTGCCCTAATGTATTAGAACCAGAGGGCAAAATAGAAATTGGAAGGATCCACCCATCACTGCCTGAAAGAGATCCCCAAATGAAAACTTCCAGGAACATCATAGCCAAATTCTGGAGCTGACAGATTAAAAAGAAAGTAGTGCAAGCTACCAAAAAGAAACAATTCAAATATCATGGACTTCCAATCAGCATTACACAGAATTTGGCAGCTTCCATATTAAATAACTGGAGGGTTTAGAATATGTTATACCAGAAGGCAAAGGAGTTAGGATTACAACAAAGAATCACCTCTCCAGCAAAATTGGATATCATCTTTTAGAGAAAAATAGGTGAATAAATAAAAAATCTGACCTCCAAATATAACACTCAAGGGAAACATAGAAAGGTGAAGAAAAAAAAACCAAGAGAGAGGAAACACAAGGAATTCAATAAGGTTAAACTGTTTATATTTCTATATGGCAAGATAATATTTGTAACTCTTAAGAACTTTGTTACTATAAGAACAGTTAGAAAGAGTATATTACTATAAGAACAATTAGAAGTAGATCGATTCATGTAAGATGAATTTGATGGGATGATACTCCCAAAAACAAAAAAAGGATTGAGAAAGAAAATTGCATTGGAAGGATGGGGGGAGATTGAATGGGGGTAAATTATCCCACATAAAAGAGGCATGAAAAAGACATTATAATAGAGGGGAAAATGGGAAAAGGGTGATGGGCAATATTTAAACCTCTCATTAAAATTGGCGCAAAGACAGAATAACATACACAACTGGATACAGAAATCTACCTTATCCTATAAGGAATTAAAAAGGGATAGGCTGGAAAAAAATCTACTATTAGCTAGCTGAAACAAAGAAAGCAGGTGCAGCAATCCTGATTTCATATAAAGCAAAAACAAAAATAGACCTAACTAAAAGAGATAAAGAAGGAAATTATATCTTGCTCAATGGTATCATAGACATTGAAGTCATATCAAAACCATAGCATCTAAATATTTTGAGAAATTAAATTAGTAACAAGAGGAAACAGATAATAAAACAATACTAGTGGGGGACCTCAACTTTCTTCTTTCAGAACTAGGTAAATCTAACAAAAAAATAAACAAGAAAGACGTTAAGGCTTAAAGCAAATAACATTCTGGAAAAGTTAGATATGATAAATCTCTGGAGGTAATTGAATTGGAATAGAAACTTTTCTCTCAGCAGTATATGGCATCTACACAAAAATTTACCATGTATTAGGACATAAAAACCTTACAATTAAATGCAGAAAAGCAGAAATAATAATGCATCCTTTTCAGATCATAATACAATAAAAATTACATTCAATAATGGACAATGAAAAGAGAAATTAAAAAATTATTGGAAATCAAATAATATAGTCCTAAAAAACACATCAAAGAAAAAATCATAGACACAGTAGATAATGTCATTAAAGAAAATGACAACAAGGAGACAATATGCCTAAATTTATGGGATGCAGCCAAAGTAGTTCTTAGGGGAAAGTTTATATCTCTAATTGCTTACATCAATAAAAGAAAAAAAATGCAGATCAATGAATTGGGTATGCAACTAAAAAAACTAGAAAAAGAACAAGTCAAAAATCCCCAATTAAACAACAAATTGGAAATCCTGAAGATCAAAGGAGAGATTAATAATGTTGAAAGTAAGAAAATCCTTTAACTAATAAATAAAACTAGATCTGAGTTTTATGAAAAAAACAATAAAATAGATAAACCACATATTGAGTTGATTAAAAAAGGAAAGAAAACCAAATTACCACATAATTATAGTAATCTCATATATGATAAACCCAAAACCAAAAATGAGAGGGGTGAATTCACTACTAATGAAGAGAAAATTAAGACAATTGTTAAGAACTATTTTGCTCAATTATAGACCAATAAATTTGACAATTTAAATGAAATGGATGAATAATTACAAAAATATAAATTACTCAGATTAACAGAAGAAATAAAATACATAAGTAGCCCAATCTCAGAAAAAGAAATTGAGCAAGCCATCAATGAACTACCTAAGATAAAGTCCCCAGAATCAGATGGATTCACAAATGAATTCTACCAAACATCTAAAGAATAACTAGTTCCAATACTGTATAGATTATTTGGAAAAATAGGCAATGAAGGAATTCTACCAAATTCATTTTATGATGCAAATATAATGCTGATACTCAAACCCGGAAGAGCCAAATCAGAGAAAGAAAATTATAGACCAATTACCCTAATGAATATTGACTTAAAATTTTAAATAAGATTTGAAGTTACTGCAATATATCACAAGGATCATACACTATGATCAGGTGGAATTTATACCAGGAGTTCAGGGCTGGTTCAATATGAGGAAAACTATCAGCATAATTGACCATATTGATAACAAAATCAACAGAAATCACATGATTATCTCAACAGATGCAGAAAAAGCCTTTAAAAAAATGCAGCACTCATTCCTATTAAAAACACTAGAGAACACAGGAATAAATGGAGCTTGCCTTCATATGATAAGAAATATTTATCTAAGGTCATCAGCAAGCATTATATGCAACGGGGACAAGCTAGAAGCCTTCCCAGTACAATCAGGGATGAAGCAAGGATGCCCATTGTCACCTCTATTATTTAATATTGTACAAGAAATGTTAGCTATGGCAATAAAAGAAGAAAAAGAAATGAAAGGAATTTAAATACATAATGTGGAAACATAACTATCACTCTTTGCATATGATATGATGTTATGCTTAGAGAAATATAGAGAATCAACTAAAAACTACTTGACATTTTTAACAACTTTGGGAAAGCTGCAATGATCCAAGACAATCCCAAAGGATCAGCGATGAAGCATACTATCCACCTTCAGAGAAAGAACTGATATTGACTGAATATAGACTGAAGCATGCTATTTTTCTCTTTTTTTTTCTTCCTTGCTTCCTTCCTTTCATTTTTTTCTTTTATTCATCAAATATAAAACGATTACTATGGAAATGTTTTACATAATTGCACATGTGTAATCTGTATCTGTCTGCTTACTGTCTCAGGGATGGGGGAGAATATGTTTGGAAGGAGAGATAGAATTTGAAACTCAAAACTTTAAATAAAGATGTTAAAAAACTGGAAAAAATTTTAATAGAAACAAATGTGGAGTACTAGGAAGCAATGTAGCCAAATTCCCATCCACAAAACTCCTTCAAGCAGACTGAGAAAGTGTACTACACTGAATCTTGATGAGGAAATACAGAAAAAAAATCATGGTGAATCCTTTGTCTAGCCCAGATTGGCATAGGGAGACAGACAGAGAAGTTTGTCGACTCTGAGAGAAGGGGTGCTGCTTTTGAGGTAGTATATCCAGTAGAGAAACCCTATTCTGTGTACCAAGAAAGGAGGAAGTTCAGAAGTAAATAGCAGCACTTTAACTTGGACCCCAAAAGGAGAGCAGGATCTCAGTTCCAATGTCTAGCTCAGCTTGCAAAGGAATGACATAGGGTAGAAATACCAAATTAAAAGGAAGCCTACAGTTCTGTCTCTGAACCAAAAGAAGTTTTTAGTTGATCCATAGGGGCTCCATTCAATTGTTTTGGCTGAAACCCAGATCAGACACTTAAAGAGCTCAAATTAGGAAATCCACAATCAGACTTTGCCCTGGATCAGACCACCTTGGGAGCACTGAAAATTTGCAGGTCCTCAACCCTGAATCCCAGAATAAACACAACACCCAATATCCCAAAAAAGTAGCAACCGAAGCAATACAGATTTTGCCTCCAGAAATGTGGCAGAGCCTAGCCCTAACCTTAAGTCCAAAGTTAGTAAGTAGGCTGGAAGAATGGACAACACCCCTCCCAAAACCCAAATATAAAGAGATATCATGGTGCAGGGATGCTCAAGATACGAATGCAGAAGACAATTGCTCCAAAACATCTACAAGCAGTACCTCAGAGAATAATGCAATTTGGGTACAAATTCAACTAAAAATCTTGGAAGAGATACAGCAATAGTTTTAAAATGTTTTTATAACTGAGTTGAGAGTGATTAATTGAGGAAAATATTGGAAAAGAAATGAGAACTATGGAGGAAAAAATGGAAAGAGAATTAACTAATGACTTGGCGGAGGACGTATAAAATCTTGCCCAAAAAACAAATTCCCTGAAAATCAAAAGGGACCAAATAGTATCCAATGACGCCATGGGACAACAAGAAAGTTTGAAACAAAGTTCAAAAGCTATTGTGTGCCAGAGCCTATATTTGATGATGCATATACAAAGACAAATTAAATAATCTGAACAGAATATATGGATACTACATGTACAAATGTGTGCAAAACAAAGTGATTTTGTGAGGTAGATACTAGCACCTAGTGGAGGGAAGTGGGACAGTTCTGGAAAGGTTTCAGTACAAAAGATGGCCCCTCACTGAGTTTTATAAGAAACTAAGAATTCTAAGGAGTGGAATTGAAGAGAATGTGCATTCTAGGTATAGCAGGCAGTCAGTGCAAGGACCTAGAAACAGGAGCATCATGTGTAGAATGCAGCAAGAAAGCCAGCTTGCCTAGAACAAAGCATATGTTAAGGAAAACCATGTGAGACTGGAAAGGTAGGTTGGAACTAAGTTATGAGTAGTTTTAAATGCAAATGGAGGAGATTGAATTTGATCTTAGAGACAATAGGGAGCTATTGGAGCTTATTGAGTAAGGGGACAGTGGAATAATCAGAATCATGCTATAAGGAAATCACTACCATAGCTGTGTGCAAGAGTATGGATTGGAGAGTGTAATGGTGACCAGGATCATAAGAGGACTAGGAACCATATGTACATCTAGTTAAAGGAACTAGTGATGTTTAATCTGAACAACAGGAGACTTACAGGGCTCATTAGAGCTGTCTTCCAATAGCATTTAGTAATATTAGCGTATGATCTCTATTTTCCATCTAGAATTTAGCCATGCAAATTGGCCTGAAGCTTTTAGAAGCACTAAGAAGGCTCTAAAAATTGTTGAGAAAGGGCACAAACAGTGCACCTCTATTAACATTCCTTCTGTCTTGGCAAAGTCTTTGTATTCCTTATAATATTCTCAAGGCAAAGTCTTGACCTCAACTCTCAGTTCTAGATCTGCATTTTAACTACCTTCTGGTCGTCTCCATTTGGATAATCTACCAGCACATCAAACTCAGCATAAGAGACACTGAGAGGACCATACGGCACAGTGGAAAAAAATACTAGGTTTGGGATTATAAAACACGGGCTCCAATCTCTCCTTCACTACTTCATACCCATTTGACTTTAGACAAGATACAGAAACTGAGTCTCGCTTTTCTTATCTACAAAATCAATGATCTCCAAGTTTCCTTTCAATTTTAAATCTATGATCGTATGTCTAAAACGGAACGCATTGCCTTTTCCCCCAAACCACTCCTTCTCCTATTTTTCCATTTCTGTTGAATCTATTTCTTTACCAGTCATCTAGGTTGGAAACCTTGCCCTCATTCCCTTACACAGTCAGTTGCCAGACTTTGTTCCCTATCCTTCAATATCTCTTGCAAACTGATTCTTCTTTTCATTCAACTTACCATCACCCTAATACAGTTTTGTCCACTCCATTTAATAGTTGCTAATTGTTCTCACTCCCTCTATTCTTCTCTCTAATTCATCTTTCACATCAATGCTAGAGTAATTTTCTTAATGCAGAGATCTGATCTGAGCACATCACTTCTGTTGCTCCCGGAGAGTGTGGCATTATTGTTGCCTTCTGGGAGAAACTATCTTTCTGCTAATATCCAACAGTTCTGATATGAAGCTCTCTTAAGGACCCTTCTTGTCAGCATCTATTTTTCTTGAGATAAAATTCTTAAAAAATAATAATAAGACTAAAGGATTGAACCAAAAGGTTGTTTCTAAAACAAAAGAGGCCATCCTTGAACCTGGACCAGTTACTGCTCTCCTTTGCATTACCAACCTTCTGTCCTGGCTGTTACAATTTGAAAGTTTTCCTTTAACCCTTTATCTACCATACCATCAAATATAAAATTCTTTCTTCGGCTTCTAAAACCCATTATAACCTGGCCCCCTCCTACCTTTTAAGTCTTCCTTCACTTCCCTTTCCCTTTCCCCACCACGCACTCTTCAATCCTGTGACACTGGGATCTTTGCTTGTCTTTAGACATGATATTCCATAACTCAACTTCGGTCATTTTCATCGACTGTCCCCCATGTTTGGAACTTTCTCCCTCCTCATTTCTGCTTCGTAGCTTCTCTGACATTCTTCAAATCTCAGCTAAAGTCCCCTTTCCATATGAAGTTTTCCCAGTCCTCCTTAATCGTAAGGCCTTCTCTTGGAGATTATTTCCTTTTTACTTGGTATATAATCTGTTTATATATAGCTCTTTACATGTTTATCTTCCCTTGTTAGATCATTGAGAGCAGGGGCTGCTGTTTGACTTTTTTGCATCCCCAGAATGTTTTTTGATTGAGAGACAGATATAACATTCTCTCATTTTTAAGTTAAATCTTATAAGAGAGCAGACCAGCTCAATAAATGAAAAATATAGAGTGGGATCCAAAAGTTCCATATGAATTTTTGCCTATTAGCTCATGCTATAATCTCCTTAGGCATTTCTTATCTCATTTTTTCATCTTCTCTCATTATTACACTAGAAGGCTATCTTCCATAAGCTTCAGATTATTAATCAAGATCATTATCCAGCATGACATTTTGAATTACAAATTAAGTTAACATTCACAAAGAATCAAGTCAACCAATAAGGCTCAAATTGAATATCTTTTACTAATTTCCAGACACATTTCAACTTTCTCTGTATTCCTGTTTATAACCTCTAGATGGTGCCAGAGGTCTCCAACTCAGTCCCATAAGGACTTGAGTTGGTGGGTCCTATCTTTCAAGTAGATAGGCTGTTGGTGAAAAAGGAACACATGGCATATGGCTTCTTCACCTTCACTGTACCACACAAGCAGAGTTATAAAAATCCGTAGTTTTCTTCAGAGAATACTCACTGTGCCCAGTTAATGGATAGGAGTATCCACATTCCAATTGTACAACTCAAGAGTGTTGCTGGAAATCCAAAACATAACATGGCTGGTATACACCACTCAGACAACAACATAACATACTGTATGATTACCCTGAAGCTACATATATTCCCCTCCCTTCTACATGAGGAACTATTCTCTATTTTGTTTGTTTTTGCTTAACTGACTATGTTCATGCTTATACCCTCTAAGTCTGCTATGGAAACCAAGGCTTACGTGGAGCCCAATTTTACAGACATAATCCCTGATGCAAGCCATTTCCCAGATCAGGAGTTGGCAATAAGCTGAGCTGTAGAAAAATGCAAAGATGCTCAAAAAAGGATATTCTCTTTATAGACTCATAGAATCATAAACATTGAGAGTTACAAGAGATTCCAGGAGTTATCTGACTCAATTCAAACCTGAAAAAGAATCCTTTCCTTCCTGAAATGATCAGGGCAGACAGCAAGAGGGCTATCAACTTCCTTTTCCTGAAAACTATACCTTCGAAATGCAGACCACTTTTCCATACAAATATAATTATCCCAACCAGTAAGCGTGTTCTCATGAGGCACTATCTAGGACAGATTTTATTTTATTTTTTCTTTTAAAATTTATGAAATTTTTTTTTTAGATGCTGTTATTCTGGACTTCACAAACACAAACAAATATTTTCATATGCAAGGAAAAAGAGGCTTTTTGTGTAACTGTGAATCTCTATTTTATGTTTTTTTTTAAGTATAAAATAAATTTACCACATTAGTTTCAAAATTGTCCTGTTGTCTGGATCTCCCCCTGAACTGATTTCTGTTTTCTTCTGTGGATTTTTAAATGTTTCGTTGGTGCTCTTTTCTTTCTTTGCTTTTATTGCCATTACTATTACTAAACCTCTTCTTTTCCTCAATTTTCCCTCCTTCCCCCAAAATTCTAGAAATCCTCTCATCTAATTAGCATATTTAAACAAAATAAATTCTTACATAGGCTATGTCCAAAAATGTGTTTCTCATCTCTAGTTGTAAACCATACTCTCTCTGTGAGGAAGAAGGTGATGTTTCTCTTGCTTCATCATCAGTCCTTTGGCATTGTGGCTAGTCATTGGGTTGATCACAATTCTTACATCTTTCAAAGCTGATTGACTTTATACTGTTGTTAAATTTCCTGGTTTTGCTCATTTCACTGCATACTCTTCTCGGGTTTCTTTGCATCTATGCCCTTCAGAATTTCTTATGGTTCAATAATTTTCCATTACATTCTTATACTATGTTGCAAATTTTCTTTTGAGAAAAGTTTGTTCATAATCCTTTGACTTCATATACATATATTTCTGTTAATTATCTATTATTATGGATAACAAGAGATTTGATACAATGATTTTTTAACCCATTTAATGATTTTTCTTCTTATGCTAGCTGCATTAATTTTTTTGGTACAGAAGCTTTACAATTTCATATAATCCAAATTATCTTATTTTTTATCATTGCCTTTATTTTTTATATTGCCTCTTGTTAGGTTAATAGTACATTTCCTACCCATGGTTGTGAAATGTATATGATCTAATTTTTTTAATGATACAATCTTTAATATTCAAGTCACATATTCATTTTGAATTTATTATACAATATAATATAAGATGTTGGTGTATACCTAATCTCTGCTAAATCATTCTCCAGTTTTTGGGGCAATTCTTGTTAAATAGGGAGTACTTTCTTAAGTAATTTATGTTTTCTAGTTTATCAAACACTGGATTACTGACCTCCATTATTTCTGATTTTTCGTCATCTAGTATGTTTCACTGATATACTTCTCTCTCTATTTTTTAACCAATACTAAATGGTTTTGATAATTGAAGCTTTATAACATAGTTTAAGGTCCAAAAGTGACATCCCTCTTTCTTCCTGTATTTTTCATTTTCCCCTTGATATTCTAGATATTTAGTCCTTCCAAATGGATTTTATTATTTTCTTGAATTCTGTAAAATATTCCTTTAATAGTTTATGTGGCATAGTGTTAATACTCTAAATTAATTTTGGTGACACTATAATTTTTGTTGCATTGGCATGGCCTACCATGAGTACTTAATATCTCTCTAGCTATTTAAGTTATTTTTTATTTCTTTAAGGAGAACTTGTGATTGAATTTATGCAAATAATGTTAAGTGCTTTTGTAGGTCTAGCCTTCCTAAATATTTTATGCATTTTGTAGTTATTTTGTATGGGATTTCCTTTTCTATTATTGCCTCCTAGGTTATGTTATTATTATACAGAGATACTGTGGAATTCTGTGGACTTATTTTTTAGCTTTGAAGCTATTAATTGTATGAATTAGTATCTTTGCTTATTCTTCAGGATTTTCTAAGCAAATTATCCTGTCATCTGCAAATAGTGATAATTTCATCTTTTTTTGACTATCTTTATACCTTTAATTTCTTTTTCTTGTCTTACTGCTATGTAAAATAACATCAGGGAAAGGGAGCATCCTTGTTTTACTCTTATATTTATTGGGAAAGATTCTAATGTATTACTATTGAATATTATACTTTTGGTATATAATTTTTATGATATTAAAAAGAATTTATCTACCACTTAAAATTTATAAGGTTTTTAAAGCATGCATGAGTTTTATTTTCTGCATATTTTAAGGTAATCATTTAATTTTGTTTGTTTTTATTTTTCACATGATAAATTATGTTGATTTTTTTTTCCCCTAATGGTGAACCATTTTGAATCCCTGGTATAAATCCAACTTGGTTGAAATAAATGATTTTGAAAATCAATTGCTTACATTTTTTACAGGATTTTATTTAAATATTTGAATTAATGTTCATTTATAATACTTATCTGGAATTTTCCTTCTTTATTTTATCCTTCCTTGGATTAAATAATAAGATTATACTTATATAATAAAAGGAGTTGAGTAGAGTGTTCTGTTTCTCAATTGTTTTGGAGAATAATTGGTATAGTAATAGTATTAATTGCTTTTTAAAAACTTGATGGAATTCTCTTGCAAATTCATCAGGACAAGGAGCTTTTTTTTGGTAGTTCCTTTACACTTAGTTCTATTTCTTTTATAATCATCTTCTGGGTCTGCCTGCCTCAGGTCTCTATCTACTCAAATCGTTCTCCAAAGTCACTGAAGTGATTTTCCTAAAATGCAAAATCTGATCATGCCATGTTTCCCTTTTCAGAAAACTTCAGTGCCTTCCTATTGCCACCAAGAGTAAATATAAAATGCTCTGTTTGGCATTCAAAGCCCTTTATAATCTAATCCCATCCTACTTTTTCAGACTTCTTACACTTTACGTTCTGATATATACTCTTTAATCCAGTGACACTGGCCTCTTGCCTATTCTAAAACATTTTATCTCTCTGCTCCAGGAATTCTCTCTGGCTGTGCCTGGAGTACTCTCCCCTTTCCTTTCTGACTACAGACCTCCATAGACTTCCTTTATATCCCAACTAAAATTCCTCTTCCTATAGGAAGTCTTCCCCACCCTCTCATTTCCAAAGCTTTCCCTCTGTTTTATTTCCTGTTTATCCTGTATGTAGCTTGCTTTCTATATATTTGTTTCCATGTTGTCTATTTCATTAGACTGTATCCTCCTTGAGGGCAGGGTCTGTGTTTTGTCTCTTTTTGTATCTCTAGTACTCAACATAGTGATTGGCACATAAATGAATGAATTCAATTGAATTCTGAGATTTCACTATTAAGATCTCTATTTGTTCTTCATTTAATTTGGTTATTTCATATTTTAGAAGATAATCTATTTCTTTTGTGTTATCAGTTTTGTTAGTATATAACTATGGATAGTAAATTCTGGTGATTCTTCTTATTTCTCTTATTTTCTTGTAATTTCACCTTGTTCCTTTGTTATTTTGCTGATTTTATTTTAATTTTTTTGGTTCTTTTTTAGATAGGTTGCTTAAAGTTGGTTAGTCTTTTCAAACAACTAAGTTTTAAGTTTTGCTTATACTTGCTATGATATTTTTGTTTCCAGTTTATGCCTCCTCTAGTGTTCATTATCTATTCTTTTTGCTTAATCTAGGTTTGCTTATTTGTTGGGTTTCAACTTTCAGAAATTGTACATTCAGCTTTTTTATCCTCTCCACTTTTGTTTTGCTAACATATGTTTTTTAGGAACATAACTTTTCCTCTGAGGTATACTTGAGCTGCATCCTTGAAATTTTAGTTTGTTATTTCATCATTGCTATATTTCACATAATAATTAATTGTTTCTATTATTAATTCTTTGACCCATTTGTTATTTAGGGTTTCATTATTAAGTCTCCATTTGAATTTATTAACATATTTTATTGCTTTATGATCAATAAGGGATTTGCTTACTCTGTCTTCCTTTTTTACATATATTTGCAATATTTCTGTTCCCTGATACATGATAAATTTTTGCAAAAAATCTTTGTAGTGCTAAGAAATATATACATACATGCATATATGTACACATATATAACATACATAAAGAATGTGCATATGTGTATATATACACACATTTATTCTTTAGTAATCTAATTTTAAAAGCTGCCATAAGTCTTTCAGTTTTAGTTTCTCCAGTTTATTCATTTATTCATTTTCCCTTGTGTTTAACATTTCTGTAAAATTTGTCCAAAACTGAGAGACAGAGACAGAAAGATAGAGAGATGAAAGTAGCCTGTTATTATTATTGTTTTCCTGTCTTTTTGTAGTTCAGTTAATTTTTCCTTTATGAATTTAGATGCTAATTCACTTTCAATATATGTTTGATATTGATTTGTTGTCTTTGGTTCCTTTCAGCATAATGTAATGTCCTTGTTTATTTATATTGTGAATTATTTTTTAGTTTTGTCTGATAGCATGATTGTAACTTTTCTTTTTCTACCAGTAGCATATAAAATTTTGCTCCAGACTTTCATTTTTATTCTTTGTATGTCCTTGCTTTTTGAAGAATGTATCTTTTAAGTGACAGATTACAAGGTTTTATTTTCTTATCCAATCAGTAACTCTCTTTCATTTTATTTGATCACTTAATCATTCACATTAAAGTCATGAGAGTTATATTATATTTTCCTCCTTTTATATCTGTAGTGTTGGGTTTTTTTTCAGAATTGGGATTTTTTTGTTCCATTTCCCCTTTTAAAACCACATCTTGTTCCCATAGTTATTTTTTGCTTAATCTATTTTAAGGAAATCTGATTCCTCACTCTTCCCCTTATCCTCAAATTTTTCCTCTCATTTGCCACCCCTTTTTCTAGTTTGGGGGTTTTACTTAACTTATTGATTCCTTTTTCTTTTTTTCTTTTGCTTAGTTATTTAAGTGACTCCTTTTTCTTTCCCTTCTTTTTCTCTTCCAGTTAATCAAAATCCCCTTCTCTTGTTCCTTTCAACTTATTAGTTGTTCTCATTTTCTGTGGCTTTTTCTAAAAAAGAATTTCTTTACCTTCTTTTTATTATTTCTCTTCCCTTTCTATTCTAAGTGTTTGCTCTTTGATTCATGACCTTTATAGTTATTTATACCTTCCTTGGTCTCTTTGTGTTTCTCATGAAATTCAAGCCTGTAAATGAACAATTCTGAGATTCTTTTTCTTTTCTTACTTTTAATTTAGTATTTTATTTTTCTCCAGTTACATATAAAAAAAATTTTAACATTCATTTTTAAAATTTTGAGTTCCAAATTCTCTCCCTTTCTTCCCACTTTCCACCCTCATTGAGAAGGAAGCAATTCCATATTGATTATACATGTGTAGTCATGCAAAACATTCATAGTGCTCATGTTGTGAAAGAAAATATAGACAAGGAAAAAAAAAACCTCAAGAAAAACAAATAAAAAAATAGTATGCTTCAATCAGGATTCAAACACCAACAGTTTTTTCTCTGGGGATTGATAGCATTTTTCATCTTAACTCCTTCAGAGTTGTCTTGGATAATTGTATTGCAGAAAATAGCTAAGTCATTCACAGCTGATTATCTTACAATATTGCTGTTATTTTGTACAGCGTACATTTCACTTTGTATGAACTCATGCAAATCTTTCCAGGTTTTTCTGAGAGCATCCTGCTCATAATTTCTTATACTTCAATAGTACTCCATTATAATCACATACCACAGAGTGTTTAGCCATTCCCCAATTGATGGGCATCCCCTCATTTTCTAATTCTTTACCCCTATAAAAGAGCTGGATAAATATTTTGTGTATTGTTTTTTTTTCCTGAGATCCCTTTTCTAAACAATTTCTGTGACACTAACTTGTAGATCTTGTCCCCTTCTTCTTTTTCTCAGTCATGTCTTATCAATTCCTTCAGGAGGTAGTAAAGATGGAAATATTTCCCCATGGTAGAAATTTCTCCGCACAATTCTATCCCTTTTGTTCCTTATAATCATTTCTTTTCCTATTCCCTTTCTGCACTCACACTCTCCTAGTATTGTGGATGCTGATTGCCCTAAGGAGCTCCAATTTTCTTTTTCTTGAGAGACTATTTTCTGTTCAATCTCTTAAAAGAAGTGGTTCTCTAAGTGCCAAATCAGTGTAGATTTTCCCCATTATAAAGTCCCCATTGGTCATTCTAGAATACATTTTTGCCTCACCCATGAGAGTGTTCTTTTGTAGGAACTTCTCCCAGCAGAATCAAGATCTCTTTTTTTTTATCCTCTGTTTAATCCCTCTTTACCATCTCAATCATTCTCGTGTAGTCCTTTTTCTTGCTAAAAACCTATAGGTTTTACCCCTTCATTTGTTACCTTTGATTTGTTTAGTATACATTATATTTTCCCCTCTATTTTTGATCTCACCTCTCCCCTTTCATTGACCTTCCTATTTTGAAATTTTGTCCCAAAATAAACCATGATTCATCTGTAGGAGAAAATTGTAAGGTTTAGTCCATAATGTTTCCATCCTATTCTTCTACTGCAACTTCTTTTATTTATTTAATTTCTATTTGCCTCTTTATTCCTTTATGTATTTAAAAAAGAGAAATCCTTTCATGGTCCCTCTGTTATTTTTTTCCTAATCTCATAAATGTCTGTCTCTTTCTATATTTTTGTTTTAATAATTTCTGGAGGATATGCTCTCCATAAACCCCTCTACTTAGAAGAGAAATGGAGATGTCTGAGGTATATAATGTTTAAGTGATTTGCCAAAAGTAGACAATTAGTAAGTGTCAAAAGTGGGGTAGAGCCAAGATGGCAGAATAAACGTAGCAACCTAGCTGAACTCACCAAACATTTCCCTTCTAACAACTTTAAAATAATTCTTCAAACAAAATTTTGGAGTGGCAGAGCCAATGAAAAGTCAGCGTATTTTCCCACCTAAGATAACTTTGGAGGTCAGCAGAAATCAACAGTTTATGACACTAGGGTGGGAATGGGCCTAGAGCACTGTAGCAGCACCAGCATCAATACCAGTGGTGAGCTTTGGATGTAGCTGCAATGTGACAGCAGCAGCAACAGCTTTGGGCAGTCTCAGGTCAGAAACAATAAGGGGGTCAGACAACTGCTCAGAAAGAGATTACAAAGGACTTTTTGATGATACTGGATGGAGATGGTGCTGATTGGCAACCATTTCCTATACCTAGTTTTGGATCAGAGTTCCAGAGCAAAGAGGAGTGCTTGTGTTCAGTCACAAGGGAGCAAGGACCATAGTCCAGTTCCAGGGAAGAGTGGAGTGTTAGCACTTGCAACTAAAGAGGAACAGCGGCATTTCCTGGGGAAAAACCAGAGTACAGATCAGAAGAGAAATGACCACACCTCTCCCTACATCACACCACCTTGGAAGTGTAGAAAACTTATAGACCTCCCAAAACTAGCTGTGACAACAGCAGCACAAAAAAACCTGAATCTTAGAACAATGCCTCCCTGCTCCCAGGTGATCAGAACCCAATTTTAATATAAAGTTAGGAGCCAAGAAATAAGCTGGAAAAATGAAAAAAGAGAAGAAACAATAAAGACAAAAAGAACCTGACTATAGAATGTTACTGTGGTGACAGGGAAGAACAAGACACAAACACAGAAGATAATTACATCAAAACTGCTGCATGCAAAGCCTCAAAGAAAAATGCTAATTGTTCCCAAGCCAAACAAGAATTTCTGGGAGAATTAAAGAAAGAGATGAATGATAGATGAAAAATTAAGGGAAAAATGAGAGTGATGCAAGAAAATTATGAAAAAGGGATTAACTGTCTGGTAAAAGAGGCACCAAAAATGCTGGAAAAAAATCTTAAAAAACAGAATTGTCCTAGTGGTAAAAGAGGCACAAAAATTGACTGAAAGAAAGAGCTCCTTAAAAAGCAGAATGGGCCAAATGGGGGGGGAAAGCACAAAAGTTCACTGAAGAAAATAATTCCTTATAAATTAAAATGGGCAAGTGGAAACTACTGCCTCCATGAGACATCAACAAACTATTTTTTAAAATGAGAATAGAAGAAAATGTGAAATATCTCATTGGAAAAACAACTGACTTGAAAAATAGATTGAGGAGAGATAATTCAAAAATTGCTGAACTATCTGCAAGTCATGACCAAAAAAGAGCAAAGACGTTATCTTTCAAGAAATTATCTAGAAAAACTGTTCCAATATCTTAGATTCAAAGGGTAAAATAAAAACTGAAAATCCATTGTTTATCTTCTGAAAGAGATCCCCAAATGAAAACTCCCAGGAATATTAGAGGCAAATTCTAGAGCTTCCAGGTCAAGGTGAAAATATTGTTAGCAGCCAGAGAGAAAAATTCAAATATCATGGAGCCATAGTCAGGCTTACAACAAGATTTGTCAGCTTCCATATTAAAAGAATGAAGGGCTTAGAGTATGATATTCTGGAAGACAAAAGGGCTAGGAGCTAGGATTACAACCAAGAATAACCTATCTAGCAAAACTGAGAATAACTTTTCAGGGGAAAAATGGATATTTAATGAAGTTTTCCTAATGAACAGACCAGAGCAGAATAGAAAATTTGACTTTCAAGCACACGACTCAAGATAAATATAAAAAAGTAACCATGAAAGAATAATCATAAGGGACTCAATGAGGTTAAACTGCTTATTTTCCTATATGGGAAGATGATATATGTAATTCCTAAGAGCTTTATCATCATTAGAGCAGTTAGAAGGAGTCTGCATAGACAGAAGGCATAGCCATGAGTTGATTATTTTGGGATGATATAAAAAAATTCAGGGTTGAGAAAGAGGGGATGCATTAGGAAAAGGAGCAAGAGAGAAATAAAATGGAAAAGTTTTTCTCAATTAAAAAAACACACAGGGAAGAAATTTTATAGTGGAGGGGAAAGTGAGGGGGATGGGAAATGCTCACATCAGAATTGGTTCAAAGGAGGAACAACACACACACACGCACACACACACTCATAGTGTTGGGTATAGAAGTCAATCTTATCCAACAGGGAAAGAGGAAGGGAAGGGGTTTAGTGACATGGGTGAGGTCTGATAGAACAGAGGGAGAATTAAAAGAGGCAGTTGTCAGAGGCAAAAGAGACAGAGAAAGGATAAACCAAAGAAAAGTGAATGGAGGGAAGTACACAGTTATAACTATAGATGTTAATGGAATGAACTCCCCCATAAAACAGAAGTGGAAAGCAGAATGAATTACAAACCAGAATCCAATGATATGTTGTTTACAAGAGATACACTTGAAACAGAAACACACATACACACACACACAATAAAAGGTGAAAGCAGAATCTATTACACTTCAACTGAAGGAAAAACATTAAGGCAGTAATTATGATCTCAGATAAAGAAAAAGCAAAAATAGACCAAATTAAAAGAAAAAATCAGGGAAACTACATTTGATAAAAGGTACCCTAGACAATGAAGTAATTTCAAAAAGTTAGTAAGTGCAAATTTCTCTGACCAAGTCCTCATTTTTCAAATATATAGTCAAGTCAAATTTATAAAAATAAGAGCCATTCCCCAATTGATCAAAAGATATGAACAAGCAGTTTTTAGAAGAAAAATCAAAGCTATCTATAGTCTTATGAAAAAATCCTCTACTCCTATTGATGAGGAAAATGCACATAAAACAACTCTGTGGTATCACCTCACATATATTAGAAATGACAAATGCTGGAGGGGAAGAGGGAAAAAAGACACAATAATGAACCATGGATGGGGTGTTGAACTAGTCCAATCATTCTGGAATGATTGGACATTCCAACAGTTTGGAACTATGCCCGAAGGGCTAAAAAACTATGTATGCCCTTTGACCCAGTAATATCAGTACTAGATCTGTATCCCAAAAAGATCAAAGAAAAAGGAAAATGGTTTACATGTACAAAAAATATTTATAGAAACTCTTTTTGTAGCTGCAAAGAATTGGAAACTAAAAGGATACTCATCCGTTGGGGAATGGATGAACGAGTTGTGTCACATGAGCATGATACTATGGCACTATAAAAAATGATTTGGGGGGAGTTGGTTTAAAAAAAAACTTACCATGACTTTTATGAACGTTGATGCAAAGTGAGAAGAACCAGGAGAACATTGTACATAGTAATAGCAATTTTGTAATGATGATTAACTGTGGAAGACTTCACCACTCTGATCAATACAATTCAAGACAGATCCAAAGGACTCATGATGAAAAATGCCATCAGAGAGAGAATTGATGACTTCTGAGTACAAATTGAAGTATCTTTTTCTCAATTTCTTTTTTTTTTGGTTTTTTAAAATATGACTAATATGGAAATACATTTTGCTATGATTTTATATGTATATTTTTTAAAATTTTATTTTTAATTTATGGAATAAAACAAGAATTTCCATAATAGAGTATAATTTTTAAAAAGATGAATGCAACAAAACTGCAAATCTATTATGTACAAATTGCTATTCCTTGTAAATATAACGTAAATTTTCACATAAATTTCTTTTTTTCTTTCCTACCCACACCCTGCCCTAGAGATGGCTACCATTAGACATAAATATGTATATACATGTAAAATCATTCTATCCATACTTCCATTTATTAGTTCTTTCTATGGGTGCAGATAATGTTTTCTTTCATGTTAAAGGGTCTTACCCTCCCAGGTTGATAATTTTTTTTGACTAGATAAAAGAGGACATTCTTTGCCTCATTTCTTACCTAACTTTAATTACTGAATGAGTATTGCCTCAGTAAAACTGAGATCTGGAAAAGACTTTAGCTTAAAAAAAGCTACTGTCTCCAACTATACCTGGGGCCATCTCCAGTCATCCTGATCTATATCTTACCACTGAACCCAGATGGCACTATAGAAGAAAGTGAGGCTGGGGACTTCACACAGCTCTTCTTCACTTAAATCCAACTCACTTGCAGTCATGGCATCACCTTCCTGATGTGATGGTCCTCTTCAAGAGCAAAGGACACACAATAACAGGCATTTATAATAGTCAAAATGACTTATTCACTCAAAGTTGTTCTTAAAACAATATTGCTATTACTGTATACAGTCTTCTGATTCTACTCATTTCACTTTTTTATTTCATTATTTCCTCATTTTGCTTGCCCTCTCAAAATTTAAAAAGAAAAGAATGTTAAAGATAAATAATAATTTTTTTAAAAAAGAAAAATAATCTCCAGAAATTGAATAATTATTTTGTTACTGGTTATTTCAATTGTTGTGTTTATTTACTTTTCTTGTTGTTTGAAGTGTTTTCAAGTGAAAAATCTCATTTAGTATTTGTTTTTGAAGGAATGGTTCAAATTCCTGTCTTTTGTTAAAAATTCTCTGATGCATAATTCCTCTTTTCTGAGATTTAGTGGAGACTGAAGAATATTTCTAGTCCTCTATTTTGTTGGTTATCTAATCCCTGAGTCTTGAAGACACTCATTCATTCATCCTCTGCTTAACAATCTTCATTGTGAAGGAGCTGGAAAGGTAATTACCACTTTGGGATAACATCCTTATCAGACTTAGACAAGGTGATTGCTCTAAGATGGGATCCCAAATTCACAATATTAATTGGTACTGTCTCTCATCAATCAATAAGCATTTATTAAGTGCCTACTATGTGCCAGATGCTATTCCAAGCACTGGGGATACAAAGAAGAGGCAAAAGACAATCGTTGCCATCAAAGAACTCAAAATCTAATGGGGGGAGACAGTATGAAAACAAAATATACAAAATAAGCCATATAGAGGATAAGTAGGAAATAACAAAGCGTAGCCATTAGAATTAAGAGGGGTTGAAGAAGGCTTCCTGTAGAAGACAGGATTTTATTAAAGAAAGTCAAGGAGGACAGAAGGTAGAGCAGTGTATGACTGGGACTATAGCATAAAAGTCAAGTCTGACTAGTTGTGTAGTGCTGGAGTCAGAAGACTGGGGTTCGAGTCTTCTCTCTCACACTTATTAGCTGTGTGACCATGCTGAAATCATTTCATTTTTCTGGGCTTCTGTATCTTCATCTATAAAATAGGGAGACTAATACTCAAATAAACCAGCTTAGAATTGTTATGAAAAGTGCCTTTAGAATTCTTAAAGCACTATAGAAATATCACTTGAGCTAGGAGACCAAAGGATACAAGGAGGAATCTTCCTTAATAGAAATATATTTCAGTCCCCCTAGTTAAGCACACTAATTCCTTGTTCTGTTTGGTTATATTCTCTGATACATCTAGAGGTGATTGCTACTCAAGCTAAGCTCAATAGCTTTCTGTTTAGAAACCTTATTTGCTTTTCCCTCTAATTTCAGGAACTATTAAAGTACTCAGTTGTCAGATCTATCAAGTCCAAGAGAAGAATAATCAAATCTGAAAGCATGTGAATCTCTCATAGTTATCCTTAGAGTCAGCAGGAATAAAGAGAGATGGTTTATGTGATCCATGCAATTATACAGTTTCCTGTACATAAGAAGGGACTTTTAGCAAATATGTAGCTTGAGATGAACTGAATTGCCCAGTGAGTTAATCCCAAAAGCTGGCCTTGTCATTGGCATTGCTCCTTTCTGAAGGAGGGTATCCTGTTTTTTAGGTGATGACAAGAAGGAAAAGAAAGGAACATTAAGAGAAGCTAAAGGTTAAGGAAAAACCACCACAGAGCAGCAAACAAATGAAAAAAGAAACTACAAAGAATTCGGAGTGAGTCAGCCAGAGGAAAAATAGCCCAGGAGTTGTTTGGTGTAGCTCTCAGAGCAACAGAATAAATTGTTTTTTCAAGCTTGGAATATATTTGGTCATAACAGCAACAAAGAAAGCAGTGACTGACTGCTTTTACTTATGTTTCTGGGCATTCCAGCAGCTGCCAGATATAGTCCTGGGATGTCCTGACTCCAGCGGGTGTCAACAGCTGGACCGAAGTTGGTACACTAGTGTGGAAGAAACTCAGTGCAAAAAGAAACCTGGTCAGCTTTTGTGATGCTTTCAACTTGTATTCTGAAATGATCTCAGATCAACCATAACAATCTGCAGAAGTTGCCTGATTGGTAGTTGTGCTTGCTGAGTCTTATGGGTAGGCAGTCAGAAATATACCTTGGATTCTTTCTATGATCCCATGATCCCCACACCCTTTGCTAATGGCTATCATTGAGCCAGACTCTCTTGGTGCTGTGGCCTTTTTCAGACCACCAGACAACCACTGAGTGCCTCAGTACTAACATTAAAAGCTCAATTCAATAAACATATATGAAACACCTACTATGTACCAAGTACTGCGCTAACTATACACCAGGGATACAAAACCAAAAATGAAAATAAACACTGCTGTTAAGAAGTTTATATTCTATTGGGTGAAAACAACAGGTATGCAGATAATTAAATGCAAAATACATACAAAATACTTTTAGGAGTTCAGGAGAACATTAACATTTGGGAAAGTCAAGAAAGGCTACATGTGGGGAGTGGCACTTGATATAGAGCTATGGATTTCAAGAGGCAGAGGAGAAGAGAGAAAGCATTCTAGGACCAGGGAACAGCTTGTGCAAAGGCAAAAAGGTAGGAGACAGGGAACTTCATGGAGACTCCTTTGTCTGGCATATAGAATATAGAAGGAGGAGTCTAAAAAGACACATTGAAATCAGGTTGTGAAAGGAGAAGAAGAGATGGCCCAGGATGAACAACATATAAAATACCTCATAAAGTGTGCAACTAGCCTGAAAAAGTCAACTCAACCTTCTCCCAAGTGCCTAATTTACCCTGATAAAGAAAATGGGCACTAAAGCCAAAGGAATTTAAGTCAATGAAATGCTTAGAGTCATAGATAAAATCAGAATTAGAACCCAGGAGTACTGATTCTCAGTCCAGTGCTCTGTCTTTTGAAAGTACATTATGGTTCAAAAAGCCAATGAGAAGAAGAATGCTTTCAAAAGCAGAATTAGCCAAATGGAAAAAGAGGTTCAAAAGCTCACTGAAGAAAATAGTTCTCTCAAAATTAAAATGGAATAGATGGAGGCTAATGACTTTATGAGAAACCAAGAAATCACAAAACAAAACCAAAAGAATGAAAAAATGGAAGAGAATGTGAAATATCTCATTGGAAAAACAACTGACCTGGAAAAAAGATCCAGGAGAGACAATTTAAAAATTATGGGACTACTTGAAAGTCATGATCAAAAAAAGAGCCTAGACATCATCTTTCAGGAAATTATCAAGGAAAACTGCCCTGACATTCTACAACCAGAGGGCAAAATAAGTATTGAAAGAATCCATCGATCACCGCCTGAAAGAGATCCAAAAAGAGAAACTCCTAGGAATATTGTGGCCAAATTCCAGAATTCCCAGGTCAAGGAGAAAATATTGCAAGCAGCTAGAAAGAAACAATTCCAGTATTGTGGAAATACAATCAGAATAACACAAGATCTAGCAGCTTCTACATTAAGGGATCGAAGGGCGTGGAATAGGATATTCCAGAAGTCAAAGGACTAGGACTCAAACCAAGAATCACCTACCCAGCAAAACTGAGTATAATACTTCAAGGGAAAATATTGTCTTTCAATGAAACAGAGGACTTTCAAGCATTCTTGATGAAAAGACCAGAGCTGAAAAAAAAATTTGACTTTCAAACACAAGAATGAGAAGAAGCATGAAAAAGTAAACAGCAAAGAGAAGTCATAAGGGACTTACCAAAGGTGAACTGTTTACATTCCTACATGGAAAGACAATATTTGTAACTCTTAAAACTTTTCAGTATCTAGGTAGTTGGTGGGACCACACACACACGTACATACACATACACACACGCACACACACATGTACACACATGCATGCACACACATACAGAGACAGAGAGCACAGAGTGAATTGAATAGGATGGGACCATATCTTAAAAGAAATTAAGGTAAATGGTGATAGAGAAATGTAGTGGGAGGAGAGAGGGTGAAATGGAAAGGGGCAAATTTTCTCTCATAGAAGAGGCAAGCAGGAGACTTTTTAGTGGAGGGAAAAAGAGGAGAGCTTAGAAAAAAACATGAAGTTTACCCTCATCACATTCAACAAAAGAAAGGAATAAAATGCACACTCATTTTGGTATGAAAACCTATCTTACAATACAGGGAATTGGGGGAGAAGGAGATAAGCAGGGTGGGGAGGATGATGGAAGGGAGGGCAATGGGAGGAGGGAGCAATTTGAAGTCAATACTTGGGGAGGGACAGGATCAAAAGACAGAATAGAAACAATGGGGGGCAGGATAGGATGGAGGGAAATACAGTTAGTCTTACACAACACGACTGTTATCGAAGTCTTTTGCAAAACTACACAGATAGGGTCTATATTGAATTGCCTGCCTTCCCAAAGGGAATGGGTGGGGAGGGAGGGATGGGGAGAATTTGAAACTCAAAGTTTTAGGAACAACTGGCAAGTATTGTTCTTGCTACTAAGAAATAAGAAATACAGGTAATGGGGAATAGAAAGTCCTCTCGCCCTACAGGACAAAAGAGAAGATGGGGACAAGAGAAGGGAGGGAGGATAGAAAAGAGGGCAGATTAGTGATAGGGAAAATTAGATTGCTTGGTGTATTGGGGTGGGGGGAGGGGAGAAATGGGGAGAAAATTTGGAACCCAAAATTTTGTGAAAATGAATGTAAAAAGTTAAATAAATAAATTTAAAAAAAAACAACCAAAAAAAAAACCCAACAAAGACTTATATAGAAATAAAAAAAAAAAGAACGTACATTATGAGAGTGTTAGGTAAGTCCATTTAATATATTCCTGCCTTGATTTCCTTATCTAAATTCTTTATATACTCATTGTGTGGACTCATAAAATTTAAGTGTATATAACTTCCCAGGAACTGATTCTTCATGGAGAATAGTACTGTCCCAATGTATACATCCATATGTATAATGTGTGTGTATCACCAGATGTATATTTTATGCATGTGTAATATAGATTATATGTTATAAAATATGTTATGTGTCATATTCACATATCCCCAGTGATAGTTAAATTTATAATTTATGTTAATGATAGTTACGTTAACAATAAACATAAAATACCAGATGAAATACAATGAAAAACCAATGAGTTAAAATATTGATATTTTATGGTATTTATTACATTATATAGTTTATGGCAGATCCCTGTGTATTACATATACTTATTATGTGTAACATGTGTAATTAGTCTTAAATGAGAGACTATGAAAGCTGGATTTAAAATTATTTTTAAAGCAACTGAAATTTTTTAACATAAGAAAAAACATTCTTTTGCTTTACCACTTAGGAATCATTCCCAAATAAAGCATAGCTGTCTCACTGTCCTGAGTATAATGTTCCCTGGCTTGCCAGGATATCATGGCAATGTAATCCCTCCCTGTCTCTCATGGAACAGTCCTATTTCCAATGCAGAACCAGTTCCTGAAGGCTGTGCCCATTGGTGAGCTCCTGCTGTCACCACATGAATGGAAAGTTGTAGGAGGAAATCTTGGGATCACTTTAATCCCTAAGTTAAATGTCAAGGTTCCATAAATATCAGTCCCTCCTTGTGAACAGAACAATTTGGTGAGACATGAATAGACACTGTCATAAATGTATAGACACAGTTACTATGTCTCCAAATGTTTGGGTGTTGGGTACATTTTAACCTTGTAAGAGAATAATAATGAAGATAATGAGAATGTGACATCGAGAATACATACGGAACTATTCATGTCTACCATACACGAATTGACCTGGATACTTTATAATTTGGTATTAATTAATACTGACAAAGAAACCTATATTAAGTTGTTTGTTAATACTGATCAACTTAATTCTATGCCAAATTCTATCCCTTTGGGGTTTAGATTCTGTCTTTCTTAACTATGCTATATTCTCCACAACAGCGATCTTAACTCATTATTCCGTGTTTAAATGTCTTGTTTTAAGTTTATCTAGTTTCTTTTTATAGAGATTTGTTAATTCATTATTTATCCCTCTGAACAAGCAGAAAGACGGGTAAGTATTGTGATTTGGGGGTAGGGATGAAAACAGTACTATGTAGTTTATAAAAGAACACATTAGGGACCTATAGTGTCTTTTCACTAGGGACATAGAGCTATTTATAATCCAAGTAAGAAGATTGAACATCTCAGCAAACCAAAGATAACATAACTTTGTACACACACACAGACACACCAGAAGTACATGCAGCAGCTCCTACTAATTATGAAAAAAAAAAAAGACCTAGCAGGCAGGAAGTATTTGTAGTGATGGAAATGAAGAAGAAACACAAAGAATTTCCGTTCCAGCTCCTCCAGATCACAGTCCTATGTAAATCATTAAGAGCACACAAATTATTTTACAGTAATACAATCTGGGCTCCCACAGAAAAAAATTCCATTCCTATCATTCCTTTATCCAATTCATTTCCTCCATACATACACAGTCATGCTCCTTGATTTATTTTTACTGAAGAGTTATCTTCACATTCACTAATAGAACCAAATATGAATCACATTTGTTCAAGAGGAAAAATAATAAAACTAATATAGCTCACAGTCTATGAAACAGGTAATATTGCTCTTTGATAAAGAGAGATAACAGATTTCTGTTTATCAAATAAGCTCTATTGTCTATATTTGTTTGCTTTTTAAATATGTAATATGCTCCACAACTTTGTTTCCTCCATGAAGCAAAGAGAGAGGATAAAGAATATTTCCCTGAGATCTGCTCTGGTACCAAGAAATGGTAAAAGACTTGGAGAAATGCCTCCAGTATATTGGGTAATGCCTCTTTGGAAAACATGAAATGGACAAGAATCTCACAGGATGAAATGACTTGGATGCAGAGTATACTGCAGCTGGCTCAAACCTGTCCATCGTTAAATTTTCAGTGTGAGTATTCATACCTCAGAAATCAGCAACCACTACAAGTTAGGGCTTGATTTAATGTTTTGTTGGCTGTCTAGACTTAAGAAAGTGATGGGGAAAATGTTAATAAGGTAGACGAAGCTTAAAGGAGAGTTAGAAAGTCAGTTGTTAAATATTTACTAGTGCACCTCTGTATGGATTGGTTTCAATCTGTTCCCACAAAGGAAATATTCACATGAAAAATAGGAGATCAGAAATCCTTGAAAGTATTGTAATATTCTTCTTGTACCAGGAGGTCACTATTGCACTACTACTTAGGCATATTCTTCCCTCATTCTGATTCTCTTCTGCCCATCATTTCTTCCATCAATCTTTAAAGTATTGAAGTATGTCTTACGACTAAGCTAGTAAACCTTTAATGACACATCTAGACTACACTATATGACATTACAGACTCTTGATAACTTGACAAATTTGCTCTTAATATGTGCTCTTCTTCTCTCTTTCCTGATCGTTCTCCTTCTTCCTTCCCTTTCTTCTACCTTCTCTATATCCACACAGAGTGTGGGCCAAAGAAAGAGTGTTATGTTAGACTTACAGTCAGGAAATCATCTCTCACCCTTCAGGACTTCATCTCCCTTTTCTTTCTGGAGTGTTGAAAGGGAAAATGGATTTTTAAAACTCAAGGAATTTCGGAAAGCCCAGAAAAAAGAAGAAAAGCTAGAGTTGGGTCTTACACTTTTCTAGGCTACAGGGAGAAGTGACTAATTATCAGCCAACCAATTGTCAGGAGATAGCCCAGTCAACATGGAGCCAGTGGGCATGCTAGCATTCCAACAAGTACCTTCAGTTGCCTCCAAGCAAAGACTCATTCTCTATAATCTCAATCAGGTTTAGGTTATAATTTTATCAGGTTCTAATCTCCTAAGGAACTCCTCAAATTGGTAGTTTACTTCCCAGATCACCTTACAATCTGTAAAATGGGAGTCATAGCATTTTTTCCCTACCTCATACGTCTATTGTAAGGAAAGTGCTTTGTCAACTTTATAACACTATGAAAATGTGAGCTCTTTAATTATTTAATTTTGTTTTTTAGTTCATGGCATAAAACAAGCATTTCCATAATACAGTATAATTTTAAAAAAATATTGCATCTCTTTGTAGTGGCAAAGAACTGAAAATTGTGGGGATGCCTACCAATTGATGAATGCCTAAACAATGGCACGATTGTGATGGAATAAATACTATTGTGCTGTAAGAAATGATAAGTTTTATGATTTTAGAGTTGTTTAATTTTAGAAAAAGTACATACACATGCCATCACACACATACACACATTTCTCACAAAAAATTTAGTGTTGTAAGGGAAATAAGACATATTTAAATAAAATAGAGCATAGGAAGTAAGAGCACATAAAGCAAAAAATTATGAAAATGCAAGGAAGGGGGAGATCATCTCTGACAGAGAGAATCAGGAGAGATTTCAGAGAGGTATTATTTGATCCTTGAAGGATGGGTAGTATTTTAATAGCCATAAATGGAGAAGAGGTAAGGGAAAAGGGATTATCCTTGGTGTAGTGCCTGTCACACAGGAGGTGCTTAGTAAATGTTGATTATTGACATTTGAGAAGGACAAGTAATTCAGTTTGACTAGAGTAAAAGGAGTAATATAAGACTAGAAAGAAAGGTTTAAGACTAATTACATATGACCTTGAACACCAGGCTACATTATTCTGTAGGACTTCGAGGCTTTCTGAACTAAGGAATAAGTAATAAGTTCTCTTCACCTTATTCCTCCACACTCAGGTCCTCCACCTTATTTGACTTCTATGATTCTTTATGACATTATAATTCTTAGGGAATTATATATATATATCATATAATATATAATATAATTCTATATTGTGTAAAATATTATATATTATGTATGATATATTATATATAATGTAATTATAATATATGGTGATTGAATGATAATATATCATCTCCCCCTTTTCTCATTAAAATCCAAACACTTCTTCTTTATAAAATCTTTTCCAATTGTTCACTTGCATATAAACCATTTAATATTTTTCTTTATTCCCATGTTTATGCTTCAAAATTTCTTCTCATCTCTGGTCTTTTGATCTGGCTTTCTTAGAAATCCTATATTTCATTAAGAGTCCTTCTTTTCCCCTAGGATTACACTTACTTTTGCTGGGTACATTATTACTGGTTGTAAGATTATATATTTTGCTTTTTGGAATATTGTATTCTACACTATCTGTTTCTTCATAGGAGTAGTTGCTAAAACTTATGGGATCTTGATTGAGGTTACTTGGTACTTAAACTCTTTCTGAATTCTTCAGCATTTTTTTCCCTTTGACCTGCAAGATATGGATTTTTGCCATGATGTTCTTGGGAGTTTTAAGTTTGGAGTTTCTTTCTAGAGATGATTGGAGATTCTTTCTATTTCCACCTTGCCCTTTTGTTCTAATTTCTGGGCAGTTTTCTTTTATGATGTTTTGAAATGTGATATCTAGGATTTTTTTGGGTCATGGATTTCAGGTAGTTTATGATTCTTAAATTATCTCTCTTTGATTTGTTTTCTAGATCTGTTGCTTTTTATTTTCTTCCTTTTTCAATTTTTTGGTTTTGTGTTATTTCTTGCCTCATGGAGTCGTTGACTTCTGTTCGGTCTATGCTAATTTTCAGTGTGTCATTTCAGTAGATTTTATACTTCTTGTCCTGTTTTTAATTCTCTTTCCAATATTTTCCTACAAAGGTCTAATTTCTTTTCCAACTCATTCTTCTATTGCTCACATTTCATTAACAATGTCATTCTAACTCTAAAAAAGCCCAAACAAACCCATGCATCATTTCTTCTAGGAATTCTAATTGATCTTGTGGTCAAGCTGTGTTCTTTTAGCTATTTTAGAATTATTCTGATCTTTTGAGATTGTGTTTGGGTATCCCTGGCATTATAACAGGCCTTTATTTTATTTTATCCATTCTTCCAGTCTTTATTCCTAGTTTGGAGAAAGCCCAATTCTGGTGGGCCTTATATCATCCTGGCCTCTCTTGTCAGGTTCCTACTTGTTGAGTTCTTCAGGAAGCACAGGGATGACTTAAATCAGGAAGCTGCAAGCTTTCAGTGATCCCTAGACAGTCAAATCAAAGGCATGGGATGATTTCCTAGGCTTTCTAGGTTTCCTGGGCTTTCTAGGTTTCAGGCTCCAGCTTGGGTCTGGGTGCCACAGCTTCATACTTGCCCCTTGGTGGTATTCCAAAAGATGGTAGTTGGCCCCAGATCCTATCAGTTAGCTGAATGTCTTAGCAGGTTCAGAGCAACCATGCTGCTGGCCTAAGACCTGTTCAAGACGCAAGGCTGAGTTTCTGACACACTCTGGGAGTGCTGTTTTTAACTATCACTATTTTGGGCTCAAGACAGTATACAATTCCCTCTGTGAAGAGATGAGGCTGTTGGCCCTGAGCTTGGGGACTGAGTCTGAGAACTGCTCTGGGCAACCTGGGGTTACTGGTCTAGCTTGGAACTTTAGGGGCTGAATCTGCAGTCATTGCCCATCTGGGAAACTCCTGCTATTGACCTGGTTCCAGGGCTGAGTCCCTCATCAGCTCTGAGTGACTGCTCACTGCTAGCCTTTCACCACACGGACCCTCTAAAAATCTATCTTAGGTTTGAGGCATTTTGTTTACAATCAGAACATTTAGTCAAACATATTATGAGCTCCTACTCATGTGTTTCTTTAGTTAGACAGACTAGTGCTCACACTAGTCAAAAAAAACCAAACAAACCAATGTGATGATGAAATGAGTGATAAGATAGATTCCCCATACACACAGGAGCATGGAACACCACTGAGGAAGGATACACAGTTAATGCGTATGCATGACCATAGAACATACATGGAGGAGATCCTGTAGGTAACACATTGGCCAAGGAATATACACGAAAGAATATACATGTAGAGAGCTTGTATGACCATGGATCATATACATAGTAGGACAAAAACGCAGAGACCAAATGAAATCAGAGCACAGGTGTGATTGATTCAACCCATACTTTCATTATGGAAACATTACTGATATCTTTTCATGATGTCATTGGGTTCCAATGCTTTTTGATGTCATAAAACAAGTGGCTTTCTCTTTTAACCTGGGGACTTCTACTACTTTATTTTCTCTACAATACTGCTATTCTATTGGTTTTTCAGACTTTAAGTTTTCTGCTGCCACTTATGTAATTGCAATTGCTATGTAGACTCTCCCTTGCAAGAGAGAGCTAAACTCATTCTGGTGTAGCCTAGGACTGCTGCAGCTACCATTTCCTTGGTCAGGTAAGCAAAAGCTAGCATAAGCCCTCAGACTTAGATGAAATCTGTCTTTTTAATTCCTCTTATTTTTTGCCACTTGGAATTCTACGGTATAAATTTTGTGTCTCCACCAATGAGCTATTAATTAGCCTTCACTTGAAAACCACTAGTCTGGGGAAACCCAAGTCTTCTCATTCTATTTTTGAATGATTCCTTGCTAGGAAGCCTTACATCAATCCTTTCTTACATCAAGTCTAAATCTACCTCTTTTTAGCTTCCACCAGAGTTTCCCAGTTCTGATCTCTAGGGTCAAGTAGAAAAAAATCTTATCTATCTGGGATATGAATTACATATGCTAGAACTTAAATGCATTCAATTATTTGCGTGCCATGGATGATATTTTTGTTTAATACTATCAGGGCATCACATGCTCATCTGATCATTGGTTAATTAGTTCAGACACCTGTTCTTTGGTTCATTGACACTTTTGAATGTTGTATCATCTGTTCTCAGTGGAGGAGCAGCTGTTTTTTGACACACTGGTAAGTGAGATTTGATCCATCATTCTAACCTAATATCTTCTTGGATCCTGACTGTTATCCAACAGGTGAGCTATCTTAATTTTGTGCAGTCACATAATTTCATAAGCATAGCCAAACTGCTGCCTAAATGTTGAAAACAATAGAGGGTCAGGAACAGATTCCTGGGACACTCTACTAAAGATTGTATTCCAGGTAAATGTTAACCTTTTAATAATTATTCTTTGTATTCCATTATTCAACAAGTTTTGAGTCTACCCACCTAGCATCTAACTTTTATCTTTCCATCTTATTCACAAGACTAGCATGAGAAATTTAAATTTTGCTACTGTTAATTTTGTTTTCATCAGTCCTCATCAAGTAACTGTAAAAATGGAAATGGGGTTATTCTTTCATGATCTGTAATTGGTGTCAGCGATCATCACTACCCATTCTAAATGTTCACAAATCATCTCTTCACAAATATGTAGAGTTTTCCCAGAAAGTGAATTCAAGCTCAAAATCTTACCTTTTTTAAAAAAAAAATCAGGATACTATCTGCTTCAAGATGGAGAACCTGCATCCTCAAGGATCTTTTAAAGAACAAATCCTTTTATTAAAGGGATTTGTTTTGTGAAGTTTGGATTCAATCAAAGGGCTGCACTTGAGGACCTAGAGGGTCACATGTAGCCCTGAGGTTGCAGATTCCCCATCTGTGCCCCAGTTCATCTTACAGCACCTCTCTCTTTTACCATCAATTTTCAAAAATTGCAATAATGATTTAGAAATCACATATGATAGTTCCCTTGAAATACTTAGAGGTGGTTTATTCAATCCTGGTCATATGAACTCAGTTTAGATATCATGTTTGTTGACAGGTGAAGGGTATTAAACATGAGATATTATCATATCAGAATTGATTCTGTGTTGGAGATAAAATGACTCTCTCTCTCTCTCTCTCTCTCTTTCTCTCTCTCTCTCTCTCTCTTTCTCTCTCTCTCATCTTTGGTAGATATATCATAGAAATCCACTATTAATTTTTATTCTTATGAGATGAGAAGCAATGGGAAAACTCATGGACTCATTTGGTCAATGGATGTAGGAAAGATTACATGGTAAGTGTTAAAACTGGTAATGAACAAAATAGGAAAGAAAAAATCACTTTAGAGAAATATTGGATATTAGAGCGGTAGACCTGGAATGATACAATTTAGTAAAGGCATCTGATTATTTCCATCATAAAAAAGAAGTAATTTCTCAGTGAGCAATAATAATATAATATTTTGCATGCTGTGAATACTTTAATGCATGCATAGTAATTTCCCCAAATATTTAAAAGAATTTTATTGGCTTAAATTAATAATTGTTTAAAAGACTTTATGATGTAGGATATAATTGTAAAGTGTGGAGACACAATATCTGGCAAAAAGTAAGTACCTGGCATGTGATAAATGTTATCTTTATTTTATAAAGAGAAAAGTTGATTAAAATATTATGTAAACATCTTTTATTTCCCTCTCCCAGAGTTGTAGCCATCTCTTTTTGAAAAATCATTCATTTCCCAATATAGCTATCACTCCCTTTTACCATTGGTCTCTCTTTCATAAAACTAAGAAAAACTATTAAATAAAAATGACTATGTCTGACAGTATATGCAGCCTTCCTTTCTTGCAGTCCTTTATTTCTGTACCTAGAAGAGGGAGGTGTTTCATAATCTGTTTTCCAGGACCAAGGTGGGATATCGCAATTCTCCTGAATTTAGCTGCCTTTTAGCAGAATTTTTATTTACAGGGCTGTAGTCATTTGGTATGTTCTCCTACTTCTGCATACTTCACTCTATGTTGGTTCATACATGTCTTCCAGTGTGTCTTTGAATCACTCTTATTTGTTGCTTCTTACAGTAAAATAGCAGTCCTTAACATTCACATATGATAGTTATTTCCTAAACAATGTAAGTTTATTTTGTTACCAGTTTTTTGATGCTACTAAAAGTAGGGACATGAACTTTTAGTATCAGCAAAGAACTGGAAGCAAAAGCAGATGCCTCTTGATTGGGGAGTGACTAAACAAATTGTTCTTGTAATAAGAGAACATTGCTATGCTATAAGAAATTCTGAATAATTTAGCAATTTTCAGAAATCTGAGAAGGAGGAAGGGAACAAGTATTTTTTAAACACCTAGTAAGTGCCAGACACTATACTAAGGACTTTACAAATATTACCCCATGATCCTCACAACAGCCCTGGGAAGTAGGTATTATTATTATCCCCATTTGACAGTTGAGGCAGCTGAGGCAGATAGAGGTAAAATGACTTGCCCAGAATCACACAGCTAGTAAATGTCTGAGGTTGGTTTTGAATTCAGGTCCTCCTGACTCTAGGTCCAGCACTCTATCCTTTATGCTACCTAGCAACCTCTAGAAGGAAGACATAGGAGCTAATATAGAGTGAAGAAAGCAGAACCAGGAAAACAATATAGTTAGTTGTTGTCCTCTATTCTTGAAGAGGACCAAAATGGCATCATTATGTTGGAGTGAAGGTACGGAGTGTCTGGCCATGGCTGATCAGACCAATAAATATGAGCTTATAATGCTCTACCATAGACCGGACACAAATAATCCATATGAACATTTAGAGTGGAGAAGTCTATAAATTTGCACATCTCACATTTCTTTTGAGCTACTACAATTCTGCTTTGCTCATAGAGCACAGAGCCTTCTTTGATGCTGGGTGGTCCTGTGCCAAAGTTCTTCAGAGAGACCTGGAGAGTGTCTTTGTGTTTCTTCTTCTGACCACCATGTGAGTCCCTGTGTTGTGTGAGTTCTCCCTAAAATAGTCTTTTAGGTAAACATATGTTTGGCATTTGAACAACATGGCCAGTGCATTAGAGTTGCACTCTGCAGTAATGTTTGAATGTTTGGCAGTTTAGCTCAAGAAAGAACCTCAGTGTCTAGCACCTTATTTTGCCAGGTGATCTTCAGAATCTTCCTGAGAAAATTCAGGCAAGGCAACAAACTTTAAACTGGGGTTTCCAATAAGTTTTCTAGCAAGACAAAGGAAGGTCTTCTCAAAGTTATAGTTACTTCCTATTGAAAACAATTGATTTTGTCATGACGTTGTTCTTAATATCTACTTTGTTGTCACACAACATTATAGGGATATTTTTTGCGTACTTATACCAGATCTCTATACTAGGAATATACATTCTTGTAAGAAACTCTTGATGTTACATCAAGCATTATCATGGCACACATAGCTTAGATGTAATAACTATTTCTCAGACTACCAAATTTCTCTTGGCTAGCTGTACACCATACACTGAATTTAATATAATCTCTTTTAGTATGGAATATGAAAGGATAGACTTCAACACCCGACTACATGCTTCTTCTCGAATTCACCAATCAAGTGATGTTTTACAAATGTGGTATTTCCAGTATCTCTTTCACCAAATAATACAAATTTGAACTGCACTTGGGGTTCTCCTTGGGTGACCATCATGATGGTTCTTCCAGAAACATCTCTGTCTCTGCCTGTCTGAATGATGGAAAGATGGTGGAAGCACAATTCAAATACATAAAGACCTAGTCGACGTACATGCAGCAAAAGGAAAATCTGAAAATTCAAACGGAAGCAATTCAGTTTCCTAACATGGTGCTGATATACTGTCCAGGTTTCCCAGGCATTTGATGATGAAGTTAGCACAATGGTTCTGTAGCCCTTCAGTTGAGTAGACAGTCTAATCTTTTTTCTCCCACACTTTCCTTTGGAGCCTCCCAAACACTGAGCTACCTCTGACAATTCATGCATCAACCTCATCATCTATGTATATATCACTGGGAAGTATATTGCCAAGGTAAGTGAACTTAACCACAGTATTCAAAACTTCTCCATTTGCTGTAACAGATGGTTCCATGAATGGATGGAATGGTGCTGGCTGGTAAAGAATCTGTGTTTTCTTGGTGTTAATTGTTAGGCCAAAATTAGCACAAGCAGCAGAGAATCATCTCAGCTTTGGAGCTTGTGTTGAGTGCATAATCATTTATGAACAAAAGAAAAATCATGTACCAACTCTCCTTCCACTTTCGTCTTGACTTGTAGCCTTTTCAAGTTAAATAGTTTGCCATTAGTGCAGAAATTTATCTTGAAGTCATGTTTGTCCTTGTTGAAGGTGTCTGACAACACTGCTGAAAACATCATTCTAAAGCATGGGAGCAAGTACGCAGCCTTGTTTTACCCCATTGATGACTGAAAAAGTGCTAGAACACTGTTCATTTTCCAGAAACTGGGCAAGCCTGCTGTCGTGAAATTGACATACAACACTGAAGAACTTCTCTGGGCAACCAAATTTCAGGAAAATTTTCCATAAGCCCTAACAATTGACAGCATCAAAGGCTTTGGCCAGATTGATGAGCATTACGTACAGACCTCTGTTCTGCTCCTGGTATTTCTCCTGGAGTTGTTGAGCAGCAAACACCATATCAGCAATTCCTCAGTCCTTTCTAAAGACACACTGGCTCTCAGCTAGATGCCTATCTTTCAGGTGAAGGATCAATCTATTAAGGAGGACTCTGGCATACAATCTTGCCAGCATTGACTAAGAGAGAGGCCCTTCTGTGATTGTCACAAGACAGTCTATTTCCTTTACCTTTATAGAGATGGACAATGGAGGCATCCTTGAACTCCTGGAGTATAACCTTCTCTTGCCATATAACCTGGAAGACTTTAGTCAATTTTTGTATGAGCAGTGAACCCTCTGCCTTGTAAATCTCAGTTGGAATAGAATCAGCACCAGACACTTTGCCCCACTAGAGGATCCTAATGGCATTCAAAACCTCTTCTTCAGTTGGAAGTTTGGTGAGAGGGAGAGTAACTTCAACCTGAGGTATATGGTCAGTGGCTTCAGTATTGATTTATGATAGTCTATTATGAACAATATGGATGTGCTCAGCCCATCTCTCCAGGATCATGTCCCTATCACTAATCAACGTGGCTCCATCAGCACTAAGTGACTTGCACCATTGTCTTTGACCCAGAAATTGCCTTCAGGGCCTCATAAAAGCACTTTGGATTGTTACTATCAGCATAAAAACTGAATTTCATCTGCCTTCTTATTAAAACAAGAATCTTGCAGATCTCTAAGCTTTATTTGCACTTTACTTTTGAAGGAGTTAAATGCTGCTTTCTTTTTATGTTTATTTTTTACTTTTTAAATTTTTTTGTTGAAAAGTTTTATCAGTAAATCTTACAACATTGTGGAGCATTTGAGTCCATAATTATGAACTTGATGCTTTCCCATTTTTTGTTTTTGTTTTTATAATCATATTAAACATGAGTCATGTTGTGAAAGAATCAGAACAAAATGGAAAAATCAAGAGAAAGAAAAAACAAAACAAAAATGGAGAAAATGGTATGTTTCTATCTGCATTCAGATTCCATAGCTTTTTCTCTGGATGCAGATAACATTTTCCATCATGAGTCTTTTGGAATTGTCTTAGGTCATTGTATTGCTGAGAAGAGCCAAGTCTATCAAAGTCAGTCACTGAATAATGTTGATGTTACTGTGTACAATGTTCCCCTGATTCTGCTCATTTCACCCAGCATCAGTTCATGTAAGTCTTTCAAGGTTTTTCTGAAATGCATTTGCTCACCGTTTCTTATAGCACATATTCAATTACATTCAGATACCACAACTTGTTTAGTCATTTCCCAATTGATGGAAGTTCCCTTGATCTCCAATTCTCGGCCACCACAAAAAGAACTGCTATAAATATTTTTGAACATGTGGGTCCTTTTCCATTTTTTATTATCTCTTTGGGATACAGATATAGAAGCAGTATTGCTGGGTCAAAGGGTATGCACAGTTTTATAGTCCTTTGGGCATAGTTCCAAATTGCTCTCCAGAGTGGTAGGATCAGTTCACAACTCTACCAACAATACATTAGTGTTCCAATTTTCCCACATCTTCTCCAACATTTATCATTTTCTTTTTTTGTCACATAAGCCAATCTGATAGGTGTAAGGTGGTACCTGAGTTGTTTTAATTTGCATTTCTCTAACCAATAGTGATTTAGAATGTATTTTCATATGACTATAGATAGCTTTAATTTCTTCCTCTGAAAACTGCTTGTTCATATCCTTTGACTTAAATGCTGTTTCCTTAGGGAAGGATGAATTATTCAACTGATGAATCCTGTGGAGCTCTAATTTTTCATCTATCAACTTCTGAATTTTTGTCAAATGAATCTTGATGTTTGTGAGTGTTCGGACCCAGATGAGTAAATGCACCACTGTACACCAAATCTCTGAAATCTGCCCACTCCTTTTCTGCTCCACTGGTGCCAATTATGTGCTTTCCTTCTAAGTTAGCAATGAACTGTTCCTGCTCTGAGAAGCATTCTAATCTACTGACATTAAATCTCCTACTGATTGTCTGGCCTTGGAGCTGCTACTTCTGTTGAATGCAAATAATTTTCTTGGAGAAGATAAATCTATGATCAGTCCAGCATGCAGTGCCACACATCACCTTTGTCATTTTTATGTCCTGTCTGTCTCTTCTTCTTACAACGAAATAGTCTATTAAATGCCAATGTTTGCTGCAAGGATGCATCCATGAAGTTTTATTGTATTTAGGTAAATGGAAGTTGGTGTTGGTGATGAGAAGGCCATGAGATGCATAAGTCTTTGGTAGTAAGTGACTATTTCCAACTCCTTTCCTCCCAACTCCCTGACATATCTGGTGATCTGTGCCTCCTCTTGAATTACAATCACCCAGGAATTAAAAACTTGTCTTCTTTTAGCACACTGATGATGAGGATCTCCAGGTCTAAAATTTTTCTTTGACCTCATCAGGGTTTACCATGGTGGGAGCATATGCACTGATAATGGTGACATAGCACTTTCCTGCAAGTGGCAATGACATTGTCAAGAGTCTGTCATTTACTCCTTTTGGTAGGCATACAAGCTTGTTGAGTGGATTAGTTTTGACTGCAAAACTTTCACCAACTTCATGGCACTCCCCTTCACTGAGGCCACTCCAGAAAAACATGCATCCTGCTCCAGCTTTGGTCACCTGGCTTTTATTTGCCAGTCTTGTTTCATTCAGGGAAGCCTTTGAATGCAATACCTCCTGAACTTTCTTGCTATAAGAGTTGTTTGTCTCTCAGGTCTACTGGATTATGTGTTTCCCATAAGCATGCATGCATTTCATGTACTGATGGTGAGTGGAATCATCTTTACAGAAGTTTTTGTACATTTCTTTTGTTTTGATCAAAGGATGGGATTCCCTCCTGCTGAGGTAACCAGGTCAGGATTTGGTAAAGGAGACAATTTTTAGGATACCTTTTCTATCTTCTTCCTCACACTAGGAGCTGAGCAATATGGTCCTTAAAGGCAGCTCAGACACCCCGAGAGCTGCCATATCCCACTGCCTGCTGCTTACAATGAGAAGATAACCCTATGGCCTGGGCCACCTGTGTGCAGGGTTATGATTACAGCTTTCAGTGTATCTGTGCCTGCTACTTTGTCACATACTTGTCACCACAGGATGTTGAGATAGGTTAAAATGGTGTGGATGATGTCTTTTGCTTTGTGCTTAAATTGGATTTGGTGAGGTAGTTGTGAGAAGTTGTCAACTTCACTCTGTCTTCCAGAGTCATCAAAGTCCAGTGGCAAGACAGTCAAGATGACTGGTGATGCCTTGGGGTGCAGTACATTATTTTGATGTCTGACCAAGCTCTAAGTGCTTCACAGTGCCTACTTCAGCCTACTTCATGGCTGTTGGAATGAATTGTTCTCATCTACCCATTCCACTACAGGGGGTCATCATATGCTTGGGGTAGACCACTCCTAACTCACTGAAGGATTTGAGACATCTCAGTCAATCTCAATTTGGTTTATCCTGTCTGATAACACAATTTTCTGAGATATAGCCACTGTGTACGCTACACCTTCTTAGAGTCACAGGTGAGAGTTCAGTGGATCAGGTAGACATCAAAGGTGGAAAGCAGCCCAGAAAAGGGTCCAACACCAGAGGTACTGCACTGGTCTTCCCTGAACACACCTTACATTCCAATAGAACAATAACAAAAAGTTGCAGCTAATTAGCAATTATCATGATCATGAGATAAGAGAATGTACCTCCCTTCTATTCGTAGCAAAGGTGGCAAACTCTAGGTGTGAAACATTGGGTATACTGATGGACTGTATTGATGTTTTGGTTTAGTCAATAGACATTTATTAAGTGGCAGGCACTTTGCTAAGTTCTGGGAATACAATCACAAAAAGAACTTACTTTCTATTGGGGAAGACAAAACACAAAAGGAAGCTCACAAGTGAAGGAGGAAAAGATTGAGGTTGGGGTGGGAAAAGGAAAAGAAAAAGATACCGAATGCAGGGGAAATGGTCAGTCAAAGAAGTCCCAAAGTAGTGCAGCCACATGAGTAGTGAAGAGATATCTGAGCTGAGCTTTCTCCTTAGTTTGGCTGAAATGTTTCCCCACACTCCTCTTTCTCTGGTGTGTATCTCTTTTCTATTCTTTGTTTACAAGAGATGGTTTGCTGGGTGGGATGGAGGGAGGCTACATCTGAAGTAAAGGTGATATAACAGCAAACTATCAATAACAGTAAAAAATACACATAGCTGTAAATATTTTGGAATACCCAAGACCTTTCTTTCTGCTTTGACTTTCTTGGGATATATGCATAGTAATGAGATTTCTCAATTAGGAGGAAGAAAAATTCAGTGACTTTTTTGGTACAATTACTAATTATTTTCCAGGATGGTTGAATCATTTTACAATTCAAAAAAAAGTGTATTAATATACCTGTCTTCCCACAACCTCTTTAAAATGAACTGGTTCTGTCTTGTCATTTTTTTTTTTTGCCAATAGGCTTGAGTATGAAGGAAAAACTCACTTTTAGCTTTTATTTCTCTTATTAATATTTCATAGTATTTTTTCTCCTACCTGTTGATAGTTTGAATTTCTTTAGAAAATTGTTCGAATCATTGACCACTCATCTATTGGAGAATAACTTTAGGGTTATGTATTTCAGTTCCTTATATATTTGGATACCAGACTTTTATGAAAGGTATTGATGGAAATATTTTTTCTCATTACAAAGTCTCTCTTCTTACTCTAGCCACATTGATTTTGCTTGTGTAACAGAGCACTGGAGACAAAGATCACTTGAAATCAGAATTCCGCAGTGTTCTCCCCTTTTTCAACTTGGCCCTCTGGGAAGCTGCTCTAACTGTAATTGACTAGGGTCAGCTGGTGACTCTTATGCTAACTTTCCCATCCTGAAGGGAAGGAAGGAGGGGAGCCACAACTCATGTGCCATAACCAGTTTTTGGTGGCAAAACTTCTTGTCTCTTGTCCCTTTGGTTGGGGTTGTGCCCTTGATTCTCTAGGTTGTCATGCACAACCCTCCTCCTTGCTCATGCTCTCCCCTTAACCCCTTCTGTATGATGGGGCTGTGGCTTCCACCCTTTCTTTCCCTTAGGATAGGAAAGTTACCTGTCCATAGTCTTTCTTACTCCATTCCGTCACAGGGTTAAAGCATTTCCCAAGAAAGTTAATCTGGGATGTGGGGGTTTTGTCTGCTTATGTACATTGTCTCCCTCATTGTTCTATTTGTTCAAAAGTTTTTTTAAATTTCAAAATAAAAATTGTCTATTTTATCTTTTATGATCATCTCTAACCCTTGTTTGGTTCAGAATTCTCACTCTAATCATAGATCTGAAGGAAACATCTTTCTGTTCTCCTATAATTAAATTATAAAATATATTTATAAATATAAATATATGATATTTATATTCTTACATAATATATTTAATATAAATACAAAATACATTTGTAAATTAATTATAATTTATAATTAAATTATAAAATAATTAAATATGTTTATAATGTCTCTATATACACGTGCACACATGCATGTGTGTATGTGTGATATGTGACCTTTCATATTTAAGTTGAGTAGTCATTTGCAATATCCAGTAGGAAGGGTCATATGGACTGAACTTTGAAAGAATCCAGAAATTAAAAAAAGCAAAAGTGAGTTGGAAGGGCATTTCAAGCATGAGGAAAAGCCTGTGCAAAGGTTTGGAGGTTGGAAATAAGATACCAAGGTTGGAGAACATTAAATAATCCAGTTTGGAGGGAGGGTAGAGTGTGTGAAGGAAAGCAAGGTGAACTAAGTCTGCAAAGGTAATCTATTATCAGAAAGTGGAGAGCTTTAGTAACCAGAAGGGGGATTCTGTAATTTATTGCACTGGCCATAAAAAATTCCTAAAGGTTTTTGAGTAGGGGAATGACATAGTTGGTGCTGTGCCTTGGGAAGTTTGTTTTTAGCAGCTGTGTCTTCAATTGGCAAGGATTGACACAATATCCAGGAAGATCAATTAAGAGGTTATTAAAAGTGTGCAATAGTCTAGGAAAGAAATAAGCAAAGTCTGAGCTATGGTGGTGGTGGTGATGTGAATGGAAAGAAAAGAAAAAAAAACAACCCAAAAGATATTGTTGAGTGAGAACTGACAGGACTTGGCAAGTAATTAGATATATAGTTACTGAGAGAAAGGAAGATTGAAAGGTGATTTTTATGTTTTGAGCCTGGATGACTTGGAAGATGGTGGTTCAATCAACAGGATGAGGGGAAATTAGAAGAGAGGCAGGAAAAATTCAATTCAATTTAACCAATATATTAATTAAATGCCTTCTATGTGTAAGGCATATGTGTCAAGTTTTAGGTGCTAGTGAGAAATCCTGGAATGTTGTCTTCCCAGCAGTTGAAAAAGAGCACTGATGTTTAGGGGAGAGATGAAGACTGCATGTATACATTTAGGAGTCACATATGTAGAGTTGATGAAGAGACTATAGAGAGAAGAGTGCAGGACTGAACCTTGGGGAACACCCTTGTTAAAGAGTGTGAGATGAATGAGTGCTTAGCAGATGGTACTGAAGAACAGGGATCAGACACATGGAATGAGAAAAAAGAAAGAGCAGGGTCGGGGAAACCAAAGAAGGAGAAAGTCTTTTAAAAGGAGGGGTGGACAATAATGTCAAAACCCCAGGTTGGTCAAGGATGATGAAGACTGAAAAAGGCCATCAAATTTAGCTAGTAAGTAATCACCAAATTTGTAAAATCTTGTGAATTTCTCTTTTACCTCTGGAGATACCCAGGAAGATGCCCAGTTTCTTTGTTTTTAATGTCATCTACGGTCAGCTGCTTCCATACTTCTCTGCAGGGAAGAAGCTAAGCTCAGCACTGCTGTCTTCTCCTTTCTAGAATAACCTTTACTGGGTGTTCTCTCACTTGAAAGCACTTGTGGATTCAGATCATTTTTGCCTTGAGGACTGGGGTGGGGAACCTGTAGCCTCCAGGCCATGTGTGGCCTTCTAGGTCCTCAGATGTAGCCCTCTGACTCCTGTTTGAGAATAAGCAGCAGCTTCTTTCTCACAGGATCCTGCTCCTTCTTCAGGAAGAGCCTAATATTTATGCTTTAATTTCACAGAAATCCTTTTATTTCTTTCTCCACTCTGACACATTTTTCTACCCTCTCCACCCCAACCTCCAGTCTCTAACTCTCCAGATACTTTTTCTTCTTAGTTTTGCATTGAAACTCTTCCTTTATTTTATTTATTCATTTGTTCGTTTGTTTGCTTATTTATTTAATTCTCCCTGAAAAACTAAACAGTGAAGTATTTCTTAAACTTCACTCCACTCTCTTTTGGAGAGAGATTAGCCTGGACTTTGAACATAGATAGCAAGTCATTACTTGACTATGGCAGCAAGACAAACATTGCACACGGTGTAGGTCACTGCCAAGTTCTCTCTTGTCCTCCTCTAGCTCCTCCTTCTTTCTTTTCTTCTCAAATCCTTTTCCCCTTCCCTTCTATTCCCCTTTCTTTGAATTTTCCTCAAGCTCTCCCAAATTTTCCCTCTCTAAATTTCATTCTTTTGCCTTCTGCACAATTCCCAAGCTTTTCAAATGTCCTTCTTGACATTTTTTCTTCTCTTTATTCTTCACCTTCAGTGTATCTCTTCATTCTACTGAATGTAAGTGGAATAATTCTGCCCTCTGGGACCAGACAGAACAAATCTAATCCCTCTGCTACGCAACAACCCTATGTATTGCTTTCATTTCCCCTCCCCTGGGCTGTCAACATCATTATCATCATCTTCTTCATCACCATCATCATTTTCTTCTCCTCCTCTTTTTCTTCTTCTTCTCTTCCTTTTCCTTCTCCCCTTTCTCTTTTTTCTGTTCATTTTTCAATCTTTCAAAGTTCACCAACAGTGGCTCAACAACCACATCTGTCAGAATGTAATTCATTTGTGGTAAGTGACTTGGACTCATCAAGAGCAAGTCGATGTTCTCTTGTTACTTTCTTACTTGTCATGAATTTCAATTCCCTGTGGATCATTATTCTTTTTTTAAAAATATTTATTTATTTTTAGTTTTCAACATTCATTTCCACAAAATTTTGAGTTCCAAATTTTCTCCCCATCTCTCCCCTCCCCTTGCCCCATAATGCCTTGCATTCTGATTACTCCTTCCCTCAATATATCCTCCCTTCTATCACTCCCCTCCCTTCCCTTATCCCCATCTTCTCTCTTTTCTTGTAGGGCAAGATAGATTTCTATATCCCATTACCTGTATTTCTTATATCCCAGTTGTGTGCAAAAACAATTCTCAACGTTCATTCCTAAAACTTGGAGTTCCAACTTCTCTCCCTTTATCCCTCCCCATCTATCCCCTCTGAGAAGGCAAGCAATTCAATATAGGCTATATATGTTTAGTTTTGCAAAAGACTTTCATGATAGTCATGTTGTGTAAGACTAACTCTATTTCCCTCCATCCTATTCTGCCCACATTTATTCTATTCTCTCTTTTGACCTTGTCCCTCCCCAAAAGTGTTTACTTCTAATTACTCCCTCCTCCCATTTGCCCTCCCTTCTATCATCCTCCCTATCCCACTTGTCCCCTTCTCCCCTATTTTCCTGTTGTGTAAGATAGATTTTCATACCAAATTGAGTGATCATGTTATTCCCTTCTTAAGCCACATGTGAAGAGAATGAACTTCATTTTTTCCCTCTTACTTCCTCCCTTTTCTCCTCCATTGAAAAAAGCTTTTTCTTGCCTCTTTTATAAGAGATACTTTGCCTCATTTCATTTCTCCCTTTCTCCTCCCAATATATTCCTCTCTAACCCCTTAATTTTGTTTTTTAGATATCATCCCTTATTCAACTCACCTTGTGCTCTCTGTCTATATCTCTCTCTATATGCATACATATGTATATGTATATATATATACACACACACACGTGTGTGTGTGTGTGTGTGTGTGTGTGTGTATAATCCCTCTAACTGCCCAAATACTGAGAAAAGTCTCAAGAGTTACAAATATTGTCTTTCCATGTAGGAATGTAAACAGCTCAACTTTAGAAAGTCCTTTATGATTTCTCTTTCTTGTTTCTTTTCATGCTTCTCTTCATTCTTGTGTTTGAAAGTCAGATTTTCTATTCAATTCTGATCTTTTTCATCAAGAATGCTTGAAAGTCCTCTATTTCATTGAATGAATGACCATTTATTCCCCCTGAAGTATTATACTCAGTTTTACTGGGTAGGTGATTCTTGGTTTTAATCCTAGTTCTTTTGACTTCTGTAATATCATATTCTAAGCCCTTCAATCCCTTAGTGTAGAAGCTACTAGATCTTGTGTTATCCTGATTGTATTTCCACAGTGCTCGAATTGTTTATTTCTAGCTGCTTGCAATATTTTTCTCCTTGACCTGGGAACTCTGGAATTTGGCTACTAGGAGTTTCCTAGGAGTTTCTCTTTTCAGATCTCTTTCAGGTGGTATTTGGTGGATTCTTTCAATATTTATTTCACCCTCTGGTTCTAGAATATCAAGGCAGTTTTCCTTGATAATTTCATGAAAGATGATGTCTAGGCTCTTTTTTTTTGATCATGACTTTCAGGTACTCCCACAATTTTTAAATTGCCTCTCTTGAATCTATTTTCCAGGTCAGTTGTTTTTCCAATGAGATATTTTATATTATCTTCCATTTTTTCATTCTTTTGGTTTTGTTTTGTAATTTCTTGGTTTCTTATGAAGTCATTACCTTCCATCTGCTTCATTCTAATTTTTAAAGAACTATTTTCTTCAATGATCTTTTGAACTTCCTTTTCCATGTGGCTAATTTTGCTTTTTAAAGCCTTTTTCTCCTCATTGACTTTTTTGACCTCTTTTGCAAATCGAATGAGCCTATTTTTCAAGGTGTTATTTTCTTCAGAATTTTTTGGGTCTCCTTTAGCAAGTTGTTGACTCTCTTTTCATGATTTTCTTGCATCACTCTCATTTCCCTTCCCAATTTTTCCTCCACCTCTCTTACTTGATTTTCAAAATCCTTTTTGAACTCTTCCCTGGCCTGAGATCATTTCATATTTATTTTGGAAGTTTTGGAGGCAGAGTACTCTCAGGGGTATGCATTGTTCTTCCTCATACAAAAGGATGGAAGAAAATACCTGTTCACCAAGAAAGTAACCTTCTATAGTTTTATTTTTCCCCCATTTTGGGGCATTTTCCCAGACAGTTACTTGACTTTTGAGTCCATTGTCAAGAGGAGGGTATACTCTGGGGTCCTGTAAGTTCTCAATTCCTCTAAGGTGGCACAATCAAAGGAGAGGAGCTAACTCCTCTCTTGGCCTGTGCACTGGTCTGGAAGCAACCCAAACCTTTTCTGCCCAGAATCTGGGAGTAGTGGAATTCCCTTTCCACAACTGCCTCCAGTTCCACCAGGCCACTGCTCCTTCTCACCCCAGGGCCATGCTGAAGACTGAGATTCAGATCAGCTGCTCAGTTTCCCCAAGGGCTGTAGGTGGAGGGCTCCAAAAATGGATGCTACTGCAGTGGTCCAGACTGTGCTCCCCTCTCCTGGGTGAAGGAGCCCTCCCACTGACCTTTGAAGATGTCTGTGGCATTTGTGGGTTCAGCGATGTGGGAACTGCTGCTTCTGGTGGCTCCCTGAAGCCTGTTTGGGGTCCTGTTCCACTCTACACCTGGTGCGATAGACCCTTCCTGTCAGCCTTCCAAGCTATCCTTGGCTGGAAATCTCCTTCACTCTGTTGTTTTGTGGCTTCTGCTACTCTAGAATTTGTTGAGAGTCATTTTTTACAGGTATTTTCTGGGTTATGTTGAGGAGCTTCTATAGGTCCATCTTTCTACTTTGCTATCTTGGCTCTGCCCCCAGATCATTATTCTTTTGTCCTTTCTAATCCGAATTCCATTCTTTTGACAAAAAAAAAAACAGACAAGATAAAAAATGAGTAACTAGATTTGTCTTCTGTTATTGTCATCTGATCTTCCTTAAGCAGTAGTCTTATTCATTCTTAATAATCATTTTCCCTTCAACATAGCTGAAAAAATTAAAACTTTCATATCTCTTCTAGATATTCTTAGCAGCCCCAGTCACCTCTTACTTGACTGAGAAAATTGAGGCTATACCTCATGGACTTGTGGATCTCCCTTATTTTATGTCTTGCAACCTCTCTACAACTTAACTCATTGTCTTCTACTTTCCTTAACTCTCAGAGGTGGCCCTTCTGTTTTCCAAGGCATCCCTTCTACTTGTTCCCATGACCTCATTCTCTTTCATTGACTTCAGTGTCTTACCCAACCAATCATACTCTCTTATATATCTTTAATATCTTTCCATTTTCTGGCTCCTTCCCCATAGCCTACACATACCCTTAAGTCTCCACTGTCTTTTATTTTTAAAATTATGGGTATTTTTTTCAATCAGCAAAAATATGCCTTTTAACCCTCCCAGTCTAACCTCACCTCCTTGAGAACTAAAGAAAAAAAACAACCCTGTTATAAGCATGACAGTCGAAACAAATTTCTACATTGGCTATGTCTAGAAGAGATTGTCTTATTCTGCTCTCTGAATGCTTCACCTTTTTATTAGGAGGTGAGTGGAATATTTCATCATTAATCCTCTGGAGTCCTAGATGGTCATTATACTGATCAGAGTTCCTAACTCTCCCAGAGCTGTTTATCTTTACTAATTGCTGTTCTTATATAAATTGTTCTGTTTGTGTTCACTTTATTCAACTTCAGATCATGCAAGTCTTCCAAGTTTCTCTGAAATAATCTGTTTTATCATTTCTTACAACGCAATAGTATTTCATCACATTTATGTACCATAACTTGTTCAGTCGTACACCAATTTGTGGTCACCCCTTCATTCCCATTCTTTGCTATATCAAAAAGAACTATAAATATTTTTGTACATTTTTAGAGTTTGTTTTGCTTAAGACTAATTCCTCTTTTAATATACCTTCTAATTCTACTCTTTCTCTTCTTTCCCTTCTATTTTCCTGTTGAATTAAATAAATTTATGTATAACTCTCTCTACCCCCCTCATCCCACCCTCCCCATGTATGTGTGTGTTTTCTTCCATCCTTTAACCAGTTCAAATGAGAGTGAGGTTGAAGTGTCAGCTGCTCCACTCACCCTCTCCTTCTTGTTTATGTTGATGTGTACTTGGACACTCTAATTATATGAGACACTTTCCCTTAACCTTCCTTTACTTTCTGCCGACTTCACTCCCAATGTATTTCTCTTCCATTTCCTTTCTATTCTTCTGTTAAGATCATCATCCACTTCCAGGCTTTTTGTATTTAGAGTCTCTCTATGACCCCCTGATAATAACAGAGTTCAGAGGGGACACATATCTCATCTTCCTATATTAGAATGTAAACAGTTAATCCTTACTTAGTAAGGATAAACTTGTTAGTTCATGCTTATCATTTTATATTTCTCCTCACTCCTTTCTTTGAACTTCAAAATTTCTATGCAGCTCCAGTCTTTTCACCACAAATGCTTGAAAGCTCTCTCTTTCATTAAAGATCCATTTTCCCCCTATAGCATTATACTCAGATTTTTTTTCTGTGTAAAAGTTAATCTTAGCTATAAACTCATATCCTTTGGGCAAAGACAGCTGATGGCATAGTGGAGAGAGCACTAGGTTTGGAGTTAGGAAGACCTTCACCTTCACCTTCATTCAAATTTAGCTACATAATAATGATGTTGGGCTTCATCCATTGCATCCTTCTTTCCTTCCTTCCCTCCTTCCTTCCTTCTTTTCTTTCTTCCTTCCTTCCTTTTCACAGTTTCCTTGCCCATGTCTTCACTCTGGAATTGATGCTAGGGCTGGGCTCTGTCACACATCTGGGAGGATGTCTAGGCTGGTCACATTACTTCTTTCTTGGGGTTATTGAGTGTTAACATTTTTCCAGGTTCTGGGGGACAGACTGCAAACTTTCAGTACACCCAGAGAGGTTTGATCTGGGCAAAGTCTGATTGTAGACTAACTACCTTGTCTGATCCCTGCAAGTTCTCGACCTGGGTTTTGGTCAAAACAACGATAGAATGCTGTTGGACTTAGCCCTATCAGCCAGCTAGGATATTCTACTGTTTCAGACTGGCAGAACTTCAGGCTCCTTTTTGGTCTTGGAATCCTACCCTGGTCATCCCTCTGTAGGCTGGATTAGATGCTGCATTTGAGAACTTGCTCTGCTTCTGAGGTCTGTGCCAAAGCATTGCTGCTTGCTTCTGAACTTCCTTCTTTTTCTGGTACAATACACAAGACCTCCCAACTGGGAAGACTCCCCTCTAAGATGATCTTCTTGGTCCTCCTTGAATCTGTGACCCAGAACTGACTAGTGAGTTGGCAATTTTCCCTCCTCAAATTGCACCCAGTATGGGCCAGAGGGTATTCTGGTATGAGTAAAGGACCTTTTCTTGGCCTGATGCATAGCTTCTCCTCAGAGACTGCTGTACCTTAGGTAGTGTGCTCCTGGATCTACCTCAGCTCCACTGTCAGCACACCTCTCCGTCTCTCTGTGCTGACCTGGGTTGGATAAAGGATTCACTATGACTTTTTTCTGGATTTCTCCATCAGGATTTGACCTATGTTATTTAGATATTTTTGAAGGAGTCATGGGTGGGAACTCAGCTGCATTGTTTCCTCTACTCTGCCATCTTGATTTCTAGTTTTACCTTACCTTTATTTTTTTTTGCAAGGCAATCAGGGTTAAGTGACTTGCCCAGGGTTATACAGCTAGTAAGTTTCAAGTGTCTGAGACCAGATTTGAACTCAGGTCCTGCTGACTCCAGGGCTGGTGCTCTATCCACTGTCCCACCTAGTTGCTCCTCTACCTTATCTTTAAAACAATGACAGCAACAAACTACACTGTCCAAAAGAAATGACGAAAGGACCAGTTTCAGAGAAACCTGGGAAGACTTGAATGAACTTAATGAAATGAGCAGAATCAGGATAGCAGGATAGCAATCCATAGAATAGCAAAAACTTTGCAAAAACAAACAACCTGAAAACATCATTCAATATGATGACAAGCCAGGCTTTCAGGTGATGGAATCAAGGCACAGAATATAATATTTATTTTTTGGACATGACCAAAACAAATTTGTTTTGCTTGACTGTGCAAATTTGTCACAAGGATCTTCTTTTTCTTTTTAGCAGAAAGTAAAGAGAAAAAGAAAAAATAGGCTTTAACTAACTGAAAATATAAATTCATCTAAATTTTTTTTTACTGGATTCTGCTGCTCTGCTCAATCTATCATACTAAAACTCTCTTCTCTTTTTTTGTTAATTCACTACTACAAGTAGCTGACAGCTTTCTGCTTCTATGTGCTTACCATTAGCTTCCCACCTCCTTGTAGTCTAGCTTCTGACCCCAAATCAACTGAAACTGTTTTCTTAAAGTTTACCAAGGTTAAAGACACTATTTAAAGGGGTTTATTATGTACACAATTGTACACTGGAATCGAGACAGTTACATTGATATTTTGGAACTGGTTTGATTCTTAAACTAAATATAGATGATGAGAAACAACATCATAAGTGAACAACTTGGTTTATTTTATATTCTAATGTTTGGGTTTTTGCTTATTCCATTTGGGTTTGCGTTGGCTGGCAAATATTGTGTTTTATTTTTAACTCCATACTATGAATGCCAGAGAATTTGCCTTTACCAAAAATTATTCTTTAAGATGCAGCATCATGAAATAGGATGGCATAATAGAGTTTAATAAAATAATATTTTTTTCATCTGTTTGATAATTTGAACTTGTACTGTTTTCTATCATATATTTTCAGTAGAATTCTGTTATATTATGTAAGCCCAGGCAATGTTGGGTAGGTTGGTTCCATTTCTTGAGATCCATTTCCAAAACTATCTGGAATATTTTGTGCTTCCAATGGTTCCTTTGTGGATTTGAGTCTCTCATAAAACTTGTTATGTTTCTCATTTGGGTTCTTCCCACTTTCTGCTTCCAACTCTCTATTTGACAAAAACTGCTGGGAAAACTGGAAAGCAATCTGGCAGACTTTAGGCATAGACCAATGTCTCTCCCTGTATCCCAAGATAAACTCCATATGGATACATGAAACATAAAAGGTGACATCATCAATAAGGTAGGGGAGCAAGGAAGAAATTACTTTTCATTTCAAAGGATGAGGAGAGAATTCATAATCAAACATTGGACAGAAAGGATCAAAGAAGATAGAATGGACAATTTTGATTACATAAAATTAAAACAATGTTGCAAAAACAAAACCAGTGCAGTTGTAGTAAAGAACTGATTCAAATTCATAAAAGCAAGAGCCATTCCCCAAAAGACAAATGGTCAAAAGATATGAACAGAAAGTTTTTAAAAGAAGAAATTCAAACAATCAACAATCATATGAAAAAATGCTTCAAATCACTAATAATTAGAGAAATATAAAATGAAGCAACTCTATTTCACCCCACTCAGATTAGCAAAGATGACAAAAATGGAAATTACAAATTTTGGAAGATGGAGTTTTGAATTAGTATAACCATTCCAGAATGAAATTTGGAACTATGTGTCCCCCAAATCAATAAACTATACATTCTCTCAGACCCAGTGATACCATTACTATGCTTCTACCCCAAAAAGGTCAAAAAAAGAAGAAAAGGTCAATATGAACAAAAATGTTTACGGTAGATCTTTTTGTAATAGCAAAAAACTGGAAACTAAGGAGATATCTTCCTATTGAGGAATGATTAAACAAATGATGATACATGAATGCAATGGAGTAATTTTGCATCATAAGATAGGATAATTTGCATACTGAGAAGACTTGGATGAACTGATGCTAGTGAAATGGTAACTTTACAAAAAAAAAGTGAGCCATGAGGGGATCTGCATTATTTGACTATGAATATTTCTTAGGATAATTTTTCTTTTTAAAATGTTTAATAGGAAAAAACAATAGAAAAACAAGTTTTTCTTTCAAAATGAAGTCCACTTCTGGTGAAGTGTTTTGTCCAACTGTTGGGTAAAGTACTTGTTCACTGTAGATCTCAGTAATTTGTTTTTGGATAATTTCTTCAATAGAAAATTTAAGGTAGCATTTATGATGCTTCTGAAATGTTCTTGTGGGGATGGGGTTTCCTGATGATAGCTGATGCAGTTCTCTGTCACTTAGGTGGCCCTACAGTCTGGGAAAAGGATTGGGGGATCTTTATTCCTGGGGAGGAGCAATAGGCAGTAGTCCAGTGGTGGATGGACAATTGAGAACCACCAAAGCTCTTCTTTTTCTTACTAGAATTTTATTTTTTTTTTGTTATGTGGAGTAGACTAGTTGGATGTAGCTTATAGTATTCCAATTTTTTTGGCAATATCCAAAGCATTATGGTCTGAGATGAATTGGATATCAGTCTTCTTCTCTCTATCAGGCCAGATCAGTGTGTTGACCCTGACCAGATCAATGACATACAGCATTTTTTTTTTTTACCACCTGCCTGATTTGATGTTTTTTAGTTTTGACATTCACAATGAAATTCAGGATGTTGATGTCTTCATTCTCATAGTGGATTCAGTGTTCAAGGAAAACTTTACATGCCATAATGATCAAGCTTGTTTCTCCTAGAGGCACTTGTATGAGCATATTTGGGTTTTCTTCAAAGCCAAAGTGTCTTGGATCACCAGAAAGTGTGGGACATTTGCATCTTCTTTTTTGTGGCTATGGATACCCTTCAACACTGCTTTCTTGGCTTTAGCAACAGCTAGACTGGTAGGTGAGCCCTAAGTTTGGTTAACCTCAGGCATGAATTCACACCTAAGTAGAACATGTTATTCATTTCCTGCTTTTTCTTTCATTCTTTCCCCTTTCCTTACATTTAGAAGGAGCAGAGGTTTTTTTTTTAAAGCTCAACATTCCCTATTTTTCGTGTCTCCCATTTCTAATGATGGTTGGTAAGTCTGATTCTCTTTATATAAGTGTGTTTTCATTATCTGTAGGCATCTTGTTATCAGTCTTGAGGGATTTCTTACACTTTACAGAGCACATAACCTGGAATCTTCCAGTTTTTGGGGGTGTGGGGGTTTGCAGGAGGCAAAAGAACCCACTTCCCTATACATATTTTTTTTGGAAGGGGGAAGGCAAGGCAATTGGGTTAAGTGACTTGCCCAAGGTCACACAGCTATTAAGTGTCAAGTATCTGAGGCTGGATTTGAACTTAGGTCCTCCTGACTCCAGAGCTCCAGACCACCTAGCTGTCCCCAAGCTATGTATTTTTATGAATTATTCCATAACTCTCTCGGTAAACAAAACCTTAAAACTTGAACTCAGGATTCACTTGGATTTTCCCTAGAGGAGAGATTGTTAACTCTGTGTGTGTGTGTGTGTGTGTGTGTGTGATGGACCTGTTTGCCAGTCTGATGAAACCCCTTCTCAGAGTAATATTTATAAATGCATAAAATAAAACACATAGAATTGCAAAGAAAACAAATTATGTTGAAATAAAGTTATTAAAAACATTTCTTTTTTTTTTTTTTAAATTTATTTATTTATTTATTTATTTGACTTTTTACATTCATTTTCACAAATTTTTGGGTTCCAAATTTTCTCCCCTTTTCTCCCCTCCTCCCACCCCAATACCCCAAGTAATCTAATTTTCCCTATCTCCAATCTGTCCTCTCTTCTGTCATCCCTCCCTTCCCTTGTTTCCATCTTCTCTTTTCTCCTGTAGGGCCAGATGACTTTCTATTCCTCATTAACTGTATGTCTTCTTTCCTAGTTGCAACAACAATACTAAACAATTGTTCCTAAAACTTTGAGTTCCAAATTCTCCCCATCCCTCCCTCCCCACCCATTCCCTTTGGTACGGCAGGCAATTCATTATAGGCCATATCTGTGTAGCTTTGCAAATGACCTTCCTGATAGTCGTGTTGTGTAAGAAAAACTGAATTACCATCCCTCCTAACCTGCCCCTCATTGTTTCTCTTCTGTCTTTTGATCCTGTCCCTCCCCAAGTGTTGACTTTCAATTACTCCCTCCTCCCTTTGCCCTCCTTTCCATCATCCCCCCCTCCCGCAATATCTCCTTCTTCCCCGCTTTCTTATACTGTAAGATAGGTTTTCATATCAAAATGAGTGTGCATTTCACTCCTTCGTTTAGTCAAATGTGATGAGGGTAAACTTCTTGTTTGTTTGTTTGTTTGTTTGTTTGTTTGTTTTTCCTCAGCTCTCCTCTTTTTCCCTCCACTAAAAAAATCTCCTACTTGCCTCTTAAATGACATATAGTTACCCTGTTCCATTTCCCCCTCTTTCCTCTCACTACATTTCTCTCTCACCATTTACCTTAATTTCTTTTAAGGTATGGTCCCATCCTCAATCTGTGCTCTCTGTCTCTGTATGTGAATGCATGTGTGTATGTGTGTGCATGTGTGTACATGTGTATGTGTGGTCCCACCAACTACCCAGATACTGAAAAGTTTTAAGAGTTAGAAATATTGTCTGTCCCTGTAGGAATGTGAACAGTTAATTTCTGGTAAGTCCCTTAAGACTTCTCTTTGCTGTTTACTTTTTCATGCTTCTTCTCATTCTTGTGTTTGAAAGTCAAATTTTCTTTTCAGCTCTGGTCTTTTCATTAAGAATGATTGAAAGTCCTCTGTTTCATTGAAAGACCATATTTTCCCTTGAAGTATTATACTCAGTTTAGCTGGGTAGGTGATTCTTGGTTTGAGTCCTAGTTCCTTTGACTTCTGGAATACCTATTCCACGCCCTTCGATCCCTTAATGTAGAAGCTGCTAGATCTTGAGTTATCCTGATTGTATTTCCACAGTACTGGAATTGTTTCTTTCTAGCTGCTTGCAAGATTTTTTCCTTGAGCTGGGAGTTCTGGAATTTGGCCACAATGTTCCTAGGAGTTTCTCTTTTTGGATCTCTTTCAGGTGGTGATCGATGGATTCTTTCAATACTTATTTTGCCCTCTGGTTCTAGAATGTCAGGGCAGTTTTCCTTGATAATTTCATGGAAGATGATGTCTAGGCTCTTTTTTTGATCATGGCTTTCAGGTAGTCCCATAATTTTTAAATTGTCTCTCCTGGATCTATTTTCCAGGTCAGTTGTTTTTCCCATGAGATATTTCACATTCTCTTCCATTTTTTCGTTCTTTTGGTTTTGTTTGGTGATTTCTTGATTTCTCATAAAGTCATTAGACTCCATCTGTTTCATTCTAATTTTGAGAGAACTATTAAATTCAGTGAGCTTTTGAGTCTCTTTTTCCATTTGGCTCATTCTGCTTTTGAATGCATTCTTCTCCTCATTGGCTTTTTGAACCTCTTTTGCCAATTGAGTGAGCCTATTTTTCAACGTGTTAATTTCCTCAGCATTTTTTTGGGTCTCCTTTACCAAGGTATTGACCTGTTTTTCATACTCTTCTTGCATCTTTGTCATTTCTCTTCCCAGTCTTTCCTCCACCTGTCTGACTTGCTTTTCAAAATCCTTTTTAAGCTCTTCCAAGGCCTGAGCCCCCCTGACACCCCCCTGGGGTGTCTGGGGTACTGAGGCCCCCCCCTCCACGTCTTTCCCTGATGGGAAGAATACATTCTCGTCCTCGCCATCAGATCCAAAGGTCGGGATCATTTGCACTTGTTGGAAAAAACTCTCTATAGTCTTATTTTTCTTCCCTTTTCTAGGCATTTTCCCAGCCAGTTACTTGACTTCTGAGATTCCTTTCCACCTCCGCCTGGATCCGCCCACCTAGTGCTTGACCTCTGAGATTCAAATGCACTTTCCGCAGCAAGCTTTAGTTCTGGCGCAGGGGTGGGGGCAGGGCCGCCTCCCAAACTCGGTCCCTCAGGGGCTTTCTGCAGAGACTTTCAGGAACGGAGCGGGTGGGGGCGGGGTGGAGGGCCCCGCCTTCTATGCTCAGCTCCCTCAGGGGTTTTATTCAGAGGCCTTCAGTAGTAGAGCGGGGTGGGGGCAGGGCCGTCTCCCTGGCTCAGCTCCCTCAGGTTGGAAAGACCTTCAGTATTGAAGATCCTACCTGCTGCTGGGGGATTCCTGAGTCCTGGGCCGCTGCCGCCTCAGCCGCCGCCCATGCCTCTGCCTCCACCGCTTCCTGCCCCTGTCTCTGCCGCCGCTTCCTCCCGAGGGGGCCCGAGTCACGGAGATGCTCCGCTCCCCTCCCCTAGCTCAGCCTTCTTTCTCACTGACCTGTAGCTTCTGTGGGCGGAGGGACTTTCCCGGTTGCCAGAGCTTCCCCTGGAGCTTTCCTCTCTGAAGCCTGCTCAGGTCAGCTTCTCTGGGGCCGTGGCCAGGGGTGGGGGTGGGGTCCGCTTTCCGGGGCACGATGGACCCCGGGGATGGCTCTCCAGGGCTCAGTGGAATGGAAATCTCTTCCCCTATGTTTATGCACCCCCTGCAGAGATTCAGAATTTATGGGGATCTCCTTTTACCTCAATTCCATGGGTTGTGGGCTCGGAGCTCGTAAATGTGCGTCCTTCTACTCCGCCATCTTGGCTCCGCCCCCTAAAAACATTTCAATAAAAAGTTCATGGATGCCCAGTTAAAAACTCCTACTAGAAGAAGGAGCTGGTTGCCACAGTGTGACTCATCTGGAGTATGAGAAGCTAAGGTTCTCTGGAGCTAAGCTCCTTTCTGCTCTGTCCCTGGAAAAGTCCTGCCTGTGAGCCAGCCCAGTAGGTAGAGTTAAGCATAGTCTGTGAGGGTCTGAACCGTGTTCCCTTTCTAGTTTGGAGCTGAAAATAGAGTGGGCACACTCCACGCAACACACCCCCTGCCCTTCTAGCTCAACAGTGAAATCTGCTGGTCACAGCTGGCAATATAAACACATTCCATTTCTCTTCTGGGAGAAGTGTTCAGGGAAGAATAGCACTTCTGGTGTGGGGGCTTGCCGCTTCTTATCCAACTTTCATGTCCACCAGTCACCCAGCTCTCACCTGTGGTCCCAAGAAGCTATAGCATGCTCAGGAGCCCCACTGTCCAAGCAGACAGGCTAAACCAGATTGAGGGTAACCAATAGACCTTATAACCATTAGTGAGTTAGAGGGGATGTCTACCCCAAGCATGGGAAGACTTTCCCTGATGGAATGAGTGGATGGCAAGAATTTGTTCTAATGGCTATGAAGGAGGCTAAAGAAAGGGCTGAGTGTTGAGAGCTTGGTCAGGAATTGGAGATGTCAAGGTCATGCACTGCATTCAGGTCAGCTTGATTTTTGTCATGTCACTGGACTTCAAGACTCTGGAAGAAAAAGTAAGACTGACGACTTGGTGCACTTAAATCACTTAAATCCAATTCACATGAGAGTCATTGTGATATTATTAGCCCTCTTTGAAAACAAAGGATGAGCAATGACAATAGTACAAGGATTCATTAAAAACAATTAGGCCATGGTTGGACAGTAGGATTTTCCTATGTATTATTTTTTCATGCCAGACCAACCATTATAAAACAAATATTACTGTGTAAAGTACATTGAACTGTTTGGCTTATCAGCATTGCAGAACTGTGAAAATACATTGTGATTGGTCATTGGATTTAGTTGCCATTATGGCTTTGCAGGTGTTAGAAGCTTGGAATTTTTTCATGGGAATTGACCTATAGGAGAATATGATCACAGATCTAGAGGTAGAAGGGACCTCAGAGGCTCTCTAGCCCAACACCCTCATTTTACAGGCTCTGGGAGGTGAAGTTATCTACTACATGTTTTCAATGTCAGAGGAACAATTTGAATTCAGGTCCTCTGACATCAGTGCCTGTTCCATTTCTATTATACCATATGCTGCCCTAAGACCCTAGCCAGGACTACTGGTTGTGGGAGTACCTCTTAATTATGCTAATAATGATCATGTGTAGGTTTTATACTATGTTGAGACCATCATCATTACCATCATTTACATAGCACTTTCTATATACCAGGCACTGTGTTAAGCACTTTATAAATATTACCACATTTGATTTTCTCAACATAGGGGCCATTATCATTCCCATTTTGCAGTTGAAGAAGCTGAGACAAATAGAGGTTAAGTGACTTGCCTAGAGGCATACAGACAGTAAGGATGTGAGGCTGGATTTGAACTCAAGTCTTCCTGGTTTCAAGCCCAGGGCTCTATCCACTGTGCCAGCAGATTATGTTACTGTAAAGTATGGACCAGGGAATACAGCATTGGCTATGGATATGGATAAATAGTAATAATATTTTATATCCTGCCTAAAACAAGGATGGATTTTAACATTCCCAAGGAAATCACCTTTTCCTTTTTTATAAAATAAGCTTTCTCTTCTTATGAGCTTAATAAACACCAACAAACATGAGTATTTTAGCATGCAAAGAATGACAAAAATGGGGATAGCATATGAAAGTGAACATTTATGTATAGTTTATCTTCTTTTTCTGTTATATACAGCTCTTTAAGAAAAACAATAACTTTCACATAATTCCAACACTGCCCTGCTTTTCTATGTCTCCTGTTTTTTTCTTTCTTCTCTCTCTTATTTTAAAAAATAATTTATTGATGCTCTTTTCTTTCAAAAGAAATTATTGTTAATGGAGCTATTTGGGAATTAATTAGTCTCCCCCCCCTTAATGATACCCAAGATTTATCAAGATATTTTGAGGCCCTCCTGGGAAAAGACTAAATAAGGATAATGTGAGAAGTTGGCTAGCAGGCAGACCATATTCCCTAGAGCAGCTCACATAGCAGCCTCAGTGGACCATGGTGTAATGCTAATGGGCTCTGGGATAGGGGTGGCCCCAGTCAGCAAAGACGCTAAGCCCTTTTCCAAATGTTCTTCCTGGATTCTTCTTGGACTTATGGGACCATGAACATTATTGATCATGAAAAGTAAAAATAAAGAGTCTGATGTTTGGATAGCAGATGATTGTATGGGAGACATTTGTAGGAGATAGCTTTCAGTCTATGCTCAGGGATAGTTGTCCGTGGCCTGGATGAGTACAATGTATCTGGGCTATGTTGAGGTTAGGTTGAAGTTCTCTAAGGAAATATTGGTGTGAATGGTATAGATGGATATTATGGTTCTTGAATATTCAACCCCAATGTCTATCAACATTGATTGGTACCAGTTCTAGGCTGTTCAGATATCAATAGAAACAATTCCTGCACAGAGCTGGAGCCCAGTATCTAGATAACTTGACAATTCATGCTTTCAGTATGGAAGCCTACAGTCAGATAGAAGCTAACATAGACAAAGAGCATTCATTTCATAGACATTGACTCCTCTACCTCAACACTGAATCCAGAAATAGTTGGACTTGGTGATCCTTTAGTTTCTGAGAAATGGAAGGAAAAACAGTACAAGTACTGGTGTGTTTTCACTTCATGAATGGGATGCAGGGTGTGCCAAAGGAGCAAAACCCAGGATCCAGCCCAACAACTCTTTGAAAGCAACCTCAGAAAAACAGCACTCCAGTATGGAAGATGTCAGAAACCGTCTGTAAGAACTGTTACTCAATAGTATCATCATGAAGTCCAGTATTCCAGATATCTCACTTATATGTATTGTCTCCCTCCTTGAAAGCAAAGATGCTTTGTATTCCTAGCACTGGGCACTTTTCTCTGTTGCATAGTAAAGTTCTGCAATATCAAAGTTCTCAAGTTCTCAATTCATTCATTCACCCATTTATTCAGAGTAGTGGCATATGACAGATTGCTGTTTGCCCTTCTTTTTCAAAGAGGACCAATGACAACAGGAGGGTGATTGCAAATAAACTGGATTTAAGTGAGGCTGGGCTGTTCAAAATCATCAGCTGTACTCTCTACTCCAGAGTCATTTGAGTCCAGTAGCAAGACAGGTCAGTATGACTGGAGATGGTTCTGGATGCAGTGGGGGACCTTGACCTTTTTAAGCTAAAGTCTTTCCCGGGTCTCGATTTGTCTGAGACAATACCCATTCAGTGATTAAAGACTGTGTAATAATCAAGGCAAAAGATAACCTAGTTTACCTTCACAAAAGAATCAGACTGGGAGGGAAAGACCCTCAGAGTTTTGGGCTAGAACTGAAACAACTTCTATTTACATTCACTCTGGGCTATCAAAATCCATACAATGAGAGCAAAGATCTGAACATGCTTAGACTACTCGACACTGAACATGAGAGCTAAGGTAGGCACATAGACCATGCTATCAGTTGAAGCTGCCCTGGACTAGTTGTTGAGCAACCAGTAGTTTTCAGTATTAGACGGTATCATCTGTGGCTGTTTACTCTCACCCCTCATATCCAGTCTGTGATCAAGTCCTCTCATTCTACCTTTACAACATCTCTCACGGATGCCCTCTTTTTTCCTCTGACACTGGTATGGGATCTCACAACAACAATGACAACTTCATGCCTAGACTACTCCAACAATCAACTTGTTGATCTCCCTAACTCAAGAGTCTCCTCACTCAAGTCTATCCTCTACTCAGCTACCAAAGAGGTGAGACCACATCATCTTCCTACTCAATCAACTCCAGTGGCTTCCTATTGCCTCAAGTTGCAAATATAAAACCTTCTGTTTGGATTTCAAAATCCCTTATAACCTACACCCTTCCTATCTTTCCAATTTTCTCACACTTTTCTCCTCTCCATGTACTCTTCTAGCCAGTGCCTTCTCAAATAGTAGCCATTCCTTCAACAAGAACGTTATCCCCTGACTCTATGCATTCTCCCTGGCTGTCTTCCATGCCTGCAATTCTTTTTCTCCTCACCTCCACCTCGTGGCTTCCCTCCATTCCTTTAATTTTCATTTAAAACTCTTCCTTCTATAAGAGGCTTTTCTTGGTCCCCCTTAATGTTAGTGCCTTTTCTCTGAGACTATTTCCTATTTATGGTATGTGTATCTTATTTGTATGTCGTTGTTTGCATGGTGTCTCCCCCACCTGAATATGAGGTCCTTTAGGAAAAGACCACGTTTTGGGTTTTCTTTGTATTTCTAGTATTTAGCATAGTGCCTGGCACATAGTAAGCACTTAATAAATCCTTATTGACATGCTTGATTGACTTAACATCAGGATTTTGACTACATGAAAATGAATCTAAGGCAGAAGAAAAGATAACCTAAAGCAGAAAAAATAGGTGTTTTCTAACCACCTAGCCCAGATTCCTATCTTTATTATATTTATCTGTTAGCACTCAAGTCTAACTGCTTTGGGTCTGTTTTAACTATTGAAAATTCTCATTGTCTCCAAAGTAATCTGCAAGCTTTGAAGGCAATTTGGGATTCTAAGAGACTAACATGAGGCAGGAGCACATTTTAGCCATGGGGGACAGTCTGTCTAAGGGACAGGGATGAAGGGAGGTATATCATGTAGAGGGAGCAGCAATAGGCTAATTTGGGTAGGTCAAAGAGCATATGAAAGGGAGGGTTGTGCAATAACTAGAAAGGTATACTGAAGTCAGATTGTGAAGGACTTTAAATAGCATTAGAAAATTTTGCATTTTGTCTTAGGGAGCCATTGAGAGCTAGACAGTTGCTTTATGAATATTACTGGCAGTTGTACTGAGTATGAATTAGAGAGAGGAGAGTCTTTATTTTTAATCGAATTGTTATTCATTTATTTTTATTATTCTTTTAAAAAGAGTTCTAAATTCTCTGCCTCTCCCTCATCCATTAAGAAGGCAAAAAAAGATATCAATTATACATGTGAAATCATGCAAAGCATATTCCTGTATTAGCTATCTCGCAAAAAAAGCAAGAAAAATAAAGAAAGTGAAAAAATTATGCTTCTATCTGCACTCAGACTCCATCAGTTGAAGAGAGGAGAGTCTTAACAGTGGGAGAACAATTAGAAGAGTAATGAAAGAAGGGATGAGGGCCTGAGCTGCCGAATCCATATAGTTGTCAAGTCCTTTCAAATCGACCTCAACATTTCTTACGAGAAAGTCACTGAAGGCAGAGACTATTTGATTGCTGTCTTTGCTCCTCCGGTGCTTAGCACAGTATGCTTCGTATAGTAGGTGATTAATAAATGATGCTCAGATTGAATTGTATTAGTTTTCTTTTATTCTCTTCTTTCTCCTACAGCCTCCATCCTGGTCTAAGCTCTGATTGTTTTTTGCCACTATGATTGTAGCAGCCTCTTATATGGTTTCCATGCCACCAGACTCTGCTTCTCTCTGATATGTCTTTTACACAGCTGCCAAAAATATTCTTTCCAAAGCAAAGAGCTAACCATGTCACTCTCCTGCTCCCAATAGTAGTTCCCTGTTAGCTCTAAGATAAAATATGAAAACCACATAGATTTTTAAAAAATTATTAATTTTTAATTTTCAACATTCATTTTTATAGGATTTTGAGCTTTAAATTTTCTCCCATCCCTTCCTCCTCCCAAAGATGGAGTGCAATCTGATATTGACTATACCTGTACAATCATATCAAACATATTTCCACTTTAGTCATGTTGTAAAGAAGAATTAGAACCAAAGGGAAAAACCATGAGAAAGAAAAAAACAAAAAGAAAATACTATGCTTTGATCTGCATTCAGACTCCATAGTTCTTTCTCTGAATGTGGATGGCATTTTCCATCATGAGTCTTTTGGAATTGTCTTAGATCCTTGCATTTCTAAGAAGAGATAAGTCTAGCAAAGTTAGTCATTGTACAGTGTTCTTTTACTGTGCTCTCCTGGTTCTGCTCACTTCATTTAGCATCAGTTCATTTAAGTCTTTCCAGGTTTTTCTGAAGTTCACCTGCTCATCATTTCTTTTGGACCAATAGTATTCCATTCAGATAGATATTTTTCAATAACTTGGGAAGTCAGAAATGAAGACTTGAAATAGTGTGATAATAGTAGTAATAAGAGCGGAGGATGGTTATTGTTGATATTGTGAAGGCGAAAGCAAAAGGTCTTGGTGACTGATTAGATGCATATTGTGAGTGCTCTGAATGAGAGAACTGACAAGTCTCAAGGAACATTGCCCTCTGCCCTGGTCAAACTACACTTCTGGGTGCCTCATTTAGGAAAGATATTGACAAACTAACATGTCTGAAAAGGGCAGCCCAGATAGTGAGAAGACTAGAGATTATACTATGACAGTCAGTTGAAGTAATTGGGGATGTTTCACCTGTAGAAGTGAAACTTAAACTTGGTATCATAACTGTTTTCATGTCTACAAACATCTGTCACATGGTCAAAGATAAATTCAACTTGTTTTCTTTATTTACAAAAAGTAGAACTACAAGCATTGAGTGTGTTACAGGCCAAGCTTGACTCAGGAAGATTCAGGGATGTAGGCTGAAGATTGGAATGAAATGAGACACTTGCAGATCATCCAATATTTAACAGAATGGGAATTTACTTGACGGTAGCTTAGAAAGGATCCAGCACTGATTCAGGTGAATACAGTTCCTCTTATCACTTCAAGAAAACACATCTAGTCAGAAGGGTATGTTTATTCTCATGGCAATGAGATATCATTCGAGTCTGAGGGGCAGCATCCCCTTGTGGTTTGGACTTTTTATGCTCTAGGCAACAAAGCAGACAGGACAAACTGCTCTAGCCCTAGAGCAATCAAACTTCACACATGGCTTCTCAGTCTTTTAGGGAAAATAACTCAGCCTATGTGGCAGGAACCCTGGTAGACACTGCTGCTAGCATAGAGTGAATGTTGCAAAGAAGCAGATTTCAGTTTTATGTGAATAAAAACATCCTAACATTTGGAGCTATCCAAAAATAGAATAGAGGTAGTGAGTATCCCATTAATGGAGATCTTCAAGTGGAGGCTGGATTACCTCAAGGATGTTTCTGAGAAGATTCCTTTTCAAGTAGGGGCTGAACTAAGTAATATTTAAGGTCCCTTCCAACTTTGAATTTCTATGATTCTATAAATATTAACTATTCAACTAACTAATCCTTTGTTCTTGCATCTTTGGGTCTATCTAGGAACAAAGTCGTCATCATAAGTAGGCAAAATTCGGTAATTTGACAAATTTATTAAGCACTTGTTTATATATATATATATATATATATATGTGTGTGTGTGTGTGTGTGTGTGTGTATACATATATATATATGACACTGACTAGAGTTAGGGGCTCCTCTGTGGGTTATAAGGTATGATTTCAGGAGTGTTTCTTTCCTCCTCTGTCTCCCCAGTTCTTCACTTCTTCCCCTTTTCATATCAGGAAAATCTATTTTATTTTTAAATTTGTATTTAGCATTTTATTTTTCTCCAGGTACACGTAAAAACAATTTTAACTCCATTTTTTATTTGAATTCCAAATTATCTCTCTTCCTCCCTCTCCAGCTCCACCCCTCATTGAGAAGGCAAGCAATTCGATATAGGTTATATATGTGTAGTCATGCAATACACTTTCATAATAGTCGTGCTGTGAAAGACTAACTATATTTCCCTCCAAGTTACCCCCTTTCTCATTTATTCAATTCTCTCTCCTTTCAACCTATCTCTTCTCAAAAGTGTTTTGCTTCTGACTATTCCTTTCCCCAATCTGCCCTCCCTTCTTTCACAATCCCCTTCTCTTAATCCCTTCCCTCCTACTCTCCTGTAGGTTAAGACAGACACTTTCCATTTCATTCCACCTCTCCCTTTCTTTTTCTCCCAATACATTTGTCTTTGTCTCACCTATTAATTTTATTTTTTAGATATCATCCCTTCAAATTCAACTCATATCTGGGCCCTCTTTCCTTTCTAACTACAATAATGATGAGAAAGGTCTTATGAATTACACACATCATCTTTATATGCAGGAATGTAGAGAGTTTACCTTTATTAAGTCCCCTATGATTTCTCTTTCCTGGTTACCTTTTCATGCTTCTCTTGAATCTTATATTTGAAAGTCAAACTTTCTATTTAGCTCTGGCCTTTTCCTAAGAATTCATGAAATTTCTCTATCTCATTGAATATCCATTTTCCCTCCTCATGGATTATCCTCAGTTTTGCTGGTAAGTATTCTTTGTTGCATTCTTAGCTCCTTTGCTCTCCAGCATATATTCCAAACCCTCCAATACTTTACTGCAGAAGCTGCTAAATCTTGTGTTATCCTGACTGTGGCTCATGATACTTGAACTGTTTCTTTCATATAATACTTTCTCTTAGATCTGAGAACTCTGGAATTTGACTATAATATTCTTGAGAGTTTTCATTTTGGGATCTCTATCAGAAAGTAATTAGTGGACTCTTTCTGTTTCTATTTTACCCTATAATTCTATAATATCGGGCAGTTTTCCTTGATAATTTCTTGAAAGATGATGTTTAGACTCTTTTTTTGATCAGGTTCATCAGGGAGTTCAATAATTTAAAAATTATCTCTCCTGGATTTGTTTTCCAAGTCAACTGTTTTTCCAATGAGATATTTTACATTGTCTTCTATTTTTTCATTCTTTTGGTTTTGTTTGTGATTTCTTGATTTCTCATAAAGTCATTCGCTTCATTGACTCCATTCTAATTTTTAAGGAATTATTTTCTTCAGTGAACTTTTGGACCTCCTTTTCCATTTTGCCAGTTCTGCTTTTTAAGGCATTCTTCTCCTCAACTGGCTTTTTGGACCCCTTTTACCATTTGGTCTGGACTATTTTTTAAGGTGTTACTTTCTTCAGTATTTTTTGTGTCTCCTTTACCAACTTCTTGCCTTGTTTTTCATGATTTTCTTACATCACTCTAGTTTCTCTTCCAAAATTTTCCTCTGCTTCTCTTATTTGATTTTCAAAATCCTTTCTGAGTTCTTCCATGGGCTGAGACCAATTCATATTTTTCTTGGAGGTTTTGGATATAGAAGCTTTGACTTTGTTGTCTTCTTCTGAGTCTGTGTTTTGATCTTCCCTGTCACCAAAGTAAGTTTCTGTAGTCAGTTTTTTTTTTCTGTTGTTTGCTCATTTTCCCAGCCTATAACTTGACTTTTTAACTTTTTGTTACGATAGGGCTCTGCTTCCAGGGTAGAGGGCACACTGTCTCAAGCTTTAGGGCTTTTGTGTAGTTGTTTTCAGAGACACTTCTAGGGACCTGTAAGTTTTCAGTTCTTTCAAGATAGTATGACCTAAGGAGAAGTTTTTACTCCTCTCCTGGTCTGTGCTCTGGTCTGTGAGAGACCATAAGCACTCTTTTCTGCCCTGGAACTGTGAGGAGGGTACCCTCTCCATTGCTGCCACCAGTTCTGTTATGCTAGTCTTCCATCTTACCCCAGGACTCCCTTTTAGGACTATGACCCAGATCCAAGTATGGGAAAAGCAGCAGCATCCTGCCTCAATGCCAACAAAGGGACTCTTGTAATCTTTTTCCGACCATTTGTTTGATCCCCTTACCTTACCTCCAGAAGCAGCCACTGCCACTGTCACTACCACTGCTGATTCAGTCACTCCCCAAGGCCTGCTCTTGGTTTTCTGGGGCTGAAGTTGTGCTGGCTCAGCCTGCACTAGACTGTGCTTCTCTCTCACCCAGATCTGAAAGACTTTTCCTACTGACTTTCTAAGTTGTCTTTGGCATCTGTGGGCAAAGAGGTCTGAAAACCACCATTGCTGCCAGTGATTCAGTCCTCTGAGGCCTGCTCCAAGTTTGCTGGGGCCTGGTCTGTGCTAACATGACCTGATCTAGGCTACACTCCTATCTCAACCTAGTGCAACAGGCATTTCCTGTCGACTTTCCAGTTGTCTTGGTCTGGAAATTGGTTTTACTCTGTCTTTTTGCAGGTTCTGCTACTCTAGAATTTGTTTAGAGTCATTTTTAAAGGTATTTGGAGAGGTTTGGGGGCAAGCTCAGGAAAACCCCTGCCTTTAATAGGCCATCTTGACTCTACCCCACCAAGGGTTGTTTTATTTTACTTATTTCTTTAAAAATATCTTATTTTTAACTTATGGAATAAAACAAGCATTTCCATAATACAGTACAATAAAAAAATGATGCACATAAAACTGGAAATCTACTACACAGAACTTGCTATTACTTTCAAATATACAACAAAATTATGTGTATTTCTTTTTTCTTCTCTACCTCTCCTCTATTCCACCCACCAAGATGCTTCCCTCAGACACAAATAAGTATATATAAGTAAAATTATTCTATACATACTTCTATTTATCAGTTCTTTCTCTGGATGCAAATAGTGTCTTCTTTCATATGCATTTTACAATTAATGTGGGTATTTATAAGAGTCAAATAACTTATTCTTAAAATAATATTGTTGTTACTATAAATAATATTCTCTTTATTCTGCTCACTTCACTCTTCATTATGTCATGCAGATCTTTCCATGTTTTTCTAAGATCACTGAGTTCATCATTTCTTTTTTCCCACATTTAATATTATTTTAGTTTTTCCAATTACATATAAAGAAAGTTTTCAACATACACTTTTCTAAGATTTTGAATTCCAATTTTTCCCTTCCCCCTCTCTTTCCTCTCTCTTCCCCCCAGAAGGCAAGCAATCTGATATAGACTATACATATACAATCGTATTAAATATATTTCCACATTAAACATGTTGTGAAAGAAGAATAAAAATGAAAAGGAAGAACCACAAGAAAGAAAAAAACAAACAAAAAAGATAAAATAGAATGCTTCAATCTGCATTCAGGCTCCATCTTTCTTTCTCTTACTGTGGATAGCATTTTCCATCATGGGTCTTTTGTAATTGTCTTAGATCATTGTACTGCTGAGAAGACCTAAGTCTATCAAAGTTGGTTACTGCACAATGTTGCAGTTGCTGTGTACAATGTCCTCCTGTTTCTGCTCACTTCACTTAGCATTAGTTCATGTAAGTCTTTCCAGGTTTTTCTGCAATCTACCCACTCACCATTTCTTATAGCACAGTAGTATTCCATCACAATCATATATTACAACTTGTTTAACTATTCCTCAATTGATGGACATCCCTGAAATTTCTAGTTCTTTGCCACAGACAGAATTGCTACAAACATTTTAGAACATATAGGTTCTGGGGGACAGAGTCAAGATGGCAGAGTAGAAGGAAAGACCTGCTCTAGTTCTACTCCCATAGCCCATAAAATACCTGTAAAAAATGATTCAAAACAAGTTCCAGAGCAGCAGAAGTCACAAACAACAGAGTGAAAGAGATTTCCAGCCTAAGACAGCCTAGAAGGACAACAGGAAAAGTCCATTGCACTGGGCTTGGAGTAGAGTACAGCCAAGCCTTGGCCACACAGTGCAGCAAAGATGGGCCTAGAGCAGGCTTCAGGGCAAGGAATCTTGGGCGGCAGCTGCAGTTCCCAGATTTCTCAACCAACAAATGCCAAAGACAGCTTCACAGGTCAATGAGAAAGCTCTTTCACCTGGGTAATAAGGTAGTGGGAATGGCCCAAGCCCCAGCAGCAGCCACTGCAGCAGCAGAGCCTTTTGCCTAAAGACCCTGGGGGAACTGACTGAGAGACCTGAATGTCAGCCCTGAGTGGTGGTCCTGGTGTGAGGAAGAGTGCTAGTGTGATGGAGCTGGTGGAGGCTCTGGAGAAGGAATTCTATTTGCAGATCCTAGGCAGAAAGGTTTGTGGTTGCAGAGCACAGGCCAGGAGAGGAGTAAACTCCTCTCCCTTGATTATGCCACCTTGGAGGAACTGAGAACTTATAAGTCCTTAAAGTATACCCTCCCCTTGAAAAGGGATTCAAAAGTCAAATAACTGACTGCAAAAATGTCCAAAAAAGGGAAAAAAATAAGACTATGGAAGGTTACATTCTTGGAGAGCAGGTGTTTTCTTTGTTTTATTTGTACAAAACCTTTTTAATTTAATGTAATCAAAATAATCCATTTTACACCTGTAGCAGCAAGCACCCTGACACATCCAAGATGGCCTGCTAGCACAACTTCTTAGATTTGCTTTCTTTAAAGAAGAGCAACTTTTGAGGAGTCAACAATCTTCAGTCACATATACCAACAGAGAAAATACAAACACAGAAATAAAGACCAACAAACAGGGCTTCTAACTGTCTGACCATAAGCAATATATATTTCACAGAACAATAAACAGATTCAACTGTCTGACCATTATTACATACATAGTTACCAGAGAAAGAAGTACCAACATTGGAGTTTCGTGTGGTACACACACATTCTTCCAAAGAATAAGCCCCCAAAGTAAAACCTTATCTCAGCATACATGCAAACATACATACACACATACATGCATGCATATATATGTGTGTGTGTGTGTGTGTGTATACACTTTTCAGAGTCGAAGGGAAGGACCCTGTTGACCCAGTACCTCATTAACAACAGGTGTGCACCTTTCTACAAAACAAGCCTCCCCTAATCAAGCTTCTCTTAATGAGCTCCTTAATGGGCTTCACCTGAGGCCCATTATTGGAGAGGAAAGATCTTTTAACTCCCATTAACATTAAATTAACTTTGCAACACCTAACTTTGCTTTCTGTCTCTTGTTTATTTTTAAATTGTTCAACTATTCATAAGTCTGATAAGTAATATGTTCCATGTTCTTCTGACTTTCTTGTAATCTCTCTCTTTATATCTAGGCCATATATCTATTTTGACCTTATCTTGTTAACTGGTGTAAGATATTGGTCTATGCCCAATTTCTGCCATACTGCTTTCCAGTTTTCCTAGCAATGTTTACAAAATAATGAATTCTTATCCCTAAATCTTAAATCTTTATACTTGTCAAATATACGGTTATTATGTTTATATGCTGCTGCAGATTGTATGTCTGTTCTATTCCATTGAGCTACCTTTCTATAGTTTTAACAATCACTACCTTGCAAAATGGTTTAAGATCTGATACTGCCAAATCTCTTTCCTTTACATTTTCCCATTACTTCCTTTGATATTCTTGATTTTTAGTTCTTTCAAATGAATTTTGTTATTTTTTTCTAATTCAGTAAAATAATTTTTTGGTAATTTAATTGGGATGGCATTTTTTCTGAAGCTGGTTGATACCCCAAATTCCATAATTAGAGATTTATTCTGCTGACTTTTATATTAAAATTTAAATATGTCAGGAAACCCAAAAAAAATGCTGAAGAAAATAACACCTTGAAAAATAGGCTAACTCAATTGGCAAAAGAGGTTCAAAAAGCCAATGAGGAGAAGAATGCTTTCAAAAGCAGAATTAGCCAAATGGAAAAAGAGGTTCAAAAGCTCACTGAAGAGAATAGTTCTCTCAAAATTAGAATGGAACAGATGGAGTCTTACGAGAAACCAAGAAATCACCAAACAAAACCAAAAGAATGAAAAAATGGAAGAGAATGTGAAATATCTCATTGGAAAAACAACTGACCTGGAAAATAGATCCAGGAGAGACAATTTAAAAATTATGGGACTACCTGAAAGTCATGATCAAAAAAAGAGCCTAGACATCATCTTCCACGAAATTATCAAGGAAAACTGCCCTGACATTCTACAACCAGAGGGCAAAATAAGTATTGAAAGAATCCATTGATCACCACCTGAAAGAGATCCAAAAAGAGAAACTCCTAGGAACACTGTGGCCAAATTCCAGAATTCCCAGGTCAAGGAGAAAATCTTGCAAGCAGCTAGAAAGAAACAATTCCAGTATTGTGGAAATAAATCAGGATAACTCAAGATCTAGCAGCTTCTACATTAAGGGCTCGAAGGGTGTGGAACAGGATATTCCAGAAGTCAAAGGAACTAGGACTCAAACCAAGAATCACCTACCCAGCAAAACTGAGTATACTACTTCAGGGGAAAATATGGTCTTTCAATGCAACAGAGGACTTTCAAGCATTCTTGATGAAAAGACCAGAGCTGAAAAGAAAATTTGACTTTCAAACACAAGAATGAGAAGAAGCATGAGAAAGTAAACAGCAAAGAGAAGTCTTAAGGGACTTAACCAGAAGTGAACTGTTTACATTCCTACATGGAAAGACAATATCTGTAACTCTTAAAACTTTTCAGTATCTGGGTAGTTGGTGGGGCCACATACACACACACACACACACACACGTACACGCATGCACGCAATACAGAAACAGAGAGCACAGAGTGAATTGAATAGGATGGGACCATATCTTAAAAGAAATTAAGGTAAATGGGGAGAGAGAAATGTAGTGGGAGGAAAAAGGGTGAAATGGAATGTGGTAAATTATCTCTCATTCAAGAGGCAAGCAGGACACTTTTTAGTGGAGGGAAAAAGAGGAGAGCTGAGAAAAAAACAAGAAGTTTACCCTCATCACATTCAACTAAAGGAAGGAGTAAAATGCACACTCATTTTGGTATGAAAACCTATCTTACAATATAGGAAAGTGGGGGAGAAGGAGATAAGCAAGGGGGGGTATGATGGAAGGGAGGGCAATGGGAGGAGGGAGCAATTTGAAGTCAACACTCTTGGGGAGGGACAGGATCAAAAGACAGAAGAGAAACAATGAGGGGCAGGATAGGATGGAGGGAAATACAGTTAGGCTTACACAGCATGACTATTATGGAAGTCATTTGCAAAACTACACAGATAGGGCCTATATTGAATTGCCTGCCTTCCCAAAGGGAATGGGTGGGGAGGGAGGGATGGGGAGAATTTGGAACTCAAAGTTTTAGGAAGAACTGTTGAGTATTGTTCTTGCTACTAAGAAATAAGAAATACAGTTAATGGGGAATAGAAAGTCATCTGGCCCTACAGGACAAAAGGGAAGATGGGGAGAAGAGAAGGGAGGGATGATAGAAGAGAGGGCAGATTGGTGATAGGGGAAATTAGAATGCTTGGTGTATTGGGGTGGGGGAGGGGAGAAAATAGGAGAAAATTTGGAACCCAAAATTTTGTGAAAATGAATGTAAAAAGTTAAATAAATAAATTTTTATTAAAAAAAAAGAAGAAAATAAAATTTAAGTATGTCAGGAAGTTATATTATTAGTCATTCATACCTTAATGTGAATGAATTTATTTGATGCTTTTCTGCGTCCACATAAGGAGAAAATGAAGTTTAGAGGAAGGCACAAAAAGGAGCATTTGAAAGAACAGACTAGAGGTGCCATAAGTAAACTATTTAATTTGTAATTTTGTCTGGGATCACCTTTGTACTTCATCATCTTCTTTATGGTTCCCCAGGCTTAAATCAAGATCTGGCCTATTTTTATGCATGTGTTAATGTACTTGAGAGGGACAATGTAGTATAGGTGGCATAATGACGTTTGTAAGTATAAGAGCAACATGCTCTATGTGGCTAATAGTTAAAGATACAATGCCGATATCTGTTCCACATCTGGCAAAGGGTGTCATATTTAATGATAGTGAATACAGTGGAGAGTCCGAAGAGGGTATCAAACAAAACCTGGGCTAAGAAAAGTGAATGACTGTTGGCAGACCTGTGAACTGATCCAACCATTGGAGAGAGCAATTTGGAACTATGCTCAAAGGGTGAAAAAATCTGGGTATGCCCTTTGACCCAACAATACCACTACTAAGTCTATATCCCAATAGGATAAAAAACAAAAAGAAAAGGACCTAAGTGTACAAAAGTATTTATAGCAGCTCTTTTAGTGGTGGCAAAGAATTGAAAATTGAGAGAATGTCCATCAACTGGGGAATGGCTGAACAAGTTGTGGCATACGATTGTGATGGAGTATGATTGTGCTACAAGAAGTGATGAGTAGGATCCTCTCAAAAAACCTGGAAAGATTTATAAAGTGGAGTAAACAAAACTACTAGAATATTGTACACAGTGACAGCAATATTGAATGATGATAGATTGTGAATGACTCAGCTATTCTCAGCAATACAAAGAACCAAGACAATTCCGAAGGACTTATGATGAAAAATACTGTCTGTCCCTAGAGGAAAAAACTGATGGAGTTTCAATGAAGATTGAAGCATACTTCTTTAAACTTTATTTTTCTTAGAGTTTTTTTTTGGTCTATGTTTTCTTTTATAACATGACTAATATGAAATATGTTTTGCATGACTGCACATGTATAACCTATAGCAAATTGCTTGCCTTCTCAATGAGAGCAGAAGGGAGGGAGGGAGAGAATTTGGAACTCAAAATTTAAAAAAAGAATGTTAAAAATTGTCCTCCCATGTAATTATAAAAAAGTAAAATATTTTAAAGAAAGAAAAATGAACTAGTTCATCAGCTCTTTTCAATTCTCTTGCCCTTGAGTCTCTTCTAGTGTTGTATCTAAGTTGCAACCCTTCTCTTGGACATGGAAACCCAGCAGTCTTCTTGGAACCATAGTTTTGAGTCTGGGTCTTTCTATTTTGGGCTGGCCAGAAGTGCAGTGGCCCCCTCATGAGCCAGGTCCAACTCCTGATTGATATGGAAACTTTGATTTGCTATTTCTCACTTGGGCCAGTTCACCCTCCCTTAGGCAGCCTACTACCAGCTCCCATCATCTCTCTTTCCCTGCCTGCTCCACACACACACTCTCAAGGTACCATACCAGGGTACTTAGTGTGGACACCCAACTGATTTTTAGCTCACTGCAATTCCAAAGTGCCAAGCTCAAGTGATTTACCAGTCTAAGCCTCTTCAAGAACAAGGATTACAGGCATGAGTCACAACCTCCAGTTGAAGCTGTAGTCTTGTCAGGGCAGCAAAGCTATTCAACTGAACATTTCTTGGGATGCTTCCCTGGTTCCTCATGTTCAACAGAGGTAGGAGGTGTGCTATCCTTATTAATATGACTCCTTCCTCAATATATCCTCCATGTCTGTGAACCTGTCCTATTCACTTATCATATTCTAATGTGCACAAGCTACTTATATAAATGTTTTCTCCTATTAGATTTAAAACTCCCTGAGGGCAGGGTTTGTGTCTTTTTAAACTCCTTTGGAACTATGTCTTTTGTTTTCTTTTCATTTTGTATTCTCAGTGCCTAATATGGTAGCTTACGTATAGTACTTATTTAGATGAAACAATAGCTCATGCAGAAAAAGGACACTTAAGTTTCAAACAGCAGTTTACACATGCACATGATGACATTCTATTTTTTGATTCTTACAGCATCCTTGTGAGGTAGGTACTATTATCGTTATCATTTTATAGATGAGGTTCAGAGAGGTTAAGTGACTTATCCAGGGTCATGCAGTTATTACATACCTGAACCGATATTTGAATCTAGGTTTTCCTGACTCCAAATTCAGGACTTTAGCCAGATGCCACACTGTATCCTAATCTGAGACCTCTTTGGTCTGGGTGCTCCCTCTACTGCTACCAATTATAATCTCACGTTATCTTCCCTTGTTAAGCAGACAGTAGTTGCTTAATAAATGTTCATTGGTTGAATTGAAATGAATTTCCGGGATACGATACAAGATACTCTCCTCTAAATATCACCCTTGCTTCCTGTCACAGGTTCACAAATGTCACCATTTGTGAAGAGGTTACTTCCATTGCATCCTGAAGAATTTTTGCTCTTCAACAAATACCCTAAACTTTTTGCAGAGATGGGTGTTAGATATGACAGTTAACCTTCTGTCTATGAGTTGCCTTGAGTTTATAATGTTATACACCATATATGGAATACTTTTTTCTCTACAAATATCTGTACTAGTTTTTATTTTGTTCTTATGTCCTCTTTTTTTTTTGACTGTAAAGAAAAGGCAAATGTTTTCTCATAATTCTAGCTTCAGCATCCTTTCTTAGGATGCATGGAAAGGGCCTAACCCAGAATAAACAGTCCTCCTGGGAAGGGTGATGCCTAAGTGCAAATATGCTTGGGAAGATTTATCACCTTAAGTTATCAACTAACACCTCTCTTAGCAGAAATTAGCTGACTGCTAGCTGAGGAAAAAGTTTTCTGTGTCACACTCATGATCACTACTACTAGGTCAATGGTCAAGCAGATTTTAGATAAGCTTCCCCGGTAGGTCAAAGTAGAATGCTGTGTGAGAGTTTACACACTCATCAAAGGTCTTGGACTCCCAAACAGCTCTTTGGGTTGGGTAGACTTTCCCTGACAACCTCTGATTGGCTAGAACATTTTGTTCTCAAATCTGCTGTTCTAGAAGCGATAAGAAAAGCATGTTACACTCAGGCCAAATCTTGGCAAGGCATGCCTTATTCTAAGACCAGCAGACAGATTCACCAAGATAGCAATTAGCACAAACTATATTAGTCCTAGTTACTAATCATTTTCAAATCTGAGACTATTTCTAGTATTTCACTGCTTGCACTTTTTTGTTGTCCACCAAAACATGGCAGAATCTAATTCAAACATCTTGATTTTATACACACACACACACACACACACACACACACATAGATATACATAAATATAAGTAAAAATGCATTCAACACTAATAGTGTGTTATTCAGGGCCCTTAAATAAGGCTCCTTCCCTTAGCAAATACAATTCTAGGACTTATGGCAAAGACACTGCATCTGAAGATATGAAAGAGGTCATTTAATACCGAGGAGAACTTTGCCCAAATTCTATAGGTTGGCACCCCTAGTTGGCTACAGAGCAGACCTCCTGAACCTTATTCTTTTTACTCTCTTTACAGAATAGTACTGTTGCTTAGGCTGCCAATCTAAATAAGAAAGACTAGACATAAACACAGGAAAAGGGTGGGCCTAAATTCAAAGAAATATGGCAACAAGGATCTGTTGTGTTCCCACAGCATTTTTCATTTGAGAGGAGGTGGCAGTAAAGAAGGTAGTAATAATGGCAACATTACATTTAGGTATTATGATATACTTTAAACATATATTTTATTTTCAGTTTTTAATTCTCTCCCTCTCACTTCCCACATCTCCCAGGAGAAAGCAAGAAAAACAAAACCTGTTACAAACATGTATAGTCAAGCAAAACAGATTCCCACAAATTAGCCATGTCCCCCCAAAATAAAAAGCCTCAATTTGCACACCAAGTCCACCAGCTCTTTATCAGGAAATGGAAGCAAGTTTCATCATGAGTCCTTTGAAATCGTTGCTGGTCATTGCACTGAGCCTTTCAAAATTGTTTGTCTTTACCATTTTTTGTTATTGTTTTCCTGGCTCTGTTCACTTCATTTTGTATTAGTTTGTACAAATCCTCCCAGGTTTCCCTGAAACCATTCTTTTCATCTTTTTTTAAATATACAAAATATTTATATTACTGAACTATTAACAGGTGACATTCTCTGCCACTGGACAGCTAGGGAGCCCCTGCTCCTTGCTCCAACCTGGTCCATGCTGGCTGCCAAGAACCATCATACTAGTTTGCTTCATTCTTTGATGCTTCATCAAAATTTTCTACGAGATCTGACCCATCATCATCCTCTTCATCAGTGTCTTCAGGATTGGGTGCTTTGCTATCCAGCACTTGCCCTGGAACTGTTCCTCTAACTTCCTAAGACTCGTTAAGCGGTCAGCGCCAAGCTGGCTAAATATTCCAGGTAGCATTTCTGTGATTGCCTTGGCTTCTGCATGGCCAGTGATTGCAAAGGTGTTGGTGGAGAGGGAAGTCTGGACTTTGCAGTTGTTGAAATGAATAACTGTCCCATCATCTTTAATCATGTTCACCTCTTCAATACCAATTTTTTTGAGAGAACTCTGAAGTTTCTTGTCGTCTGCTGTGGTTGTTCTATGTACCACCTTCTTCCTTTGTGTGCTGTGCCCTTGCTTCCTCTCTGAACCTGAGCTGGAAGCTTGGCTAATTTCTCTTGATTCATGCTGCTGGTGGATCTGGAGGAGAGGCGGAAGGCTTCCTCCGATGGCAATACGTGGTGGCAGCAAGATGGCAGTCACCCTTTTCATCTTTCCTTGTAACATGATAGTGTTCCATTACATTTATATACCATAACCTCAGTCATTCTTCAATTGATGTATACCCCCTCAGCAGCTCATCAAAAGAGCTGCTTTAGATATGTTTGTACATATGGGTCATTTTCCTCTTCCTTTGATCTCTTTGGGGTCTAGACCTAGTAGCAATATGCTGTGCCACAGCATATATACAGTTTAATAGTTTTGGGGGCATAGTTCCAAATTGTTTCCCAGAATGACTAGACCAATTCACAGCTCCACCAACATACTGATTTACCTATAGCCCCTCCAGCATGTCCTTTTCTTTTTTGATTCTTTGCCAGTCAGATTGGGGTGAGATAGTACTTCAGAATTTTAGTTTGCATTTCTCTATTTAAAGCAATTTTAGTTTGCATTTCTCTATTTAAAGCAATTTTTCATACGGCTATTGATAAGTTGGATTTCTTCCTCTGACAATTGCCTATTCATATTCTTTGATCATTTATTCATTGGAAAAATGGCATTTTTTACTATGATATGCTTTTCAAAGATCTTTCATCATTGAACAGCAGAAAAAGCATAGGCTTTGTAGTCAGAGCACCTGAATTTGAATCCTACCTTCTATTTCTCACTTGTGAGACCTTGGGTAATTCACTCAAAACTTTCTGGAATTTCCTTTCTGCACCTGTAAAATGAAGAGATTGGACCAGATAACCTCTAAGATCACTTTTAGTTCTAAATCTATAATTTCACCTAATCATTTCTAGGATGGCTAATTATTTTTTGAGGCAATTCGTATCTCATATTTGCCTAGAAATTTAACTCCTCCCTTTCTTTAATGTTTGAAGTGTTTACAAACATTTTCACTGGAAAATAAACAAGGCAAGGAAAGGAGTTAAGATTTAAATAAGTAAATTTCAGCACTCTTCAGTCCAATAGTGATCTAGTTGAAAGGGATTTGACACTATTAATTATAATGAAGCTTTGGGATTCTTTGTGAGTTTCATTCCACAAATGAGCTCTCTGGACTCAGATCATGTTTGTATTGTGGCATCTCTCTCTTTTTCCTTTAATTCATCCATAGGATAACAGAATCATAGAAGCTTAAAGTTGAAATAAATGATCCAGTCCAAAACATGTGACCAAGAATCCTCTACAACTAACCTGAGTGCTCATCCAGCCTCTTCTTGGAGACATTTGGCAAAGGAGACAATCCATTTCCCTTTTGGATAGCCATAATTGTTAGGAAGTTTTTCTTTCTGTCAAGCCTTACTCTTCATCTATGCAAATTTTAACTTGTGCTCCTGGTTCTGTTAATAGTAAGCAAGCAGAGCATGACAAATCACTCCTCCATAGTATAGGTCTTCATATATTTGAAGATTGCTATCATGTCTTCTCTTTGCTAAGAAGATGGCTAAGTCTTCTCTTTTCCAGGCTAAATTTCTACAGTTCCCTCAACTCATCCTTATATATGTAAGGGTCATGGTATCCAGTCATCATTGAGTAAATCAATGAAACTACTCACCCCATTTAAAATGTGGTAAGATACTAAGCTCTATTACTTTTATTGGGTAAGAACACACCTTAATTGTTCACTAAATATGAACAATTGTCTGATGGTGGGAGAGAGAGCCTCCTTTAAGAAGGAATTACTAGGGAGAGAAGAGACTGCCTTGGCCCTGGTCTAGGACTCCCTTCCACTATGGTCCCAAGAGGAACACTGAAATATCAAGGAGACATAACTTAGTTCCTCAGCCAATTGGAACAGACTTCCTTTTGCCCCCAGAGCAAGGGCCCAGGACTTATTCACACTTAGTAAATTATGGAGATGTGTTCTCATTTGATCAGGGCATAGCATTTTATCACTCTAAGTGGAGTAATTGCCTGTCGATCCCCATTCCTTTACAATAACATACTGAAATGAGGGAAAAAAAGTGAAATGGAAAAAGTGGCTGAAACGAAATGCAAAATTGTACAAAGGAAGGAAAGATGGTTTTGAAGTCAGAGGACTTCAGTTGGAATCTTGGAATCCTGGCTCTTGCACTAATTAGCTTTTTGAACTTGAGTAAGTCACTTCCCCTTTGTGGGTCCTTAGATGTCTCATCTATAAAATAAGGAGGTTGGAGTAGGTGACCTCAAGGATCCCTTTAGCTCTAAGTCCATGATCCTGAGGTTGACATGAATTTTGAATGCTTTACACCCAACTTAATATTATTTTCTCACAGATGTCCTTTATTATGTTGGGTCCAATATAACTAGAATATAACTAATACACATTAATTTCCAATAAATGTTGCATAATTATGGCTACAGATAAATTACAATGACTGTATAGAGGACACTACAGAGGACTAAATGAAACGCTTCCAACTCTTGGCCATCCATAAGTTTAGCATATAATTACTTTCTTCACTTTAGCCTGCAGTTACCCTTCTTTCCTATTAGTGTGGCTGCCTAGGGAGATAGTGGGGGAAGGGTAGTTGAAATTCAAGACAGGTATTGTACCATCTTTGCCCAAGGAGAATGGAAAAACAGGGAAGTCTGGTCATGTTCCTTCATAGAAAGAGTTTGGAGTTTCAAATACTTACTTTGAAAAGACGATGCAAGACTAATTGATTCATTATATTAATTATGAGGTTGAGACCAGATTGTACCCTTAATTCAAAGGAATGAATTTCTTGTAATGGAGGTATTATGGTTACAATGCTTGGGTTTGGTGCCTCGGTCAAGTTGGTACTCTTTGTACCTACCATAGGCAATGGTGATTGTTTAGCGGGAGTGTGTTCTGTCTTTCTGCCCACAACGGCAATGGCATATACTTTCCTTGATTCCATGACTGAATGCACTGGGAGATCTAATACACTAAATACCAGTCATTAGTTTATATGGTGATTGTGTGGAATGGGCATTTGACCAGTGATCACAAGATCTGTGTTTTAGTCCTAGGCTGTCACTTGGGGACCTAAGGCATTGTTTTCAAACATCAGTTTTGTCATCTATAAGAGCACTTCTTAAACTGTGGGATATAGGGATGAGACTTCCAGTTTAATAAGCGCTGAAGGAGTCAAGAGCAGAAAGAAACTTTAAGAAGCCCTGATCTATAAGATCTATAAGTCTACCTGACACCATTGTTACATGAAGATAACGGGATAATGTTTACAAAAATATTTTGTACAAAACCATGCAAATATTAGGAATAGTAGGTACCATTTGCTGAATTATTATTGAGTAGTAATCAGGATGTGCTAATGTGTTAATGGAACTACACAAGTTTTTTAAAAGCACTCCAAAATTCACCCTTTATAGTTCTTAATTGGATATAAAAATGTAATTTTACTAATAAGATTTGATTTTCTGATACAGTGGAGAGACCACTGGACTTGAAGTCAGGAAGATATGCGTTTAATTGTATCTCAGACACGTACCAGCTGTTTGACCCAGGTTAAGCCACTGAACTTCTCTCAGACTCAACCTTCTCCTCGTTTGTCAAATGGAGATAATAACAGCACCTATCACAGAGTTGTGGTGAGGATAAAATGAGAAAATATGTGGAAAACCTTGCCCTTCTTTGGGAATTGACCTGGAGTCAGATTATTTCATTTTTAGTTATCTAGCTTTTTTTTTTGGAGAGGTTGGGGGGGGGCAGGGAAGGGAGGGGGGGTCATCATTTTTATTATTCACATAATTTCTAACTTTTACTTTCCTTTCTTGGTGAAGACATGGCCCTAGAAATAGTAGTACTACAAGACCAAGAGTAATTACCTTACATAAGCAGATTTATCTGAGAATTTTTTGTAGATGGGAAGTTATCACCTCTCCAATTAGGTTGGAGCTAGGGGTTTGCTCCCCCCTTCCTACTTTTCCTTGTTCTCACCCCACTGAGAAATGAAGTTTGAATTAGTTTATTTGGAGACTCAGTTTTGACAGCATTCTGTTTCGGTTGCTTATCGGGACTCCGATTTTTTTTTTCATCCAGTTTTGGTGACTGGATACAACCCTGAACTTTCATTGAGAGCTGAGATCTGTAGAGTCCTGCCTACTCTAACCATTCATTTTTGATGTAGTCTTCTTTAGCTTGTTTTACCAGAACTTAAAACTTCATCCAGTTTGGAGATCTAGAAGAACAAAATTGGGTTAAAATGTCCAATTGACTCCGGCACAAACTAAAGGAAATCAAGTTGAATAGCCTGTTTTGGTGGTGGTGTTTTGTTTGTTTTTTTTTGTAAACCAGGTTCAGTTAGTTATACCACCACTTTATTGAGAGGCTAGTCTCCCTAATACAAATGAAACAAGGCAAAAACAGCTTGAAAGACCAAGTGCCATTTAACTCTTTCAAGCAGCTAAGTTTCTAGGAAAAGAGTATGGAAAAAGTATTGACTTTTTCTCATTTCTCTGATGGGGAAAAGGAGCCTGTCAGAAGCTTTATACCGCTGAAGAAACTTAACGATCAGCTCTGGGAGTGGACCTTCAGTCTGTGCAGACATTTATCTGATTAACTCGTTCAGCGGACACATCCCAAACAAGGGATAAGCGCTTTGCAAACTTTAAAACATTTGTGCACATTTCAGTTATTTCTGTTACGTTGGCACCCGAATTAGTTCAAGTTGTGTGGGTGGGCACGGATTGCCTCAGGTTTAAAATAGGGGCGGAATTGAGTGGACCGATCCACCTCTGGGTTCCAGTGGTTGTGTGCGCCTCTCCTTAGCCTGCCTCCCCCCTCCCCCAGCCCTTCTCCCCGCACTGGTTATTCAAGAGCATTTGTGCGAAAAGACGAAATGAAGTAATGCCCATCAGCGAGGGGAGGCTAAGAAATAACACGAATGCGGGGCTGCCAAAGGAAGAATTGCTTTCTGCTTAGGTTGGAGTCACTGTGGAAGACCCGGTCTAAAGATACTTCCTCCCCCAGATTTTGCAGACTCAACGAAGTCTCCCCAGGTCCTCCCTAGTTCTTGCTTTGAACTTGAGTCCCTCTGCTTCCTTCTCTTCTCCTCTCCTCTCTTCTCTGAGCCCGGCAGATGTCAGTGTAGCCCAGGACTCGCGACCACGGCGGGCTGGGCTGGAAGCTTCCTCCACACCACCACCCCCCCGCCCCGACTTTGCTCCCCTCCTCCCCCCTGCCCCCCCTGCCCCAAATCCGCCTCCCTTCTCCTCCTCCCTCCCCCCTTCTCCTTTCCCCTTCTCCCCTTGCCTGTCACCGACTAGCTACAGACGGAGGAGGAGGAAGAGGAGGAGGAGGAGAGACTGGGAATGAGTTGGAGACAGACACAGCCCTCCGCGCACACAGATACGCTGCTGGAGACAGACAGGGGGAGGCGGCGGCGGCAGGAGGAGGAGGAGGAGGAGGAGGAAGAAAAGGAGGAGGAGGAGGAGGAGGAGAGGAGGAGGAAGAGCAGGAGGTAGGACACTTTGCATCAGGCAGCGCGGCGGCAGCGGCGGCGGCAGCCTCCCTCCCTCCGCCACCTTCCCCGACCCCTTCCCCGCATCTCCCCCGCCTCCCTCGGCCCAGCCCGGGGAGGGGGTCGCTGCCGCAGGCAGGGGCAGCTGCGGGGCTCCGGGAAGGAGGCGAGTGCCGCCACTGCCGCGTTCGTTCTCCCTCCCTCCGTCCGTCCCTCCCTCCCTCCTTCTCTCCTCCGCTCCTCTCTCGTCCGGAGTTCCCGCCGGGGTGCCAGGAGTGGAGATGCAGCTCCCGAGCCCCGGCCGGGGAATCCCGGAGAGCCGGGGAGGAGCCGCAGTCCCCGCCGCCGCCGCCGCCAGACAGACTGAAAGTCCCTGGGAAAGTGAAAGGGGGAGGGGGAGGGAGGCCCAAGTTTAAGGTCTCGACTCTTAAAGAGACAAGACGCTTCAGTCCCAGCGCGTCCCCGGCGGGCGGCTCCGGCCCTCCGGCCCTCCCACGTCTCTTCCCTGGGCTTGCACGCCCCGGGGGCATCTCTGCCCTGCACACCCGCCCCCGGCCCTCGGGCCGGGAAAGCTGCGGCCCCTTCCTGACTGTCTGGCCCGGGTCGTGCCTGTCTGCAGCCCTCCCCTCTCCACTCCCCCGCCTCCGCCTCCCCACCGGTCCTCGGTCCTTAAGAGGGAGGGGGCGGCTGCAGGTGAGTGAGGCTGGGAGCGGGTCTGTAGGGGTCTGGGGAGGGCTCAGACGTCTGGCCCCAAGTTCAGCCACCGACTCCAGCAGGGGTGGGGGTGGGAAACAGGGACAGGACGATGCTGGGAACTGGACGAGGGGACGTCCAGGGGGCTGAGCCGGACCTGCGGGAACTTCCAGGGTGCGAGGTGGGGGTGGAGGTGCCGGTCTCGGGTCAGAGGAACGGAGTCGCCACCGCCGCCCTTCCACTGTGCTCGCCGCTGCCTGCGAGTCCTCTCCCGGGAGGCTGGAAGTGCACACAGTCTGTCGAGCTGTCTGTGCGACGGGGTGGGGACCGGACCGGGATGGTGCGGGAGTGGAGGAAGCTGCCTTAGGTCGTGGGGTTTTCCCAACCGGTTGCAAAGGTGAATGGGGTTGCACCTTGCAATGCCAGTCACTGCAAGCCTTATTTTTGCTGGTCTGCATTGGGTACCGTCGTTTTTGCAGAAAATTCTTCTCCCTACCATGACTCCAGATAATTAGTGGGTTCCCTTTGTGCGGTGCCTGGTGTCGCTCTTGTGAGCGCCGTGTGCTTGCTAACGGCAGTGGCAAGAGTTAATTTTGCATAGCACAGAGTGCAGCTGCGGCAGTAGGAGCCAAGAGTTCATCCGGCTCTGGCCCCAGGTAGACCAAATCGAGTCGGTCGTGATTCTGACCGGTAGAGAAAGCCCTGCATATCCAGGACTATGAAGAGAAGTTTTCCAGGGGAAAAACGAGGAAGGTGAGAAGGGATGTCTCAAAGACACCCACATGCAAACACAGAACCCAACCCTAATCAACCACAAAACAAACCCAGTTTGTAATCTCAGATACTGTTGTTATGGTTATCTTAGTTCAAATCTAGGTTTTCTTACCTGGCTTATCTATGACTGATCGGTCTTGCATCAGTTCATGTGAACAAGGTCGTCAGAAGCTCGTTATGTTGGCTAGAAGTCAATTACCTTGTGTTAGACTGTTTTTACACTTCATCTGTGTTTTGCCGAGGAGACTTAGGGGAAACCGGCATGCTGAATTTCTCTTTGACCCTCACCCTGGAATAAACAGGAAACAATGAATATCCAACAAAAAAATCAAAGAACTTCCCTTTGTTCTGAGGTTGGATACGAGACATCTGTGAGGAGGCATTTCTAGAGATTTTTAAACTGTAATTTATAATGTCTGAGGTTTATTTATGAGGTTTCTTCTGTATGTATAATCAGTGATGACTGTGGAGGACAGTGGGCTCCTTATAGTTTAATGTAGTATGGTGGTGAAAAGGGCATTTGTCTATTTTAAAATGTTTTTAACAGGGGAGAAAAGGTGACATTCTTTGTTAGGAAGAAAAAAGAAACCTCAAACTTTTGCTAGAATTCTCCATGAGAAGGAAGGGGCTGGGGAGATGGGAAGACCACATCCAGCAGACATGTAAATCAGCGTCCTGTTTCCCAGACTACCGGTCTTGCACCTTTCAACAGGAAGGCAAAGCAGGGGACCTTTGTCAGCCGACCCTTTCAAGGCAAACATAGCTTCTGGGAAGGCTGACTGATTGTTATACAGTGATAGTTTGGGTGGCAAGTATATTTCATGTTTGTTTTATTTATTTTAAACTAATATAATGTGTTTCTTAAAAGCTTTTTAGTTTGGGAAAATTTCATGGTTTTTGCTTTATTCCTCACACCTTTTTCTGTTTCCTCCGTTATTTTAACTTATTCTTAATCTGAAACAGTGTTTCACTAATAATTTAGGATTGCTTCTTAGATGATCATTCACTCATTCCATAAATATTCATTAAATGCATGCTGTGGGCAAGACATTGTGCTAGGCACTGTGAGCTGATATATTACGTTGACATTCCCTGTGAGATACTTACTAGCAGTTAACTAAGTTAGGGGTATATAGTGTTAATCAATGGTGCTGGCCCATAAAAATATGCATACCCGGGTGCTTTTCCTTGAGGGTAATGATGGGGAGTTTCCTTTTGAAAGGATGCCTATCACTAGGCCAACTAACATTAAGAGTAATATTCTGCATATCTATATTTGTTCTAGTGCTTCAGTACTGAGTATTTAGTTACTGAATATTCTACTAAGTGTATTATGAATAAACTTTAATTGTACCCTACATACACACACACACACATACACACACACACACACAACACAATGCTTCTCTCAGATAGAGTATTAGCCAATAAATCTGCCTCAGTACCAGGCAGAGCTGGCATGGGGAGGTTTTTTCCTTTTCTTTTTTGAATATCATCAAGAACATGGAATGTATATAGCTATTTTGTGTGCACATGCATGTAAATTTCTACATATATGCAGTTTGATGGGATTTTGGGGGGGAGAAAAGACCTGAGCCTGTGTTGTTATTGATATGTGGAACTAACTTCTTCTCTGAAAACTTATTCCATTGATACAGAGAATAGCAGTATTTGTAATAATGATACAGTCATTCCTTCCAAATCACTGGGGTTAGGAGTTCAGCAGACCCTCAGTTTGCAAAATCCTTATAAAATTTTGGGGCCTCCTTTCATACCAGAAAAGAAGTCTGAATTATTATGGTATTCAAAGATAAAATAGGTTGATATTATACAATGATCTACATATGTTTTATGCATTTCTGAGTTCCTAAACTTTTTCTGTGTCACTTGCTGGCCAGAGTGTCATCTGTGTCTTCTACAAAACTCCCCCAATTCCCATTTAATTTCTCATGCCAACCCAAGATATGTCTAAACTTTCATGGGGAAAGTTGTCTTGTGGAAGGCATAACTGTAGTGCTAGAGAACAGACTTGATTTCATTGATATTAGGGCCTCCTGGGTGAGGAAACTTCAAATACCAATGAAGGTCAGCACCTTCTTTACAACTTATAGTCTAGGAGTTGCCCACAGCATTAAGAAGTTAAGTGACTTGACCAGGGTCAAACAGACAATAAATGTAAGAGGTAGGACTTGAACCCAGGTCTTTCAGGTTTTAAGGCCAGCTTTCTATATTCTTTACTATGCTGCTTATAATAACAATAACTTTCATATGATGCTTTAAGGTTTACAAATACTCTTGTATCTATGATTTAATTTGTTCCTCACAATAACCCTATGAGATACTATTATTATGGGTGATTTCTTTATAACTTAGAGTCTTAAAGAACTTCCTGGAACTCTATGATGTTAGGGGATATGGCAACTGACCCTATATGTCTGTAGTTGGGATTTGAACCTACGTTTACTGACCTCTTAGTCTCTATACTCTCTGATACCTCTCATATGCATGTTAATAGTGCTTATAACATGTACATTTATTTCATAGTAATATTTGTTTCTAATTAACACTTAAAATACCAATTGATGGATCTCAAGAAGAGCAGTGACAAGATTGGGGGAAGGTGGGAATGGAAACTTGACCTGACATAACTTAATCTTAACACAACTTGCTGATCTTGACGTTGAACAGTGACTGCAGAGCTCATCTGAGACTATCCAGATTGTAAGGATTCCAAACTGTACAGGCTGAGGAGAAATTTTGTCTTAGTGTTTTAGCTTTCCCTACTCCGCTGTTTTAATCTTTTGCAGTAACCCTTGGAAGAGTTTCCCCATCATGGGAGGTGGTTATACTTTAATTCTTGTAGTCTTTTAGCGCTGTTGATCCATCAATCTCTACTTCCTTTTCTCCCTCTTTCTGTCCCCTCCCATTCTCTCTCAGTCCCTTCTCTCTCTGTCTCTCTTTCTGTCTCTCTCTCTGTCTCACTGTCTCTGTCTCTCTTTTTCTCTCTCTTCCTCTCTCTGTCTCTCTCTGTCTTTCTGCCTCTCTGTTGTCTCTTTCTGTCTCTATCTCTCTGTCTTTGTCTCTGTTTCTCTCTGTCTCTGTCTCTCCCCCTCTTTCTTTTCTTTTTTTTTCTCCCTCTCTCCCTCCTCCTCCTTCCTCTTTCCTCCCCCGTTCTGGGGCTCAGTTTGCACAACCAAAGTCTTATGGTGGAACCCAGCCAGTGCCAGCTGTTGACTAAAACATCTCGTGCCAATTTGTTGGTGCATCATGAGAAAATCGCCACCACCACCACCCCCTCCCGAACAGACATACATACATAGGTAAATATTTATTTATCTCCTACTGCAGACAGTATCTAAGAATAGTTTTCTTTCTTGGCATGTTAAAACCAAGGGCTAAGTCTGTTGAAGTGTTTACAGTTTCTGACCTTGCTTAGTAGAGCAGGCTTTTGAAATCTGACATTACAGCATTCTGAGTTAGAGTAAAAAAAAAAGTATTGTTTCACTGAATGGATTGTTAAGGTGGTAACTTCCCATTTGACTGGAAAACTTGGAGAAGTGAAATGACTTCATTCCTGGTAATCTTTGGCCTAAGGTAAAAGCATAGACACAAAAATAATAGGATTGGGAAGTGGAAGGGTCCTCAGAGATCCTCTTATCTAACACTTTATTTTACAGATGAAGAAACTGAGGCTTCTGGTGGTTAAGTGACTTGTCTAGCTTCAGTAGGTAAAAGAGATTGGATTTAAATCTAGGTCCTTTGACTCTGAATCTAGTGCTCTTTCTAGAACCCCATGAAGAAAGTGGGGAGACATATGTGAGCCCCTTGTTTTTAATCTTTCTCAAGACTAGCCTGAAATCCACCTTAAAATAATAATGATAATGATGATCATTTTGAACTTTCTAGAGTGTTTTAATATATATTCTCATTTGCCACTAAATTTTCAGCAGTTGACTGATTTATCCTATGGAATATAAACCTAATTTTTTTTTTATAATTTTGGCAGAAATGTTCTTCAAATTTTGACATGATTAAAGGTTTCTGGTGACCCTTGCCATCTTTTCCTGACTGTGGATATACAGTCCCAATGCCATATCGTTTGCATAGCAAATAATAGAAAAACAAATCCTCACACTGCCCCCAGTCCTTAATATACATTAGAAAGTGCAACATTGAAGAAATAACACTCTAGTTTTAATCTGAAAATTACCTCCCAGATAGCTTGTTCATATAGCTAATGTGTATTATATGCAAACACTGTCTAATTTGTTAAAGGTGTAAACTTATGACTCTGATTTCTTATTTTTTAGTCCTCTGAAAATTCCCACTGGAAACCTTCAGTGTCCTGGAATATAAAATCATAATTAGAGTTTCTACCTCCAAGGGCTGTGAGCGTATCTAGAAATACATCTTGACCTATATTGGGCATGTGTATGTAAGCTGAACGTAGGTTTTAAAATAGGAATGTAGAGACTGTGACCATCGTAGGAAGAATTCAGCAATAAGGCCTGCTTCTGCTAGCTAGATATTTTTTCTTAGCGTTGTTCACTTCGTTGTTAGGCAACAAAAGGAAACAAGTAGGCACCTGTACTATTAATTACCAGAGAAATAGTGTGGTAGGTTCATATTTCCAATTAATATATTTCTACCCAGAGAGTAGCAGGATTTAAAAATCGTGTTTGTGTTGCAGCATATCCATGTGGATATGTATGGATTGCTTTTCTCTGAAATCCTATTAAAAATGGTGCTTTGGCTTTTTAAGCTGTTTTTGTGAGGACTTTTCTTTCCACCAAGATTGTTTTCCAGATAGGTCTTGGAAATTACGAAGTCCATAGCTATAATTTCTCTCTTGATTGGCAGCTGAGAGCTTTCCCGGACAAAAATAAGGCTGCACTGTGCCAAATGGTTGACTTTTCTAGAATAAAAACTCTAAAGGGTATGCGAAAAGTCCTCTGGTTAATATATTGGCATTCCCAGAACCCACTAAAACTCCGGCAGGCTGCCAGACACCACTTAATGAGGATGCAGAATGTCTGGCACAAATCCGCATGAGCAGAAAAGGGGGGTGGGAAGCTATACATCCACACCCTTTATTAATTTTTAATGACTCCACTTTTGTTTTGCAGTTTTGCTGTGTACCCCCTAACATTGGCCTCCATAACCCCCTGGCCTCCAGGATGGATTTATTTATTTATCTCCTTTCTTGGTTTTTGGAGGCATGGATTTAGGGAGGGAAGTTGAGACCTATAAGGCTAAAAATGGGAGACCATTTTTGTTTTTGTGGTCCTTTTGTTATCATGTTTTTGGTTGGTGGGAGAGGAGAGAAAGGGAGATGACAGTTATTTTATGATGCTTTATTGTCTGCTAGAAAAGAAAAGCATTTAAGAAACTTTAAGTTTGTCAGACAGTTTATATGACAGTGCAAGTTGGTGCTTGCCAAGCTCCAGACAGATTGTTAATGTTACATGACAGGGATAAATAAATTACTGCTGTCTGAGACACGCACCCGCTGCAACCCTGGGTGCAGCTCTGTCTGCTGCTGAGGAGGGAGCCCAAGGTAGGTATGTGTGGAGCATCATGGCTGGGCTTCTGTTCACTAGCTGGAATTCAATGACTAGATTCGGAAATGAAAAGGGTGTGTTCTTTGCTTTTTTCTTTTTTTTTGCTTTGCTGCGAGGTGGGGTAATACACACAGCAATCCAATGTTCTTCATTTTCTCAGACTTTCTAGATGTTAAAAGCAAGTGCCTTCTCTTCCTCTTTCATCTGTTTCTTTCTCTGCACTCACATCCCCACCTCCACATCTCCTATCCCCTAGTCTTCTCTTCCCTTTTCCTTCATCTACTTGGCCTGTAAGTAAAGTTTTCCCCAGAAGTCCTTTCCCACATAAAACTAAACTTTGTTCTTAGCTTAGGACCCAAGGTTTCACCAAGGCCAATTTCCAATTGTTTACTGTAATGTTTCTACAGGTGCAGACACTGACAATGAAATGGTCTGAGATAAGTGGGTGAGCAGCACTTGGCTGGGCACTCCTTGGGCAAAATGTACTTTCATCTCAGACAGTCTGGGTGCTGAGCTGGCAAGGTATCAGAGGTAATGAATTTAATGGTCTTATTCCAGTTGTTAGTGGACGCTCTGCCCACATTATAGAGTCACCTCATAAGTTGAACCCTTGCCAAATGATTAGCCATTATCTCTGTAGAAAAAATTCAAGACTGGGAACAGTAACAGCCATGTTTAAAATCAAGAATTGATATATGTGAGCAGAATGTACCTATGTATAATCAGTTGCTCTCCAAACTTGTGTACCAGCTCAGGCACCATGTTCTGTATGAAATCTTTCCTGATACTCCCAATTACTAGTGCTCTCCCTCTCAAATTACCTTGTGTTTAATTATTTGCTCTGTATATGTATGTATTCATCAATTTTATATTTACACTGTATATATTTTTATATGTACTTGTCTCCTCACTAGAATGTAAATTCATTGTGACTAGAGTTTGTTCCAGTCTTTGTACTTGAATTCCCCAGCACATAATAGATGCTTAATAAATACTTACTGATTGATTGTGGATACCTGACAGAATTTCATTTAATTGTCTTGCATATCTTTATCACCCAAGCTGCCCTAAGTAATTCTTCACAACCCCTAGTAAATGACAAAACAACCACAGAGCTCTCCAAGTAAGGCTTAGGTGCAATTTTATTGCCACAATACCTCTTTCAGCTTTTCCCAAACAGTATATTTTCTGAAGCTCCAGCTTGAACAGCTAATTGATTTTGGTCTACATCACACACTGTTCTTTCATCCTAGAAAGGCAATATGTAGTTGATAAAGAGAATAATCAGTTTGTGTTGCATTGTCTATAGCATCCCATGCATTGGGGCAAGCAGAGCCATAACTAGGAATTGTTGTGCCTGGGACAATGAAAAAGAGACAGAATTTTGGTGAAGTCTGGGGTTGAGTGGGAGCTCACCAAGGGTATGACTTCTAGGGAAGATTATATTTTTTAGAGACATCCCAATGTTTCTATGCAACTGAAGGAGTAGAATCATTGCTTGTCAGAGGGGGGGTTGACAACAGTCCTAGAAAATAAAGAGGAATATCTAAGTTTGGTTACTCTACCCTACCCATAGCAGGACCCAAAGAGTGACAGGAAGAAGGTAAAACCATTGTCTGGATCACTCCTAAAATGATAAAAGCAGAAAAATGACTTGACCAGAGTCTATTAGGCCATCATTTGATACAGCAAATGCTAGCACAAGGCAGACATGTTTTGTATAGCTCTGCTTGCCAGTCAGGTGAAATATGACCCCTAAATCTCCTTCTTTGTCGTGGTACCCCTCCCATTTTCCCCTTCTACTCATTACAGCTTCATTCTTTGTCTTCTTTCTTTTTACTTGCTACCTTTCACCTGTCTCTTCCTTTTCCCCCTCCCCTCATGCCTCCATTCTGTAGTTGCCTGCCCTCTGGTCTTTCCTACCTCTTTTGATTTTGTCCCCTCATGTTTCCCCACATTGTCTAGGGTGAGATCCTCAACTTGGGAAAGGGAGACACCGAGTTCCCGAGGTCAAGAACCGTACCTTGTTCATTCTGTATTTCAGCACCTCCCATAGTGCTTTGATCAATGAAGGTTTATGGAACTGAACTGGATAGAATTATTAGCTTCTTCTTGCATTGCCCTTGAACTCCTTGATAGACAGACTGAATGTAAATCTGAGTGTTGGCATTCCTACTATAGCCTTACCTTTCACTTTTCAGTAAGTCAAACACTTAAATGTTTTAAAGACATTGTCTAATTTGTCTCCATGGTATCTTGCAGAGGTAGTTAGGCAGGTGTTACTACCTGCTTTTTATAGAGCATACAGCTGAGCCACACTCAGGGGTTACAGTGATTTGCCAGAGGTCAAGGAATGAGTCAGAGATTAGTCTCCATTCATTTAGGTTCCAGTCACCTAGAAAAACCAAGGTGTCTATGCACATGAAATGCACCAGTTTTTGTTCTCTTTATAAACCATTGAAACATGTATTTCTTATGTTTCTTCAAGATTCAACACATTTATACCAGGGAAAGGCATATCAACCAACCCAAATAAGCATCTCCCTCGTACCCAGCACCTCATAGCTCAGTGTTTAGAGTTTGGACAGTATGTATCCAGCCTGGGATATCCAAAAATATATGGTGCCTTTAGCAAGTACTTTCACTAACAGATATGTGGTTTGGTGCAACTTCTCCCCTGCTTTCTCTTGAGGTAATGTTTTTAAAACTACATAGCACTAGGAAAGAAGGTACAATGCAAAGAACATAAGATCTGTCGTAAGAGGACCTGAGGTCAAACACTGCCTCTTCTACTGATTGCCTGTGTAATTTTGGGAAACTCATTTCTTTCTCTCTAGGTCTCAGTTTCCTTAGCTACAAGATAAAGAAGTAACTTTGATTTCAGTCAAAGATATTTGAATCTATATTTTTAAGAATGGGGAGATACAATGGGCATACTTGATTGAACTTTGTAACATGTTCTCCGGTACGGTTTTAAAACTGGTTCCACAGGATAGTGGCTTCAAAGTATTACCTCCCTCCCAAATTACTTTGTATTTAACTATTCTATGTATATATCTATTCTTTAACTTTATATTTATGTTCTCTATATGTACTTGTCTCTCTATTAGAATGTCAGCTTATTGTGAGTAGAGATTGTTTACCAAGTTTCCTTCTAGCTCTAAATCTATAATCATGTAATATGTGGAATATAAAATAGTAATCATGATATTTATGTGATATATAATCACACACATATATGTATATGAATAGTAATAATATCTTAGATTTGTTTGGTGTCCTGTGTGCCATGGTTTTTAGATTTAGAGTTAGAAGAAAACTTGAAGACATCTAATTCATCTCTCCCTCTTCCCCCGCCCCGCCCCCCTGACACTTTTTTAAACAGTTAAATATAATAAAAGAAAATAACACACATCAGCCCTGTTCAAAGACATAAGTCTCTTTTTTGTTCCTTGTGGCCATCACTCCGTTGTTAGGAGATGAGTAGCATGCTCCATTACCAATGCTTTGGAGTCATGATTGGATATCGTATGGATCAGGATTCTTGACTTTCAAAGTTAGGTTGTTGTTTTTTAAAATAATTTAACCTCCTCATTTTACTGAAGCCCAGAAGTAAACTGAAGTCTAGCGTGATTGACCTTAGGTGTGACAGATAGTAAGTGGAAGTGTTGGGATTTGCATTCAAGTCTTCCAACTTCAAATCCAACATTCTTTCTACTGTACCCATTATGCTATATAAAAACCCTAAGAAGAAGGTAGGGTAAGTATTAATATTATCATTTTATAGATGAGGAGACTAATGTCTAGAGAAGAGAGACTGAGCAGCTTTTCTCTTCACCAAGCAGTTAGTGACAAGTTTGGATCTAGAACCCAGATATCCTAATACTACTGCAGTACTCTTTCCCTAATAATCTCCTCCCATATATGATATTTATGTTTTGTGGTTCTGTTGAGACCACTGCTCTGCAGTGAATTTTGGGATGCTGCAGAGTGTGTTTTAAGGTCTAAGCATGCCCATTGCAGCTCTCCTGTTCTTTTTAAGAAATTATATTTAACATTCATTTAAAAAAATTTTTGTGTTCTAAATTCTCTCCTTTCCTCCTGCCCCTTCCCACACACTGAGAAGGCAAGTAATATGATATCAATTAGATGTGTGAACTCTAGCAAAATATTTCCATATTAGCCATGTTGCAGAAAACAAATGAAAAAAAGCAAGATAAAGAAAAAAATATGTTTCAATTTGCATTCAGAATTCATCAGTTATCTTTCTAGAGGTGGATAACATTTTTCATCATGGATCTTTTGGAAATATCCTGGATCATTCCCTTGATAAAAATAGCCAAGTCTTTCATAATTGATTATTGTCACAGTATTGCTCTAGCTGTGTGCGTAGTTCTCCTAGTTCTGTTCACTTCACTTTGCATGATTTCATATAAGTCTTCCCAGGTTTTTCTGAAACAGTCCCTCTTGTCATTTCTTATACCATGATAGTATTCCATCATATACCACAAATTGTTCAGCCATTTCTTCACCTGGTGGACATTCCCTCAGTTTCTAGTTCTTTGCCAACATGAAAAGAGCAGCTGTCCTGTTCTTAAAAATATTAGTTCAAATATCTTTGACTGAAATAAGACTCAGGAAGCAACTTCTCTTCATTAATTATGCTAAGGTTTTGTTATAAAGAGTAATTAGCGAGGGTTGTAAATAGCTGTTGACTGGATCTTCTGACTTTATTTTCACTTGAGTTTGTAACCGTAGAGTTATCCTTCACTCATTTAATCAACAAATATTTATCAAATGTCTGCTGCAGGCTGGAACAGTTCTGAGAATGCAACAAAATAATTTTGGAAACAGCCTCTGCCCTTAGGAAGTTTGCATTTTAATGGGAGGGAAAGGATCCTTCTTCTTTATTACCTCCTTACATCCAATTAATTTGCAGGTCCTGCCGATTCTATCTCTATAGCATCTTTTTACAGCAGACACCTTTTTTTCTTTATATATTCAACTGAGTTCAGGCCTTCATCACCACTTACCTGGAGTATTAGAAGAGCCTCTTAATTAGCCTCTCTGCACCTCCCTTCTCCAAATGGCATTTCACACAGTTACCAAAATAATCATCCTAAATTTCAGGTCTGACCATGTTGTTCCCATTCCCAAAACCTTCCATAGGTCCCCATTGCTACTAGGATAAAGTATAAACTCCTTGGCCAGATACTAAAGGCCTTGTACAGTCTGGCTCCATTTGGTCTTTCCAGCCTTATGTCATATCAGTCCCTCCCACACACACAGTCCATATCCCTGTAAAACTGGACCACTTGCTAATCCTTGGATTCAACATGTTGTCTCTGAATTAGCTCCCCATCTCTGCTTTTCAGTACATGTCTTTGACACTGTTTCCCATCCGCAAATTTCCCTAGAATTTAAAGGTTAACCTAGGGTCCAAAAGACTATACCAATGGAGTAAAAATTCTGGTTGGGTCTTCTATTCTGAAAGGACTTTTTGAGGATAGGCTCTCTGATATATTGGGTGTCTGTCATCCACAAATCCACCTCTGTAGAGAGTTTCATCACCAAATAGTTTTTTACATGTTGCTTCTTTTTTTAGGGGAGGTATAGTTAGTCACAAAGACTATCTTCCAAGGTATGAAGAGATTTCAATTTATGTTGGTAGGGGAGTATTTGCAACTCATGAGAACACATAGGTTCTTAATAGAAGTTGAAAACTTCTATTCATTCCATTCATTTAACTGCCACCTTAGGTTGGCACACTGCAGATATCACTTAAACTTAATGTCCTGGCTTCTAGTCTCCTCCCTTTCTAATGAATCTTTCATACGTGTGCCAATAGTAATATTTCTGAAGCATTAGTCGGACCATGTCACTCCTTTGTTTAAGAACCTTCAGAGTCTCCCTATTGAATCTAAGATAAAATACAAGTTCCACAGCTTGGAATTTAAAGTCCTTCACAGTATGGATTTAAAGATTTATTTCTTTATACTTCTCTTCAGGCACTCAGCATTTGCAAACCAAACTGTTTCTGAACTTTGAATTCCATCTCCCATTTCAGGGCCTGGAGTATACTGCCCTATCACTTCCTAAAATCCCAAGCTCCCTTCAAGAATTAGCTCATGACGCTTTCTTTTGGATGTCTTTCCTGATTTGTCTAGTTATTAGTACTTTCTTCTCTCTCAAATCAATATGTAATCACTTATTATGCATTATATTCCTCTAGAACTTCTTAACCTTGGATATGTGAACTTCTTTTTAAGAATTATTTTTATTTTATTAAATATTCCCCAACTACATGTAAAAATTTTTTTACAATCTTTTTTTAATTTGAGTTCCAAATTTTCTCTCTACCTCTTACCTCTCCTCCCTCCTTGAGAAGGCAAGTAATTTGATTTTGATTATACATGTGAGATATAGGAAACATATTTCCACATTGGCCATGTTATAAAAGAACAGTCAACAAGAAAATAAAAATAAAGTAACAAAAATTATGTTTCAATCTGCGATTAGAGTTCATCAGTTCTCTCTCTGGAGGTGGATAGCATTTTTTATCATGGGTCCTTTGGAATTGTCTTGAATTAACTGTCTTGATCAGAATTGCTAAGTCCTTCATAGTTGATCATTCTTGCAATATTGCTGTTACAGTGTACACTTCTCTTCCGCTCACTTCACTTTACAGGAGTCTAGATAGATCTTCCCAGGTTTTTCTGAACTCATCCTGCTTGTCATTTTTTGTAGCACAATTGTATTCCATCATAATCATATACCACAGCTTGTTCAGCTATTCCTCAATTGATGGGTATCCCTTCAGTTTTAATTCTTTGCCGCTACAAAAAGGTACTATAAATATTTTTGTAGGAGTAGGGCCTTTTCCCTTTTCTTTCATTTTTTTGGGATACAGACCTAGAAGTAGTATTGCTATATCAAAGGATATGCATAGTTTTATAGAACTTTGGGTATAATTCTAAATTGTTCTTCAGAATGGTTAGACCAGTTCACAACTCCACCAGCAGTGCACTTGTGTCTCAACTTTTCCATGTCCCTTCCAGCATTTGTCATTTTTCTTTTCTGTCATATTAGCCAATCTAATAGGTGTGAGGTAGTATCTCAGAGTTGTTTTTATTTGCATTTCTTCAATTAATAGTGCTTTAGGGCATTTTTAATATGATTATTCATACTTTTGATTTCTTCTGAAAACTGCCTGTTTATATCCCTTTGACCATTTTTCAAATAGTGAATGACTCCTATTTTTCTTCTTTTTATAAATTTTGCTCAGTTTCCTATATATTTGAAAAATGATACCTTTATCAGAAAAATTTGCTGTAATCCCTCTCAGTCTTGTTTTCCTTCTAATTTTGGCTGCATTAGTTTTGTTTGTGAAAAAGCTTTTTAATTTCATGCTATCAAAACTATCTTTTTAACTTCCTATAATTCCCTCTATTTCTTGTTTGATCATAAACTCTTTCCTTACCCGTAGATCTGGCCGATATATTTTTCTATGCTTTCCTAATTGACTTATGATTTTACCAAGCCTTTATGTCTAAATCATGTACCCATTTTCACCTTATCTTGTTATGCATTGTGAGATAGTGGTCTATGCCTAGTTTCTACTAAATTGCTTTCCAGTTCTCCTAGCAACTTTTGTCAAATGTTGAGTTCTTACTCCAAAATCCTGGATTTTTGGTTTTTATCAAACACTCACTACTGTGTATTGTATGTCTATCTATTCCACTGATCCACCACTCTCTTTTTTTAGCTAGTACCAGATTGTTTTCATAACTAACATTTGGTAACATAGTTTGAAATCTGGAACTTCTAGGCTTCCTTTCTTGACCATTTTTTCATTGATTCCCTTGCTATTCTTCACCTTTTGTTCTTCCAGATAACTCTTATTACTATTTTTTCTAGCTCTATAAAATAATTCTTTGCTATGGCACTGAATAAGTAAATTAATTTAGAATTGTCATTTTTATTGGAATATTTCTCTAGCTTTTTAAATCTGTCTTCATCTGTGTGAAAAGATTTTTTGTAATTGTGTTCATGTAATTGCTGGGTTTGTCTTGGCAGGTAGATTCCCAAGTATTTTATATTATCTGCAGTTATTTCAAATGAAGTTTCTCTTTTTATCTTTTTCTGCTGAGTTTTGTTGGTAGTATATAGAAATGTTGATGATTTATGTGGATCTATTTTATATCCTAAAACTTTGCTGAAGTTGTTGTTTCAACTAGATTTTTAGTTGATTTTCTACTGTTCCCTAAGTATACCAACCAATCATCTGCCAAGAGTGATAGTTTTATTTCCCCATTGCCTTCTTTAATTCCTTGGATTTCTTTTTTCTTCTCTTAATTGTTATAGCTAGCACTTCTAGTACAATATTAAATCAGAGTGGTGATAATGAACATCCTTGCTTCACCCCTGATCTTACTGGGAAAGTTTCAAATTTATCCTTATTACAGATAATGTTTGATTTTAGTTTTAGATAGAAGCTATTTATCATTTTTAGACAGACTTCACTGATTCCTCTTCTTTCTAAGTGTTTTTAATAGGACTAGATGTTGTATTTTGTCAAGAGTTTTTTTCTGCATCTGTTGATACAATCATATGATTTTTGTTTTCATTATTACTGATATGGCCAGTTATACTGGTAGTTTTCCTAATATTGAACCAGCCCTGCATTTCTGGTATAAAATTCACCTGGTCACAACATAGCATTGTTACAATCTCCTTGATCGTATTTTTAAAAAAATTTTTGCAGCAATCTTCATTTAAAAAATTGGTCTATAGTTTTCTTTCTCTGTTTTTGCGCTCCCTGGTTTAGGTGTCAAAATCATATTTGTGTCGGAAAAGAAATTTAGTAGTGCTCCTTTTTTACTGATTTTTAAAAAATAGTATATATAGTGTTGAAATGAATTGTTGCTTAAGTGTTTGGTAGAATTCACTTGTGAATCCATCTGGTCCTAGGATCTTTTCTTAGAGAGTTCATGTATGGCTTGTTTAATTTTTTTCTTCTAACTAGTATTATGTAAGTATTTTATTTCCTTTTCTGTTATTCTAGGTGATTTATATTTTTGTAAATACTCCTCCATTTCACTTAGAATAGTCCTTTTTACTGGCATATAATTGGGCAAAATAATCCCCAATATTTGCTTTAATTTAATATTAATTGGTGGTACATTTCCCTCTTATTTTTGATACTAGTAATTTGGTTTTCTTTCTTAAAAATCAAATTACCCAATGTTTTATCTATTTCCCCCCCATAAAACAAGTTCCTAGTTTTATTTATTAGTTCAGTGAGGTTTTTTTCCTTTTAACTTTCAATTTTATTACTGTATCTTTTGATTTTCAGGGTTTACATTTTGATGTTTAGCTTGGGGATTTAAAATTTATTCCTTTTCTAGTTTTTTTTAATTGCATGCCCAATTAATTGATCTACTCTTTCTCTTCTTTATTGATGTGTGCATTTAGAGATATAATTTTCCCCCTAAATACTGCTTTGGATACATCCCATAGATGTTGGTATGTTGTCTCAATATTGTCATTTTCTTTAATGAAGTTATCAATTGTTTCTATGATTTGTTCTTTGGCCTATTCATTCTTTATGATTAAAGCATATAATTTCCAATTAATTTTTAATCCTTGTTTCCATAGCCCTTTATTGAATACAATTTTTATTGCATTGTGATCTGAAAAGGATGTATTTAATGTTTCTGCTTTTCTGCATTTGATTCTGAGGTTTTTATGTCCTAATACATTGCCATTCACCTTTTGTGAAGGTACCAAGTATAGCTGATAAAAAAGTATATTCCTTTCTATTTTCATTCAGTTTTCTCTAGAGGTCTATCATATCTAACTTTTCTAAGATTCTATTCATCTTCTTGACTTCTTTCTTATTTGTTTTATGATTAGATTTATCTAGTTCTGAGAGAGGAAAGTTGAGGTTTTTGGGTAGTATAGTTTTATTTTTTCCTCTAATTCATTTAACTTTTCCTTTAAGAATTTTGATGTTAAACCATTTTGTGTGTATCATATGTATATATCTATATCTGTATATTTAGTATTGATATCACATAATGAAGTAGATTGAAGACAATGGTCTGTTGCTCCTTTTAGCAAGATGCAGTTTCCCTGCTTATCCCTTTTAATTAGGTCTATTTTTCCTTTGTTTTTTGAGGTGGTACCTCAGACATGTTTTAGGTTGTTATTTATCCAATTAATAGTGATTTAAAGCATTTTTATATGACTATAAATAGCTTTGATTTCTCTTCTGAAAACTGCCTGTTCATATCCTTTGACCATTTATCTGTTGGGAAATGGTTCTTATTTTGAAAATTTGACTTAGTTTCCTATATATTTGAGAAATGAGGCCTTTATCAGGGCTTCTACTTCCTCTTGACTAAAAATAATCCTCTCTGCCCTTGAACTATGACCCAGAAGTGAGTTGCCAAATAGTGTCTGGTCCTCTGTCCAGTGCTAGCACAAAAATACTCTGTAATCTCCTTCTGACCAGTAGCCAGGTCCCCTTATCATCTCTGGCTTGAGAGCTCCTGAAGCTGCTGTTGCTTCTGTCACCACCACCTAGTCCCACTTATGGTGTTTTATCCACATGGCATCTAGGCCAGTTTCTTCTTCCATGTCACAGATCTCTCTTTCCAACCTCCTTTGTTGTTTCAGACTGGAAGAATGTCTTATTTTCATCTTTTGTTGACTCTGCCACTTCAGAATTTGATTTGAGGTGTTATTTTAAAGTTGTATGGAGAGAAATGTTGGAAGAGCTCAGCTGAATGCTTTCTCTACTCCACCATCTTGGTTTCCTGTCTTCCAAAGTCCTTGTGAACTTGTTTTTTAAGTGTTTTGATAAATGCATTCAATATAATTGATTTTCCTTGTAATCATTTGTGTTTTATTTATTTGTATTTTAAAACATCATTCTGAGAAGAAGTCCTTTGGTTTCCCCAGACTGACAGGGGGTCTGTGGCATAGAAAGGATTAGGAATCCTTAATCTAATAGAATACCAACTCTTTAAAGTCAAAGACTGCTTGAAATTTTTTTCTTATATCTTTAGTGGCTAGCACTTTACATGCAGTTGGCCCTTAATAAATGCTTGCTGGATTGGATAAAAGATATTTCTTGTTTTTTTTCCCCACTTCTTTCACTTTTGGTTCAATAGGCATACAGCTGAAATCATACCAGTGAAGTAAAGACTACCAGGAGAGCATATCTCCATATTTGCTTGTTTTAAATAGCTTTAAATGGTGGTACCCTGTCATTTCATCTTTTGAGTTTCTGTTACCACCTTATGAAATGGAATTCTCTCTCATTTACCTTGACCTCCAAGGTGAAAATGAAAATGAGTTCTTAATCTCAATATACTTTTTTATACTTGTTTAATGATACCTATCCTAAAGTTTGTGCCACCCAGGGCCCTCTTTTGCCTTGCTCCCCTTTCCAAGGCAAAGCTATTTGGTTCCAATCAAGTAAGGCTTGGGGTGAAGCTTGTACATTAATGATCTCCGTAAGATGTTGCTGGGTACGGATCAGTTGAGAGGCATGGAAAAGAAATATGTTTATATTTGTGAGTAATGCTGCTGAAAAGAATTTAGTTTTGCCATATTTAAATGGCAAAACTTTGATTGAGTGGTTAGTACCAGCTGTAGTGGAAACGTCATGATTCTGGTTTCGGAAGGCTAGACCAACACTTCCTGTAATTAAAGAAGAAATACAGAGTTGGCTCAATAGTGTGGAGTTATTATATTTAGGAATGTAAGTTGCCTTAGGTGTGTCTAAATCTGTGTAATAATAAGCTATATTATGATAGGAACTGTCTGTATTTTGCTTCCTGACAGAAGTCTTCCAGGAATGAAATTGCTTAGTGAATTGCCTTGGACCACGTAGATGCACTGCCCAGAAGCGCAGGATGTCTGATGCTTGTTGATTCAGAGTGATGGCCTTGCCTTGTTGAATTTCCCTGATCTCCATTGGCCTTTAGGTCAGTCAATCTATTTCCTTCCATAGCTGAAGCCCAGGTATACCATAAATGTTGTACATTTAAGCGCTTCAAATGCAGGGCAAACTTCATTTTATTGAATGCAGTTTTGTGGGTGCAAAGACCTTATAAGCATGAAGCAGTTAGATGACTACTAATGGAACTGGGATGGAGTCCCAGAGGCTGAGTGGGTCTTGGACATAGCTAATACAGTAATTGGTTTGATCAGTGGACTTGTTCATCAGCAGAGAGTGTATTTGGTCCAGAGCCATGGAAGAGGTGGAAGCCTGACTTTCCCAGTTTCTTTGCTGGGCCCACATTTGATTACTTTGATTAACTTTGTGCAAGGTACAGACTGAGGTATGCAGCGGGGGCTGATGGAGAATCACATTGGGAAATGGCTGCTCATGTGGCTGGAAACTTGGCTTGGAATACTCTAGGTGACTGAAAATTCAGCTTGCTTAATTTCTCCTTGTGATTACTTTTGGCTGATGTGTGCTGAGGTTGACAAACTTCAGTTTAGTTTGACTCCAGTGGATTTGGCATACTTTCCTCCAGCAAAGTGATAAAATGCCCGAATATTTTCCTAATAGGGATAGAGGGCCTTGGGGGAAATAATAAACGTCTGTTTTCAAGGGTGGAGGTAATGTTTAGAGTATGCAGACATGGCTGAAAGTTTTATGGGGTGGATTGGTTTTTTTTTTTCTTTTTACTTCAGTTATTAAGGTAAATTTTATGTTCTTTAAACAACAGTTCAGTTTTTCCTACTTTTAAGACTTAAATATAGGATGAAAAGTTCTTTCATTTCAAAATTAGAGGCCTTAGAAATATTCATGCCTGAGATTTTCCTGTCTGAAGATAAATACAGAATAATAGACCTGTAGAATTTTAAAGCTGGGAGGTACCTTAAAGATCACCTCTCCCAAGCCCCTTATTTTGCAGGTGGAAGAAGATAGCTCCAGGGACTTACCAACTTCACACAAACGACCAGAAGCAGAGTGATTCTCCTTACTTCCAACACAGAGGTTTATTGTTGCTTTGTTACACAATCCAGCATCTTCTCTCACCTCCTGGATACAGTATAGTTGTTATCTAGTAGATACTTTATGCAACAGATTGATTCCTGAAAAATTATGTAATTTGATTCTTCTAAAAACAAAATTTCATTTTTTAAACAGAGGAGGAGAGCTTGTTATTTAATGAAACTCTGAAGTGAATTTATTTATAATATCATAGATGTATAGGACCATAGACCCTGGGGGACAGGGACTGTAACTTAGTGAAGCTTTGTATCTTTCCCAAACTCTATTGGTTCCCCATCTCCTCCAGGATTGAATAGAAAAGCCTTTGTTTTTATTCAAAGCACTTCCTAACTTGCCCTCGCTTCTCAGCCTTCCAGTCTTACATGTTACAAACCACCACGTACTCTGAGATCCAGCAGCAATAACCACTTTGCTCTTCCTTGAATCTGAGTAGGCATGTTCACTGATTGTCCTTCATGCCTGGAATGCTCATTCTCCTCTTCTCGATCTCCTAGCTTTTGTAACTTCTTTCAAGTCCTAGTCAAAAATCCTGCCTTCTAGAAGCCTTTCCTAATCTTCTCCTTAATTCTGATGTCTTTTCTCTGTTGATTATTTGCAATTTATCCAGTGTATATCTTATTTGTACATAGTTGATTGCATATTGTCTCCCCATTAGATCAGGAGCTGCTTGAGGGTAGGGACTGTCTTTTGCCTTCCTTTGTATCCCCAGTGCTTAGCACAGTTCCTGGAACATAGCAGGTGCTTAATAAGTGCGTATTGACTGACTATTCTGTGCTTTAGTGCCATTTGAGCTGACATGTTGTCCTGACACTCTGAAAATACATTTTTAACGATTATAGGTGTTGTTGGTAGTGGTACCATGAAATGCTACAGTGTGTCCTTTGCTAATTCATGAAAATGATACTGTAAAAGGTTAAATTGATGGGCCCTCGTGTCTCAGCACTAGAGTTTCACAGCTTCCTAGTGCTCAGACAGTTAGCCTTGGTAGGAGTGATGGGGTTTGTATTCACAGCACATTTTAATATGCATCACTTTATAGTGGCAAAACAAAATAGAACAAAGTTTGTTCCATTAAAGGTCTGCTCCCTTTTTCCTGTCATAGCTGATGAATAAATGCCAGCTAATGTCAGTGGGGGAAACAGCAATAAGCAAAGTCATCCACTGTATACTGTTTTCAAGTCAGAGAGGTTCTGGCTTATTTATAGGTCTTTAGAAGTAGAGGCCTACAAAAAGTACTGGGTTCAATATGGCTCTGTTGCTTTCTGTCTGAAAGATATTGGTAAATCACTATCTCTCTGGGCCTCAGTTTCTTTATTTGTAAAATAAGGATATTTGACAAATCATTCAGCTTTCTTCAGGTTCTAACACTGCTTCTGTATAATAAATACATAATTTTCACAAACCTTCCATTAAATTCAGGATGATATAGACTTGTCAAACTTTTTCATGTGGTTAAAAAACCACCACTTTATATTGAATCACACTTATAATCTTTGAAACTTTTCACATCTAGTATTTTATTTTATATACCTTTAACCAAAGTAAAAGACTTTGAGAAAAAAAAAAACTGTAGATAAGAAGCATAATTTTCAAATTTGATAATTGTTCTTTCCTGCTATGAATAAAGACTAGTGGTGTGAGATTCAGATCTGCTTTGTGCTCCACAGATAAACTGAATTAGAGAAAAAAAATTATACTTGTCTTTTTTGTATCTATAGCATCAAGTTTTTCTAGGTCAGCCTATGGGAAGCGATATGGCTCGTTGGCTAAGAGAAGCACCAGTTCAATGTACATTTGAAAGAGGGGAATAAAACATTTAGGAATCTAATTTAAAAGTATAAACAGCCCCTATCAATTAGCTAGGTCAAACTCTGAAGAGCTTCTCAGAGTATCAATCTGGAAAAGTAAACTTTGGAAGTTGAGATGTAGCCTTAATGAAATGTGGTAATGTGGCTGTCCTAGAACATCTCCTAGAAGAATATTTGGGGATTGTTTCCTATAAAGGATCCTGGGCTAATGCTTATTCTGCCTTTTTAAAGGTTAGGATGTTATATGTTGATGTATTTTTTTTTCTTTATTCTATGAAGGTACAGGATATTTAGTATTACAAATTATAAACACTTGAAGGATAGAAAGATCAGGTAATTTTTCATCTTCTGATCTCCATTGCCTAGCACAGTCCTTTGAATTATTAAGTGCTTAATGAATGAATGTTGATTCAGTCTTTGTTGTTACCTGAGGTTGGAGGGATAGTGTCCTTGAGCACACTCTTTTCCTATTTCCTGGCATTGCTTTGGACTTCTGCCCCCTGACTACTGTCCACAAGCTGCTAGGGGTGCAAGGGTTCTCTCTTTGTAATAGTAGCTTTGGCTCTTTTGGGGATATCAGTCCCTCCAGTTTTTGTAAGTTAGCTTCAGTTCCAGTTTATCCTTTCAAGCAAAGTAGTTTTCATTTCATTTAATGACCCTTTGTCTCTAGATGCATAATAGTATGTTTCCGATTTAACCTCCTAATTTTGATTTCACTGATCAATTCACAACACCCATTATTCAACAATTCCTGTGTGCTAGGTACTAGGGATACACAAAACGAGTAATAGGGAGGCCATATGTACATAAACAGGTATATGCAAGGTAGATGGAGTGGATAGAAAGTAACCTTAGAAAAAGGTTTACTTCCTTTTCATACACTAAGAGTATCAAAACTGGAAGGGACTCCAGTGGCCATTTAGTCTCTCTTTGTTTAGATGAAGTTTAAGGACATTTGTGTTTGTCCTTTGTTGCCGAAGAAGACCACGCCATCAGAAAATGATGGCATGACTTGCTTTGAGTGAGAGAGGGCTGTGCAGGTCACCAGCCTCACTTCTCCTCCAGAGCCATCTGAATCCAGTGACCAGATATTCATCAGGATGACTGGAAATGGTCCAGGATGCAGTGGGAGACCTTGGGACCTTTAGACCAAGGTCTTTGCAGGCAGTCACTTAGGGTGAGGCAACGCCCATTCATTGAATAGGCCTGTTTAAGAAGTATCCAGGGCATGGCCCCTTTAAGGAGATCAAGAAAAACAAAGACATCAGGCTGGGTGGGAACCAGCAACACTTACAATTGATAATCACTCTCAAGCTAGAAGGATCCAGAGGAGCCCTCAGGCAGGGCCCCAGTGGAGTCCCAGTTTCAGAGTGCAATAGGTTTAAGGTTTTGGGAGAGAAAGGACAGGGGACAGGACAGAGGAGAGCAGAGCAGAGGAGAGAAGAGAGGAAAGGAGTCAATAAAACCCAAGGCTGGTGACTTGCACAGCCCTCCCTCACTCAAAATAAAGTTAAGCGCACGTCAGGCCATCATTTCTCTGATGGCACGGTCTTCTTTGACAACGGACAAACACAGTCCTGTGAGTAGATGCAGCTGGCTAACTCACCTCTACCTCTCCTGTCTACTTCCTCCTCCCCTTCCTTCTCCTCTCCAAGGGCAGGTAAACTTGGATGGCCAAAAGATGCCCAGTTGACTTGGATTTTTAAGGACATTATTTGACTTGCTTAAGGTCACACAGATGGTAAATGTCAGAGGTGCGCAATTCCTGGCAAATAGTAGACCCTTAATGAATTTTGAAATGAGTGGGATTTGAACTCAGGGACACTGATTCTAGGTGTGATATTCTTTTTTTTTTTTTTTGGAGGCAAATAGGGTTAGGTGACTTGCCCATGGTCACAGTTAGTGAGTGTCTAGGGCAAAATTTGAACTCAGGTCCTCTTGACTTCAGAGTTGTTGCTCTATCTACTATGCCACCTAGCTGCCCCTAAGGGTTGGTATTGTTTTCATTTTATCAAACTGAGTTACTATTGTGCCCAGCCCTTCCACCTTGGTTACTAAGTCTTATGATTTCCTTTTGTATTGCAAGTAAAAGTCTTTTAAATGAACTTTCACACTTTTGTCACAGTTTTCTGCTCTCTCCTCCATAGATCTGAGAAGAGCTCCTTGAAATCCCTTCTCATTTTATATTATTTCCTGGACTGCCATTTTTTTTTTTTTTAAAGAACCCTAAGTTCCTCTGAACAAATTTCCAACTTTTGGAACTAAGAAGCAGTTTAGGAGAACAGAACACTGGCATGTCTACTTCACTCTTCTCACTCCTATGTGTCCTATGCAGAGAACAGAAAATACCCACCCACAAAACTTCAGATAACTGCAGCAATTTAGATGTAGAGAGTCATTTTCTGATGTTCTCAAATTATCAGTTTGTTGACCAATAGATGTTAAAGGGGAGGAGGGGGCCATTTTCAGTTAGAATTAAATGTAAAACTTTGCAATAAAACTATACCTCTCCATGAGTTCTCTGGCCTATGTAGTTGAAATGGAAGCCTTTTAGCTTTCAGTATTTACATAGCATGGGACAACAGCAGGAAGAGAGGCTGATTTGCAATCAGCTCTGACTTTAGGGTTAAATAACCTCTGTTCCTGGGTGGGATCATGAGAGTTAGTATGTCTCATTTGTTTTGTTACCAGTGAGAAAATATGCCAAACGTTCTAAAAGGTTTTCAGCAGTTCCTTCTGTTGTGCTGTTGTGGGGGAGGAGGGGGAAGCCTAATAGTAGACAATAAGATATAATTATTTTGCATATTACTAATTTAGAATTATGGGATTTAGAACATTTTAATAGTTGAGGCCCAGAAAATTTTTAAAAGTTTAAAAAATGTAAAGTAATTTGCTCAAGTTCAATCAATCAGACAGCAAATTTTTATTAAGAACGTAGCACGTTCCAGGCACTCTGCTAAGAGCTGGGGAGATGAAAATTAACTGCCTTAAAATCTTAGACTTTATACTGTAATGGAGGAGACAACATGTCAATGATCAGATCTGTAAGATCTGTTGAGTAGTGGTGAAGGTCCTAGGGATTGAGGAAGGGGGGGAAGACTGGGAAAGGTCTCCTGCTGAAAGTGAGATTTGAACTTATTCTTGGAGAAAACCAGTGAACTAAGAAGCTGAGAAGAGACGGGAGATACAGCATACATAGTTTGTAAGAGACAGCAAGGAGGCCAGGGTGGCAGGATCACACTGGAAAGGTACAAAAGGGCCATGTTATGAAGAACTTTAAATGCCAAATAGAGAACTTTATGTTTGATCCTGGAGGCAATAGGAGGGAGTTTATTGTGTAGGGGAATGACATTGTCATACCTACACTTCAGAAAAATCACCTCACAGCTGAGTGGACAATGGATTGGAGTGGAGAGAAACTTGGGGAGTCATGACCAATGAGGTTGTTACAATAGTTCAAACATGAGGTGATATGGACCTAAATGGGTTGGAGGCTGTGTTATTGGAGAGAAGGGGAGATATTCAAGATATTTAAGAAGGAAAGATTTTATTTTTTTGGAAAGCTAAGGAGCTTTGTTCTTGAAGTTTGAATTTGAGATGCCTATGGGATAGCGAGTTCCAGATATCCAAGAGGCAGTTGGTGATACACACACAAACACACACACACACGCATATTATACATATATATATGTAGTATATGTATATACTATATATATGTAGTATATGTATATACAATATATATATATATCAGGAGAGAGATGATGCAGGATGTGTAATTCTGGGAATCATATTCATAGAGTTTTTCATTGGACCCATTTAAGCCAATAAGATCACCGATGGAGTTAGTATAGGCTGAAAAGAGAAGAAAAGAATGTATATATAGAGCCAGTATTGGATTGCATGCCATCTTTGGGAGGGGAGTAAGAAAAAGGGGAGAGAGGGAGAAAATTTGGAACTCCAAAGCTTGTGGAACTGACTGTTGTAAACTAAAAATTAATAAATTAATTAAAAAATTAAAAAAAAACCAAACTCAAAAAAAGAAAAAGAGAAGACCCAGACAGAAGCTTGGGGGACCCCCACAGGTAAAGAGCTGACATTTGAAATCAGGTCTTCTGATTCTAATTCATAAGCATTTATTAAGTGCTTACTATGTTTCAGGCACTGTGCTAGGCACAAGATATATAAAAATAATAGCAAGATAGTCCCTTTGCTTACTGAATTTACCTTTTATTGGGAAGGGAGGGTGACTCTGTAAAGTCAGTATTAAGTATCTTCTGCTTTTATTTTTATCTATAGAGGTTCTGTTGACCTAGAAAAGCCTTTACCCAAATGTGGAAAGCAAGTGGTATTCTTAAAAGGGCATGAAGGTCTTGGAAGACTATCAATGGGTTTTTTGTTATAAAAATATTAGAAATAATTAAGTATTAGCTTGGAGGGGACTGTTACCTTCTAAAATGCATTCTTAAAATAGTTTAAACTTTTAAAGGTCAAATCTTATTTTCCTCTTAAAAATTTCAAGAGCTATTATGGTATTTGGGGTGGTAGAATAGAGAGTTAATATAGAAGTGGAAGTGGAGGATGGAAGGAGGAATGTTATAATATAGTCCCTTGAGGCACCTACCTAAGTAGTTTCAAAGTATGAAAATGCAGACTCTTAATACAACTTTGTATAAAGAACGTACATTCCTGGGGAATTTACTTTTGGGATAACAATGACAATGAATTGGACCGAAGGAACTTAAGCAAGTACATTTCCCAATTCTATAATCTATTTCAGTTTTGGTTCAAGGTGACCTCATCATCCTAACCCTGAATGGCCCCAGGAAAGATCTAGATTTAGGATTACTCATTCTGAGAGGCCTTACAGGGAAATGTTTATTCTCAGGACTGAACCAAAAAATATGGCTTTTCTTGGATAGACGTGCTAAGCTGATCCAGCATGAGTCAATTTAGCAGCAGAATTGTCCAGAGTCCCCCAGGCATTTGCTTGAAGTAACTTGTTCTTGTTCTGACACAGAATTCAATTGAACTTAACCTTGGAATCTATTGAGTTTCTGCTATATATCCATCCACTTCTCCTGTAGTTTCTCTGAGTGATAAAATCTCTGCCATAAAGTTGTGAATAAAGAAAGACAAGATTTGCATAAATGAAAACAACAAACAGAACGAAAAAAAAATGTTGTTCAGTCATGTCTAATTGTGATCCCATTTAGGGTTTTCTTGGCAAAGATACTGGAGTGGTTTGCTCTTTCCTTCTCCACCCCATTTTATAGATAAAGAACTGAGGCAAACTGTGAAATGACTTGCCCAGGGTTACACAGTTAGTAAGTGTCTGAGGTCAGGTTCAAACTCAGTCAAGGTGAATCTTCCTGACTTCAGGTCTTGGCACTCTATCCACTGTGTCACCGGGCTGCTAATAAAATGCTAACATATAGTATAAAGATAGAAATAGATGAAGCATTTATTAAGCATCTATGATATTCCTGGCAGTGTGTTAAGTCCTCCAGGTAGAACTGCAAGCACACGAGTCTCTGTCTCTCAAGGAGTTTATATTCTAATGTAGGAAGACACAATGTAAAGGGGCTTTGGAATGCAGAAAGTAGGAGGGAAGGGTACCGGCGTGATGGCAAGGTGGCTAGTGAGGAAGAGAAGTTGGCACGGTAATACTAGTCAGGAGGAAAATGAAGTGAAAGGTGTCTAGGGCCCCTTCTCAAATCATGGTGTGAGTGAGGGACATGTTCCAGTGAGGAGAACTGGACCTCAAGGTGCAAGTTTCTCCAAGGTGAGAAGTTGGTTTTCCAGGAAAAAGAGAAGAGATGGAAAACCTAGTGCTTACCAAAACTGAATGGGGTGGGGATATGGGAGAGAAGGAGAGGAGAGTGATAAATAGTTGGGAAAGATACAGTAATTAGTTTTTATTAGTAGAATTTTATGTATTTCTAGATCATTTCTTAGACTTGGTGGCATACTATGATTCCATGAACTGAGCTGGAATAAGGCTTTGAATTCCTCTCTTGTCTAGATCTGTTCAGATTATCTCCATTTAATGCCCAATTCAGGTTCTGCCTCCTCCCTTCCCTCTCAGTTGAGGGTTAACCATCACTTTTCAAATTTTCAATTTCTGGATTTTTTCTTTGCACTCATCTCATTCTCTTCTATCACAGTATATACAATACAAACTATGGGTATTCAGGAAGGGAAGAAATCAGTTCTGGCTAATTTTATTGGGGAAGGCTTCATAATGAAGCAGGATGAATGGATCATGAAAAATGGGCAAGATTGGGTAAGGATGTTTTATGCTGAAACTTGAGCCATGTCAAAATAGTACAGATTGGGTGGAAATCAGGATTTAGAGCTTGGTTGTAGAGTGGGGATCAGCTGGCAGTTCTTTCAGGTCAAATGGGTCAGGGACTGCCCCGAAATAGGCTAGAAGCCCAAAGTTGATGAAGTCAAACCCCTGCTTAACATTCTAACCAAAGCAACCTGGCTATACAGGTCAGCATCAGTTAAGGGTCTGAGTAACAAGTTCAGAACACCAGCAGCAAAAGTGAATCTTAACATTGAGGTCTTGTTTAAGTGCACTTTTGTCAGTTACTCCTTTGGGACATATGTCTCGCAGAAAAATTGCTGGGGTAAAGGGTGTAGACATTTTAGCCACTTTTATTTACAAAATTCTAATTTGCTTTCCAAAATGGTTATCCTAATTCACAATTCCACTAACAGTGCCTTAGTGTGCCTGTCCTACAGTCCCTCTAACATTGGCTACATTTATCTTTTGTTACATTTCTCAGTTTGCTGAATATGAAGCAAAACCTCATCATTATTTTGACTTGCTTTTCCTTTATTATTAGTGATATGGAACATTTTTTAATATGATTGTTAATACTTTGTGTCTCCAATTTGTCCGTATGTATCTTGTTTGTACATAGTTGTTTGCATTAGACAGTGAAATCCTTGCCTTTTGCTGTTCTTTGTATCCACAACCTTAGCTTAGTGCCTGGAACCTAGTAAGTGCTTAGTAAATGTTGACTGACTCTATCCTTTGACCACTTATCTATTGGGGAATAGCTTTTGGTTTTATATATTTCTGTTAGTTGTCTATATATCTTTGATACCAAATGAAGGGATATAATCATAAGATGAAACTATAAAAGTTGAACTGAGAATGTATGAATAGATAAAACATTTATTATCATTTCCTCAACCTTTGGACATTTACTGAATTTTTGCTTCAGTTTTCTTCAAAGTAAATTACATGCCAGAATAGCAGTTATAAGGCTAGATTATTTCCTCTGTATCACTCTCCCCACCCTGTTCCTCAAGAAACCCAAAACGATATCAGACCACTGGATAGAACAAGTTATGGTCTGATTTGGTGCTAGGTTTATTTTGGATCAAAATGGGCAGAGGCATTCTGGAAGAGAGAATAAAGGTGTGTTCTTGGAAACAGAAAGACCTAGATCAATCTTGTCTCTCAGACATACTAATGTTTGATCATAGGCAAATCACTTAATCTCTCAGTGCCCAAACGACTGTCAAAAGACAATTCTTTGGTGGAGGGAGTGTCTACACCCTGGAGTTTTGTACACTGATGAAATCATAGGACTGGATCCAAAAATAAAGTAATGTGTAGGTGACCTATTTTTTTTCTCAGCAAATGTTTTAATCATGATGGTTTTAAAAGTTTTCTTTTGTTGTCAAATTCCTGAACTTAAGGCAGGGAGGGAACCCCAAAACCTCATAGAGTAGGAATAATTTTTTCCATGAATACTAGAAAGACTAAATGTTTTTCACACTGACTTGGGAATGTGACTCAGTTTATAAACATCTAATTATGTGCATGCCCTGATACCAGATTTTTCTATTTGGATGTCGGTGTTTGGATTTTAAATCCATGGGGATATAGAAAACCATGGACTTACCAAAATTGACATGACCAATGAACATGAGTGGGTGGGAGAATGGTCTAAATAGATGGGAGGGATGCAGCAATCAGGTTACGTTATTGGAATTTTACCTGTTCTATACTGAGATAATTTCCTAACGTTGGGGGCATATTCTGACCCAAACATTTGAACTAGAATAAAGCTTTGGACTCTTTTCCTTTCTTTTGAAATATAGTCATTCAGAGTCTAGCTCACGTTCCAGCACCTCTCTGAAGCCTTTTCTGGCTTGATCCTCCTCCTCTATTAATGAAGGTGATCTCTCATTGTTCCAATTTATGATAGTATAACCCTTTGCACTCATTCCATTTTCTTTTTAACAGTCACTTATTTAAATAAGTCTCTTTCCTTTCTAGTTATCTTGTCGGTTCTTTAAGAGAAAGGCTTAAGTCATATATATATTTTTACATCCCCCGTGCCTAGTACAGTACCTTGCATATAATAGGAACATAATAAGTGTTTGATGAGTGACATCTGTTTACTGATATGGAAATTATGGGATTTTTTCAGATAATTTTTAGTGCCCTTTGTTGTTGTTGTTTAAACATCATAGTTATTTCTGGATACTTTACCCTTTCATCCATACTACACTTAACTTACTTGTCCAGAAGTATCAGGCAAGTATTTTGCCTAATACAAGAATTTCTTAGTTTTTTTTACATTAATAAAACAGGCAGATAATGGATAAAAAGGGCTTGAAGGTACAGATTACACCTGGCTGTTTGTTGTAGTTCATTATAATTTGTAACAAAGAATAAAACAAAATAAACATTGGTTTAAAAAAAAAAAGACTTTCAGCTTTCTCCATTGGTTCCCAGATTATCACTTAAGAGTGCCTTTAGGACCATAGTGATGTTGAATTTTTCTTAGTGACAGTTTGTCAGAAGCTGGTCACCATTTTCAGAAACTCATTTCCTGAACTGATCAAAGCAGAGGTCTGTCAATCCCTGGCAGAAGTGGCAGAGGATGTGGCATCATGGGCACAAACTGCTGCTGCCCTTCCCATTTCCTTTGGGAGGTTTGGGTTTAATTTGTCATGGAATAGTGAAACCACTATGGCTACCTCAACTTTATATGCATAATAAAAATAAATATCTTAAAAAAAGAGATCAACATCCAATCTTCCACCTGGGGTGCAGTAGGTGCCATTTGGACTTAAGTTGTAATAAGTGATTTAACCATTAGCCCAAGTCAATGGAATGGTTCTCAATCCTTTGGAAAGAGAACTGGAGTATAGGAAGCCAGGGTTCTAATAAGCTCCCTGAGGGAGAAAATTGTTTCCTTTTTTTGTGTGCCTGGTGTCTAGCACAATGCTTTGCACAAAGTGAGTGCTTTATGAACACTTGTGTGACTTTGAAACGAAATCCCTTGACTTTTCTGAGACTCAGTGTCCTCATCTGTAAAATAAGGGGAATGGGGGTTGGAATTGATCTCTGCAAGGTTCTTTCTAAGACAGCAGTGTAGTGTCATGAGCTGAACACAGGATTTGGAATCAGAAGACATGTGTTTGAGTCCCTCTTCATTAGTTATTATATCCCTGGTTTGAATTGCATTATCCTCACCTGTAAAATAAGGGTAATAATAGTCTGGCACTGCTATCCTCTCCGGATTGTTTTTGGGGAAAGCATATTAAAAAACTATACATATCTATTATATACACAACATAATATACATTTGCCTATATAATACATGTAATAAATACACATGCATATATGTATATATACATTATGCACATATGCATATACACATATATTATATACATATAATATATGCATGTCCATGCTATACAATGTATGTATATTAATCTGGATTTAAGCTGACACCAGCTGAGTGATAACCTATAAGTGCTTTAGACAGCTCTAAGACTAGAGCAGGGCTGCCCCACCAAAGGATTTCAAGTGGCCACGAAAAGTGTAGGGTTGCCGCTGCACACTAGCTCCTGTTTGTCATGTGACCTGCAACAACCAACCTTCCTCAATTTATCTCTAGTCTAACGTATCTGCGGCTGAAGAAGTTTAGCCTATTTTCATTTTGGCCCCTACCTACGGCTAGGTTGTGCAGGTCTGGACTAGAGCAAGTTGTCAGTCTGCATCTCTGGAGGTAACTGGGATTTCCTACACTGATGACATCACAAATCTCTGTTATTATCATTCAATTTCAAACTTGATACTTACGTGTGTCACTGACAAATAAAGTACTGTAGTACTCAGGACAACCTTTTCCTCTCAAACATTAACAGCCTACTTAGAGGAGCAACTCAAATATGTTAATAGTATTATGCTGGTCAAAGATTTTAATGATAACTTCAAAATGTTTCACTTTCTTTAATACATAACTGATACCCAGTCACTTTACTATCTAAGCACTTCCAAATCCATTACTCCTTTATTCCTGTTTTTCAGGTTGGAAAAGTAATGCAAAAGACTATTAAATATATGTTCATGGTCACATTTGAGTACCTGAATTAAGTTTGAACTTTTTAATCCTTGACTGAATAATGAGGGAGCTGCGGAGGGGGATGGGGAGGAGAAAGAAGGTAGAGAGAGAGGGAGAGAGAAAGGAGAGAGAAGGACAGAGAAACAGAGACATCCATATAGACAAGCAAGAAAACAAGCAAGCAAATTTTTATTCAAAATTATTGGGCCAGGGTTTTGGCTTATCTCCAATAACTCACTTTGTTGGTCAGCCCTTTGCTAAACTAGAAATATCTTGAAATGGTTCTGTGTTGTTCAGTGTTTCATGATTCCTGAGAGCTCTGGATGGAAGAGAAGTCTTGACAGAACTAAAATCTTCTCCACTAGTATCATTGATTTCTACACAAAGACTTTTTAATCTTATTATACATTGCATTGTACAGGGCCTTTAGATTTAATCTGCTCCCATGCCTTCAATTTCTACATGAGGAAATTTAGAGTTGGGAAATTTTAGTAATTGGTTGACTGATTGATTAAGTGCTCAGGGGCCCGAGGCTAGTCAGTGACCGAGCCAGAACTAGAACCTCGATCTCCTGACTCCTAGTCCCATGTACATTCCAGGTTATTATTCTCTCTGTATATATCAAATTGCGGTAATAATTCTAATCCAAATTGTCATTGAATGGGTATTTAAAGAAAAGAAAAAGCTTAGTGTACACATGTGTAACTTACATAGATGCATATTTAAAGTTGGAATTTAGAATATATTTATTTTTAAACTGTCTTCTGATTTGGTTAACAGAGGGAGGGAGTGGAGAGAGAGAGAGAGAGAGAGAGAGAGAGAGAGAGAGAGAGAGAGAGAGAGAGAGAGAGAGAGAGACAGAGAGAGAGAGAAAGAGAGAGAGTATTGAGTGAATGTTATCTTAAATTAATTCCACCCCTCCACTCTTTCGTACCCCTAACCAGCGCCTTGGCAGAGCTGTCATTCTTAGTGGCAGTGTGTCAGGTATTCTGAACACAGTTGTAGCATAAAGGGTGATGCTTGGAGTAGAGGATTTGGTAGCATATTAGTGCTCTCTAGACTGAGGTTGCTGGTGGGGGGCATGGTGGAAGGGGAGAGGATACCAGAAATGTTAATGCAACTAATCCAATGAGATTAGCCTACTGAGCTTTAAGGGATTTGAGGGAACAAAAGGTATTGAAGGGGGACCACTTAGAAGTTTAAACAGACTCAGTTCTCCCTTTTCACCTAAGTCTTGTATAAGGATTTCAATAGCTCTTAAATGAGGTTGCCTGAATAGGAATAGCACCCTTTTAAATTCTAATTAGTCAGCAAATTAACTAGTATGAATTTTTATTAGTTAGGATGAATTACAGGTATTAATGATTCTGCTGTCTAAGAGCAAATGAAAGTAGGGTTATCCAGAAGGGGTTTCAACCACCCATTCAAGCAGATAGACTTTAAATGGTTTTATAAAGAGTAGGCTTTCTTTTAGAACCCTTTTCTCTACTTTTTTTTAAAGACTGGACTGCAAATAGCGTGGAGTTGAGACAAGATGCAATCAGTCTCCTTGGTGGCCCTAAGAGAGGCAGAAAAGCTAAATCTGGGGATTGGCTGTTTTCCAAGTTGTGGTGCCTCTTGGTGAGGTAGTTAAGCTTGTGAAGTGTATCCTGTGGGTCTCAGGTTGCATCAGATTTGTTACTAGAATGCAAGCAGGATGCTACACCCTAAAAAGGCGGCTAGTGTTGCTTTTCCTCACAGTGTCAACCTTGACCTGATTCCTGGAAATGGGATGTTTATGTTTGTAGTGGGTACTGCTGGGTACATAATGGTGGATCTGTTGGCCAGTGTTCTAACCCATGACTGGCATTGCCCTCCTCCCCTCCCCCAGTCTTAAGAGGTATTTGCTGGCAGCTTTTTCCCCTCCATTTTAGCAAAGGAAGAGTATTCATACCCATATATCTTTGGGATGACCAAGGTATAAGGACAACGTCGTTAAATGGTGAAGCATGTTTGCTCAATAATCCACTTGTCATAGTATTTTAAAAATTCATTTCTGTAATGAGTTGGTAAAAATGCAGAAAAGTCATATTCAATAATTGATTTCCTCAATACTTTAAAAATAGCTTGGTTTCTTTAAAAATAGATATTTGAGTGATACTCTGAAGTGCCTTTGGTAGTTTTATCATCTCTAGATCAGGGGTTCTGAACATGGGTTTGTGAACTTGTTTATTGAATTTTTTGATAACTGTATTTCAATACAATTGGTTTTCTTTGCAATCCTGACTATTTTATTTTGTGCTTTTACAAGCACTATTCTGAGAAGGGGTCAGTAGATTTTGACTAGCCTGTCATGGGGTCCTTGAAAACGAAGAGGTTAAACATCCCTAATCTTGATGCCTGGCAGAATAGTGTTAGTGAACTTGTAGGCTGGATCTCCCACTGGATTTGAAAATTCAGTTAGCTAAGGACAGATTGTATGTTAAGACTTCTTAGATACCAGCTCATGTAGCTCATTATGCTAATGAAAGATTGCTGTCTGACCCCTTGCTCTTTCCCCTAGGAATCAGGACTAGTATGGACAAACTATTTTCCTTTCTCACTGGTTTCCAGGTGTTTTGATGAGCACCTAGTATATGTCTAGCACTTTCCTAACTGTAGAGTGAAAATGTACCATTTCTCTCTACTAGATTGTAAACTCCCTGGGGGCAGAGATCATGTCTTAATTATCTGTTCATTCCCTTGATGTTTATATATATGCCCTGAATATACTAAGTATACAGTGTGCCACAACATGCTAATACCTATTAAAGTTAATATGCTGTTTATTTAAAAAATCAGAACAAGATGTATTGTATCTCACTATATCTTTACACATAAGTAGTGATTGCTTTCAGCGATTTCCTCTTTAGTTCATTAACGGCAGTCTCAAAATGAATCAACACTTTGAGTTGGTAGCCAAAACAGCTAATGCGTTAATAGAAATACAGTGCAGTAATGACAGAATTATGAGAAATAGTTCCTTTGTACTGTACCCTGGCAGGCCAATATGAAATTCTCTATTCAATTCTAGGCCACATATTTTTTGAATGATATTGACAATCTAGACTTCTAGAGCTTGTCCAGGGGAGGGCAATCAGGTAAGGGGATTGGACATAATGGCATAAGAAAAAGTGTATCCTGTGGATCTCAGGTTGTAACAGATTTTCCTTCCAGTGCCAACTTTGACCTGATTCCTGGAAATGTGAGGTTTATGTTTATAGTGAGTACTGCTGGGTACATAACAGTGGATCTGTTGGCCAGTGCTCTAATCTATAACTGGCATTGCCCCTTGGATCTTAAAAGGTATTTGGTGACTGTTTAACCTGTAGAAGGAGAAACCCATAGGGATATAGTAGTTTTCAGTTTGAACTTCCCCAAAGTGGAATAGGTGGCCTTAAAAGGTTAGGAATCTTCAGTCCTTGAACTGTCTTCAAGGTCTTCAAGCAGAGGCTGGGTGACCACTTGTTGTGATGTTATAGAGGGAATTCTACTATGGCTTAGGTTGAAATAACTAACCTCTGTGGCCTCTTCCAAGTCCTAAGAGTTCATGATTCATCTCCTCGAAAATGACTCATCACTCTGAACTAATATGTTTTGACATTTCAATAAAAGAAATGATTTCATAGCAAACTAGGAATCCCTTTAAGAAAGAGAAGATGTGGGGTTCATGAACCCACCTTGGAGAGGTAATAAAATATCTGTTGTCTCAAAATGAGCCTTCTCTTGGATTAGAGTCCTTTCAGTAGCTGATAGGTTTTTTCCCCCAATTAATTAATTTATTTATAGTTTTCAACATTCGTTTCCATAAATTTTAAATTTTCTCCCCCTCTCTGTTGCTTCCTCCCCAAGATGGCATGCAATCTCATATGGGCTCTATACATACATTCCTATTAAATACATTTTCACATTAGTCATGTTGCATAGAAGAATTATAACAAATGGGAGAGACTGTGAGAAAGAAAAATGAAACAAAACAGACAGTAGCCGAGTAGCTCATAGTTTTTACTCAGATCTTTTCATTTGATGGAAATCTTTTGAAATGTATACATATTTCTTAGATACTTTTACTTAGATACTTTAGATGGAGGAGCACTCCTTCTGAGAAGAACAGATAGTGATCCTTTCACGTCTTCTAAACCTGTGCTGTTCTTGTTCATGTCTTCTCCCTATATTGCCATTGAGGTTCCACCAAGAATCCTTCAGGCCTTTCTCAAGCTCCTTCAATATCTCTCAGTAACCAGTTCAGCACTCAGGCTCCTTATCTGTTGGTCCCCCTTATTCTTGCTTGGTCATCCTCTTTTCCAGTGGTGAATGTCCTTGATGATGTCTTTTATGCTATTTCTGGCATATAAACATATTTCTAGTACCATGCTGCTGCCAACTACTATCCACTGTGCACCTTTCTATTACCCTAGGACCATGTGCAATTTTGATTCCTTTTGAGGTGGTATCGTAGCACTCTATTGCTTTGTACAATTAGTCCTGATGTAAGCTGTGAACAGAAGCATTTGGAGAACCTGGGACTCTGCACTTTTTCTGTGACCTCCTTTATCATCTTTTCAGTTATATACTTCCTTGCTTTTTAAAATTGCTGCACTATGCTGTAGATGTAGTGGTAGTTGTTGATGCCTGTGGGGTTAGTGTTGGATGTTGCACTGAATGACAGCTTACCACCATGTTACTATATGCTCCCAACCTGTCTCCTCCAGCCTTGATTGCTGAACTATACTGATTGATCTTCCTTCCTCTTGGGACACTTATGTCCTTAGAGACCATTGAACCATAGCTAACTTTTTCTCTAGCTATTGCTCCCCCTGTTTACTACAATGGAAGTTCCTTGTGACATTGAGGATTATGACTATAGATGACTATTAGTGTCCCCCTGAAGATGGCAAAAGCTGTGATTTTTTTTCTTCATCTTTGGTCCATTTTCCTTGTGTTTAGAGCGTCTGTATTGTCTGTTCTTCACTAATAACCTCTGTCATAGCTTCTGCTGGCCACTGATTGCTTCCTTCTTACAGCCATTTTTCTTCTATATGTATTCTGGCTCTTGTATGTGGATTTAGCTTGAAACCATTTATAAGCGTTACCATCCCCAAAGAAATATCATTTGTTTTCTGTCTGGTGAGCCATCCAATCATAGAATATTGGGCGTAATCTTCGGGTGCTCAGATCTTTCTTCATTTTAAGAGATTCTCTCTTGATTACTAGAGATTCTTTTCTATAAAAAATGTTCTTACTTTTATTACAGAGCTCTGCTTACTCTGTGTTTCTTGAAGGATTGAATTCATATTGATTCAAGAGGACTTTATGCTTCATCTAGAACTTTTCTAGGTGGTAGAGTATACAGAAAGACTGGCCTCTGGATAACTGTCTTTTTACTGTACAGATATATGTAGATATTTATATTTAAATATCTACATATATACTCATATGCATACAGATATATAACAACATTGGTAGACCTACTCTGTACCCTATAGAGCAGGGGTTCTTTACCTGGGTTCTGTGACCTTTAAAAAATAACTACTTAGATAACTGTAGTTTCATGTAATTGGTTCCCTTTGTAATCCTGTATATTTTATGCATTTAAAAACATTATTCTGAGAAGGATCCATAGACTTTGCCAGACTGAGAAAGGGATGCGTGCCACAAAAAAGTTGAGAACCACTTCTCATAGAGACGATCACAGTAGTTTCTGTAGAAATTGACCATTTGATGTTCCCTGATAGAATGTGAGCTCCTTAAAGGCAGCAGAATTGTTTCTGTTTTGTTTTGATGTCCAGCACCTCCAGAGCCCTGTAGGTATAGTAAACACATCCACTAATCTGGACATTAAGTTGTGTCAATTTGAGATGGCTATCCATCAGGATCTCCTATCTTCTCCTTCTGACCTAAGAGTACCAGCTTAAGAGTGTTTTTTTTTTAATTCCTAGGACCTTCTCTAGAAACTCCTATATGTGAGACAGAAAAGCATTTGTGAAGGGCTGGCACTATAAAAATATGCTTGAAGATCCAGTGTAAATCTGGTTCAAGGAAGGCAGAGTGAGACAGAAGCTTTCAATTACACTTGTGAAAGTGTAGTTTAAAGTGACTCTCTAGTTAGGATTTTCTCTCTTTATAGAGGGATGAAATGCTGAGCAGGAGTTCATTTTTCAGTTAAATTTCATAGGGGCACCTACCAGGGTATAGCTGAAGTCTATTTTTTTAGAAATCTGACTGTCTTGTTTGGGAGGTCCAGGCTATATATATGAAAGAATCAGAGGAAGGAAGAAAGGAAATATTGTGACCACATTGAAAAGGATAGTACTCACTGGGGTGTATGATAGGAGCAGAATTATAATCCCAGTCCCTGTATGGCAGTTAGGTTAATTTTTCCTTAAATGTTCTCTAGGCTTAGTTGGTTCTTGAGAAAAAAATGATCATGCAGTTGACAGCTTCCTGGTCACCTGAGAACAAAATAGCCATGAGGAGCAATCTCTCTCTGATTTTTGGCTAAGAAGATTGCTCACTCAGGGGAGTATTGCTCAGCTGAATCAACTTGAGGCATCCTTGTTGCCTCTTCTTAAATATTCTTCTGCTATGACTCAGTAAATCTCAATTTGTTCACTTTTGAATAATCTACAATTATGTCACTTGGTTCCAGTATTAAACCTAAACTACCAGGAAATGTGCTTGACTCAGGACCAGTCCAGAATGGGGTGAGAGTGGGGGTTTGAATCTTGAGCTTGAATCTCAGGAAGAAGGGAGGTGACAGAGTCTTGAAACAAAATTTGGACCTTATTATTATCTGAAAAAGGGAAAGGGACAATGTAATTGTAATCCATATTTTGAAATAGTTTAGATTCTATTTCCTGTAATCTACCTTGATATCCAAGTAGAAGAGAAAAGTAGAAATCCACTGGGCTGGGATTTGATTAGTTCATGCCCTGCTAAGTGGGACTAGTGGAAACAAATGTGGTCACCTGTTTTATGGTAAGCACACTTATATGCCAGAGAGAGATGAAGGGAGGACAGTGAGTCTGCTCCATGGTTCAGGTCGGAGGTACCTCTGGCTGTTAACTAGGGAACCTTCCTCATCTGTGCTAGGCATCCTTGAGTAGCAGCTGGAAGCTTTTACTCTGCTGGTGAGGCTACTAGCACTCAAGGAAAGGCGTAGCAAGAGAAGTGTGAAGCAGCGCATTGAGCTGGAACTTTGTGGGGTGCAGGATGATATGGTGATGGTCAGCAGGTCCTGGGAGAAAATAGAGATATTTCCTGACCTTGAATCCTCTGGTGATTTGCTTACCGAAGCACTAGATGCAAGAGTGGATGTTATTGAGACTGATTCCTCCTTTTTCCCTGAGAGACTTTGAAAGGAAATTTGGAAAGTGCTTAGCTGAAAGGTCATTTGGGTACATGTGGGAATACCTGAATGAAGGTTCAGTGGAAGGAAGTAGAGATTTCAGACCTTTACTGGCATGGAGTTTAATGTTTTGTCTTTAGTTTCCAATTCTGTTCAGTAAATGTATTCTAAGTTATAATGCAAGTGTGTATTCCTCTGGGTAATTTGAGGTTGGGAAAGAGATACAAATCTTAATGGGAACAGGCCTGAGCCAATTTTGATAAAATTATGAAATATTGCATGATAATATTTTTGGGGCATATTTAACCCTAGACTAAATGAGCATAGATAGAACTGAGTCAAAGAACTAGGAAAGGAGAGAGGAAAGAATGGGGTCAGGCTGTTTTATTTCTTGTATATTCAAGATTGACTATGAGAAGTCTAAAGTGTTATATCTACTTTATTGTGCCCCATTCCATTTCACCCTCTCTCCTCCCAATACATTTCTCTCTCACCATTTACCTTAATTTTTTAAGATATGATCCCATACTATTCAATTCACTCTGTGCTCTCTGTCTCTGTATGTGCGTGCATGTGTGTATGTGTGTGTGCACACGTGCGTGTGTGCATGTGCGTGTGCGTGTGTGTGTGTAATCCCACCAACTACCCAGATACTGAAAAGTTTCAAGAGTTACAAATATTGTCTTTCCATGTAGGAATGTAAACAGTTCACCTTTGGTAAGTCCCTTATGACTTCTCTTTGCTGTTTACTTTTTCATGCTTCTTCTCATTCTTGTGTTTGAAAGTCAAATTTTCTTTTCAGCTCTGTTCTCTTCATCAAGAATGCTTGATTGGTGGATTCCTTGAATACTTATTTTGCCCTCTGGTTCTAGAATATCAGGGCAGTTTTCCTTGATAATTTCATGAAAGATGATGTCTAGGCTGTTTTTTTGATCATGGCTTTCAGGTAGTCCCATAATTTCTAAGTTGTCTCTCCTGGATCTATTTTCCAGGTCAGTTGTTTTTCCCATGAGATATTTCACATTCTCTTCCATTTTTTCATTCTTTTGGTTTTGTTTTGTGATTTCTTGGTTTCTCATAAAGTCATTAGCCTCCATCTATTCCATTCTAATTTTGAGAGAACTATTTTCTTCAGTGAGCTTTTGAACCTCCTTTTCCATTTGGCTAATTTTGCTTTTGAAAGCATTCTTCTCCTCATTGGCTTTTTGAACCTCTTTTGCCAATTGAGTGAGCTTATTTTTCAAGGTGTTATTTTCTTTAGCATTTTTTTGGGTCTCCTTTACCAAGGTATTGACCCATTTTTCATGCTTTTCTTGGATCTCTCTCATTTCTCTTCCCAGTTTTTCCTCCACCTGTCTAACTTGATTTTCAAAATCCTTTTTGAGCTCTTGCATGGCCTGAGCCCATTGAATATCTATTTTGGATGTTTGGGATACAGAGGCCTTGACTTTTGTGTCTTTCCTTGATGGTAAGCATTGTTCTTCCTCATCAGAAAGGAAAGGAGGAATCATCTGTTCCCCAAGAAAGTAACCTTCTGTGGTCTTATTTTTTCTCCCTTTTCTGGGCATTTTCCCAGGCAGTTACTTGACTTCTGAGATTCCACTCCACCCCGCCTCACTAGTGCTTGGGGTCTGAGATTCAAATGCTGCTCCCCAGCCTCAGGGCTTTCAGGGGTGGGCTCGGCTGCTATTCAGTGTGAGAGATTAAATTCAGGTTCTCTGGTGGGGGCAGAGCTGCCTCCCAGGCTTAGTTCCCTCAGGGGGTTTATGCAGAGACCTTCAGTAATAGATCTGAGCTCCTGCCTTCTCCAGGAGCTCCTGGCCACTGCTTCCCCGCTGCTTCCTCCTGAGGGGGCCTGAGTTATGGAGACACCCCGCTCCTCTCTCGGCCAGCCAGATAGGGTCTCTCACTGACCTGTAGCGCCTGTGGGTGGAGGGACCTTTGCAGCCGCCGGAGATTCTGTCCCTGAAGCCTGCTCGGATCTGCTCCTCTCAGGGCCACACAGCCAAGGCAGGGCTGGGTTCCGTTCCGGGTCCCATGCACGATGGATCTTTGGTGACGGTTTTTCAGGGCTCTCTGAAACAGAAATCTCCTCCACTCTGTTGCTGTGCAGCTTCCACTGCTCCAGAACCTGTTGGGAGTTCTTTTTATAGGTAATTTATGTGCTGTGGGTTCAGAGCTAGCATATGTGAATCTTTCTACTCTGCCATCTTGGCTCCTCCCCCTTGGAAGCATTCTTTCACCAACAACTGCAGACCTACCATATCATATCTACAAAGCTTTTATGAAAATAATCTCTATCTGCATTGAGATACACTTGATAAAAGCTTGAGAAGGGAAAAAAATTATACAAATAACATTTTACAGAAGAATACATCTTTATAGTTACAGAGTTGACTGAAAAGTATAGTGGATACAAGATCTCCTTGTGTTTGTTTTTTGTTGACAAAATAGCATGTGATTTATTAGAGCAAAATGCCTCTTTAAAGACTTTCTTTCAAAATGGTATTTTCCCAGGCATCTGTAGAAATCATCTAATATTTCCTGAAAGATGCAATAAAAGAATTAACTTTATTTGATGGCCCTCTGATTTTTTTTTATAAAAGGTAAAAACAAGAAGTAATTTTTCCAAAGATGTTTGCCTTTTCATGGAAGATGTCTTTATGCAGAGGCTCAGTTGCAGAAAGATTCCTTAGAGGTGGTAAGGTTTTAGAGATGCTCCTGTGGAAGACGTGCCAATTGCACCAAGCCTTGAAGAGCTTCTTAAGTGAGTTCCATAGTTAGTCAAGAGAGCTACCTTTGCAGGAAAGAACAAGTCCATTAAGAATTCCCTTGTCCAGGCTGTGATAAGCAAGGCTATATTCCTGGTGCATCCCTATGGAATTTTATCTTTAAAAAATTATTCATGCAAAGTTATAAAATGTCAGAGTTTGAATGAGTCTTAAAGATCATATAAGCTGACCTCCATATGTTGCAGATGAAGAAATTGAAGTCTAAAGATGGATTTGATGGGCTTGCAAAATTTTAAATTTCATCCCAATAGGTCATTCTTAAGATTTTCAAATGATCTCTTGGGAAAAAAAGTCACTATCCTTTGAGCTTCCAGAAGTCCTTAGGAATCTCCCTCTATATGCCGGAATGTGTTAGAGCCATCTCAAATGGATCATAAAAATTTTGGAATCAGTAAACTCTACAGATCAGAACTTGTTTTATTGTTTCGTTAATTTTCTAGATTTAAGAAAGTAATAGAAAAATGTGCATAATGCAGATTAAACTTTGAAATGTGTCTTGCAGTTTGTGGAAAGCTAACTGATCAACATTTACCAACACACCCTTGTCTATGTACTTTTGTTATTCTGACTTCATGAATTCTTTCAGTTGACACTAGAGACCCTGTGGTTTGGTGTCCAAGTCTGAATCCTACCTAAGACACTAATTGTCTAGTGCTGGGCAGGTCATTTAATCTCCCAATAATATGATGCACGTTATAGGGTTGTGGGGATGAAATATGAAATGAAGGAATGAATGAAATGAATGAATGCATAAAGAAGATATCTACTGAACACTTACTTTATGCAAACTACAGTGCTAAAGAAAATAAAATAATTATTACTTTCAGTAAGCTTACATTCTAAGAGTGAGAGACAGTGCACACCAGAGGTTTCAACTACAAGTCAGTTGGAAAAACCAAGTGGTCCTTAGGGTACACCTGCGAGACAGATGGTATTTCCATTTCATTTTGAACAATAAAAATCCATCCCTTTCTGGTGCTGAACCATTTGTTAGGCCAAGGACTTTGGCAGTGAGAGCCTTATTTTCTGGGTCTTCAGTAGCTTTGGCTTCTCAAGAAAAGGAGGTTGTGCAACACAGGCAGTTGTCTGGTTTTATCTCCACTAGGAATCAAAGAAGTTTGTTGGCATAATGAATAAAGTACTGACTGGTGGGCTTGGAGTCAGGAAGTTCAAATCTGGCCTCAGATACTTACTAGTTAGATGACTCTGGGTAAGTCACTTAACCCTTTTTGTCTCAGTTTCATCATCTGTAAAATGAACTAGAGAAGGAAATGGCAAGTCACTCCAGTTTCTTTGCCAAGAAGATTCCAAAAGGGGTCATGAAGTTGGAAATGAGTAACAGCAAACAAGTATAAGGATTATTTCCCTGAGTATGATCCAGAGCGGGGAGCTGCTCTTCCTGGATTGTTAGGTTTCTCTGCGGTCCATGGCACTTGGTTGATAGTTGGTGGAGGCAGTGGAGAAGCCCTTGCTCCTCAAGGGTGTTTTCCCTGCATGATGGTTGTGAGGGCTGGAGGCCTGGAATCAGAAAGACTTGAATTCAGATACAGTCTCAGACACTTACTAGGTGGGTTACCTTGGACAAGTCACTTAACTTCTGTTTGCCTCAGTTTCCTCATATGTAAAATGAGAATGATAATGGCCCCTATCTCCCAGGGTTCAAATGAGATGATATTTGTACATCATTTGATACGCTAATTGACATATAGTCACCTTGTTCCTTTCCCCATGGGCATTTTGAATGAAAGATGTCCAAGACAAACTCATTATCTTCCTTTTGACCCAAACCAGTCCCCTCTTCCCAACTTTCCTATTGATTATTAAAGTACCATCTTCTAAGTCAACCAGAATTGCAGCCTTGGTGTTATCCATATGTCACTTCACTCATTCCAGATTTCCAATCTGTTACCAGGTCTTATCCTTTCTCCTTTTTTCTAAAATATCTTTTGTATACATCCCCATCTTTCTACTTACAGCTATCAACCTGGGAGAGGACCTCCTCACCAGACTCCAGAGGTATTGAATAGCCTTCCAAATGTTCACTCTTCTTCAAGTTTGTCTCCACTTCATTCTACCTTCTATACATTCGCCAAAGTGATTTTTCTAAAATGGAAGCCTATTTCACTTCCCTACTCAATAAACTCTGTTGATTCTTTATTTCTCACTGGATTAAATATGGAGTCCTTTGTTTGGCATTGGACAGTATGAACAATCTAACTCCTTTATACCTTTCCTGGCTTCTTACACTTTACTCGTTTCCACATACTCTATAATCCAGCAATACCAGCCCTGTCTTACTGCTCCTTGAACACAAGCTCCTTTGCACCGACTGTACTCCATACCTGGAAAGCTTTTCTTCCTTACTTCACCTCTGCCTTTGAACTTCATTGGTCTCCTTCAAGACTTTTCTCAAATTCCACATTCTCTCTTTATCCTCCACCCCCACCGCCCCAGTGCCTTTCCCGTGAGATTGTTTTTCATCTATATATCTTCTATATACATAGTTATTCGCTTATTTTTTCCCCTATTAGAATGTAAGTTTCTTGAGGACAGGAACCATATTTTTGTATTACTTTGTTTTGAAATTTGATTTAAAATGTTTTTTTCCCCGCGGTTTTCAGATATTAGATTTTTTTTCCCTCTGTCCCATTACCCCATTCTGGCTCCCCCTCCAGGCGGGAAAAAGGAAAAACAAAACCTTTGTAATAAGTGTATGCAGGAAAACAAACAAAAACTTGCACTTTGACAATCTCCGGAAATGCGTTTCTCATTTTGTGTGTATCTTATCACTCCTCTGTCAGGAGCTAGTAGCATCCATCATCATCAGTTCCCCGGAATTGTGGCCAGTCACTGCACTGATCAGCCTTACTGAGTGTTTCAAAGTTGTCTGTTTTGTCACTGTTGCTGTTATAGTTAGTATAAATCGTTTTCCTAATTCTGTTTTGCCTTTCTTTATACCCCTGATGTTTAGCATAATGCCTCACGTTAATGCTCACGTTAATGACTGATTAGTAAATCAACATTTCTTAATGTGTTTACAAGTGGAATTGACAAAAGTCTCTTTTTTTCAAAGACAGGGAAGTGGGGAACCCAAAAGCTGTAATCTGTCCAAGTGTTGAATTCAATAAGCACTTTTAAAGGATCTACTATACGCACTACTAGGGCGCTCTACTAGATACTGGGCATATAAAGAAAAAAAAAATTGAACACAGTCCCTCACATTAAGGAGTTTATAGTCTACTGATATTCTACCTGGGGCTTTCAAACAAGCCCTCAGGGTGATAGCAGAATCCAGAACAGTTGGAATATCAGAAATGCAGATCTGATATTCCAGATGGTCTCATCACAGACTCGACATTTATGGGAAAACTGATCTCTAACCAGAGGGGATGGTACTAAAGTCTGACACAGGGGTCCCTGAAACACTAGGAGAAAAAAAACATATAGATATAACACTGTTCCCCCAGGTGGGGCTTTAGGGAAGAGACAGAAGATGTGGCTACATCAGGGAGAAGTCCCAGGCAATTTAGATGGTGCAAATGTGCCCCGACCCTGAAAGATTACCACGACCTGGCTCTCCATATTACCCCCAGATTTAGAGGCAACAAGACTGTGATTGGTGACTACCCTTTCTTTTACTTAAATCCCCCAGATACTAGGTAGGCTTCGCTGCGTTGTCAGTGCAATTAATTTCTCACAAGGCAGTTTACCTAGCGCTCCCATTCTCTCAGGTCCTCTCTAATTATACCACTAAAGCAAAGGCTTTCTAGATTTTGAGTTTTTTGTAGAGCCTGTATTGAAGTTCAAGACCTTCTAAATTCCTAGTCAGGCACGTTCTCCTTTTCAAAAAAGAATCTGCTATTGCCTAGAATTACAAGGAAAGCACTGACAGATGTATAAGTAGATGCTCAAGAGCAAATTAAAAATGCGTCGTTAAAAATGGATTCAATGTGTGAACAAAGATTGGCATGAAGGTTGAGTTCCTGTATTTTTAGTGGTTAATTAAAGTGCATGAACAATGATAAATTCAGAGAACTCGTATCATCTAAACGCATCACAAAGCATTTTCCAGATCCCTAATTGCATGTGGTGCCATGCTAGGTGATGGTATAACTTAAAGTGGTGGTAAACTGTGGTCACTGACATGAAAATAGGCCTGTTAGTCCTCAGTATTAGCAGACATCTGCACTTGGTGTTGGATGATTTCCTATAATGCATTTGTCTAGCTCCTCACAACCAAGTACGAGTCACAGAGCTGGGAATTACAGGCACCTTTGTAGAGTGTTACTGTCTGTAGAGGGGACATTTATGGAGCCTGGAGGCTGGGACTGAGCCAGGGACATGTTGCATCTGAAATGCTGAGTTTAAACTCTCATACTTCTGATTGTTGCAATCAATCACTGAATACCGAGGTTTGGATTCTATAATGTACTTAATTTGTGCTGGAAAGAGGAAGAATGATGATCTATGGAGTCTGGCTTATTTTGAAACTGCCAGTATCCTTTTACAAAGTGAAATTATGTATGACTTTGCTTTGGTCAGGACCTGCCTTATTATAAAAGTAACACAAATCCAGTTGGGTGACTTGGGTATTTTCCTCTTGCCACATGGTCAGTCTTCTATTTGTAAGGAATTAGAATTAGGGAGGGAACACAGCACAGTAGAAAGAGCTCTGGATCTAGTCTGAAGACTTGTGTTCAGTTTCCGCCTTTGATCCTTATTACTTGTGTGACCATGGGAAAGTCAACTATCCTTCTTGGACCTCAGTTTCCTTATCCATCAAATGGGAGACTTTTATTAGATGATCTCTGAATTTCTTTCTAGATTTAGATCAAGATTTCTTAGCCTGGGGTCCATGGACCAGAGGAAAAAGAGGCCTATGAATTTGCATGGGGGAAAATGACATCTTTATTTCAATATAATTGGATTTCTTTGTATTCTTATATATATTGTTTCATGAATTTAAAAACATTTTACTAAGAAGGGTTCCATAGGCTTCACTAGATTGGCAGAGGGGTCTGTGACACAAAACAGGTTGAGAAGCCCTGCCCTATATTATGATATCATTGAGGGTAGGAGTATTTTTTAAATAGAAATTTGATATTTTGATTGTTTCTGCTCTTGACATTGTCTTGGAAATTTGGAAGAGACAGAGAGAGAGAGAGAGAGAGAGAGAGAGAGAGAGAGAGAGAGAGAGAGAGAGAGAGAGAGAAAGATATCGTTACTTTTCATCAGAAGGCAATTTCTTCTCACTCCCAAATGTAACCATCTTATTTGAGAAATGTGTTGTATCTTCCTGTCTTCCTATTAGTTAACTTAAAAAAGTGAAGTTATTTGCATTTGATTGCTTCATGTTAGCTAAAGCAGCCTTGAGGAAGCCTTTGCGGGGGGTGGTGGTGGTGGTGGTGGTGTTTTTTAATATTCTACAAGCTTGCAGAAGTTCGGGCCAAAATGCAGGTCTTTATCACTCACTTCTTCCCTCACTCCTTGTATCGTCCCATTTGGATGTTAGGAACAATGGTGGACAAGTTATTGTTGTTTTTTCCCCAAATAGCCAATAGCTTGGTCACCTACGAGGTGTGTGCTGAAGGGCCAGCTAAGTGCAAAGAAAGGTTACCGAGTGTTCCATGGCAGGTCAAGGGCCCATCAGTTAATGTTATGACCCTTCCCACAAGGCTGCAGTCTAAGTTCTAGCTGTCTCTTTTTACAGGTATCTCCAGTTAGGAGGTATATGGTTAGTAAAGGATGTAAATAGGGAACATGCCTAAAGGACATAGATTTCCTAAAATCTGTGCATTTCCTGATGAGCTGTGTTCTTCAAGCACAATACCTTGCTCTCTCCTCCTTTTCTACCCTGTTCTCTCATCTACTGCTGGCCCCCGGCCTGATTTCTTATTGCCTCAAAACATGCATTCTTAGCCCCTAACAGGCAAGCATAGTCTTCAGAAGTGCTTCTCATACATAACTAGCTCTTGCTGCCCAGCCGAGGGTAGACACAACTCTCTCTCTAAACTGTTTTTCCTGTTACTTCCTTCAAACTTGATCTATTCCTTCTAGCTTTAAGAACTCTGCTTAAAAACTCACTGCAGATTTATTTATACCTCCAAGTCTCAGGTGTCTCCATTTACTCCAATTTTCCAGGAGCATTTCTGTACACGTACTTCTTGTCCAGTCATGTCTGACCTTTTGTGACCCCATGGACCATGGATTTTCTTGGTAAAGATATTGGAGTGGTTTGCCATTTCCTTCTCCAGAGGCAAAGAGAGGTTAAATGACTTGTCCAGGGTCATCTAGCTAGTAAGTGTCTGAGGCCTGAGTTGAAGTACATGTGATATCTACATGCAAATATCTTCATTATCAAGTTTTATGTGTCACTACTTGCCTCAAAGGCTTGATGTGAGGAAGGTGCCAAAGTGCTTAAGGTGCTTAATGTAAACATTAAGATACCTTAGAAAAGTGAGCAGGGGTCAGGTCTCTTTTTTGTTAATGTAGACTCTTTGAGGGTAGGGACATTATATTTGTAATGGGTTGTAGACTCCTTGAGGGTAGGTGTCTAACTTAAACTTGACTTCCTCCCTTAGTCAATGCACACAGTAGTTGCTTCATTGAATTGGTTGGAATGTGGGGACCCCAGTGTGGTGCCCTGAACCTTTAAGATATTAAAAAAATGCCTTTTGAATAAGTGAATGGCATGGTCTCATCATCATTATTAAGGTACTCGTAGTCAGGGACTTTGTGTGCTCCAGACAAAGGAGGTATGCAGTTATTGTTGACAATTATGGTATGGGAGAATTAGCACCATATCCTTGGTTGGGCAACTAGGCAGTGCAGTTGATAGAGCACCTGGCTTGGAATCAGGAAGACCTGAATTCAAATGTGGCCTCAGACCTTACCAGCTATGTGACCCTGGGCAAGTCACTTAACCCTGTTTACCTCACCTTCCAATCTATAAATTGATCTGGACAAGGAAATGGCCTCTCTGGTATCTTTGCCAAGAAAACCCCAAATGAGATCATGAAGAGTAGGCCATAGCTGAAATCACTGAACAATAACCTTGACTAATTAGGTAGGATGCCAGTACAACACCACCACCTCCCTCACTGTCCTCCCTAATGGAATGAGAGCAGCCTGTCCCATAATGGGTTATTTCTACATGGCAACCTATGACTCTTATTTCCTTTAACCAAGAGGAGGTCACTTAATGGCCCTCATCCATTTCTCTCTCTTCCTCTAAGTGCCATTCTCTGGATTCTGTTCCCTTTTGTGGATTATTTCTTGCCAGTGAGGACTGTGGTACTCTACTTCAGTTATAACAGCTTTGCTAAACTGCTAATGTCCCTTAGCTAGTATGTGGCATTCATTCATTCATTCTTCATTCATTTATTAAATGCCTGTATGCAAAACACTTTTAAAAAAAAGTATTGTCATGGTGACTCTGTTTAGGTGGACTTTTTAAGAGGACATTTTGGCTATAATGATCAAATCAGAGGTATTCATCTTGAGGTGGGGTGAGTGTTAAGCAAAATTGTTCAGTTAGTAGAAGTGACTTTTATTCTCCCTTTGTGTTGGTTTCCGTGTCCCCTTCTCCTGTTTTAGAGTTCCTTTTTCCAGGTCCCCGAGGTCCCCAAGTCGTTTCCCAGATACCCTTGCTTGAATATCCTTCCTGGACCTTGCATTCCTTCTAGATCTTTTTCCTGTCTCTTTCCTCCCCTTCTACCACATTCTCAATATACTTTCCTGGGGTAGCAAAGCTAGTTGACCAGCTATCTGATCTGATAAGCTAATTCACACTAAGTTGTTAATAGCTGATAATAATTTAATGTGTTAGCCCTTCTGGGGGTGGTATTTACATTTTAATGTGCAGGATTTCTTCAGTTACAATTGTTAATTGGGAAGAATTATTCTCTGCATCTTAAATCTTGGGTTCTATGGTAGAAAAATTGGGGAGACAGTTGGGGAGAATCTTTTGAAGACATCCCTCAGATCAACCCTGTAGCCAATTGCTTATATTGAAGTTCACCTTTGCAGACCATAAAGCACAATTAGAAGTACACCAAATCCCAGCTTCCAAAAAAATGCTCCAAGTTTGTGGGGAGATCTAATATTTCAATATGAGATGTACGTTTCTATAGATCTCTGCCACATTGTAAATTTCTTTTCCCTCAGTTCATTTTAATGAATAATTAAGGCATTACTGAAGCAGTGGTGCAAATGTATTCACCAGAGAATAGTCTTACCTTATGTGGCCAGGCTATTAATTGATTTGGGCTACTTCTCATTAGGAATTCTTATTATGAAATATTAGCAATAGCAAGAGTCAGGTGGCCATCTCAGAAACTGGAGTGGAATCGCACATAGCCCATCCTTTTGCGATCTGGACTTTTTTATCTGTCTTGAGTATGGAAATTCTCTCCACCGCAGCAGATCAGCAACTTGTCTATTACATTATAGCCTTAGAGAGTTAGTTACCTGGTGCACTGAGGGATTACGCAATATTAACCTAGTCCTTCCAACTCCAAGGTCAGACCTTTTATCTGCTACTCATGATAAATCTCAGCTAATCAGTTAGCAAACAATTATGGAATACTCAGAGCTATGCTAGGAGCTGTGGGAATATTAAAACAATATAAGGCATGATCTCCATTCTTTTCCGAAACTAAGGATTTACTGTCCCGGAGTCCTTGAAGGAATCTATCTTAAACACTATCTATTTTAATCTTCACATTTTCCAGGGAGGGTTGAGAGTTTAAATGATTTGCGTAAAGTTACTTAACTAAAAACTGGACTCAACCTTTAATTAAAGTGGCAGAATTTGAATTCAAACCCAGTTCATCCAACTCTAAGTAGGACCTGTCACTAAAGAATGACTTGAATATTGATCGATTAACAAATATCTAATAATCATCTATACATAGGTTAGTGTATAGATTTTTTACTAGACCTTTGATTCCATCAGTGTAGGGTCTTCTGCACTTCTTACTTTCCCTTAATTTGTGAGTTGCCTGGGGGCAATGAGAAGTTAAGCACCTTGCCTTCTGTACTGCAGAGATTGAACTTGAACTCAGATCTTTCTGAGAGCAGTTCTTTATCCTTTTTGCCCTGTTGCTTCTGAAAACCCATTAATATAGAGTTTTAAGGTTTTCAGAGAGGGAGCTAGGTGGCACAGTGGAACACTGGACCTGGAATCAGGAAGACCTGAGTTCAGACCTACCCTCTGTGACTGAGCAAGTCACTTACGCTCAGTTTGCCTCAGTTTCTTCAACTGTAACATGAAGATAATAATAACATCTACCTCCCAGGGTTGAAGTAAAGATCCATTGAGACAATATTTGTAAAGCATTTTGCATACCTTATTTAGTCTGTTAATTTGTTGCTTCAGTTGTATGTGATTCTTTCATATTTTCTTGGCAAAGTGGTTTTCCATTTCCTTTTCCAGCCAATTTTACAGCTCATTGTACAGAGCTAAATGACTTGTCCAGGTTCACACAGCTAGTAAGTGTCTAAGGTTAGATTTGAACTCAAGACGATGAGACTTCCTGACTTCAGACCCAGCACTCTATCCACTGCTCCATCTATCTGCCTATGTTTCCTAACGTGATGGTTATTATTTAAATATGACTTTAAATATATCGTATCATTTAATCTTTATGAGAACCCTATGAGGTAAGTGCTATTATTATTTCCATTTCAAAGACAAGAAAACTGAGGCAAACACATTGTGACTTGTCCAAGGTCACAAAACTATAAATGCTTGAGGTGGCTTTTGAATCTAGGGTCTTCCTGACTGCAAGTCCATAATTCTTTTCACTATGCCATGTTAAATTTCAACAATACATGAAATTTAACAAATTAAAATATTAAAAAAAAAAGCAGTAGCTTCGTGTCATAAAGAAGACTGGTCTTGGTGTCAGGAAGACATGGGCACTGTTCCCACTTCTGCCACATGCTAGCCACTCTGGGCAGGTGACAGAACCTCTCAATGTCCAAGCAGTTCTCTGAGACGATAAGCTGCAAAACAGGTCCAGTTTGAATTGATAGAGGGAGCTCTCTACACTGATAAAAATCACAAGTTGGGTTAAAAAAAATGGACAAAAGCTTATATTGTTGTAATATATGAAGACCATCAAAAACCTCGAAAAACTGATGCCAAAAAAAATAAGAATTTTAAGATTAGGTCACCTTAAACTTACCCTCTCAATGTGAGTAGAGTTCAGAGGTAGTGAATAAAGAGTTTTTAAAAAAGGAGAAACCTCTTAGTATATGGTCTCCATTTTCTAGTATTCAAAGTGTCAACTTTAAATGCCCTTGTAAAAAAAAAAAAAGAGATGACTTGTTTCTAGTATAGTATTCATAAATCCATAAATATTTTTTGACTTGCCTCCTGTCCATTTTTAGTTCATTCCTTAATCTTGCTAGTTTCCAGAAACACTGTTATCACAAAGTTTCTTGTAACCAATCGCATGAGACAAAAGCATGTTTGGCGTGTAGAACTGGGCACTCAGAAGGGTTCAAGGTACGAGGTTGTCATACTTTTGGCATGCTTTCTTCCCTCTTTCCTGCCTATAATTTTTCCCTCCGCCACCCTGAGTGCTGGCTGGGCTTCATCCAATCTCCAGGAATCCTGTCTCCCATGAGCTCAGTGCTGTTGTTCCAGAGGTCAAGAATCTTTCCCATCTTATGTTATACTATCAGATCGCAGAGTGCAGTGTCAGGGAGAGGCTGAGAATTGTAACCCGAGGCACAGGAAAAAGAAAATGAGACAAAGAGGAGAGTGTCAGACAGCACGAGGCAATAGCAAAGCAGAAAGGGAGAGTGGGGAAAATGGGAAAACTGTTGTGAGGCTGAACAAAGGCTCATAAACCATAAGCATTCAGGGTATTCACAAGGGAATAATAACTGGGGGGAGAGAATAGACAGGTTTTTGTGCTTAGGGTACGTAGGACATTTGCATTTCTCCAGGTAAAGAAATAATCCCAAGCCTGGGGAGCAGCATATCCTTAAAAGACTCATTCTTTCTTTTCTTGAACCCTGCATGCTGTGGGGGGTGTGCTAACAACAGGGCCTGCTAATAGCTCCTTCCAATGACTGATTTCATACCAACAGGCAAAGTTCCTTCTTCAGACAGATTGGGACAAGAAGAGCTGATGGGAGTTAATTTGTAATGGGAGGCAGAGAGTATATTATTAGCTCATAGATCCTGTAAACAAGGATGTTGTTTTTTAGATTATATTCAAAGAAAATTGAAAAATATTGAGCATAGCACAGTTTTTATGTTAATGCAGAAGGAAAGCAATTAGAGTCTAACATAACTTTTTACTTTTGTGGGGTTTAAAAAAATCCATTAACAGGCATTCATCAGTATAGGAAATTGATGTGTTCCTGTAAGGCAAGTTTCTATATATCAAATCCTATTTTCCCACTGACTTTCATTATGAAATTGGATAGGTTCCCAGTTAATCCCCTGGTGAAATTTCTCATATTCAGTTTTTGCTTCTTAAGGGACACCTATCCAGAGTTAGTCACTGGTGCTACCCTTTCTCCATGAATGTATTTTCAAAAACCTTGGACCTTCTCAATTTGGGCTTTCAAGCAGCTTAGCCTGGTTTACTGTTTCATTCCTCTGTTCTAGTTTGACCCCACCATAGATAGTCATGGATAGCTTCTAAATTTTGACTTACATTGCTTTCTTAGAAAATTAGTGTGGGGGGAGGAGCCAAGATGGCAGAGTAGAAAGACTCATGCATGCTAGCTCCGAACCCACAGCCCATAAATTTCCTGTAAGAAGAACTCCCCACAAATTCTGGAGCAGTGGAACCCGCGCAGAAACACACTGGAAGAGATTTCCTTTCCAGAGAGCCCTGGAAAGCCGTCCCTAGGGGTCCGTCGACGCAGAGCCCAGCCCTGTGCTTCCCTGCCCGCTTGGCCCCAGAGGAGCAGATCCGAGCAGGCTTCAGGGATGGAACCTCTGGCGGCCGCGAAGGTCCCTCCACCCACAGGCGCTACAGATCAGTGAGAGAGAATTCTGGGCTGGCCGAGAGGGGAGCAGGGTGTCTCCGTGGCTCGGGCCCCCTCGGGAGGCAGCGGCAGAGGCAGCGGCAGAGGCAGCAGTGGCCCGGGACTCCCTGAGCAGGCAGGAGCTCCATTATCGAAGGTCTCTGCATAAAGCCACTGAGGGAACTGAGCCTGGGAGGCGGCCCTGCCCCCACCCAAGCACCAGAACTTAAGCTCACATTGAATAGCAGCCGCTTCTGCTGCGGAAAGCCCTGAGGCTTGGAAGCAGCATTTGAATCTCAGACCCCAAGCACTAGCTGGGTGGATCTAGGCGGGAGTGGACAGGAATCTCAGAAGTCAAGTAACTGGCTGGGAAAATGCCCAGAAAAAGGAAGCAAAATGAGACCATAGAGAGCTACTTTCTTGGGGAAGAGATGTTCCTTCCTCCCTTCATTTCTGATAAGGAAGTACAATGCTTGCCAACAGGGAAAGACATGGAGGTTGGAGCCTCTCTATCCCAGACATCCGAGGTGGATGTCCGGTGGGCTCAGGCCATGGAAGAGCTGAAATAGGATTTTGAAAATCAAGTTAGACAGGTGGAGGAAAAACTGGGAAGAGAAATGAGAGAGATGCAAGAAAAGCATGAAAACCGGGTCAATACCTTGGTAAAGGAGACCCAAAAAAATGCTGAAGAAAATAACACCTTGAAAAATAAGCTAACTCAATTGGCAAAAGAGGTTCAAAAAGCCAATGAGGAGAAGAATGCTTTCAAAAGCAAAATTAGGGGGGCGGAACCAAGATGGAGGAGTGAGAGCAATGACTCACCTAAGCTCTCAGACAAACTCCTCCAGGTGCCTCTGAGGGGAGAATCTGACCAGATTTTGGAGGTGCAGAATCAAGTGGGAGACAGACAGCGATGGATTTGGAGCTCAGGTTGGACTAGAAGGTCCACGGAAAGGATCTGTTCCATGGGGGTGAGCCCACAGTGCACAGCGCAGCGCAGTGGAGCAGAAGAGATCCGAGAAACCTCAGTGACAGGCAGAAACAGAGGAGCGGCACCCAGGGCGGGAGACAAGCCGAACCGAGTCAGTGAGAGCCGCGGAGGGCCAGATTATCAGCACAGCAGCTCCTGAGACCTTCAGCCTGAAGATCAAACTTCGGTAAGTCACCTACTTGAACTTCCAGGAGCCAGGATGGCGGAGTGATCAGTAAATGCTCTCTCCTCCCAACTTGATGACCATGAAAGAACCATAAAATATCTCCCCAGAAAAATCCCAGATCAGTAGAAATAGAAGAAGGAGATCAAAAGCAAAGTTAGCCAAATGGAAAAAGAGGTTCAAAAGCTCACTGCAGAAAGTAGTTCTCTCAAGATTAGAATGGAACAGATGGAGTCTAATGACTTTCTGAGAAACCAAGAAATCACAAAACAAAACCAAAAGAATGAAAAAATGGAAGAGAATGTGAAATATCTCATTGGAAAAACAACTGACCTGGAAAATAGATCCAGGAGAGACAATTTAAAAATTATGGGACTACCTAAAAGCCATGATCAAGAAAAGAGCTTAGACATCATCTTTCATGAAATTATCAAGGAAAACTGCCCTGATATTCTAGAACCAGAGGGCAAAATAAGTATTGAAAGAATCTATCAATCACCGCCTGAAAGAGATCCAAAAAGAGAAACTCCTAGGAATGTTGTGGCCAAATTCCAGAATTCCCAGGTCAAGGAGAAAATACTGCAAGCAGCTTGAAAGAAACAATTCCAGTATTGTGGAAATACAATCAGGATAACTCAAGATCTAGCAGCTTCTACATTAAGGGATTGAAGGGTGTGGAATAGGATATTCCAGAAGTCAAAGGAACTAGGACTCAAACTAAGAATCACCTACCCAGCAAAACTGAGTATAATACTTCAGGGGAAAGTATGGTCTTTCAATGAAACAGAGGACTTTCAAGCGTTCTTGATGAAAAGACCAGAGCTGAAAAGAAAATTTGACTTTCAAACACAAGAATGAGAAGAAGCATGAAAAAGTAAACAGCAAAGAGAAGTCATAAGGGACTTACCAAAGGTGAACTATTTACATTCCTATGGAAAGACAACATTTGTAACTCTTAAAACTTTTCAGTATCTGGGTAGTTGGTGGGACCATACACAGACGTACGCACACACACACATGTACATGCATGCACGCACACACACATACACACATGCATGCACACACAGAGACAGAGAACACAGAGTGAATTGAATAGGATGGGACCATATCTTAAAAGAAATTAAGGTAAATGGTGGGAGAGAAACATAATGGGAGGAGAGAGGGTGAAATGGAATGTGGTAAATTATCTCTCATTCAAGAGGCAAGCAGGAGACTTTTTAGTGGAGGGATAAAGAGGAGAGTTGAGGAAAAAACATGGTTTACCCTCATCACATTCAACTAAAGGAAGGAGTAAAATGCACACTCATTTTGGTATGAAAACCTATCTTACAGTACAGGAAAGTGGGGGAGAAGGAGATAAGCAGGGAGGGAGGGATGATGGAAGGAAGGGCAATAGGAGAAGGGAGGAATTTGAAGTCAACACTTGGGGAGGGACAGGATCAAAAGAGAGAATAGAAACAATGGGGGGCAGAATAGGATGGAGTAATATACAGTTAGTCTTACACAACACGATTGTTATCAAAGTCATTTGCAAAACTACACAGATATGGCCTATATTGAATTGCCTACCTTCCCAAAGGGAATGGGTGGGGAGGGAGGGATGGGGAGAATTTGAAACTCAAAGTTTTAAGAACAATTGTTTAGTATTGTTGTTGCTACTAGGAAATAAGAAATACAGTTAATGGAGAATAGAAAGTCATCTGGCCCTACAGGACAAAAGAGAAGATGGGGACAAGAGAAGGGAGGGATGATAGAAGAGAAGGCAGATTGGTGATAGGGAAAATTAGAATGCTTGGTGTATTGGGGTGGGGGGAGGGGATAAATGGGGAGAAAATTTGGAACCCAAAATTTTGTGAAAATGAATGTAAAAAGTTAAATAAATAAATTTATATTTAAAGAAACAAAAAGAAAATTAGGCAAGATTATAAAGTGAATGGAGCACTGGAAATGGAGTCAGGAAGTGCTATGTTTGAGTCCCACCTGCAACACAAATTGTGTGTTTACAGGCAAATCCCTTAAACTCTTATAGCCTCAGTTTCCCCATCTATCAAATTCAAGTCATAATAACTGTAGTACTACACCATGTACAGGGTTATTGTGAGACTTGAAGGAGTCAATGGATGAAAAATTTGATATAAATGTCAGTTATTATATCACAGGTTCCAGGTATCCATATTAGGTATCACTTGTCTAGGACCTATCAGCTAATTTTGACTCACTATTTAGTAGGACATCCATACATAATGGAGAAAAGTGAAAACCTCAGTGAAATACTCTAATATTTTATAGACTCCATGGAGAAGGAATGCTTCACCAGCAGTTTAAATGGAATCTATTTTAGGATTCTTCTCTTTTTTTCCATTTGTCACATTCTTTAGTACAATGAGATGATAATGATGATGATGATGATGATGACGATAATTGTTGTTGCTTCTCTTTTGTGCTCAAAGAGGATCAAAAGAAGACCCTGATGATGTTGGGGTCAATGTAAAAGTGTGTGTGACTGTGTCTGATCAGACCAATACAAGCTTGGAAGCTCTACCACAGGTAGGGTACAGACAGTCTATATGACCATTTGGGAGGGAGGTATCCCTAAACTTGTGCATCTCTCATTGCTAGGTGATGATGAGAACATTAATGACAATGAATAGTCATAGGAATAGCTAGTATTTATATAGATCACATTACTGACCTGTCTTCAATTGTTTGTATTTTATATTTGAAAAGTGCTTTTTTTCATCCTCAGGCTTGATTTTCTGAAATTCTCAATTGCATACATAATCCCTACGTCATTTATTTTATGTCTACAAATTAAAAATCATGCCCTTTTTATACTGGCCTTTCTTCCAGAACAATGCTGGTTACTGTATTCTCCATTCCTTCCAATTTCACCTGATTTTTGACTTACTAAAACCCTGCTTCATTCTGCCTGATTTTCCAAGAGTCCCAAAGATCATAGGATTGTACATTCGGAGCTGCAAAAGACTCTAGAGACCACTGAGTCCAACACCCTAATTTTATTGAAAAGAAAGGCAAGGCATAAGATTGCACAGCTAACAAGTGTCTGAGTTAGGATATGAACCTAGACATTCCTGTTTCCAAGTCCAGTATCTGGTGTGCTACACTGTGTTTCCTCTCACAGTGTGACTGGAGCAAATTTGGAATGGGATGAGGTCATCTCTAATAGCATTTCTGATGACAGTATTATCTACAAAATGGCACACAATGATGGCTTTCTTAAAAATTATCAATCCCAGGAAATCCCTGAACAATATTTTTTCCTATTGAGTTTTTGTGTTTTGAGAACCATCTTCAGTCACTCACCCTACCCTCCATGAAAAGCAACTTTGTTTGTTTAACTGTTTATACTGAGTGTACTAGTTTAGTAATAAAATCTTTGTATCCTCATAACAACCCTGGAAAGTAGATGCTGTTATTATCCCAATTTTATAGATGGGGAATCAAGACAGACAGATGTTAAGTAACATTCCTAGGATCACAGAGCTAGTAAGCATATGAAGCCGGATTTGAGCCCGGATCTTCCTGAGTCCAGATCTAGAGTGCTATGCTCTACACCACCTAACTACCCCTAGTTTGGTCTCATAATATAGGTTATTTGATAACTTTGATTTACTTTTAGAAAGTAGTTTTTAGCATTCTCTGGCATGGCATAAGTTTTGTCAATTTCCATTTGTTTTCCTCCTTCAAATCTGCTGAAACTATCTCTAGGATACAGCCTGCTGAGAATGTTAAGTAGGGGCTATTATTTCCATTTTATGGATGTGGAAACTGAGGTTGATAAAGATCTAATCACTTTTCAGCTTGACCAGGTTCACACAGCTAGCTAGAATCTGAGAAAGAATTTGAACTCAGGTCGTCTGGATGCCATGTTTAACACGATGTGCACCATGACACCTAGATTCCTGAGGGTACCAAGCTTTACTTGGTTTTCTCTGTCTCCGTCTCTCTCTTTTTCTCTTTCTGTCCATCTCCCCAACTGCCATCATGTTTGATGTAGGTCACAGACCTTTTTTACCTCCCTGATTCAGCTTGCATGAGTCAGTTTGAAGCCCTTTAATTCAGTCAGCATATAGGCCAGGTGAACTATAGTAGCGTGTTGTTAGTGTCAACTCAGTTAAACCCCATGAAAGCCAACAGGTGTGTAGTTCTGGTGTGAACTGGGCTGCATGTTAGTGTCATATTACATGTCAAGACTTCTGCCATCACTAAATCTCTAGCAACCCTTAGATGCTTTCTTGAGAGAGCCCTTTGAAAATGAGGCCCCCAGTAAGCTGATGTGTATGTTCATATAGTCACTTGCCCAAGAAGAGGGACAAATCAAGGGTTATGTGCAAGGAAAGGAGGGAGGCCAGGTGTTATAGCTTCTAATTAAAACAGGCACACCTGTGAAGTTGAAAAAAATTCATATTGCTGAAATGAAATACCTGTTTGATGTAAGTTGATGCAGTTATTTGGAAAACATTGCCCATAGATCTAAGAATTGTTTGTTGCATTTTCCTTAAACATTTCTCTTGTCAGGGTGATGGGAAAATTACATGTGTGGGAACTTGAGAAGCGCAAATTTGTTAATACCTTCTTTGACAATAGTTTGTATTCAGTGCTGTTTATGGGCTGTCACAAATCATTTCCCAGTTAGAATATTGCAGTCATTAAATAAAGTGAAGCTGGCAGTGTTTGAGAGGATGTGAGTGGCAGCACATCCAAAATTCAAGAAAGACCAAAGGCATGTATGCTTTTTCTATTTCTTTCCTTCCTCCCTTCCTTTCTTCCTTCCCTCCTTTCTTCCTTCCCTCCTTCCCTCCTTTCTTTCTCCCTCCCTCCCTTTCTTCTTTCCTCCCTTCCTCCCTTCCTTCCTTCCTTCCTTCCTTCCTTCCTTCCTTCCTTCCTTCCTTCCTTCCTCCCTTCCTTTCTTCCTTCCCTCCTTCCCTCCTTTCTTTCTCCCTCCCTCCCTTTCTTCCTCCCTCCCTCCCTCCTCCCTCCTTCCTTCCTTTCTTCCTTCCTTCCTTCCTTCCTTCCTTCCTTCCTTCCTTCCTTCCTTCCTTCCTTCCTTCCTTCCTTCCTTCCTTCCTTTCTTCCTTCCTTCCCTCTTGTTTTAATGGCAGGTAGAGAGAAAAAATAAAAATATTCACCTCCCTCCAAATCATTTCCTTTTAAAAAATAATGGTGTTCTTTACAGGCAAAGATGACACTATTGACCCCTCCATCAGTGGGCCATGCACTTTGAGGTGTTTTTCTAGTGGTGATGATGGATTTGCCCCTATCTTCCTTCAATTTGCTCATGACAAATGGTATACATTTTATAAAATAACTTTGTGTGGCCTTGAATGACAAGAAGCTACTAGCCTTGGGGGTTATACTACATGGATATACAGATGCCTTAGCAACACATTGTTTTTGATGGATAAATGGATGGTGGCTATGGGTTAAGATGAGAAAATATATGCTGGCAAGGGGTAGTTGAAGAGATGTTAAGTTATTGCTAATTTCTGATTCTATCCTTTTGTTTCACTTATTAAATTGATTTTCAAAAATCAAATTCAAATTTCCAAAAACTTTTTATTTTCCACTAGGACAGTCTAAAATCACTAAATTCCAGATGAGAAGATACTTTTGTTCAACAGTGAGGTTTGCTTTTCTTCTATATTTTCATAATATCTTGTTTTCTAATAATGCAGCCTCTGTTTGTGGATGTTAGCTTTGTTTTGTTTTAAGCTTCATGTTTACCAACTAAAGATTTCTATAATATGTATATATATATATGTATATATAAGCTAGCAATTAAAATGAAGTGTGTAAATAAAGACACCATTAGGAACTCTATTTCTGTGTCTCCTTAACAGGTTCATTTTCTTCATTCTACCCTCTCTTCCATCTAAACTTGGGTGTTCTCCAAGATGCTATTATTTTACATTACAGTTATTTGTGTATATCATATCCCTCTAGGAAACTGCAAACTTTAGAAAGGCAGTGATGGACTCAATCACATTTTTTTAAAGTAATGAGAAAGTTATGTAGCTCCCTTAGTCAGTGCCCCAAAGAAGTTCTTTATTTAATTTGGGAAATTTTAAATTTATTTATTTTTAGTTTTCAACATTCACTTCTACAAGATTTTGAGTTCTAAATGTTTTTCTCTTCTTGCCTTCTCCCCTCCCCAAGATGGCATGCAATAGGCTATACATGTATAGTCATATTACACACATTTCCACATTGATCATGTTGCAAAAGAAGAATCAAAACAAACGAGAAAACCACAAGAAAAAAAACAAAAAGAACAAAAAATGGAGAAAATAGTATACTTCAATCTGCCTTCAGACTCCATAGTTCTTTCTCTGTATGTAGAAAGCATTTTCCATCTCAGTCTTTCGGAATTGTCTTAGATCATTGCCTACTCAATGACATTTTGCTGCTCTTCCGGGGCTGACATGACGTTCTTTATTCAGTAGATAGATAATAAATGTTTGCTGAATTGAATGAAGGGGCTGGCTGTTTACATACCCAAAGCCACCTGAATAAATTAGTAGTAATATCTGAAATTAATATGCTTTGCATACATTACCATGTTTTATCTTCACAAGTTTCCTTTTATTGAGGATACGGGGAAACTAAGGCTCTTGAAGGTTATGAGATTTTCCCTTTCTCATAGCTACATAGCTAGTAAATGTTGGAAGTGGCATTCATACACAGTTTTCTCCTAAGTGCAAATCCAATACACTTTACACTATACCATTCTAACTTTTTGGAGATGATCTAGGATTGCAAATAATTGAGAATTATAAGTATCAGTCATATGCTAGAGCCAGCACCCACTGGCCAAGTTGATGGTTAAAATTTTTCAGTGTGAGCATTTATACTTCAGAAAGCAATCATCCCTACAAATCAGAAGCTTGATTTACTGTTTTATTGATTGTTTAGACTTAATAAAGGGATGGAGAAAATGTTAGTAGTTCAGACTGAACTTTGAGAGCTGATTGTTAAATGTTTACCAGCACTTCTCTGGACTCTAGATAGATTATGGGCTTAGGTAGATGACTAAGCAATGAGACAGCAGACTTGTTTTTCATCAGTTTAGCTTCTCAACTTCTGTTTGATTAGGCAATGTGAAGCAACTTCTCTCTTCTATTATTACAATTCTGCATCTTGAGATATGTGTGCGTTTAATTCTGTAGTGTATCCCCTGAACTCATTCTTGGTGACCCAAAGAGGTTGTGATTTTAAATGAGAGAAAAATTTGGATGATCTATGGATATATTTTAATATTAAATAAATTTAATATTAAATGTTTTTGAAAGTTTGGTTTTTCAAGTAGGCCCACAGTGGTGGTAAATATAGAGAGTAATACAGAGAGAGAGTTATATAAAGAGTAATAATTGGTCTATATCTATCTGTCAGTCTATCTTTCTATCTATCTACCTATCCTGTTTAATGCTGTATAGTAGATAAAATATTAGTTGGAGTCAGGAAAGAATTGATACTTACTGATCACAGGCAAGTTATATAATCTTGTTTTCCTTCCCCTGAAATGGGCAAAATACTATATACTTTTCAGACTTGTTGTGAGGAGCAAATGAGATAATGCTTAGATGATAATGCTATTACATTATTAATGATATAATAGATAATGCTCTGTAGATGCCAACTCTTTTTCTTTTTCTTTCCTGATAGGCAGTGAGGTAGAGTGTCTAGGGAGTGTCCTTTGAACTATGAAGGCCTCAGTTCAGGTCTCACTTCTGACATACTGGCAAGCATGACCCCAGGTAAACTGCTTAAACTCTCAGTCCTCTAAGATTAGCAGTTGCAGAGGAGGTATGTTAGGAGAAAAAATTTCCCTATGTATGGAGTTCTGAATACCAGTGCAATCCATTACAGTTATTCCTTCCACATTGCAGTGATTAGGAGCATGGTACCCCCATGATCTAGAAAATTTGCATTACAATTTTTGACCCTCTGTACCAGACAAGAAATCTGAATTTCTTCTTTTCTTTTTTTAAATGATTTTATTTTTTATTATGAAATTTGGGTTGATATTATACAATATTATACAGTATATGTTTTGTATAAATAATTGTATATACAATATAAATATATAATATATACACAATATAAATAATTTATATATTATATAATATATACAATACAATGATATTATACAATATTATTCAATACTATTATATAATACTATACAATACAATATACATGTTTTATGCATTTCTGAGTTTCTAAACTTTTTCTGTGTCATCTACTGGCCTTCACGTGTTATCTGTGGCTTCTTCAAAAATTCCCATTTAATTTCTTATATCAACCCATGATATATCAAAACCAGGATGGGGAAAGTCATAATGTGGAAGGGATAACTGTGTTGTGACACATATCTGACTCCTCCCCAAACAACCCTCAGGAAATGCTTTCAAAGAGTTTAGAACATAGTATAACAGTATAACAACAAGCTCTGTGATGGTAGGAAGGGATTGTTAGATAATCTTGAATTTTCATTTCCCTGGTGCTGAGAATTGTGAATACATAACTGAAATGTTTATTAAACAACAAAGTAGGGTATCCCTCAACCTAATTTAGATGATACTACCATTTGTTTTTCTTCCAGTGATCTTGGGAAGTAAGCTAATTACTTTTGCTTATAAACATAGCTTTTAACTCAGTACAAACAGTAGTATTAGACTCAGTGGTATTTGCAGGATTCTCAAATACTGTAAGCTCCCATTTGGTGTCATCATTCTTTTCTTTGGTAATTGCTGTCTTTTGATTTTACTTCACATTTATTTATGAATATATATCCTTCTTATTTATCCTAACCAATAAGCCTTCCCCTTGTAACAAATATTTTTTTAAAAAATTCTGCAAAGTCAGGTAGCACAATGACTATGTCTGATAGTATAAATTATCTTCCATACCCCTAGCCTCTGACTTGCATCATGAAAGGAAGGTATATTTTTGCAACTCTTCCAGGACCATTCTTGGTTATTATAATTATTTGTTGTTCAGTTTCATTTATTGTTCTTCGTGTTTACACTGTTGTATTCATGGTGTATATTGTTTTCCTGGTTGAGCTTAATTTACTCTGAATCACTTCATAGAAATCTTTTCATAATTCTCTCTATCATATTCATCAGGAATGAAGGAAAGAAAGAAGGGAGGGAGGAAAGAAACAAGCATTTCTATATTGCCTACTATGTGCCAGACACTGTGCTAAGCATTTTACAAATTTTTTTTATTAATCCTCAGAGCAATTCTGAGAAGTAGATGCATTCTTATTATCCCCATTTTATAGTGGAGGAAACTGATCCCAACAGAGGTTAAGTATTTGTCCAGGGTCATATGTTTAATAAGTATCTGAGGTTGGATTTGAACTTAGGTCTTCCTGACTCACAGTGGTCTATACCGCACAGTCTAGCTGCCTATAATTGCTTACAGTGTAATAACTTTGTTACATTAATATCCCAGAATTAGTTTAGCTACTCCCTATTCAGTGGGTCCCTACTTTGTTTCCAGTTCTCAGCTTCTTTTGTATTTATCACTTCCTGTTTCTACTTGGCACAACTATTTCCTCTAGCTTGTCTCCAATCATTGAATTCTGTCATGGTAGCCTTTTATGAAATGTATGAAAGGTTCTGGCTTGTATGTGATCCTAAATAAAATGGAGCAGAATACTCTGCAAGCTAGACTTTATCTCTTTTGACATGTAACTGAGTTTTATGTGTTTTATAGGAACTTGCATAATGTATTAATGTGTAGTGAGAACTCTTGGCTCCTAGTGGGTTTTAGGGTGTGTTACTTTCTCTGACTAAATGTAGTCATTTTGTTTTTATGTGACATTCTTTCTCTGGTCTTCTCCCTATCATTTTCTTCCAGGTAACTGTTGTAATTTCTAGAACTCCTTCTAGCTTTTATTTTTTCCCTTAGATATTTGTGACTTCATAATAACTCACATTTATATAGCACCTTAAGGATTTCAAAATGTTTCCTTGAAACAAGGCAGGTGGTACAAGCATGACTAGCTTCATTTCACAGATGAGGAAACTAAGGCTTAGGAATGCCAAATGACATGTCCATAGTCATACTACTAGTAATTGTTTAAATCAGGATTTGAACTTAGGGTAAACATGAACTTAACAAGAATTGTATGAAGTATTTTTTTCTGGAACTGAGATATGATGAATTGTGTTTCAGTTCTAACAGGCCTTAGAAAAGTGACAGAAAGACCTGAATATGAGATGCTAGGGAGCACCAGCCCTTGGTCAAGATATTTACTGTGATGAATTGAAAAACTTAATTTCTGTTTATGGATAAAAAAATGGACGAATGAGACTTGCTTTTGTTTTAATAGATAAGATTTTTTTTTTTTTTAAATCTTGTTCACCAAGAAGGAATATGATTTTTTAGGGGCAGCTAGGTGGCAGAGTATATATACACTCTCTCTCTCTCTCTCTCTCTCTCTCTCTCTCTCGCTAGCCCTAGAATCAGGAGGACCTGAGTTAAAAACTGGTCTCAAACATATTACTTTTGTGACCCTGGGCAAGTCACTTAACCCTGTTTGCCCCAGTTTCCTCATCTGTAAAATGATTTGGAGAAGGAAATGGCAAACCACATTAGTGTGTCTGCCAAGAAAACCTCAAATGGGGTCATGGTGAGTCAGACATGATTTCTTAGCCAAGGATTTTGATTCTTGGTTTCTTGCAATTAGTGTTTATAGGTCACTATAATTTGGTGGTGTAATGTTAATTAGAGTTAAAGATCTTACCTGCCCAATAATAGGTTTTAGATACCTTTTGTTAATTTCTAATGAGGCATTGAGTCACAAGGGTCATGCCTCCGGCTTTCAAAAGTGTATATATACTCTGATGTGTGGTTTTACTTTGGGGGCTTATTCTTTGGAAGAAGGTTCATATGCCAGATGAGACTCTGGATAGCCATTTAAAAGTCCTCTGGCTTTGAAAACCCAAATATTTGTGCTTCTCTCTCTGGTAACTATGTATGTACGTAATGGTTAGATAATTGGATCTGTCTGTTGATCTGATGTATGTATGGTTTATGGTTAGACAGTTAGAAGCCCTGTCTGTTGGTCTTTATTTCTCTGCTTGTATTTTCTCTGTTGGTGAATGTAATTAAAGAAGATTGTTGACCCCTCAAAAGTTGCTTTCCCTTTAGAAAAACAGATCTAACTGATACTGAGTGAAAGGAGCAGAGCCAGGAGAACTTTGAACTTCATTGCAATGCAAGGATTTAAAAAAAAATTCCCAATGGTCTTCTAAGGCAAAATGCCTTCCACATCCAGAGAAAGAACTATGGAATTCAATCGCAGAATGTAGCAGATCTTGTGTGTGTGTGTGTGTGTGTATGTGTGTGTGTGTATTGTGTTTTGGTTTGTTAGATGATTTCTTCCACTTATTTTAGTTCTTCGACACAGCATAACTACAGTGAAAATGTATTTAATAGGAATGTATGTGTAGAACCTATACAAAATTGTATGCCATCTCAGGGAGGGAGTGGAAAATAATAATCTAAGTTATATGGTAGTTATTGTAGAACACTGAAAATAAATAAAATTAATTAATTTTAAAAAATAAAAAAAATGTAAAAAAAAAAGAAAAGCAGATCTAAGAACCTGTGCTAACATGCAATCTTGGATGTGTTGAGATACTTGCTGCTACAGGGTGGCAGGGGCAATGGTCAGTCAGTTAATAAACATTTATTAAGTGCCTTTGTGGTTATCATGCCTACTAACAAATGCCTACTACATACCAAGCACTGTACTAGCACTGGGGATATAAAGAAAGGCAAAAGACAGTCCCTGTCTTCAAGGAGCTCACAATCTAATGGGGGGACAACATATAAAAAGAAACCAGAAAAGGTAGTGGGGTGGGGATGGCAAAATCTAAGAGTATAACTGGGTAGGAAATGGTGAGATGGTTGCCCTGAGTGCCCTCATTATATGGAGACTTCAGGAGGAGCTTTGACTTTCCACCTTCCACTCTCTCCAAACAGAGGGAGAGCCCCAGGGGGAGAGGTTACTAAGGATATGTGCATTTCAGGGTTGATGTGACCTTTTAGGATGATGAGATTCTGATGAAATTTGGATAAGTATAGCCAGTTGGAAAATGATGAAGTCTTTTTTATGAGTCTTAATTTCTAAATAAATCTAAGAGCTTATTAACCTTTTCTGGTGGATTCAGGAGTTGCACCCCAATAGTTGTATCAATAGAGCAAGAAAGTTAGTGGTGAACTTTGAAATGCTTTTGGAGATTTTGACTTGTCAAGTACCTAAAGTTACTTTATTGATCAACATCTCTGCTGATGATTGGAAAGGAAGGAAAACATGGTAAGGGACTATGAGAACAGAGACATGTACAGGAAAGGCTGGGAGAGTACAAATGACTGAAGAAGGGAATGATGCTGACACAGGGATCATAGAGACCTAAAGAAGTCTTTTGTTTATTTCAGACCTTCAAGTAAGAGTATCCAGGCAGACTGGTTGGTACCTGTGCTATTCTTAACCTAATGAGATAGTGTCTATAGACAGACAGAGGACGATTGGTGGCTAGCCTCTCCACAGTAATTTCCATGTACTTGTAGACTACCATTGTGTCATTTTAGAAACTAATTTTCTCCAGAGTAAGCAGTCCTTTTTCCTTTAATAAAGATGTAAGAGTAATCCGAATTAAACCAAATTTTGGGCAAACAACCAATCTTATCTATTTATAAAAATCCTACTTAACAGGTTTGCTCAGCCACAATCTTGTGCAGAAGCAAAAATTTCAAGACGCAATGTCAGACAGTCTACAAAGACAGAGGGCACATGTGTGAATCAATTATACTGGAGTAATCTCAAAAAAATGAAGGAGTGAGAAGGGGAAGAAGAGGTAAGGGAGAGGTAGAATGGGGAAATTATCTCACATAAAAGAGAAATGCAAGAAGAGCTTTTATAATGCAGAGGAAAATGGGGGGTAGAGTTGGAATGCTTAAACTTCACTCCCATCAGAACTAGTTTAGAGGAAAGAATATAGGTGTGTGTATGAAATATATACATATATATTTTGAGTGTGTGTATGTATATATACACATACATACTCAGGTGAGTATAAAAACTAGCATACCCAGTAGAGAAGTAGGAGGGGAAGGGGATAAAAGGGGTAGAGGGAGTGATAAGAGGGAGGGCAAATAAAAGATGACTGTGGTCAGAAGCAGAACAGGCTTTAGAGGAGGGACAGGGAAAAAAAGAAGGATAAAGAAAAGAAAATAGAATGGAGGGAAATACAGTCAGTTGTGAAAGTGAATGGCATGAATTTACGCATAAAACGAAAGCAGATAGCAGAATGGATTAGAAACCAGAATCCAACAATATGCTGTTTACAAAAGACATACTTGATACAGAAAGACACTCAGAGTTAAAATGAAGGAGTATAGCAGCATCTATTATGCTTCAGTTGAAGTTAAAGAAAAGGCAGGGGTGGTAATCATGATCTTGGACAAAGCAAAAGCGAAAATAGACCTGCTTAAAAGAGATAATCAAGAAAAGTACATTTTGATAAAAGGTATCATAGACAATGAAGTAATATCAAAAATTTTTACTTCAACTTTCTTTGATAAAAGCCTCATTTCTCAAATATATGGGGAACTGAGTGAATTTTATAAAAATAAAAGCCATTCTCCAATTGATAAATTTCAAGGGATATGAACAAGCAATTTTCAGAAAAAGAAATCAAAACTATGCATAGTCATATGAAAAAATGCTCTAAATCCTCATGAATTGGAGAAATGCAAATTAAAGCAACTCTGAAATATTACTTCACAACTATTGAATGACAAATGTTGGAGGGCATAAGGGAAAATAGGTACACTAACAAACCATAAGTGGAGTTGTGAACAAGTTCACCCATTCCAGAGAACAATTTGGAACTATGCTCAAAAACTGTGCATACCCTTTGACCTAGCAATTTTGCTACTAGGTCTATACCCTAAAGAAATAAAAGGAAAAGGAAAAGGACGTATGAGCTCTAAGAAATTATGAGGGGAGTAGTTTCAGAAAAACATAGAAAAACCTACATAAGCTGATGCAAAGTGAACAGAACCAGGATCTTTTTCCTTTGATAAAGGTATAAAAGTAATCCGAATTAAGCCAGATTTTGGGCAAACACTCAAATCTTACAAAAATAATACTTAACAGGTCTACTCAACTTTATCTACCTTCAGAGAAAGAACTGATGAATTCTGAGTACAAATTAAAATATAGTTTTCTACATTTTTTTCTTTCTTTTTTGTTTGGTTTAGCTATTATGGAAATGTTTTACATGATTTCACATGTTTAATTTGTACATTACTTGCCTTCTTAGTAGTTTGGGAGTGGAGTGGAGTGGAAAGGAGGGAAAGAATTTGGAACTCAAAAAAATGTTAAAAGAATGTTAAAAATAAAAGAATAATAGTCTTTTAAAAGAATAATGACTTCCATTCATATACTACTTTGAGGTTTCAAAGCACTTTCCTTGTAATTACCCTGAGAGAGAGGTACTGCAGATTCAATTAATCCTTATTTTACAGATAAGGAAAATGAGGCTCAAAAAAATTCAGCTGCCTCAAAGGCCAGTACAGTGGAAAGGTCATTTAAATTTGGAATTAGAAGACCTGAGATCATCTCCCACCTGTGCTATTACACTTATTTGATCTTGATAAGACTGCTTCTAACTGTCCTAATGCTGATAAAGTTCTTAGGAATTACATGTATTATCTTCTCATGTTGTAAATAGTTTTAACTTTATTTAGACTCTTAAAATTTCTCTTTCATGTTTACATTTTGATGCTTCTTTTGAATCTTGTACATAAATGTCAATTTTTCTATTTAGCTCTGATATTTTTATCAAAAAATACTTGAGAGTCCTCTACTTCATTAAATTTCCTTTTTTTTTTTTGCCCTGTAGGACTATACTTAGTTTTTCTGCATAAGTTATTATATATTATATTATATATTATAAAAATACTAGCTCCTTTGTCTTCTGGAGTATCATATTCCAAGCCCTCCACTCTTTTAATGTAGAAGCTGTTAAATCTTGTGTATTTAAATCTGACTATTAACTCCTTGCCATTTTGTTTCTTTTTGACTGCTTTCAGTATTTTCTCCTTGATATGATGTAATGGTAATTTAAATGAGAAAATCTTTCCCATTCATTAAAAGACTCATGTAACCTGCTTAAATCACATGGAGGTCTAAGTCACATGTGGTTGGTGGAGCAGAACTGGGAGAAAGTTGGTCAGGCTAGTCAGAGCTGGGAAGGACATAAGCAGGCAGTCACAGCTTAGGCTTATGAGTGTTTGTTTGTGGGAAGGTTCCAGCAGGGCCAGGGAGGCTTGGGAATGACTTTTCCCCCTGCAGTGATAACCTGTATTGACTTCTTGGTCGTTATGACTGATTTTGCTTTTTGGGTCTGGGATTTGGCTTTCTGTTATCTCAATAAATGCTTTTCTTCTGTGCTATATATAGACAGTGTTATACTTTGCAATTGAGAACTATACCAGCATATTCATAGTCACCACCAGTGCTGTGAATATTACGTTGGTGATATACATGAGAGTTCTAGAATTTGACTATAATATTCCTGGGAGTTGTCATTTTGGGATCTCTTTCAGGTAGATTCTTTCAATTTCTTTTTTATCCTTTAGATCTAGATATCAGGACAATTTTCCTTGATAATTTCTTGTAATATGATGTCTAGGCTCTTTTTTTTGGATCATGACTCCCAGGTTGTCCAATAATTCTTAAAGTGTCTCTCCTCAATCTATTTTCCAGGTTAGTTGTTTTTTCTAGTATGATATCTCACATTTTCTTCATTTTTTCATTGTCTTGATTTTGTTTTATTGGGTTTTTTTTTTTTTTGATGTTTCTTGTTAGTGAAAGTCTTTAACTTTCACTTGCCCAATTTTAATTTTTAAGAATTATTTTATTCAGTGCTTTTTTGTACCTCATTTTCCATTTAACTTATTCTGTTTTTTAAGGAATTCTTTAGTGAATTTCCGTGCCTCAAAAGAGGCCATTAGGCCAATTCTGTTTTCCGTGCCTCAAAAGAGGCCATTAGGCCAATTCTGTTTTTTAAGGTGTTATTTTCTTTAGTATTTTTGGTGCCTCTGTTACCAAGCTGTTAATTCTGTTTTAACATAATTTTCATGCATCTCTCTCATTTTTCACAGTTTTTCTTCTACCATTCTTATCTTTCTTCAACTTTTTAAGGAATTCTTGTTAGGCTTGGGTTAAATTAGCATTTTTCATTGAGGCTTTGGCTGTAACTGTTTTCATGTTGTTGTCTTCTAAGTTCATGTCTTGATCTTCTCTGACTCTACTTTTGCCCATTTTTATAGCCTGTTTTTTGATTTTGAAATTTATGTTAAAATTGGGCTCTGCTCATCTGGGCCCTGCTCACTTCAGGGTGGGAAGGCATTGTGCCAAGCTTTAGGCTTTTTTGTGCTACTGTTTTCAGAGTTAGTTCTAGGAGGTCTACAAGTTTTTGGGGCTTTCAAGGTGGTGTGATCTGGGGAAAAGTGTGCTTACCCCTCTCCTGGTCTGTGCACTTCTCCTTACCCAGGAAAGGTCCCTGCTCCCCTTCAGCTATAAATCCTAGTGTTCCTTTCTGTCTTGGAACTGTGACCAGGGCCCCTGCTCCTTTGTGACCAACTACAAGTGCTCCTCTGCCCTCAAACTGAGACCCCAAACTGCAGATGGTCAGTAGAGTTGCCAATCAGCTCCAGCTGCATCCAGTGCCAGCAGAGGGTGTGCTGTAGTCTCTTTCTTATCAGTTGTTGACGCCTCCTCTCCCACCCCCTTACTGTCTCTGGGCTGAGAGCTCCTGAAACTGCAGCTGCTGCTGTGGCATCTCTCTCCATGGCTTTCTGCGGGCTGTCCCCACCCTGGTGTCACAGACCTTTTGCTAACCTCCTAAGTTACCTTAGACTGGAAAAATGTCTTACCCTGACCTTTTGTTGCTTCTGCCACTCCAAAATTTGATTTGAGGTATTATTTTAAAGTTATTTGAAAGGGAATGTTGGGAGAATTTGGCTGGGTTGCTGCCTTTAATCTTCCATTCTGGCTCCTCCAAGGGAGCTATTACTCTTAATATTTCAGTATTGAAAGAGAACTCTAAGAAAATAACTGATGATTTACTGGTGCTTGTCCCTTCTGTCCAGCCATACTGACAATACATTACTAAAGGATGGAATTCACTTAAGTTAAAATATGAATTCACTTATAAAAAATAGATTCTATTCACTCTATCTACATTAATGTTTGGAAGTGATATTTCCAAGAGTCAACAGAAAGAAGAGCCATTAATGATCCAGTGCAGTCATTAGGGTACAAAAGCAAAAGAACCTGTCTTTGCTTAGGGTGATATTTTGCATTTGCTGAAGAGGAACAATAAATAGTTAAGCAGAGGTTAGGCGGGGAAAACTGGACCAGGCTTGTGTCAAGTCTTCATAGCCTGATTTCATTATATCTTTTCAGCTGAATTCCCAGAATATCAGGCACACCCATATTTAAGTGTAAATAGAAAAACCATTTTCCAGACCCCCAGACAAACGACTTTTTAGAATGCTTGTCACTTTCCAATGATCTACACTTTTGTTGCCTTTATTAGGGTAGATGAGGTGAATGGACTCTCATTTTTTTCATAAGTGAACCTTTATTATAATTTAGGTAAATTCCATTCTTAGATATTGAGCATATGGTTTCCATTAGATTCTGCAAGGCTTCCTTTCCATTCAATATCGCCATGAGTGTTGTCTCATTGTTTAATGTTTCATTCTGGAAGCGGCTGTGTGTTAGGTTGTGTGAACAGTCTCTCCACATCCTTTGCCTTCTTCCAAGATTTCAAGCCTGGATTGGTTCTTGTTTATAAAGCTTTTCATGATGCACTGCTGAGAAAAGATGCTGCTGAAGAGACCACATGGATGTATTTCACAACTGTGCCATTTTGTCAAGTTATTTCAAATATAGTCTTTCAGAGGCTGGAAGATTCCAAGCCTCCTTATCAACAGATTTTGAGAGTATCAAGGATCTGGTTTTTAAAAAAGGCGTATTTATCTGCAGTATTATCTAAGTCCCTTTGATCACAATATGTTTTAATATTAAGCTGATGATTTGAGAAGAGGTAACAGATTCTGGGGGCAACTTTTACTCAGGGTTCCAGAGAAGATGCCAAAGTTAGGAACTTGTCACGGAACAATGCTTTTGAGAGGGCAGAGTAGAGAAGAATGGTAGGCCATTCATGTCTTTCTTGCCTTTCAGAGATTCTTAGGTGGAATAATGCCCTTCCTGTCTTCTACTGAAATGGTTGGACTGGGTATTTTCCTGATGTCTTTCAGGTGCAGAGTTTTGTCCTCTTTTCTCACACTAATTAATACTCCTCTTTGATCTTGGGGAAGGAGCTGAATCATCTTTGCCTTGCCTTTGAAAAAATGGCATTTGGTATTACATTCTAAAACTGGAAAAAAATTTTCAGGATGTGATACCTGCCAGTTGTCAGTTAGGAATCTTCACAATGATGTTTGAACTTAGTGAATTCTTATTTATCTTGATTGGTTTTTGAACAGGGTACACTATTAGCCAAGTATATATGCTGTTTTTCCAGAGGATGATAGAGATGGAGGGTTTGAAACACTAGGCTAAGAAATTTATGCTTTTTTTGGGGGGTAGATAATGGGTGGTCATTGACAGTTTTTTAGTAGAAGGGTAACATGAATAAAGTGGTACAGCAATGTGAGAGACTCAGGAAATCCAATTAGGCTGCAGTAGTTCAGCTGAGAGATGATAAGGCCCAAGGGAATGTACTAGGTACTAGTACTAGTAAGAAAGGTACTAGGAGTGGAAAGAATAGGATGAATTTAAGAAATATCATGGAGGTGGAATTAACAAAACTTCTTTGTAAGCATATCTGGCAGTATCAAATATTTGTCTGTTTTACAGATGGGCTAAACTGTGACAGAGGGAAATTGTGATTGTCCGAAGTCATAGATAAAATGTTCTCAAGATAATCTTTTGCTTGGTTGTTTAGCAGTTGAAATAGTGCCCCACGCAGTTCTCCTTGTCCTTTAGATTAGTTTCCCACCACAATTCAAGATTGCTGAAGGTTACTTGAAAACTTCTCATGGTTTGGTTTCTTTCTCCTTCACCTCCTTCATTAATCTTGGATTGTACCACGTACCAGGGGAAGGCAGTTGGCAAAGCAAAAACCAATCCATTTAGAAGTTATGCAGTATTATTACATTTTAACCTGTAAAAATTCTTAGGCCATTTAGTGGTTTGGAAGGATTTTCATGAGAACTACTTTAGCTAAAAGGTAGTAAAAGTAAATGCCTTAAAAATAACTGAACTTTGGCTTATAACAAGGTCATTGTTTGGCAACTAACACAGTAATCTTTCCAGAGCTTTGAGGAGGAAATGACTGTGAGACAAAATAGTGATTAAAGAAAACAAGTGAGGAAGGAAGGAAGAAAGGAAGGAGAGAAAGAATGAAGGAAGGAAGAAACGGAGGAAGGAAGGAGAAAGAACAAAAATAAATTAATATTTGTCTTTGGTTACCAAAGATTAATCCCATTTCTTCTAAATGCTTTACCCCATATTTGGAATAAGGCTGGAAGTACAAAGAATTAGTTTAGCTTTGCTTTTTTTTTTCCTTCCCCTCTCTGAAATTGGTTTTGCAGACCTGGAAATTTGGCAACATGCATGGAAACTAGCAAATCAGTTTATAGCATTCTCTGCCTCTCAGTTTAATGAAACCCACAAGAATGAGGAAAGGCTGTATGGCTTCAAATAAGAAAAGGTCTTAATGTTACAGGCCTTGAATTTTCTGAATGTTACTTTTCCCCTTGCAAATTTAATATTGTATAGAATGGTATGTCTAGCCCACATTCACTCCCAGTGACTTCTGGGCCTTACATCAAGCAGGATTTCAGCTCTGTGGTCTCTTCCTTTTCTTTTTTTCTTCCTCATGCAGAAAGTACTTAGATGTTTCTTAAGCTTCAAGAGAGATTATTTGCTTCTCCTTGTAGTGAATAATCTAGATAGTTTTGACCAAGGAGAGTCTCCTCACCCCTCCTATTCCTTTCTCAGTTTTCCAAACCAGGCGCCACTGCGCAGCAGAGTGAACTGAGTAAAAACAAGTAAAAAGTATCTGTGTAGTCCAGAAGACTTCACCTCTTTTTGTGGGGTTTCATCACCCTGAAACATCCTTTTGTTATGCTGGTTCCTTTCTCCCTTTGGGAAATTCCTCCCAGAGCTTCCACTTTGAAGGGAGGGGGCGTCCAGGCTGGCCTATGTTCATTCCCCTCCTAGCTGTGCTTTGGACTTTCCAGATTTCAACACCATGCGTCAGCTGCAATCTTACTAAAGCACCTGGAGCCAGCTCACCTGGAACATCCATCAGTATCCCTAGCTTTCTCACCGTAGAACATCTCTGCTATGCTGGCTCCCTTTTCCTTTCTCCCACTGTTGAGTTCCTTCTGGAATATCCATTTTGGATATGGCCCCCAGCTGGCTAAGCTTCATTCCTCTCCCACCTCTGCTTCTGACTTTCCTGTCTTCAAAACTATGCTCCTGTGTGGGTATTTTCACACAACCCCATCCCTCCAGCTTTTCAGCTCCCAATAGAATGTAATCCCTTTGAGGGCAGACTGTTTTTATTTTTTATTGTATTTTTATTCCCAGTTCCTGGCATAGAGTGAATGTCTTATAAATGCTTATTGCTTGCCTTGCCTTGTCGCATGGACCACTTCATATGGAGCCCCCTTCAGAATAATGGTTTTTAAATTCATAAAATAAAATAAATAAGTTTGCAAAGCAAGCCAATTATATTGAAATATAATTATCAAAATATAAAGACAAGTTCATGAACTAGCTTAAGTAGGCATGATATAGTTACATGTTTGTGTTCTTGAGCTACATCCTAATGAGGAACTTAACATGATGGAATGAATCCTTACCTTCTAGTGGGAGAGACCCCCCTAGCTTTACCTCTTTGTGTTCATATTTGACGCATCCATGTTCTGTTAAAGAATGTGCTAGATGAATGTGATTGTAAAAAGTAATTGGCCATAATTAAGTTTTTTTTTTGTTTTGTTTTTTAATGCAGGCTTTAGCAGCCACGATTTGATGTTTTGGCCTGCTTCTGGTGTACCAGTACCATTGAGGATATTTCTTTTTGGGGGACTATGTGAATTTACTGTGTAGTATCACTGTGTACCATTTCAGAATGGAAGAGACCTCAAAGGTCTTCTAGCCCAAACAGTACCAGAGGCATAAATCCCTTTTCCACTTCTTCAATTGTAATTGTTAGGAGAATTTACTTTGCACTGAGCTAAAATCTGCTCTCTGAAGTTTCTACTGATTACACCTACTTTTGTCTGATAAGGCCAGACAGAACAAATCTAATTTTTTTTCTATTTGATAAACGTTCAGTTACTGAAAACTATGCTTATTGTGCAGTAAGTTGAAAAGAGTACTGGCTCTCGAGTCAGAAGATTTGAGTTCAAATCCTACCTCTGATAGTGACTGCCTGTGTAACCTTGGGAAGGCCCTCAGTCTCCCAAGGCCTTCATGTACTCATCTGTAAAATGAAGAGGTGGGACTAGGTGGATTCTGAGGCTTCTTTTAACTCTACATCTGTGATTCTATTACATCTTTTTTTGTTGTTGATTTAAGCAAATTTGTAATTGTTTTAAAAACCATTTTATAGATGCTTTTTATTTTGCTATTACTTCTCAACAGAATAGATAGACTTTAGTAGTTCATCACCTCTGTACGATGAGATTGGAGGTGTATCTCATTGTTAGGACTGTAGAGTCCAGATTATTATATAAATGTAAATTCTGACTTCTTTTTTTTTGCAATTGTCCTTTGTATTATTGTGCCTTGTGTATACTTAAGTTTTGGTTCTTTCTTTGCTTTGCATTAGTTTAAACAAGTCTTCTGAAGTTTCTCTGAACTTCTTGTAGTTTATTATTTTATTTTTTCATAGTTTTTTTTTATATTACAATAATATTCCATTATATTCCTGTACTATAGTTTGTTCAGCCTTCCTCTAGATGATGGATGCCTACGTTCTTTCTAGTTTTATGCATGTGTCAGTAGTTATTGATGTATTTATTATTCACTCACCTTTTATTTTTTTTAACAATATTTTCCATTTTCCTCCATGTTTTAGATACCTTCCTCAGTTCAAGAAGCATTTATTAAGTCCTTATTTATGGAAGGCAGTTGAAGTCTATAGCCAATCAGTTAACAGGCATTTATTAGGTAACCTAAATTTGCCAGGCACTGTGCTATGTGCTGGGGATTCAAAAGAAAGGCACAAGTTTAGTCCCTGCCCTCAAGGAGCTCACAATCTAATGAGAGAATACCACAGGCAAATTCCTGTGTGCAAACTAGCTATGTATAGGACAAACAGGAAGTAATCCATGGTGAGAAGGCACTAGAATTAAGAGGGATGGGGAAAGGAATTTTTAAAGCATTTATTAAGCACCTCTTATGTGCCAGGTGTTGTGCTAAATGAGGAATACAAAGAAAAACAAAAATTTACCAACAGTGCCCAACCTGAAGGGGTTCACAGGATAATTGTGAAGACTACTTGCAAATAACCAATCAAAGAAAGACATAGAAACTGGAGACAGCCTCAGAGGAGCTAGCATTAAGGAGGAAAGGCTTCTCGGAAACCCTGTGCCAGGCACTGATATTGCAAGGACAAAAAGAAAAATTTGTGTCAAGTAGTTTCTATTTTACTGGGGAAAATAGCATCTACAATAGCATTTATCTAAGTAAATAAAAATATATATGAAGTATACAGAGAGTAATTTTGGGGACAAAAGAAGACTAACAGGGGAATCAAATCATGAAAGATGTAATCTAGAAAGTGGCATTTGATCTGTGCTTTGAATTGAGATACAGATTCCATAAAGAAGAAATGAGGATTGAAAGCATTTGGGAGACGGAATGTCATGTATGGGAAAACAAGTAGGTCAGTTTGACGCTTCTCCCTGCAGTAATTGGGAAAGCGATCCTTCGGTGTTTACAAGATCAGGTTGCCTCTGGCACAGATTTCCTCAGTGGAAATTCTTGGTCTGATTCAGTTGCCTTTTCCAACTTCATCTTAAATACCATTTTAACTTCCTTGTAAGATATGTAGATATTTGCTGACTAAGGTGATTTCTCTAGGGGTTTTTGGCTCCTCTTTATGATGGCAGCTTTCCACTGGTTGAACTCTTAGTAGAAATCATGATAATATAGATCAGTATCTTTAGTTGTTTTTTTTCAGATTTTTTTTCCTTCTGTGGCCTTTATGAATATGTCAGGTTGAAGTTGTTACAATTGTCCTCAATGTCTTATTTTTAATCTTTAGCCATAGCTAACTTGATGTAAGTTTTGACTTTTGCTCTAACCAGGTGATGGTTATGGTTTCACTTAAACAGTTGATTCTGATCTGACTTCTGCATCTGTAGCCATTCTGACGTTGATCTAGTTCCAACTTCCTTCCTTCCTACTTTCCTTCCTTCCTCCCTCCCTTCCTTTCTTCCTTCCTCCCTTCCTTCCTTCCTTTCTTCCTTCCTTCCTTCCTTCCTTCCTTCCTTCCTTCCTTCCTTCCTTCCTTCCTTCCTTCCTTCCTTCCTCCCTCCCTCTCTTCCTTCCTTTTTTCTTTTCCTTAGATGATCACTCAGTTATTAGTCAGTAATCAGTCAACAAGTGTTTATTAAGTGCCTTTGTTCCTGGGGGAGATTGGACTCAAACTTAAGTGTACCTGACTTAAACCTCACCAGGCTGTTTCTTGCTAAGTGGGACCTCTCTACCTGAAGGTCCATAGCATTTCTACCCTCTTCCTCAGTCTGTCAAGGAAAGAGAATGTCTGTTCATGCCTTCTGTATGTACATTGAGTCTCAGCTCAGCATCGTTAAAATTCTTTTCATCACTATGAAGAAAGCCAACAGGAAACATTCAGCGAACACCTGTGTGTGCGCTAAATGGGGAAAGGACCGCTTTAAATAGGCATACCCAGAAGCAAGCTCATCAAGCCTCCATGTGGGCTGCAGAAGCATGTTGCTCCTATTCCAAGGACTGGACTTCAATTCTCAGTCTTCCAGTTACATAGACCTCAGACTTCTAAGTCATGGAATTCCTAGTTGGCATAGTGGATAGAGTGCCAGGCTTAAAGTCAGCAAGACGTGAGTTCAAGTCCAGTCTCAGAAATTTGCTAGCTGTTCAACTTGGGCAAGTTACTTAACTTCTCTTTGCCTCAGTTTCCTCATCTGTTAAATGGAGGTGTTGTGAGGATTAAATGAGATAATGATTATAAAGTAATTAACATGGTGCTGACATGCAGTAAGCCCTATATAAATATTATTTTTTATTGTTTTTAATTTATAAGGCTTTGACCTCGTTTCTCAAATTTGAACCATAGTTTGCAACATCCAGTACTTTTTGCTGTCTTCCCCTATGCCCACTGTTACATTGAAATCAAAGTAGGTTTGACTTGGTTATTAGAGTTTTGTCCAATTCTTTGTAGAATTTCCCTTCCTCTTCATCCTCTGTAGCAGATGTTGGTCATTATCTGGTGTTTTTGCTTATGTTCATCATGAATATGATACAAGATGATCATTTGTCCCATAAAATGACATTTATTGTTACTCTTCAATGAAACCAATTCTCCCAACTCCCATGTTTTCTTCCTTAAGAGAATTTATGCTGTATCTCTCCATTTACTTATAGCCAAGGAGATGTAAACAGTGGGGTCCTGGTATGCCCAGCAACATACCAATGTCTCAAAAATAATTTATAATTTACATCTTATTTTAAAAGCAAAGCCTAGTTGTTAATTTATCAAAAAAATTAGTTTCCTTAGTTTGATAAATAAAAATCATACTCTCTGTGATTGAGTACTCAATAACTGTTTGCTTTAGAAACATTCTCTGAGTATGCAACCTAACAAAATGTGCTAGGTATGCCTACAACCCGCTTTTGTGTTCTGATTTCATTCATTGCGAGAATATCAATATAGCTCTAATTCTATTATGATAATAGGTAAATGCATTCATTATTTGGCAAAGATCTCCCATTTATAGTATCTGTAGTAAATGTAATATTAATGGGAAGTCCCAAACCTTTGTTGTGCTTAGCACCTTCTGCCTCCTTTTCTGTCACTCCACCATTGTTCCTGCCGAAGTAGGAGGTAACGAGTTTATTTGTTATTGTTCAGTTATTTCAGTCCTGCCAATTCTTCATGACCCATTTGTGGGGGTTTTTTTTGCAAAGATACTAGAATGCTCTGCCATTTCCTTCTCCAGCTTATTTTACAGATGAGGAAACTGAGGCAAACAGTTAAGTGATTTGCCCAGGATCACCCAGGTAGTAAGGGTCTGAGACCAAATTTGAACTCAGGACTTCCTGACTCCAGGTAAGGTGCTCTATCCGCTACACCACTTAGCTGCCTTTAGAGGAAAGAGGGAGGATCCAGGCCCATTTTGTATTTTCTTTGTTTTGACTATTGCTGTGGTTAAAGAATTCACTACTTGCTGGTTATGATCCCCTCCATACGTCGGAAGGTTGGTCCATGGACGAAAAATTAATTTTTAAGCCAAGACCATTTTTAAGCCTTTATAACATGGTAGAACATGCCAAAACTTAGGTCCCATTGCCATAGACTTCAAGAACTAGCCAGGGAACCCTCTTTTTGGATATGCTTAAGCTTGTCAGTATTATTTCTAAAATGTAGCATCCAAATCTGAACACAATATCCCAGATATGGTCAGACCAAGGTATTATATGATGATGAGGATGATGATGATTGTGTATGTTCATCCTTTGTTGCCGAAGAAGACCATGCCATCAGAAAAATGATGACATGATTTGCACTTGACTTTGTTTTGAGTGAGGGAGGGCTGTGCAGGTCACCAGCCTCACTTCTCCTCCACAGCCATCTGAATCCAGTGACCAGATATTCATCAGAATGACTGGAGATGATCCAGGATGAGGCAATTGGGGTTAAGTGACTTGCCCAAGGTCACACAGCTAGTGAGTATCAAATGTCTGAGGTGAGATTTGAACTCAGGTCCTCCTGACTCCTGCACTGGTGCTCTATCCACTGCACCACCTAGCTGCCGATGATGATGATGATGATGATGATAACTAGCATTTACATGGTATTTTAAAGTTCACATAGCACTTTTCACATATTATTTCATTTGATCCTCTCAATAGCCCTCTGAAGCAAGTGCAGTTACTTCCCTCATTTTACAGATAAGGAAATGAAAGCTTAGCGAGGTTAAGTGATTTGCCCATAACAAATGTCTGAGGTAGAATTTGAGTTCAAACCATTCTGACCTCGGGTCCAGCACCCTATTATGGCATCTGTCTGCTTCATAATATAGTAGGGCCATCACTTCTCTGACCTAGAACACTGTGTTTTTATTAATGGATCCTAAGATTGCAGTGGGTGTTTTTGTTTTGTTTTGTATTTTTTGCTTGTATATCACATGGTTGACTCACATTCATTTTGCAGTCCATTAAACAGAGTGGAAAAGCATTTATTAAATAATTTCTATCTTCCAAGGACTATAGTAATTGTTGGGGTTAGAAGTAGAAAAGCAAGTCCCTGTTTTCAAGTAGCTCACATTCTAATTCATCTTTAGGGCAGATGTGGGGGGGCAGCGGCCCTTAGGGCACAGCAGCAGGTCGGATGGCAATGCTAAGATATCTAGATCTTTTTCATATGACACTAGCTATGTGGTCTTAGTGTGACAGTTAATTGCTGCCTTACTTGGTTTCCTTTTCTGTAAAATGAGGATAAGAATAGCACCTACCTTCTAGAGATGCTGTGGGGATAAAATGAGATAATATTTGTAAAGCACTTTGCAAACCTTGAAGTGTAATATAAATCCGAGATAATAATATTGGCATTTAGCTTTAGAATAGACTTTCAGTGTCATCAATTAAATTCTACAAATATATATGGGACACAATACCAGATACTGAGAACACAAAGACGAAATGAGAAGTTCCTGTCTTGAAAGAGTTTATATTCTACTAAAGAAATGCCACATGTTCACAGATTAACAAAATGCAAGGTAATTTGAGAAGGAAGAGAATCACAGTATCGACTGAGTCTGGGATCAGGGAAGACTTGGTGGAGGAGGTGTCACTTGAGCAAATCTTAGAAGGAAGATAAAGACTCCAAAAAGGATTGAACCACTTATGGTCTTTAACCATCATTTACCAACCTTAGATTCCTCAAACAGAGTAGATTTTTCTATTTACTATCTTACCACTCACCTTTCCCATCATTTGACTCCAATATGGCCACTGCATCTTATTCTACTTGGTATATACTTCAAATCTCATTTTGGCAGTCTATTAGTCATTCTTTCCAGTTATTCATTTAATTTAAGAAGGCAGGGAAGAAGGCTACTTTTAGTAAGGTTTTTGGAGAGTTTTTTATTTGCAAATAGTATTTAAAGATTTTGGTGCCATTTCTGTATGTTTTTCCTTTTTAAAGTAAAACTGAGATTTTTCATGGGATTGACACCTACATTATGTGATTAAAAGAAATGAATAGTGAAAGACCTAGGTTGAATTTTATGTTAAAAAAAACAGATTTGAGCATAATTTAAATCACCAGTCAGGAAGATTCATTTAATCATATTTTTAAAATGTACACAAATGCATTCTTTTTGTTTCTTGTTGATAAAACCTTAATGAGCTATTTCTCACAACTCAGAGATAGATGGAGGTTTTATTTTTAGGAGGTACAGACCATACACTTAAATAATGATTTGTTTTGGAATTATTTAAGACCAAGTTTGTAGCTACATGAGAAAAATGAACATTAGTTTGATTCCTTTATTTACTAAGGCTAATTGGAGAATATTTTTGAGAAATGCGACATTGCCAATTCAACAGGTTAAGCATGAATATTCAGGAGTTTATATACATGTATGTGCATATACACACACATTTTTTTTGCCATAATATATATGTGTGTGTGTGTGTATAAAGGTATCTATTTTTCCCAAACCACAGATATTTTATTATTTTACTTAACTAAAGCAAATGTATATGTTTGCTTCAACAGCAATCATAAATAATTATTTTTGACAAAGAAAGATATATACATACATATATATATATATATTTTACCATTTTCTTTTCCTTTCTTAAAATGACGTACACTTATTTTTGTATGAATTCTTCCATGGCTACTGTCCACATCATGCTATATACATATAGCTAGCTCATAGAGCTAGGATACATTAGGACATATATTTTGGACAGACTACCAGTGTTTGGGTTCAGGCACAAACAGGCTCAATTGAAGCAAGATTACAGACTGGATTACAATTGGATAATTTGTCCAGAGCTTTCAATGACCTCAAGCTTTTTCCTGAAACAATTTTTTCCTGAAACAAAGTTCAATCATTTTATAACATCAGTATTCTTCCAGTGATTCTAAATGGCTATGAAATAGGAAAGAACACCGGCTCCAAAGAATCAGAATTGTGGGTCACCCACAAGGCAATGGAAAAGACCCATGATCTATGTGAAGTCTGTGGCAGATTACAAATGAGGAATTACAAATGGAGCCAAAGACATCATTAAAGTCCCATATGGCCAGAAAATGAGGTGGAGTGGTCATATAAAAAAAGTGAGAGGTAACAGATGGGAAGACCAAGTATAATAACCACGAAATGTCAAGGAAGTTTATGGGATGACTGCCAGCATGTTGGGCAGCTCTCCTTTCGAAGATATACAAGAGGACATAGACAAGAGTTGCATGGAGTGAGAAGGCATGAATGGGTTGCCATTTGTACCACTGAATGAAGTACTCACATCAATGATACCACAGATCTTTTGAAGTAAAGAAGTATGTCCCAGTAGTCCTGGTGCAGTTTTGAACTTTAAGTTTTTTTCCTCTTCCTCTTCCTCTTCTCTTTCCTGTGGAGGCAGCAGATTAGAATTAATTTGAGTGCTTTGCCCTTAATCGGTATTCCTTAAGTTTGTCAGATGGATGAGCAAATCTGCTTGAAGTATCCAAAGATTGCAAGTTTGCCTTAATTTGCTTGTCTGTAAGGAAGATGATGTAAATGGATAGATGTAGAGGTAAAATATGTGAGTGCTAAGTTCTTCGAAGACAGGGATTCTCTCTTATTCACCTCTGTAACCCTGAGAATCTAGAACATGGTTGATGTTTAATATTGTATTGTTGGTGAGAATATGGATTTGTCAGTTAGCATTAGCAGCATTATACTAGAAATCTGTGGGGGCTCTTTTGGGGAGTTGCAAAGGAAATAGTAGGAGACAGAGCCTTCCCTCGGGGAGTTACTGATCTAATTTAATTCAACAATTCCCTACTCTATTCTTCCTCCTGTCTTTTGAAGGCTACTTTAGAAAGTCATGTAACTATTATGACTGGATTCACCGCAAATTTATGTCATCCAATCTCAAGTGGACCCTTATTGCTATACAGCAGTCTTTTATTCGTTCCTGCTTGACTCTCTATCACTTCCTTGACAGTGACTATTAAAAACCTCTTTTCTACTCAAGTCTGATATACTACCTCCAGGCCTCTCTTTCTCTGCAAAGAACTTGGCCTTCTACTTTACTGAGAGATGGAGGCTTTTCACCCTTTTCTCCCCCCATTTCACACCTCAACATCTTCCCTAGTCTCCTACTTTCTCTTCCTTTGCTTTAGTCTCTAAAGAAACCATATTTCTTTTCTACTTTTGTTTGCCATCCCATTCCTTCCAGTTTCCTTCTGGAGCATGCTGCCTCAGTCATGGCCCCTCCATCTCTGTCTCTATTTTCTGTTTCCCACAAGCCTAGGTTTTCTCCATCCTTAATAAATCTTCATTTGAAAAGGCATTATTAAAATGTATTAAAAAAAAAACTTTCTCATGACCACTGTTATTCCCTCAAGCTGTTGCTGTCCAATCATGTCCAACTCTGTGTAACCCCATGGACAAGTTCATGGGGTTTTCTTGGCAAAGATATTGGAATGGTTTGCCATTTCCTTCTCCAATGTGCCTTTTTTTTTTTTTTTTTTTTTTTTTTTTTTTTACAGATGAGGAACTGAGATAAATAGGGGTTAAGTGATTTGCCCAGGGTCACATAGCTATTAAGTGTCTGAGGCTGGATTTGAACTCACATCTTCCTGACTCCCAAGCCTGGTGCTCTACCCACTGCACCACCTACCTACCCATAAACTATCATCCAATATCTCTTCTTTCTTTCATAATCATCTTAGAAAGAGTTGTGTATATTTATTGTAGACATTTCCTCACCTCTTACTCACAGGATTGTTGAGGACCAAATGAGATAAAATAGGTAAAGTGTGGTATTAAAACACTCTTCAAAGACTAAGTACTACTATTATTATTGATCCCAGAGGCAATAGAAAACCGCCATTTTCTTTTTGTTTTTCAGTAAGGAGTTACATAGTAGGACCTGGATCTTAGTAATAATAGCTTGACTAAAAGTCAGATTGCAAAGATTTGAAAAGTGAGTGAGTCAGCTTTCCAAAATGTATCACATGTGATACTGACCAATCCATAGATCTTTGAGGGAATCTGCCTCAGTCTAAGTTTCCTCATCTATAAAGTGGGAATAATACTGGCCCCCACCTGTCCCTCCCCCTTGTTTCTTTTGGCTAGCTTCCTAGGGTTATTTTTTTCAATTATTATACATTTATCTCTCCTCCCTCTCCATTACTAAAAAGAGATACAAGAACCTTGTGTCATATAAGCATAGTCAAGTACAACAAATTCACACATTGGTTATATCCCCAAATACCCTTTTCTAATGGGAGAGCCACCATGCAAACAGTTGTGCATATACAAGATATATCCAGGGTAAATTGTAAGTAATCTCCAGGGGAAGGCAGTAATATTTAAGGGAAGCAGGAAAGTTCTGTCAGAGAAGGAAGGATTTGATCTAAGTCTTGAATGAAGCCAGAGTAGACAGAAAGGAGAGCATTTCAGGCATGGGAGTCAGTCAGCAAAACATCATGGAGTCAGAGCTGAAGTCTTGTGTTTGAGAAACAACCAGGTCAGTGTTGCTGGATCAAAGAGTAGATGAAAGGGAGTAAAGTTTAAGAAGATGGAGCGGTAAGGAGCGGTTATGTTGTGAAAGACTGTAAATGTCAAATAGAACATTTTATATTTGATCCTAGAGGTGAAAGGAAGGCACCAGAGTTTATTTTGTAGTAGAGTAACATGGTCAGACATATGCTATAGGAAGACAACTTTGGTAGCTAAGTGGAAGATGGATTGGAGAAAGAAGAGACATGAGGCAGGGAGAACAATTAGGCTATTGCAGCCATCAAGGTGAAACATCTTGAGTACCTATACAAGAATGATGGCTGTGTGAATGGAAAGAAGTGGGCATATAGAGAGATGTTGTAAAGGTAAAAAACTATAAGATTTGACAATATATTACATATGTGATATGAATGCAGCAAAGAATTGAAGGTAACACCAGCACCATGAACCTGAGTTATTGGGAGGAAAGTAGTGCCCTTGAGAGTTATGGGAAAGTTGGGAAGGAGAGATTGGGGGGAAAGACAGTTCTGTTTTGAATGTGGTGGGTTTGAGATGCCTATGGGACATCAAGTCTGAGGAGTCTAAAAGGTCATTGGAGGTATGGGACTTGAACTCAGGAGAGAAATTAGGGATGGACATAGAAATCTGGCAATCCTCTGAATAGAGATGATAACTGAACCCCTGGGAGGTGATGAGATCATTGGCTGAGATTATATAGAGGGAAAAGAGAAAAAGGTCCAGGATGGACCTTTGGGGATATCCGTGGTTGGTAGTTGTGACCTGGACGAAGGGCTAACGAAAGAGACTGAATAAGAGGTTTTAGATAGATAGAAGAATTAGCAGAGAGCAGCGTCATGAAAACTTAGTAAGGAGAGAATATCTAGGAGGAGAGGGTAACTGGCAGTTTCCCTGTTTGCAAAGAAATCAAGAAAAATCAGGAATGAGAAAAGGTTGTTAGATTTAGCAATTAAGAGATTGTTTCAGTTCAGTTACTTTTTAAGCTTCTTTTAAAAATTAATTTATTTTTAGTTTTCAACATTCACTTTTATAAGATTTTGAGTTCTAATCTTCTCTCCATCTCCTTCCCCCTTCCAAAGATGGTATGCAATCTGATATAGGCTATATACATACAATTATTTTAAACGTATTTCCACATTAGTCATGTTGTGAAAAAAGAATCAGAACAAAAGGGGAAAAACCATAAGAAAGAAAAAAAGTGAAAACAGTCCACTTCAATCTGCATTGAGATCCAATAGTTCTTTCTCTGGATGTGGATAGCATTTTCTTTCATGGGTCTTTTGGAATTGTCTTAGATCATTGCATTGCTAAAAAGAGCTAAGTCTAACAAAGTTGATCATCGCATAATGTTGCTATTACTGTGTACAACATTCTCTTGGTTCTGCTCACTTCGTTCAGCATCAGTTCATGTATGTCTTTCCAGGTTTTTCTGAAATCCACCTGCTCATTTCTTATGGAACAATAGTATTCCATTACTTTAATATTCCCACAACTTGTTTAGCCATTCCCCAATTGAGGGGCATCCCCTCAATTTCTAGTTCTTTGCCACTACAAAAAGAACTGCTACAAATACCTTTGTACATGTAGATCCTTTCCCCTTTTTAATGAACTCTTTGGGATACAGACCTAGTAGTGGTATTGCTGGATCAGAGGGTATGCACAGTTTTATAACCCTTTGGGCATAGTTCCAAATTGCTCTCCAGAATAGTTGGATCAGTTCACAACTCTACCAACAATGCTTCTAATTGTCCTCCATCTTCTCCAACTTCATTCAGTTATGAGATTGGAAGCCAGACTGGCAAGTGTTTAAAATATGCCATATGAGAGGAATTAGATGTACCTAAGTAGACAGTTTTTTAAAGGAACTTAGCTGAGCAAAGAAGAAAAGATATAGGACAATAGGCAACAGGAATGATTGAATTAAGTTTTTTTTTTAATTAAGAATCAGGGTGAGCAGGATATAGGCATATAGGTAGGCAGTTTGGAAGGAAACAATCTATAGTGAAAGACTGATGATTAGGAAGAGAGTGGGGATTACTATGGAGGTGATCTGTTGGAGCAAATTGAGGTGATGTGATTAAAGGTCAGTGTTGGAGGTGCATTGTCAAGGAGAAGGGCCACGCCTATATGTGAGACAAAGGGGAAGGAGGAGATAGTTGAGAAATATATCTGAGTGACATTAAGTGAAGAGGAGGGGAAAGAGAGAACTTTCAGTGAATGCCCTCAGTTTTTGGGTAAAGTATTCAGCAAGGTCATCAACTGACAGTGTGGAGGGGTGGAGTTGCTGTGGGATGCTTAAGGAAGGGATAAAAAAATGTTAGAAAATGCTAGTTAATAGAAATTTGGAGTTAAAGGAATACCATATAAGGCATTGTTTATAGTACGGTGTTTATGGAAATGAAAATCAGATTTGGCAATTCTTCTTCATTTCTTTCCTAGTTGAATTAATTCTGTGGTTGCTAGTACTCATGAGGGGAAAGGCATGTTTGCCTTTTATTGATGAAGATCTCTTCTTGGGTCTTTCTCAAACTTCTTCTATTCTCTCTGCCCCTCCCTGCATCTGATTTTTCTTCTTTAGGAATTTCTTAGGTAACTTCAAGTTTAATTTTATTCCTTTGTGTCACTGAATATTAAACCAAAAGGGATCATCTAGTCCAAATTTCTTTATTTTATAGATAAGAAAAGCAAGGTTTTAAGAGAGTTACCCAGAGTAAGCAACTGAATACTGTCCATGGTCCAAATCCAGCAGGTTTTTAGGGAGCTTCTGTCCAGCGATGCTTTCTGCAGCCTTGGGTTACTCCTCACAGATGCTATAAGAACAGTGATGAGTACAAGCATTATGGGCTATTTTTGCACCAGTCACTTTTCCAGTCTGCTTGGGAGACTTTTCTTATTGTGTGGCTCTGCGTGCTTATGGGGTATATGAGCTCTCCATAGAACTGTCTGGCTGGGGAAGCCAAATCCTGCTCCATTTGGCATACATTCTCCTCTATCCAATGGGAATCAGATTGCCTCTCACAGACATCTGTGTATCCATTATGTCCTTAAAAGAGGGAACTCCTCTGGCCTCTCTGTGTGGAGGATGTACTGCATAGGGGTGGGTATAGAAAGCACTTCTTAGTGGGTCAGCTTTCCAAAAGGCACTACTTATGATGCTGACTAACGAACCCCCTAGACCTCTGAGGGAATCTGATTCCCAAAACCTAAATCTGTATCTAGGAGGGAGAAGTTGGGGAAAGAAGAAGAAAATGTCATCCCTGGATCTTCTGACTGTAATCCTGTGATCTGTCCTGTGTTCTTCACTAGCTCTCTCAAGGAAGACTTTTAAAAAAATCAGTTATTGTTGACCCTTTTGTATTTATATCACCTGACTGCCCCAATGTACCTCTCTCCCATAATGCTACCTCTTTTGACAAAAAATAAAAAGAGGAGGAAAAACATCTCGGTAAAGCAAGTCAATATACTGAAAAAGTCCGACTTACTATGCAGGGTATCAAACTCTTAATTTCCTGCTTCTTTGAAGGTCAGTGATGGGGTGGGTTGGAGGTCCTTTGAGACAGCAAAGTGGCACAGTAGGTAGAGCACTGGGCCTGAAGTAAGGAAGATCTGAGTTCAAATTCAGCCACATATAGCTATATCTATCTACATACATACTTACTAGCTATGTGACGCACGGCAAGATACTTATCTTTTGTTTACCTCAATTTCTTCAGCTACAAAATGGGGATAATACTAGCACTTGCAAAGGTTTTTGTGATGATCAAATGAGATAAGATGTATAAAGCACTTAGCACAGTGCCTGGCACATAGTAGGTACTTAAGAAATGTTGGTTTCCTTCCTTCTCATATCTCTTTTTTGGGGGGACAATGCTTGGTTATTACAATGTCTTTGTACTCAGTTTTGATTGTTTTTATAGGAAGATTTTTGAAGTAGTTGCAACATTCCCTTGAGATCCTGGACTTTATTTCCCTGAAGTTGTGACTTTAGGATATATTTAACATTTTTGTTATATGTGTCTAAGGACAGATATCGTGACTAGATAGTGGTAGAGCTGATTTCAGCCTGTGGCTTATGAAAATTGGCCTTGTTACTGTATGGTCATACTAAGTAATTACCTGCACCGTCCATGAGCCTGTAAACTTCCAGAGGGTCAAACTTTTTCTTACTTTCTCCCTTCCTATAGCATCTAGAAAGTTAGAGTGAGTTATTAGTATATAATAAAGATTGTTGAAGCATTGACCTTGAAATGTTCCCTGTTATTGTACCTGGAGGATCCAAGCCAGAAAGTTCTGTAGATCGACCAGATTTCCTGCTGACGACAACCTTTGGGAGGCCGGAGCCAGAACCTGCCAACTGGTGTGGTTTCATGGCATCCAAGTTTATTCTCTGCTCAGTGGGGCATCCTGGGAGATGACCAAGAGGAGAGAGGAAAGAAATCGCCTGTTTTCAGTGGTATTTGACTCACCTTCCCTGTTGCTGCTTTCCAAAGAAGGCTCAAATTTATGTGAAAACAAGACTCAGATTTAAAAAAAGCCGTATTTCCTTTTCTCTAAAGTACCCTGAAAGCAAATAAACAGAAAAGCATGGCCCTTTCCAGTTTATCACAGTGCTTCCCACTGTCTATTTTGATTGTGATAGGGATCTCTTGTTAACTAGAAAGGAAGGACCTGGGTGCTGGCATTGCAGCATTTCCCTTTTCATTTCAGGGGAGTATCTTTATCTGTTCTCCTGCCTTCTTACCTTCTTGATCAGAGAATTAAATATTCAGAAATGGAAAATCAGAGAGCTGTTTGGATGGGATGTTGGAGTTTAAAAGGATATAGCTTTCTAGTTTGGGGGCCTTTAGCAGGATGTGTGTGTGTGTGTGTGTGTGTGTGCGTGCGTGCATGTGTGTGTGTGTGTGTGTGTGTGTGTGTGTGTGTGTGTGTGTGTGTGTATGTGTAGGGCTTTTTATCCTCAGGGCTGGATACTAGCCAGTCAGACTTAACTACCTTGTGAAATTTGACTGAGTACCCTTCTTTCTCAGGGTTCACACTTAGCTTCTCATTGGTATATTCTTTCTTTGTCAGGTTTGGGCAACTGAGGTAAAGGTGAACCATTCTTTACTCAGGTGCCAGCTGTCTCATCTTTATTAATGATTATGATCACCTACAAGTGTAAAGGAGTTGTGCATGTGTCACCAGGTATTAAAGAGGTCACAGCCAATATTTGACTTGGGTCTCCTTTTACAACTACTTCTATCAGCTAAATCAGTCTACCATCATTATTTCTTAAACATTCTCAGTATACTGAGCACTTTCCTAGACACTATGCTATGAAGGAATGACTAGCATGCAAATGGAATTAAAATATGATCACTGTCTATAAGAGAATTATAATTTAGCTAGGAATTGTACAGTATACAAGAATGAAAATAATGGACAGAACAACATAACAGGAGGCCAAATTAACATGGCAGAAACAATTTCTACATGCTGAGTGCAGAGTAGTGTATTTAATCAGTGGAATAGTTCTCAAAGAAGGGATGTCTAGAAGGCAAGGCTTCTTTTTCAACAGTCAGTTCTTTCCCTCTGCACCTTCCAGTTAATCCAAGAGGGTACCCAAAGCATGTTAGATTTCCCAATGCTGACTGCACCACTGTGAATACACACACACACACACATATACATACATGCATATACACACATATTAAGCCCTTATTTTGATTTGTAACATTTTGTTGATATCTACATTTGTATGTATCATAGAGTATATTAAGATATATAATTTGACCCTAGGGAACATGTTTCCTGCTTCCAAAAAATATTTTCAATCGCTTATTTTTGTTAAGTTTTTCATTTTCTTTCTTTGTAGTATAAAGACATTTTTCTTCCCTTTCCCTTGGGCATCTTCAGAAACAGCTAACAAAGTATTCAGGGTTTGATTTTCATTGGCTCATATCTTGCTAAAAAGTAATCATCTTCATGGTTGTTTAAAAAAATTTTTTTTGGAAGGCTTGGCCTCCTTTAAAGGAGTTGTTTATTCTGACTTTGTTGAAAACCTCCTATTTACCCTTTAGAGCTTTGAATTGGTCTTATTTCCCTGTTAGGGGTCCTGGAGCATTACATTTGAAGATTTTTGCATCGCGGCAACAGTGATTTTTTATTTTCTTTGGAAAGATGGCATTGTTCTGGTGGAATGCTTTCCAAGGAGCACTGTGTCCTGTGTGATGTTTACTGTGGTGCTGCCTTGCAGCCAGCACATTTTAGTACAAACTTGCCTGGGGGTGGCCTTGTCCTATTTTCCTCCTAGATAGTTCTGGCATTTATGAAGCTTGGGAGATCTAGCTTCCGAATTTTCCAGTCTGAAGAGCTCGAGCCAAAACAGCAGGGAGGACAGCAAACCTGTCTGTTTTTTGGCTTTAGGCAGCTGGGGCTGCTTTCTTCTTTGACCAAAAGTGATGGCAGACTTTCTTGAGTTTGGCGGGGAAAATAGAAAAGAAGTAGGGAAGAGACATCAGGAGCTTGAGAGACTGAATTTGAAGTGCTTCAAAAAACATTCCAGTTTCTCTCTTTGTGCCTCCTTCTCCTCTCCCTGTCCATCCCTCGAACCATCCCTCACCTACCTATCTCTGAGTATGCATTTTTAAAAAATATGTATATTTCCAGACATACTGGACAGCAGTGTTTTGGAGGGAGGCATTCTCTGAATGACAGTATTAGGAGCCTCTTAACAATTTCAGAGATTATTTTGCTTGTTTCTTTTTAAGATTGAATCTCTCCTTGCTTGGGCTGATCTCATTACTGATCAGCACTGAAACTTTAACTTCTGTTTTTCAGATCTAGGCTAGTCCTCTCCTCCTCGGTCAGGCTCGTGGCCCTCTGCTCCTGGACACTTATCGCACTCAGTCAGCATTAATCGATTCATTTCAGAACTCCTGAACTCAAGTCCTTCCATCATCTTCAGTTTCCTAGGCAGTGGGGACTGCAGGCCTGTGCCACATTGAGTTCAGGCTTATTTAAAAGACAAGAATATTGGAATTACGTCCTAGATGGGGCAGGGATTCAGGACTGAATTCTCAGATGTTGATGAGGCAATGGGACAAACAGCTTATTGCCATTCTTTACTTCTTTTCAGAGGACAAATCAGGGTCTCATCTCATTGTGCTTTGTAGAGGTCTTCCATTTCTGATTTGAGAAGACCCTGGCATGAAATCAGTCAGACAGCTGACAAACTAGGAACATTTTTAGAATTTTCTTTTTCTTTCATCCTGGCAAGTTTGTGTTGACTGCAGCAGATTTCTCAGTGCTATCCTCACTGTGAGCATTTCTTAAAATGTTAAAGGCCTCTGTGAAACTCTTTGTTAATGAATGACATATCCAACTCATGTTCATCTCTCAATAGCTGTAGTGAACCTCTGGCTGAGACTTCTGTTGATGTGATAGATGCCAAAAGGTGATGAGAACAGCTTACATTTAGTTTATGTCATTCTTTATGTTTGATTTCCAAAACAACCTTGTGAGGGGAAACAGCATAGCACTTTTCATCCTCTTTTTTTGGATGAGGAAACTGAGGTTCTCAGAAGTAAAATACTTTGACCAAGGTCACGTATTAAGTTGCTGAGCCAAAATTCAAGTCCAGGTTTTTTGATAGTGCTCTGCTTACTGTACCGTGCTGCTTTTTATAAGCTTTGCATCTGAGAACAATTTAGGATTTAGTACAAAGACATCATGGATGACCATCAGTTTCTTGCTGTTCGTTAAGTTGGCTTGCAGTATGGGTTATTGGTCTATCACCTGCCAAACTCAGGGGTGGCCATCAAGTCATAATTAGAGCTAAGGATCTTAATCTCTTCCCATGCAGCACAAAGAAGACATACTTATTATCAATATCTACTGGCCATCCACACCCCTTGAAATTATATATCCTCACAGGTAATATTCAAATTATGGAAGGAAGACTAATAGATGGTGAAATTTTAGAGCTGAACGGGGCCTCTGGGATCATTTAATCCAATCTTTTTTTACAGCAATAGAATGGTATTTGAGGCAGGAAGTCAACAACTGCCATGTCTCTCTCTCTCTCTCTCTCTCTCTCTCTCTCTCCTTTGTGTGATCCTCCTCCAGATCACACTCTCTAGCCATAGATGTCTCTCCAAGTTCTGTCGTGGGGCCTCTTCTCTTTTTCCTCTATACTATTTCACTTGATGATCTCATCAGCTCTCATAGATTTAATTACTATCTCTATGCTGATGCAGCTAGATGACTTAGTGGATAGAGTCCCATGCCTGCAGTCAGGAAGACCTGGGTTCAAATCTAATCTTGGATACCTGCTAACAGTGTGACTCTAAGCAAGTCACTTAACCCTCTTTGCATCAGTTTCCTCATCTGTAAAATGAGCTGGAGAAGGAAATGGCAAACCACTCCAGTATCTTTGTCAAGAAAACCCCAAAAGGGTTCACAAAAAGTCAGACATGATAAAAAATGACTAAGACAAATTATATTGATGATTCTCAAATCTATCTCTCCTGATCTCCAGTCTTGCTCTCCAACTGCCTTTCAGACATCCTGAACTGGCTGTTCAGTCATCTTAAACTCAGTATGTCCAAAGCGGAATTTATTATCTTTTCCCCCCAAACCCTCCCCACTTTCTACCTTCAATATTACTATTGAGGGCAGCACCATTCTCCCAGTCCCCCAGGGCTCACAACCTAGGAGTCATCCTGGACTTCTCATTATCTCTCCTTCCCCATATCCAAGCTGCTGTAAAAGCCTATTGATTTTTACCTTTGTAACCTCTCTTGAAAATGCCCCCTTCTCTTCTTTGACATTGCCACCATCTGGTGCAAGCCCTCATCACCTCATGCCTTGATCACAATAGCCTGCCAGGAGGTCTGTCTACCACAAGGCTCTCCCTACTCCAGTCTGGCCTTTCTTCAGTCACTAAAGTGATTTTCCTAAAGCCCAGGTCCAGTCATAGCATCCCTCCCCTATACTATTTAATCAATTTCCATGACTTCTATTGCTTTCAAGAAAAAATACAAAATGCTCCATTTGTTGTTCAAAATTCTTCATAACCTAGCTGCTCCTACCTTTCCATTCTTCTTACACCTTACTCCCCAACATGTACTCTTTAATCTAGTGACACTAGCCTTCTGACTGTTCCATGAACATGGTATTCCATCTATCAGCACTAGGCATTTTTTCTGGCTGTCCCCCATGCTTGGAATGCTCTCCTTCCTCTACTCCAACCACTCACCTCCCTAACTTCTTGGAAGTCTCAACTAAAATTCCACCTTCTACAGGAAGCCTTTCCAAACCCATTTTAATTCTAATGTCTTCCCTCTTTTAATCATTTCCTATTTATTCTCTATATAACTCAGTTTGTAGACATGTTGTCTTCCCCTATTAAATTGAAAACTCCTTGTGTTCAGGGACTGTCTTTTGCCTCTTTTTGTATCCCCAGTACTTTGTGCAGCGCCTGGCACAAAGTTGGTGCTCAATAAATGTTGATTAATTGATTGCAGGGAATGGTATTTTACAGGAGAGAAGGAAGAAGGATTTTCCTTTCCATTTATCTCTAACATGATTTTTCCTTCCTCTTTGATCACACATATACATATGTACACTAGAACACTTATTTGGCGATAATGAAGAATACACTTTACTTATTTTCTCCTATTGTCCTTCCCTACCCTCTACTGGAATCCATTCATTTCCTGCATTTGAGGCAAGGTTTTGAGATGACTGTTCTGAAGTCCAGTGCCTCCTGTGTTTTCTTGCCTTACCACTAGAGCCCAAGCATTACAGTAAAGCATAAACTCTGTCCTCACCTTTACAGGGATGAAAGTTGTCTAGTAAACAGTTGTCTAGTAAAAAAGTCTGGCAAGTCTGGCACCTTGGGCCAATCACTTCTTCTCTCTAGAACTCAGTTTTTTCATATGTGTAAAATGAAGGAATTAGAGTAGATGTTTTCTCAGGTTCCTCCCAACTCTACATCAGTCGTGTTCAACCATCTGACTATCTCAACAGTTTTGAAATCTTCTAAGCATTTCTTAAGTACTCTGAACAACTTACTTAACTGGTACCTTTCATTAAAAGTGTTGGTTTGTTAATTCCCTTTAGTATCTTTCTGTGAAGTCAATTATCTTTCCAAATGCTTGGTTTCCCTTTGGTAGCATAGAAAATGATTGACCTTTCTTTCCAGAATTATCTTTGTGTTCCATGCCATTTTGTGAAATGATAGAAAGTGATTTGACTGCAAGGTTAGAGGGAGAGAGAATTTTATTTTTTATTTTGTTATATTTATTTATTTTTAGTTCTCAACATTCATTTCCACAAAATTTTGAGTTCCAAATTTTCTCCCTATGTCTCGCTTCCCCCCCCATAACGCTTTGCATTCTGATTATCCCTTCCCTCAATATACCCTCCCTTCTTTCACACCCCTCCCTTCCCTTATCCCCATCTTCTCTCTTGCAGGGCAAGATTGATTTCTGTACCCTATTCTCTATATTTTCTTATTTCCCAGTTGTATGCAAAAACAATTCTCAACATTCATTCCTAAAACTTTGAGTTCCAGCTTATCTCCCTTCTTCCCTCCCCACCCATTCCCACTGAGAAGGCAAGCAATTCAATATAGGCTATAAATGTGTAGTTTTGCAAAAGACTTTCATGATAGTCATGTTGTGTAAGACTAACTATATTTTCCTCCATTCTATCCTGTCCTCCATTTATTCTCTTCTCTCTTTTGAACTTGTCGCTCCCCAAAAGTGTTTACTTCTAATTACTCTCTCTTCCCATTTGTCTTCCTATCATCCCCCCCTACTTGTCCCTTTCTCCCCTACTTTCCTGTAGTGTAAAGTAGATTTTCATACCAAATTGATTGAGCATTTTATTCCCTCCTTAAGCCATATGTGAAGAGAATAAGCTTCACTTTTTCCCTCTCACCTTGTCCCTTTTCTGCTCCATTGAAAAGCTTTTTCTTGGCTGTTTTATGAGAGATAATTTGCCCCATTGTATTTTTCTCTTTCTTTTCCCAATATATTCATCTCTCACCCCTAATTTATTTAGATAGCATCCCTTCTTATTCAACTCACCATGTACTCTGCATGTGTGTGTGTGTATAATCCCTCCAACTACCAAAATATTGAGAAAAGTCTCGAGTTATAAATATTATCTTTCCATGTGGGAGTGTAAACAGTTCAACTTTAGAAAGTCCTTTATGATTTCTCTTTCCTGTTTACCTTTTCATACTTCTCTTGATTTTTGTGTTTGAAAGTCAAATTTTCTATTCAGTTCTGGTCTTTTCATCAAGAGTGCTTGAAAGTCCTCTTTTTCATTGAATGACCATTTTTCCCCCTGAAGTATTATACTCAGTTTTACTGCATAGGTGATTCTTAATTTTAATCCTAGTTCCTTTGACTTCTGGAATATTATATTCCAAGCCCTTTGATCCCTTAATGGAGAAGCTGCTAGATCTTGTGTTATCCTGAGTTTATTTCCACATACTCAAATTGTTTCTTTCTAGCTGCTTGCAATATTTTTTTCTTGACCTGGGAACTCTGGAATTTGGCTACAATATTTTTAGGAGTTTCTCTTTTCAGATCTCTTTCAGGGAGTGATCAGTGGATTCTTTCAATACTTATTTTTCCTTCTGGTTCTAGAATATCAGGGCAGTTTTCCTTGATAATTTCATGAAAGATGATTTCTTGGCTCTTTTTTTGATCATGGCTTTCAGGTAGTCCCATAATTTTTAAATTGTCTCACTTGAGTCTATTTTCCAGGTCAGTTGTTTTTTCCAATGAGATTTTTCACATTGTCTTCTATTTTTTCATTCTTTTGGTTTTGTTTTTTAATTTCTTTGTTTCTCATAAAGTCATTGGCTTCCATTTGCTCCATTCTAATTTTTAAAGGACTGTTTTCTTCAGCGAAATTTTGAACCTCCTTTTCCATTTGACTAATTCTGCTTTTGAAAGCATTCTGCTCTTCACTGGCCTTTTTAACCTCTTTTACCAATTGAGTTAGCTGATTTTTAAAAGTGTTATTTTCTTCAGCATTTTTTTTGGCAAGCTGTTGACTTGATTTTCATGATTTTCTTGCATTGCTCTCATTTGTCTTCCCAATTTTTCCTCCACCTCTCCTACTTGATTTTCAAAATCCTTTATGAGCTCTTCCATGGCCTGAGACTACTGCACAATCAGAGTCTTGGATGCAGAGGCCCTTACCCCTAGATCTTCCTCTGATGCCATGCATCACTCCTCCTCATCTGTAAGGATGGAAGAAAATACATGCTCACCAAGAAAGTAACTTTCTATTATCTTATTGTTTTTCCCTTTTGGGGGCATTTTTCCAGACAGTTACTTGACTTTTGAGTCCTTTGTTAAGAGAAGGGTATACTCTGGGGTCCTGTAACACAGAGGAGGGTATACTCTGGGGTCCTGTCAGTTCTCAGTTCCTCCAAGGTGGCACAATCAAGGGAGAGGAATTTACTCCTCTCCTGGCCTGTGTATTGGTCTGGGAGCAACCAAAAACTTTTCTGCCCAGAATCTGTAAGTAGTAGAATTCCCTCTCCACAGCTGCCTCCAGCTCGGCCAGTGGTCTTCCTCCTCACTCCAGGGCTGCCACTCAGGGCTGAGATTCAGATCAGCAGCTCAGTTGCCCCAGGGGCTTTAGGTGGAGGGCTCCAAAAATGGATGCTATCCCTGCAGTGGCTGCTGCCAGCAGGGCCAGACTGAGTTCCCTTTCCCAGATGAAAAAGCTTTCTCAATGACTTTTGAAGTTTTCTTTGTCATTTGTGGGTTGAGGGATCTGAGAACTGCCATTGCTGCTGGGGATTTCGACCCCATGGCCTGTTCCAGTCCTGCTCCTGCTGGTACTGAGCAGCTGGGGCTAGGCTAGGCTCTGTGAGCTGCACTCAGCTCCATGCCCTGTGTGATAGATCTTTCTTGTCAGTTTTCCAGGCTACCTTGGGCTGGAAATCTCTTTCATTCTGTCATTTTGTGGCTTCTGCTGCTCTAGAATTTGTTTAGAGTCATTTTTTACAGGTATTTTATGGGTTGTGGAGGAAGAGCTAGAGTATGTGCATTGTTCTACTGTGTCATCTTGGCTTCGCCCCTCCCCCTGAGAGAGTTTTTAAACTACCATTTTCAGGGTGGGGATGGGAAGGACATATGAGTGATAAAAATATATTTGGGAGACATAAGGTCCTTGAGGACAAGAAATACCTTGTTTTTGGTTTTATATTCCTGGTAATTAGCACAGTGCTTGGAACATTAGGTGCCTAATAAATGCTTGTTGAATCAAGGTGAAATTAACTGGTTTGTGTGTCATGCAACTGGTGTTTGTTTATTCTTCTTGGCTCCCGTCTTAGAATCCTGCTGTTTGAGGGATGGAGCCAAAGCACAGATAAACCTTTCAGAGAATGTTCAAGTTTTCTGAGTGATTTATGGGAAAGAATGAATATATTATAAATTCTTAAGATATCAGGGGAGCATGACAACTTTCTATAAGAAGATAAATATAGAGTTTTCATTTTATTCTTCTACAAGGAGTTTGACTAATTGGAACACTTTTAAATATCTGGTTTTGATGGAGACCATTTGGAATCCAAGACAGGCCCAGCTTTTACTCTCTTTTTCTTTGTCTTTTTTCTCCACTAACTTATGATTTAAAAAAAAACAACCCACAAGATTTCTTATTTTACCCTGGAGGAAAAAGCTAACTCATGGAAGCAGCTGAATACATCTTTCAGTTTAACTTGTCTTTCTAAACAGCGCTTAATAATAATAATAATAATCTGTTTAAAAGAGCTTAGAATATTTCAATTTTAAATTTTGAATAAAATTTTTATTTCTGAAGTGAATTTTTAGACAACTGGATTAGAATTTATGTTTCAGAAGGAGGGCATGCTTTTTTTGTGTCAATCTACATGAGAAGGTGTAGATGTCAGTTAATAACCATTTATTAAGTGCCTATTATGTGCCAGAGGCTCTCTGTTTCTGGAGGGAATATTTCTGATCTAATTTCTGTAGCTCCTTAAACTTTATTTTCTTTTTTTCCTTCTCAAAATATGTAAGTAAATATCTAAAGTATACTCTAACATAGCTGATAACTACACCAAATGGTGGAATAGTTTTCTGAATTTTGTCCCTGAAGAAATGGTGTGATCTTTGGAACATGCACGGACTGACTGATCTGGTTACAGAGGAGTGCACATTGTACAAAGTGTACATTGGAAGAGAAAAACTAAATTGTTTTCTTCCTTTGCTGGGCATGGGGTGGGGGATGGGGATTGTGGAGGGGAGAGGAATGTTTGTGAGTTTTGCACCATTGATGCTCAGGTGGAGCTATAGAAAACAATAAGTCATTTTGACATACCTGGCCTTGGTGAACCACCACTGGAATTCTAAGAGGGTTTTCCGGCTACACTTAGACATTTTTATTCAGATGTCTTGGCATTGGCTGATCACTTGAGAGTGACATATGGTAGAAACACGCTCTGAGGGGCAAGTCTCCCGGATGGCACACAGTACCACGTAAGATAGACAGATGGCGGCTTATTCAACCTTGGAAAGTAGTTTAATCCTACATATTGGCAGGGATGGGTGCTGGGAGAGATGCCTGTGGAATATGAGGCAAAGTGGTAGTGGGTTTACTTGGAAACTGCTTAGTAAAGGCAACAGAGGAGTGAGGACCTAGTATGGTGCCCAGCACCCAGTTACAGTGTGATGTACACAGTGGATGCTCATAAATGTTGAGTGGGCATAATGATGATAAAGAATATCTGTGAAATTGGACAGTATCTGAAGCACCAAGCAGGAGGAAGATCTCTCAGAAGGGTGAGAGGTAAGGTATAGAAAATAAGCAGTGTAAGCTGCTTTGTAGCTAGAGTGATAAAATTCAGCTTCTCCCACCCTATTCCTTCAGAGTTATCCATCACTCATGGGACTGTATTACTTCTACAAAATAGAAAATGCAGATTTCTGTTGAGTAAAGGGAGCCATTAGACCACTTGTTCATACTCTTAGTATCTCATATTTGTGATGTTAAGTGAAAAAAAGCATTTATTGAAATTATTTTTCTTTCTAACAGGATAATCTGCATTTACAACATCAAGCTGCCATCTTCCCCTTGGGTCAGTTTTAAGAACAAACACCAGTATGCATGCAATTTGTGAGGTGAGTAGATTTCAGTGCTTCTTTCTCGCCAGTGCTTTTTGTAAAGGAAGGAATGCTGGAACTCTAGTTATATTTTTTTTGCTTTTTGTTTAGTTTTTCTCTGAAAAAAAGTTCTTTATGTCTCCAGGTATAAGAATTATCCCTAACTTAGCTTTGCTCTTTGATACTTTGATCTGTGATTTCATTGGTGTGAGTGATCCTTCTACTGATGAAGACTGCAACATCTATGCACCTCTTCATCTTGTTGTACAGTTCTTTTCTCTAATTTATGAGAAAAAAACCACAAATACTATGGGACTCTTTGATTCCCCCCCCTGTTTTATACATTGTTATTTTTGTAGTGGCATATGGATATTCAAACATACATATTTTTATATTTCCCACAAATAAATGGAGAAAAATCAAGCTTCATGTTTACATTCTAGATAATTGAGTATAATCTTTGTCAGTAGAGGCTAAAATATGAAAAAAAAAGTTAAGATTAATCTGGGATTTAGAGTTTTTCATTGCAGGCAGGGTGGTATGGTGGAAAACTTCCTGGACTGAGAGACAGGCGATCCTGGTTCCAGTTCTCTCTCAGTCATTAGCTGTATGACCATCAGCCGATTTCATTTTATTTGGGACTCAGTTTTTTTATCTGTAAAATGAGCCTGAATTAGTAAATCTCTGGAGTCTCTTATAATCTTAAATCTTATTCTAATTAAAAAAATTTTTTTTTCAGCTTATATGTTGCATGAAAAAAATATGGTTCACTATATTGGAACAACTATGGTATGAACTATGCAATGGGACAGAGGACTTTTTTTCTTCATCTTATTCTTATATATTTGACTAAGTTTGGGGGGCATTTGAAGGAGAGGAATGTTTGGAAATTGAGACTTTTGCTATTTGACTTTATTCCCGGGTAATTTGTATCATATTTTCAATCTCTGCATATTTGCAGACCCCTGAGCTTACTCTAGGACCACCTAGAAGTAAGTGGCTGATCAGCAAATAACATACATTTTGGTAAAGCACAGATGATATAGTGACAAAAGTGTTGGTCAAGTGTCTGTCAGCTAGCTCTTTATGTAGCCACTTGAACCAAAGGTTCCCAAATTTGCTTGGTTCATGGAACTTTTAGAGTCTCAGTGATTTTTTTTTATAGTGCCTTTAGGCTAAAAGAAGTGCCAAATTGTTCCATTTACTAAGTAGTTAGATCCAAACAAATTAATATTTATGTTCTAACAACAGTATTATTGAAAAAATAATATTCATAAATTGAAAGAAATGTAATGTAAATTCTTAATTACAGTTGCCTAGTAATGGGAAATGTGCATAAGTTGGTCACCGCACAACTTCTCCAACCTTGAAATCTGCTTAGATTCCACCAATCCTTTGCTTGGAATCTGCCACTCTAATTTCCTGTTCTATGTTGATTTGCACTTTCTATCATAGAAACTGTCAAAAACCTAGCATCACAAAGATATTACATCCCAAATGAGGAGGTTACTGGTGTAGCCCAAAGTATGTCTGACAAATGCTGAGGATTGCTGTATTTTCCTCAAAAATTTAAAATATCCTGTTGTATCCCAGTGAGGTCACTTCAGGTCCTGGAACACCACCTGACTCAGTCTAAACACAATCTTAACCACTTCATGTCTTAGTTGCCTCTTCTGTAAACTAAGTATCACTTCCCTACCTCCCAGGTTTGTTGGATCAGATGAGAAAATGTTCTATGAGAGCACCTTAGGAAAATATGAAGTTTTCCTAAGGTTCTTTTTTGCTCACTGAAATAATTTGCTGGGTAAATGTCTCATTGCTTAAGGCAAGCATATTTTGTGAAAGCTCCCTGGAGGTTCTTCCAGCATCTCCCCCTGGCCCCTTTTACGTAAGAATACTGTTGGCCTTAAATTAAGAAACTGGTCATTCATGAAGGACTTATCTTATGCCTTGAGCTAGGCACAGGATTAGTTCAAATGACCCTCCTGTTTTGGGTACTTGCCTAAGTATAGTAGAAGCCTATGCTGGTGTGGATTGAGAATCCAGCATTGGCTGATAAATGGACTTCTGAGGTCAGGATATTTCCTACATATTGTCAACTAAAAAGCTTTCCTTCCTTCCTTCCTTCCTTCCTTCCTTCCTTCCTTCCTTCCTTCCTTCCTTCCTTCCTTCCTTCCTTCCTTCCCTCCTTCCTTCCTTCCCTCCCTCCTTCCCTCCCTCCTTCCCTCCCTCCTTCCCTCCCTCCTTCCCTCCCTCCTTCCCTCCCTCCTTCCCTCCCTCCTTCCCTCCCTCCTTCCCTCCCTCCTTCCCTCCTTCCTTCCCTCCTTCCTTCCCTCCTTCCTTCCCTCCTTCCTTCCCTCCTTCCTTCCCTCCTTCCTTCCTTCCTCTGATTGGACTCAGGATCTAATTGGACTTGGGCCTGAAAATGTGAAGAGCAATGAGAAGGAAGGAGCTTTTTAATTTTTTTTACTTTCATAGGCTCGCAGGACCAGTCTCTTCAGGCCTTGGGGTCCAATTTGTGGGCTTTTACCAGGAGGGAATGTCAGTGTTTTTTAAAAGGGATGTCATTCACAATGCCCTTGTGAATTGTGGGTGTTGCATTTCTGTTTAACTTCATATGCTGCTCAGACTCTCTTATTTCTGATGATTTCTTGTCTTCTTTGCTTTGGTGACTACTGATCAATTTTCCTAGTTCTTAGGTAGTTTGTCGTATCACCTACCAACTTATACTGAAGATATTCAGCCTTTACATAGTTGTGGAAAACAGTCCCTGGGATCCACTAGCAAAGGTGAAAGTGTCGGCATAGCTTATATAGCTTTTCTTTCATGATCTTCTGAATAGTCACCATTCCCTTTGGGAAGCAGATGCTGATGGAACAGCCTTCTTGTGACTGAGCAGGCAGGCTGTACATCAATCACATGCCCTGGGATTTGCAAAATAGAAATCACGAGAGAAAGTATGAATTCTTGCAAATTGACAAGGTGATTGATAATCTCCGTATACTTAAGTTTGTAATGTTTCCACTGCTGTATAAAGTAATATTCAAAGACTTACAGAAATCTTTTCTTGACTGCGCTATCATATGTCTGCTTTAGGTTTAAATAAAACAAGGTCAGCTCCTGCGTCTGGGGCATCAGAGCAGTTACGAGCCATCATATGCAGAACTGTAGGTGGCCCCATGAATTCTGAGTAAATTTACAAGCACAGACTTGGATTTCTAAAAACCTTCTCACCTCTAGAAATAAGTTCTTACAGCTGACTGTCCTGGAATTTATTTTTACTCTGCTACTTGCAAAAATATGTCCTCTCAACAGCTCACAGCTGGATTGCGAGACATTACTAAATGCTGATAAAATGGATAAGGTGATAATCACACTTTTTTTTTTTTTTTTGCTCTACTTCCCTGGTTAGGACAGTTGATACAGGCATTTAGAGCTGTGCACTAACTACAGAAATGTGAATCCACAAGGAAAGCGCACCTTCTTGGCCCTTAGTTACAACTAGGACTGGATCTGAATTCTTTTTTTGTGCCAGTCATTCAATTGATTAGAGTCAATCCTGGGATTTCCCTTAGAACTCTTGAGATATTTATGCTCTTGAAAAGGGGAAAAGTCAAATGCCATGAGGTCTTTAGAAATGGGAGAAGTTGAGGAGAGATTTAAATCTTCTTTTCCAGGAGGGAAAATATGCTAGAATGGATTGAGAAATTTAGGGGAGACACACTCATCTTTCCTTTAATTTTCAAGAGCAGAGAAGTTGAATTGAAAGAAATTCCTGAAGCATCTAACTTAGAGCTAAGGCTCATGAGCAGTGGCACAGGTGAAGCAATTTTGGATGAGACATACTGCAAAGTTAGTCAGTGGTAGAGGAAGATATTGGGTTAGGGGTCATTAGTTCAACTGTCTCATACTTAATTTCCTGTCCTTTCCCTTCATCAGGAAGGAAGACTTCAAAACTTAGAGCCCTTTTGTTGTCATTATGACAATAAAGGTCAAATTGGAAAGTCCCTGCTCTCTTTTCAGGCAGTCCATAGGGAATTGAAATGGGTATGGGACTAGAGAGATGTAGGAAATGTACTCTAGTGTGATCCTTATAGTCTCAAGGACTGGGCTTTTTAAGCAATTAGAGAAATAACCTCAGACATGTGCAAGTTACTCCTCTCCACCTCAGCTTCCTGTCTTTGTGTTACATTTAAAGTTCTAGGGTAAAATCAAAGGAGGTCAATAGTACTGGAGAAGCTTTAACTTGGAGTATATGTTACTGCTATCTACATTGATAAATACAGACAAAGTTTATTTATACCAGGTCTATTTATAAAACTGTCCTTGGCACTTTGAAGTAAAATAGATTAAATTGTTGAAATGTTATGAGATGAAAACATTTAAAGGTGTAGAATGACTGCATCATGCCTCAGACACCCCAATAAAAAGGAATGAAAGCCCACTTTAAAATGACGTTCATTTAGAGAGTTCCCTTAGAGAGCCTGTTGTTCTAGGTCTCTCAGGTAGAGGGTTCTATTCTATAGGTTCAATATAGCAGAAAATTGAATCTACTCTTTGTGTTGTAACATTTAGGGTTAAGAAATGAGTGATCCTGTAGCAGGATGGTGGAATTTGTGAAGTGGACATGATCTGGTACCATCACATTGTTAAAGATGTCTTGAGATCCCATTACCTTCATCTGTAATCAGCCACTCATTGACTGCCTGTCTTCTGCCCTCACTCCTGCTTCCATCCATCTGAGGGGTTGTGGCACATGAGACAGTCAATGCAGTTTCTTGTCCCTATTTTCCATTTTCTTGTTCTCCAGTTACAAGGAATGAAAGGGGAGCTAGGAATATAGATGTGCCTGGGGCAACGTTTCCCCAGGACTCTAAAGTAAAAAAAGCAAAGTTAACTCATGGTTACTAGTACCAAAGGTACTAGGAAGGAATCTCAGCAGTTAATGCCACTTGTCTCTTTTTCCTTTCCTTTCCTTTGTCCCTTTTCTTCCCCTTCCCTGCTCATCTTTATTCTCTCCCTCTCTTGTTCCCTTTTATTCTCCATGGTGCAAGATGGAATTGTGGTGGGAATCACTTAATTTCTTCTATCTGTAAGGTGCTTCATCAAATAGACATAAAAATAGCACCTTCAAAGCAGGGTTACTGCTAAGATTGAGTGCATTAACATGTGTCTAGTACTTTGTAAGTCTTCAAGCACAATATAAACATCTATTATTACTGTGATTATTCTATGATATGGTATTAATATATGATAAAGCATTAATCTATGGTATTATTATTCTGTGGTAGGAGAATCTGGGCATCCACAGAACCTGGAGGGGGAGTCTGTGGAGAGTTTGGGGAGGGTCCTGTGCATTTGGATGGGAAAAAAATACATCTTTATTTTCATTAACCTTTAATTGAAATGAGCATTTACTTCTGTTATGAAAGTAGGCAATAAACATCATTCTGAGAAGGAGCTCATGGCCTTAACTGGGTGACCAAAGGGACTGTGACATCAAAGAGGTTAAGGTCCCCTGGGCTTTGGTATATACTCTTTTATAAAAATAAAAACATGCACTATCTTTTGGATTAGCTAGCAGCCTCGTGTCCTTTTTGGCAAGTGCCCCATTTTGTTACACTAACTCAAAACTCAATTCAAGGCCGCTTCCTACTTGAGGCCTTTCCTGATATCACCTCCTCTGCCCTATACCGACTCCACCCCCCACCACCACCCCACCCCCATCTCCCCCCCCCCACCCCCCCCCCCCCCCGCAGCCTTAAGATGCCTCACATGAAATCACTCTGCCTTTACTTTGTATACATTTTAAATATGTTTACATGCTGTTACCCCATGGAATGTCATCTCCTTAAAGGCATAGACTATTTCATTTTCATTTTTGCATTTTCCTTCTTAACATAGACCCTGACAATAAGGAGGTACTTAATAAGGGCTTCTTGATGATCATCCGGGCACAGCTGGGAATTTGTGCCTAGGAGAGTGCTTAACATAGGGCAGATAGCCCATATATATGGTTATCTGTATATTACCCCTGGAACCTCAGAAATTCTGGAAGGGATGCAATGAATGGAGTTATGGTGATCTTGGACTAGTCACTTTAACCTTTAGGTTATTCATAAGATGAAAGCAATTTGAACTGGCTAGTATTTAAGGTCATCTCAGTTTTTTCCTTATTACTCGGAGACAATAGTATGAAATTTTACCTTAAAAAATGCCCTTTTATTTTAAACTTATAAGGCAAGAAGCACCAGCAACTAATATCTAGAAAAGTATGATAGACTGCTGAAAAGCTAGGGAATTTTCCACGTAAAAAGTGCGTGGAGAGGGGGAACGTGATTTAGTGGAGGTGGATGTGGGTGGCGCGGGGAAACGAAGGATAAAAATAAACTCTTCAGAAACTCTGGGTTGCTTCATGGCGTGTGTATTTTTCCATATGGGGGAAGGTTTGAAAGAGTATTTCTTTTTATGGGATTTTTAGCAGCGGGCTCTAAAGTGAGGCTTTGTGGGTTCGCTTTCCCTGTGTAGGTGATATAACTTTTGTAACAGTGCGAGAGAGCGCGTAGGCAGTGTGGCGGAAGATCTCTGCGAGGTTCACTGTCTGTCTTCCCCCCTCCGCACCCTCAAACTCCCAGTCCCGCCCCTTGCTTTCTCTAACCCACTTGAACGGCACCGAAGTGCAAAATGTGCTTTTGCCAAGGTCAGTTTCTTGCGATGACTTGCCTGTGGCGAGTGATGCCAGTTGTAACAGACTGAGACTCAGCAGCTCGCACAAAGTCACATTGGTGCATCTGCGGAGGACATCCATCCAGAGCAGGTTATCCTAACTGGGGTCTGGGATTTCCTTACAAGGCTGGCTGCTGAATTCCAGCAGATTTATTTAACTCCTCGTGTCTGGGGCGAGATTGCCTCATGGCTTGATGGCTATGCGTCCATGTGATGAATTGGTCCTGTCTTTCAGGAGCCCTTAAGGAATCTTTAGAGTACCTCAAGGTGATTTTAGACTTATGGGAATTATGGTAGGTTGACCTGTAAGTACTTCGGTTTCTATTCAGAGAGAAAACTGAAAAAGGAGAAAGCCACTGGAGCATGAAGAGGCAGGTTTATTTGACTTGAAAAAAATCACTTTAAAGATTGTTGGATAAGAAATGTGATGGTTGGGGGGGTAAAATGCTCTAGACTGGTTTGGAAAGGACATACAGCATGAAAATAAGGATTTTGATTCTAACCGGTGCAGCCCGATGGCACAAAAACAGAGCATGTATAGATTTAATTGGAGTCCTCTTATAGGCTCTTTTCTTGAATGATCAGAATATAGCATTTCTTTTTCAAAGTCTTGGGGAAGGGATAGATATATGTGTTTGGGCATAATTTGTGCCAAAGACTGCTTTGTAATGCTTGATTAACTCTAAGAATATGGCACTTGAGAATTCAAAAGAAGTGTCTGCGGTTCTCTGAGCATGTAGGGTTCTCTTGAGGCTCCGGATGACACTGTATGAAATGTTTGTTCATTTTGCACTTTTGCTTTTCTATGGTTTGTCACGACGTTTTGCAGTTTTCTGGCTTGCTTTCGGCCAGCCTATGGAGGGGGCTGCCTAGGAGGGAAGCTGCCTCAGATTGCTAAGTAACAATCTTAGATGTTTGAAGTACTGCTGGCTGCCTTATCCCAACCCTTTCATAAGATTGCTGGGAGTGTGGCGATTTTTTTCAGTATTTTTGTCCCGTGTTCCAGCATGGGGGTGGGGATGGGGAAATTCATTGATAAATTAAACTACACATTGTGGTGCTTTTAATACTAAATGATTATGAAGAAATCAGTACCTTCGACAGACTAAATTTGCAGTATCCTGTGGCAGTGTCCACAGGCAGTGTATTAATTCAATATATTTTCATTTTCAAAAATAGAACTATTTTCATTCTCCAATCACAGTTCATTTGAATGAGTCTTGGCTTATTTAAAAAATATATTCATAATGCTTTATACAAAGTAGACACTTAATAGATGCCCAGTGAATTCAGTTTTGTGGAATTGGTCGAAGTATCTGGATGAAAAAAAGATTTTGGTTATTCTGAGGTCACCATTTCAAAAAAGTACCTTTTCCAGCAGAATATAAAGGCAGTATTTTGGAAATTGGCTTGTAGGATCATGCTCAATTTGGTTTGTCCTAAATTCTGTCATGAACTAAGTATGACACATGTATATGTATGTGTGTGTATATGTATATGTATTTGTAGATTCTTTTTCACTTGTACATTTGTACCACTTGTATCCAACAAAAAACTTTCCTTTAGTGACTTCTAAGCCAAATAAAATATACTCTTTAAAAAAATCTCTTTTTTTCCCGAATAGACAGGTTTGTTTTTTGTAGGACCTTTGCACTAGTTGCTGAGGTGTGTGCCTTTTTCTTGAGGATCCCACTTTCTTGGCGTTAAGGTCAGTCACATGTGTCTCAGTTTGTCATCTTGCAGAATTAGAACTATATATAATACTTACCTGTGTATACCACATGGAGGTTTTCTAAAAATTAAATAATGACCTAAAGTTAGATCTTTTTGGAGACAAGGATACTGTTATGTGTTGTTACATTGCTCCAAGGTCTGGACTCATGTTGAAACACTTAGAGCTTGTCTCTGCCTCAGTGTAAACTCAGGCTGTATTTTTGATGTGTGTGTGTGTTCGTCCTTCATTGCCAAGGAAGACCATGCCGTCTGAGAAATAATGGCATGACTTGCACTTGACTTTGTTTTGAGTGAAGGAGGGCTGTGCAGGTCACCAGTCTCACTTCTCCTCTAGAGCCATCTGAATCCAGTGACCAGATAGTCATCAGAATGACTGGAGATGGCCCAGAATGAGGCAGTTGGGGTTAAGTGACTTGCCCAAGGTCACACAGCTAGTGAGAGTCAAGTGTCTGGGGTGAGATTTGATCTCAGGTCCTCTTGAGTCCTGCACTGGTACTCTATCCACAGCACCACCTAACTGGCCTTGTATTTTTGATAGTACTTTCTGAGACCACTCTTCCCTCCTCCCTTTTCATGTATGTTCTGTAGGAGTCACAGATAGTAGCAGCAGAAGTTATGGCTTTGGCTCCCTTTGACCCCGGATGGGTGCCAAAAGAGCAGCTGCAGGAACTATAGGGGGTGATGTTGGTTTTCATGCAGTAGGAACACCCCACGTATTAGGGTGGCATCTCTACTGATGCTTCTAGTTGTGGTCCTGCTGAGTCCTCATTCTATAATAGTCTCCCTCTCTATGAAGAGCAGGAGGAGATTTTTGTTTCTGGGGGCCAATATGGTGGGAAGACCCAAGATTACATCTTTGGGAGTAGGTGGGAAATCTGGCTTAGGTAGTTTTCATTATCCATAAGCAGGAAGGCATAACTTAAGACTGGTAAATTCCTCAAAGGACGGTGATTTATTGGGACAATTTAGGGTACATTTTCTAGTAGTCTTTGAGTGTGTTTACCTTAGATGCTAGCTACTATGCTTTGTATGTGACGTTGGGGTATTTTCTAATGGAATACATTAATGAATTCTTTGATCTCAGAGCCATCTTGGATGAGAGGATATAATATTGATGGAAATACCCTTTAAGAGGAGAAAGTGGTTAGTGGACAAGACATCTTGTTCAACGTGACTTAGTAGGACTGAGGGACATGTTTAATGACCACCTGGAACAAAGGATGATGGGAATGATCAGGAACCAGATAGAATGGTGAAAACTATTAGGGTAATCGGGATATCACCAAAACTTTGAAAATAAGGGTAAGGTGTATACCTTAGTTTCCTCTGCTATAGCCAACTGTTTTGTCTTTGTCACAGTGCCTGTGACTGTCTGTCCCAGTAGCAGCCAATTTATCATGCAAAAAGAGAGGAAAAGTCTCAAGATCCTAGGTAAGGAATGGACTGCACCATTACATTCAATAAACATTTATTAAACATCTACTTTGTGCAAAGCATTGTTCTGGGTATGAGGAATTGAAGACAAAAGTGTAGAACAGTCCCAGCGCTCAAGAAGTTTACATTCATCGTCTGATTTGAGGCAGTATTTTTCTGGGCCCATGATCAAGGGCAGACTCCATAGGCCTAGGGTCTGATTGACTCAGGAGCCTAAAGGCACTACATAGTATAGGTATAGCATAATGATGGAAAGATGATGCCAGTCTGAGGAAAGGTGATTCCAAAGCAGATAGTTGTATAGAGGGCTGATTCTTGCGTTGGTTTTGGGAGAGACTGTAATTTTGCAGTTAGGGAGCTTCTCAGGCTAAGGAGTGTATACGTGCATGGGTGGGTGCATGTGCATGTGCTGTAGTGTTAACAGGGCTATAACAAAGATAATATTTGAACTGCAGAACATGAGGAAATCATTTTTTTTTCTAGACCTCAGTTTCAACTTTTGTAAAGTGAGGCAGTTGGAATAGCTGATTTCTGACTCCTCCAGGCTCTGACAATCTATAAGTTAAATTTCCATAATTAGTCAATCAATCAGTCAGGAAACTTCTATTTGAAGCATTTTCCTTGAGTATGAGATTCCATCTCTTATCTCTGCCTGATTGTTCTCCCAGACCTAGAATGCTCTGGTCCCTCAATTCTATGTCTTAGATTCCCTGTATCCCTTCAAGACTCAGCTCAGTAACTGCTTTCTGCAGCTCTCCCTCCCTCCTTCCTCAGTGGTGAATATCTTCCCTTTTCAGATTATCTTCATCTATCTAGTTATTACAAGCTTTCTTCCCCATTAGGATATAAACTTCTGGGTTTTTTTGGCCCTCTCCTTTGCATTTTTTTTTATCCCCAGTTCCTGGCACATATGAAGAACTTAATAAATGCTTGCTGATTGACAGCCATGTCAATAAAAAGACAGAAGACCTCAACATTAAGATCAGTGCAGTGTCCAAGCATGCCTTCAGAGATCTAAAGACAAAGCAGACCTTTCTACTCTCAGCAGAGAGTTGTTGCACTAATATATAGGCTGTGGATTGATGTAGTTATTTGTAGATGTAGCCAATGTGTTCATTTGTTTTGCTTGATTGTATATATTTATTAAAAGGAGAAGTTTTGTTGTGGGGCAGGGGAAGAGGGGGATTCATTAAAAATGACAATGACTGTTGACTGACAGTAATGGTTTAAAAAGTATCAGTAAAACATTTAAAAAGGAAAAAGAAATCTAAGGGAAGATGCGAGTAATTCAATCAGACAGAACTGCAATTGTAGAACAATATATCACATGCATAAATTTGGAAAAGAACTCTGGTTAAGGGAGCACTAAACTACATGATGAAGACCATGACTTAGGTGAACCATTATGACTAGCAAAAAAATTTTACAGACCCATAATGTTATTTCTTGTCTAGGTAGCAAGAATACATATGCACATCAGTACTTAGACAGTGTAATTTAGCTATATTTTGGTCGTGGAACTCATGGCTGTACCTCAGCCCTTGAGAGCTAGTTTCCTCAGACATAGATAAAGAATTTATTCAGCTTGATATGTGGCAGAATAGTGTATTGTAATCTCTAGATAAGTAAAAATAAGAAAACAAGGCAGTTCCTATCCATAAGGAGTTTGTGGGACACAACACATGAAGGGGAGCTGGAAAACAGGGTAGTATGTGTGTGGTGGCACGCTGAGGAGGTGGTCAGTAGGTGGTGTGGGGGCTTGATGCTAGAAAGATAAGATAAAAGCTTATCTATCAGTGTCATGGGACCACCTAAAAAAAGGCTTCAGGTGGCTTATTTTCATCCCCATCCCTTCACCTGTCAACTAGAATATGCGTTATTAGAATGATGGCTATTGTTAGCATATCAGCATAGGCACTGCATATGACCTCTAGAGGAAAGTAAAGAGGAAGTGTGGCTGTTCTGCCAAGAGCATAACCTGGTATTTTTTTCTGACCACACTACTTTTAAGCAGCCCTAGGGGGGTGTTATTGTTGGTGTTTGATACTGGCTGCAGTCTAAAACTAAGGAAGTCATTTTTTGTCTGAACCTCAGGAGTTTGTGGAATTGAGGTTGTGTGACTAGGAATTAGAAAGCTTAAATTTCTGTTTTTCATTGTATGTTTGTTAGTTTGCAAAGTTGAATTTTAGGGAGCAACATGTGAACCAGTGGCTGTGTTATCATACTTCCTGGAGATCTGGGCACATAATACAATACTGGGAGAGGATGTGATGAAATTGGCAGTAGTCAATGGAGAGCCCATCTATGATAGTACCTCGAATAATCATTCTCTTTCCCCCTTTTGCTTCCTCTATGGTATGCTCAGGTAGAGACTAGGAATCTGATTATAGCCTAGTTCAACCACCGCCTTGCAACCTTCTCTTCTCTCCCCGCTCACTCATTTTGGTTGTCTGACATATCAGTCATATCTTCCAACTTTAATGTCTTCTATAATGATTTTTTTTGCTTAAGATCATGTTTTCGTGGTTATTGAATTCATTGACTTCAGATGGGAAGAATGCTTAATTCCACTGTGTCAGATCCCTATATACCGAAAGCAGGCATTATAGGATTGCTATCAGTGGCAATAAAAGGAAAAAAAGTAAACCACGCTTCTGTCTATGAACCATGTGGGTTCTGTTTCTTCTTGTTTCTTTCCCCTCTTCAGACTCCTTTAACTTCTGTAGCACTTTCAAATTGAAAATTCAGAAATAAGTTATTGTGGAAATGTAGAGGTTTTTCTCTATCTAAGTCAACAAACATGTCTCCTATGTGTCTACCTAATATGATAGTATGGTAAATACCAAGTTTATTCTTGTTATTTTAAAGCATTATTTTGTATATTTCAGTTTTATTTCTTAAAAACATATACTGATTCACTTTATTTTGACAAAACAGCTACTTTGTAACAAACACTTCTACAAAATACAATTCCTGAAAGCAATATTATTGATCATTGGGATGCATTCCTTAATTTTGGTGTTATGACATCAATAAGATACAACTTTAGAAAAACACTGTCCCTGCACTCATGAACATTATAGTCTTCTAGAAGGATATACTGTATCCACAAAATTACATAATATATAATAATACATAAGTACATTAGAGTGCTAAGTGATATCTAAGCGTGGCTTTATGTAATAATAGGGAAATCAGAGTTCATGGAGGAGACAGTATTTGACTCAGATTTTAAGGAAGGGGTTGGAAAGAATTCAGCAGGTCAGGAGATGAGATGAAGGGTAAATATTCTAAACCCAAGGAACAGTGGGGATAAAGACAGTGGTCTGTTAGAGGGATGCAGAAAGGATGATTTGGAATGTAGAGGATATAGGAGGAAGTTGTAAGATTTGGTTGGAAATGTAGGGTGCCAATTTAAATATAAAAAGTCACACTATCAAAATTAGAGCAGAATGAAAAATTACATATTTCACTGTTATTTACAGGGGAAATTAATAATTAGAAGGCATAGAAGAGATCACAGAAGACAAAATGGACAATCTTGATTATATCAAATTGAAAAAAATTTGCCCAAATAAAAACAGGTAACTACAATGAAAAGTGTATGAAAAAAATCTTTACATTTTATCTTTGATAAAAATTGGATGTATCAAATCTACAGGGAATTGATATGAATACATGTGTATAATTGAGTCATTCCTCAGTAGACAAATGGGAAAAAGACTCAAAGTTTCAAAAGAAATACATGAAATGATACTCAAGATTACTTATAATTGGAGAAATGCAAATTAAAACAACTCTAATATCCCACACCATGTCCATCAAGGAAAACTCATTGCCATGAAGACAGTCATGCCACTTCACTGTTGTAGAAACTATGAATCAAGTGAATCATTCTGAAAAACAATTAGGAATTGTGCAAGAAAAGTTACACCAAATTTTTCATACCACTTAGTCTAGAGATTCCATTATTGGGACTATATAACAAGAGATTTATTGACAGCAAGAAAAGACCCATATATGTACAGAATAATTTGTGATGAAAAGCTAGATACAAAATAGCTGCCCAACAGTTGATGAATTACTGAACAAGTTGTAGTATATGAATAGAATATTACAGTCTTATAAGGAAATATTTATAGTAAGAAATCAGAAAATCATAGAAAGGCTTATATAAAGTGAGTAGATTAGAGCCAAAAGAACAACGTATGCAATGACTACAACAATGTAAATAAATTCAATATAGAAAGGTAGCGAAACTCTGGTCAAACACAACAGTTACTGTTAGTAACATACTGCCTTGCTGAGTGTTAAAGGAGATGTGCCTCCTTTTTGTTAATAACTGATTTTCAAACTGTGAATTGTAAAGAGGTTTGTTGGGAAGCACGTATTGTAGCATAATAAAATCTATCGATACATTTCTTTGGGTAAAAAGATCGTGAAGGACTTTTAACTATATGGCAGAGGGATTTGATGGTTATTTTTAGGTAATAGGGAGCTACTAAAAAATCTTTGATCAGGAAGGTAATGCAACTAGATCTCTGCCTAAGGAAAATTAATCTGGCAGCGTTTTCAATCATAGACTTGACAAGGAGATGAGGTCGAGTGTTGGTAGAAAGGCTTTTTAGGCATTCTTTGCAATATTCCAGACAAATGGTATTAAGGACCTTTACTAAAGTGATGGCAGGGAGAATAGAAAGGAAAGTATGGCCATGAGAGGTATCACAGAGACAGAACTGCCAGATTTATTAGCAAATTGGCTATGAGATATTGGAGAGAGAAAAGTCAAATATTTCTATTAGGAGAGATTAAATAAACCTTTCATATTCAGAAGTTCAGAGGCAGGGGGAAATAGTGAAAAATGCTCTAGACTTGAAACTGAGCTGAAGTCCTGGCAATTATTAGCTCTGTGATTTTGGGCAAGTCAATTTACCCTTATAAGCCTCAGTCTCCTCATCTGTAGAATGGGAATTCTGTTGTCTACTAATAGAGTTCTTGTGAGTAAGGATTAAATGAAATAATGTATGTTAATGATAATAAGAGCTATATAAATATGAGCTATTATTAAGATAGTAAAAATGAGTCAAGAGAAGACATAGTAGATGCTGATAGTGATCAGGCCAATTTCCATGTGGTTAAAATTGTATTCATTAAATAGCCTACTTTTTTATCCATAGTTCTTTTTCTGCAAATGAATACTTTTTTTTAAATTAATGACCTTAGAGGACAGATTATGTAACAGAAATGATCGCAATCTTATTTTTTAATGATAGATTTTTTATTCTCACATTTTATTCATTTCTTGTAAGTTTGAAATTATACCCCCTAAAGTTCAGTAGTTTGAATTTTTACCTATAATAGGATTTCAAACATTTAAAATAAATAAATAATAGCTATCATTTAAATAGCATTGTAAAGTTTGCAAAGCATTTTACAAATATTGTTTCCTTTGGTCCTCATAACAACCCTGAAAGGTAGGTGCTTTTATGCTCCTCATTTTATAGATGAAGAAACTGAGGCAGAAAGAAATTAAATGACTTGTTCAGGGTCTCATAGCTAAGATAGGATTTGAACTCAAGTCCACTTGATTCCAAATTTTGTGTTATCTCCACTGTGATAAACTTTCAATGATCAACCAAAGAAATTGCTCATTTAATATAGTGAAAATAATCATTTTGTAAGGCAATTAAGTTATACATAATCCATTTTGATATTTCAAGTTTTAAAAATGTGACTTTAGATGAAAGGATATTAAAATAGTAGTGGGGGCATTGTGTAGTGCAGGGGTATCAAATGTGCCCCCACAGCCTCAAGTAGTCTACAACACTCTTGAGTTGAACCCAAACCAGATTAAGATGTAGTTGGGCAATATTTACCAAAATAAATAAAAGTACAATCAAACATAAATAATATTCTTTTTTTTGTACTTGCAAGTTTTTATTTATTTTAAACTTCGTGCTAGTAGGAAATTTAACAGCTTTCAAAAAGGAATCAATTGATATATTGCTCTCTTCTTGTTTTTTTATATAAATTTTATTTTTCAGCAGTTACATACAAAACAACTTTTAACATTAGTTTTTTAAAACTGAATTACAAATCCCTGCTTCCCTCATTGGGAAGGTGATCAATTTGATATAGGCCATACATATGCAGTCTTACAAAACATATTGCCTTATTAATCATGTTGTGAAAGAAAACAAACACAGACCCAAAAAAACCCCTCACAACTAAAATCAAAAACAAAAGGAAAAATTAAGAAAAATTTAAGACGTCTGCTTCAGTCTGCATTCAGACTCTTATCAATTTTCTCTGGAAATGAATAATATTTTTGATCTTAGGTCCTTCATAATTGTCTTGGATCAATGCATTGCTGAGAATAGCTAGTGCATTCATAATTGATCATTGTACAATGTTGCTGTTACTGTGTACATTTCCCTGGTTCTGCTAATTTCTCTTTGCATCAGTTCATGTAAGTCTTTCCAGGTTTTTTCTGAGCATTCTGCTCATTGTTTCTTGTAGTACAATAGTATTCCATCACAATTGTATACCACAACTTGTTCAGTCGTTCCCCAATTGATAGGTATCACAATTGTTTGCCACCATGAAAAAGATGCTATAAATATAAGGATAAATATAAAACCTTTATATTTTATAATCCTTTATTATATAAATATATTTATATATTATAAAAGTAAAGGATGCTATAAATATAAGGGTCAGAGATCCTTAAATATGGATTAGTAAATCCTATTACTTTTTGAGTTTCACAAAACTGATGTGCTGGACCAGGCATTAAGAAGTTATGAGTTTAAATATCATCTCTAACAAAAACTCGCTATGGGACCATCTACAAATCATTTAATCTTTCTGTATCATAGGCAAATTTATGAGACTTATCTAGTATATTATAGATGGGTTTTGTTTCCCTCCTAATTTCATTATTTTTTCTTCGATGGCTTTCAAATTTCCAAATACTTTTTATAGCTATACTTATTTATCTGAATATCATAAAGATTAGGGATGTTTAAAACTTTCTGAATTCTTAAGAAGAAATACTAATCTGTAGTTTAAAAAACATCCTTTTGACAGGACACAGTCAAACTAATATATTACATTGTATTTCATCAATAATGACCTTAAATACACTTTTAATTTATCAGACCTCAGCTCTGTGAGGTGACTTTGGGACAAATAATTTCTTTTAACTTGGAAAAGTTTTGTGACTTAGTTTATCCATTATGTAATCTGTGGGTTTTACACAAGAAGTTCTTAAGATTTGTTGCAGATCATACCTCATATTTCGGTATAATATCTAAAAATTAATTAATATACTTGGCATTACAAACCTTCTTATTAGGCAGACCTGTCCAATGAATTTTTCTTTTACTTCCACCATACTGCAGACTGACATCTTGCTTACTTTTCTATGGTCATTCAAGGAAAACTTTAATCTTTAGTTTTATTTCTAAGCATAGTAAATAGGTACACTGTCACTGACTGGAGAAGTCAAGGATACTTGAAGATTTTTAACAATAACAGTTTTTAACAAAAACAAAGACATTTGTTGAATACCAGTATATTTCATATGGCAGGGAAGGTCCTGGAGAAAGCAAATTATTGTTTTGAATGTCTCCAGTTGTATATGAAACAGAAATATGATAAAATATAGATATAATCTATTCCTGTAGTATATGTATAGCTACATGTTTGACTTAAGTTGGGAAGATGTTGAGACAAAGGGACTATTCATAAATATCATCCTTTCAAGAAGTAATTGGCTGTCCTCCCATAAATCAATTACATTCTTGTTTCAGACATTCATTGTGATGACTTGACTCATTTGGGTAAGGTAATGTATTTAGGATCTTGGTTCTGTCACTTAAATTATACCTGTGGTACCTCAGTTATCTAGTTGCCAAATGCCTCTCATGAACATGTGAAGCGGTGGAAAGATTATTGAGGTCAGGAGACCTGGGTTCAAATCCTGACTTTGTGTCAACATAGCCAAGTCATCTGATTTTTCTCAGTATTGGTTTCTCGCACTATCTCAATGACATAGGGTATGTAGAGCATGATGAAACTATGAAGCTCTTTAGGAATGTGAACCATAATAGTAATAATTGGGCAGGAGGAGAAGAGCACACTGAATTGCCTTTAGAAAATTATATATTTTAATTACCCCAAAATTTCCTAAGAATTGAAGGCCCATCTGTTTTTTTTTTTTGTAACAGAGTTGCTCTTCCAGTGATATTGTATGATAAATTGTTGTCATTGTTGAGCCTTCATTTTTGAAGACGGCCAGTGGTGCCATGGAGGGAGGCATGTGCTGCAGTCACTGTCATTTTTGAGTTTTCCATGGGAGCATCCACACCTCAGAAATCAGCAAATGCTACAGATCAGGACTTGGTTTATTGTTTGGTTGATTTCTAGACTTAAGAAAATGATAGAAAATGTTAATAAGGGAGATTAAATTTCAAAGTATGTCATTGGACATTTCCCCCCCAGAAAGCTAGTTGCTAAACATTTACCAGCACACTCCTGGGTATGAGTCACAGAAGAGAAGTCTTTGAAGAAATGAAGCTGAGCATGACCCAGAGGCCAGTGGAGAGGCACATAGTGGGCATGAGCCAGTTGTAGCATATTGAAAACAAAGAATTATGCAGAGAATCAGAGTCAGTCAATCAGATTAAGCACTTACTATATATCAGGCACTGGGCTAAGACCTGGAACCACAGAGACAAGGAACTCACATTCTAAATGGAGATGACAAATGGTGCATATGAAGATATACACAAGACAAATAACAGATCAAAGTCCAATGTAACCTTTGAGGGGAAAGCACTAGCATCTGGGGGGACCTGAAAAGACCTCATGCAGAATGTGGCAATTGATGAGTTTTGAAATGACCAGGAAGTTGAGGTGTAGTTGGAGAATATTCTGGGTATAAAGAACAGTCAACAAAAAGACATGAAAATGGGAAATTGAATGCCATGCATAACTGAATGCAAGTTGGCCAGTATTAGTGGATTATAGAGGTTATGGAGGGAATAACATATTGGAAAGGTAGGAAGGGGCCAGGTTGTGAACAGAGATTAAAATATTAATTTATATTTAATCCCAAATGTAATAAAGAGTCACTGGAATTGAATGTGTGTGTTTAAGGGTTATTTGTTCAGACTTGCATTTTAGGAAAATCATTTTGGCATCCGTGTGGAAGATGGATTGGAGGTGAGACAGGGAGGCCAGTTAGGAAGCTATTATGGTAGTCTAGGTGAGAGATGGTGAGAGCCTGAAAAGATGGTAGTTGTGTGAATGGAGTGAAGGAGATGTATGTGAACAATGTTATAGAAACTGTTATTATTCAGTGGCTTCAGTTGTATCTGACTCTTTGTGACCCCATTTGGGGTTTTCTTGGCAAAGACACTGGAGTGGTTTGCTATTTCTTTTTCATCTTTTTTACAGATGAGAAAACTGAGGTAAACAGTGTTAAGTGACTTGCTCGGAGACATGCAAGCTAGTATGTGTCTGAGGCTGAATTTGAACTCAAGTCCTCCTAACTCCAGACCCAGCAATCTATCCACTAGATTGTCACTTAGCTGTCCTATGTTGTAGAAGCAGGAATGGCAAAATTTGGCAACTGATTCAATATGTGGGATGGGTGAAAGTAAGGAGTTCTGAGTTACACCAAAATTGGGTGCAAGAATGCCAAGAAAGATGGAGGTGCCATCCATAGTAATAGGGTAAAATAGGAGAAGGGTGGATTTTGGGCAAAATGAGTTCTGTTTTTGACATGATGAGTTAGAGGTATCTCTGGAACATTTAGTTTCAAGTATTCAAAAGCTCATGATCTAGGACTAAAGCTAAGTAAACAGAGAGAGACTAGGATTGAATATTTAACTTTGGGAATCATCTGCATAGAGATGATAATTGAACCCCTTGGAACTGATGAGATCATCCAGAGAATTATTGAGAGTAAATATCAGAGGGCCCACAACAGAGCTTTGGGTGTCATGATCCAGGAAAGAAGAGGGAGGAGTGATCGGACTGGTAGGAGAAAGAGCAAGAGCAGTGTCATGAAAACCCAGACTATGGAAAGTATCCAGGAGAAGAGGATGGGTAACACTGTCAAATCCTACAGAGAAGTCAAGAAGGATGAGGATTCAGAAGAGGCCATTAGATCTGACAGTTAAAAGGTGACTGGAGAGAACAATGATGTTGGTGAATGATGAAATTGGAAACCAGATTGTGTGGGGTTAATAAGAGAGTGAGAAAAGAGGAAGAGGAGTCATTGAATGTAGGTGGCTTTTGTAAGAAATCTGATTGAGGATGAGAACAGAAATAGGAAGGTAACTAGTAGGGATTGTTGAACCAAATGAAGGGTTTTTTTTTTTAAGGATTTTTTTAAGGATTGAGACCTGGGCCTGTTTGCAGGAAACAGGGAAGAAGTTTGATCAAGTTTAACCACAATTTACCAGGGAATTAACCAAAACATAATTAAAGACATGCTACTGACAATATTTATGTCACATTTGGAGGAAAAACATCCCAAGGAAAGCAGTAAAAGCTGAGGCAATAACATGTTTGCTGTACCTGTTTTATCTTATTTTCTTGGAATTATGAAATAGATCAGTACCATCCTTGAAGTCATTGTAGAGAGCATCAGACTGTTATTGACCAAGTTATCATGTGTACCATCTTAAAAGCTTCTCCTGGATGCTTCCTGTTATCCCACGAAGACAGTGGAATGGAAGTAACTAAAACCACCAATACCTATTCTTCTCAGACTACAAAGGAAAGAATATCTTCTTAACAAAGGTCTTCTTCAACTGCTATGAACTGGTCAGTTGAAAGGATATCACTTTTATGCCCCTAAAATTTAGTAGGATGGAGTGCATATTTTCCAAGCAGAAAATGTCAGAATAACTCAACGTTAATTCTCAAACATGGAAACAGAGTGCATCCTTGTACCATTGTGGAGCCAAGATGCCAAAGACACAATTCTGTCTGATTCATGGCTAAAGGAAAGCTGTCTATTATGGCTGGGGGGGAAAGGGGGCCCCAATAAGTTTGTTGCAGTGATTTTGATCAGTACAGTTGCCACTAAGAGCAGCTTGATAGATGATAGGAAAAATTATTGCTCCTTTGGATCATATCAACAGGTAGAATGTTATTAAGATTATACATCAGCAATTATACTTCAGGTAGAGGTGAGGAGAGGATGAAAGTCCTGGTCTAATATCTTACGTATGAACTAAGGGTATATTAAGAGGAAATGTGAGAGCATTTGAGAGTTCCCTTGAGAGTAAGGACTATTTTTTTTGCCCTTCTTTGTATCCCCAGTAATTAACACACCGCTTGACATATAATAGGCACTTAATAAGTTCTTATTGATTGGCAGAATGGCAGTGACAAGATGTACTGAGGTTCCCACTCACAGGTCAGTAGACCCTGGTCAGTAGATTGTGTGGTCAGCTTTCAAAGTAGTAGGGCTTATTGATACAGCTGGTTGACTTAGAAATGGACTAAAAACCAACCCAGAAAAAACAAGCAGTATGTGGCCCTGGTCAAGGAAGTAAAACAACCATGAAAACTGGATGCCATCAAAGTAAAACAGATCTCTTCCCTTGTCAGTGAGATTGATTTAACAAATATGTGCTGGCTACCTTACAGAACTATGAATCTATTATGTTTTGGCAAGAATTCAGAAAGCCCTACTCCTAAACACTTGCCATATCATTGGGAATTTTCTTTCCCAGCAACCAATACTTAAATATTCTTGGGTAGTGTTTGTAATGAATCTGCTATGAGATGCCCTCAGATACATGAGTCGTAAGAGTAACAGTAGTCATACCTTCATTTTCCATGTTGATGAATGCTTTACTTCCAAGGGTCGTGGTTGTTGGAGTTGTTTCTGTCATGTCCCACTCAGAGATATCATTGGTTTGTCATTTCTTTCTCCAGCTCATTTTACAGATGAAGAAACTGAGGCAAACAGGATTAAGTGACTTGTCCAGCATCACACAGCTAGTAAGTGTCTGAAGCCAGACTGGAACTCACAAAGATGAGTCTCTTTGACTTTAGGCTTGGCATGCTATCCACTTTGCCACCTAGCTGTACCCTACTTCCAAGGGGGCTTAATCTAATTCATAGTCCTTATCTCTATCTGCACAGTTCCCCTATTAGAGGTCTTGGGATGTTATTTCCACTTTGGATAGAAAACAGTGACAACAAGAAATTAAAGAAATATCTGAGACATTTCTCAGTATAAGCGTAATATGGTTTCAGTTGAGATTAGTAGTAAAATAGTTTGTAGCACTATGTAGATTTGTACAAATACAAATATGCTAAGCAAAGTGTAGCATCTTTTTAGTCTGCAAGATTGCCCACATGACCACACATTTTGCAGGTTCCCACAGGAATGGCAGTGTATATTGCCGTTCATTAATGGTTGATGAGAATATCTGAATTATATCTTTCTAGGGTTCAGAGGATAGAGCTTATAAAAACCATTAGAAACATTAATTTATTGTTGCAATTTTTTTCTCCAAAAAAAGCTTCACTGTTCAGGGGTCTAGGTTGGTTCAGATGGGATGTAAAATCTCATGCAGTCCTGGAGATGAGAGTAGGGTTGAATTCTTCTTAGTAACTTCATAGTTGGTGTGGAAATATTGACATGGCTGGGTGCCCAAGATTTTTAGGCTGATCTAGCCCTATCCAGGTTTTCAGTGACTTGGAATGATTGCTTTGATCTTAGAGGGGTTGTCGTGGTCTGCTGCTCAAGTTTTATTTCGTCAAGTTTTCTGCAGGTGCAAATTAATGTTCTAGCATCAATAAGAATGTCCAGTAGTTCCATGATTTTTTTTTTTTTGCAGAAACTGAGTAGTTTAGTTACCCCCACTGTGCTGTGTCCTTCTGATAAAAAAAAAGTTCTGCATCAGCCCTCACCTTTTTTGTACTTGCTTAACTTTTTCTGAGAAAGGTGACTGAAACGATACAGGATTCTGAAATATCCCAGCTTTTCTTAGAAGAATTTTCTATAGAGTAGAGTGATTAATGAGATTTAAAATTCTCATTAACTTGCATCCTTCAGGTAGCTAGAGGACCCTATACATAAAGAATTTAGATTATGATTATTTTTAAACTGCCACAGTTTCAGCCTCACTCATTATTTATCGTAAGTGCATGTAAGATTTCAAGGAACAGTGATGGGAACTGAATTTCACTGGCATAGAGCACCCTCGGATGAGGAAGCTCTGCCTACCAATCTGTGCACTGTTTAGTCTTAGAGTTGTGTGGGGCACAGTGAAGTTAATTAACTTGCCCAGATCCCCACCACCTCTGTCTCACACATCTGTCACATGTGAGACTTAAATGTAGTTCTTCTTGTCTCTGAGACCAGCCCTCTCTGTACTGGACCGTGCTACCTCACAAAACACCACAAAGTACTTTCATTCAAGCTTACCAGAACTGTAACTTTTGTGAGGGCACAAGCCCCCATGATGTCTAATCTTTGTATGTGTCCTCAGGTCTCACTGGCAGGATACTCCATATCTGTTGTTTCTTATTTTTGCAGTGACTTTGACCAGCCCTCTCCAGGGGGACACCAGTAAATAAACTGTTCAGTTAAAACATAATAAACTTAATTTCAGGCATGTGGGTATACTCAACTAATTGCAAAACTTCAAGGAGCCATGATTTCATTAGTGCGTCTGTTCTCTCCATTGAGGCAGATTACATCTTTTTCTGGCTGTATGAATTGTGTGACCCCCAAAATTAGCCTGCTAGGTCCTGTGCCTCTTCCAAGTTAGCTAGGCTGGTCATTCATTGACAGGCTGAGTTCACTCCTGGTCTTTTTCATCTTTTTAGTCTCTGCCAGAATTTGCCCTGTGGTGGCATAACCTTTTGAGGACTCAGGGTCACCTTTAAGCATCGGAGTTAGAACCATAATGGAGGGTGTTCATTGTATACTGGTAAAGTGAACTAGTTGGTTATCTGTTAATCTGAATCTCATCTGATTTAAACTAAGCCTTAGCAGCTGAGATTTTAAGATGGTCACATAAGAAGATGCCAGATGCAAAAGGATTGCCATCACTGGCCACAAAGACAATGAGGTCAGAGGAATATGCTTGTGTGTGCCAGATATGATCATCTAAGCAGGGTGCCTGCCCCCATTTCTCCTCTTGTAATAATACACACATGTGGCTTTTTCTTTTCTTGGGCCTATACGTTGAGCTGATTTCTTAGTCTGTGAATATTAAAAAATATACAGCTATTTATGAATTTATACCTTTGAATCATGACAACCCCCCCCCCCAAAAGCCCCCAGGACAAGATGTCTTTTTGTATTTGACGTATCCCTTACTTACTTTCTTCTTTACTCCAACCTATCTCTATTTGTTGACATCTTTACAATTCACTGACAGTGACATGAATTCTCACGCTCCAAAGTGGTGGTGGGATGAGGTGGGGTGGGGAATCCTTGTAAATTAATAAAATCATCAGCAGACCTTAATCTGCTACCGATAGGGGGCACCTGGCTGTAAAATCAGTTATATACTTTTCATTGTTAGAAATTGTAATGAAGTAAACTTTTTTTGACTCTCAAAGTGTCAAAAGAAGTCACCAGCTTCTACGTTGCCTTGTTGAAGAGAGGAAGCCAAAGACTTTATTCAATATAGATTTGATGCATTATAAGAATTTTTTCTTAATATAAGCAAAAAGAATTTGAGGAATAGAAATGCATTACTTCATGAATTTCAGTTTTCATTCATTCTTAAACTTAAATTGTTCAAAAATGTATTTGACTAGAATTTATAGGAAAGTATATGCACTGCACAAACAATCTATAGCCCAGTGAATTCTGTCCCCCCTCCTCCCTGGGAAATGTTGCGTTTAGGATTTCTTGGTGTCACCATTTATGCTACATTTTGAATTAATCAGATCAAATATTGGAAAACGTCCTAAAAACCATTCACACTCTAAAATGCTAGCTAACATGCCTTCTGTATGGTCAGCAATGGGCTGTGGGCTGAGGTGATCTGGTCTCTGTCCACAAGTGGTTTACAGTTTAGTTGATAGTAAATTGCATACAAATAATGAAATCAGTTTTCTGTGTTTGTTGTTGGGGGAACTTAAAAAGCATGAAGAGTATTTGGCAGATTTTGCCTTTACCCTGATGAGAATTCACATTTATTATCAGTACCAGGACCATTGAAATTCTTACCAACAAAAGCTGAAGTTCTGTGATTCAGTGATTTTCCCATGAGCTTATTTTCTATATTCAAAGGATCAGGTGATTTTTAGTGGATTGTAAGTCAGAGAATAAATAAAAAATAAATAAATGTGTGTGTTGATATATACATATAGACATGCACATATACATATGTTTTTCTATATTTAAAATTTCAAATATCCTTTTAAGCTTTTAGAACACTTGGAAATTATTTAGCTTTCTAGATTTGGGAGGTATTCTTCACAGTGTGAACTAGGGAAAAGGAATGACTTTTGGGATGGGACTATAGGTGAAAAGTTTGCTCCTGGAATGATTTGAATAGAATGAACATAATGAAGATGGTAAGGCCCGTAATTATCATGCCTCGATAAGATGGGTTTCCAGGTAAAGAATATCAGCCAAAGGAAAGTCACAGAACTCAGGACCACTGAGCATGAAACTTGCAGTTTTCTTAGGGTTTATTTTCTCCATGTGATTTATCAGCACATTGCTTTCTGGTTGTTATAAAAAGGGTCTTGGGGTGGAATTTAGACATGTCATTGAGTTATCTCACTCTCCCTTGGGATGCCAACTTTTCTGCCACATTTTTTTCCCATTTGGATTCAGAATGTTGGAGTTGGAAAAGAACTTAGAAATCATTTTGTTCAAGTTTCTCTTTATACAAATTAGGGAACTAAGACCCAAAGATATAACTAGGACAGGGTTAATTGAGCTCTGTTGAGGACACAGAAACTTAGGAAGTGCTTGTAGCACTTATACTGTATAGCACATAAATGACTGACTTTAGTTGGCAATAATAATTGGTAAAAATAAGGGTACCAGAAGGCATACTTTTGGGGACTATAGTTTAGGTGGCTACTTCTTGGGCGCTCCTCTCCTGCCATGTTGACCTTCCCAGCAGTAGTTCTGTGCTGTCACTAGGCCTTCTCTAGGAGCCCTGGTTCCCTCCCTCTTTCCCATGGAGTGATGTCCTACAGGGCTCTTCTTTCCAAGTGACTTTTTCTTTAAAAAATTGATTGGAGGGTACAGCTCTTTTTGCTTGCCCTGAATACCAAAATTGCTAGTTACTGCTCTGTCTAGAGAAGTTAAAGATTTGCCTAAGGGAATATACTGACAGTGGCAGAGTTCTGACTAGAAGTCAATCTTTATTACTCTTTTCAGGATACCACCAGATTGAAACTTTTTCTACCATCAATTCAACTTGTTTCCAGTACTTATTAATAGGCCCAGATTTTTAGGACCTATAGGAATTACAGAGCCATCCTGGAAATTTGGGCCAGAACTGCCTTGTAGTAAGTCAAGCTTTAAAATGGAAACACCTCAAGGCCTTGGTGAGATATTATCTGACCTAGGGGATTCCAGAATGCAGCTTCAGTTTTCCCAGGGTTTAGGGATCAATATGAAAGTAGTTTTTGTACATACGTGGTTGAAACGAAAATCTTGAGGTAGATATATAAACCCATAAGAAGAGAGATTATTAGGAAAGCTGTACTCATAGAAATTCAGATATTACCTGCTAAGAAACTCCATTATCAGTAAATAATTTAACTTTGAAGAAATAGGAAAGGAGACGCTTCATTCTCTGTACACCTCTGTTTTAGGTTCCTACCGATCTGGAGCCAGTTGAATTAGATTGGGCTGGAAATTTTGATCAGTATGATTCATGAGGGACCATCTACCTGAATGTCTGAGCATGAGAATGGAGCAAAGTCGGTCTTTCTAGACTCTGTTGTACAGCTTTTGCTAGAGGGAAAAGCTGCTGCTGAGTTTTTTTGGTAAGGCCTAGCTATTTGTGGTTTTAAGAGATATACCTTCTGCCTCTCTCCCACTGTTTCTAAGCAGATATTGAAATTATTTAATTACATCTATTTGAATGGGAACATCTACTTATGCATAAATTATGCAAATTAATGCCGTTCATGCAAATGCTAGTTGACTTGAGTAGTCTTAGAGCTGTCCTACAATATATTCCATCCCTCACTCTATTTCCACAATTGACTGATACGATCTTTTTTTTTCTTAGAGGAAATCATGACAGGTAGCATGTGCATTAATGTAGAAAGAAATGGTTATAGAGGTGGAGGACTTCCACTCAAATCTTAGCTCTCTCCCAAACTGCCTAGATCATCTGCAGTGACTCCTTCCCATTCTGGGACTTGGTTTCCTCATATGTAGAATGAGGGAGAAGAGCTTGTTCATTCCTCAGTTGTATTCCAATTCTAACTTTCATGATTTTCAGCAACAATATCTCAGTATCACTATTTGTGTAGCTTATATCTATCTGTGTCTACACCTGTATCTCTCTCTCTGTCTCTGCACCTGTATCTATAGATCTATACCTATATTATCTATATCTGTGCCTATATCTTATCTCTATCTCTATATCTATATTGATATCATTAGCTGCATCATATATACGATATATTTGCATATGTAACTTTAACACCCTGTTATCATCATCATCATCATCTCTCTTTCTCTTTCCTCTGTCTCTCTCTCCAGATATACATATAAGTATATGCATATGTGTATATATGTAGATACATGAATGATTGTCATCCTTCGTTCTCAAAGACGGTCAAAATAACATCATCATGATAAAGTGAAGTTTCAGTGGGTGTGACTGTGGTTGATTAGACCAATATGAACTCAGAATGCTCTACCACAGATTAGGCACAGATAGTCTATGTGAACATTTGGAGTAGATACTTCAAATTTGCACATTCTATGTTTCCTTGGTGCTGTTTCAATTCTGCTTTGCTCATAGAGCACAGCACTTTTTCTGATGTGGACACACTATGCTGAGTGGTCCTGTGCCAGTGTCTCCCATGTTGCACAATCAAATCCAAAGTTCTTGAGAGTGTCCTTGTATCGCTTCTTCTGGCCACCATGTGATCGCTGGCCCCATGTGAGTTCTCCATAAAATAGTCTTTTTGGCAAGCATACATTTTTCATTTGAACAGTGTGGCCAACCTGTTGGAGTTGCACTCTCTGAAGCATAGTTTGAATACATGGTAGTTTAGTTCGAGCAAGGACCTCAGTGTCTGGTACCTTATCCTGCCAGGTGGTCTTCAGAATCTTCCTAAGACAGTTCAAATGGAAGCGATTCAGTTTCCTGGCGTGGCGCTGGTAGACTGTCCATGTTTCACAGGCAAGAATGGATCAATTCTCTGCTACTTGTGCCAATTTTGGCCTGATAATTAACATCAAGAAGACACAGGTGCTCCATCAACCACCACCACATCATCTATACATGGAACCATCGGTTGCAACAAGTGGAGAAGTTTTTGAATGCTGTGGATATAAATATTATATGAATGCCTATATAGAGACATACATGTGTCTATGTATGTGGATATGTATATGTGTGTATATAAATGTATGTATATTTACATCTCTCTATCTCTTTGCTTCCAGACTTTTTTCTTAGATGTTGCCATCCTTGTTTTCTATCCAAGTCTATCATTTATCGATGAAGCTGTTAGAAGTGATGTATGCTTCTATCTGTATATCTTCTGGGAGACAGGTCTTTGCCAGTCTTATGGTCTGTCAGGGAATTCATTTACCATAAATTCAGTGATATGTCTCTTTAAATAGAAGCTAAATTATTTCTAATGAAGGTTGGAATGGCAGATTGTTTCAATGGCTCTTTCTAACCTCAAGCAATTACAGTTCAATATCATAAAGTAAGAATGGACATATTCAGGTAGTTTCTTGCACATGAAAAGACAAGTCAGAATGGCTATTATTTTATAATACCTAAAGATTCCTAGTATTTATTGATGGACAGAGACCCTTTGAGGTAGCTCTGGGGCCTGTAGAATCCACCACTTCTGAAAAGTGTCAATTGTCTTGTCACATGTCCCATTGAGATTAGATTCCATGGAATCATATTAAGGATGAGCCAGATATAGGCAGAACTGCATAATTTCTAGATGTGTGTGTGTGTTGTGTATATCAATAAATGTGATCAGGTTATTTTGATGTATTGGTAAGAACCTGTCTGAAACATCTGTAATTCATGTTTTTCATTGACCTTTGTGAATTTTAAGGACTTTTGTTATTTAAAATATGGGTTGTTAGCGTATGAGGCAAATATTTATATTATTTAAACATTTTATTATATGTAATATTTATATGTATTTATACATAATAATTTTATGTTAAATATATATTATAAAATAATTCTTTCAGGTTTTGGAGTCAGAGGAGCTAGGTTCAGATACCTTTTTTGGTACTGCCTAGGTGACCTTGGCCATGACACTTTACCATCCTAGGCCTTAGTTTCCCATTTGTAAAATGAGGATATTAAACTAGATTTTCTCTTAGGCCCTTTCCAGTTCCAAATCTATGCTCTATTTCAAATCAAAAGAACAAATATTTGTAAGCACTGTACTAACCCCAGGAAACAGAAAGAAAAACCCAGGAGATACCCAAAATTGGAGATACAAAGACATAAACCCAGCCCTTGCCTTCAAGGCGTTCACTTTCTAACTCACTTTTCTAATGAGGGCCTGGGGAGAAGAGAGAGGTAGAGGGACAGTGAAGGCTCATAGCGGAGTCTAGGATATTTTGCTCCATGGAACCAGTTGCTACCACACATACCTCCCAAACCTGCCCAAGGACTGACAATCATTTCTTCAGATTTAGTGCCTGTCAAATAAACTACCTGCACACAGCCTCTGCCTCCCTGCCTAGAGAGCTTGAGACTTTATAAGGAAAGATGGGAAAGCTTGGGTCTCCCAAGGATTTTAAAGCTAATTCAACCTTGTTAGCAAAACCTCTTTGTAAAACTATAAAAAACAGTTTTAATTAATAAATATTTCCCCAGTTTGTTAAAAAAAAGCCTACTTATATACATAGTAGTTTGTATGTAAGTATATAGCATATATCCATAGATGTTAGTATGCATTTGTATATAGCATATACATAGTGATTTGTATTTGTAGATATATACAGAATAAATTGGATGTAATCACAGAGGAAGATGTGATTGGGGAGGGTAGGGGAAAAAGGTAGGGAGTGGGAAGTGTCAAGTGGAAAACAGTACATCACCACAATCTAACATGGATTCTTTACAATTTGGTAGTGCTTATAGAAGCTTCTTCTCTGCTAGAATAACCTTTGGAAACCCACGATCAACACCACACCCAGAGGCAGCATTGTAATGATACTATATAATATGTATGCATTATAATTTGTGAGCTTCAAAAATCTGTGAAAGTGGCTGTAACAGCAAGAACCCCGGCATACATAAGAGGGCCTGCTGGGCAGGTTCTTAGATCGAGGGCCTGCTGGGCAGGTTCTTAGATCTGCTTTTCCAAAAGGAAAGAAACATTTGAGGGGTCAACAACCTGCTTTAATCAAGCACATAGATCATTCACTTAGTTCTGGGGGAAAAGTCAGCCCCTGAACTTCAGGGAAAATATAGAGAAATTAAGACCCACAGACAGGGCTTCCAGCTGTCTGACCATGGACAATACATACATCATTACCAGAGAGAGAAGCACCAGCATCTGGGTTTTAAAAGGGGAGGGGAAGGACTTCTTAGTGGTTACCCAGAGTCTCATCTGGCACAGGAGCCTTCTTCCAAAAAATAAGCTCCAACGCAAAACCTCACTTCACAGTATATGTACTCTTTTCAGGGCAGAAGGACATGACCCCTCATGACCCAGTGCCTCATTAGCAATTAATAAAAGATGCCTGAGGTGGGGAAGGGAAGATCTTTAACTCTTCCCAAGCCTCCCCATTAACCTTACAGTGGCATGAATTTTAAATGCCCTGAAAGGCCCATTAGTAACTTAGAACATTTATTGACAAAGTCAGACTGTATAATCCTGATTTTTGCTTAATGCAATGGTGCCCAGGAAGACTCATTTTCCTGAGTTCAGAATTAGGCCTCAGACCCTTAGTAGCTGTGTGACCCTGAACAAGTCACTTAACCCTATTTGCCTCAGTTTTCTCTTCTGTAAAATGAACTGAAGAAGGAAATGGCAAACCCCTCCAGTGTCTTTGCCAAGAAAACCACAGACTGAAATGACTAAACAACAACAGTGAAGGGTGGGTATGGTGCTGGTTGACCTGAGACATAGCATTCTTTTTTATTCTCTTGGATTCGTGTAGTGAAGTTTTGTGATAGAGGATGAGTTACTTCTATCTAAAAATGTATATTCATGTGGGGCTTTTCCATTGAGTTGCTTGTGCTTGGATACTAGGAGCAATTGCAATAGCCAGTGTGGCTGATTAAATAGTCAGGCTCTTTGCAATCAGTGAGAATTCCCTCAACTAGAAAATAAAGATAACAATGAGTAGGAGCACAACTGTTGCTGCTGCTGCTACTGTTACTATGAATATCAGCTTGCATTTATGTAACAATTTCCACTTATTATCTCATGATCCTCTTAGTAACCTTTTGAGGTAGGTATATTATTATCACCATTTTAAGATGAGGAAACTGAGGCTGTGGCAGAGATTAAACCAGTTGGTCAGTTGGCATTTATTCAGCACCTACTCTTTGCCAGGTAGTGTGCTAAGTCCTAAGGGTACAAAAAGAGACGAAAGACTGTTCTTGCCCTCAAGGAACTGACCGTCTGGTTGGTTGGTTGTTGTCCTTCGTTCTCAAAGAGGACCAAAATGATGTCACCATGATAAAGTGAAGTTTCAGCGTGTCCGACTGTGGCTGATCAAACGAATACAAGCTTGAAATCCCCTACCACAGGTTGGACACAGATAGTCCATATGAATATTTGGGGTGGTTACTCCAAATTTGCACATCCTACGTTTTCTTTGCGCTGTTTCAATTCTGCTTTGCTCGTAGAGCATAGCACCCTTTCTGATGTGGGCACACCATGCTGAACAGGCCTGTGCCAGTGTCTCCCATGTTGCACAGTTAAATCCAAAGTTCTTGAGAGAGACCTTAAGAGTGTCCATGTATCATTTCTTCTGGCTACCATGTGATCACTTGCCCCATGCAAGTTTTCCATAAAATAGTCTTTTTGGCAAACATACATTTTCCATTTGAACAGTGTGGCAAGCCCATCAGAGTCATGTTCTCTGAAGCATAGTATGAATGCTTGGCAGTTCAGCTCAAGCAAAGACTTCAGTGTCTGGTACCTTATCCTGCCAGGTGATCTTCAGAATCTTCCTAAGACAGTTCAAATGGAAGCAACTCAGTTTCTTGTCATGGCACTTGTAGACTGTCCATGTTTCACAGGCATACAACAATGAGGTCAGCACAGCGTCTCTGTAGACCTTCAGTTTGGGAGTCAGTCTAATACCTCTTCTCTCCCAAACTTTTCTTTGGAGCCTCCCAAATACAGAAGTAGCTCTGGCAATGCATGAGTCAACCTCTTTGCTACATACAGGATAAATAGGAAATGATTAACAGAGAGAAGACATTAGAATCAAGGGATGTCAAGGTTGACAGTAAGGCTTCCTAGAAGGTTAGATTTTAGTTGAGACTTGATGGAGGGAAGTGAGGAGAGGGGGATGAGGAGGGAGAGCATTCCAGGCATAGAGCATAGCCAGAGAAAATGCCCAGAATTGAGAGAAGGAATATCTTGGTGGTAGAATAGTAAGGAAGCTGTGTCACTGGATCAAAGAAAATATGAAGGGGGATAAGGTGTAAGAAAGGTTGGAAAGGTCGGGAGGAGGTGGGGCTAGGTTATGAAGGTCTTTTTATGACAAATAAAGGATAGGGAGCCACTGGATTTGATTGAGTAGAGGGATGAAACAGTAAGACCTGCACTTTAAGAAAATCACTTTGGCAGCTAAAGGGAAGATGAATTGGAGTGGAGAGAGACTTGTGGTGTAGTCTGTCTAATCAAAAGGCTACTGCAGTAATCTTGGTATGATGTAATGAGGGCCTCTGTCAGCATTGTGGCATCAGAGGAGAGAAGGGGGCATTTTTAAGAGATGTTATAAAGGTGAAATCACCAGGTATGGTTGGTTATGGGGGGAGGTGAGAGATAGTGAGGAGTTGAGGACAACACCTAGGTTTCAAGCCTGGGGGACTGGAAGGATGATAGTGTTCTTGACAGTAATAGGGAAGTTCGGAAGTGGGAGAGTTTAAGAGGAGAGTTAGTGAGTTCAGTTTTAGAAATGTTAAGTTTAGGATGTCTACTGAATATCCAGTTTAAGATATCTGAAAGGCAGGTGGATATTTGAGACTGGAGGTCGGAAGAAAGGTTAGGGCTGTACAGGTAGATTTGTGAATCATCTGCAGAGGATGGTAATTAAATCCATGGGAGCTGATGAGATAGGACACCAAGTAAAATAGTACAGAGGGAGAAGGGAAGAGGGTCCCGGATAGAGCTCTGTGGAATATCCAGGGTAGGTAACTTACGTGAGAATTGAACAAAGGAGTCTGAGAAGTGGAGGTCTGATAGGTAGGAGAAGAACCAGGAGATTCTGGTGTCCTGCAAACCTAGAGAGAAGAGGGCATCAGGGAGGAGAGAGTGGTCAGCAGTGTCCAAGTGAGGTCAAGATGAATGAGGCTTAAGGAAAAAACTACTGGTTTTGGCAAGATCATTGGTTAAGTGGTTTGCTCAGGATCACGCAGCTATTAATATTAATGCTAATTGTTAGCATTTATATATTGCTTTAAGATGTGCAAAACAGTAACCACGGGAAGTTGGTGCTATTTTTATCCTCATTTTACAGTTGAGGAAATAGACCTCAATAGAGATTAAGTGACTTGCCTGATCTCGCACAGCTACTGTGTTTGAAGCAGGGTTCAAATTCATGTCTTCCTGTCCCTACATCCAGTACTCTTATTCATTGTGCTAACTGGTGGTTCTATAGGGTTTACTGGTTGCTGGTAAGTGTCTAAGGCAGTATTTGAACTCAGGTCTTCCTGATCTCTTGTCTGGTACCTCTATTCATTATATCACTTAGCTATCTCATAGGATTTGTTTTAGTCTGTGTGTTTTTAATGACTGTGTAAAATCATGAGAGGAGAGAATGGTGGTGGTAGTGGTGGTGGAATTGTATATTTGACTTGTGTGGAAGAAATAATTTAAGCTTGATGGCAAAGTGGATAGAATATATAGAGTCAGAAAGACCAGAGTTCAAATCCTGCCTGAAGTACTTAATAGTGTGATTTTGGGCAAATCATTTAACCTTTGCCTGCCTCAATTTCTTTAACTCTAAAATGGGAATAATAGTAGTACCTGCCTTCCAGGTTGTTGTGAGGGTAAAATGAGATATTTGTAAAGTATTTTGCAAAACTAAAAAGTGTTATATAAATGCTATTATTATTTTTATTAATTAAAACTATATATTAGAAAATTAAATTCATTTTTATTCAGTGCCTACTGTATGTTAGATTTTGGGCTAGACAGAGGCAGAAGATGTTTTTTCACAAATTTAGAGTAGAAGGGATTCAGAGATCATCTATGGGGAAACTAAGGTTATGATTTGTTCAGGGTCATGTAGCAAGTTAGTGACAATAAGGACTAGGTCCCAATAGCTTGAACCCAAGCATGGGCTTGAATTTCACTGTGCTTTTTTGGTGAGTTGTTTTTCTGTCACTTCTAACTCTTTGTGACCCCATTTGGGATTTTACTTGGGAAAGATACTGGAAAGAGTAGTTTGCCATTTCCTTTGCTTGCTCATTTGACAGATGAACGAGTTTGTTTTTCCTTGGACGGATCCCTCCATTAGATTCTTAGATTCCCCCCTCCCCCTCTTCTCTTTCCTATTTCCTTTTTGGTTGAAATGTATTTCTGTAGCCCACTCTCTCTCTCTCTCTCTCTCTCTCTCTCTCTCTCTGTCTCTCTCTCTGTCTCTGTCTGTCTCTCTGTATTCATTCTTCCTTTTTTGACTGATTGAGGTGGACTTCGGTCACACTGTGAATAAATAGCGGATAATATCAGAACTTAGACACTGTGACTCTAAATCCAGTGCTCTTGCTACTGCTCCACACTGCCTCTCCAGTCAAGTCCTTTGGCCTCTTTAATTTGAAAATTCCATTATTTTTTTTCCTTTTTTTGTATATATACATCTGTAGGCTTATATAGATGTTTACAAACATATGTACATTCCCCATTTCCCTGTTTTCTGTCCTTCAGTATTTCTCACATTCTCTCTGACTTTTCATGGATCATTGACAGCAGCTGAGTAGTAACATCTGCCAATTCTTTCATCGTCCTTCTGGGGATTTAGTTTGTTTGGGCCAAGTGCCTCAGACTTATCAAAGGTAGTTAGGTGCTCTCTTATCATCTCCTCTTGGGTCTTGATAATCCGTTCCTTGATAACACTTTATTCCTTCCCAGTCTGAATCTCCTTGGTAGGGAAAACAGAAGCAAATTAAGCGTTTAGTAGTTTTATCTTCTTTCCATCCACCCTCAGTATCTGCAGTTCTAATACTTCATTTTTCTTTCTTCTGTTTCCAACGTGCCTCAAAAACCCTAGTTTATGAAGGCTCTGTATGGGGTTCAAACAGATATGATGCTTTTCCTGGTTCTTGTCTTTAGAATATTTTCAGTTTGGTAGGAAGATGACAAGAACAGGAATAACAGTACAAGGTGTCATTCAGTCAGTGGCATTTATTTAGCACCTATTATATGCCAGATACTATGCTAAGCTTGATACATAGCTTAATACGGCTTTGATGATGTCATTTATTTGGTAGTGGTAATGTTAACTAGCAGAAAGACTGAGCACTAAGTCTCATTGCATCAAATTTTTAAAAATCATTTGTTCATTCCTTCAAGAAATATATGTATTGAGTGCTTATTGTATACAGAACTCCATAGTAGGCATGGGAGAGAGTACACATTTTAGATAAGAGAGTTCCTCCTCTCATGTTACTTTAGTCTATTAGGATGCTAAATCATGAACATAGATATCAAAGGTAACTTTAGTGATATCTGACATCATCCATGTGAACTACCTCCCCTAATAGCAACACATCTGTGACTCAGTGGAAGATCTCCAGTTACCATCACCAAAAAAATTCATCATTTTACCATGCTTTTGCTTTAAATGATGTGCTTCTCCAAATTAAGCCAGCCTGGTTTGTGGACAGAAGACCTACAGTCAGTGACCAGGTCCATTAAGTCCTGTAGATGCCTGTAATTCAATGTTTCTATAGTCTGTTTCCTGCCCCAGTACTTTTGCACAGGCTGTGCCTGGATTTCAGTCTCCTTCCTCCTTCTCTGCCTCATTTCTTGGAATTCCTGTCTTCCTTCAAGTTAGAGCTCAGGTGCCCCCTCCTGCAGGAAACCTTTCCTGACCTCCCAGTTAGTGCTTTCTTCCTCTGGAAATTGCTTCCCATTTTACGTAGACATTGTATTTACTGTCAGTGTGTATGCTGCATCCCCTACATTAGAATTGTAAGCTTCCTGAAGAAAAAACCTTACTGTTGATTTTTTTCTTTTTTGCCTTTTTACTTCCAACTAGCTCAGTACCTTGTGTGTAGTACTTAATGGAGGTTTATTGTATAGAAAGATCTGTTTAAAGGGCTGTGGGAATAAGCAGAGAATGTCTGGCTGGGATGATTAGGTAAGGCTTTGTGGAGAAAGCAATATCTGAATTAGACCTTGAATGATGGGTAGGATTTTGATGGGCAGGTATGAGAATGGCAATATTTATTGTAGTTAGAGAGAATGGCCTGAGCAGAAGTTTACAGATAGGAAAGGAAAGTGTGCTGAGGTTGTCAAAGAGTCCTACACTGGAATGTAGGTGCATGAAGGGGAATAGTGGGAGATAAGATTGGAAAAGTAGTGTGATGTCAGATTATTGGGACACTTGACAGCCAGTCTAAGGAGTGTGGGCTTCATTCAATAGCTATGGGGGAGCCATTAAAATTTCTGAGAACAGTAGACTATTCAATGTGGTGTTATAAGAGGATTAATCTGGATTCTGCAGGTGAGAGGTGAGAGATTGGAGACAAGGAGACTAGTTAAGAGGCAATTAATTACATCAGTCCCAGTATGCAGCAAAAATATGATGTACCTTGAATTCGGAAAAGGGATTTTCTTTTATGAAGGAGAGAATTGTGCTGATTTTATCAGATTTCATAATTACTGTTTGACTGTAACTTAGAGGTTGCTTTAAAAAAAACATAGCCAATCTTGTTAATTGTAAATTTTATAAATGGACTTTTTGACTTTCAAAATGGGGAGCCAGAGAGATGTATTATGATATAGTTCAAAGAGCCTTAGATTTGGAGGCAGAAGATTTGGGTTCAAATTTGGGCTCTACTATTTGCCACGTCGGGGAACCATAGGGAAGTCACTTAATCATCTCTCTCAGCTCCCCTTTCCTTCTCTCTAACGAGAATAGGTTAGTTGATTTCTGAGGTCTCTTCTAAGGTTTACATCTTTATCAATTTATTTTTCATAATCTAAACTTGAGAATCAGAAAGAATTTACATTGATTAATAATGTTCATTCCATCAGTCATTCAACGCAAATTTATTGAATGCCTGCTATGTGCCTGGTACTCGGCTAAATGCCTAGAAAATGGAGTAAGCCATACTTTAGATAGAGGCACATACTTTCCAAGCATGTGATATCATAACCTACTTATGGAAACTAATTCAACAAATATTTTTAAGTACCTCATATGAAAGCACTGTGCTAGGCACTAGGGATTCAAAGATAGATGCATTTCGATGCAAAGGTGAAGTAGTAGGGCTGAATGCCTGTTGGAGGAGGAAGAGATCCGTTTCACCAGTGGAGGATGGTGTTAAGGGGAGATAGGGTGAGGTCATTCCAGGCAAGGGGGACTGGAAAGTGCAGGCCACAGAAATGGGAGATGGAGAGTGGGCCAGTAACCCACTTTGAGTGGAATGTCGAATATGCAAAGGGAGTTTGGCACAGATTGTAGAGTGCCTTGAAACTCAGGAGTTCATGTAATCGACCTTTGTTTTATCGCTACCTCAAATTCAACATATCCATGAGTTTATTAGCTTTTTCTTTTAAAGTTATTTCTTCAGATTTTCTTTCTGTCAGTTTCCCATGTTTAAAACTCATCTTATTTTTGACTTTTCTCAGTTGTTCTTCTCTCCTGCTAAGCTGTCACCAGTTTCCTCCTGCAACTAACGGCTCTTACCTCCCTGTGGTCTTCTCTGTTTGCAATGCTACCTGGACCTCCTTGCTATCTGCTTAGATTATCTGACAGTCTTTTAATGACTTTCCTTGCTTCATTATCTCCTCCTCCACTTTATCCTACATATTAATGTTAAATTACTCTTCCTGATACATAGATGATGTGAATCACTCCTCATTGCCCATTGAGTACCGTTTAAAACTTTAAAACAAACTGGACTACTCTTTCTTCCCAGAAGTTACATTTTCTTTCCCTCCTGCCCCATACATAATGTTATTTCTACTATGTCTTTTCTTGCTAGGTTTCAACCTATCCCTCAAAACCCAACTCAAATCCTACCACCAACATATACTCTTCCCTAATCTCCCATCAGTAATGATGTCTACTCCACCCCCCACTTAGGCCTCATGTTGCATTTTATTCAACTCCTGCCTGATGTACTGATGATCTAATAATTTGTTTTCTAAATATCTTGTTTGTGGCTTATCCGCCTTCTAGATTTTACGTTCTGCGAAGACAAGGATCAGAACTCATCCAAGCTTCCCATCTTCTTGGGATAAATGTTTACTGATTGGTTATAATGGAGTTAACAGAGAAAATTGGAAACATTTTAAGGAAAAGTTTTAGAATTTATCAGGCAGAGTCAAGGAAATGATTCCATGGAAAAGAAAATGTAAGGTCCAGCAGGGAACAGAGTAGTGACCAGGAGTCCTGGAGCAGACCTTGATTTAAGGCTCAATAAATAATTGCTGAATGAATGAGTCTGGAGAGTAGTCCAAAATGTTTCAAAGAAACAGTGAATTGCTAGGTAGTGTTGTTTCTGATTTTCTAGAGCATTTTTATGTTTCCATAACCTGATTTTCTTTAAGCCCCAGGCATATGAGGGTGTGTCGTATGCATGGTCTCAATGAACAGTACCATCCTTGAGGTGTTAGAGGAATATCTACATAGCGTTATTAACATTTTTTTTCTGAAATTATCACAAGTGTGAAATAATTAGCTGAGAGTCTTGGTTTTATGTAGCACCCAGGCATTCTAAGGAGGGTGTGTTATTTTCCCTTTAAGGAAAGGGTTAGAGTCATTATTTGTTAAGAAGATTTACAAGGTTCCAGCTGACAGGGAAGGGTCACTCTGGGACTTGCAGATTTTGTATATGATGGGCATGTAGAGTATCTTCAGCATCTAGTTATTTTGAGTTATATGCATAGGCCTTCGTGGCTGCAGAAGGTTAATGGCATTTTCATTAAGCTGTTAGATCAGTTCAATTTACTGAAGGATGAATTTTTGTAAATTGTGTCTTTTTAAAGCATCTTTATTTTTGGTGATGATGGGCAGAGGAGGTTAGAATTGTGGCCAGTAGGTCATTGGCACAGAGAACACTTTCACCGATGCTGATATATAACTCAAGTGTAACTTATAGTCTTATGAGTAATTTATAGTCTTAGTAAATTGCTTGAGACCAGAGAGAATCGTTCACTTGGCCCTGGTCACATAGCTAGTATGTGCCAGAGACAGACCTTGACCCACTTTTTCAATCTTACTACTTTGCCACCCTTGAGAGTCTTATTTATCTTATTTTAGGACTTTGAGTGCAATCCCAAATACTTGCTCCTTTCTCACATCACCCTGTGTAGTAAATATAAGAATATTTAAGAATATATAAGAATATATTATCTTTATAAGAAGAAAAAAGTCAATGAATGATAGGCACAGATTACTTCTGGGCTATATAGCTTCTGGGCTATCAAACACAGACAGGGTCAAGCCCAGGTCTCCCCCAGGATTTAGAATTTTAAGAGTCACACCTGGAGCTGTTCATGTGAAGACCAGAACAGTTAGAATATGAGAAATGTGAGAGGAAGACTTAGATCTGCAATATTTAATTAGAATTTGATTGTCATATTCAAATATGACCTGGTTTGCTTTAGGTTCCCACCCACCCCCAATTAAGGGTAATTTAATTCCCTTGGATTTGTCTGGATGCTTGCCCCTGAGTGGACACTTTCTCTAACTTCCTTTGTTGGTTCAAATGCTGTCTGCCTTTCTTTATTTGCCCCACAATTACAAGGAACCAGCCTTTCTTAAACTGATAGCCACGTGACAGAAAGAGGATGCCTTCCGATGCCTTCTCTCGGGAAAATGTTCTTGAAAATAGGAACAACTTGCCACAGTCCCCATCTGGAACAAGAAGCAGAGTGCAACCAGACTTTTTTTTTTTTTTAATTTCTTTTATTTCTTTATTAATTAATTTGTTTTCAGTTTTCAACAATCACTTCCATATGTTTTAAATTTTCTCCCCCTCCCTCCCATAACAGCATACAATCTTATATGGGTTCTACACGTACATTCTTATTAAACACATTTTCACATTAGTCATGTTACATAGAAGAATTAAAACAAATGGGAGAAACCAGGAGAAAAACCTAAACAAAACATAACAAAAGAGAAAATCGTCTGCTTCATTCTACGTTCCGATTCTATAGTTCTTTCTCTGGATGTGGTTGGCATTTTGCATCAAAAATCCTTTGGAAATGTTTTAGATCCTTGCACTGTTGTTGAAGGGCTAAGTCTATCAGAAACAATTCTTGCACACTGTGGCTGTTTCCAACCAGACTTCTAAGGAACCTTTTTGGCTTCTGTGGAATCCTCCCCTTGCTTAGGCTCAGGTCATCTTGAGGAAGCCACATTTTAAGGTTCAGCAGATGCTTCGCTACAGGTCAGAGCTTGTACAGTGATCTGTCTGAGACAGTGAATATTACCAGAGGATTAAGCCCTGCAGGCTTCTCTCTTCTCTCTCCTCCCCATCCCCCTCATCCCTCACTTCCCCTTCTGCCTGCCTGCCCTTGGTCTGACTCTCCAACCACAGAGATAAACTTCTCCAGTAAGAGAGCTTATTAATTCCTTCCAGAGCAGATGGTCATGGTGGGGGACCAGAGCACACAGCAGTGCCCAGGGAACATGAATGGTAAACTGGGATCTGGTGGCACGGAGACATTCTTTGTGAGGAAATGAAGTTCCCTAGGTCGATCATCCACTTCTTGGTAGCAAGGGAGGATTCTAACGAATGAAGGCAGATCCCAGATTTTGTGGGACTTTCTAGTTCAGCTGCCATGATTCTCTCCGAAGAAAAATTAGTCATTTATAGAACCTTTCAATTTCTTAGTTTTCTCTTGAGTATGAGAAAATGAGGTATCAAACAAGGAGTTGGCTGGCACTGGGGCTAGGGAATATGGCATCTCTCCACTGGTGTCACCTCCTTACCTTATAATGGCTTGGTTTCACTTTCTGAAGAAGTGCTAAACAATCTGCCGTGATTGATTATTAAGCCAAATTGAGGGAAGGGAAGGCTTCTATATATTAAAAAAATCCAGCCTTGTATACCAGAAGGAGTCATGGAGCTATAAGAGCATCAGATCCTAAAAGCACAGATTTAGAGCTTAAAGGAACCTGAAAGGTCATCTAGTCTAACCATCTCATTTTACAGTTGAGGAAATGGAGTCCTACATAGGTTAAGTGACTTGTCCAAAGTCATAGAGCCAAGATTTGAACTCAGGCTTTGGGACTCTAAGTTAATGGTTCTTTCTAATCTACCATACATAGTACATTCCATGCTTAGCTGGGTCAAAATGCCAGTTCTACCCCAGTCATCTGCATCAGCCTGCAGTTATGTTAATCTGGCTGCATGACCTCAGGGCAAATGACTTGACCTCTCTGGACTTTATAGGTAAAATGAGGTAGAGGAGCCAATCGATTTTTTAAGGTCCCTTCCAGTTCTAAAATTCTGTGATTTTGTAATTCTGACTGCATTTAATTCTTCATTTTCTGGACTACAGAAATTGTAGTGAAGTGACTTGCTCAGGCTTACACAGCAAATTAGTAACAGAGCTAGAACTAGAAACCAACTCTGTAGACTCTTAAGATCATGCTCTCTTTGCTTTGAGTGTCCACTTAATTCCGTCAAGTTCATTGATATTGTTTTTCTGATTGTCCCCATCATAGTTTGTAACCTTGAATTTAATCTTAGTAAAACATAGCACTTAGTAGAGAACCTCTAAGGGGTCAAAAAGCATTATGTGGTAGATAAAACCAGACGTTGAATTAGGAAGATCTGAATTGAAATCTTGCTTCAGAAACTTGCTAGATATATGATCCTGGGTAAGTTCCATTTCCTCATCTCTAAAATGGGATGTTGGACTTGATTGTCTCTAACTTTTCTTCCAGTTCTAAATCTAGGAGGGCCCCTAAGTTGACATAGAGGATAGAGTGCTGGGCCTGAAGTCAAGAAGACTTGTTTTCCTGAGTTCCATTCTGTTCCCAGATACTTATTGGCTGTGTGATCACTTAACCCCAATTGTCTCAGTTTCTCATCTGTAAAATGAGTGGAGAAGGAAATGGCAAACCACTTCAGTATCTCTGCCAAGAAAATCCCAAATGGAGACATGGCACAAAGAGTCAGACATGACTGAACAGCAGCAACTACATCTAGGATTCTTTGGTTCCATGGAATGATAATGTTGGTTATGATGTTTTGCCGTTTATTATTTTAAAAGAGTTAAATTTGAACATTCTCTAGTATTGAAAATGTATTTTTTTTAAAAAGAAACTTAAGCTTACTTCTGCCGCTTTCCCTTTTGCCCTAAAGCCTTAACTGTTGTCACTGCTCCTGTGAACAGACTAAAAGAGGAAGAAATGTTTCTTCTTCCTTCTGGCAGCCTTACCTTTTGCCACCTTAGTTTTATTGGACTCTCATTGTGTGACAACTCTACACTTGTGGCACCATCCTAAGCTATCTCTGATGACCCCCTCTCCAAAGTCTCTTTCCATCCCTTCCCCCAAATAAACCCATGGAAATATGCTTATGTTTAGAGGCTTAAGAATTTGAATAAATTAGATGCTTTTGCCCAACCCTAGAATAAAGGCTGTAGTTATTTTAACAACAAAAAAAATCCTGCAGTCTTCAGCTATTTCTGGATGTAGACTGGTAATTAGCATGCCATTTGTAATTCACTGCTGTCTCAGGCTCTGTTTGTTTCCTTCTTTTAACGCACTGCGTTTGGGAGACTGGATTTATCTCATTTGGATATGTGATTTTTGTAAAGACCTCTAAAATGTCATCATGAGATTGATCATTTTCTGGAGCCAAAGTTCACCAGACCTGGTATTTGCCTCACAATTGTTAGCTTCCTGTGGGGTGTTCGATGGAGTAGTGTAACAGCTTGCTAGGTTGGAGTTAGATGGTATTTAGTTTGAAAGAAAACTGTTTCATCAGCTACAGTAAGACCGACTGATGCTGCCTGGAGAAAAACATGCCTGAAGAGAAGAGCAGGTACATTTTGTGATGTGCTAAGGAGGCTACTTAGCACTATTTTGTCTGTTTTGCTTTTATTTATAGAGAATTATTTTACATTTTTTAGTTTGTGAATTTGCTTGCATGGATGGAGGCCAAATGCAGATGACTGTCTCTCATGTGATTTATGTTGCCAAAGTGAAATGAAAATGTTTGCGATGTACTTTCTCATAACTGGGTGGATGAGGAGGTTACTAGAGGCTAGTTGGGGTTTCTCCCTTTCAGGCCCTGTACCTTCTCTCCAGTTGCAGCTGGAAAATGCAGTTATTTCTTTCACTTTGCCATTGGTGCACTTGGGGAGCGGAAACCTGTAGTGTACTATAAAATAAGAACTTGACTACGGTCCAAAAGGAAAGCTTTCGGTTCCTGTTTTTGAGAAAGATTTATTGTTAATAGTCTTTAATGACTAGGTATCTAGTCTAGCTTCCACCCAATGCTGAAATCTCATTTACGAATACTATGCCTAACAAATGGTTGTCAATCCTTTGAAGATCTTTCGTGAATAGTAATACAGAACTCAAGGCTAGCTAGGTGACAGCATGGATAGGGCCTGGAGTCAGGAAGATCTGAATTCAAATTTGGCCTCAGACACTTACTAGCTGTGTACCAAGTCACTTAACCCTATTTGCTTCAGTTTCCTCATCTGTAAAATGAGCTGGAGAAGAAAATGGCAGACCACTCCAGTATCTTTATTAGGAAAATCCCAAATGGAGTCATCAAGAGTTGGACAGAACTGAATGACAATAGAGAACTCACTAACCCCATTCCATTATTGGATAATCCTAATTGTTCGGAAGTTCTTTCTGATACAAAACCTTATTTTGAGCAAAAACCTTCCATCCTATAATATCGACCTATGCACTCTTGGGCAAAGCAGAACAAGTGTAATAATCACTTTCTCCATGTGATAGCCCTTCAGATACTTGAAGATAGATCTCCTGTTTGCCCTAAATTTGCCCTTCCCCCCTTCCCCTTCCCCACCATGTGTTGAGCATTACCATTTCCTCCAACCAATCTTCTTGTGGTTTCAGGTAAATTTATTGTTCTTTTCCTGCTACTTTCTAGTACATTTTATTCCAGCTTTTCAGTTTCCATTCTCTAGGTCACTCCAGATTTCCTCAGTAATCTGGAGCCTGCTCATTTTGGTTATCTGGCTGGATTTGTAGCCTTGGGCTAGACTTCGTCTAGGATAGTCTCAGAGCAAAATGAGTATCTGACAGTGTCTTATTGACAAATAATGGCTGTTTTCTCTCCCATTCTCCTTCTCTCTATCTCTCTTCCCCTTGCCTTTTCTCTCCTTCCCTCTTCTTCTCCTTCTCTTTTCTTCTTCTCCTCCACCTTCTTCTTTATCCTCCTCCCAATCTTCTTGCCTTTCCCCTCTCCCTCCCCCACTCTCTTCCTCTCCTTGGTTCTCTCCTTTTTCCTCCTTCTCTCCTTCCTTTTCTCTTTATCTCTTTTCTGTTCATGTTTTTTCTTCTATCACTTACCCTATATAAAGGGGGAGTTGACTCTATGTGTCTTTTCTAGAAGATCAATATGGTGGTAATGTGATGTAGCAGAGAGATGGTGGAACTTGAAGCCAAGAGGCTCTCTGTGACACTGCCTCTAGTACTTGAACTTTCCTTGGCTTTAACTTCTTCATCTTTAAGATAATGATACTTGGAACATCAGCCTTACAAAGTTGTTGTGAAGTTCAAAAAAACTTAAAGATAAATATTTTAATACATCTATTTGCCAGTTAAGTTGGACATCCCAACTTTGAAATATAACGAGGAATATTTACTAAAGGAAAGAAACTTTACCTCAGTGGATCTCATGAATTCATTGTTAAAAGGAAGTGAACAGATAGCTATTATGTTCTCAAATTAAAAAGTATTAAGGTATTCTTTGTGTGAAGATAGAACATAGGACAATAAGGAACTGACTTAAATTATAGTGGAACCAGGGCATTTACATTAGTAAAAAATTACAGACTGAATAATACATTAAAAAGAGAAGGTACTCAACATTTTGGGAGGAATGTTTTAAGGAAGGGCAAACAGCCAGTGTGCTGGAAAGGCTCTAACTTGACTTGCCTAGAGATAAGGGTTGAACTCAAATGTCCTGATCAGGGTGTGCATATTAGAAACCCCAGCTCATTCAGGCCCAGCTACATCATGAGACACCTCAGTCCTGTGTTTCAAGACTTGTGGACAACATCAGAGGCCACTGGAGTCTTTGAGAACCAGCTATGGCCTACTGGAAGCAGCTACGTATTGCAGTGGACAGAACTCAGGAAGTTCGTATCAAGATGGGGATACTTACTAGCTGTATGAATCTGGGCAAATCACTTAACCTCTACCTATCTCAGTTTCCTCATATATAAAATGGGGATAATAATATCTACCTCCCAGCTTTGCAAACCTGAAAGCACTATTACAAATGCTAGCAAGGTATTCCTCCTCCTCTTCCTCCTATTAACCCTCTTTCTCCTCCAACACTATCTCCCAGAGAACCTTTTCTTAGGCTCTGGGCATCCCTGAAGGTCTGGTCTGTTTTGATGCACTTCATTTCTTCCACTTACACAAGATGGCTTTAGGATATTGTTGGAGATCTTTATGTGGGTAAGGGAGTGAGGAGAGGTGTTTGTGTCTTCCAGGGACACCTCCAAAGATGAATAAAAACCACCAAAGGGGCTTAGACTTGGAAGCAACCAAGGCTAAAAGAAAACCTCCTGTGGTTGGTTTCAGGCTCAGAATTTTCCTGGGTCAAAGATTTGGATAAATGTGACATCCAGAACTCAGCTTATGCTTTGCTGCAGGGGTCATATAACCTTTTGGTACTCTATAAATCATTTTTTGTACCACAAAGAAAAATGCTGGGGAGGCTAGGCTTGCCTTGGGGAATAGTTAAAGGAAATTGTCCTTGTGATGTATCTGTAACTACAGGTCCATCCAACTCTGCTGTGCTATGAAACCTGTTGCCACTTAGAGAATTTGCTCCTCCTTTCACCTCATCAGTCATGGATGATTTTCTCTCAGTTTTGTCTTTGTATGGGTTAGGGAAAATGTGTTCCATCTGCTTTAGTTATAAATGATGACATTCAAGATTAATTTCAGTTACAATCCTAGGAAATTTTTTTTCTTTCACTTGTTTTGGCTTCAGGCTTTTTTCTGGAATTCTCCAGAGGGGCCTGGTAGATTTGAGAATTTAGGAATGGCAGATTCAGTGATAGTTGTGAAGCAGTGTTACTATATGGTGGGGGTTGGGAAGGCGCATGAAAAAGGAGGAGAATGAAAGAGGAGCCTTGAGGAGAATAAAGCGATAATATATATTATTATTATACAGGTTATATTTATACAGGACTTTGTGGAAGCAAAGTTCTTTTTATTTGTAACTCTTATGCTCTGATTACACGGCCAAGGGTGCTGGCACACATCTAGGTCATGGCATCTTAGTCTAATAATACTTGTCTCTTGGAAAAGAGGAATTCAGATACTCTGGCTAGCCACTTAGGGGACCTCTCACTTTTCTCACTTCTTGATGCCACCTTGATGGATTGTCAATATTTGGTCCTGCTCCCCTTACAAGCACTCCTGTTCACAAAGTTCAAATCATAGGATAACCTTATTTACAAAGTAAAGGATGAAGAAAAGGCTCACATGCCAAGACCACAGAGAATCCAAAACACCTGTTCCCATTCACCCATGCCTTTAGTCCACTCCAAGAGGCTTTCTTCCCCTCCAGAAACATGCACAATCTCACTCTCTCCCCATTTTCTGACCTCTGCAGCTCCACCTCCCTGTAACTTGAATGCGTCTCTGTTTTCCATACTAGGTGAGGTGTATCACTCTTGGGTGCTTTCTTTGTCTTTAAATATAGACTAGGTATACCTCCAATTTCCAGCTGGCTTCTGTTCTACCACTCACCAGAAGATGATGCATATCACCTTTTCTAGGGGATCTACCTTTTAGCTAATGGCTTGTGGAGAGTTTATTCTGGAACTTCAGCCTGAAAGTGTTAAACAGTCAGTCCTCAACATTCTTGTATGCATTTAACTTTCCTTGTTTCCAGCATTTCAAGATTTTATTAATAACCTCATTTTCACTTTCTTGTTTAACAATCTTGCACATTCACAGCTATGCACAGTACAGGAAAAAATGGGAGCCACAATGCAAGCAAGTTTGGGAGCAGTTGGTATCTTGTTCACCCTACCATTGTAAGGAGCTCTGCATTTGTGGCATATTTTTGTTGTTTTTCTTTAAAACTCAAGTTTTGTGTTGCAATTATGTCCCCGAAGTGTACAGCAAGTCCTTTAGGCTCAAAGCCCAAATGTGCAATCAGTGATGCAGCCTAGTGAGAAAACAAAGGTGTTAGATAATCTTTATGTTACAAGTCTGCAGCCACAGTCAAACTAATCCCCCAGCTGTCTAGAGACTTTGAGGCTGCAGATTCCATCATTGATAGCAGTCTGCAGGTTAAGTGTCAACTTAATTCTGCTATGTTCCTGTACTCAGAGACCCTTAAGGCTCTCAAAGGCAAATGAAGATGTTGCTGACAGCTTATTTCAAGGTAGTTCATCCTTCGTGACCTCCAGTGGCATCCACAAGCTGTGAATGACCGAGATTTGGAGGTGATGTTGAGACCTTACCAATCTCAGCCTCTTTTGATAGTTTCAGCAACCTTTCCCTTGGTTTTCAGAGGGCAGCCAAGGTAGAGAGGTTTACAGCAGCATAGTTGAGTATATGATGCCCTCATACTGCCATTGACACATTGGAAGATAAGATTCAGGTTAAAAAATGTTTTAGTTTTAAGAATTTTATTTGCTGAACACTATTTATGGTACTATAAATTTTATATGTTATGAGAAGTGAAGATTGTCAGAAATCATTTTTTAATTGAGACATTAGCTCAAAGGGTCATAGAATTCTAGAGAATTACTAGCTTGAAAAATGTTTTGCATGTTACCAATTTTATTTTATTTACTACTTTTTATGGATTCTTTCATGGTTACTATAATAGAAAAAGTACATATTTTCAGAATTAATATTTTGTCATAAGGAAGAGTATGCAGAAAAGTGTACTTTCAGCAATCTCTGGCAAAAGATTACCATTTTTAGTGGTTGTAGGAACCAAACTCCCTATTTCTCATAGGTTCATTGTATCAACATTTGCGTTTTTGACTTTCACACTGTTTTCTAAGAATGTTACCCCCGCAAAAGTCAAGGATTGATTGTACCTCCAAAAAAAGCTTCCAGTTGGAGGAGCTGCATAAAGACAGTCACACTAGTAGACTGTTGGAGCTGTGAATTGATCCAGCCAGAAAGTCATTTGGAATTATGCCCCAAAATGACTAAAATACTCTTTAGTCAATAAAATCCTCATTAGGTATACATACATACATATATATATGTATATATACATATATACATGTACCACAAGGAAGTCAAATACTGAAAGTTCTCATAATTAGCAAAATATCTATAGAAACACTTTTAGGGATAGCAAAGAACTAGAAATAATCTAAGTACCCATTCATTGTGGAACGGCTAAATGAACTTTAAATAGGAGGAATATAAATTCAGAGGAACATTGGGATTACTTATATAATATAATACAGAATAAGATATTCAGGTCTCGGAACATAATATACATGACTACAACAATGAAAAGAAAAACAAAGCGGAAAGCTGTATAATTATAATGAATAAGTTTGGCCTCTGAAAAGACTTGGGAAAATGCACTCCTGAGGGAATCAGCAAAAGAAATACATTTTCAGACATGGTTTAAATGAGATTTTGTTTTGCTTGACTGTGTATTTGTTATGAGGGCTTTGCTTCCCTCACCCCACCTCCATGTGGGGGTTAGGTGAGACAGTGGGGGTGGGAGAAGAGGGATTAGAGAGTAACCAAAAAAGAAAGAAGTGTCATTGTATCGTTTTCTTTAAAATGCACAAAAGAGAACAGAAGGAATATGCTAAGCAGATATGTGTTGAATTTATTCTATATTTTAAAAGAATAGCAAGAAAAAGAAATGGAAAGCAATCAGTATAACTCAGACTAAAACCACATTCCTCCAGGCCAGAGTTCCAATGAGCTTTTGAAACCTTCTGGGTTTTGAACATGTGAGTCCCTTGCCCTCTTTCTCCAAACATTCTCTCAAGGTGTTATGGGAATGCTTTCTTTTTTTGAGACATTCAAGTCAGTCTGTTTTCTGCACCAGAGTGGGATGTATCCATCCTAGTTGCTTCCTTTGCCTCTACGCATTGGATAAGTCAGAACCTCCTCACTGAGTCCGTGGGTTTGTAGGAACATACCTTTGTTTTCTTCTTGCTCATCTCCCACCTCCTGTTTTAAAATAACACCCTTCTATTTTATTCCGGGGCAGCTGGATTAGATCTTCTGATTTTGAATTCAGGCCTTTTTTACATCAGACTATCTCTGTTGTTGTTCTGCTTGGTAATACAATCTGATAAGAAGGATAGATCTCATAAATACAGCTTTTTTTTTTTTTTTAACAAATGTGTTAGACCACAGAGAATGGAACACCCAGAACTTTTCTGTACAAACTGGGTGCATCTAATAACGAAACAAGTCAAAGAGATGTTATCAGATCAATTTCAGCATTTTCAGGCAGAGTTGGACAGATATCTTTGTTGCCTTTGAGTTCATTGAAGACAGAATTGAATTGAGGTCAAGTTCAGTCAGGGTTATGGAGATCGGAGAATAAGTATACAGAAGACTTTAGAAATGACAAATGTGAGGAGCAGTGAGTGACTTGTTTGTCACTTAGGGACTTTTTTATTGAGGTTATTTTCAGCATGGGTATAGAGTAGAGCTACTGGTCTAGATAAACAGATTTCAGTAACTTTATTGGTTTTATGTATGAATTTTAGTCTCCAGATGAAGTTAGAGGAAAGAAATCCACTTGGAAGGTCACAGGTTCAGATTCAGTGCTTAAAAGTCATCTAATCCAAACTCATAATTTGCAGATGAGGAAACTGAAGCCCAAAGAGTTTGAATGATCTACCTAAGGTCACACAGGTAGTGTCAGTGACAGCCTTTGAACTCAGGTCTTGCAATTCCAAAATCCAGAATTTTTTCTATTGCATTTTATTTAGTCATTCTCCAACTGGTGACCCTGCTTGGTTTCTAGTTCTCTTTGTCTGTCTCTCTGTACCCCGCTTCCATCTCTTTCTTTCTCCTCCCCCCCAAAAATGCTGCTACAAATATTTTGGCATATATGATGCCTTTTTTCCATATATGGGTCTTATTGGAGGATATGCTAAATCATGAGATTGCTGAGTCAGCACTTTCCATTTACTTTTGATTTCCATTTTATGTGTATGTGATGTAGTATTCTTTTCTATTTAAAAAGAACGAAATGATCTCAAGTCTTTTCCCTTCCTCTTGAAAAATGAAATTATAATTAATCCCCAAAGAAAATTTAAGTGGATATCTATATGGAGAGTGGATCTTGTCAAAATTCCTTGAATTGTTAAGGTATTAGGCAACTCTTTGGTCTTTCACTAGATTCCTTTCCTTTCTATCCCAGCTGTTGGATCCTTTTTGTCCTGGCTACACGTAGGCAATACCTCTTTTTTTCCCCATTACTGGTATTTATTTTTCATGATGAAGGCATTGTTTGTCATGTTGCTTATAGAGTAAGATATGGGAGTAGAATAGAGGCCAGAGGATCATCCAGGGATGGCAAAGTGCCCTAAGAATTCACATTTTCTCATGTAGTTATATTAAATCCCAACCACCATCACCTCATGTATTCCTTGTGTGGATTAGGGTGCCTTGACTAGGGAGAATGGACCTCTGATAAAGCATGTTTTCCATTACATTTCTAAGCCATGCCACCTGACACAAGAACATAGTATTAGGCCTGACAAGTTGACTTACCAGGTGATATTCAAATTAGCTGTTTAAATCTTTGGCAAAAACAATAGCTTTTATTTATGATCTGCAGATCTGTTTATTTGCCCTCCGCCATTTAAATGAAAACCTTAGGTAAGACTTTCTCCATGTGACTTCAGAAATGGGTTCAGGTTGGTATGCAGAGGGGTGGTAATAGTAAGTGATAGGAGGTGAGTTGTAACATGAATAAAAATAGTATGTTTGTGTAGCACTTTTAGGTTTGCAAAGCAGTCTTCTTAAAACAACCTGTGACATAGGTAGTGGAGAGAGTTACCCCATGACTCTCATAATATTTCCCTTAGAAGGATGAAAAACACTGACATTACATTTATAAGCAGTGATCTTAGTCTGTATAGTAGAGAAATGGAAGCACTGTGTGGCATGGTGTATGACAACTTCTTAATAGCCAGATCTGATGGCATTTCCGGAATCCTCATCTGCATCCTTTGACACTGTTGATTGTCTTTCCTTCTCTAGGTTTTGGTGACGTTGCTCTCTTGGTTCTTTCCCTCTCTGTCTGACCACTCCTCTGTGTCCTTGGCTGGCTTCTTATTCAGTCCCTCCCCATACATTGTGGCTGTCCCAAGCACTCTGTTCTGGGCTCTTTTCTCTTTTGCTTCTAGTCCAGCTTTCTTGGTGATCTCATTCGCTCCCTTAGGTTCAGTTATCATCTATATGCAGATGATTCCCACCTTTATATATCCAGCCCTAACTTTTCTCTTCAACTCCAGTGCTGTATCACTAGCTGCCTTTTGGACATCCTGGTTGTATATGCCATTGGCATCTTAACCTCAACGTGCCTTCTCAGTCAGTAATATCCCTCTGTAGGGTCCCCCCCTTGTTCCCATTGCTAAATTACTCCTAGGGGCTCCATTTTCTGGAGGGACCTAGGTCAGCCTTTGTTCCATCTTTCGGCTCTTTTCCTTGCTTCCAGACCTCAAAAACATTCATTTGCCACCTTTTCAACCTGAAACTACCCTTAACGTCTGAGACTTTCTTTGCCTGGAATATCCAATTACCTTGTGGGTTTTTCAACCTAATATTTAGCTCTATAAGGCCCACTCCCTTGCTTTCCATTGGTAAGTTCTTCTTGGAACCTTCACTTTGTAGAGGGACCCAAGCTAGTCTTTTTTCCCCTCCTGGCCCTGTTCCTGGCTTCTGGACTTAAAAACCATGACCATGCACCAGGTATCTTTATCTCTCCCCTCTCCTTTTTAGCTCCCTCTTGTGTATTGTATTCTTCCATTAGAATGTAGTTATCCCATCCACACTGTGACTTGTCCCATGCTGGTTTCAATATATTGTAAGTCAGCATAAGAAATTAAATGGGAATTTTTTGGGAGTTTTCTCAAGTCCTCAGACAGCATGTGAAGGCTAGCAGATGACACTAAGTCTAGGACAAAATACTTAACCCAAATTTTACAATAAGGTACTTCAAATACCCCATTAAAAAAAGAAAAAAAAAATTCCAATTTCTCTGCCACAAAGAGCCAAAAAATTTTATGTGGATTTTCCAGCAATGCGTATAACCCCTGCAATGTGTAAAGTACAACTGTAATCTACTTGAGGGCACCGATACTTCGCTGGTATTGTATTTGTAGCACTTAGCATAGTACCTGGCACAAACAATGCTTGTTTGCTTCTTTCTCCTTTCATGTTCCAAACAATCTTTTACATCAAGCTCTCCTATCTTTCCCATGTATCCAATTCTTATTGAGGGCACTGAGATCTTCCCTTGTCCCCTGAGCTAAGAACCTCAGTATCCTCCTTGACTCTTGCTCACATTCAGGATAGCTAGTCTGTTGTTAACACTTGTCTTTACTTTCACAATGTCTTTTATATATGTCCCCTTCTCTCTACTCACACTATAATAGCCATGGTGCAGGCATTATCACCTCATGCCTGTATTATTGCCATAGCTTTCCAATTGGTCCTCTTGACTCAAGCCTCTTACCATTCTAATCCATCTTCCATTCAGCTGCCACTTAACTTTGTAAGGTCAGGTCTGACCATGTCACCTCTCCTCTGAGACTCAATATACTCTAGTGGATTCCTGTCACAGGATCAAATATAAAATCCTACTTGGTTTTCAAAGCCCTTCACAATCTGGTTTCTTCCTGCCTGCTTAGTTTTCTTATATCTTTCTCCCCTTCACATACTCTAAAAACAGGGCTTCTTAAACTTTTTCCACTAGAGACCCCTTCAGGGCTTCTTAAACTGTGGGTCTCGACACCATAGTAAAATATAGTTACACTGGCTTACTTGCTGTTCCTTGAACACCAGATTCCTTCCTTCTGTCTCTCTCTTAACTTAGGTCTGGAATGCTCTCTCTGCCCACCTTTGTTCTCCTGGTTTCCTGAAAGATGGCTGAAATCTTACCTTCTGCAACAATCTTTGCCAGTCCCCCTATTTCTAATACCTTCCATGTACACTGACTGGATCTTTAATTTATTTCGTCTAGTCTTTTAGGCAAAAATCATTGGAGCCTGTCTAGGAGTAGAGAAGCTAGCTAAACATTTCATTTCTGGGACCTGGGCAAGAAACTGGGTCTTTACCCCTAAGGTGATCAGAATGTAATTTTACACAGTGTGGTGACAAGGGTGGCTTGGTTTGAAGTAGCAATAAACATGTTCTCTTGAACCTGTTTTCTTCCTGTTACAAAAACATTAGAGCAGAGGTTACATTATCTTTTTGTCTCTTGGGTTCTCATGTGATAAACAGGTTGCTTTTTGAAGTTCTTGTAGACTGTTCTTCAAAACATCTCTCAGACCCACCTCCTCCAAAGCCTTCCCTCAGTTCTCGACCATCTTCTGACCACACCTCTTAGGCTCCTTGCCACATACCTTGAGTTTACAAGGTCTTATTTTGTGCTTTCTCTGGATGCTACTTTTAAAATATCCACACATTGTCTCATAAGAGTTTTTTTAATCTCTCTAACTGAATTATATTTTATTTGAGAACAGGAATTTGCCCTTTCTTTACTTTTTCTCAGCATCTAATACAGTAGTTTGCTTAAAATTGATCTTGATGTATAACTGCTCTAATGACTGCTCAGTAAATGCTGACCAAGAGACATGTAAGCATTTGTACCAGGAAGCGGTGTTTCTTTTTGGTTCCATTAGTTTGAAAGGCTACCATTGTAGGATTAGGCAGAAGGGCAAAGGTCTTGTGAATTGGATTGTAAGTATTGTAAGTCTGTCATATATTGTAAAAAATACATCTTTTCATTTAATAAACATTTTTCTCTCCCAATCCACTGAAAAAGAAAGAGAAGAGAGAAATACAGAACCCTTGTATCATATGAGCATAGAAAATAAAATAAATTTCCATTTTTGTAATGTTCAAAAAATGCATTTCTCCTTCTTCATTCTAGTTCATCATCTCCCTGTTACAAGGTAAGCATTTCCCTGGAACCATGGTTAATTATTTGGTTGATCAGAATTCTTACATCTCTCAGAATTATTCATTTTTTACATATTAATATTAGGTGGTTCTCCTGGTTCTCTTAACTTAATTCAGCATCACTTCCTACAAGTCTCTCCAGCTCTCTCTAGAGCCATCTTTCTTCTTTATAGCATGATAATGTTCCATTGCATTAAAATACCACAGTTTATTCAGCCATTTCCCCATTGTTGGACACCTTAGTTTTCATTTCTTTACCATCAAAAAAAGAGCTGCTATAAATATTTTGTACATATAAGATCTTTTCATATTTCTTTGGGGGTGTAAGTATACTTGTGGTATTTCTGGTTCAAAAGGCATACGCTAACTTGTATTTGTGGGGAATAATTCCAGATTGCTTTCCAGAATGGTTAGTCCATTTCTCAGCTCTACCAATAGAGCATAACTGTGCCTTTTTTTCCCCTATAGTATCTGTAGCTTTTGTTATTTTCTTTTTGTCAGCTTTGCCAATCTTATGAGTATGGGGTGGAACCCCTTGCTTTAATTTGCATTTTTCTGGTTAGCAATGATTTGGGGCATTTTTTTTACATGACTCTAGATAAGATGGTTTTCCCCCCTTGAAAACTGCTTGTTCATATATTCATTGCTGTTTGTTTGTCCTTTGTTTTCAAAGAGGAAGATCATGAGGTGATGTCTTGACTCATAGGAGAACTGGGTTGAAGTGAAGCAGGGTTGTACAAAGTTGTCTTCCTTGCTCAACTCTCTTCCAGAGTCATTAAAGTCCAGTGGCAAGACAAAAGTCAGGACTGGCCATGGTCCACAGCTCTTGCTTCAGTCACCTTCAGGACCATTGGAACAAATTGTTCCCATTCACCCATTCTTCCAGTTGAAGTCTTCATATGCTTGGAGTAAAGTCACCAATGGGTTTGTGGCCCATCATTTACTCTCAACCTGGTTTGTCCTGTCTGCCAAGACTTGTTTATTGGGGTGTGACCATCGCACATGCTGCTGCTTCTTGGATCCTCCGATGAGAGTCGAAGGCTACGTGAATGCCACTGGTGAATGAGCAGCCCCAAAAAGGGCTGGACAAGCCCTCGCACTAGAGTTGCTAGTACTCCTTGAACATTCCATACATTCCTTTCATATATTTAGATTGTTTGTCAATTGGAGAATAGCTCGTATTATATAACAGTTCCTTATATATTTTGGAAATGAGATCTTTATTAGTGAAACTTGCTACAGAGATTTTTTCCCCCAGTTAATTATTTCCTTTTTAATCTTTTAATGTATTAGATTTGTTTGTAGAAAATTCTTTTAATTTCACATAATCTGATTGTCCATTTTATCTTTTGTGACCCTTGATTTACCTTGTTTGGGCATGAAGTTTTCCCCTCTCCATAGATATGAAGGGTAATTAATTCCTCCTTGTTTCTCTAATTTGTTTTGTTTTAACCTTTTATATCTGTCATATATTTGGACATATCCATATATTAGGTCATATCCATTTGGAACTTATTTTAGTATAAGGTGTGAGATGTTGGTCTAAACCTAATTTCTACCATGATTCTCTCCAGTGTTTTCTGAGCACTTTTCATCAGTCATTCTTTCCCTTTCATACTTATCATATTGAAGGAATTTCAGTACCAAGTCTATATGCTTTCAATGGGTTTAAAGTTGTTAGGGAAAAAAAAGCAGGGTATAGTAAGCTGCATTTCCACATATTTAAAGCTTCCAAGGATTGAAATATTCTAAATAGGTCTCTTAGTATAGTTTATGGCAATTTGGGGGCATATTGTTTAACATCTTAGTATGTTCCAGGCTTCAGGGACAGACCATGAAAGAATCATAGTGACCTGTCTTATTGAGGTGCTTTATGGAATAGTACTAGCAAAGAATTTGGAGGTATTTGGTGGGAAAGTACTATCAATTATTAACATTATTAAAACATATCAGACAACTCCAGTTTATCTTTTTATCCAATTTAGCAATGTTTTAGTGATACTCTCTTTGTTATAAAATAACAGTAGAAGCAACAGTTAGCAAGGTTAAGTCCTCAGTAGTTCTGGAATGGTCCAGGGTGAGATGGAAACCAGTAAGGATAGTATTTATACACACATACATATATATACACATATGTATATGTGTATATATGTGTGTATGTATGTATGTTTGTATAGCTCCAGAGTACTATTGGCCTGGGGACTTAAGCGAGTGAGTTATGAAGGATCAGGAAATGGGAAGTGATGAAGCAAACCTGGAAGGTAACTTGTTTCTAGAGGCAGTAAATAAGGTTACTAGGGAGAACTGAATCTTTCACTATCCAGATTATAGTCTGTCTTTTCCAGAAGCCTTTCCCAACTAGACAGAAGGAAGTTTTGGACTCACACCCATTTTCAGTCCCTTCTTTTCTCCTCCACATGTCATGCATAAATGCAGATCAGGCATGCAAATGCATTTTTAAAAATCCCCATGCCTGCCATAAAACCCACTTCACCCACCCACCATTTCCCCTCATGGCTCCTTCTCTTTACCTTCTCATATTTCCCAGAAAACTTGGTTGTTTTTAACAACTGCCTCTGCTAGCAGGTGGCATTTAAACATTAAAGACCTTCTTATCTGCTATGTATTTAGGATTGATGTAGGAGCTATTAATCTAATGACCTGGCAGATAAGAGGGGCTTTAAAGTTTAAATGCCTCCCAGAGGGGCTCAAAGCATCAATCCAGCTGATCCTTGCACCATCTGGGGCTTAAAATAGCCCCAACTGCTGTGCCTTCTTAGGTAGGTTTCCTTTCTTGATTTTAAACTTCACAGAGTAGCACTACCCAGCCTGATCCCCCATTACCTCATCCCTTAGTACCCCACCACTCCTACCCCCCAGGGCCACTCAATGAATCAACCTCTAAAGTAGTTGTAGGTATTTAGGATGGTTTGGTTGATAGTTTGATTTCACAGTGACTGACTGTAGTATGAAGTATTTTAGACATGTTTATTTCTGAGCTCTAGTTAAAATTAAGATTTAGTTGCAAAAGGTAAGATTAATGTCACAAAGTGTAGACTTTTGGAACTAGTCTAGCCTCTTCATTTTACAAATGAAATAACTGAAAACTCATGTAACTTGTGTAAGTATACACAGGTAATTAATTTTAAATACTGTCAAAGGGGATTTCAGATCAGTGAAACAAGCATTTGTGACACAGTGGATAGAGTGGGCCCTGGAGTCAGGAGGACCTGAGTTCAAGTGTGGCCTCAGACATTTACTAGCTGTGACCTTGAGCAGGTCACTTCTGTTTGTCTCAGTTTTCTCATCTGTAAAATGAGCAGAAGAAGGAAATCACAAACCGCTCTAGTATCTTTGCCAAGAAAGCCCCAATTGGGATCTGTGAGACATGACTGAAAAAACTCAGCAACAACATTAAACACCTACTAGGATCACAGCCCTATAGTAGGTAGAGATAAAAGACAAAATAAAAAATATTCCAGTGCCCTCAGGGAGATTACATTCTATTCTGTATATCCAGGAAGGAGCTAGATAGTGTGTGGTATTTGCAACTTTTGTAAGGTAAATAAATAAAAACATATAAACTATGACAAAACATAACATATAAAAATATAAATAGAAAAATAGAAAACATAAAATTATAAACTACTGGCACGTAAGATGATCAGGAAAGGCTTCCCAGTAAGACCTGAACTTTGAAGGAAGTTAAGGATTCTGAGAAGTGGTGATAGGAGGGAGGGTAATCCAAGCATGCAAGACAAATTTTTGACATAAATATAGAAGATGCAATACTGATTTTAGGGGAGAGCAAGTTGGTCAGTTTGGCCAGAATGTAGCATGCTGGGAAGGGCCATTTCTTTCCAGGTAATGGAAGTAGGTAGAAAGCAAGGAAGTAAAGTATAGAAACTGTTAGAGAGAAAGTAAAGTGACCAGTGGGAGGGTGTTCTGGATATTAACATGGAAATACTCTTTGTCCAGCCCTTCTTACCATCTGGGACCATTTCTTTGCAGCCTTGGGTGCTCTGTTTGCAATTCAGAACCCTTCATAACTTAGACCCATCCTACATTTCCAGTTGTCTCAGACCTTACTTCCCAACATGCACTCTTTGATTAAGTGACACTGGTCTTCCGACTTTTCCCCAAACAAGACACTTCATCTCTCCACTTTTCTCTGGCTATCTCCCAAACCTGGAATGCTCTTTCTCCTTTGCTCCAACCACTGACCTTTCTCTTTTCCTTTAAGCCTTAACTAAATCCCACCTACTGGAAGCCTGTGTCTACCCCTTAATTCAGTGCTTTCCCTTTGCTAATTGTTTCCCACTTATCCTGTATATATAGTTTGCTCTGTGTGTGTTTGTATTTGCATGATGTCTCCCTATTAAGTTATAAGATTCCCTCTTTTAGTATACATAGTAGTTGCTTAATAAATATTTACTCAGGTGAATTTTAAATGAATACACATCGAGCATGGTGATATTAGCATCCTTAACTATACTGTGTAGATACTTAGTAGCTGTGGGACTTTAAGCATGTCCCTCTCAAACAGTTTCCTCATCTGCAAAATAACAGTAATAATAATTCCTCCCTCCCTCGGTTTTTGTGAGGCTCAGATGAGGCACACATGTAAAGTTCTTTTTCTATTCCAATTGTTATTGTTATTTTTGAAGTTTTAGGCCTCTTGAGGGCAAACCTTGGGTTCTACATTTTTGGATATTTTCCCTTTCAGCTTCCCCTCTTCTTTGCGCTGCGTTTGACACATAGTGGATGATAAAGAAATATGTTTTGATTACTTTATTCTTTAGTTGCTTGTTTTTAGAGCTGTTCAGAGGTTCTTTTTCAATTTATACATAAAACATCCTCCAAAGGTCCCTGTCATACAAAAGGCAACAAGGATATTAACCAACTGATTTTAGGTACTCATAACAGCAACTAGCATTTATCCAACACATTTGTGATATTTATGTAAAAGTTTGCAAAGTCCTTTACAAATGTTCTCTCATTTGATCCTTAAAAACATCTCTATGAGGTACAGCTATTATTTTCTGCATTTTACAGATGAGGAAACAAATGGAAAGAGAAGTGGTCACACAGAGAGTAAATGTCTGAGGGAAAATTCAAATTCATGTCTTCCTGAGTCCAGATCCAGCACTACTCCTCTTAAAATTGTGAGAGAAGGATGTTTTCATTGACTTCTTTTCCAGCAGAAACAATGATACTCATAGTAGAGGTCCTTAAGGATACTCTGGGATGAAGATGTCTTTGGGTACTCCTAGAAAGCTCACATCAGCTTTGTCTGTATTCTTTGTACTCATTTCAGTTCTTGGCCTGAAGGGACTATTGTCTGGATCATTGAAAATAGCTCGGATCCCATAGTTCTGAATTGGTTTAACTAAGGACCTTGTAGAGTTTCACTTCAATTTGTTCCCCTAAGATACTTTTAGAATTCATTTAAAACTCTGGAAAATTCTCTGCACTGTCTTGTCCTAAGATCCTCGAATCCTAAGAATTTCAGAGTTCTGAAGAGGCCTTAGGCATGATGTCCAACTTTTCAATTTATAGGCATCTATAGCATCATAGATTTAGCTTTGTGGTAATGTAGTCCAATCTCCTCATTTGACATTTGAGGGAAGTGAGACCCCAGGAGTTAAAGGATGCACAAGAGTATAAACATATACTAAGTAGTAGAGGTGAGATTTGAACTTGGGTTTTCTAATTCCAAATCTAGCCCTCTTTTTTTTCTTTTTCATAGATTTTTTTTGGGGAGGCACTTGTGGTTAAAAGTGAATTTCCCAGGGTCAGTCACACACCTAGTAAATATCTGAGTTTGGATTTGAACTCAGGTCCTCCTGACTTCTGGGGCAGTGCTCTATCCACTGTGTTGCCCTGCTGCATAGCTGTCCCCAGTCCTCTACTGAGAATAAAATTTAGGCTGATGAGATGATTTCCCAAGGTCACACAGCTAGTCCATAGCAGGGCTGGGACTAGAGAAGATTCTTTGTGATAGAGGCTCTAGCCAGGGCAGTGCCAAGAAACCCTAAATTGTATTGGTCATTCCAGTAGCCTAAAAGCACCATGGTGAGTCTACCTGTGGGATATAGCTAGGGCTTTCAGCAGTCTCAGAGAAAATACTGAGTGGCACAGAATCACCTTTTAGGAGGGTGAGGGAATGAGTGAATGAAAGCTGCTCCCCAAAATGTCAACCCCAGACTGCTTCACATGCCACCCACCAGGAAATAAAAGCCTCCTGCTGCTCATCTGCTGTCCCATGGCTACTGAAAAGTGCTGCACTGGCCACTACTCTGTTGGTCCCACTAAGCAATATCTCTGACTACCTAGAACAGAACTCCCTTCCTTGGCCATCATCCCCCTGTGTGTGTTGTATTCCCCTATTAGGATCCTTGAGGTCAGGGATGGTTCTCATTTTTGGTCTTGAATCTGTGGTATTTAGGAAAGTTCCAAGCAAATGTGAAAGGTACTTCATGAATGTTATTGATTGATTTAAAGGACAGCTGCTTCTAGATGTCTATATGGAATTTAGAATCCAGGGTAAACTTGAATTCTGAAGCTTTAGAGAGGAAAGTCAATCCATTGAATTACAACTAAAGGTTGTTACTATAGCTTTCTATAGCTCTAACCTACTTCCTGTGGCAGATATTAATGGGCTGGTCACAGCAGTCTAGTCATAGCTTGCTGCCTGTCTTTGAGAAAGACTCCAGGCAAGTAATCTAACCTTGGAAAAAGGAGTGAGGAGTGTGTGTGTGTGTGTGTGTGTGTGTGTGTGTTGGAAAATGTCATATCCTACATGTGAGATATACCTGAGAAGTACTGGGAAAAGACTAGAAAATATTTGGTGCGTATATGCTGTAGTGTAAAATTCCTCCATATGTTGAGAGAATGGTTTCATAAGTGATCATTTCAAAAGTATTCGAACTGCAAAAGATATTTGTTTAATTATAATATTAGTACTTATATAGCATGTTAAGGTTTATAAATCAATTTATATATTATCTCACTTAATACTTACAGCAGGCCTGGGAGGTAGATGTTATTTTCACCCTCATTCTGCAAATGAGGAAATTGAAGCTGATTTGCCCAGGGTAATACAGAAAGTTAAATGTCTGAGGTGAGATTTGAACTCAGGTCTCCTTTACCACCTAGATGTCTAATTTAAAATATTTTTATTGTTGCTTTTGTTGTCTTTACAGCATACTCACTTTCTGATAAGTTAGTGGGCAAGACCCCCACACAAATGTTAATCCTTCCCTAAAAAGGGAAAAACATTTAAATAAAGTGAGTCACCTTAGTCAAGGGCCAGTGATTGTGATGATGCAGTGTGTTGTATCCCATTCATAACACCCATTTCTTTACTGAGAGGTAGGAAGTTTATTGCCTTATCAGTTCTCTAGAAATCAGATTGTTGATTACAATTCATCAGAGTTAACTGCTTTTTAGTGTTGTTATCAGGGATATTGTTGCAGCAGCTGTGTATGTTTTCTTGGTTTTACTTCCTTCACTTTGCATCACTTTATTCAAGAATTTTCATAATTCGCTGAAATCCTCATATTTGTCCTTTCTTATGGCACCATAATTTTCTATTATATTAATATCTCACAATTTGTTCAGCCATTTCCCAATTGCTGGTTAACTATCAAGTTTCCAGTTTTTTTTTTCCACCACAGAGTGCTGCTGTGAATATTTTGTTTTATATGGGATCTTTTTTTTTTTTCCCAATCACAAACCTCAGTGGGTGAGTAATAGGATTGCTGGAGTCAGAAGGTATAAACAATTTGCTGATTTGAAAATGCTTGCATTTATTAGAGTTTTTTCTCTCTAAATTTCTCTCTTTCTGTCTTTTGTATCATTGCAGCCAGTTTCCTGAGTGTAAGTTAAAGAAACAGACTTGTTTTGATTTTTATGTATGTTTTTATTAGTGATCTGCAGTATTTTTTCATATGGGGATTGAACATTTCAATTATTTCTGAAAATTATTTATTTATATCTTTTGACTACTTATTAGGGAAATGATGCTTAATGTGTCAATTCCCTGTGTTTCTTAGAGAGTAGATTTTTATAAAGTATCATTTAAAAGTAATTTCCCACTTGTTAAATTTCTCTTCTTATTCAACCAATACTGATTTTGTTAGGTTAAATTTAAGAAAACATCTGGTCTAAAAAAATACCTTGATAGAATATAAGTCCTAGAAGTCAAGGACTGTTTCATTTTTGTCTTTGTATCTGCAATGCCGGGCATACACATTAGTCACTTAATACATGCTTGTAGATCGATTGATCCTTAAAAAGAAAACATTTCATTCTCTATGCCACTAGATATGAGAAAGTGCTATAAATATAATTCACAGTAGCGGGTTATACCAAAACTTTAAATTGGCTGTGGACTCCATCATTGTGTGTAGCACAGTTTTCTTCATTTTTAAACAGGAAGATGTGTGCCTAGACAATAGTTGTGAGGAAAAGATTTGGAGGTTTCTACTAAATTGTAATTCAACAGTGTGACATGAGAGCCAAAAATTGGAGGAGGTACAGATCTTATCTTAGGCAATGATATCTGTAATCATAAAGAAAAAAAGTTTAGTCTAACAAAACAGAGAATAGAAACCAAATGAATGAAAAATGCCCATTGTCCAGATTGTTATATTCTTGAATGGACAATCCAAAGAATTGATCTCCCATTACATATATTTTGGACGGAAATGAACTGGAGCCCAGAATTGAGTAGGAGTAGAAAACCAGGCTAAATTGCTTTTAGGAAACTGTGGTTGAATGATTCCAAGATTTTTGCTGAAACTAAGGCTCATCTATTTCAACTTCATCATTCTTCCACTGATACTGTGTATGCCAGTGAGTCATGGAATACTAGTTTCTAAAGAGCAAGTTGAAGATTATTCGAAAGGGAAATGGAGAGGCCTTTAGTGGGAATGAGTTTGCTACAACATACATAATAACAACCAAAAATTGCATGAAAGTAGCATAAAGAATCTCATGACCTCTCTGGGCTACAGTTTGCTCATTCATAAATTGAGTTTTAATATATGTTCCAACAATCAGAAATTTGACTCTGAAAGGAAGTGAGGCTCCTTTGCTGTTGATGTTCATCCTCTTTTCTTGGAGGGGACTGATGACATCGTGAGAGTGCTGTCTTGACTTGCATGTAAATTGGACTCGAGTGAGGAAACGATGTGCAAAGTCGTTATCCTCTAGTCATAGGAAGTCCAGTGGCGTGACAAAGGCCAAGAAGACTGGAGATGGTCCAGGATGCAGTGAGTGACCTGGGTCTTTCCCAGGTCTCAGTTTGTCTAAGGCCATGCCCATTCAATGAGTAAAGGTGAGGTAAGAGTCGAGACAAAAGAGATGGCTCAGTTTTCTATCACAAAAGATGTCAATCTGGAAGGCGAAGACTCTGAGTTTCTGGCCAAAATTGAAAATAAGTGCTTTACACTCATTCTAAGTCATCAAAACCAGAACAATGAGCCTGGATTGGGGGCAGTTCTTTGCCGTTTAATGAAAGCCAGAATGATTCGGGTTAAAGGCTGTGATGAGGTTAGAGTGAAGGATGAACACTCTCTATGATCCACTCATCTCCCTCAAATATCAAGAGATCTGAGGGAAGGTCCCAGCATGAGGTAAAAACTGCTCCTCTCTCCCCACCCGTCAGGAATTTATAGGAAGATAAGGGAAAAGTCATGCAAAATAAGATGGCTGCTCTTTATCCTGCGGGAAAGAGTGTCTGTATTAAGACCACAGATCATACAAATACTGAAGAATTGTAATTTCCAGAAAACCAATCTGGAATATTGTGTTCAGTTCTAGGTGATATATTTGAACAATGTTGACTAGTTAGAACCCATTCAAAAGGGGGTGACCAGGATGGTGAAGGACTTTGAGGCAATTCCATGGAAAGATCAGTTGAAAGAACTAAAGATGTTTGGCCTTGAGAAGAGAGGACCTACAGGTGAAGGGTTGAGCTGTCTTTAAACATTTATACAGCTGTCATTTGGCAGAAGTATTAAACTTGTTCCATTTGGCCCTATAGGGCAGAACTGAGAACAGTAGATGGAAGTTGTAAATAGGCGGTTTGGGTCTTGATATAGGACAAAAGATTTCCTAATCATTAGGGCTTTCAAAAATTCAAATGTGATCTTTTGTAAAACAGATCAACACATTGTCCATGTATGAAACTGATGTCTCATTTTGTAACTCCAGTCTACCACTTCCCTGCGAAGAGATGGCTGTTATGTGTTATAATCAATACTGTGACATTAGTGGTGATAGAATTGAAAAAAAAAAGAACAAAAATAAAACAAAGTGCAGAAAGAGACAAATAGAGCAACTTTAATAATAGAAATACCTAGCATTTATACAGCACTTTACAGGTTTGCAAAGTACTTTGTAAATATCTCATTTTGTCCTCCCAACAACCTTGGGAAATAGGTGCTGTTGTTATCTCCATTAGACTGATGAGCAAACTGAGGCAGACAGAGATTAAGGGATCTTCCTAGTGTCACATAGCTAATATGTATCTGAGGCTGGATTTGAACTCATCTTTCTAGATCTAAATCCAGCACTCTATTCACTGCCATCTAGTTGCCCTTTTAAACACCTTGTTAAATTATACACACATAAACACACACATATACATATATATATACACATACATACATACATATATTTAAAACTGTATAGTAGTTTCTTATGCAATCTTACTTTTCTTGTTCTTTGTGTATTAAAATGTTTGTTGATGATTGTTAAATTAATAATGAAAATGGAAAGATTATTAAAATAACAAAAGTCTATAATTGCAAGCTAGATAAGTACTTGTTGAGATGTTCTAGAGGGGATTCTTGTTTAGGTCTGGGGTGGAGTGGATTGCTCACTGAGATAACTTTTAGCGCCTAGTATGGTGCTTGGTACATGGTAAGCCCTTAATAACTGCTTGGTGATTTGATTGATCTGTCTAAGGTTAATATTACATCTACTTTGAGTTCCAACCTACATGGCACTGGGTTGAGATGAAGTGGAGCTGTATAGGGAAGGGACTGGGTTTAAAAATACACTGCTATGAAACTGGCTAAGTGAAGTCACCTTGGAGTTAACCATTGGCTCCAGAAGCTACATGGCACTCAGCACAACTTCTCTGGTCTTTTCTTCTACCCTTTCATTCTTCTCTCACCCTAGCCCCTTTTTCTGGATGAATTTTTGCGCTTGAGAATTTCAAATAGCATTTTATTTATGAATCATCCAGCCTACCAGTAAATCTTACTATTTGCAAATCGATGACTTTATTGATACAAGAACTTAGACCTAACCTTGAATGTAGCCCACATATACAGCCTACTATTCCATCGTGTAAAGTATCTAGGCTTTTAAAGAGGAAAGCCTGTGAATTAATAAGAAGAATCAATATTTGCTACAATTCTTAGTTAACTCAGAGTATTATACGGGAAAAAATAGCAAGGGGTCAAGCTGCCTGATTTGTAAATTGATCCATTGATTAATTTTTTTTTTATTTAACTTTTTACATTCATTTTCACAAAATTTTGGGTTCCAAATTTTCTCCCCTTTTATCCCCTCCCCCCACCCCAATACACCGAGCAATCTAATTTTCCCTATCTCCAATCTGCCCTCTCTTCTGTCATCTTTTCCTTCTCTTCTCCCCATCTTCTCTTTTGTCCTGTAGGGCCAGATGACTTTCTATTCCTCATTAACTGTATGTCTTTTTTCCTAGTAGCAACAACAATACTAAACAGTTGTTCCTAAAACTTGAGTTCCAAATTCTCCCCATCCCTCCCTCCCCACCCATTCCCTTTCATTGATTAAATTTAAAATACACTCCCAGGCTTGTTATTTTTCAAAAAATTCCCTGGAGTCAGGAAAACCTGAGTTGAAATCCAGCCTCAGATACTTTGTAGTTAAACGACTTTGGACAAGCCACTTAACCTGTTTCCTCATCCGTAAAGTGGGGATAAAAAATAGCACCTATCACCTAGTTTTGTTGTAAGGATGCAATGAGATAAAATTGATAAAGTGTTTTGAAAACTTTAAAGTGATATATGAATGCCAGCTATTACTGTTGTTTTTAATAAGTGTTTCATAGTAGCTCATTGGCTATTCTCAACTTCATTATTCCCATTTAGCACTGTGCCTGGCACATAAAAGGTCCGTCATGAATGTTGATTGATTTTACAAATAAAGAAACTGAGACTTAAAGAGAGTTTGAGTGGAAATATTTGAGTTAATACCCTGAAATATCTGGTAACTAAACATGAGTGAAATCATCTTATAGCTAATATTCTTTAAGTTGCTGTAAATAGTATTTTAAAAAATTATGTTCCCATAAGAGCTTATAAAGAGATGTACTTACTTTGAAAGAAGGCAGCTTGTAACTAGAAAAAAAATGTCTATGTCCATGTTTATTGGGTAGAGTTCAATAGTCTTGCTTGCTGTGTTGTATGTAGCAGGGGTTGCTAAAGAATGATTGTCTACAGAAGACTATTGTACTTCACCCACCTAGCTGTGAGAATGCTGTGAGAATGAGTGTGGAAATTGAAGAGAATTCTGGTAGTCCAGCTTCACTATTCCTGGGTGGGAATAGGATTATTTCTTACTGTCTTTAGCAGCTAAATAAGAGGAGGAAACGGAAAAATAAGTGAGGGCTATGGCAAAATAAACCAAGGGCATCCAGAAGACACAAGTGGGGTAAATAGGTTACTTATGATTGATGTAAAGAAATCCTACAATAACAAGAAAGCTGATAAGCTTTTTTAGGGCTTTTGATGCTAAGCTAGTCTGAAGTGCTAGAGTCCTGAGAGGCGTCTGAGCCTGAGAGGGAAATTCAAGGTGGATTTAAAGATGCATTCTTTTCATATCGAAAGAGTAAATAGTTAAGAATTAGTGAGAAAAGTATTAACATGTATAATGTATAAGTGTATCCTTTTCAACAGTGTTTCTGATGGAATTCTATTTTTATTTTTTTAAATGACAATTGAGTGAAAAAGAATGCTCATTTTATATATCAAACATGCCTATGTCCAAAGCCCCAGTAGATTTTTAGCAAATGGTGTGTTGACAATTTAACATGCTTGTAGGTCAAATATGAAAAGTATTTTAAAAACAAAGAAAAAGCAGCTTTTTTTCTTAACACTGAACTTGCCAACTTCCACCTGTGTAGGAAGGGACAACAGAAACATCACACAGGTAACAACAGAAATCATTGTCCTGTGGTTAGTTTATTCAGTTTCATAGAGTTGCAGTTTCATAGAATGTTGAAGCTGGAAGAGACCTCAGATATTAACAAGAATTCCCTTTAAAATATCTTGTGCAAAAAAATTATCACAATTGTACAGTACAAGAAACTATCATGAACATCACCTGCAGACCCCTGAATCTTGAACTTAGCAATTAAAAACCAGTGCTCACAATATGAAGGCCAACTCTTTATAATTCTCTTTATAACTTTTCTGCTTTTTGTTCCTTAGTTTTTATGTGGCTAAATTTAATATTGCATCTATGATTCTTACATATGTATGGTTTTTACTATGCATCCACTTTGGGGGTTTTTTTTTGGTAAATAGTGTTTTATTTTTTCCAATTACATGTAAAGATAGTCATCAACATTCATTTTTTGTAAGATTTTGAGTTCCAAATTTTTTCTCCCTCCCTCTCATCCCCCCCTCCCCAAGATGGCAAGCAATCTGATATAGGTTATACAAATGTAATCATGTAAGCATATTTCCACATTAGTCATATTGTGAAAGAAGAAACAGAAAAAAGGAAAAAGCCACAAAAAAACCAAAAAACAGTGAAAATAGTATGCTTTGATCTGCATTCAGACTCCATAGTTATTTCTCTGGATGTGAATAGCATTTAATATCATGAGTCTTTTGGAACTGTCTTGGATCATAGTTGATCTTCACACATTGTTGCTGTTACTGTGGACAATGTTCTCCTAGTTCTATGCAACCACTTTTGATGTGTACACATAGACTGCAGAAGAGATTGAACTGATTTATAGAAGAGAAAAATTTCAGATCTGAAGCAGTCAGTAGCAGCTTGTGCATCTGTTGCTATCTTGAGAGAATGATTTGATGGTAGGGTAATATGTTATTCTTAAATCTGGTTATTAACGTCTATAGTTTACATATTATGGTCTATAGAACAAGAATGACTAGCATCATTGCTCACACCTGGAGCTGAACTTCCCTGAGTACCAGCTTACCTAGGTCATTGTCTCTAGCAGTACCATATCACACCATCCTTCATCTCCCATCTAGTTCTCCACTTTGGTCATCTTGCTGCCTTCCCTGTTTTGGCCATATTCCTATTCCCTTTCCCCCCCCAAAAGAGTACCCTGGACCTCTGTATATCTTGACCAAAGTCCAGGAAGTAATTAACAGCAAAACTTTAGAACTCTAACCCTGAGACTGAGTTCTCTTGATTGAGAATGCAAACTCACCCAACCCACAGTACTTAGCTCTCGCCAGATCAAAATGTCCTTTATGTCTGACCTAGACATCTACCCTGGCTATTTCAGATTTACTTTACTGTTGGCTAGAGCAGGATGTTGGCAGTTGATAATTCTATAATTCTCCGTGAGATAGATTACAGAATTGTAAAGTTCAGAGCTCGAAGGGACCTTACAGATCACCTAGTCCAGCACCCTAGTTTTACAAATGAGGAAATCAAGACCCCCAAGGATAAAGTGACTTGCCCAAGGTCACACAGATTGTAAGAAGCAGAAATAGGATTTGAACAGAGTGTCTGATTCCACATCCAGTTATTATACTGTGCCTCAGTTGTACTCTACCATACTGCCTCATATTGTGCTTCCATTTTTTTTCCTCAAATAGATTACAATCTAAGCATAGGTAGGTACATATTCTGAAGATAAATAGAAATTATTCTTGCATTAATTCATTCAAGAAATATTTACTAAGTATTTACTAATAGGTATACAAAGGTAAAACATGACATATCTGAGGTCTTCTTTCAGGGCCCTCTATCCAACTGGGTTCAAAGTTGTAAGATTTATATGTAGATAAGTATATTACAAAGTGGGGTTTAATGAAGGTAAAGGGAAGATTCAGAAAAGCACTTTAGGAGAATTTGGGGGAAGGAGAAGACACTTTAATTTAGGGGTTGGGAGGTTTAGGGAAGCATCCCCTAAAGAAGTGGCTAATGTGCTGAGCCTTTTGAAGAAAGAGAATGATATTAATAGATATGAGGAGGGAATGCAGTCTCAGTATGGGAGATGACCTGTTTGAATGCATGGTGTTGGGATAAAGGTAGCTGTTTATTTTGGCTGGAATGTAGAGTATGAAAGAAAGCTGAAATGGTCATTGAGGGGCATATTATGGGAGATAGTTGAAGACTAGGCTAAGGAGTTGGTTCTTGTTTTTAGAAGGAATGGGGAGCAACTGAGTTTTTGATCTGGAGTGTTACGGTCAGTCCTGTGTTTTAGAAAGACTTATTTGGGCAGCTATGGAAAGGATGGGTTGTGGAGGAGAACGCCATGAGAGGAGGAGAGACTGGAGACAGAAAGATCATTTAGTAGGTTACTGTAATAGTACAGGTGATAAGGGGAAGAGGACCTGAAAAATGGTAGAGCAGAGTAGAAAGAAGGGGATGGAGGCAAGAGATGTTGTGGAGGTCAAATGAATAAAATTAGGCAACTATTCGATTATGGAGACTAAGAAGAAGGGAAGAATCAAAGATGACTTAAGATGATGAATCTGAGTGGCTAGAAGAGTTGTGCTCTCCAAGGAAATATTTATTTTCTGTCATTTTGTATTGTCCATATTTCTTCAATTATTAGATAGGAATATAAATGTACAGGCATAAAGAGAATTGAGTAATTCAGTGAGCCAAAATGAGTCTTTGATGGAAAGTCCAATTTAACGTATTTAATTTTCTACCTATTTGTTTCATCATTTTCCTTAATAAAATTTGTCATTCTTTGTGTACTTAGCCCATATATATGCTTATGAAGTCAGCAAGCAAGCCCTAATTGACTTGAGAGTATCTCATATTTGTAGTTCTTAAGGAGATAGCTTCTTATCCTAGAGGCAGCAGAGAGCTATAGAGGTTCTTGACTTCCGCCAATCATTGAGTGATTGTTTAATTTTCAGTTCTTGCAGGTCTAAGAATTTAGATGGGGGAAAGATTTTACACAACCTAAGTTCCCCACATCAACGATTTGACATATCTTTTACCTTCATTCTGAGAATTGTTGCTTTGTGGCTTCATTTTGTTGAGAAGCAGTAATTCTTTTTTCTAGGCTTACTAACTACTTTGTATGGATTATTCTAGTCAGATTTTTATCCAGTTACTTAATGGCTATTTAATTATTCCCTCTTCCGTTGCCTAATGCTCTCTCCCAACTGTTAAGCAGTTCTTTATGAGTATGACATTAGCCTCTCTTAGTGCCTCCCTCTGTACCCTCTGCTTACTAATCTTACCCACAAAATTTTACAGTTGACAGAATTAGGTTGTTAAAATGTTAATATATTTCAGCATAATAAGAATAAGTATAAGGAAATGTAAAAACTTAAACTAAATTTGTGAGGAAAGCAGGAAGTCTGAACTCGCTGCACTCATAGAAGTTCATAAAAAAATTTTTTTTCCCCTCTACAGTTGTCATTTCCTTTAAAGGCCCTTCATGAATCATAGAAAAGATTAATTGGCATCAGAGAAAATTTCATCCTCCAACAACTCTAAAGTGAAATCAGTCACTGAATTACTTTTCCATATTTATACACCAAACTTTAGCAATTCTCTATGAAAATCACTGTCTTGATTTTTATCCTCCATTATGCATGTGAGAAGATTCCTTTCTGTTCTACTTTAATCCTACTTCGTAGTTGTTTCATATTTTTCACTCCATGATCTCTCCACCCCATCTTTTGCTTTCCGTCTATTTCACATCATTAGCATATGAACAATGTGAATTTAGTGCTTTGATTTCAGAGTTCTTCCTGGTAGAATTCAGTAAGATGGGTAGGACCAAGATGCTTCAGGATGGTTTTTTTATTGTATTTTCAGATGCAGTTAGAGTGGAGGTGTGGGGTAGGAATTAGGGTTTCAGAGAGAAAGGTAAGGAAAGCTAAACTACAGTACTTCACATTTTTATTTGTGTGTCCTTTATAGGCTTACCTGACTCAGGCTGTTGTGTTTGTCCTTCGTTCTCGAAGAGAACCTTGACATCAAGATAAAGACATGACTTGCAGTTGACTTTGATTTGAGTGAGGGAGGGCTGTGCATGGTCACCAGCCTCACTTTCTTCTCTTCCTAACTCAGGCACATGAAACAATTCATCTGTTTTACATACATTTAGTGAGGTGTCTGATGCAGCTGAAGAAACTCTAGATTTGAAAATGGATGAAAATGCTGATGTCACTTACTCCTTCTGTACCCCATTCCCCAATATGGATCCCCTCTTTCCTGCCTCTTTTTTTGTGTTGTTTCCCCCTACCCTCACCCCATTAGATTGTAACCTCCTTTAGGGCAGGGACTGTTTTTATCAGTTGTATAACTAGTTCTTAGCTCAGTGTCTGGTATATAATGGGCATTTAAGAAATGTTTATTGGATTGGATTAAAAGAGCATCAGAGGAGTTATAAAGAAAGTGTTTGGTCCAATCTCAGTGAAAAATATTATTGTTTGGTATAACAGTAAGCACCCCTGGCATACATAAGAGGGCCTGCTGTACAGGTTCTTGGACCTGCTTTTCTAAAAGGAAAGCAATTTTTGAGGTGTTAACAGTCACTTTAATCAAGCACATATATCATTCACTTAATTCAGGGGGAACAGTCAGCCCCCTGAACTTCAGAGAAAATGCAAAGAAATAATAGTCAACAGACAGGGCTTCCAACTGTCTGACCATAAGCAATACATATATCACAGATCAATAGGCAGATCCCACTGTCTGACCATACCTACATAGTTACCAGAGAGAGAAGTACCAACATCTGAGTTTTCAAAGTCAGAGGGCTCCTTAGTGGCTACCCATTGTCTCATCTGGCCAAACAAAGACTTCCAATGAGTAAGCCCAAAGTAAAGCCTCACCTCAGAGTAGTTATATTTTTCAGAGCCTGAGGGCCTCACAACCCTGGAGTACCAGGGTATTAGAAATTAACAAAAGGTGTGGGCCTCCCCTTATCAAGCTTCCTTTAATGGGCAAACCCATCAACGGGTGGGGAAGATCTTTAGCCCTCTAATTAGCATTACATCTGGTTGGGGCAGGAATCAAGAAGGTTTCTTATAGGAAGTAGCATTGAAATTGTGTTTTAAAGGATAGGTGGCAATAAAATAGGTAGAGAAGAGAAAAAAAGAAGGTGCCAAGCCCGAAGAATAGTGTAAGCCTAAAGACACAGTTGGAAAGTTAAAGGGTAATACCGTTCAGGGAACTTCAAATAGTCCAGTTTGTCTTAAGTATAGAGAACGTGGGTGGGTTGAGTAAGAAGTCGCGTTGGAAAGTTATGGTGGTGTCAGATTGTGGAGGGCCTTCTGTTTGAACTTTGCTAAGAGAAAATGGGGAGTCACTGAGTATTTTTGAGCAGGTGTATGCATAAGGGAAAAGGTTATTTTAAAACTGTGAAGAATGAATTGGAGAGTGTTTAGAGCACTGGGCCTGGAATGAGGAAGACCTGAGTTCAGATAGGGCCTCAGACACTAGATACCTTCATTTCCCTTAATCCACTGGAGAAGGAAATGGCAAAACACTTCAGTATCTTTGCCAAGAAAATCCCATGGACAGTATTGGTGTGCTATGATCTATGGCATTAAGAAGAGTTGTACACAACTGAATGACTGAAAAGTGAAAGAATGAATTGGAGGGGAGTGCAGAGGCACCATGACTTCTTCTGCAGCTGTTGTGATAGTTCAGCTAAGTGCTAACAAAGGCCTGACTAACAAGGCGATAGAAGGACAGGAGGAGTAGCCTTTTAATAGTTATGGAATGAATAGTCGATAACCGGAATCCATCCTTTGCCCTTCTGTGTTAATCCTAGAACTCTTCTGCCTGTAGAATTTCTCCCTGCACATTCTCTTTGAATTTTCTGATGTTGCCTATAGATTTGCTAGTTTGTATTCATTGTGTATCATCTGTTTAGGTGGCATAGAACTGAGGCTTCCAGCTCAATTAAAATAATTATTAATGAGCAATCAGCAGGGCATGATAGAATCCTAGATTTAAATTTGAAAGGACCTTAGAGGCTATGTAATCTGATTTTCTTGTTTTATGGAGCCTGAGAAAACCAAAACCCGGAGAGGTTAAGATGTTACCAACTTCACAAATATTGGAAATGGCTTAGCTGGGATTTGAACCCAGATTTCCTGACCCAAGTTTAGAACTCTTTCTGTGTTCTATGAGAGTAACTTTCCATATCAGTCCAATTAGGTCAGATAGAACCTGCTTTTTTTTTTTTTTAAGAACAAGAAACTTTATTTATTCTGCCACCAAAAAAATACCACCCTCGCTAAACTTTGTCCATCAGAGTAGCTACTTCACACATTCTCTTTTCTCTTGCAACCACCTTCCTGCTTTCCTCTCAGCAAAGGACATTGTCCTCTGCTTGGCTGAGCAGTGGAGGCTATCCTCCTAAATCAAAACCCATCAGCATTATTCTTCATTCTGTTATCCTTGCTCTGATACCTAGGGAAGAGATGGCTTTTCTCTTTACCATGGCCAGCCCCATTTTCCTATCTCCATCCTCTCACAATGGGCATGGACTCCTTCCTTATGTCTGCCTTGTAGGATCCCTTCCTTTCTTCAGGGTTTATTCTTGGTGCCATTCCCTTTGCTCCAAGGAGAGCTTTTGCCTATCTCCTTAGATCTAAGTTCTCTCTTCCTCCTGAAATTTCTTTGTATTTGCTTGTCTGTGTATGTGATGCATTCCCCCACTAAAATGTAAACTCCTTGTGAGCTTACTGCATTTTTCTTTGTATCCCTTGCACTGAACTTGGAGCCTTTCATGTAGTTAGCATTAAATAAATGCTCTTTTACTTGAAATTAGCATTTTTATTATCAGCGTTTTTGAATAGATTTTAATCTTTATAACAAATTTCTAAAATATAATTTAATCAATAAACTTGTTCATAAAAATTGTGATAGATTAAATTATTCTAATGTTTTTTATTTAGAATACAGCAGAAATGTTATTTCTTAGTGTATAAACATGAAACTTTTTTTTATTGATTCATAGGAAAAAACTTACAAGGAAAAAATGGTTTTGTTTTCCCCTTTTCCCTCTATGAAATTTCATCTATAGAGGTGTTTGTCACCCAGCAAATCCTTTTTCCCATAAGAAGAGGTGTAGTAATAAGGAACTATATTATTGAAACAGGGACTAAACAGGAATGTGGCTAACCCCAAAGGCTAGGGATTAAAAGTGTGCTGTCAGTATTACTGAATGAGGGAATGAAAGTAGACCCTGTTTCACCATGGAACCTGTCATTAACATTCACTGACTCCTCCTGTTCTGACACCCTGTTCTATGGGTGTTTTTAGGTTGCCTCTATTGGCCAGTCTTCCTCATGGTGCCACCCACGGAGAGGTTGAAGAAAACAGTACAGCGGGGGCACGTAGCCTAATATGGGTCAAATAAGGGGAGGAGTGAAAGGAATGAAAGACTTATTGTGGTCTTGTTGACACAGTGATGCTGGTCATCTTTTGCCTTGTGCTGGTGACGATTCAGTATCTCAAAAATACCCAACTCCAAACCAATGTCTTCTGGACATACTAGACCACTGTACTATATACTCATACAACTTTTTTCTTTAGAAATCTGTTTAATTTGGAGGGGTTTTTTCCTTATTTTCATGCAGCACACATGTATAGCTCTTAAATAATTATGACAAATAACAGAAAGAGTTAAGGAATATTGCATTCATAGAATTCCATGGGATATACAAAACACTCAGTATTTTGGATTGTATATAATAAAGGAATACTTTATATTTTCTAAATAGGGTAGCAGCCAAGATAGTCTACCTTATGACATAAGAATGTGCTTTAGGGAAAATAAATTGTGTGAGGAGTATCCATTTTCCTTAAAAATATCACTGAATAAGACAAATAACTTTCACCTTAATATACTGATTTCATACACAGTTTTATACAATACCTTTTCTTAAATCAATCCAGCCACAAAAGGTGAGAAGATTCCTCTTTCTTTCCTTTTTTTGGGGAGAGGGGTAAACAATTGCATGGAAATCTAGATGACTTTTTTCCCCCAGATTTTTTACCTGGAAGTAGCTTTGTAACTAATGAGAGAATAGGTTTGGCACTTCTACATTGGTGTCTCCAGTGTTAATATTTCTTGGAATCTCAGGAAGATTCATATTTTTTACTACTGATACTGTATGAACTGGAGCTCCTTCTAAACGAGTCTTGGGTTTCTCAAGCTTATTTTGTGCATCAACTTGAGTTACAATTTCATTCATGTTTGCCTCTCAAACCATTGCTGCCATCACCATTTTTACCAGAATATTGTATATGGAAAACTAACTTCTGTTCACAGACATTTTCAAAACACTTATCTATGTTTTCATAAATACTAACACACCAAATTTCTTTTTGAAGACAAAAACATAATATGGCAAAATGTATGTAAATCAGTTTGTTGTGAGATCCACCTATTAGCAGGCCTTTTTCTAGAAAATAACAAGCATTTTTATTTTTTTTAATGACAAATGGAAAGTTTCCTTAGTTATTTGTAGCTGTGTGTCTTCAATATAGGGCTGGTAAACTTGGAGAGCTGGAATTCCTCATGATTGTTGAAGATGAAAATTGCTTGGATCATGGTGGAGCTAAGGGCTAGAGGTGGCATGGTGTGACTAAGTGGGTGATAGAATTATGGTATAACGGGAAGCCAGATCAGCTTTTCTGCTTCAGGTATTTCCCTTTATCTGTGCACATGACCCCAAAGAGCAACCTTTCCACTCTTTGTGGAGGCTCAAACCTCTAATGTATCCAAGAGATGGACTTCTACTAATTTGGTAAAAGATCCTTCCCTCCAGGTAGTCTGAAGACTTCTGCGAAGGCTGTGGCTATACTTAGAATTGGTCTAATTTACCAGAGGGGCTTCTTTACCCAAATCCAGCAATCTAGTTATTAGAAAGAATAAAGGAGTATGTATCAATAGACTCTCAGTTCTATCCTGGCTTCACTGCTAACTAGCTGTAGGTGGGCAAGCTACTTAAACCTTGAGCTCCTAAATACCTCACATAGTTGTTCTCAAGATAAACCAAGATAATGTATGACAAAGATGGGGAACCTGTGGCCTCACGGCCACATGTGGCCCTCTAGGTCCTCAAGTGCAGCCCTTTGATGGAATCCAAACTTCACAGAACAAATCCCCTTAATACAAGAATTTGTTCTGTAAAACTTGGACTCAGTCAAAAGGCTGCACCCAAGGACCTAGAAGACCACATGTGGCCTTGAGGCTGTAGATTTCCCATTCCTGATGCATGAGGAAGAAGGTACTTTGAAAGCTATAAAGCGCTATATAAAATGAAGTATTATTGTTGATAAATTGTCAAGTCAGGAGTTATGATGATGATAATAATGATAATGTTGCCCTATCTGCCAAAACGCTGCACAGCTGTATGCAGATGTTAAGAACAGTAAGACATAGACCCGCTTGGGAGAAATGGAAACAGAAGTGGAGAGAGGAAGATGGAAACAGAGAAGGCTTGACAGGTTCTGAGATGAGCATGGAGGGGGAGGCAAACTGGTATTTGGCTGTGTTGCTGTTCTCTTGGATTATGTCTATTAGGATAAGTCATTACTCTTTATCATTATCCTTTGGAATAGTTCTAGCTAACCTTTCAAAGGGACTGAGATAGTTAAGTAGAGGAGTCTCCAAGAGAAGAAGCTATTTTTTGAGTTACTTGCCATAGGGGTCAGTTGAAATCAAAGGGAGGGACTGATAAAAGTAGAAAATACCACACCCCTGATGCAAAAAGAAGGAATGTGGCATTTTGACTAGAACTCTAGACTTGGGGTAGGGAAGACTTACTTGGACATTCTCTAGTTGTGTTATCCTGAGCAAATTACTTAAGCCTTTCTGTGCCTCAGTTTCCTCCTCTTTGAAGTGGAGAATAAAAATGAGTACCTGCCTCACAGATTTGTTGTGATGATCAACCGTAAAGCTCTCTATAAATGTAGTCTTTTATTATCTAGTCACCCAGGATCTCCTAAAGGCTCATGTCTTTCTCTTTTACTTTAATAGTCTTTAATAGTGTTGGTATCAAAAAATAAACTGGAAGCAGATAAGTCAAAGTGATGACATTTGACCACTTCCTTTTAACTTCTCTGAATGTTGTTAATATTTAATACCTTCTTCCATTCTTTCTAGAGTCTCAATTATAATCAAAGAGTCATAAACTTTTAGAACGGTAAAGAAGGCAGCTGAGAAGAGAACATCTAATCCAGCTTCCTTCTTTTGCATATGAGGAAAGCCAGGCTTTGAAAGAGAGATAAAGTGACTTGTCCAACTTTTTGCATTGTTGTCTATAGAGCCATCCATCTGGGTCTTTTCCTGAAAGTTTTTGATGATGAGTTCATGAGTTTTTCAAGTTTAATTTTGATGAGGAGTTAATGGGCTTCTCTAGTTTAGCTTTATTTAAGAGGGCATCTAGCTTGGCCTGGAAGGATGACGTCAGAGCTCCTTCCTTTACTCCTCTCCTCTCATTTCACTAGTTGCAGTGTGAGCATTTGAGAGAGGCCTCTGCCACAGGAGCTGCTGCTGCTGCTGAATCTGACTGCGGAATTTCAACTCTGGCCCATTGCTGTTCTCTCCTTGGGGCTCATTGCTGTATTTGTTCTGATTGCTTCCGAGAGGATAAAGGTTACTATCACACATGTGTTGACTTAGTGAGATAAGGTTCTGGTGAAAATGAAATTAGACTATTTCAAATTCTCCATCTTTATTTCTGTGAAGAATATCGATTTGTTCCCAGAGTCTTTTGGTGATTGCCTCCCTTGTATGAGAGCTTAATTGCCAGCGTTAAAATTAGTGCTCTTACTACAGGGTCAAAATTGAATCATGCAGTGATTGAACATACGAGCCTGCCTATGGAATTCTGGTTCGTGAGGTTTTCAATTTTTGCTGGGTCAAGTTGTTCGGGAATAAGGGAAAGCAATACAAGGTGATGATATCTCAAATTAGTGCTTTGCTTTTGCTTTAATTTTCCTCCTGAAATGCACAAAGGTGAGTCTAGAGAATGATTATTTTATTGGTTCAGATTTTCTTTATTAAAACTGAAGAAATAGTTAAAGTTTTGTTTTTGCTTAATATGTAGTTCCCAAGTCACATAGTTCAAGTAAATTGGGAACCTAATTTGGATTGGGGATGTGGGGAATGCAAATGTTTTAGCTGAGTTTTCCATTATATTCTAGAAAGCTATTTCTTTTGTCAATGGAGATTAGCTCTCACTGGTAATTGGGAAATATTGGCTTTTCAAGAATTATTGGCCTTTTGTTAGTTAAAACTACAAGAACCCTCTAACTCTTAATATTTTCTTTTACATAAGTCATTTTGAGAGTTAATTAAATGTTCTCTTCACATCTTAAGATGAAAAATTAGCACATGCACCTAAATAAAACCATGGCTGACAGGAATAGGAGCAATACCACAGGAATATATCTTTTTTTAAAGCCTTGTTACTGAGTTGAATATTTAGTTTGAAATAAAAAAACCTCAGTTGCCTTCTCTGATTTTATAAAACGCAGTGAAGAATTTAATTTTTTGACATCTGAGATTTTTTAGGGGGGAGGGTGAAGTGCATCAGATGTTTGTAGAGTTATTGATCCAAAGAACATTCCTTTTTGGAAAGGTATGAACTTTATTTTCCTTTCAGAACAAACCAATGTGGAATGTAATAGAAACATAGCATAGTCTTTTACTCACATTAACAGACTTAGCACTATCAATAATGAGAAGTTAAAGAAATTGTCACTAATTTTGAAATTAGATAGTTTAATCATGTGATGGCATCAGTGTGAGAAATTAATAAAGGTAGATTTTACTTTCTTTACCAATCAAATCAAAATATAAATAACTGTTAGACTGGAATGACATTGGACTCACCTAGATAGCACAGGCAAATGGGTTTCATGGTCACTTACTGGAGGACTCTTCCAGTCCTGTGATTGATTTTCCAACTGTTATTTTGAACTTAAAGTTCATGGGTAGAGGTTAAGTAAGCCTCTTTAAAAATAGTATTCTTCTGAGGCAGGCTTTAGTTTTTTTTCCTAAAATGTAGACTTTGGTCAACATTGGTAGCAATCTGTTAGTTGTGGACAAATGTTCTTTAAAATTGTATTGAATTCTTTGGCAGTTTAGGACAGACCTTGTGCCCCAAGGCAGTCTCCAGTGTCACCAACATCATTCTTCAAGGAGTTTCTGCTTCAGAACCTGCTGTCAACACACATAGGGTTCCAATTTGATTTAATCAGAAGTCTGAAAGGGAAATGAATGGAACGAAGAGCTTGTTTTAGCCACGCTTACATCCTAGTTTGACACATTGATAATAAATGTGATAGATGGGCAGATTAATGTTGTCAGACTTACCACCCTAGCGAAAAGCAGCCTGACATGTAGTAGACAGAGGACCTTCCTAATAATCTGTGCACTATTACACTTTGGCCTACAATGTCAAGTTATTTTTTTGCTTCATTTAACCAGGCCATGCCTAGTCTCTCAAGTGACAGTAGGAAGGAAAATTGACAGTCTCTGACAGTGCTTAAACTTTAGGGGATTCATCTGTGAAATGAGAGGTTAGATTAGGTGACCTCCAAGGCCCCTTGGAACTCCAAATGTGATCCCACGTAGGTAGTGGCTTGGTAAAGCACTAGTCTTCTCTCTTCAACTGCAGTTTTTCCTGATAACACTTCTAAAAGAAGCACTGGTACTCTACCAGCAAGGTGACGCTGGCCTTTCTCTGCTTTTTGCCTCTTTCTCAGGGTAGTTATGTGAACTAGTAGAAGTATATAGTTATCCCTTCCACATCACCACTTTCCCTATCATGATTTCCATAAGAAATTAAATGGAAAACTTTGGGGAGTTTTGAGAAAGTTGAAGATAGCACATGAAGGCCAGCAAATGACACAGAGGCTATATGACCAAATACTTACCCCAAATTTTACAGTAAGGTATTGTAAAAGAATATGTGTGTGTGTGTATGTATGTATATATATATATATGTATATGTGTGTATGTACTCTGGTAAAGGGGGAGCAAAATTTTTATGAAGATTTTCCAGATCATGGGACTGCCATCCCCCAGACCCCTGCAATGTGGAAGGGGTCTTCTAAGGGAAATAAAGGTTTCATCTGAGGACAATAAACTTTTTCAGGGTAACTCGCTTTCGTTGAATGTGTTTAAGAAAGCAAAAAGTTTACTAGTCTTGACTCATTTTCTTCCAACTTCCTTATTTCTACTGAAGACAACAGCATCCTCCCATGTCTCTCAGGTTGACAACCTTGACTTTTCCCTACCCCACATCACATGTCTAGTCAACTGACAAGCCTTAATAAACCAACCTACATAAGATCTCTTACATATATCCCATTTTCATATCCACCTCTCAGCCTCCTAAGTATCTTTTGTTTTTGTCTCTAACTCTCCACTTACACAGATTAAGATGGGAATTTAACTCTTTTTGCCTATACTATTTTAGTAGTCTCCTAATTAATCTCTTTCCTTTCAGTTTTTTTTTTCCATTTTCCTCCCCATAGCTATAAAAATAATCTTCCTAAGGCACATTGATCGTGTCAATCCTCTACCTAAAAATCTGCAATGACTCTCTATTGTCTCTAGACTCGGCCTGACCAAATCATAGTATCTCAGAGTTGAAAGGTGACTCAGAGACCGTCTAGTCCAACCTACAGCTGAAAAGAACGTAGCTTAGTAGTGCAGTGGATAGAGTATCAAGCTTGGAATTAAGAAGACTTATCTCCATGAATTCAAATCTGGCCCCAGACACATACTAGCTGCATGACCCTGGGCAAGTTACTTAACCCTGTTTGCTTCAGTTTCTTCATCTGTAAAATGAACTGGAGAAGGAAATGGCAAATCAAATATCTTTGCCAAGAAAACCCCCAAATGGAGGCACGAAGATTTGTACGCAATTGAACAACAACACCTGAAAAGAATCCTTTCTATAATGTGCCCAGCATGTCATTATCCAGCTTTTGCTTAAAGACCTACAGTAAGAGAAATCAAGAGCCCTTTGGCATTTAAAATCTTACCCAATATAGCCCCAGATGACTTGCCAAATTTATTTTGTTCTACTCTCATCTACTGTGTTTCAGCAGAACTGGTTAGCTCGATGTTCCCCAAACTCAGCCTTCCATTTCCCATTAATTACTATCTTCTGCGCAGGTTGTTTCCTTTTCCTGCATTTCACTCCCTGTTTCTCTCAAGTTCTTAAAGCTTTCTCTTCCTTACCAATTTCTCTGAAAACTTTTTCCTGATTCCCTTGGTTGTAGGTGGTTTTCATCGTCCTAAAATTATCTTGTACTCTCTTATCTGTGTCCGTGTCCCCATTGTATATCTCTCCCTATCAGAATGGAAGGCAAGGACTGTTTCTTTTCTGCCGTCAGTTACTCACATTTCCTCAATGCATTTTAGGGACTTCACAAATATGCCCCTGAAATCACTGGTCTGATACTTTATCTCCACTGCCAGTGAGTTTTTTCTTTGGAAAATTTTGAAAGCCACACGAATAACACAATTCAGTTGTAACTGGACTTCTCAAAACTTCGTTTTCATACAGAAGAGCCATGTCCCAAACTTCAGAATGTTTAGTTCTACAGCCTACATGCAAATAAGATCAACAAACTACAGATTAGTATTGCTGGCAAAATTATTGAACGGAACAGATTTCTTAGAAATGAAAGCAGGAGTTGGGGTAGGCTCTGGTAACAATGCAAATTAGCTTCATTTTGTTTTTTGGATAGAGTTGCTAATGGGTAGATGAGTAAAACGCTATAAATATGGTATTTATTGATTTCAGCAGGGCTTTGGTGAAGTGTCTTATAATGTCACTATAGATAAGCTAATAATAATAGCATGGCAATACTGTTAATATTATGAGATGTGAACTTGTGGGCTGCATATCAGTCCAGTGTGGTGAATTCCTTACTGTCTGAACAAAAAAATCTTAACTTCACAACAAAAATTATTGATATCAACCAGAAAGGAATCTCTCCTTGTGTTTCGCATCATTCTTTCTGTGGCCATGGCCTATTATGTGTTTTTGATGATGATTTGGGTGATGAATTTGCTGTTTTGTGAGAGGCTACTACTCGTGTGCTTTTCCTCCATAATGTTTTGTGGATTACCTTGTGATCTATGCTGGTGTTATCCTTAGCTTCCATGTCTTGCCATTTGGCAGAAGTCAACTATTTGGTGGTGGAGGCAGTTTCTTCGTTTGGGGGACTTTGCAGAAGTTAAACTTTCTAGGGGTTGCAGCTAGGTAGCACAATGAATAGAATACCGGACCTGAAGTCAGGAAGACCTGAGTTCAAATTCAGCCTCAGAAACTTCTTAGCTGTGTGACCTTGAGCCAGTCGCTTAACTCTGTTTGCCTCTGTTTTCTCATCTGTAAAATGAGCTGAAAAATGAAATGCCAAACCATTCTAGTATCTTTGCCAAGAAAACCCCAAATGAGGTCCCAAAGAGTCAGACATGACTGAAATGACTGAACAGTGACAAAACTTCCTAGGAAATATCAGTAGAATCAATGTCTTTGCTTTACCATTTTGCCAAGGTTAGAGCTATTCTAATTATATATGATGCCTTTTCATATTTATTTATTTTTCTTTTAACTAGCTATTTGTTTATTCAGAACCAACTTTTTCAATTTCCTTCTTAAAATGTGATTCCCACAAATGAAGACAGTTTTCCAGATGTTGTCTAACCAGAGCATAGTAGGGAGTATCACTTCCCCTTTTTTTGGTAACAGTGCCTTTCTTAATACTATCTAAGTTCTTCCGAGTTGTTATTATTTTGTTGTTTTAGCTGCCATATATAGGATTCTGCTGACTAATTGGACTCTGAAGTCCACTAAAACTCTTTTTCAGACATATACTAAAACCAATGGGCTTGTTATAAGTTTCAGCTTGGGAGGTACTTCTTACATGAAGAAGTTCATCTAGTATTACACCCACCATTGAAAGTACTTACAGGTAAACTGAGGTGCACAACTGGGCTAAAAATTGTGATTTTCATCGTTCTCCATCCCCTTTGCTGTCACTCTACTATCATCATTATTGGAATCAAAAGGGGAGGCACTAGACTTGGCTGTTTTATTTTTAACTGTTTCATGAATTGCTGTGGGGGGAAAAATTCACTTAATAGTCTACCTTCTAGTTATATGATTCTCTGAATGTAACTAGTCTCACCCCTAAGTTAGAGATGCAGTCTGTCAAACCCATGATTAGAAGCATTTCAGATAGTTTGTGATATTTGGGCACAGCACCCAATTACTCAGCTCCTTGGCTGTGGTGATAATGCTCTGAAACTAAACCTGTTTGGCTTGGTATCAGGAATCATTTTTCTGTGAGTGAGGTAATGCAATGGATAGAATGCTAGGTTTGGAATCGAGGAGACCTGAGTTCAAATTCAGCCTTAGATATTAGCAACCTTGGGCAAGTTATATAGTTTCTATTTGCCTCAGTTTCCTCATCTGTAAATGAAGATAATAATAGCATCTCTCTCCCAGGGATGTTGTGAGGATCAACTTAGCACAGTGCCTGAAGCATAGTAGGTGCTATATAAATGCTAGCCATTAGTATTAATGGTATATTGTTATCATTAACATTATTACACTCTATAGTGATTAATATTTAATTGGTGTAAGATCACAGCTCCTATAAACCTTCTCATTCTATATGATGCTTAGTTTTTCCATAATCCCTCGTAGAAGATCTACCCAGATTGGATACATCCCTTATGAAAAAATATGATTCTGAATTCAGTGCACAATTTCCTGTTATTGGGAGTTTCCACTTATGTATTTCATCAGAATTTTTTTAATCATGCATTTATGAATAATCATTATTATTAATATATATTACATGTTAATAGTCAGAATTACCATAACTAATACATATCTTGTTTGGTTTGCAAAGCATTTGGTATCCATTATCTTATATGAACCTCACAATGACTCTGTGGGACAGAGACTATGGATATATTTCCTTCACTTTGTAGATGAGTAAACCTACAGATCTGGAAGATTAAATGACTTAGTAATGCCCCCACAACTAATCAACATCTGTAGTCTGATTTAAACCCAGGTCTTACTGACTCTGAGTCAAGTTTACCTTTATTTTTTCTCAAGAAAGAGGAATTCCAACAGGTGGAAATGCAGAGGATGGACATTCTAAGCATGGGGGATAAAGTGGATGAATGTGTGGGGAAAAAGTTGGTTTCAATTCATAATCTAGTTGGACTGGAACATTGACTGTGTAAAATGAAATAATATTAGAAAATAGTTTGGAATCAGATCATACAGTTCTTTCAATATCAAGCTAAAGACTATTTTTATCCTAGAAGCAAGGAGGAGCTATTGAAGATTTTTGAAGCAAGGAGTGACGTGTTGAAATTTCTTCTTTAAGATTTTTTTGACACCTGAATGGAGGATGGATTGGAGAAGGGTGAAATTAGATGTAGAGAGAGCAAATAGGATGGTATCACAAAAACCCAGGAAAAATATGGTGAAGGACTTAACAAAGGTGGTGTGCATGTGAGTTGTGAGAGGGAAGGAAGTGGATATGACAAATATTTCCCATCGGCAGGTCTTAGCAGTTAATCTTTGTAGGGAATACAGGAATTGGAGAGCCAAAGATGAAGGTACTACGAGTAGTAATTCAGTCATGTAGGTCATAATGTTAATGAGTTGTCTGTTTGTTGCTGAGTCAGTTGGAAGTTTGTCCCCTTTGCACCTGGAAACTGCAAGAATTACACCCACAACAGCTTCTCCCCAACTTACTTCATCTCACATTCCGTTTTGGTGAGAATTTGCCCATGCTATTTAAAGATTTCCCTTCCGCCAAGCAGGCATGTGGCCGAGGCACAGTGGGAAATTGATTAATTTTGTTTCAGGCCACCTTCTGCCTTTGAAATCATATGTGACTAAAAAACCCTCCGCTCTGACAAAGCACAAAGTGAACATGAACAGGAGTCGTGGGTGGGCTGTGAAACAAAGCAGTGTTAACTAGGAACTACAGCTAGCTGAGATGGATGGGGCTCTCTCTCTACCACTAGGGCAGAGTTGGCGCAGGGACTTGAGAGCAGTTTACCTTGCTGAGGGATTCCTTGGGGCAAGGCTCTCGTTGCGCGCTTACCCATTGCTTCATTTGTATTAGATGGAAGACCACATGCTTCCCAGGCACTTAGTCAATAGGCTTTATTGAATGTTTACTATGTACTTGCCACTGTTCAGAGGTATTCTACAGAGAAAAGAATGCTGATCTTAGAGAGTCTGCAACTTCATTGGAATTTGGGGAAAGAGGTAGGGAGTGGAAACAGGGAAAAGCACCAGTACTGGGAGAAACAACACAGAAGTGAAAAAATTACATCTGTTGGGAACATGCCTTTATTAGGTTCCTTTTGCACTTTGGTTGTCAGGAGTAACAATTTGTTTGTTTTAAATAAAATCCTTGCAGGGACTATTTGAATGCTTTTTATATTTATGAGTAAGAAATTTAAAACTTTTCTGACTTTAAGTTTACTTTTCACTGATCGTTTTATTGAAATAAAGCTAAAAGAATGTAACCACTTTAAGAGGTTGATAAAGTTTTGTGCTTCCAGTGTGAGTAGTAGTTGGGGATATTTTGGCCAGAAGAGTTAGCATAATTCAGTCCTCTATTTCTCTTCCAATTGACCCATGTGCAAGACGATCAAAATATCAGTCTCCAGCGGTTCTCAGTCAGAACACTTTTCTCAGCACCAAAGACTTGTAATCTTACCTTTTGTATGACACAGGAAAGACTTCAGTCCTCTCTACTCACATCCTTGTCAAAGAGTTGTCATGGCAGTTAAGAAGATGATGACAGATCTCCAAAAAAGACCTGTTACAATAGTTTGGATAGTTGTGAAATGATGGCTTCTGATTAAAGGCTTCTGATATATGATGTCAACTGTGGGCAATGTCATCCTTCATGTGGGTCCTCCTCCTTCATCCCCTTTCACTCAAACAATGTTAAATGCAGAATAAGGCTTGCCTGTTCTTATTCTAATGAGTGGAAGGTCGTTTATATAGTTGGCAGTGCTTGCTTGCACTATGGCTTAATGATGACAGGGCACCGAACTTGCTAAAATGGGTACCTGCAAGTGTGTGAACTTCAGGGAGGGGGAGAGCCATGATGCCAAACAACACCTGTGTTTTGACTTTGCTTGTTTCTGTTTTGTTTTGTTGTGGTTTACTTGTTTTTAGTCCAGCATCTCTGTTTATGGTGGTTGTGTGTCGGATAGTCCAGTTTAAGTCTGTTGCGGGAGTATGGTACTGCAAAACAAATGAAGACTACTAGTCATACTGTTGAAATCCTGGAGTTAGTTTCCTAACACTCAGTGGTGTCTAGTAAGTTGATATTTTGCTTTTCCAAATTTTTGTATTTTAATGACCTTACTATTTAAAATCATCTGAGGATCAGCCACCCCTTTCTGCATCTTTGAAATGTGTTAATCTTTGTGGAGTATATATATATCATGATAAATGTTGATGGTTATCGAAGAGCCATATTTAAAATATTAATGGTGATTTGAAATTGGTAAAGTACACAGTTACAAAGAAGAGCCAAGATGGCCTGTGGACCTTCACTTTTACTGCTTCAAGAAGACTTCTAAATGTTTACACTTTGACCTTTTGTGGAAACAAAAACACATCTTATAAGATCCGTTGAACAAAGCAAGTGGACAGTTCATGGGGGTAAAAGCAGATAAGAATTTGATATATCTATCAGTATGAAAAAAATTTAATAGAAATGGAGGATAGGAGAATAGGAAGATGATAAACATCATAAATTATTCTTGAGTGAGATTTAATATTTATTTTTGTGAAGGGCAAGAAGGTTCCTTCTGGCTCCCATTATGGAAATTACATAAGAAGTAGGTAGATCACTGAATATGAGTTTGCTCTGGATGCTTTTATCCCTTCGGAGAAGAGCTTAATTGGAAAAATACTATTTTTCCCTTTGAGATATGAGAAGCTTGACTCATCTTTTTTTGGGAAAAATAATCATGTTTTTAACCAGTTCTGTGCATTGGAGTTATCAGGTTAATCATAAAAATGCCAACTAGCAACACTGTTCAAAGGCTTGAGGATAATAAGAATGAAGAATGAGGGTGGGTAGGCGGGCAGGGTGTGAGTTACTTCACTTAATGAAAGTCTTTGAGGATTGTACCAGAAGAAAATGATAGTGTAAATTAAAATGCAGATTTCTCATGTGTTTTTCTTTTAATTATTCTAGCACCAAAAAGGCTTTGTCTAAACAGAACAAAACCTGTTATGCATCATGTCAGAAGAGTTTTGGAGTTGCTCTGAGGACAGTTTTGCATTTTTAAATATCACATTATCTTTGGATTAGTGTTGGCTTATGACCTTGGCTTTCAGGAAGTGTTTTGACAGCTGACAATGATAATGGTAGATCTTATTTCCATGATAAAATATGTAGTGTGAGTGGTGATGCTGTAATAAAAATAAAATAAATATTGGTTGTGGTTTCAAAGCTATCTTTATCTTTATAATTATATCCAGGCTCATTTGAAAAAATGTGAAACATTTTAATTGCCAAATTAACAACACAAGAACAATCCCTTAGGTGGAATCTTGATTCATTTTGACACTTTGACTTTTTAAATTCCTGTCAGTATTTGAGCCACTAGTAATTTCATGTACCGTCCATAGTCTTTGTTATGGTCTCTATTAGACGTGAAAAATTTTATGTGAGTGAAGGTATGTTTTACCATTGAATTTTAAAAGAACAGGTATAAAGATATTGAGGTTGCATTTTTCAATAGTTATTTGTGATGATGGGCATAATTTTCTTTTTTATGTATGAAAGTCCTTTGACAGTCCTATGAATTTGTACCCCTGTGAGCAGAAAGAAAATAATAGGATCCTTGAAATCAGGAGTTGGGTATCTACTTATTTCTGAGAAGCATCTAAAAGGAAAACATCTAAATGGCAGTGTGGATAGAGTGGAGAGAGTCAGGAAGACCTGAGTTAAAATGGAGCCTCAGACATGTATTGGTTGTGTGACCCTGGACAAGTCACTTAACCTCTGACTACGTCAATTTCCTCAACTATAAAATGAATCTCATAGCACCTACCTCATGGAGTTGTTCTGAGGATCAAAAAAACAGTATTTAGCACAGTGCCTGCCATATAATAGGTCATTTACAAAAGCTTGTTCCCTCCTTCAGATTGCCCTGAATAGTGTTATACATTGGGCAGGCACTCAATTAGTGCTTTCTGAATGAATGAAGTAAAGTTAACTGACAAGCATTTACTGAACACCTAGCGTTGTGCCGGGTGGCATTGAATACATTAAAAAACCAACACAATCCCTACTTATAAGGAATTTACAGTTTCATTGAGGATAGAAGACATACACTCAGATCCATAATCACATTATTTAGTACAGACTGAAACATTTTTATGAAAACCATTTCATCTGGTGTGATTCTTGCTCTACATTTTTCCTGAAATCCTCCATAAAATATGAACCCGGTGCACAGGTGGCCTCTCTCTAGATTAATTCCTATTTCTGGGGTGCCAGTGTAGTATGTGACCTCCATTATTTATCACCCCTCCAGTCTCTATGCATGACTAGCCCTCCTCACTTTTCTGGTCATGCTGATCTTCACTTTTGTGCCATTCTTTTCTGTATGTAGGTCATTGCTAATTTGGTATAACCTACTTCCACTAATATGACTGTATCTAGACATATATACGTGTACATGTATATACACACGTACATGTTTATATGCTCAGTATATATGCATGCTTTATATAGACATGTGTATATGCATGTACATACACACATGTGTAAAATATATACACCTATAGTCACACATGCATATGCATACATGTGTATATGTGTAAAAATATGTATATGTACTTATGCCCTTTGGGTCATGTGTAATTTGAGTTTATCTGAAATGGTGGTGTTCCATGAGTCATAGCCATATAGTGTCATTGGGGAAATATTGGTATTAAAAAGAGAAGCGTTTGTGACATTGATCTCCTTGGGGTCCTTTAAAGCACACTTCCTCCAGTATGGTCAGATTCAAATAGAAGTGGATCCCTGCATCCTGTGTATTGACCTAGAAAATCTCAAATTGAGATGATCTATGTTGCATTATATTTTCATTTATTTCATTAAACATTTCACAGTTACGTTTCAGTCTGGTGAGTTTTGTGGGCCAGACCTCTCAATGGACTCCTCTTGTCAAACACTGCAGATGTCAGATGTGATCATCCCACGCTACTCATCATCTGTGTAACAAACTTTGTGAACATTAAAGTGCTATATAAATGTTAGTTTTTGTTGTTATTGTATGACATACACAGGTTAGGTTTAGAGACTGGACCTGTGATTTTGTTTGTTGTAAGGAGCCCCTGGAGAGAAACTTAACCCATTCAGATCCTTACCTTCTCCTTCACTTAAAGTCATCTAGGGCAGCCTGAGACATGGAAAGGTTGAGTGACTTGCATAAGGTCACAAAGCCAGTGTGTGTCATAGGTGGAACTTCAGCTCAGGTCTTCATGGCTTCCAGGTCAGCTCTCTCTCCATTATGCTACACTGCCTTTCATGATACATACTTGAAGCAATTTGTAAGCAAGTTAATATGAAACAAAGTGCTAAATTATATGTTTCAGACAGTTAGAGAATAAGACAGTGTCCAATGAGGTTCTATTCTGTGGTACAAAAAGTAAGTACACAAGGAAGTTAGGGAAGGAAGGGATCGATGAGTGTGGCTAGCAGCCTTCCCTCTTGTCTCTTCCCCTTTTAGTTTCTTTTGTGCTCATAGTCGAGGGCCTAGAATACAACATTCAAAGTGATCATCTCTTGGTGACTTTTGGTATGGTTGCTGACTTTTTTTGCTCTTTTAACTCTATAGATGGCCTTTTAAAAGTGGCCAGGACCTGTGTCCCAAAGAAATCATGAAAAAGGGAAAAGGACCTACAAGTGCAAAAATATTTATAGCAGCCCTGTTCATGATGGCAAAATATTGGAAACTGAGGAGATGCTCACCAGTTGGGGAATGGTGGTATATGAATGTAATGGAATAGTGTTGTGCAAAGAAATAATGAACAGGCATATGTCAGAAAAAAACTTGGAAAGATTTGTATGAACTGATGCAGAGTAAAATGAGCAGAACCAGGAAAACATTGTACACAGCATCAGCAACATTGTGTAATGATCCAAGACAGCTACAAAGGACTTATAAAGGAAAATGCTGTCCACGTCCAGATAAAGAATTGATGGACTCTGAATGTGGATCAAAGCATATTTTTTTCACTTATTTTATTCTTATGCTTTTCCTCCCTTTTGATATGCTTCTTCCACAACTGTGATGAATGTGGAAAGATGCTCTCATTTATTTATTTATTTGTTTGTTTGTTTGTTTGTTTATTTGCTTATTTCCTTATTTATTTATCTATTTATTTATTTATTTATTTATTTATCTTTTTGCATTCATTTTCACAAAATTTTGGGTTCCAAATTTTCTCCCCTTTTATCCCCTTCCCCCACCCCAATACCCCAAGCAATCTAATTTTCCCTATCTCCAATCTGCCCTCTCTTCTGTCATCCCTCCCTTCTCTTGTCTCCATTTTCTCTTTTCTCCTGTAGGGCCAGATGACTTTCTATTCCTCATTAACTGTATGTCTTCCTTCCTAGTAGCAACAACAATACTATACAGTTGTTCCTAAAACTTTGAGTTCCAAATTCTCCCCATCCCTCTCTCCCCACCCATTCCCTTTGGGAAGGCAGGCAATTCAATATAGGCCATTTCTGTGTAGTTTCGCAAATGACTTCCCTGATAGTCGTGTTGTGTAAGATTAACTGAATTACCCTCCATCCTAACCTGCCCCCCATTGTTTCTCTTCTGTCTTTTGATCCTGTCCCTCCCCAAGTGTTGACTTCAAATTGCTCCCTCCTCCCTTTGCCCTCCCTTCCATCATCCCCCCCTTGCTTATCTAATTCTCCCCCACTTTCCTATACTGTAAGATAGGTTTTCATACCAAAATGAGTGTGCATTTTATTCCTTCCTTTAGTCAAATGTGATGAGGGTAAACTTCTTGTTTTTTGTTTTTTTTTTCTCAGCTCTCCTCTTTTTCCCTCCACTAAAAAGTCTCCTACTTGCCTCTTAAATGACATATAATTTCCCCATTCCATTTCACCCTCTTTCCTCCCACTGCATTTCTCTCTCACCATTTACCTTAATTTCTTTTAAGATATGGTCCCATCCTATTCAATTCAATCTGTGCTCTCTGTCTCTGTATGTGTTTGCATGTGTGTATGTGTGTGTGCGTGTACATGTGTGTGTATGGACAGTTTTAAGAGTTACAAATATTGTCTTTCCATGTAGGAATGTAAACAGTTCACTTCTGGTTAAGTCCCTTAAGACTTCTCTTTGCTGTTTACTTTTTCATGCTTCTTCTCATTCTTGTGTTTGAAAGTCAAATTTTCTTTTCAGCTCTGGTCTTTTCATCAAGAATGATTGAAAGTCCTCTGTTTCATTGAAAGACCATATTTTCCCCTGAACTGTTATACTCAGTTTAGCTGGGTAGGTGATTCTTGGTTTAAGTCCTAGTTCCTTTGACTTCTGGAATATCCTATTCCACGCCCTTTGATCCCTTAATGTAGAAGCTGCTAGATCTTGGTTATCCTGATTGTATTTCCATAATACTGGAATTGTTTCTTTCTAGCTGCTTGCAAGATTTTCTCCTTGAGCTGGGAGTTCTGGAATTTGGCCACAATGTTCCTAGGAGTTTCTCTTCTTGGATCTCTTTCAGGTGGTGATTGGTGGATTCTTTCAATACTTATTTTCCCCTCTGGTTCTAGAATGTCAGGGCAGTTTTCCTTGATAATTTCATGGAAGATGATGTCTAGGCTCTTTTTTTGATCATGACTTTCAGGTAGTCCCATAATTTTTAAATTGTCTCTTCTGGATCTATTTTCTAGGTCAGTTGTTTTTCCCATGAGATATTTCACATCCTCTTCCATTTTTTCATTCTTTTGGTTTTGTTTTATGATTTCTTGGTTTCTCTTAAAGTCATTAGACTCTATCTGTTCCATTCTAATTTTGAGAGAACTATTCTCTTCAGTGAGCTTTTGAACCTCTTTTTCCATTTGGCTAATTCTGCTTTTGAAAGCATTCTTCTCCTCATTGGCTTTTTGAGCCTCTTTTGCCAATTGAGTGAGCCTAGTTTTCAAGGTGTTATTTTCTTCAGCATTTATTTGGGTCTCCTTTACCAAGGTATTGACCCGTTTTTCATACTTTTCTTGCATCTCTCTCATTTCTCTTCCCAGTTTTTCCTCCACCTGTCTAACTTGCTTTTCAAAATCCTTTTTGATCTCTTCCAAGGCCTGAGCCCATCTGACATCCCCCTGGGATGTCTGGGGTACCGAGGCCCCGCCCTCCACGTCTTTCCCTGATGGCAAGAATACGTCCTCCTCGTCAGATCCGAAAGTCGAGATCATTTGCATCTGTTCGAAAAAACTCTCTATAGTCTTATTTTTCTTCCCTTTTCTAGGCATTTTCCCAGCCAGTTACTTGACTTGTGAGATTCCTGTCCACCCCCGCCTAGATCCGCCCAGCTAGTGCTTGGGGTCTGAGATTCAAATGGGCTTCCCGGGCCGCGCACAGCTGCTAATCAATGTGAGCTTTAGTTCTGGGGTTGGGGCAGGGCCGCCTCCCAGGCTCAGCTCCCTCAGGGGCTTTATGCAGAGACCTTCAGTGATAGAGCGGGTGGGGTAGGACCGTCTCCCAGGCTCAGCTCCCTCAGGGGGTTTATGCAGAGACTCTCAGTAATGCAGATCCTGCCTGCTGCTGGAGGAGTCCCGGGCCGCCACCGCAGCTGCTGCCTCCGCTGCCGCTTCCTCCCGAGGGTGCCCGAGTCACGGAGACACTCCACTCCCCCTCTCTTCCAGCCCAGCGTCTCTCTCTCACTGACCTGCAGCTTCTGTGGGCGGAGGGACTTTACCGGCCGCTGGAGCTTCTGTCCCTGAAGCCTGCTCGGATCAACTTCTCTGGGGCCGCGGCCAGGGCAGCGCTGGGGTGGGGTCCGCTTTCTGGGGCGCGACGGACCTTGGGGACGGCTCTCCGGGGCTCTCTGGAACAGAAATCTCTTCCACTCTGTTTCTGTACCCCTTTCAGTGGTCCAGAAGTTATGGGGGTCTCTTTTTACATTAATTCTATGGGCTGTGGGTCCATAACTCGTAAACGTGCATCTTTCTACTCCGCCATCTTGACTCCGCCCCCCGAAAGATGTTTTCATGATAACACATGTAGGTACTATATCAAACTGTTGATCATTTTCAGAAGAGGGAAGGGGAGGGAGGGAAGAAAACAATTTAGAACTCAAAATCTTGTAAAAATAAATGCTAAAAATTTTCTTGATATATAATTGGGGAAAAAATACTATTTAAAAAAGTCCCACTTTCTAAAAAAAAAGTGACCAAAATAGGGTGTTGCTTTAATGTCACCTGAAGATGGATGTAGGAAGGGAGGTGGGTTGTGGGACTGACTTAGTTCTTCTTTGTAGTGGACTATTGAGAGATAAGAATTCCTGCTCATAACAAAGAATTTCCTACTTCTTATGTCTTCCTTCCTATTCTTTCTGCCTTTTCTTCTTGAAATTGTCTCCTCCTTGGGTACTGTTGGAAGACATTTCATACCTTTAAATTCCCTTGTCTGGAAACACCCAGCTCAATGTCTAGAGATGGGAAATTGTCCAAGAATAAATGGATTTGACATAGTCTAATATACAGGTACTATAAACCATGTTAAGTTTGAAGTTATATGATTGATAGGTCTACTACCTACCTCAGAATCACAAAAATTCATTCCCTAGGTAGGTTTTATATGCTTAGCCTTAAGGACAATATTTTAAATTCAGTGGAAAATATCTGATCCCATGGTCCTGAACTCACACCAGATTATGTTAAGTCAAGGAAAGCTCTGTGAGTGACCCTGATTGCCTGTAGTAAGAGGAGATAATCAGCCAAACAACTTTCATTTCTTTCTTTGCCTTCCCAATGACAAATAAGGTTGACTCACAGGGTCTTAGACTTCATGGAGAAGCAGACTTGTTAGATGAGTAACTAAAATGAAGGCTCTTATCCTTTGGAAACAGAATATTCTTTCTAATTTTTATTTGTATCTTTTGTTTTCACATCACTCACATTTCTGAATGTATTCTCCTCTTTTCCCCTTCTAGTGAGTTTGATTTTTTTAATCAAAAAATAGAAAGAGGCAAAATGAAACATTAGCAAAAATAGCCCTTATATTGAGGAAGTTTATAGATATTGCTCTTCCCTGATAGTTTCCATCCTTAGGGTGTCCCCTGTTCTCCCACCCAAAAAAGTGGGCAGAGGTGCTTTTGTGGAAAAGATTATTATAATTTTGCACCATTGTTTCTGGTGTTGTTCTTTTAATTTGCATTGTTTATATTGTTTAAGTCACATTGTAATCACATATTTTTCAATGGTTCTGCTTAGTGGGTTCATACAGTCTTACCATGCTTCTCTTTTTTCATCACATTTACTGTTTCTTGACAGTGAAACACAGCACAGTAACATTCTACTCCATTCATAACATACTAAGCCATTCCCCAATTTATGGTTATATACTTGGGGAAACTGATATAACTTTATAAATATAGTTATCTGTCTTAGATTATAAGCTCTTGGGAGACGGGGTCTATCATAACTTGATTTGGTAGTAAACATCTTAAAATTAAAAGGAAAATCCTCTTAAAACTTTAATAGTCATACAGTATAATAGTAAGATCCTGCTTTTGATGATGCTAAAATTCTATATATTTATATTTTAATTTTCAGTTGATGTGGGAGGTAGTCATATAATAGACAGAGAGCTAGCTTTGCAATCGAGATCTGAGTTCAAATTCTGCCTCTGGCACATACTATGTGATTAAGTCACTTAGTATCTTCGCTCCACCTAAACTCTCTAAGAATGCAAGCTGCTCATTTGTAACAGAGAAGGGAGCTTCTATGCCAGGAGTCCTCTACATTGATGAAGTTGTGGCTCTAGAACTTTGCCCCCCACCCCTTCTATAAGAAGCTTATATTACCTTCATGTTTGATGTAAATGAAGAAAATCATTCCCCTTCACAGCATGTCCCTTGGAACTATTGTTAGCAAGGGTTAGAGATAGAAAAATAGAACTGTGACCATTCTGGGGAACAATTTGAAAGTACTCCCAAAGGGCTACAAAACTGCATACGCTTTTAACCCAGCAATGCCACTACTAGGCCTATATCCCAAAGAGATCAAAGGAAAAAGAAAAGATTCATCAATTTAAAGTTATTTATAGAAACTCTTTTAGTGGTATCAGAGAATTGGAAAGTGAAGGGGTGCCCATCAATTGGGGAATGGCTGACAAGTTGTGGCATACGATTGTAATGTAATACTATTGTATTATAAGAAAAGATGAGCAGGATGCTTTGAGAAAAACCTGGGAAGACACATATGAATGCATGCAAAGAGAACAGAGTGCACACTAAAATCAGTATTTTAAGGATGATCAGCTATGAAAGACCTAGTTACTCTGAACAAGAAAATGATCCAAGATCGTTCCAAAGGACCCATGATGAAAAGTCCTAGCCATCCCCAGGGAGAGAACTGATGAACTTTGAATGAAGATTCAAGCATACTTTTGAAAAACTCTTTACTTATCTTGTTTTTTTGTCTGTGTTTTCTTTTGCAACATGGCTAATCTGTAAATGTTTTTGCATGATTTCACATATATAATCAAAATCAAATCGCTTACCTTCTCAAACGGGTGGGAGTGGGAGTGAGGGAAAGAATTTGAAACGCAAAATTTAAAAAAAAAACACAAATGTTAAAATTTTTTTACATGTAATCGGGAAGTATTTAGAAAAAGAAAAATATGTTTTGAAAATAAATTTGAAAAAATAGGAGTGGCTAATCCTCTTAGCAATTCTTGTGATTTAAATTATCATCTTATGTAGATGATTCCTATATCCTACTAACTGCCTTTATAAACTGCTTCAGGTCTACTTTATTCTGTTCCATTTGGAAATGCTTATATACAATTCAGTCATTTTCAGTTATGTCCAACTTTTTGTGACCCCATTTGGGGTTTTCTTGGCAAGGATACTGGAATTTTTTTTTCTATTTCCTTCTATAGCTTATTATACAGGGGAAGAAACTGAGGCAAACAGGATTAATTGACTTACTCAGGGTCACACAGCTAGTAAGTATCTGAGGCCAGATGTGACTTGAGAAAGATATGTCTTCTTAGCTCCAGGCCTGGCACTCTACTGTGCCACCTAACTGCCCTATACACTGTAGCCAAGCACAGTTCTTCCATTCAGATCCTCATATCTTCAGTTAAACTTTATGTTGGTGTGGACCTTCGCTTTTTTGGCTCTGCATCTCCTTTGAACTGGCAATATTTACTGTAATTTCATCTTCAAAAGCCTTTAATATGTCTGTAATCTACTTTTCACAATACCTATTCCATTGCCTACCACTGATCTTACTTCTGTGGCTATAGTTGTGATTATAACTTTGTTAACATGTATCCTAATATTTCTACTTGAGATATGATGCCCCTTAATGTCAGAAAGTATGCTGAATCATTTTTTTCATGTAAAAGAGAGAACATGATCTTCTTTCCTAGGGAGTGTTACTTGAGAATTTTTGCTGTTGTTGCTGTGTTCATCCTTCATTGCCGAAGACTATGACATCAGAGAAATGTGATGCATGACTTGCACTTGACTTTGTTTTGAGAGAGGGAGGGCTATGCAAGATCACCAGCCTCTCCATAGCCTGCTTCTCATGGTCTCCCGGGATTGAGAGGCAAACTAACATTTTGCTTTGTGACCTTACCAATGAGATCCTTGAGAATAGACACAAGGGGATCCTAAAAAACCCCAGTATTAGACAGGACTTTGTCCACCTAGTCTAGGGTCAGTTCTTATAGCTGTCACCTATAGTTCAGGGAAGTTGCCCAATTCCTTCCCAATCTTTAGGGTATCCCCATCCTCTTGTAAGTGCAAAGACAGGAAGTATTCTTGAATCTGTTCCAAATGAACTGATTCAGAGGGAGAAACAAATTTAATATTCATGGACCATTGGAAAGTGGAAACCCAGATAGCAAAGTTGGAATTTCCTCATTCTTACAGCTATGTAGGAGCATTACAGCTGTGATATCATGTCATTTCCTTCAGCAAGGCTGAAAAAGTTGACTAGGTTAAATCACCAGGTACTATAGTTTAAGAAGATATTAATAAACCAAAGAACTTCTAGAGTGAGGCAGCCAGGATGATAAAAGATCTTGAGTTCACATAAGATAAAGATCAGTGGAAGGAACTAGTCATATTTATCATGGAGAAAAGAACACCTAAGGGGAGCATGAGGACTGTCGTGTAGAGGAGGAATGGTTAGACTTTTCTATTTTGCTGCAGAGGGCTAGACTGGGAGCCATGGTTGGAGGTTGTAAAGGAGTCATTTTAGGCTGACATCAGGAAAAACATCCTAAAAAACATTAGAGCTGTCGAAAAGTGGAGCGAGCTGCCTAGAGAAAATGGGGGAGTCTTTAAACAGAGGCTGGATAATCATTTGTTCCATGTATCTTAGTAGGAACTCCTTTTGTATGTGGGCTGGACAAGGTGACTACTGAAGTTCCTTTCTCTCAGTTTCTGTGATTCTGTAACACACTTGTGGAACTGGTTCTTAAAGTCTCAGCTTAACTGTCTACAACAGAGAGAGCAGCTGATAAAGCAAGTATGTACAAGATTCTAGCTATTAGAAATTAGACTGTGCCTATGTTGGGATTGCCATTCAGTTGTTTTCAGTCCATCATGGGATTTTCTTGGCAAAGATATGGGAATGGATTGCCATTTCCTGCTCCAGTTCATTTTACAGATGAGGAAACTGAGGCAAATGATTAGCACAGGGTTACAGAGCTAGTAAATGTATGAGGCTAAATTTGAACTCATAAAGATGAATAACTCCTAACTCCAGGCCTGGCCCTCTAGTCATGGCCCCACCTAGCTGCCCCTGATGTATTTACTGAATTACTGATTGTATTTACTGACTACTAAACTTTATTGACTCTGTCTTCTTGGTGGTCATAGCATTGACTCTGTGTGTGCGCTTGTGTATATGTTTACTTCCTGTCAAGTACCTGCATCCCAGAGCCTCTGAGCATTTCCCTGTTGTCAGATAAAGCACATTTATGCTACTGGCTATAAACTTCATAACTAATCCAGTGTTATGTGCCCTGCAGGCATTGGGAACTTGTTGTTACTGACAAAATAGTTTCTACTTTTGTTTCTTCTGTCACTTAATAAAGTTGTTAAAAAGAGACATAAAATAGTCTCTCTTAAGAGAAAAGTACGCTGTTTGTTGTTACCTTAAGTAACAACTTACTTACAAGCTTACAGTACAGTAACTTTAGGGGCTACTGTTTCCCCTTGAGTACCATGCCATAGAGTAATTTGGGTAACCTATCACTCTTTAAATAGTTGTGCTTGAATTTTATAGCATGAACAGGTGGATTTCCCACAGGTGTCACTGATTGAGGGAAGGCTGCTTGGCCCTCTCTTTTCTCAGTTTTCTTTTTCTCTTTACTAGCTTTTTCTTCTCCAAGCTAAAATTAATCGGGTCTTTCTGTTAATCTGCATATTATATAATCTGGAGACCCTTCACCTTCCAGGTTGCTGTCCTCTGGATACTATATATTGAAACTATCCAGTTTAATTATAGGAAGGTATCTTAAAATAGTAAATAAATATTTGATTCGTGATATTGGGGCTAGACTTTGCAGGAGACAACGTGAAATTTCTCTTTTTCATGTTGTTCTTTATTTAGTTCAGAGCTGTGACCATAGAGAAAAATTTAGCAGATACTTAATGATATGGTTAACAAAATAACATTCATACATTCACCATATTCTTAATTTTTTTTTTAGAAATTCTTTATGCTAATTGTCTTTAGGTCCCCCCAAAATTTAAAAAGTTACAAAATCCTGTGGTAGTAGAATTAGAAAAAAGGTGTGTAGCTCATTTGAGACCTTGTGTGATATTGACAAACGACAACCTATTCTACTGCTTTATTATTATCATAACTATAATGACTTTTCCACTTTTCTTTGAGTATCTAGGAATACTCTTTGAGTCATCCTTCAGGTCCCTCACCAAAATCCAGCCTCCTTCATGAAGCCTTCTCTAACCTCTGTAAATTGAAAGTCTCTCTCCTTTTCCTTAACTTCTATGGCATCTGTTCTTATGATTCCCTTGACAACTGATGTGCTGCCTAAGACATTATTTTTTGATGTTATTTAATTTGTCACATTTCCATATTATCTTCCCAATTAGATAGGAAGATTGTTGAGGACAGGGGCAGTGTTTTCAGCCTACTTGGATGCCCTGTGATACCTCCCAGTCATGGAGCTGTCATGGGGAATAACAGGCAGTAGTAGAACTGCCTTGACCTGGATACAGGCCCTAGGGGGTCCTGTCCATGACTCCCAATCCACATTCTCAGAGTGCTTTGGAGAGTCAGAGCAGCTTTTCATCAAGCCTTGTAGCTGAATTTCATCTCTCCTTTGATCTCTCCCTAACAGAAGAGAGCTGCATCACTTTGTTGGCTGATGAGAGGAATAGCCTTATTCAGCCTTCTGAGCTTTCATATCACATAGGAGCTTTCTGTCATGTTTCCTTTCTCCCTTAAATCTTTTCTTACCTTGTGGGTAACTGAACCCTTATTCTATATGGTGACACTGGACTATCTGGAAAAGCAAAAATAGAAAGAAAAATCATGTAGTAGTACAATGTTACTGATTTGGGTGAAAATGTCATTTCTTTAGGTTCCATCAATGATTTTCCTAACAGGTAATTCCTATATTTAACTTTCTTTTTCTATTTATGAAAATAATAATAACTGACATATAGCTCTTCACAGTTTACAAAGAACTTTAACACATTATCTCAGTTAATCCTCACAACATTGTAAATGTGCTCCCCATGTGAGAATTTCTTCTGCCAACAGTCTATAATTTATAACCCTCATGTTCTTAGAGGGTTGACTGAGACTCAGGGTTGAGACTTGCTTATGGTCTTACGTTGCACTGCCCATTATTACAACCCGCCTATTAGGGAGCTGATGAGAGAATTGTTTTGCCCATTTTACAGAGCAGAGAAATGAAACTCAAAATGAATAAATGGCATGTGTTATACCACACGGTGAATGTCAGCACTGGATTCAAACCCAGGTCTTTTGATTCCAGGTTTTGATTCTCTTTCCAATATGTCACAATTACTTCAAAGTAGAAATATTTGTTATCACTTTCTGATTTAAGGCTCAGTTTGAGTCACCAGCATGATATGAAAAATGTGGCACAAAAATGTGATATACTTGCTCTACTCTGCCATGATCAAGCCATAGCTGAAAGAATACCAATAGGATGGAGAGGGGGGAGAGAGAGGAAAAATCAGCATAGTGGAGTGGCATGCCATATTACATCTAGGAGCTGGGAGACAAAGTACTCAGAATTCTGGACTTCAAGTTAGGAAGACCTGAGTTCAAATTTAGCCTGTGACCCTGGGTAAGTCATTTACCTTATCTCAGCCTGTTTCCTCACCTATAAACTGAGAATGGTAACAGCACCTGCTTCTTTTATGAGGATCAAATGAAATTTTCTATATACATATATGTATATGTGTATATATACATATACACACATACATACACAAATACGTATAATACTTTGCAAATCTTAAAGCTCTAATATATGCTATATATTAAATAAATGCTAACTATTAAGATGATGATGATGGTGGTGGTGTTAATGAGGACGATTCGCTGAAGGAAAGAGTTAAAGGGGACATGATAACTGTCTTCAAGTATTGTAGCTCAATCATTTCAATTGTGTCCAACTCTTCATGACCCAATTTTGGATTTTCTTGGCAAAGTTACTGGAGTGGTTTGCCATTTCCCTGTCCAGCTCATTTTACAGATGAGGAAACTGTGGCAAACAGGCTTAAATGACTTGCCCAGGCTCACCCAGCTAGTAAGAGTCTGAGGTCCAGTACTCTATCCAATGCACCACTTATCTGCCTGTCTTCAAGTTCTTGAAAGTTTTTCATGAGGAAATAGGACTAGATGTGTTCTCTTTGGTCCTAAATAGCAGAATCCAGGAGCAATGGACAAATGGTGCAGAGACAGATTTTGGCATGATATCAATGATTACCAGTCTGAGCCATTCAGAAGGGGAATGGGCAGCTTCGGAAGGTGGTGGTTTCTCTGTCCTGATCTCCAAGTATGGGCTTTGTTGGATGCGTTGTGGAGGACATGGGCTGAATTTGGTAGGCACTAATGTGATTGGGTTGTGATTTAGATGTGCTTATTCTCTTTATTCATAGCTGTAGTTGGAACTTTTTTTAATAACCTCTGACAACGTACTCTCTGTTAAAGAGGAGTTACAACACACACACACACACCTCAGTATTAGAATTGTTTTAAATAACATATTTAAGCAGGCTAAAGAAGAAGAAGATTTCTAAGTAAATTTGAATTTTAATATCATTATCTAATGGCTGAAAGCAGAGAAGCTATACTTAATCTGCAAATAAACCTAAGTGTTTCTTCTTAGACATTGTATTTGATCTGAAGTTCTCAGTCATGTCTTTGTGTTGACAATAATTAGGGAGCAGGTGTCAAGATTAGAGCACTATAAATATTGGAAATTACTCAAAACTGATGACTAGTTTAAATCCTTAGCAGTTTTTTTTATTAGAAAATCAGATGATTAATATGGTATCTTCCACCTTTCACTTAATTCAGAGTTAGCCAGTCTTATTAATTAGACCTTTAGGATTTTTTAACATCATAGAATTGCCATAAAGAAAGTCCTTTGTCCACCATAAAGTACTTTGAAATACTAGTTTCTCTTCATTTTGGAGGCCTGGATCAGTTGTAGATTAGGCCTAGCATTTTTCAGGAATAGCTATGATTTCTGAAGTGCTTTCAAATTCACAAAACACTTTACTCACAGCTTTACAACCCTTCTAGATTGAGAAGTCTAAGTTTGACCATCTACATTTTGTACATGAGGAATTGAGGTTCACAGAACTAATATAAATTGCCTGAGATCAACACAACTTTTTCTTTTGAAGTTATCTTCTGCATACTTTATTCTCAAGGTCATTTACTTTGATTTGTACCGAATTCATGTATTCTTTTAAAATTGTTGGCTTTTGCTTCTGCCAGATTTTTTCCATTGCAGTATTTTTTTCTCTTTCTGTTTTTAATTTTATTTTAGACTCAAGGGCCAGAACACAAATACAGAATAAAGAAAAGAAACAAAACCATATCATAAACTTAAATATTGGAACTTAAATAAAAAGTGAGAGAAAAAAAGCATGTTGAAACATAAGAAAAGATTCAAAATATTTGACAATTTCCATTTCAAGAAAGTCTGTATAATAAATAATATTTATTGCTTCCTTATGAGTTTTCTGTGGTTCTCTGCTGTGCACTTTTTTGCTTAGTTCTTTTTTTCCCTCCCCCACCTCCCAGAAGGCTACAATAAAGTCTGGATATGTTTCTCTACAGCTATGGATATATACTTACACATATACATATAGAAAGATCACACAACTTTTAAATGGTGAAATCTGGGACTCCAGCCCATGCCAGCTAATTCCAAATCTAGTACCAGGTTTATCCTGATTATCTGAGATTGTCCTTGAATTAACTCAATCTTTGTATTGCTTTCCATCTGTTGACTATTCCCTATTTATCCTACTTGCAGCTAGTTTGCCCATATTTGTTGACATGTTGTCTCCCCCATTAGATGACGAGATCCTTGAAAGCAGGAACTGTCCTTTGCCTCAATGCCTGTCATATAGTAGGTGCTTAAATAATATTTATTGACTGACTGTAGGGAATTCCTTTGGGTTGGATCTCCTAGGGGTCTTGTAAAATGGAGATGATTAACTGGCCTTTCTTTCTGGGACTTCAGCTGTTCATAGAATGTCTTCTGATGAACTTGGGGGAAAGAAGGGGGACAGATGATATTTTCCTGTACAAGGCCAGTGAACTAGAGGGTTTGGTTCAGGGTTGGGGAACTTCCAACTTCAAGGCCACATGTGGTCCCCTAGGTCCTCAAGAGTGGTCCTTTGACTGAATCAAAGCTTTATTCTGTAAAGTTTGAATTCAGTCAAAGGGCTGTGCTTGAGGCTTTAGAGGAACACATGTGGCCTCAGTCAAGGCTGCAGGTTCCTCATCCCTGGTTTGGTTTCTTTGGACCATAGAAATCTTGAGCTGGATGGTACCTCCAAATCCGTCTAGTTGGCTCTCCTCATTTTATAGATGAAGACACTGAGCCCTAGTGAATCTGTGACTTACTTAGGGTCACAGAGACAATAAATCTCAAAGCTGGGATGCAGTGCCCTCCCTTCCAAAGTCTCTCCCTCCCTCTGGCTGATGCCTTATATTCTGAAGCAACGGGAAGAAGACAAACTTCCATCTATTTCACATTTTGTCCTGGCTTTCTGCCTAAGTGGATAAATGAAGGAGTTTGGGAACCAGTTATTCATATGTATTTTTGAAATTCCTAAAAGTGAAATTTTCTATATCTTGCACATGATAAAGAGTTAGACTACTCTTGAGTGCCACAATTTTCCTTTTCTTTTCCTTCTGAAAATAGCTACTCTTGTACCTTGTGGAATTGAAGAGGGTTAACAAGATTTCTAAAGATTGCTATGTTCCTTGGGTAAATGCAGTATATCAGTGATTACTATTTCTAGGTTTTAACATATTTAGACACCGGACTAGAAATACTAAGGAGTTTGTTCTGTGCAGTGGATAGAGTGGACCTAGAGTCAGGGAGACCTCAGATCTCAGTATCTGAGATACTCAGTATCTGAGTAGCCTCAGATACTAGCTGTGTGAACTTGGGCAAGTCACTTAAGCTTGTTTGCCTTGGTTTCCTCATCTATAAAAGGAGCTGGACAAAGAAATGGCAAATTATTCTAGTATCTTTGCCAAGAAAACCCCAAATGGGGTCCTGGAAAGTTGGACATCACTGAAACAACTCCACAAAAACAATAACGCCTGGTATATATTAGGTGCTATATAAATGTTAGCTACTTATTATTATTGTTATCATCATTATCATTGCTATTTCTCTCTTCTCACGGAATTTTCATATGAGATAGTTATAATCCCATTTCCTAGGGAGAAAAACTGAGCTTTGACAGACAGCAAGTTACCACTCCCATACAAGCATGGGAAGTGATCCCTGAGAGCCCGCATTCACCAGCAAGACAAGAAAGCTTTTGGTCTTGGACTCGGAAAAGAGACTATGTAGCTCAACCCGTTCTCCTGTTTCAAGGCATAAGCCTGGGAGCCAGGAGCTCCTCATTTTTAATCCAGTCTAATCCCTTTAAAAACAGGCCCCACCTTTGCTTCCTTGCCAAAAATATCGTGGAGGTGAATGAACGGAATTACTGAGAAGGTGACAGTGTTTTTGCCATCCCCGGAACTTGGGAACAAACCGACTCCCATCGGACAGAGAATGTTAGACTGAATGATGGTTGGGTTGGTGTCTCATTTGCATTGTCAGCAGGATCTTAACAGACACAGATGTTTATGTAGGAGTCCGCTTTGTCTAAAATCCGACAGACAGCGTGCTCATCTTTATTATAGCCTTCCAAGGAAATGCAGTGATTGGTGGGGATTTGTGGTTACGCTTTTTTTTCCTGGTGGGGGAGAGGGAGATTCATGTTCTTTGTTGAGACAAGGTTACTCTGACGATTTTTCAAGCATTATGTGTTAATTATGCCATCAGCATCATCAGTAGCTTTTGTTGCCGTTGATGTAAGCACCCTCCTGTTTACGAGGTAAAGTAATGATTATCTGCACCGTGGGTGATTTATGGGCCTCAGGAGCCAGCCTAACTTCTGGCCACCCAGATGGTTCTGAGCTGCTCCATTCTGCCTGGAAGATTGGGGGTAGCCTGGGGAAAGGGCAGATCATGTCTGATGCTAGGAGAAAGCAACAATAACTTTAGCTCTTCTTCTGTGTAGAGACCTGAGGATGGAAAAACAAAACCCTCAAATTGTCCCTACCCTCTGGGAGTTTATACTCTCCTTGACAGTCAGCCAGGCTGCTGTGCACAGGATGCCAGAGGTTCTAAGGTACCTGGGAGGCAAAACCACTCACCTCCTCGAGAACTCCAGTCCTGGTTCTTTGCTGTTCCAGCAGGATGATGCTTCACTGTGGTCTTTTTCTGCCATGCTACTGCATGTCTGCTACTGCAGGTGTATTTCCCTTCTTCCTTTGGGATCATAGGACCATAGATTTAGAACTGGAAATGTCCTTAGAGGTCACAGAATCCAGCCCCTTCATCTTATAGATGAGGAAACTGAGGCACAAAGAAGTTAAGTTGCTTGCCCAGGGATACACAGCTAGCAAGTACCTCAGGCATAATCTGAACCTGGGTCTTCCTGACGCTAAATTCAGTGCCCAGAACACTTTTCCATGCTGTCCATGATGGGAACTGTTATGTCAGTCAGCTGCTATCATGGTCCACTTTCCATCTCTGTGACTTCTCAGACCAAAACAGTCTTCAAACCAAACCACCATCTTTTGTTGTTTGGTCGTTTTTTTCAGTTGTCTGACTTGCTGAGATCTCCATTTGGGGATTTCTCAGCAGAGATGCTGGAGTGATTTGCCATTTTCCTTTCCAGGTTATTTTATAGATGAGGTATTGAGGCAAACAAGAGTAAGTGACTTTTCTAGGGTTCCACAGCTAGTAAGTGTCTAAGGACAGATTTGAACTCAGAAAGATGAGTCTTCCTGACTCCGGGCCAGCAATTTATACATTGTACCACTGAGCTGCCCCTAAACCACATCTCTACAAATATTATCTTTTCCAATTAGAATGTGGGCTCCTTGAGTGCTATTTCTGTTTTGTATATATATCTTCACTTCTTGCCACAGTATTTGACAAGTAGCAGTGCTTAATGAAATGCATACCCATTCATTAATTCACACATTCATTCATTCATTCATTTATTTATATACAGACAGGTAAGTAAGTGTAGGGTAATCTGAGGAAGAAGGGCACATTAGCCTTAGCAATTAGGAGAATCAAGAAACCTCTAGATTGGAGGTAGCACTCAAGGTTTGAATACATAGATTTAGAAGACAAACTATTTAAGGGAAAGATAGTATGGGACACTGCAAACTACTAGATTTGAAGAAATAGGACTTGGGTTCAAAACCTGCCTCTTCTAACTACATGTCTCTCTGGGGCCTTTGTCACCTCATGTATAAAATGATGAGGGATTGGACTAAGGGATCTCTATGACCCCTTCCAGCCCTAAATTCGAATTTAGGAAGATGAGCCTTCCTGATTGTAAACTCTGTGCTCTGTTCACTGTGCCATCTAGCTATCTTTTCCTGACTCAGAGGCCAACTCTTTATCAACAGTGCCATTCTGCTATGAACATAGTGTCCATCTGGAACTTTTTTCCCCTGTCTTTGATCTCCTTGGGATATTTTCCCAGTAGGTAAGACTGATTATCAAAAGGTATGAAGAGTTCATTGACTTTTCTTGCATAATTCTAAATTGTATTACATAATAGTTGGACTGTCACAGCTGTCAACAGTACATTATAATGTCTATCTTCCTATGATTCCCTCAATACTGTTGCTTTTTCTAATCATATTTTTCAATGTGATAAACATGAGGTTAAATCTCAGAGCTGCTTTTAATATGCAGTTTTCTGATTATTAGTGATTTGGAGCATTTTTGTACGGTTGTTAGTTATTTGCAGTTGTGAAAACTATATTCTTTTGAAAACCATTTGTTTATATTTATGAATCCTTTACGTATTGGGGAATGTCACTTAATCTTAGATGTTTACATCAGTTGTCTATGTAGGAGACAACAGTATGGTTCCCTGGAAAGCTCAGTGGGGAGGGAGTCAAATGAACAGGGTTCAGATCCTGCTTCTGACACTTACCGTTTTTATGATCTTGGACATGAGCATGATCAACCACCCAGAGCCCCATTTCCTCAGCTGTAAAATAAAGGGTTTGAATCAGACCTCTGAAGTTTCAGAATAAGACCTGTGATCTTATGATTGTGTCTTGAGTATCAAATTGTTATTTGAGATGGTTGATGCAAAGATTTTCTCCTTATTTTCTCCTTATTCAATACTTTTACAACTTTTCTAGTTGCATTGATTTGGTTTATGCAAAAACTTAATTTCGTTTTTTTATGATGGAAGTTAACTGTGTGGTTCTTTGTGATCACTTTTATCCCTTGTTTGGTTATAAAATCTTATGCACTGTAGTTCTGAAGTTCTCTTTTTCTGTTCTTTAATGTTTTTGCTTTTTTTGTGTGTGACACAGTATATAGAACACTGGACCTGGAGTCAGTAAGACCTGAATTCAAATGTGACCTCAGACACTTACTAGCTTGGTGACTGGGCAAGCCGTTTCACCTGTTTGCTTCAGTTTCCTAGTCTGTAAAATGGAGATAATAATAGCACTGGACCCAGAGTCAGGAAGACTTACTAGTGTACGTCCCTGGGCAAGTCATTGAACCCATTTGCCTCTGTTTCCTCATCTGTAAAATGAGCCAGAGAAGAAAATGACAAAACATTCCGATATTTTTGCTAAATGGAGTCATGGAATGTCAAACACAACTGAAAAAGCTGAACAACGCTGGGCTGTAGTGAGGGAGCAAATGAGATAATATTTGTGAAACGCTTGCATAGTGCCTGGCACATGGTAGGCATTATGTAAATGGTAACTACTATTTTTATTATTGTTATATTCATTATTACCACACTTTAAATTGTTTATCTGTATAAGACTTACCGTAATATATAGCATAAATTGCTTATATAAACCTATTTTTTGCCAAGCTGATTTACAGTTTTTCTAGGAGGTCTTGCTGGGTAGGGAATTCTTCCCCTCCCACTTTATGTTTTGAGTTTCTTGAATACTGAGCCTACAATGTTTATTTGCTTTTGGGTCTTCGTTAGTCTGTTTAATTGATCTCTCTTTTTTTTTTTTTTAACTCCTTACCAAATAGTTTTGATGATTTTTGGCTTTATGATGTACTTTCTGATCTGGTAATATTATAGCCTCTTTATAGCTACTTTTTTCCCCTCCTCATTATTCCCCTTGAGATTCTAGACATTTTTTTGTTCCTCAAAATGAATTTTGTTATTATTTTATCTAGTTCTATAAAGTACCCCCTTGGTATTTTCATAGGTGTAGCATTAAGTCTGTAAATGAATTTAGGTAGTATTATTTTTACTATATTCATGTAGTCTAAGCATGATTAATGGGTGATTCCAATTAAAGTCTGCCTTTATTCCTATAAAAATATTTTATAGTTGTATAAATATGAATCCTGAATATGCCTCAATAGATTTATTGCTAGATATTCCATGCCTTTTGCCTGAATGGTATTTCTCTTTTTGTACTTTGCTCTTGGTTTTTTAATAGTAGTTAATATACAAAATGCTAATGATCTTTTGTAGCTTTCCTTGTATCTTGATACTTTACAAAAGATGTTAGTTCTACTAGTTAGTCTCTTACCTAATTCTGTTGACACTTTAAACAGAAATAAGGTCTCATAGATGAGTGAAGTCCCACCCAAGATTGAAGATCATGTTTCAGAGGATTTGGGCAACCTTATCTAATAGCTTTGTCCTTCGGAGACTAGCTGATTGACCTACAAGGGCTGATCCCTGGTTGAGGAAATAAAGAGAAAAAACCTTAATCCAAATTTAATAATTGGTTATTAAAAAAATAGAAAAATAATTTCCCTCAAGATGTGTATATCCATGTACACATGTAAACGCATGGAGACACAGACATACATAGAGATGCACACGCACACACACACACAACCTCTCCAGTTCCAAACTTGCTCATCTCCAGTTACGTAATCAACTTTTTCACCAGTGTGTTCTTGCTGTACTACAAATTAAAGAGGACCGATTTTTACTTAATATCTCTTCTTCAAATCTTTCCCCCAGCCCAGTTTTCTTATTCCTGTTAATAACATTATGATTTGCCCACTTATGCTATATCTTGAACATTGGGGATTATCTTTGACTTTTCCATTCCATTACCACTCAGATGTAATCAGTTGATAAATTTTATTAAATGGAACTTCTACGTGAACTATGGTAACAGCCTTCTTGGTTCTTCTTGGATAGTCTCATTTTTGCCTCCCCTCTCCCCATCTGTCCTTCATGTCACCCTCAGGTCAATCTTACTTTTACCTACATATGACCATATTCCTTCTCTGCTAAAATTCATCTGTTCATTTGAGTCATTTCTAACTCTTTGTGAGCCCATGAACTATATAGCAGGTCCTTCTATCTTCCATTATCTCCTGAAGTCTTTCCAAGGTCATGTTCGTTGCTTTCATGGTACCATCTATCCATCTAATTCTCTGCCATCCCTTCTCCTTTTGTCTTCAATCTTTTCCAACATCAAGATCTTTTCTAATGAGTCCCATGTTCTCATTATGTCACCAAAATATTTAAGTTTGGTATTGGACCTTCCAGTGAATAGCATGAATTAATTTCTTTAAGTATTGACTGATTTGACCTCCTTGATGTCCAGAGGACTCTCAGAAGTCTTCTCCAGCACTACAATTCAAAAGTGTCTATTCTGTGGTGCTCAGTTTTCCTTATAGTCCAACTTTCATAGTCATATGTTGCTACTGGAAAACCATAGCTTTGACTATTCAGGCCTTGTTGACAAGGTGATGTCTTTGCTTTTTACTATGCTGTCCAAATTTGCCATAGCTTCCCTTCCAAGGAGCAAGCATGTTTTAATTTGATGGCTGTAGTCACTGTCTGCAGTGATCTTTGAGCCCAGGAATATACGATCTCATACTGCTCTCGTTGCTTCTCCCTTTATTTGCCAGGAAGTGATGGAACCAATTGCCAAGATCTTAGTTTTTTTTGACGTTAAACTTCAAGCCAGATTTTATACTCTCCTCTTTCATCAAGAGACTTCTTCACTTTACAATTGTACCTTGCATGCAAAGTCTTCTGTGATCTGGTGCCACTCAACCTTTGTAACGTCATCTTCCACTCCTCTCTTTCACTTACCGCACACTCTGCTCAGTTGTGGACAGCCTAATCATCCTTGTACATGTTCCCCACTTGGCTCTCTCCATGCCTTTGTTTATAGCTTTCTGCTAGTGTCCTCTCTATCAAACTACTTCATATTTGTGTGTACCTTAAAAACAATATTCCTTCTTTACATATCCTTGTTGTCTCCTCTGTTAGGATGAAAGTAATGTTTCATTTATGTTATTTGTATGTCAAGTGCCTAGCACAATGCTGAGCACATAGTAGGCCCTTAATAAATGCTTGTTGATTTGAATACCAATATTGATGAACTTAGTCTTAATTATATTGTTAATAGAAATGAAACAAGACATTTGTGCACTCTAGGTAAGCTTAGAATCTCTTAATCACAGATTTTTTTAGTTGGAAGGGGCTTCATTAGCTGTTTAGTCCTACTCATACGTGAAAGGAACCACCTCCATGGTTATTTAGCCATTGGGTTTCCATTGGAAAACTCTTTAGGAGAGGGAACCTACCACCTCTTGGGAAGCTGTAATTGTTAGAAAGTTTTTCCTGAATCTTAAACCTAAAACAGCTTCTCTGCAATTTCTCCCCATTTCTTCTGGCTCAGCCCTCAAGAACCAAGTAGAACATTTCCAATTCCTTGTCCATGTTAGCCATTTGTACACATGAAGACAGCTCTCCTATTGCCTTTGAGCCTTCTTTTCTCCAGGACAAACATGTCTAGTGCCTCCCCTCCCACTGGTCCTCATAAGACTCTTCAGCCTTCAGAGAGGCCCACTCTGTAGCTTGTAACAGTGTTCTTAAACTGGGGTCTCCAGAACAGGGTACAGTACTTCAGATGAGGACCAACCAAGCAGAAGGAGTCTAGAGAGACCATTACTTCCCTTTTCTGGGAAGCTTTGCCTCTCTTAATGAAACCCAAGGTATCATCAACTTTGTTGGCCAATCATACTGCTGACTCATGTTGACCATGTGATCAGCTCAAACTCTCTGATCTTATCAGAAAAAAAATGCTTGAATATTCCCAACCCCTTCCCCCAGCTCTCCTGAAAACTTTGCTTTCAGGTTTTATGCTGCCTCATTCATTCATCTAACTGACTATTCCTTCATTCACCTACCATTTTTAAGTATCAACTATATAAAAAGAGAGGGAATGTGACATAACAGAAAGATAGTAATGAGAATCTGGATTCAAATCCCACCTCTGATACCTACTGAATGCGAGACCTTAGACAAGTCACTTAACCACCTCTCAGCATTCCAGGCAATATTCTGAGGCTAGAATTCGTACATAAGACCTGACCTGTATTGGCAGAGGAAGTTTCCCTGCTCCCGCAACCCTCCCTGCCATGAAATTACAGATCCAGTCCTTTCTTTATCCATATTCTCTATACAGAGCAGTGTTCTGTGTACTGGGAAAGGTGTATGGTCCCTGTTCTCATGACTTATTTATCATAAAATAAATACCTGTATGCGAAAGAGGTTGATGGCTTAGGGTATTAAAATATATGCACTTATTTAAAGCATATCTAAAAGTTTTCCTCTGTATATTACATCCTGAGCAGTTGCCTATATCATATATACTGGTCAGTGTGGTTGATAGCTAATCATGGAGAAATTCTCCATATAAGCCTTTTTTTCTTGTCCTGCCAATTATAGAATGTGACCGAATCTGCTTCAGGATCCTAAAAAATAAATGGATTTCCATATTATTTCATAGCTTTTTTATATAAAAAGTCTACGTGTGACATTATACACACATATATAAATATATGTGTGTATTTTTGCTTCTGTGGAATACAAATGAACATCACAGCCTGTATGTGAGTTTTCCTTGGCCACATGGGATTATAGGCCTGTGCAAAATGCTTAGCTATCTTTGTTGCTTCTGTGCTGACTAATCAAATCATTGATTTTTCTTTCCCCTTTGTAGTTTTAGTATCAGAATATTATTTATTTGAGGAAGTCTTTAAAATAATTAAGTGATTTTTGGTTGAATTATTTGCTTTTGTTTTAATTTTCAGGATTTAGGAGGGGCTATGTAATTTTTTTTTATGGAAAATATAGTCAATGAAGAGTTAATATTCGCCCTTCTTGTTTTCACTTGGGAAAGAAAAGAACTACTTAAAACACTGTGCTACTAACTTGCACTTGTACTTGAGCAATACATTAGTTTAGGGGTATTTTGTGGTCCAACATTGAAATAAACATTTTGGGTTTTTTGTTGGGGTTTTTTTGGTTATATTTTTAGCTGACTACTAGAGGTTAGTTTCATAGTATATATTTTGCTTTAAGAATAGATTTTTTATTAGAAAAAGCCTCATTAACTGTTAATAACATTTAGAACTGAAAGAAATTTTAGTAATTATCTGATCCAACACCATCTTTTTGCAGATAAAGAAACTGAGACTCAGAAATATTATTTGAAGGTTTTTGATGACTTTCATTATGTCTGTATTTTTTTAAATTGGCATATTCATCTTTTCTATTTCCTTGTCTTTATCTCATACATCCTACAACCATAAATGAAAAAGTCTATTATATAAGTGCTTGTTGCATGAATGAGTTCATGATAGACCTTCAGAGAGCCCTCTTCCTTCTCATCCCCCCCGCCCTGCATTGGTTTGGTCTTTGTCATGACAGGGCATGTATTTACCTTGCAGATATAACGTAGAAAGAATGGTGTTTCTGTTAAAGTCAGTTTTCTTCTGTCTAGTCTGACATGGGAGCTGAATTCGTATCCTACCTCAGATACTTACTGAGTATGTCAACTTCAATACTTAGGGTCACATAATTTCCCAATTTCCTCATCTATAAAATGGGAATAATTGCATCTACCTTATAAGGTTTTTGTTAGGATTAAATGAATTAATGTGTGCAAAGCACTTGGAAAACCTGAAAATGTTATATAAATACAGTATCTTACTTTGAGTCATCACCATGCTTATTAATTTCCAACTTTGGTTCTAGTGTCCACCTCCCATCTCCCATGATTCTTTTAGTTATATCAGTTGTTTATGCCTATGAACCATTCTAATATGTCTCCCATTTGTCAGAATGGTCCCTGTCAAGAGTCTTTCTCATGAAAATTGCATAGGGCAGGGGAAATAAAATATGAATCTTTTTCATGTTCTAAGAAATTTCCTCACAGTTCAGTCTTAGGTAAGATATAGCCAGAAGCCAAGAATAAACCATTATTGCCTCAGCTTCAGTGGTAGCTTAACACCTATAACAAAGAGCCTTCCAGGGCCCAAGGCTATGGTTGTCTTTTTCTCTTCATGAAGAGGAAGGTATTCACCATTGATTGGATAGGATACTACCACTAAAAATTAATTGTAATCTAGAGTATCTCAGAGTAGGCCTAAGGGAAGTTAGAGGAAATAAGTCTTCCATCTGTGCCTTATCTGGGGGGATCCAAACGTGGAGTTCTATAACCTTGCTGTCTGTACTTCTCTGTTGCTGTCTTTACTTCTCCATGTGACCCCAGGCCAAAGTTGGCCTCTCATTGACTTGAGGAGACAGTTGGGTTCTGCAGACCATTGGACTGTTTAGCCAAAGCTGTCTGCATCTCCCAGCTGACAGTAACTGAAATCTGCAAGCTCTCTAGGCTTTCCTTCCCTTCTCTTCCTGTTCCCATGGAAACAGATTGTGGGGAAAACTGGGCATGGTGCTATCTTTACCCTGTTTTTTGGCGATCTGATGTCTGTTTCCATGGGAACCAGAAGGGTAGGGAATGGGAGTGGAGTAACTAGAACACTTTTAAATTTCAATGGCAGCTAGCTTCCAAACTCTAAAGTCTCTTTGGCCAAAGTCCACCCATAGGTGGGAGAACCCTGGAGACACTGGAGGTCTAATGACATGATAAGGGTCATCTTGTAGAGATGATGAGAGAAGAGGGAATCATCTTTTAAAACCATTTTCAAGGTAGCCGAAAATTATTTTCCTTCCAAGAAATCATTTTCAGGTGGTGGTAGAAGCTATTTTAATAATCATAGTTAGCTATTATATCTTATATGATTACATTATATATAAAAACATGTTTTTCTTTATGGAAGTATAGTGACTTATCATTTTAGATGGGAGTAACTTGTCTAAAGTAGGGAAGCCCTGTAGTGTCTAATAATTGTCTGAATTTGGGTAGGAGAGTTCTAGCCTGTGGCATATAGAAAGAGGGGAAAGACATATTTAAATGCTATGAGCATTTTTGTAAAGGCTAATAATTTAATATATTCAGAAACAAGTCCTAGTTTGTCCTTGTCTCAAATACTCAAATGGGTCTGTGGTTCATTGGATTTAGATATTCTCACTGAAGACGTATCACATCCATGCCTATCTGCTTTATGTGACTATTGTCCATGTCCTCAATGAAGGTCCCTCATGGTGTCCATTCAGTATGTTGGAGGTGGTCTTCACTTTCTCCTCATATTCTGGAGGTATCAGTGAAGCATTCTGCCTGGTTATTTGTCAGCATGTGCCTGGATCATCTGAGCTGGCCATCTTTCCTATCATATCTTTCTAGCTATGAAGCTCCTGTGTACTTGGCACACAGTAGGTGCTTAGCAAATGCTTGTTGACTTGATTTTCTGATGATATCTTTTACTCTAATTTTTCTTAAGAGCTCCTCATTGACTCTATGGGACAGTCTCCTCATACTCACCATGAACTTCTCCATTGTGTGACAGTCAGTAAACATTTATTAAATACTTCCTATGTGCCAGGTAATGTGTTAAGCACTTGCGGTAGAAAAAGACAGTTCCTGTCCTCAAGGAGTGTGCAATCTAATGAGGAAAACAACAAGTAAACAATTATGTTCCAACAAGCTATATATAGGAAAAGCAGAACATAATTAAGAGAGAGAAGATACTAGAAATAAGAGAGCTTAGGAAAGTTCATTTTCACTTTTCAGGGATAATGCTCTTCCTTGTCTCTCAGATGTATTCCATCACCAGTAAAATATCAAAATCTAAAAGATGGGTCATTGTTTCTGAGAGAATCTTGGAATCCATTCAAGGAACTTTTCAATTTCCTGAAGGCTGTCTAGAATGCTTTCTTCCTCCTATTTAGTGCTGGACCCAATTCATTGTCCATTATTACTATCTGTCCCGAGTAAACATATCAGTAGACAAGCTCCACAAGTGGTCTTTCCAATTATATGGCAGAAAAAAAAAGACATTCTTCATCCACTTTGTCTTTCCTATGTAAGTGATCAGATCATATTCTTTTGAATGCCTTTTCCAGGAGGCTCTTTAGTGTTCTAGGGCTTGCTGGAACTAGAACTATGCTATCTACAAATAGAAATATCTGAGGAACTCATCATTTATAGGGTGTCACTTTTCAACTTGGACTCTCCAGTAGATCCCTGCCTTGGTGAATACCATTGGCTAATATGCCATTTAGCACAGAGTCACAAAGTAAGTGCTTAACAAATGTTTATTGATTATGTTTCCCTTTTTATGTTTTTTTTTTATTGCTTTTTGTGATGACTAAATGCTGGATGGAATTTATTAAGGTTCATCAAGATAGTTCATTTTTCTTTTGGCCTTCCTTAGGAAAATACAGTCTTCTGAACTCTTGCTGATTTCATTTGCTTATCATTAGATTTTAGTTCTTTTGAGTGTCTGATCTTCACAGTCTAATTTTATTATTTGCTTTTCACTCTAGGAACTAGTAAACATTTATTGAGTACTTGGTATAGAGCAGGGATTCTTAACCTGGGATTCATGAGTTTTTGTTTTTAAAAAAATATTTTGATAGAACAAGAGGCTTCAGGGATGGAGTGAACTTCTAGGATGAAGAGGTTACTGGGACATTGTAGAAAAAACCCAGAAGAGTCAGGATTCTGCTTGTAGAGGAGTGAAGTCTTCATGTGACAAATTCTCACCCTTTTCTCCTTTTTGCAAGGTGATTTTCTCAGGCTGGCCTGTGGGCAGTTAGCTTAGCTCCTCAGTGCATGTTTTTTTTGAAACATTTTTGGATTGTTAAAAGTTTTGGGCAATTAACTGTAAAGTCTTACTTATCTGTATTAGTTGGGGGTTGTATTTCCTCTTTTATGTTATTTGAACATATTCCTACAGAAAGGAATGTAACATAGCTTCATCTTGCTGGAGTATATGCTTAAGCATAATTTGGTATGTAGAAGGGTCTTAATGAATCAATCCGTTATGTGCCGTTGTTTTGAAGTTGGCATTGTAAAAGATAGTGATATATTCGTATTTTGGGCAGATACGTGTTGATACTACTCCTGAGAATATTTGAAAATATTTTTATAACCTATAATTGGTTTAATTTGTAATCTTATGTATTTCTTTATGCATTTAAAAATATTATTCTACAAAGAAATTCTTTGGTTTCATCAAATTGCCAACTTCATCTAGAACATTCTACAAAGTATTGTGGGGATTTGTGAAAGTCTCCTGTCATGGATCTTAGTCTTCCTTCAGGACACACACACACACACACACACACACACACACACACACACACACACACACACACACACACACACACACACACACACACACACACAGTGGAATTGGTGGGTTACAGGATATGGACAGTTTATTCACTTTTCTTTTGTAATTCCAAATTGGAATCCAGAATGGCTATGTCACTTCACAACTCCATCAACAAATGGTACATCAAAGAGTCTGTCTTCTCACAACTCCTCCAACATAAATTGTTCCCATCTTTTTTTTTTTATTTCTATGTGGTTGAACATGAAACCTCACTTTAATTTGCGTTTTTGTTTTTTGCTATTAGTATTTGTTGGCAGTTCTTTTGAAAACCATTTGCCAATATCCTTTGAGTACTTATCTATTAGGAAATCATTTTTTGTGCAATACATTTCTGTCAATTCCCTTTTTATTTTGTATATCAGACATTTATCGGTGATATTTGGCACAGGTATTTTTCCTGCTACACCACTGCTTTTCTAATTTTGTCTTCATTGACTTTATGTATTAGACTCTTTCAGTTTTCCACAATTTGTCAAAATTGTCTATTCATTTTTCATGATCTCTTCTATCCCTTGTTTAGTTAGGAATTTTCCCCCTTGTTACCTTTTTCTTCTAGAAATCAGCTCCCTCTGGGCTTTCTGTGATAATGCACCATCCTGATTTTGCTCTATACTAACTCCTCTGTAACTGTTCTTTGTCTACAACTTTTTTTTCACTTCTCTTTCTCCTCAGTCCCTTAAACGTGAGTGTTTCTTAATTTTCTAACTGAGGCTTTTTTCTGTTGCTGTACTACCTTCTTTTGTTAATCTCAACTATTGCCATAGCTTCAACTCTGTCAATGTGGATGACTTTCAAATTTTCATCTCTACCTTCCACTTAACCCCAGAAATTCCATACTGTACTTCCCATTGCCTGCTGGATTACTGCAGTTATCCCTTCTGCATAACTGGGGTTGGAGGGTAGTGCCCATGTGATCTGGAAAATCTTCATAACACTTTTTGACCCTCCCTTCGTACCAGAGAAATTTGAATTTTTTTCTTTTATGGGGTGTTTACAGTACTTTATTATAAAATTTGGGTTAAATATTTGGTCATAGGCTCTGCGTCATCTGCTGGCCTTTGTGTGTCATTGGAAGCTTCCACAACACTCCCTAAATTTTCCTATTTAATTTCTTCTGTCGGTGCCTAATATATTGAAACCGTGATAGGGAAAGTCACAATGTGGAAAGGATAACTATACATCCAGATGTGCCACCAACACCCAAAATGGAATATAGCTAAAATTGAGTTTACCATCTTTTCTTTTTAACATTTCTCTTTCTGTAAGTAGCACCACCTTCTTATCATTCACTTTGGAAATCTTTCCTTCGCTCACTCCACACATTGAGTCAATAGTCCAGTTCTATAATCTCTAATACTAAAAATACATTTTTCATCCAGACTCTCTTCTCCTCAGTTCTCTTAAAATCACCCTAGTTCAAGCCTTCATCGCTTGTATCCCTATCATAATAGTCTCCTGATTGGTCTTTAGTCTGTTTGCTACTTGATGTATTCTCATCATTGCTGAATATTCCTTAAAATACATCAACATCTTTATGCCGTTGCTTTACTCAAACACCTGAAGTATCTCCCTAATGTGTAATGAACACAGATTAAGCTTCTAATCTGTCCTTTAGAGCCACTCACAATCTGACCTCAATATGCCTATCTAGCCTTATCTTACAGTGCTGCCCTTCACCCATACTGTTAATGGATTATGCTCTCTCCTACAGTCTTGTCTGTGTTTAACTCAGACTGTTCTCCATGCCTGGACTGAACTTCCTAAACTCTTTCCTTGCAACCTTTATCTATCGATGCCCCATGTCCTTCTCCTCCTTTCACAGTCAGTTTAGTGTCACTTCCTCTATGAAATCTTTCCTGTCATCTGTGCCCACCCTGTCCCCATCATGAAAATCATATCTCCATACTTCAGTGATCTCACGAGACACTTTTTTTAAAGCAATAATCCTTTTTGTCCCACTGTATCATAGTTATACATTTGCCTTCCCCTTAGGATATTGTAAGCTCTTTGAGAATAGTACTGTGTCCAATTCATCTTTTTATCCACTAAAGCGGGACGGTACTTTGCATGTGGGGTGCTTAATAAATGGTTTATTGAGTACGTATTGAGGGAAGAGGGTATTTTTCCTATTTTCCTTTGTTTCATGCAAAGCCAAGGTCTCTGTTGTTTCAGTCCCCTGAAGTTTCTTGGTCTAATTATGGTCATCTGGTAGCTAACATGATGCTGTTATCTTCCTGTGGTAAAAAACCTCCCTCTTTCTTCTTTATTTACCTCCCCTTTCTACCTGCCTTTTCATTATTCATGTCACTGTGGCATGGAGGCCAGTATCTGTGAACCTTTCTTAGAAGATGTATGCTGACAGGCTTGCTATAGGTCTGAAGGTAGGATTGTCAATTTGTACCTGCAGATTCGAGAGAGGAGGAGAAGAGCATGGATTGATGTATTGACTGATGGGTGTTTCTACCTTTTCTCTTTCTCTTCTCCTCTGGCTTTTCCTCTCCTCCCCTCTCCTCCCTGTTCTCTCATCTCCTGTCTTCTCCTCTCCTCTCCTCTCCTCCCGTGACATCTTTCCTCTTCTCCCCCTCCCCTTCTATTCTTCTCTCTCTTTTTCCTCTCCTCTCCTCTTCAGTCTTCTCTTTTTCTTCCCCTATCATCTCCTCTCGCCTCGTGTGCTCTCCTGTCTTCTTCCTGTCTTCTCCTTTCCTCCCCTCCCCTCTCCTTTTCTCTCCTCTCCCTCCTTCCTTGAGAGCATATTATTGGACAGCATAATACATACATCACATTTTCCCAGACCTTTTCCTAGTTAATGCTGTATGATTCTAGGTAGCTAAATACAGCAAGTAATGGGAATAAGACACCATGATTTAAGTTGTATTTTCACAAGTTAAAATACAGCAAACCGCATCTGGGGTCCAGTAGTTTTATTTCTTGGTATCTTAGAAATCCTTTAAATGAAATCTAATGATGAGCTTAGAAGGTGAACAGATTCATTTATGATAAAGCATACATAATAATATCTTTTCCCCATTCTAACACACTGTTCCAAATGAAATTGATTTCTACAGCAGCTGATGCAAAACAACCAATACTCCACAAACATGAAGGGTCTTGTATATTGTAAGAGGTTTGCTCACATTACATTTGTTCCTGGAGACAACCACTACTGTATTACAAGGGTCATGAGAGCACAGGCTCTAATGCTGTTGCCTGGGGTGTCCTGCTGGTACACACAGTACCTGTATGCCTTTCCTTCCATTCTCAATAGCATTGCTGTGGCTTTACTGTGGGTAGCATAGCACAGGCATAAGGTGTGTGTCACCAAGGCAGCAGAAATTGGTCTAATAATGAATTTTTTATGTTTGACCAGAGTTTTTAAGAATATACAGGGCCAGGATTTGTGGAGTACCATTAGTTAAATACTAGGGAGCCTTTACCCTAAATTCCTTGCCCTCTTGAACAGCTGCTCTTCATGACACATGCATTTTCAGAGTGCTGACTGATCCAGCCTTCCAGGAAGATGTGAAACCCTATCGGTGTTTCCTTAATATATGTGGAGTCAGGGATTGCTCATTAAACTGCTTGGTGTGCCTGAGCCTCTCACAGATGCAGTGTTCTTTATTGTATGTAACTGTACTACCGAGAGCTCATTTCTGAGGATCTCAGACTGAATTGATGCCAGACCTCTTCCATGACATCAGCTCTGTGTGGTGGCCCTCAGATGGGCGGTATTTTGAATTATGTCCTAAAGACATCTGTCAAAATGTGTATGTAGTTGAGTCTGTGCACCCAGATTAAGTCATTCCACAAAAGTGAATTGATTTGGCTAGTTTAGCCTCCACGACCCATTCAGAATTGTCTGTGGATAAAAGTTTGTGGTAGAATTCTAAGGGCATTCTTAGAAATTTTGTTCTTTGGTTTTTTAGAAAGGCGAGTGAACTCTTTTGGGGGAATGTCTATGTAGGGTGAACTCTTGAAGTCATGAATAATTGTTGTTTGTGGTTTCTGAATTTTATTCCCTAAAAAATAATTTCAAGAAAGAAGACAATACGTTGTGAGGATAGCTTGGATTCTGATAGTGTATATGTATGTGCTGTTGATTGCGAAGTTAGGACATTGTTTCCTACCTTGCCCTTTTCTCAGTTCTTTCAAAGGAAGTCAGTGTGTGTGTGTGTGTGTGTGTGTGTCTGTGTGTCTGTGTGTCTGTGTGTGTGTGTGTGTGTGTGTGTGTCTGTGAGCCACCCAGGAAGCCTAAAGGCAGATGATGTGAATGATACACAGATGAAACTAAATTTAAAGCATTTGGTCCTGCTGGAATAGAAACTCTCTAGTCTCTGAGTGTCCAAGAGTCTTACCTCAGACCTCTCTGTCTCTGCCTGTCTCTATCTCTCTCTGCCTCTCTCTCCTCAACCCTCTGTCTTTCCCCTTCCCTGTCTCTCTGCTCTCTCACTGATCACTCCTAGAACCTCAGGGAGCTAGGAGGTACAGTGGAGTCAGGAACACGAGTTAAAATTTTGCCTCAGATTCTTACTAGCCGTATAACCTTGAGTAACTGACCAGTAACTTACTAGCCGTCTGACCTTGAGTAAACCAGTGAACTTCTGTTTGCCTCTGTTTTCCCATCTTTAAATTGAGGATAATCACAGCACCTGGCCCCAAGAGTTATTGTGAGGATAACATAAGATAATATTTATGAAGCACTTAGCGCAGCGCCTGGCAGTAATACATGCTATAGAAATGCTAGTTTTTATTACTGTCATTACGATTATATTAACCTCCTCTATGGAAATATTTAAGGAAAATATTATTGAAGTTTACTTTTCCTTGGTCATTGAGGTTACAAAGAGAGTAACTTGACAAGTTGTTTTCTCAAAGTGAAAACCCACCAGCAGAGCCAGTTTTTTTTAAAATTTAAAGATAGAGTGAATATGAGCAACCATGGGAGAATTCTTTTTGTTAAAATTTGTTTTATTTTGATTATAGAAAGAAAAATAAAGTTCAGGGCTTAGGGAAGCAGAAAACAACCGCTGTTCGGTCATGTCTGACTTTTCATGACCGCATTTCTTGGCAAAGATGCTGGAGAGTTTTGCCATTTCCTTCTCCAGCTCATTTTTTTATAGATGAAGAAACTGAGGCAGGCAGAGTTAAGTGACTTGCCCAGGATCACACAGCCAGCAAATACCTGAGGCCAGATTTGAACTCAGGAAGATGAGTTTTTCAGAATCCAGGCCCTACTCTCTATCCACTGCACCACCTAGCTGTCCTCAGGGAAACAAAAGAAATAACTGGGTAGTACTAATGTCTGAAATTATACAAATGATTTATTTTTACAGAGTCCATCAGCTTATATTGTTTATCAGTTTAATCAGGTTTTAAGCAACCAACAAAGCAAGCTCCCCAAGATTTTGTATCAGATAAAAGAGAACTGGGTCCCTCAGGTTGCAAAGTGGGGCTTTGACCTGACACCACAACAGAAGTGTTGACTTCTTTCTCAGAGCATACTTCACAGGCTTAAGGAATGATTATGAAGGAAATGAAAAATACAGAAGCTTTCTATCACTGGAATAAATAAATAAAAACCACCAACTGGGCTCTGTAAGGAAAAGCTTAGCTACATGTAAGAAGATATACATATCTACTAATAGAAACAAATAGAATCACCACTTCCCATTGGTGCATTTCTCTGATATTTCAAAACCTAAGTGAGTTTTTTTTTTTTAAAGATTCTAAGAAGCTGTGCCTTCTTACTTGTCTGGGTAATTTCCTTTTTTGTCATTTTTCTTCTTTACCTACTCTCTTAAACTTCATTCCAAATGCCTCCCCCACACATTCTCACTGATTTTTGCATCTTGTTTCCTATATCCATTATTAATTGTAGTGGGCATGAGAGGAATTTGTGTTTTGATTTTTATCTCTTGAGAAGTATTTTCTCCAAGAGAGTACAGTAAGGGGAGGCCCCCTAAAACATCAAATATTCTAAATTGATGGCTCTTTACTGAAAAATAAATAAGAAGACAGAGTTGAGAGGCTTTAAATATTCTAATAATTATAACTGCCATTTATTTGTACAGTGCTTTACCTTAAAAATTAATTTAATTTGTTTAGAGGAACCAAATGAATAAACTACCTCCACCCTTTATCAATACAGATCAGGACTTTCTTTGCAACTAAGACAGTTGTCTGGGAGCACAGAGAAGTTAAGAGACTTACTTAGGATTACACTGCCAGTATGTGTGAGATAGAGTGCTGGGTGTGTAGACTTAGCTTCCTGGGTTCAAGTGAGGTCTCAGACACTTACTGTGTGACCCAGGGCAAGTCACTTAACCTGGTTTGTCTCAGTTTCCTAATCTGTAAAATGAGTTGGAGAAAGAAATGGCAAATAACTCCAGCATCTTTGTTAAGCAAACCCCAGAGGGGGTCTTGAAGAATTGGGTATGACTGAAAAACAAGTAACAACGGCAACAAATGTGTGAGAAGTCAGACTTGAAGATCAATTTACTGTCCATTTAGCCATGCTGCTTTTCAGTGCAGTTTGATTGTATGTGACCCTCATGTGACTGTCACAATGACCTTGTTACAGAGTTACTATAGGTATCATTACCTCCTGTTTACAGAAAAGGAGACTAAGAACCAGGGAGGTTAAGTGATCTCTCATGAACACACAGCTAGCAAATGTCAGTCAGTATTTGAACTCAGCTCTCCTGACTCAGAGTCTAAAATTCTTTCTACTATACAACACAATGAAGGCTTTTCAGCCTTCTGAGGATTAACTGCTGTTCTCTGGTTCTTTATTACGTATTTAAAGATAGAGACAACAAATAGTTAATTGAGAATATTTTGACACATGTGTGCATATTATATACATACATACATACATTATACATATATTCTAGTTCATCTTTTGTAGGACTTTAGTGACCATGGGTGAGTTGCCAGGATTCCATTTTCTCATGGCTCTGCCTGTGTGAACTCATGCAAATCTTTCGTCTTCCCTGAGGCTCAGTTTCCTTACTTGTAAAATGAAGAAATTGAACTACATGGTTTCAGGTTCTTTCCAGCTCTGGATCTATGTTCCTACCTAAAAAATGTAGAGTGTTTAGCTAGCAGCTCTTTCGGATCCCTAAAATTCCAAGATTCTCTCTTTCCCTCTCTCCAACTTAATGAATGAATTGAATAACTCATATTATGTAAACCTAGAATAAATAAAGAAACCAAATCAAAAGTCCAAGAGGAAGAAAAGGATACATTTTTGAAAATCCAAACCTGATTTTTTAAAAATAATTTGCTCTCAGTGTAACTGGGATTCAAGTCACACAAACATAGACCCAAATTTCAGGCTTTTTTGGAAAAAGCATGATAGACACTGTTAATGGCAGGTCTATGTTCAGGATTGCCAAGAAAATCTTTTGTCATTTTACACCTTTAAAATAGAAATTAAAAATAGACATTTAGTGTTGAATGAAGATAAGAGGGTCCAAATCATGGGATTTTAGAGCTGGCAGTAATCTTAGTGGTCATCCAGTGCCACCCCCTCGATTTACACATGAGAAAACTGAAGCCTCTCTAGTGAGTTTAAAAACTAGATGTATAATTCAATTTATATAGAGAAATCCTAGTGAATAAACTACCCTTGCCCTTTACTGATACAGATCAGCACTTTCTTTGTAACTAAGACTCTTAAGAGAGTTGCCTTGGAGTACAGAGAGGTTAATTGTCTTATCCAAGATCACACAGCTAGCCTGTGAAAAGTGGGTCTTGAATACCAGCTTTTTGTCCACTTAGGCATTCTGCTTCTCAGTGTACAAGGTCACAGACTACAAGGCAAAGCTGGGATTTTTAATCCTTACCTCTAAATCTAATGTTCTTTCATGACGCAGCCTGTTTATTCTCCTCCTTATCTCCCCCTAGCCCCAAGTAGATTATAAACTACCTTAGTGCAAGGACCATATTTCTTTATAACCTCATTAGAGTACATTCTGTACTCTCTGGGAGCTCAGTGAATGTTGACTGACACTTGCAGAGACCTTTAGCTAAGCTGTCAATTCTGTGCATGTTCATGGATTTTGGAGGAACTCATGCAAAAACGTCTGAAGTCTTTTTCCCAAGTGGCATGGTGATTTTAGTGTCAGAGTCAGGAATAGATCCCAGGTTTCCTTTTTCTCACAGTTCCTTCAAAAACTGTTTGTCATCTCTATCCTAAACGAAGCAGCAAGTTTGAAAATTTTTCATGCACTTTTTTTCAGAAGTGCAAAGCTATTTATATGTAAAATGTTCATTTAAAATAATTTTCTGTTTGAAACTGGCCCCATAGTTTATCAACGTGATTGTGTCTTTGCGTCTTTTTGTCTTCTGTCTGTCTCTCCCTGGTACATTTTTGGTGGGAATGGTGACAAGAGACCATCGATATAATTTCTGAAGACTGCCATAATTCTGATCATTTTCCTGACAACATATAGTCTATCCAATTTCACCACTCAGCCATCTCCTAGGTAACTAGCACTTAGCCAACGAAACAGACTGTCCACAGTGAAAGGAAATTAAAAAAAAAATTAAACTGCAGTGTTTACACTTTTTTTTGAATACTTGATTTGCTTAAAATATTTTTTTGAAGTTACCAGGTTTCAAAAAAGTCTGTTTCACTTCTCCATTGAATTTTGATCACTTTGCCTAGTTTGTGACCTTACTCTTCCCGTGCAAATAGATGTCTCTGCAGTATAGTCAGTGTAAATTCACGAAAACTGTCATCTGTCAAAGACTCCATTTTAATTCCTAAGGGATTACAGTGCTTGAGTTTGACCCAAGTCCTTATGAATGAGTGGCAAAGCTGATCTAATTCCACAACTTATTTGGTTAGGTTTTGTGGGTGTTCATTTTCTTCTCTCTCTCTCTTTTTAATGTCCCTTCCTGTGGGGGTGTTTTCCGTTTGATGCACTTTATTTCCTTAGTAACTGTTGCATTGTTATGGGAGGGGCTTAGTGTCATTCTCAAGTACAGTCTTCAAGCAGTTTATTTCCTGGTTAGCCTTCCCCCTATCTTCGTAGTGGGAAGAGGACATCTGTGTGTATGCATTGGCACCTGAGTGATGGGCACTTTGGATTTAGAATAAAGGTGCATGAGGGTGTGGCTCAGAAGTACTCTGACCTGGGGTGAGTCTTTCTCCCTTTTCATCCTTCCCTTGCCTCTTTGTAAGGTGGTTTTCTTTTTATGAGGTACCATAAGGATCAAACACGTAGGCATTAATGTTTGGGAAAGTGCTTCATTTTCTTTGGTACAATAGAAAGATGCTAGCTATGTGACTTTCAAATGCTTCATCTATAAATGGTCTGGATGGTCTCTAAGAACCCTTTAAGCCCTGAATCTTTGATCCTATGATCCTACAAATACTGAAGACATTTGGGTTCTAATCTCAGCCCTACTATTTCCTATCTGGCATTGACGACCTCAGTGTCTTAGGGCTGAGTTTTCTCATTTGTAAAAGGAGGGAGTTGGATGAGATGATCTTCAGTGCCTCCTCTAGATACTGTGTTTTTCAAGAATATATTATAAAAATGAAGGATCCATTCATTTGTTTTTTAATAAGGCACAATGAAGGGCCCAACTAGTCAATTCAGAAAGTATGAAACCTACTAGAAACAGAGTATCTTGTCATTATTACGGCAACCATTCAAGCACAGTTAATATCTAACACAATGTGCAGGGCAAAATTGTTTCTCAGCTCATAATTTGGAGAATTAATTTTTATAGTGTTTCTTGAGTACCTCGTGTGTGTACAGTCCTACATTTGCTTCAGAACACCTAGGTAGGTATTCTGAGGTAGACGTAGGACTTTAGGAAGCTACCATCTAATTAGGGAAAGAAGACATTTATTTGTTGTCGTTTTTCTGTCATGTCTGACCCTTTGTGACCTCATTTGGGGTTTTCTTGGCAAAGATGCTGGAGTGGTTTGCCATTTCCTTCTCCAGCTCACTTTACTGATGAGGAACTGAAGTGAACAAGTTAAGTGACATTCCCCGGGTCCCACAGCTAATAAGTGTCTGAGGCTGGATTTGAACTCATGAAGATGAGTCTTCCTGATTGCAAGTGCAGTACTCTTATCTACTGAGCTGGCCTCAAGAAGGCATATAAAGACAAAATAGGTAAAGCATATGAAGGAGATAATAGGGTGCCATCTATTATTGTTACTTTGACTTTTCATTGTTTTAGAAGAATCACATTTTAGCTGTCATTCCCAATGAATTTTGTTAGTGTCCGTGAAAGCTGTGTAATTGCTGGGCAAATGAATCAATTGAAAGAACAGGTTACTGATGAGAAGATGAGGCAACTGTAACTCCGTACAGTGAAGCTTTTGGGATCCAAACGTTTGGTTGTTTTGGCCATCTTCTGCCATTTTCCCTGTGCTTGTGTAAAGTCTTTCTGCTGCACGTTTCTGGGGGAAGGCTTTTAGATCAAGAAGTGAAACAATTCAAAGCAATGATAGTAGTAAAAAAGTTCCTGGAAAAGTGATTCAGAGTATGTTAGAATTTGCAAATTATATATCGCTTTTATGCTGATATAATTTAGCCTTTCCAATTATTTCATAGGGTTGATTGGGGTCCATCTTCATAGCAATTGCTCTTCAGAATTTTTGTAAAGGCAGGCTTTTCAGGGTGTTCCAGCTGTTTTAATCTGGTGGCATACCTTTCTGTCATGGAATAAATAAGTTTGAGAATGAGAGGGCAGATAGATAGTCACAGGAAAGGAAAACAGTAATTTTGTTTCCCTCCCACCACTACCCATACCCACCTACAGATTTCCCATGACCATGTGAAATGTGAGCAATATGAGAGCTGAAATTTTTTAAAGCACAGTAACACCATAAATAAAACAAAACCAACACAAAACTCCACTCAAACTTGTTTTTCATCTCTCAGACCAGACTGAGAATGGGAACAAATAAAGTGCAAGCATTCCTGTGGAAATGAATTGATTCATTCAACAAATATTTATTCAGCTCCTATTATGTACTTTGATGCAGGGGAAAGGGTGCCAGATCTATACTCAGAGGACCTATTTTCAAGTCATCTTAGCTTGGGTCACTTACCTGGGTGACTGTAGCCAAGTGGACTGTAGGTCCTTCATCTTGATGGGTCTCAGTCCCTCATCTGCAAAATGAAAGATTGAATTAGATGCTTTCTAAGGTCCCATGTAAGTTAATCTATGATCCTATAGGTCTTCTATGCAAAATAATGGGCTAGGTACTATCAAGAATTCAAAGAAGGATAAGACAATCCCTGCTCTCTGTCTAATGGAGAAAATTGCATAATTCCACAATTAAAACATGAACCAGAATGTTTAAGTGTAGTACAAACATAATGGTTTGGGGAATCAGAGGAGGAAAAAATTAGTTTTGCATGGGGGATGGATTGGGAAAGACTTCTAAGAGGGAGTGATTAGCTCAAAGAGATTATAGAATAGGGACCAAGGAAAAATCTGGGCATTAAATGATTTCCCTCTTTCTCCTCCATCAGATTAGATAAGTTCAGGATGGCAAAGTTGAAAAGTAGAGTTAGTTGGTGGTGGTGGTATTGTTTTTAATTGCATCTTGACTAACTTGGGCTACTTTAAAGACTGAAATTTTATGGGATATGGATATAGGAGGTTTCAGAAGGAAATGTTTCCTGTGCTCTTAACCAATTTAGAAACATCCATTACATATAAACAGTTGAGTTACTAATTAAAATTCTTTTCATCTTTTCATTAACCATACCACTAATGATCTCTGTAATATTCTTCATTCTGTTAGCTTCTAGGTACTTGAAAGCAGGTAAATTACATTACTTTTAAAAGTCATCTATAGTGTAGATTGTATATATTCATCAGTTGGACCTTCCCTTAAATTACTCTGAATTAGAGATGTTTGACTTTATATAGTCTGTACTTACTAGAATAAAACAAAAAGTCTTACTGTGTGCCCTTTGGTAAATTATTCTTTGTGTAGAGAGTCCCTTTTTTGAAGTGAATGTAAAATAACTTAGCAGTTCTTTTTTAAAAAAGTTTTCCTTTCCTTGTTCCACTTGGTGAAAAAGAAAAATGTGATTGTAGTTTTTGATTGTTAAAAAATTGACTAGGAGGAAATAATTATAATGGGAATATAATTCATCCTTCTTTATCAGTGATAATTCAGATTTAATGTCCATCATCTATTTTTAAAAGTCTGGCTCTTTAGTCTTCTCAGCTTTTTTCTTTATTGGCTGCTCTACAATATAGTACAAGAGAAATGTCTGTAAGGATTTTTATTCAATGCTTTTCTTTTAAGGCACGAACGAAATAATTTAGAAACTAGACCAATTTTCTTCTTGATCTTTAATTGAAAATTATACATACATGTATGTACATATATGTATGCGTAAAGAGTTTGAGAAATCCATGCAAGACATCTCTGGTTTTATTTTTCAGGGTTTTAACATAAACATTGATTTCATTGGATTTTTTCCCCATTGAGTCTTATTGAACTAGAGGAGAAAGGGGTTATAGATCTCATTTTTCCTGTTCTCTTCCCATTCTCAGTAACTTGAGAAATATGTTCATTATTTTAAACTTCACTGTAGCCATATACACTGCTATATGCCAAAGATGTAGGAACATTGTGTTGTCTTTATAATTAGACTCTTACTTTACCTTGTCCATTCCTTCTCAATTGAAATTTGGAGAAATGAATCTTCTCCTGTTCCCAAGAGTATGAAGCTCCTTTCCACACTTGAAAAACACTCAGGAAAATTTACCATATTTGCTTTGCTGAAGAGCTTCATTCAAAGTGTATAGTCAATCCATAATAATGTCTTTGAGTAGTTGGGGAGGGTTTCTCAGTCCTCGTGAGTCTATTAATTTTAATGTTTGTACAGGTCATCAGGAAACATAATCTCCCTTTTATTTTATTTTTTTAATTTCTCAGTGAGCGTGCCTGAGGGGAAAGACAAGCCCAAGAGAGAAGACAAAACAGAAAGCAATTGAACATCCCAAGTGGCTGCGACCCAGGGAAAGGATGCTGGCTGCTGAATGGTTCATTAGAACTACAATTTAGAAAGGGAAATAGTCTCAGCAGGACAACTTCCGTGGCTTCCAGATTCACCATGGCCCTGATTCTCTGGTTGGACGGCTAAAGTCACTGTGTGTCCAATACTTGCTTTTTGTCTTTGGCCAGTCTCTTGGTACCATCTGCTCACAGGATCTGGTGGGAATCATATGCTACCAAAGGTTGGAATCCGGAGAGAGATGGACTCCGACAAGTTAAAATGGAAGTAACTTGACAGCTTCAATCCTTCCAGTTGCCTCTTGTAAGGACAAGTTAAGAGTGGGAACACAAACGTGTCTGGGAGAGCAGTATGCAGGAAGCTGGTCTTCAGGCCACAAACGCTTTCACAGGTGAGGTTTTTGGAGAGTAAGTTGAGAATTGATGACCTTTTTGTTATCTGCAACTGAAATAATGCAAAAATTAATGTCCCAGCACACATTTGGACCCATGAACTTTAGGAAATACACCAAGGTGGGAGGTTTAAACAAATAGGGGGACCTTTTTCCCCTACAAAGTAATGCTATATTCTTGTTTCCATCTTTACATGTTAGCTTCAGGAGGGGCCCCTGCATTTTATGGTTGTTCACAAAATATCCTGAGTACATGCTACAAAAATATTCTTCCCTATTCTGTAAAGGAAATGTGTTACCAGAAAAGATGGGGTGGATAAGGGTGGGTGGATATTTTCCTTCACAGAGTAAAATCTCCCCTCCCCCAAATTAATTGCTGGCTAGTCATTTTCCGTTCTCTCATCTTTTTTTATCCTTAGTTTATTTCCTCTGTTTTATTAGTGAGCAAATGGGAGAAAATTAGCTGCTCAAGCCTTCCAGTTATAATCATTCTTGTATAAATGAGGTCATTGTTAAAGCTGTACATCACAATTTTATTTTAATTCAGCCCATTTTAATTCTACCCTAGATACCAGTTTTCACATTTTGTAGAGTCACCATTTGTTCTGTACAGTGCCCAGAGAAATGGATTGAGAGACACAGGAGCTTTTGAATTCAGACCCTGGCTTGGTTTCTGGCTCTCTGAATATGTCAGAAATGTCACTCAATTCTTTTCCTCATTTGTTGATGCATCCCAGAAAGAGTTGAACTGAAGAATTGTTAGCATAATAATAGTAAGAAAGAAAAAAGAAAAGGAAAGAATTTGTTCCTAATAATCATGAAGTTTGGGGTGATTGATTCATTCAGAGATACCTATCCTTGTATTACTGACTGTAAGTTCTGAGGCTTCCTAAATACCAGCCTTCCTATGTTGTACAGGGCTGAAACTTAGCATATTTTTGAACTTCTTACTGGACAGATAAATTGTGGAATTTAAAATGAATATTGTTTATTAAGGGATGCTAAGAAGTCAGGCTTCTTCAGAAGCCTCTGAAAATTCCTCATGCTGAGTTCTGTCACCCTTCAATGATCAATTTCAGCTGTCCTGTTCAGTCAATCACTCAAACATTTAAGTCCCTACTATGTGCCAGGCATTGTGCTAAGTTCTGGGAATATAAAAAGAGGCAAAAAAATAGAATCCTTGCCCACAGTGAGATCTCAGTCTAATAAGGGAGATAACATGCAATGGCTTTTGCAAAATGTCAGTGTCTCCAGGGCATACATTTAGCAGTTCGTTGGCACAAGTATTATTATTAAGTATTTACTTTGAATCTGATGTCTTTTATGTGCAGAGTGCTGTGCAAGGTGCTAACAGTGATCAAAAGTTTAGATAGCCATGGCTCCCATCCTCAGGAACTTACAGTCTAATGGGTGATATGAAATGAACACTAATAACTATGATACAAAATAATAAATCAAAGGGACACAAAGCAAGATACTATGTGAGGCGAGGAGCAGGGAATGAATGTTACTGATGGGGAGGCATGAGAACTGACCCCATAAAGAAAGAGATATTTGAGTTGTACTTATAGCAGGAATAGCAGTTCAGTGGAAGAAGAAGGGGATAATCCAACCAAAGGAGATATTATGAGTTAAGTGTCAGTGGTGGGAAAGCTCAGGGAATATTTAGGACATAGAGAATAGTCTCGTTTGGCTGGAGCAGATTGTGTAACAATTCCTAGTTACCAACCAGACCTCATTCCCATAACACTTTTAGGCCACCCAAGGATATATACCTGCTTGAACCTGCTCTCTTTACACCTCAACCCAGAGGCTTCCCTTGCCGGTATTAACTAAATTTTGCAGGACTAAATTCTCCTTTTTTGCTGTGATCCAGCCATAGAGTCATCTCCCTAAAAGACTTTCTATTTTCTAGTCTTTCATGGTGACCTTTTCAGAGTACCTTTCTTTTACTGTAAGCCTCTCTTATGTGTTGTTTTCATATGAAGAATTTCTTTAAAAGTCTCTAATTTTTTAAAATAACTCTTCCCCATGCCCCAAAACCAGCACCATCAGCTCAGCTAGGTGCCTTGGAACTCAATCCACATTTGCAGTTCTCAGTATCTTTTTCAACAAATATTAGCAAATCTAAAATTCAATTACATTCTTATTAACCTGGCCCCAGATAGATTGGGGTTATTTTCAAGCCATATATGATCTGGATTTTGTTTTGTTTGGATTTTTACCTCATGGATCTTGAAACTATTATTTCCCCTATTTTCTTTCAGCTGCTAAATAATGCCTTTCACATAGTAGGCATAAAAACATTTGTTGAGTGTTTAATGGAGAGCCATACACCATCCTTGGCCTTTACAATATGGTAGCCAGTCCTGGAGAGTGGCAGGTAGGGCATGGGGTTGACTTTTAGTGAATTCTTGAAGAAAGTATATAATCAGACTCATTTATTCAGCATAAATAGTAGTATTGACTGATAATTCCCACACACGTATACACACACATATAAACTGAGGGGAAAGAAAAGGAGATAGAGGAAGAAAGGAAAAGATAAAGAACGGGAGATAGAGAGAGAGAGAGAGAGATGGAGAAGAGAATGGCAAACTGCTGCAGTATCTTTGCCAAGAAAACCCCAGATGTGGTCATGAGGAGTCAGACATGACTGAAATGACTCAGTAGCACAATTTATAGCATGCTATGTGTTATGTGCTGTGCTAAGATCTGAGAATACAAAGAAAGGTGAAAGCACTCTCTGTTCTCAAGGACAGTACATTCTAACAGGTAAAACAGCATGAAAATAATTTGGTACACACAAGATGTACAATAATAATAGTTAACATTTACACGTTGCCTCTGATGTGCTAGGTACTGTGTTAAGTACTTTCTAATGATTTTATTTGGTGTATGGATAGTTGGGAAGACAACATCTTTGTTGATGTCTTTGCATTAATGCTGCTGAAAAAGCTACCTGGCTACCGAGGATGCTGCCAGTGGTGTCGGTAATTTTATGCCTGGGCATGTAGAAACTGTGCTTTCGAAGTTCACAGGTCCTTCCTTTGAAGCAGTCAGCCTGCCTGCCTGCACTTCATTTCAGCTTTTCTGGGGATGGATAGACTTCCATGAGATAAGCTGCCTCTGTTGTAAAAACAAACCCCAAGTGACTCAGGGCAGAGGGAAATGGGAACCCTTCCAGGGTGAGTCAGTCAGTTTTTTGTCTGAAGTGTTGCAATAGTGATAAAGATTTCATCTCGGCATGCTCTATGTTCTCTCGGGTGACTCTGAAAGAACCACATCTAGGTAGTCATAATATAAAATATGAATTACACTGATTTGAAATTATCTTCCTCCTCACCACTATGTCTTGCCATAGACTTCTATACCCTTGCTCTTTTGGTCATTTCGCCAATGGTGTTAACATGTTAGCTTAAGTAACTACTGAAGTAAATTAAACTGTAGAAAATATGCCAAGTCTGGTGGCGGTTATTGTCATTGTTTAACTAGACTCTTGGGGAACTTCCCAGTGAGACAATTCCCTCTACCAATGGAAATCAGCAGTTGCCTTGCAACTTATTCGTGAAAAAATTGCCAGAGGGGTTAAGTGATTTTCCCAATGTTACATAGCCAGTTTCTGTCAGAGGTAAAACTTAAACCGAGATCTTTTTGACTCTGAGGCCAGCTTTTAAAAAGCCATAGTATATTGCTTCTAAGTCTTCTGCAGCTGAATCTAATTTCTATGTGATTTACCACTTATGTAACCAAGTGACATAGTAGTGAGAATGCTAGACTTGAAGTCAGGAAGTGCTGAGTTCAAATACAGCCTCAAGTACATACTATGTACCTGAGGGAGTAACTTAACTTGTTTGTCTCAATTTCCTCAGCTGTAAAATGGGGACAATAATAGCACTTAGGTCACAGGCTTGTTGTAAGAATCAAATGATATAATATTTGTAAAGTACTTAACGTAGTGCCTAGTGTAATGTTAGCTATATCATCATTGTCATCATCAGTGTTATCCAAGCCTGCCCATCTTGTGCCACTCTTGTCTGTGCCTTCCTCCAAGTTTGCTAGTAGAGGTTCAGTATTTTTAGCTTTTCTCTGATATAAAGGAATAACTTGTTCTTCACTTATCTTTCCTTATCTTAACTGCATGATCAGTTTATATTTTTTTCCTCTCATATATTTCCTTGATGATGTCCCGAATTCTTGTTCTTCTTTGGTGTTTCTCACTTCTAATTAAATTAAGATTGTTTTGCTTGAAGAAGCAAAGGGTAAAACTTGAGTCAATAATTACCTTCAAATATATGACAGTCTATTATGTGGATCATGAGGATCACTTTTGTTTTTCAGTAATGACAAAGAAAGTTGAGATGCTTTTTATGATAGGTGAGATTTATCTTCGATATAAGGAAAAACCCTATGACTCGGTGCAATAAATATCAGTCCTCCTTGCTACCGTAGAGATCTGAAGAAACAAAATAGACACCTGATTGCTTGAAAGATTTCTCTTTGGTAGAGTTTCTCAGTGAAAAAGGTAGCAATTTGCAGGTATTTGAAAATTTATCTAGAAATATTGCATGTGACCAGTCAGTCTGAGGTCTTCTTTGATTGATTTAAGATATCCAACATAGTCCAACAAGTATTTATTAAGTACCTGCTATGTGCAGAATGCTGGATAGAAAAAAATATACCCAACAACCCATACACACAGCAAAGTAGTCTTTGCCTTCAACGAACTTATATTCTGTTGAACTTAAACTGTGTTGTCATAGCCTTTGAGAACTGTCAGTCAGTCAGTAGGCATTTGTTAAGTACCTACTGTATGTCCGGCACCGTGCTATAAAAGAAACAAAAGGCAGTCGCTGCTCTCAAGGAACTCACAGTCTAATGCCTGAGAGTTTTCTTTCATGCTAAGATGAGGTAATGCGATAACATATGAATGATTTTAAAACTTTATTTTGAGAAGAGATCCATAAACTTTTGCAGGCTGCTAAAGGTGTCTGTGATTCAGAAAAGGTGAAGAATCCCTTACCTAAAAAAACCTGAAATCTAGACTGGTCCTGATTCAAATTCATAAACTTCAGCTACAGCAGAAAACTGCCTTGGGAATGCAGCTAGTGGAATGATTGTCTGTCTTACCAATTAGGAGGCTGTTGCAATAATATTTGGTTCCCTATTGCTTCATGAGGGAAATTAGTTTGAGCCTTAAAGAAATTAGGCTGTTAGCCAAATGAGAGTTTTGGTAAAAATATAAAATAAAAACACAGTCAGAGAATATTAATAAGCTAGACAAGATCGGTTAATCAACAAGCATTTATTAGGCACCTACTATATGACAGGCACTGTACTAGGCACCAGGGATACAAGAACAAAGAATGAAATTATTCCGACTCACAAGGAGCACACATTCTTTTCTGTTAACATTAACTTTGAGATTTTGAATTCTTAATTTTTTTCTCTTCCCTCCTGCCTGTTCCTTCTTCCTAAAGACAGCAAGCAATCTCCTATAGGCTATACATGTACAGTCATATTAGGCATATTTCCACATTATTTATGTGGTGAAAGAAGAATCGTAACAAAAGGGAAAAAATCACAAGAAAGAAACACACACACACAAAAAGAGAAAATAGTATGCTTTAATCTGCATTCAGACTCCATAATTCTTTCTTTGGATGTGTCTAGCATTTTCCATAATGAGTCTTGGAATTGTCTTAGATTATTGTATTGTTGAAAAGAGTTAAGTCTATCAAAGTGGGTGATCACGCAGTTTTACTGTTACAGCAAGTACATCTATCAGTATATTCAACATAAATATAAAGTTCATAACTATGGATATAGTTAAATTCAAGATAGCCTGAAAGGAAGAGAACTAGCATTTGGGTAGATCAGGAAGGACTTCACATAGAAAGATGGTGCTTGACCTATATATTAAAGGCAGAGAGATGCTTTGTTAAGTAGAGATAATGGTGTGGAATAATGTACAATGAGGCTGGGAGGATATCCCAGTTTGTCCAGTTTGTGAAGGACTGTAAAGTTTTAACCTGAAAATATGTGGCAATACCAACTTTTTTAGAGAGTGAGCTTTCTTACCCTTATTCTTATTTCTGACTTGATCTTTTAATTCATTTAATTATTTGTAGAATACTTACAGGCCCAGAAGGTAGTATGGTACAGTAGAACAGAGCTCTGAAGAAGGAGTTACATGGCTTGAGTTTAAATCCCAATTTTGTTACTGCCTTTATGACTTTGGGCAAGGAATTTGAACTCGTTCTTCAAATGAGGGGTTTGTATAAATAACTTCTGAGGTCTGTATCAGCTCTAACTCTATAATACGTATACTTACAGCAAGAAAGGACGCATTGCATTTGTTTGAGATAACAATAATACAGTGTATTAAATTATGAAGATAATGGTATGTTTTCCTTGTTGGGCACCCAGTTCTGTGTTATTTGGAGTCTACAGCTGTAGGGGTTTTATAGAATAAAGGGTATAAGTAAAGCCATTTGTGTTCCATGTTATACTTCAAAGGGTCTCTTTAACTGCTTACCAGTTACCAAGCAGATATTGTATCTATGCTGCCTTTACCGAATATACAGTTATCCCTTTCACATTGCAGTGTTCTGCGTTGTGGTTTCAATATATTGCGGGTCAGCACAAGAAATTACATGGGAATTTTGTGGAAACCACAGACAACATAGAGCCTATAACCAAATACTTATCCCAAATTTTACAATAAGGTACTGTAAACATCCCATAAAAGAAAAAAATTCAGACTTCTCTGGTTTGAAGGGAGGGCCAAAATATTTTACCCAAATTTTCCAGATTACGTGGGCACTATACCCCTAACTGGCAAGATGTGTGAGGGATAATTAAATGACTGAGTTGCTTGTCTATTTCTTACGAAAACCAGTCCCTTGATCACCATAATGGAGCTCAAGAAGATCAGCCTCCCCCAGGAGATGTTTGTATGTGCTAACCCAGAGAAAGCTTTACTTACCTCTGGTGTCTTCTGAGGATTGCAAAAGTATTTCCTAAGTAAGTTCAGTTGACTCTCAGTTCTGGAAGATACAAACTATTACCTTTCAGTTCCAGGGTAGGGAAAGGTTTCCACTTGTCTGATTCCATATTAATAACAGTAATTAATAATTATTAACATTTGTAGTACTTACTCTGTGCTAGATACTGTGCTAAGTGCTTTACAATTATTTTCTCATGTGATCTTCATGATAGCCCTGGGAGGTAAGTGCTATTTATTTATCCTCATTTGAATAGGAGAAAACAGGCAAGCAGAAGTAAAGTGGCTTGCCCAGGGTCTCCTAGCTCATACGGTATTGAAGCAACATTTGAACTCAAGTCTTATTGATTTCAGGCCCAGGGCTCTATTCACTGCTCCACCTGGGTCCTAATACAAAGTTTTTCCCTATGTTATGAATACTTGTTGGGGAAACTATTCAGTGTTGTGTTAGATTTCCCTTCCTAAACATTAAATCCTGGGATCTTTTCCATTTGACCAGGAGTGAATTGTGGTATCGTACATCTTAAAAAAATACAAAAACAAAAACATAACACATTTTGACAAACAAAGGAAATCAGCAGAGCCAGAAGAACCACATAGACAGGGAGTTCACTAATGTAAATGAAAGTGTATTAAAAGGAGTGGAAGTGTGAGTAGTCGCAGTAACCAATCATAGTCCCAGAGAACAGTTGATGAAACCTGTGTTTCATGCCATCAGAGAGGTAGGGAAGACCAGGAAAGAGCGTTGCCTGCTGTCATCAGAATCACCAGAATAGCTATTTTTGCTGTACTGTTTTCCTTGCAAGGGAGAGTTTAGCTCAGGGGAGAGAGATAGCAACTAACTGTATCCAGAAATTGCTGTGATGTATAAACAGAACACATTACTAAAACTTACTTAAAACAAGCAGAGAGGACTAACAAATTTGAGGGCATTTTTAACTCAATACAAGCATGTCGCTATAAATAACTTTGAGTACTAACCTTCAAAATAGTCATAAATATATTCCTGAAAAAGGAATGGAATTCTGCATTGAACTTCATCCCTTCTCATAGTTCATTTTGACGTAACATTCTGTGACCTAGAATATACGTGTATACCAGCTATGATGACATAAAGGGGGGGCACAGAAAGAGCATGGCAGCCTCAGCAAACTCCCAGAACTGCTGAGAACAGAGACATCTTGCTATAAGAGAGACTAGCTGGGAGGAAAGAAAGAGGAAGGAGAGCTATGGTTTATCAGAAAGGGAAGAACATAAAGGAAATTAGCTCTCACCTCTTTAAGGCCTTGGATAAGAGGAGAAAAAATGGTGTTTCTCTTAGAGATACGGTCTCCTAGCCAGAAGAAAAAAGTAATGGCGCTTTCTCTGGTCACTATTGCCTTTCAAGTTCCCATTCCCTACATTTTTTCCTACTATTTCTAGTCTAATCAAGTTATAGAATCAAAGGATCTTAGAGTTGGGAGAGACTTAAATCAATCGATTAACATGCATTTTATTAGGCAATCCCTGTGCGAAGACCAGGGAACACAAAGAAAAAACCAAAATTTGTCCCTACCCACAGAGAGCTTACATTGGGGACCCATGTACATAAGCAGGTAAATACAAAATATATAGCTGATGGGTAATAACTTCAGAGGGAAAGGAATCCAGGGATTCTAAAAGGAGGAGAGTAGGGTTATTGTTATTATTTGTTTTTTGTTCTTGAAGAGGACCATGACATCAGGAAGATGTTACCATGACATGCAAGTGAATTGGATTTAAGTGAGGTAGGACTGTGCAAGGTTACCAGCCTTACTTTTTCCTCTGAGGCCATCTGGATACAGTGGCAATATATGGATCAGGACAACTGGAGATGGTCCCCGGTGAGGATACCATAAATACAGAATGGCCAATACAAGGACAGAGACATGGGAGATTGTAGGTCATGTTTGAGGAGGAGCACGTTGGCCAGTATGATAAGTGTGTGGAAGGGAATAAAGAGGGAAAGATAGGACAAGATAGGAAGGAGGCAAGTTATCAAGAGCTTTGTTGTGTTTGTCCTTTTCGAAGAATACCATGATGTCAAGAAAATGATGACATGACTTGCACTTGACTTTGTTTTGAGTGAGGGAGGGCTGTGCAAGTCACCCGCCTCACTTTCTTCTCTGGAGCCATCTGGATCCAGTGACCAGATATTCATCCGGATGACTGGAGATGGCCCAGGATGCAGTGGGAGATTCTGGCCCTTTTATTTAGGCTAAGGCCTTTTCAGGTACTCACTTAGAGTGAGGTAATACCTATTCAGTGAATAGGCCTTTTTAAGAAGTAGTCAAGGGATGGTCCCTTTAATTAGAAAAAGAAAAAAAAAATCAAGCTGGGAGGGCAAGGCCCTCAGGGTTGTTGTTCTAAAGAGGATTCATTCTCAACAGGAGGGTCCAAAAGATAGCAATTAAGTGGAGCTTGGGCAAGGACTTACTGTGGTCCAGTGTATGGTTTCAGAGTGAACTGAGGGAAGGAAGGAAGGAAGGAAGGAAGGAAGGAAGGAAGGAAGGAAGGAAGGAAGGAAGGAAGGCAGCCAGTAAACCCCAAGTTACCTGGGGAGCTTCTGGCCACCAAAATCTTCCTTTGGAGAAGAGAATGAAAGGGTGAAAGAGAGGGAGAGGTTGAGCTCAGTTACTCAGTTAGCTGGGTCCCTATTCAGGCAGCTCAGTCTACTCACAGGTTGTATTTGCCCTTTAAGAGCCTTAAGCATCTAACAGAAGAGTTTATATTTGATCCTGGAGGCATTTGGGAACCACTGGAGTTTATCGAGGGAGTGGTGACATTCAGACCTGTGCTTAAGGAAGGTCACTTTGGCAGCTAAGTGGAAGAAAGACTGGAATGAGTATAGACTTGAGGCAGGCAGACCATCTGTTCTGGAAATACAGGAATTTCCTCTGTAATACCGGTGAAAGATAGGAATCTTGTAAACCTCTCTTTGAAAACCTGTAGTGAGGAGAAATCCACTACCTCCTGAGGAATCCAATTCCACTGATTCCACTGGACAGCTCTGATCTTTAGAAAGTTTTTCTTGACATTTAAGCTTCAATTGACTTCTCTGTAACTTCACTCAATTTGCACAAGTGTGACAGAAGTTCCTCTCCCCCTTGGGGATATCTCCATAGCCTGCTCCTCATGTTCTCCTGGGATTGAGAGGCATACTAACACGTTTTGCTTTGTGACTTCAGCCATGGGATCTTGAGGTGGCTGTTCCTTCAGGCACAGATGAGTGTGAAATGGAAAGAAAGGTTATTAACAGAAAGTCACCCCATTTGACCGAGTTACATGGCACCTAGAATACTCCCCTTTTCTTAGGTTTGTTGTTCTGGTAGAAGGCAGCTGATGCTTACATGCACCTCACTAGTCAGAGAGACTATGTGTCACATTAGCATATTGTGTGTGAAAGTGGATAAGCATGCAGGCTTTCCCACATCCAAGCCACCATGGCAGAATCCTGCCATCCATGTCTCATTAGCACACTGGTCCCCAAGTGAGAACAAAAGGTAAGTATTTATTAAAAAATACTGGAAGTGGAATAGAAGCATGGAGGTTTTTGTTTTGTTTTGTTTTGTTTTACCCTCCATAAGGGTGATACAAGAGGTAGCATGTGATGGTGGCTAGAGCTGACTTTGAGACAGGAAACTTGGGTTCAGGCCCCAAATCCGACAGGTATAGATTTTGTGACCCTGGAGAAAAGAAGTTAACCTCTCAGTGCCTCAGGCACTCTCCAAGGTGATGTGTAAGCTGTAGGACTGATGCTAGCTTACATTAGAGGGTACAGCTGGGGATGAGGGTGGAGGAGGGGTCATTCCTCAAGAGATCAGGGGAGTTTTCTGTCTTAATGAAATCAAATGTCATTCCTCCCCATCCCATCCTTAACCAGTTAGGGTTCCTGAGTAGGAAGTAGGAAACAGATTCCCTTTGCATTCCTGACTTGTCTCTTCCATGATGCGGATTCCTGGGCAGTTGACATATTTTAAGGGTACTAGGAAGGTGCTCTTTAAATGTAATTTGTTAGAAAAAACATTTGTAACATAAATAACCTTTAAATTTATCCAACTCTATACATTTTTCTATATTCAGGAGTAGCTTTGGTCCCTGATGCTTCATTTCCTCTCATGTAGCCCTCTGTTTCTTTTTCTTTTCTTCTATTTATTTTCAGTGTTCTACCAACACTACCATGTAACTTAGATTGTTTTTCCCTCTCTCCGTCTCCCTCCTGCCTCCCTTCTCCTTCCTTCCTCTCTCCCTGAGACAGCATACAATTTTATATAGGTTCTACACTTATATTCCTATTAAATACATTTTTACCATAGTCATGTTATATAGAAGAATTAAAATGAATAGGAGAAATCATATAACAAACCAAAACGTAATACAAAAGAAAACAATTTGCTACATTCTGCAATTGAATTCCATAATTCTTTCTCCGAACGTGGAAGCATTTTGCCTTAAAAGACCACTGGGAATTTTGTAAGTCCTTGCATTGCAATGAAGTTCTAAGTCTACCAGAAAAAATCCTCTCACTGTGGTTGCTGCTGTGTACAAAGTCCTCCTGGTTCTGCTCCTTTTGCTCAGCATCACATCATATAAGTCTTTCCAGCCCTCTCTGAAGTCTTCCTGGTCATCATTTCTTACGGTGCAATAGTATTCCATTACATTCATATACCATAATATATTCAGCCATTTCCCAATTGATGGGCAGCCCCTTGATTTCCAGTTTTTGGCCACCACAAAGAGTGCTGCTATAAATATTTTTTACATGTGGGACCTTTTTCCATTTTTATGATCTCTTGAGGATACAGTCCTAGAAGCAGTATTGCTGGGTCAAAGGATATGCACATTTTTGTAGCCCTTTGGGCATAGTTCCAAATTGTTCTCCAGAATGGTTGGATCAGCTCACAGCTCCACCAGTAATGAATCAGTGTTCCAACTCTCCCACACCTTCTCCAGCATTTGTCATCATCTTGTTCTGTCATGTTAGCCAGTCTGATAGGTGTGATGTGGTATTACAGAGTTGTTTTCATTTGCATCTCTCTAATTAATAGTGATTTAGAGCATTTTTTCATATGACTATAGATATCTTTAATTTCTCCTTCTGAATACTGCCTGTTCATATCCTTTGACCATTTATCAATTGGGGAATGACTTGTATTTTTGTACATTTGACTCAGTTCTTTATGTATTTTAGAAATGAGGCCTTTATCACAGACACCAGTTGCAAAAATTCTTTCCCAGTTTTCTGCATCCCTGCAAATCTTGGTTGCATTGGCTTTGTTTGTGCAAAAACTTTTCAGTTTAATGTAATCAAGATTATCCATTTTGCATTTCATAATGTTTTCTATCTCTTGTTTAGTCAAAAATTCTTCCCTTCTCCATAAATCTGATAAATACACTATTCCTTGTTCTATTAATTTGTTTATAGTATCAATCTTTATACCTAAATCATGTACCCATATGGACTTTATTCTTGTGTACGGTGTTAGGCATTGTTCTATGCCTAGTTTCTGCCACACTGTTATCCAGTTTTCCCAGAAGTTTTTTGTCAAACACTGAGTTCTTGTCCCAGAAGCTGGGGTCCTTGGGTTTATCAAACAGTAGATTGCTGTACTCATTGCCTATTGTGTCTTGAGTACCTAGCATATTCCACTTGTCTATCCTTCTGTTTCTTAGACAATACCAAGTGGTTTTGATAATTGCTACTTTATAATACAATTTGAGATCTGGTAGAGCTAGGCCATCTTCCCTAGCATTTTTTTTTTCATTAGTTCCCTTGATTTTCTGGACCTCTTGTTCTTCCAGATGAATTTTGATATTATTTTTTTCCAACTCTAGAAAGTAATTATCTGATAGTTTGATTGGTGTGGCACCAAATAAGTAAATTTAGGTAAAATTGTCATTTTTATTACATTGACTTGTCCTACCCATGAGCAACAGATGTTTTTCCACTTACTTAGATCTGACTTTCTTTGTGTGAAAAGTGTCTTGTAATTGTATTCATGTAGTCTCTGGATTTGTTTTGACAGGTAGACTCCCAAATATTTGTAGGGTCTACCCTAGCTTTAAATGGGATTTCTCTTTCTGTCTCTTACTGTTGGGCTTTGTTAGTAACGTATAGAAATGCAGAAGATTTGTGTGGGTTTATTTTGTAACCTGCAACTTTGCCAAAGTTGTTTATTATTTCAAGTAGTTTTGAACTTGAATCTCTAGGATTCTCTTAGTAGTCCTGTGTTTCTCCTTGCCTCTATTCAGGCCTGTCCATAATGTGACATTAGTAATGGGCCTAAGTGGGGAAGTCTGCACAATGTCCCTTGCTCTTAGAACTTTTGGTTCAATATCAATTGCCCATCTAATGGGACAATGTGCTTATAAGTTTCTGAGCTATCAATCAGTAATCAATAAACATATATTAAGTACCTAATCATGTGCCAAGACTGAAGATACAAAGATAAAAATGATAAGGAGGTGTAAACAACATCAGTATGTATATGTAGAATATATACAAAATGTACAAGGTGAAATTAGGCAAGAGGGCACTAGAAGCCAGCAGTGGATGGTGGGGAAGGGGTCAGGAAAGGCTTTATGGACAAAATTGTGCTGAATTTTCTGAGAGGGAGAGGTGAACAAGGAGTGTGCTCTAGGCTGATGTGAAGATACAGAAATGGGAAGTGAAGTGTCAGGTGGGAGGAAGACAGCAAAATACTTCCTCTATCCTACTCCAACTTCCACTGCTAGCATTTATATAGCACTCGAAGGTTTGTAAAACACTTTCCATATGTTAACTCATTGGAGCCTCACAAAAGCCTTGTGAGGTAGATGTGGTTATTATCCCCATTTTACAGATGAGAAAACTGAGGCAAAGAGTAGTTAAGCAACTTGCCCACTGGTCACATAGCTAGGAAGTGTCTGAGGCAGGATTAAAACTCAAGTCTTCTTAACTCTGAGTCTTCTGCTGTATCCTCTGTACATATAGCTACCTGTATGAGTTTGGATGGATTGCAGAGTACAAGATAAGGAGTAATGTATAAGTGAGATTAAAAAGGTAAATGATGGTTGGCTTGTTCCCCAAAAGAGGAGTTTGTATTTAATGCTAGAGGTAGCAGTGGGCTACTGGAGTTCATTGAATGAGTCAATGACATTGTCAGACCCATACTTAAGGAGAATTACTTGGTAGCTGGTTAGAGGGTGGAGCAGAGGGGAGATACTTGAGGCAGGGAAACCAATTAGGAATTTATTCAGTCAGTCAGTCAGTAAACATTTGTTAAGTACCTACTATGTTTCAGATACTGTGATAAATGCTAGAGATATAAAGAAAGGTAAAAGACAGTTCCTGCTTTCAAGGAGCTTAGTGTAATTGTGGAAACAACATGCAAGCTACATGCGAACAAACTACACAGGATAAATGGGAAATAATCAACAGAGGGAAGGCACTAGAATTAGGAGGCTTCATGTGGAAGTTGGTCTTTTATCTGGAACTTGAAGGAAGCCAGAAGGTAGAGCTGAGGAGGGAAAGCATTTCAGGAATGGGAGATAGCCAGTGAAAATGGAGTTGGGTGATGGAGTGTCTTGTTTGTGGAATAGTACAGAGGCCAGTGTCATTGGATCCCAGAGTATGTGGGTAGAGCTGAGTAGTAAGAAATCTATTGTAGTAATTAGGTTAACAGGTGATGAGGGCCTGATCCAGGGTGGTCACTGCATGAATTGAGAGATATAAGAATTGTTATAGATTTAGAAACAGTAAAATTTGGTGTGGAGAAGGGAGGAATCAAGGATGATGTCAAAGTGGAAATGGAAGAATGGACAGATGTTCGTACCTACCAGAAATAGGGCTGAGACCCTATAACCTACATTTCTGACCTTGTGTTACTCATTTCCATTGCTTGGACCCAAAAACTTTTTTTTTTTTTTTTTTCAGTTCTGAGCTGTGTTGCTCATCTCTACCTGCCTGTATGCAGGATTTCCTCCCTGCTTAAATCTATGGTATCTATATGCTTTACCCTGACTAAGCTGATCTTCTTGCACTAAACACTTTGCTTGTCTGGACTTATGATATCTCTCTGATCCTTCCTGCCTTAACTGACCTAAAGTCACTTTGTCCACCAGTCAGCTTGGTGCAAGGTTAACTAGCAGTTCACTTTCTGATCTTGGCCCCCTCAGTTGCTGGTTCTGACTTGTTGCTTGTGTTTTGGCATGACAGCTATATTTGGTTTTCTTAAAGTAAAGCCCATCTGTACATAAAAGGTCAATTTTCCCCAAACCCTATTGATAATAGAGGTGATATGCTGGCATAATGTTGATTATCTCATGGTAATTAAGTAGTTCTAGTATTTGTCATTGGACTCTTTCTTTCCAATTTACAAACGTTTTCAGAGACTTCTCATCTGAGAAGAACTGTTTGAAGCATATTATGAAGAAAATGCATACTTCAGTTGTATACTCAAGAAAACATATTCTGTAAGAACATTCTTTCTTGGGATAAAATCATAGCTCCATGTACAGATGCCAGTTTTAAAATGTATCAGCATATAGCTCTGTTTACTTTCTCTTTAATACTAGGAACGGTTGGATCACGTATGAATTCACTTTGTCAGATCTCATAGCCTCCTTCAAGGCTGTTGGGGACTATGCAAGCATGGGAAGTACCAATGCCATTATATTTCTTACCTTTTTTGTATTTTCTTTTGACGACTTGTTTTGCTAACAATCCAAAGTGGTTTTCTGATCCATATAGTTTCAAACAAAATCCCTGTATTTCATAGAACCTGGTTTGTGTATGTTTGCCTTTAAAAAAAATGACAGGGCAGGCACACAAGGTTTCTTTTTAGTATAGTATAGTTTGATTTTCCTCACACCCCTTGCTAATTCAGCTGATGCTACAGCAAACATTCATCATAATGGAGATCTTGTCCAACCCAGTCAGATTTCAGTGCTATTTGTTGTCAGTAATAGTGTTTAAAGATGCTGCACTGATGGAGCCTGCAGTAAAAACAGGTGAGGCTAACTGGCTATTTCTGGCTGGGTCTATGCTATTCAATTAATTCATCTATCAGCAAGTATTTTTTTTTATAGTACCTATTATGTGCTAGATAATGACTAGGCTCTGGACAAAAACAAAAAAGGAAACATTCTCCCCTTAAAGAGTTTATATTCTACCAGGAGGGTTACATTTATATGTGGGTATATATGCATGTGTATGTAAAATCTATTCACAGTAAATGTCACTTTTTGAGGAAGGCATTAGAAGATGAAGGAGCAGCCAGGTGATATAGTAGATAGAGTTCCAGACCTGCAGTCAGGAAGATTTTTCTTTCTAAATTCAAATCTGTGCTTACACACTTACTAGTAGTGTGATCCTGCTGGGCAAGTCATTTGACCCTGTTTACCTCAGTTCCTTATCTGTAAAATGAGCTGGAAAAGGAAATGGCAAACCACTCCAGTATTTTTGTCAAGAAAACCCCAAACAGAGTCAGAGAGAGTCAGAAATGACTGAAATAACTGAATAGTGACAACTAGAAGCTGAGATCAAGAAAGACTTTACATAGAAGGTGTATGAAGGGAGTTTAAGTGAGGAGAAAATGTATTTTCGGCCTGGGGTGCAGCCATCCCTGAGGCATGGCGACGAGAAATGGAAGTGTCCTATGTGAGAAACAGCCAAAAAGACCAGTTTGGTCTGATCATAGATTGCAAGAAGGACAGTAAAATATAATTGGGTTAGAAAAGTAGATGGGGGACAGGTTATAAAGGGTTTTTAAAACCCTGATGGTGTATCTTAGATTGGGTGTTCAGGTGTAGAACTCAATTTTCTCACTTCATCTTGGAGTCATCATGCCCCAATGAATTATTCATGACAGCTGGACTCACAAGAGACTGATATATACACAATATACATTTTGCAATTGATAATGAAAATGGCGCTTGTGTTCTATTGGAATCACACATACACTACAGCTTAACATGTTATCCCTCAAGAATATTTGAATGTATTAATGAATGAATAAAACACTTATTAAGCACTTACCATGTGCAAAGTACTATGCCAAGTGCTGCTGATACAGATAGAAAAGTAAGGTAGTCTCAATTCTCAAGTAGCTCACATTCTAAGATAGAGACAACATATATGGAAGGTTTCAGCTCCAAGATGCATGGAAAGGTCCTGTGGTCCTTAGGGTATAGGGATACTCCTTTAATATTAAGCAATGAATTTTTAAGGTTGTATTTTGCAATCTATGGCAGATCAATGGATAGATATTTTGGAAGAAGATGTGACTTGATTATAACTATGGTCAAAATACGTGAGCTATTAAGTCATATGATGTCTGGTTAGAACAGGAGTTGCATTATTTAATGATAGGTTAAAATTTGAAGCAAAATACTGCAAGAACAAAGAGCACTAGATTGGGAGACAGAGGAAATCAATTCAAATTCTTCTGTGGTATGACTTAGATCAAGTTATGTAACCTGTGTGACTTAAGCTCTGCCAGCCTCAGTTTACTCATCTGTAAAATGAAGGCACTGGACTAGATGGCCTCAAAGGCTTCTTTTAGCTCTATATTTATAATCCTAGGAATCACAGAGAAGATTTATCCTGGAGACCTAAAATAGAGTTTAATGTTTTGTCTTCTCTCTCTCTTCCTCTTTCCTTTCCCTTACAATATTTGATGTTTACCTAAAAAAATTGTAATATAGTCACTTGAATACAGAGATCTAGTCTCTATTGCTCAAAACAAGAAATCTGGCTGAGAAATATGTAAACACTTGCCAACAATATGAAGAGTAGAAAGATAGTTCTTTTGGTTAAAACTATAAAAATTAATTGAGATCTGTAATTACAGCTGTGGTTGGTCCAAGGAATGGGAGAAACCTAGAAATAAATAACATGGATTCAAAAGTATTTCTATTGGTGGAATGTAATTTTGTTGCCAAAGAATGCATTGTTTTTAGAGATCATTGTTTGCTTTTTATGTGAATGTAAGCTACATAGAGGTGCCACAGACACAACTATGAATGATACACACCTTACTGTGTGTTTTGAAAGAAGCAAGAGAGGTGAACCAGATGTAAGTAAAGACTGGTATTCCCTACAGCTTTTTTTGGCAAGTTCTGTAGGTCCTTTTAAAATAATACACCCTAAAAAAAGAGATGCTTATCTAATTATTTGCATGCTTTCTTCTTTCCTACTAAGTATGATTGGCCAATCATGTCATAGTCTTTGAATTTTTTTTTTTTTGGAGTTGGGGTTCATCTATTTATTGGAGAAATTAAAGACCCTTTTTAAAAATCTTACTCCTTGGTTTTCATTGACAATTTGTACCTGAATTGAAGAGCCTAGATGATCACTAGATAAATTTAAAAAATATATATCTTTTGGTATTTACAAAGGAAATCTTTGATATTTGCATTGTCTATATATCCTCCTGTATCTTTTTCCTAATTCATTCCAGAGCCATCTTATATAATGAAATATTTTTTAAAAGGTAAAAAAGGTTAACCCCCTCCCCCCCCAAAAAAAACCCAATCAATACATTAAAAAAAAAGATCTGATACTATATCTCGTGTTCTACACCCAGGAAGCCATTTCCCTACGCCCCATCCCCCACCCCTAGTGGGAAGAAATGTCTTCTTACAGCTCTTCTTTGGGACCATGCTTGTTCTTTATAATTCTCCAACATTCATTTTCTTCTTACATATTTTAAAAATAAATTTTGATATCTTTTGTTTTCTCAAAGCCTCAATTTTACTCTGCATTCTTTGTCCTCTCCTTCCTTCCCAGAGTACCATCCCATATAATGCAGAATTTTTATTAAAGAAAAAAAAGGAAGAGAAAAAAAATCAGCAAAATTGACAAAATTCAGACAATATGTTTAGTGTTTCACCTCTGTGGATCTTCTACATTTATAGAAGAGCCAAGAGCGGTGTCTTCCCATATCTCTTCTTTGGGGACAAGATGATTCTTTGTAATTTTCAGCATTTATTTTCAGTGACTTTATGGTGGTTGTTCTTTTTATTTATACTTTTGTAGTAAATCAATCAATCAAAAAACATTTATTAAGTACCTACTATGTGCCAGGCATCATACTGAGTATTGCAATCACTTTGTATTTTATTTTTTAGCAGCCTACTTAATTTTGTATTAGTTTATGTACAGCTATCCAAGCTATATATTCATCACGTTTGTTATTTCTAATAGTTTAGTAGTATTCCATCATATGCATGAGCCATAATTGGTTTAGCCATTCCCTGAGTCGACAGACATGTACTTTGTTTCTAGTTCTTTTCTACTACAAAAAGTGCTGCTACAGCTGTTTTGGTATATATGAGATCAGTTACTTTATTGGAGTATATGCTTAGCAGCAAAATCTTTGAGTCAAAGGACAGAGATAAGATGTTTTATTTTCCAAAACAATTGGGTCAATTCTCAGCTCCACTAATTATGCATTGGTATGCCTATTTTCCCACAATCCCTCCAACATTGACTATTCCTATGTTTTGCTATTTTTGCCCATTTTCTGGATTTGAGGTGAAACTTCAGAGTGGTTTTCTTTTTTTGTTTCTCTTATTATTCATGATTTGGAGCATTCTTTCATATGGTTAATAGTTTGTAATTCTTCTTTGGAGGACTGTTTGTCCAGGCTTTTTGTCTTGTATATTTCTGTTAGTTGTATCTTGGATACCACAGGCTTATTTCAGAAATTTTATACAAAAACTTTTCCCCCATTGGACTGCTTCCTTTCCTGTCATAGATGCATTAATTTTGTTTGTACTAAAGCTTTTCATTCTCATGTAATCAAAATAATCTGTTTTATTTTTTGTCATTGCTTCTCTTCCTTGTTTAGTTATGAATACATCTCTTACTCATAGAAGTGGAAGGTACATGATCTGCTTCTCTTATTTTCCGTGGTATCATCTTTAATATTCAGGTTGCATATTCATTTTGAATTTATTGTGGAACATGGCACAAAGTGTTGTAAGCCTAATTTATGCCAGACTGCTTTCTAGTTTTCTCCGCAGTTCTCAAATGGGGAGGTTTTTCCTAAGTAATTTATATTTTGGAATTAATCAAACACAGTGCTATTGAGTTTCATTATTTTTCATTCTCCCTTGTCTAGTATGTTCCATTGATCTACCTCTCTATTTTTCAAACAATACCAAATGTTTGTAACAGTTGCTGCTTTATAATATCGTTTGAGGTCTAGAAGTTCTGTTCCTCCATTCTTATATTTTTTCATTATTTTCCTTCATATTCTAGATCTTTTATTTCTCCAAATGAATTTTCTTTTTATTTTGTCAGTGCTGCCAATTATTCCTTTGATAGTTTGAATGACATAGCATTCTTTGGTGCCCTCTTATCTCTCTTCCTATACTCCTTTCCCCTGACATCTTGATTCCCCATGTCTTGTCTGCCTGAAAAACTCCCCACGCCTAGGCTAGTCATACATATCCATGCTTCTATCCTACTCCCCTTTGTCATTGCCTTTTAAATACTTCGAGAGGAAGTGGCTCCACTCTCTTGGTAGGAATTTTATCTATTATTTGTGTTTAAAATATTTTTGATAGGAAAAAAATCTGTGATGATCAGATTCTGGAAAACCTTTTCTTTGGATCATTCTAAGTGGGTCATTACAGGGAATATTAGAAGGTAGTGGTGCCAGGAACCCAAGCAAGAAAAGGTCTGCCAGTTATTTATCTCAGGGTTTGCTAGCCATCTCTGCTATGCAAATGAGTCTAGTGTCAGGATGCTGGGTTCCCACAAGTTGTTACCTTTAGCATGGAAAGGCAGGCGTGGTCACCACTCCCCAGCTTTCTGTGAAAAGGAGGCTTTGGTACCATGCCTTATCATGGTAATTCCTGTTCCCAGTGACCAGTCTCATTACTTCTAGTTTCTTCCTAGGTCAGTCTCCTAGCTTTTTCTGAGCTGTCTTGCCTGTTCATTTGTACAGACTGATTTATTCAGCCTCTCAAGGTATCTCATCCCAATCAAATTGACTTGTGTTTCATTTTTGCTCCCTTGGATTTTGTATTTTCAAATTTCTCCCCATTTTCCAGCTTAAGCTGCCTTTTTCTCCCATTTATGAAACAACATACCCTAGTTTCCGACAGGAAAGCCACCTGCCAACTGCTCACACACAGGACTGTGACAGTGGGCAGAGGGAAGGTTCTGGCAACTAAAGGTACCCTTCTATCAAGAAACAAGAACATATGGGCAGCCTGAAAGGAAATGAGTACTTTGAAATAGGAAGAAGCAAAGTCAGTTTATTGATGAGGAGAGAACTTATGTAATAAGATGGAATCTAGGCATCTGCCTATTCTTTCACCGGAAAGAATATAACTGGGAAGGTTAGTTTTTTAATGGACAAATTTAAGAGCTGATTAAGAGATTATCCTCCATACCAACTCAACTGTTTAGAGAGAAGTAGATCAGCAAAGTGTAGGAGAAAAAGTGTTAAATCTGGAATTTGAGAACCTGGGTTCAAATTACATTTGTTACAGACTACCTTTGTGATCAGTGATACGAATTAATTTAGTAAAAGTTTACTAAGTGCCTACTATGTGAAAAGTAGTTCATCTGTCTGGGCCTCAGTTTCCTGATCTGTAAAATGAGGTGGTTGGACTAAATGACTACAAGGTCTGGCTGTGAAAGGGAAAAACAGACATAAGACAAGAGCTTGAGGGGAGGCCAAGACAAGTGAAGGTTTTCTTTAAGGACTGGAAAACCTGGTTATTTTTGTAGCTAGAAAGAAAGGAGCCATCAGATAATGAGAAATGAAGACATGAGTAAGAATGAATAAGAAAGGGCCAAGCTTAGGGAAAAGTCAGGAGAAAGTAGGATCTCTCCCTCAAATATTAGAACCAAGGAGTAAAGGAAAGTAGATAGGGAGAGTGGATTTGAGATGTGGAGCAGGGAAGGAGAAGGAGCTCACAGTAGATGGCCTCAATTTTCTCTGTAAAGCTGGAGGGAAAGTCCTCTACTGACAAAGAAGAGGGAAGAGGAAGGGAAGGGACCTGAGGAAATAAAATTCAGAACATTTGCAGCTGGAGTGTGTGATAGTCACTCATCAAGGAATAAAGGGATTGTTGTCCAGTAATGAGGATGTAACTGGGATCACATAACATACATGTGTACAGCCATTGTATTATACCAATAGATAGCCAGTCTGTCCTGCCTGTTTGTAAGGTCAGTCCTGCTTGCTGATCCAAGACCAGAAGACCATAACTAAATGTGATTCTTCTGTATTCTACATGATCTGTTCCAATGTATTGATGAACTACCCCGCAAAGAGCTATATTTTTGCCCAATCATGAAGAATTGCCTTCCCTCAATGGAGTCAGAGTTCCAAACCCTTCCTGTCTTTTCCCCTAAAAACCAAAAGGCAACTATATGATTATATATTAATGTCTTATACATAAATGAAAGATGGGACCAGAAAATATTGAGGTAGTTTTCCTAATCAACAAAACAAATGGATGTGTGCTTCCTTACATATTCATAGAAGTAACCTTGAGGAACTACTTATTAATCCCATTGCCAAAAGACAATGTGGTATAGTAGAAAGGAAGGTGGACTTGAAATTTAGAGGACTGAGTTCAATTCAGGGTCTCATACTTACTAGCTGTGTTACCATAGGCAACCTATTTGAACTCCCAGAGCCTTTGCTCATCTAGAAAATGGGAATAATTTCTATACTACCTACTTCATGGGGTTGTGAGAAAAATACTTTGTTAACCTTGAGGTGCTATAAGAATGATTTATTGTTGGTTTATGCCAAAATGCTGCAGAACTCCTTTTTGAAATTGCATTCAGAGCTAGTTTGGCAGCTTTCATAGGATGGAAAATCTCATTACTTTATAGTTGCAGTTCAGTTTTACCCTACATATGCTGTATATCTGCATATGTATATCTTCATATATAATATGCAAGAATAAGGTGAGGTCAGTTCTTAGTGTCTCAAACCATATAGGGTAATACTGTGTGTAAGTCAGAAGAATGGTATATATAGGTCCACATGGAAAGTGGGAGAGTTGTGTTAACTTTTCAAAAGTCTTTTTTTTTCATGTGAGTAAAATTCTTTCTATAATTAATGTCTTCTTAGCTTGGAGGAGGAGTTTGGAATAAGACTTGTTGAATACTGTAGTTCCCTGAGTTTTCCAGAGTGAGAGTAAGAGCCAGGGAACTTTTGAGAGCAACTATATGATTATATATCCCCCCCCCATTATAACCAGTTCCTCATATTAGAAGAACTCATCATTAGACTATGAGTTCCTTGAGAGATCAAGAATTATTTTATGCCTTTCTTTGTGTCTGTATATTTAACACAGTGCTTAGCACACAATAGGTGTTTAATAAATACTCCTTGACTTGACTTACAGACTCAGTTCAGTCACTTGTATTTACTACAAATGGCTCCAAATGACTTTTTTTTTGTTTGCAAAAATAAAAAATTCTCTAAATGGATGAAAACCTTTAATCATTGAGGCTTTTTTATAGATTGTTTTTATAGATTGCTCATTCAAAGACAAAAAGTTCTATTGTGGTGTTAAAAATCAGTCTTTATTATACCTTAAATTCACAAATTTGAGTCCCCTATGTACATGATTAAATACATCCTGCTCCCCCTATCCTTTTTTCCTCCTTCATTTATTTAGAAAAAATTTCAGTTTTTTAGAGATAACTAACTTTGCCTCAAATGGGGAAAACATTGGATTGTAAACATTCTGTGTTTGAACAGGATCATGTTTCTTATGGATTGTGTCCTTGACATCTTTGCCACCACTACATTGTCTAATACAGTTCCTTACACCGCATTGTCTAGTATGGGGTTTTTAATTTATCATCTAGTACAATGTTCTTTAAATATCCAATAATTGATTTATTTAGGGTTCACAAAAGCACATAAAGCCTGTCATAAATTTCTATACCTAAGAAGCATTATAAATACATCAGTCTTGCCTTTATTTCCCTCACTGCTTACTTAAAGAATATTGGCATCCTGAACAGACCCCTACACATGGTGGGCATTTCTATTTAGGTATAAAGCCAAAAGGTTTCAGGGTTGGTTGGATTCCTGCAACCATTAGTATTCTGTAGTTCTCATTCTAGACACCATCTAATTTGAGCAAATATTCCCCAAGTAGGTACACTCGTGGGATTTAGTCTTATAGGACGGATGGGCAGTGGTCCTCTGTTAGGAAGCCACATTCATAAATTGGTGAACTTTATGCATCTCTGTGCTGGAACAACAAAGGGGACTTAGACTTAGCTCAGTGTTACTTTTTGTGTTCTCAGATGAGAGAGCTTTACTCAGAATGAACCTAATTGGCTTCGGGTGTAGTCACATAGGTGTTTTCAAGATTATTTTGACTTGAGAACATGGACGTGTTATGGCTGAGTGGTTTGGGTGCGTAGGACGTTGGCTCTGTGCATTATTTCTTACGCTTTCCTCTCCCTCGCTTCACATAGCCAGTTATTTGCCGTGTCAGGTTCATTCTAACTATGAAGTAGCACTTAACACCTATCCTTCCTTCTCACTGCCATTGGTACCACTCTAGTTCACTAGAGTTCTTGTCTGGTCTATTGTAAAAGTCTCCTAATTGATTTTTATGCCTTCAGATTTTCACCACTCCAATCATCCTTTCCACAGCTGCCAGATTACTTTTCTTACTCCTGCTCTGCTACTCCTAGACTCAAAACCCTTCGCTGGCTCCCTATGCCCCATACCATTGTTTTTTACTGCTTTTTCTACAGTGGAGAAATATATTTTATACCATTTGTGCCTTAACTTGAGCTTCATTTTGTCTTTATCTTTTACTTCTGTTTGCAAATCTATAACTTACCAGGGAAGTTTCATCTTATCCTGGGACAATTGCACAATGAAATACCAATTTAAATCAGCATCAGTGGCACTTTGCCAAATCAGTTTCCAACCTTGCCATACTTTGTCTTTTCTCACTTAAAATGCTAACATCTGATGTACTTTTCATGATATTTTCTGCATTAAATATCGTCTTAAAAAATAAAATGAACCAAAATGCACACTGTCCTTTCTGAACTTTTCCTTTTGGGGAATAGATGGTAGGCTGTCAGTCATGACCTTTGACCCCTAGGGTACCTCAGCCTCTTCATACCTCAGTGTGCAAGGTCAGAGAACAGAATGAATACCAGGCAAGGAGGAGTCAATTTCATGCTTGTAGTACAGCTCTTCCTCTTCTGTAGAAATCTTTTCTCTTCCTACAAGGCATAACTTAGGAGCTGCCTTTTTGATTGCCTTAGGCAAAAGTTCTGACTCTCTCTTTCCTCAGGTTTTCCCAGATAACTGTGAAGCTCTCCTTTGCTCCCAACACAGTTGACCTTATACCTATTTATTTGAGTAATGTATATGTTGTATTTCTTTATTTCTTTCCCAGCCTATTAGATTCTAGGTTCCTTGAAATTAGGGACTATTCTGTTTTTCAATATTGTTTTCCTAGCACTTAGCACCTAGCACCCTAAGTAGAATATGACCTTAATAAGGCCTGGAAATGAAATTATGTTGTGAGAGAAGTCGTTTGTTTCTGGCTTTATGACAGAGATTCATCACTGCCAGTATTGACCCCCCATCCCCCAGGATTTGTACAAGGCTGTGGACAGCTCTCATCATGGTCCAGCTCATCAAACTTTCCCTCAGACGCACAAAGCAGAGAATAATATGAGCACACACACACACAGAGAAATCCATCCAGGAAACAGCAAAGTCCTGTACTAGTAGATATCACTTGGTGCACTGCTTTTCCCTCTGTAACAGAAGCAAACAAACACCAGTTTAGAAATTCTGTCTTTGCTCTGATTTTTTTAGGTCTCCCACAACTTCTCTCCCAGCCTCTCAGCCCAACCTTGTCTCTTTACTAAGAAAGTGGAAGCCCTTCACCATGAGCTCCCTCGTCTCCCATTCTCTTCATCTCAAAACCCTTGGACGTTAAGCTGCTCTCTTCTTTTTCCCCAGTCTCTGACAAAATGGCGTTCTTTCTCTTGCTAAATTCTCTTGTACAGACTACATCTTCAGTCCTCCCTTCTCTCTGTCTTATCTTTGCCCTCTCCTTATCTACTGCTTCCTTTACTTACTCTCTTCAAAAAAGCCCAAGTCTTCCCCATCTTTAAAGAATCTTCACTAGATCCTATCGCCCCTTCAGTTTATATTCCTTATTTTTCCTCTTTTTCTCACTTGAAGTCCTTGAAAAAAGACTAAACAGTTTCTATCTCTACCTACTCTTTTTTCCCTCTTTAGTCTTTTGCACTTTGGCCTTTGATGTCATCATTCGGCTGAAAAGGTGCTCTCCAAAGTTTCTAGTGAATTCTTATCTGACAAATCTGATAATCCTTTCTCAGTCCTTGTCCTGTTTGCTGCATTTGACACTTTTGAACACCCCTTCCTCCTAGATACTCTGATTGCCTGGGTTTTTGTAGCATTATTACTATTGCCTGAGGACAGTAGCTACTAGAATTTTGATTGAGTGGTACCGATAGGAGTAGAGTGAATCTTAAAGGAAGAGAGATTCCTGAATTAAGGAGGAAAGGGGAGAACGTGGAAGTGACAGTGGGGAGCAAGGAATATTCTAATACCCCCAGTCTTGACCAATAAACTAAGCAGAATGAATGGAGGTGCAATGAGGGAGGCTGTGCCATCAGAGAGGAGTCAGGTTTTAGTAAGACTTGGGGAGGGGAAGAGTAGGGAAGGAAAAAAGCAAGGCACATGATAATTTTATATATATATATATATATATTTAAAAGGAATAGCAAATTGTACATAATAGATTTGTAATTTCATATACAATCATCTTTTTTTTATTCCACTGTTTTATGAAAATGCTTGTATTATTTCACAGATTTAAAAAAAAGAGCTAGTAGATGGAAGGAGTGGGAGAGAAAAAGATTTAAGTTGAAGGGAAGTTTGTTATCTATGGAACAAGCATTCTAGAGGGCAGAGTGGAAGAGCTGGGTGGATTTAGGTTGAAACTTTGGGATGGGAAGGTTGAGGGGGATGAGTATGAGGTATCAGGTGGTGGGAGGTGTGGACTGGGGCTTGGATAATGATCTACAGGAGTTCAGTCTCTGGGATGTGAACATATGGTCAGTTTCATCACTGAGTGGAGGGTGCTATTTCTCCATCCTCATGGGATAGGTGCAGCAAGAGATGGGAGACTTGAAGTCAAAGGGAAGGGTTTTATTGTTTGCATCAGAGATTCTCCACATCTCATTTGGGCTGGCAGCAACAGGTGGAAGATACCTTTACTGGTGCAGATGGAAGTGGTTGCTTGGGGCAGATTGGAAAGGCCTGGTCCTACCCTTTGCACTCTTCTTTCAGGGGACATTGTGCCTAGCAGTAAATGGGAGTCACACAGTGTAAGGTTAATGTAAGGTTAATGGTGGGGGGGGGGGGGGAGAGGAGTTAAAGATCTTCCCTGCCCATCATAGGCCTCAGGCACCTTTGTTAATTTCTAATGAAGCACAAGGTCACCAGTGCCTTCCAAGGCCTGAAAAGTGTATGTACTCTGAGGTGAGGTTTTACTTTGGGGCGTACTCTTTGGAAGAAGGTTCGTGTGCCAGATCAGACTCTGGGCAGGCATAAGGAGTCCCCTGGCTTTGAAAACCCAGATGTTGGCGCTTCTCTCTCTGCTAGTGATGTATGTATTGTCTATGGTCAGACAGTGAGAAGTCCTGTCTGTCTTTCTGTTTGTATTTTCTTTGAAGTTCAGGGGGCTGACTTTTTTCCCCTGAACTAAGTGAATGGTATATGTGCTTGATTAAAGTAGATTGCTGACCTCTCAAAAGTTGCTTTCCTTTTAGAAAAGCAGATCTAAGAGCCTGGACAGCAGGCCCTCTTGTGTATGCCAGGGGTCCTTGTTGTTACCAGTATAGGGTCTAAGGTCTTCTTACCTGAGCATTTAATTATATTTTATCTGCTTGTATTTTTTGATTTATATTTATTTTTTGTTTTCTTATATGTATACTTGTAGTCTCTCTGTTAGAATATGAACTCCTTGCAAGTGAAGACTGTTTCATTCTTTGTCATTGTCTAGCCTAGGACAGTGCCTGCCACCTAGTAGGCACTTAAAAATGCTTATTGGATCATTTAGTATACATAAAGCTGTCATAGAACATGAATTTTTGCTCCTGTATTTCCCAATATTAATTGAATTTGATTATTAATAATTTTCATGAAATCACCTTGTCTGATAACACAGGGCTTTAGAGATGAGCTTTCTTTCTCGTCAGAATTCTGCTGAGCATTCCTTGAAGGAGGTTTTTTACTTGTTTTTTACATTGGATTCTAACTATGGTTGAGACTCTTCTGGCTGAAGGTACCTGGCAAATTTCCAGCCTCTCAGTGATCTTTGCCCCATCCAGCTGGTGCTGATGATACTTCACAATAGGGAAAGTTGTGCTGAGGTGTCAGAGACTTGTTTTTATGATTTGTTCAGCTCCTTGGAGAAGACAGTGACCTGTAAACAAAAAGCTGGGGACCCAGATTTATTAAGCAATGCCATGAACAGTGACCTATGGAATTTTCTTTATGACAGAAAAAAAGAGATTTTGTCAGAACTCAGGACAAAAGGACCAGGATGTTTTGTCCTGCTTCTATTGGTAATGTATAATGCATCAAGATTTCCCTTATCAGGAAAGATGTTCACCTTTAGTAGTAAACCTGTCTGCTCAGTTAAGCCCCAGACATGCTTAATCATCCTGTCTGAGTTTCTGAAATTGGAAAACTGAAGTGGGGGTTGGGAAACACCTGAAACCCCAACACAACAACCGGAGAAAAAAAATACCGCATACAATTGCTTATAAATCAGAGAGCATTAAATCATGTCTGGCAGCACGTGTCTCTTCCTTGCCCAGAGGAATTGGGAAAATAGTGCATTCCTGTGCTGAGGCCTACCATAACATCCAGCTAGGTACAGAGGATCTCTACCTGCTGAAAAGATAAAGTATTCCCTTTCTAAGGGTAGCTGTCTGTGAGCAGAAGTAATATTGCCAAGATGTTAAGGATTGGGGCAGCGTGTCAGTTGGAAGTGAACGTGAGTCCTTGACCTTTTGAAGCCAGACGCTGATTCAGCAATACAATAAAATAACTATTTATTAATGGCAGTTTAAGTCTAGGACTATTAGCCCTTGCTCTGTCATATGTCCCCATAAATTTTACATGGGCTGCTGTGCTGTGGAATAGAATGATAAACAAGGCATAGTGTAATGTGGCTTACCGGAGCCAGATCCCATCACTTGCTGGCTATCTTCTGATTGTCCTTTTTTTGAAAATTGTTTCTATTAACCGGAGAATATGTGTAACAGGGTGAAAATTTAGTGGTACTTTACTACCTTCATTGTGAATGAGTCATTATTGTACATTACATGATTTACACACATGGCTTAGAAAGCTCGTCTGAGTATCTTATTTCCAAGATATTTAAGTATCATTTATTATTAGTGAGACCCAGGTGTGCAATTCATTAAGCTTTTAGAAAATATCAGTTTTTCTCTCTTTAGTGTTAAGATAGGCAGATTGGAAGAAAATGGAACTCTCTAGGGAAGGCTGTATTCATTCAGCATTTATTAAGTGCCGACTGGGTACCATGCTACTGTACTGAGTGCAATAGGACATACAAAGGTGAAAAAGATATGACCCCAGACCTTTAAAGAGCTATCACACACTGCTTGTCTTCTACAGCGAACACAAGATTTATTTGACTTGGATGAAGCTGTAAAAGCAGAGTCAAATGTTCTTTCTTCACAGGCCCTAGCACCTATAGTGAAGAGGGCTACGCAGATCTGAAAGGACCATCGACTGGCTTTTCCGAGGGTAGGAATGCTGCTGTATTCTTTTGTGTGGGCTCCTCAGAGACACCCTATTGAGACTTTAGAAGAGCTGAATGAATGCTAGGCTCCCCGATCCCATACAGCCCCCCCCTCGATGCCCCAAAATGTGGTTGTCTCTAGTAACTTGGCTTTTACCTGTTTTTAGTTCTTTCCTTTTTTTGGAGGTGATTAAAAATGTTTCCTTTTGCTAGAGAATGGGGTACTCCAGAAAAGGACTAAATAATTGCATGTTTCCAGGTCACTAAGCAGAGTTTCCAGGCATAGGAAGGCCACTGTTTTTTCCTCCCTTCCCTTGAGTAATGGAAGAAGTACAGGTTACCCTGTAGAATATTGCCTTAAGATCTAACTAGCCTCTAGGGGAATGTGTTTCTTACTCAAAGATGGCTACGTACATGCCATTTGTGGTAGCCCCTCGTGAATTATTAAGGGATCTTGATTTTTTATTTATCAGTGGAAGAAGGGTATATACTTTCATTGTCTCTTAAGCCAAGAAATCTTTCTTGTGAAATCTGCTTGATTAAACTTCACTATCTTCCCACTAGTATCCAACAGCTGACATGCAAAATACATCCAGATTCTGCATTTCATATTGTACACATTACTGCTATAGTAGTGTCCTCAGATAAAAAATTAGGGACCTTTTCATTTTTTAAAGGAAATTGGGATATTAAAAGTTATTTTTAAGAACTTAATAAATTCTTCATGATTGATTAAGAAGTCCCCTGTTAAGCCTCAATCATGTAGACTTTGAAATTCTATATATGAAATGATAAGAAAAATAAGATTATATGTTCATAATGTATAAAAACAAATCAAAAAGGAATTCCTTCATATTTATTAAAATTTTAAACATATTAAAAATAGGTAGTAAACACACCCCAAATGTGTGTGAACTGTATATATATATATTCACATTTCTGTAATACTTTAGGGTTTGCAAAGGAGTGAACCCTGTGAGGGAGGTCATACAAAAATCAGTATCCACAATTTATAGATTAGGAAACTGAATCTATAAGAGGTTAAGTGACTTGCCTCCTAGTCACATAATTGAATATCTGAAAGAGAGTTCAAACCCAGGTCTCTTAACTCTCAAGTCTAGCACTTTATCAACTACCCTACAGTGCCTCTTGAGTAGAACATTATGTTATCTTCAGTTCCAGTTAGTCTTCCAAGTAAATGTATTTCATCTGTGATTGCAAAGGCCCATTTTGAACAGTTATGTGAAAATGTTGATATACGATTCACAAGAGGGTACTTGAGTTGCATGAGGTCCACACCAAGTAGTGGAACAATTTTGTTGAGCTTTATACAACCGTTGCTGTGATGGTAAAGAAGGAAAGAAAATAAAGTGTTTTTTATAAAGTTTTAGAAATCAGAAACATTCTACTCAACTATAAGCCCATTTCTACTATCTTGTCTACATCCTATAGCAGTTTGTGTTTATTGAGACAATTCTGCAAATAGTTTAGATGGCAGAGTGCCCATACTTATCAGAAACAGTAGGCCTTAATTTGTGGACTTTGGGCCCTTCTCAAGAATAAGGTCATCATAGATGACCTTTTTCCATTAAACATCTCTATTCACCTTTACATCCTCTACTACTCCTGCTTCTCCCACTCTCTGACTTAGACTTAAATCTACTCTGTTCTTACGGCAATCCCTTGACCTGCACTTCTCCTTCTTGGCCATCTCAAACACTACAGGTACCACTGACTTCATAGCCAGTCAGATCTTTAACACTTCAAGAAATAGCCTTTAGACTAGAAAAACTTGACCTTCCACTATTGTTGACCTGCAAATCTTTATTCCTGCTGATGTTTTGATTTTCCCCCATGCTGCCATGAATCTCTAAAGAAAGGGAGCAGATCGGTATTTTACCCTCTACAAGTATGTAGCACATAATACAAACTGGGCTCTTATTGCTTCTGGACAATCCATCTTCTCTGTTTTTATCAACTCTCTATCTCATTCCCCACCTCCTAACTCATTTTATAGTCCCCATCTCATAACAGATAATTTAGTCATCTAAACCTCTGAGGAGACTGAAACCCTCTTTCAGGATAATTGTCAGTTCTACTCTTTAAAAAAACTTCTAGTGCCCTCCAACTTTACTCTCTCTGGTTGCTGAAGATGTATCTTTCCCCTTACTTGTGCCTAGTTCCTGATTTCTTCCAGTTGGTATTCTCCCCTCCCGTATGCATTTTTAAAAAAAATTTCTCCCTGGACACTGTTTCCTTCTCATCTGCCCAAAATATGAATAGGACTCCCCAGTCTTTAAAAAAAAAAAAGTCATCCCTTCATTGTTTTATTCCAGGTGGCTGCTGCCCCCCTCCATGCTGCCTTTCATTGTTAAACTTCTTGCAAACATGACTTGCAGCTGGTGCTGCCTTTATCTCCTTTTCAGGCATGCTCTTCATGTACCCTCTTTTCAGCCTTCTGTGATTGGACTTTTGCTCCAATCCCTCTGCTAAAACTGCTTGCTTCAGTCTCCCACAAACTCCTTCCTCATCAACAAATCCAATGGCTTTTTTCAAACAATGCTCATCGATCTCCCTTCAGTATTTGAGCCGTCTTAACCGTCTTCTTTTCTCAAATACTATCCCTTCTCTAGACATAATATATGGAGTGAGTTTGAACTTGGGTTCAGAATCTTCCTCAGACACTTACAAGCTGTGGGACCCTGAGCAAATGACTTCTCTGTGCCTCAGTTTCTTCTTTGAAGGGCTTGGATCTAATGGCTTCCATGTTCCTTTTTAGCTCTAAATCTTCTTCTCATGGCTGGAGACGTCCCACCTACTGACATTTCCTCTTGCTCCTCCAACCAGAGAGCTCCACTTGTTTTAATTTCTCTCCTTCATCACTTATCCTCTTGACCCCTGAATAGATGGTTCTCTGTGGTTCTATTTTTGTCGCTTTTCTTTCCCTGTGTGTGCTTCCTTGGCAATCTCATTCATCCCTACAGCCTGTCCATCATCTCTGTGAAGAATGCCACTCATGGGAGGTTGTCAGGTCACTCTACTGACTAAGGTAGGTGCTTGAAGTCCACTAAAAAAACCCAGATCTTATTCAATAAACCCTTGTTGAGCTGTGCTGCCTATAGTCTATACTTGCGAAGTTGATATTTTTGAACCCACTTGTAGAAGTTCATATTTTCCATATTCAATTTCATCTTGATGCTTGGCAGAAATCATTGTGGAGGGTAAGGACCACTTTTCATTGCTGTTCCATTGGGGTAAATGGGTGGAATTACACCGTCTGACCTGCCTACATTCCCTGGAGTTACCATGTAATATTATGTATTATGGTTATCTCTCTGTATGTTTTATTTCTCTGTTAGGCTCTAAATTCCTTGAGATAAGGGAATGTGTATCATTTAAAGTTTTCTGTCCCCAATTCTTGGTCTAGTATTTTTTTTTATACCTAATACATTTTTTCAGTTGTCAATTTTTATATTATCTGTACAGTTAGTCCTTGATTATTTTGAGCAATAGCACAGATAGTCAAAAAACATTGAGTGTTTCGTATTGGACATTTAAATGCACCATGTGCATTTTTTCACTTTTACGCAGTATTTACCTTGTAATTAGATTTTGCTTAGGAGAATAAAATCAGCTTATGTTTACTTGATGACTGGGGGAAGTGACCTAGAAATACGTGGATGGCAAGGGAAAGCTAAAAAGATAGATAAGCTACATATAGATAATTGACAATCCTCTCTGTTTCTAAAAGGTTTTATTGATTTAGCATTTGGCCTACTAATAGCATGTAGACTTCCCTTAAAAAAAGATTTATTTAAAAACTTGATATTGAAAACCAGTATGACTAATTGAGCTTTATCTGTAACTATTTGCATTTAAATTAATTCCAATATGTAAAATATCCCAACTTTTTAGTCAGTCCCTCTTAGGACTCTATCAGGATTATTTTTGTCTATGTTTTCCCTTCTCATATGGTGTCTGTTTTTCTGGTTCTCTTTCTCCCTCCCCCACTTCTTATGTAACTTCATAAAGGTCTTTGTAAATTTCTTATGTTCTTCATGGTATTTGATTTTAATTGCAGATCACCTAATGTTTATTTGTTTAATTAAAATTACTGTGGTGTTTGAAATGTTTTGTTCTATATCAAACTTAATGGAAATAATATTAGGCAAATAATACATGTTAACATGTGAATTTAATATTTTATTTAGAACCTATTCTAATAATAATCATTATTGTGATAATGATTATTATTTATTCCAATAATTATTATTCTAATTATATATCACTATTATATAATATATAATGATGATATAATAAACTGCACTTTTAACTGAAACAAAAATACATTTTTTCATCATATTTATTTAACCACACTTTGTTTACTTATTCATCAAGTGTAGAACATTTCAGTTGCTTCCAGACTTTTGCAGTTACACAACCCTCATGAATTGCCTTCCAGTTCTTGAAGAATTTGGGCCTGCTGTGGCTGCTACCCAGTACATTTCCCAAATCTTTAGCTCTGTAGGCCAGGCCATAATAAGCGATGTCCATTTGTCTAATAATCACTGAACAGTTGGGGGTTCAGGGTTCTCCAGTGTTCTTTTTTTCTTCTTTTTAACAATAAGGTTCTTCTGTAGGCCTATACAAATGAGTAGCTGGGGAAAAGGTACAAAGGCTGTTGACTGAGGAGGGGCAGGATGCAAAGGTGTCATCTTTGCTAGATGCTCATCTGCTTTCCTAGCTTTTTAAATGCAAATGAATTACTCAAAGCCTCATATCATTTAAAAGGTGCAAAATGATCTTTTCATATCTGAAGGGAGATCACCCTGACATTCTGAAAAGTTGCCAAAGTTTGAAAGGGGTACGTTCTTGAGCATATAATTCTGATACATAATAGGTATAAATATATATATATATATATATATATATATATATATATATATATATATATATAGAGAGAGAGAGAGAGAGAGAGAGAGAGAGAGAGAGAGAGAGAGAGAGAGAACTTTAAACAGATAGCTCTTTTGCTTTTTTTTGCTTGTAATAATAGTTTCAGGTATGTCAGTTAGTAAACATTTATTAAGCACCTACTATGTGCGGGATACAAAGAAAGGTAGAACTCAGTCCCTGCTCTCAAGGAGTTCACCTTCTCATGAGAGAGGTAAAAGCAAGTGGCTGGATACAAATAAACTAAACAGAAGATAAATCGAAATAATCAGTGGAGAGAAGGCACTGGAAGTAAGACAGATTAAGAAAGACTGCCGTAAAAGATGGGAGTTTAGCTGTGATTTGAAGGAAGTCAGGAAGTAGAGATAATGGGAGAGCATTCCAGGCCTGGGAGATAGCCAGTGAAAATTCAGGGAAGGTCTTGTTCAAGGAATAGCAAGGAGGCTAGTGACCCTGGATCTTGGAGTTCATGGGGATGGTTGTCTAAGAGGTAAGAAGACTAGAAAAGTGTGTGCTTATGAAGGGCTTTGAATGCTAAATAGATTTTTTATTTGATCTTAGAGGTGATAGGCTGGCAGCTAAGTAGCACAGTGGATAAGTAAAGAAGACTCATTTTCCTGAGTTCAAATCTAGCCTCAGACTCTTACTTAACTGTGTGACCCTGGGCAAGTCACTTAACCCTATTTGTCTCAGTTTTCTTATCTATAAATGAGCTGGAGAAGGAAGTGCCAAACCACTTCAGTATCTTTGCTGAGAAACCCCAAATGGGGTCATGAAGAGTTGGATGTGAATGAAATATTTTTAAAAAGAGGTAATTGTGAGCCAGTAGAATTTATTGAGTAGATGGGTGACATGTTCAGATCTGTGTTTTAAGATCACTTTGACAACTTGACTGGAGTGGGGGACACTTTTGGCAAGAAGGGCAAGTGGCAGAATATTGAGGTGATGAGGACCTGTACTGGGGTGGTTAGAGAAAAGAGGTATATTTCTAGCAATAGAATTATTGGGTCAAAAGGTATAGTTCCTTTTGTAACTTTTCCTGTCATCTTTATCTCCAAAAATGTTCCACAAACTTGCATTGAATGTTTCTGTTTCTCCACAATGCCACCAGAACTGAATTTCCTTGTTTTTAATTTGTACCAATGTAATGGATTATCTATAGTCATTTTAAAAATTACATGTAAGAATAATAAAAATATTGTTTGGAACCCAGGAAATCCCTAAATTTTAATTTCTTTTTTGTGTATATTTTAGAATACATACTATATTATAGAATAGTAGTATTACATGTGTTAGTGCAGTAGCATGGCACTTTGATTTTATAAATAAATATACATATTTTAGGTGGTCTTAAAACATTTTGTCCTGTTGGGTTTGGAGACTACTTCTCTAAATTATAATGTTTCCTTCTCAAAGCTGAGCAGCCACCTTTTGTCTCATTCCCTTACTGACTTGTTAGATGACAGCTAATCAGATACACTTAATCTAGGCTAATATCATAGTGGCTACTAAGGGATTATTGTAATATTAATAATAGTAGTAGAAGATGACATTTATGTAGCATTTTAAGATTTGCTAAGCATTTTACATATGTTTTCTCATTTGATCCTTTCAATAGCTCTGTAGGGGTAAAGGCTGTTATTATCCCCATTATATAGATGAGGAAGTAGAGACAAGCAGATTAAATGATTTGGTCAGAGTCACAAAGCTAGTAAGTGTCTGGGGCCATATTTGAACTCTAGACTTCCTCGACTCCAAACCCAATATCCTATGGGCTGTGCCTTCTAAATAAGGAGGATTTTATTATCCTTTTAGAGTTTAATTTCTCAGGATCCATGACAATGTCTGGTTTCCAGGTGTTGGATAATAACTCCCAGAATAGCCCCAGGAATTCTAGATATAAGAAGTCCTACTGAGGCTTTGCCATGAAATATGGGGTGACATAATTTGGTTTGTGCCTAATGATGATATTGTTAAGGTTAACCTGTGAGGCCATTGTTGGCAATATGCCTTCTTTGTCTGTTGCCCCATAAAGCAAGAGGGCAGTGGTCAGTGAATGGGGAATCCATAGGGGAAACCATAAGTACCCATAAGGGAATCCGTGTGTGCCTGGCCTTGCCCCCATCAAGGCTTTAGGGGATTTAGGGGAGTGCACAAGCTGTGCCTGTCTTGCTTGACGCCATCTAGACGTAGGGGTAGTTGCCCCCTTTCTTGCCATCCCCTGTGAGAAGGGTGATTAGGGAATGCTGTAGGAACTATTTCTCCCATTATCAGCGACCATTCCGAGAAGACTAGACTCTAGAATAAAGTAAGGTTATTAACCTCTCTGAAGCTGTCTTCCTTCCTGTCACCTGTTAGAGGCTGGAGTTCGAAAACTCCAGTGCCTCCTGTGTTTTGTCTGTGAAAAACAACTGCCATTCCTGCCAGATGACATGTTTACAGGGGCCTTAAAGAGAGAGAAATTTGAGGCAGAGTACTAGGCCAGTGGGGAAGTTACTTCTGTGCAAGACTTTCCAGTCTTAATTACTCCATGCACTACAAGTTCTGAAAACAATATTTAAATTAAAAGAATTCTATCTACTCACTCCCTTGATAGCTGTTGGTTAACAATATTGACTATCCATTATGTGTATAATATTATGGTGCGCATCTCTTTCAGTTTCCAGCTCTTAGTAATTTTGACCTGTTCTCTCTTTTGAGCTAAAAAGAGGTGAACACAAGATATCTGCTCCCTTTTTTGACTTGTTGGAGTTCCTTCTGCCATTGCCTTTTCCCACTTCTCTTTCCTACCCAAACTCATCTCCTTCACTCCCGTTGTGGGGGAACTGAACAGGGCATGACAGGTGAGGTTCAGAGGCTATAGGATTAAAAATAAAGTAGTTTGCAGACTACTGCCCACAGATAGGTAGTTTATTATTAATGAATTCTAGTCTCTGTCTTTCCTTATCACATACAAAGTTTGGCCAAAGTAAATGAACACTCCATTTCAAATATGTTCCAAGTTCTCTGTAACTTGAATTGTTTTGAACTGTTCTTTACAGACCCGTCTCTGAGCAGGAGAAACCAATTGAGGTCTCCAGACTGTGACCAGATGCTGATTGTAATTTTCAAAGAACAATATCTTGGACAGAAAATAGCATGGCTGAATGTGATGTAGGAAAATGGCTAAAGGGTCTCAGATTGAGTGTGGAAATTGCATCTCAGAGGTCAGGGGATTCTAGTCAGCCAGTCAACAACGTTTATTGAATGCTAACTGAGTACTGTGCTAGGCAATATATAACATCTTATATCCTTGTCACCCTTTTTTTTTTTTTTTAAAAAAAAACATTTCTGTGCAATCTCTTATATTCCTTCATTCTTGGGTAACCCTGCAATTAGGACACTAAACTTCCTGAAAGTATTTTGACAGTTCTAAGAGATTGTCAGTTTCCCCAGAGGCTCCCAGAATCTCCTTTTGATTATGAAATAAATAGATGAATTCCTTACAGTCTCCCAAGGCTTTGGCCAACAACTGTATAGTCAGTTACCTATGGCAGATCATGCTCTCAAATTCCTAATAATATGATTAAGCAGAGTAGGTGACAAAATCCCATGTTGATACAATTCACTATTTCTTGTTTACTTTTCCATGCTGCAGGAGGCCCATTAAACCAAAAGACTTACCTCCTTTAAGCCATGGTAAGACCTGAACTATATAGCTCAGTTTTGGGGTGTATCGATGCCTCATCTCCATCGTGATGTAGAGAATGGGGAAAAATTCCGAGCAGGGGAGATGCTGGACACCTTTGAGCTCCTTTCTTAGCTTGTCTTCATAAGGTTGCGTCATTATATTTTGGATATGAATTCTTCCAAAGGTTTCTGAATGTACCTTTATTGAAATGTAAGTACGGAAACATATCCCAAAGTCACGAGTTAACATATTTTTGGCTTATCCGTGCTACTGCTTGCTTTCCTTAGTGTGGAAAGCTGAATTCTTTCTGTGCTTCTAACACAAGGTCAAACATTTCTAGGTATTCCTTGCACAGACGATTTCTTTAATAACATATTTTGCCGCCGTCTTCTGATTTGTTTGTTTATTTTGCTCAGAGAATTTCGTATTGTGCAACGAAGAAATTATTCAAATGTTAAAAAGACATAATCTCTTATCTTTCATATCCTGAATAAAAAGTCATTTACATTTGTTCATTATAGTGGGTAATACATTTGATAAATGACCTTTTTCTAGATAATTCTCCTCCCCCAAAATGAATAGTGTGTATCTGTAGCTGGCTATCATGTCATGTAGAGAAATGATAAGGATAGTTGAAAATGAGTAATAAAGCAACAGCCCCTGGAGACTCTTCAGGCTAAGCTCTGGACATGTGGTTCTTGTATCATTTTGGTTCTGAGGGTACTCCACTGTGATCTGAAGTGACTCTGGGAACTCTGTTGTGTATCTGGGGGATATTGGATTTGTAGAATCCCTAAGGCCTTTGTTTTGTCTCTGACTCCATCCTCGGGGTTATGTCTAAGCTGGACCTCCATATTTGGCAGGAAGAGAAACAGAATTCATTGTTACCTTTTAACGGTCCCTTGTGTGCCTCTAGAGACTGAGATGAATTAGAGTTGGGTCATACTCTAATACTTCACATGGGTTACCATTGATTGGTCTGGGAATAAAATACTGGAGAGTAGGAAAAATAGTTTGCTGTGTTCACTTAACTTCTTTGGGCATATTTATCCATGTAGGGTATTCTATGAGAATAGACAGTTGTTAGGGTAAGGACAAGTTGGAGTGAGAAAGCCAGCCCAGAGAATAAGTAGGTGTCTGTATGTCTGTGTGAGAGGAGTTTAAAGCACATCAATGTGGACAGTTACTTAGCTGCACTGGTTCCATCTATAAAGTGAGCTGGAAAGTGGATGCTGAAAATAGACATAGAATAGGAAGTAGATCATCAGAACTGGAAAGAATCTTAGAGATCACTTAGTTCAGCTGTCATTGTTTATAGAGGAAGCAGATGAGCTCGAGAGGTCAAGTGACATTCTTAAAATCATATGGCTAGAGATGTTTTGTGGTTTAGTTGTGTATGACACCTTGTGACTCTACTTTCCATGAGATTTCCTTGGCAGTGATGTGCCATTTCCTTCTCCAGTGGATTAAGGCAAACAGAAGTTAAATGATGAGCCCAGGGTAACATATCTAGTTAAGTGTCTGAAACTGGATTTGAACTCAGGTTTTCCTGACTCCAGGCCCAGTGCTCTGTGCCCTGAGCCATCTAGCTGCCAGCTATAGATGTAGCCTGGGCTAAAACCCAAATCTCTAAATTTCTAGTCCTATACTCCTTCTACTCTATTTGTCCATAGACTTGATTTCCTCTTTCATGAGTTAATGCTCTCCCTTTTATTGATCTTTTATTCTCTTTGTTAAATGGTTTTGAACTACCATTCTGTGTGTGTGTGTGTGTGTGTGTGTGTGTGTGTGTGTAATGTGTATAGGATGTTCAGAGAGGACTCCTTCTGGCATTCTTGGCTCTACCCTCCCTTCTCCCTCTTCTTCTCCCTCCCCCCCCCCACTCTCTTTCCCTTTCCCCCTTTTTATTTTAAACATAACTGCAAATTTGATCTTCATTTTCTGACAGTTCAGCCTTGGGGGTGGGTTGGGGAGAGAGTGTCGTCATTTCTGATGCCATTCGAATCCTAACCCCAAACTGCCACCACCCCTCCACTGGATTTTTAATGTGAATCTGTCTCATTCCCCCATCACTACCACCACCACCACACCCTCTGGTGTGATGACTGCCAAGCCTTCTTTGGGGCTGCTTATTCACCTTTGGTGTCCACCAGTTACCCAACTCTCCACTTTGGCTCCAAGAAGCTGTAGCATGCACAGTGGCACGTCCTGGTAAAACTGTCTTGGCAGACAGGCTAACTGACAGGCGGGCCTCAAACACATCAGTGAGTTGGGAGGTGTTTACCCCAAGCATATGAAGACTTCCCCAATGGAATGGGAAGATGAGAGCAGTTTGTTCCAGTGGCCATGAAGGCAGCTGAAGAAGGAGCTATGGAGCACTTAGAGCTTGGTCAGACGCTGAAGATGCCAAGGTCATCTATGCATCTCGGGCCTTCAGCAGCCATCCCACCTTTTGTTTTGCCACCAGACTTCAGTGAGTCTGGAAGAGAGAATGAATGAGACTGGCACTTTTGTACAACTGTGCCTCACTTAAATCCAATTCATACACAAGTCAAGACATCATCCCATGAGGTCCTTGGTCCTCTTTGACACTAAGGGCAAATAATACATATATAATGTGTGTATATGACTTTGTTATTGGTATTTGAATATGTCAGAGAACTGTGATTTTGTTGATGTAGGTACTCCCTCTATTAATTATCTGCATACAACTCAGTAGATGGTATTTTGGAGATACTGTGGCCCAAAATTCATCACTATCTGACCAGACTGGAGATGAATGAGGCTGATCCTTAGACAATGTACATATAGTTAGTTTATCATGGAGTTTGTACAAGGAACCTTCCCAGCTGGATAAGAGCTGACAGGGCTTTGCATTCTGCCAGCATAATCTCTGACATATATGTATGTATGTATATGTTTGTTTTTGCATGTATATACACACGTACATATATCTATATGTATATGTGCCCCCATTTATATAATATACACATACATATATACACACATATACATATGAACATGTATACACATATATAGTGTGTTTGTATTTAAATTATATATATGTATGTACATATACATATACATGTGTGTATGACTTTTATATCCCACTAAATGATTACTTTCTGTTCTCAAGTAGTTTACATTTTATCAAGGAAGACAAATCATAAGTACGTGTGTGTGTGTGTGTGTGTGTGTGTGTGTGTATAAAATGAATATAAGATGAAGAGAGGCAAGGCATTAAAACAGCTGGGGACTCAGGAAAATCTCATGGGGGCATATATCTTGATCTGAATATTAATAGAAACTTGGAGTTCTAAGAAGTAGAGATGAAGAGAGATCTTCTTCTCAGTGAGGGTGAAAGCACACTATGCCAAAGGCAGAGATGGGAGATGAAGCGTCCTGTTTGAAAAATACTAAGAACGACAGTTTGGCTAGATCTAGAATGTATGGAGAGGCATGATATTTAAAAAGGATAGAAATCTAGGCTGAAGCCAGATATTGAAGGATTTTAGATGCTAAATGGGAGTTCATATTTAGGGAATAGGGTGCCGTTGGATATTGTTGAGCAGAAAAATGGCAGGATTTGACCTTGCTTTAGTAAACACTTTGGCACATGTATGTAGAATGGATTAGAGAGGGGAGAGACTATTGCTATAGTCTACACTTGAGATAATAAAGGCTCAAAAAGTAGATAGGTCAAGTGAGCATTTTTTTAAAAGTTGGGGGAACTGGATGTATTTGTAGGCCTCAGGGAATGAGCCAATAGATAGGGAATGACTGAAGATTAGATTGATTATGGGATGGGAGGGAGTAGGATCAATAGAATAAATAGAGGGCTTGGCCTTAGAAGGAAATTGGATTCAAGGAGAGAATGGAAGATGACTAGGGGAGCAGAGGGAGCTATCTATCAAGTAATGGGTCTTTTTTTTTTTTCCAATAAAGTATGAAGGAAAATTCCCTCCCTAGAGGGCAGGAGGGAGGGCTGAGGTGCAAGACTTAAGAGGAATGAAATGAGGAATGAGTTTGTGTTCATCCGTTTTTGAAAAAGACCATGACATCAGAGAAATGATGACAAGATTTGCAGTTGTTTTGAGCAAAGGAGGGCTGTGTGAGGTCACCATCCTCACTTTCCCCTCCTGAGCCATCTGGGTCCAGTGACCAGATATTCATCAGGAAGACTGGAGAAGGCCCAGGATGCAATGGGAGACCTTGACCTATTCAGGTACTCACTTAGAGTGAGGAAATGCCCATTCAGTGAATAGGCCTCTTTAAGAAGTAATCAGGGAATGGCCCCTTTAATGAGCAAAAGAAACAAAAAATAAGTATGAGTTAGGGAGGAGTAGAGGGGTTGCTTTGCTGCAGTGAGGGACCACTTGAGATTAGGTAGCATGGGTTTTTAACAGACTCAGTCAGCAGAATTGCATGACTTCAGCAGTATGTGAGTAGGAGCAGACAAGAACGAAGGAATAATCCCGGGTTCGGGTTTGGCAATAGGGGCAATATTATTACTGTCAATTCATTTATATAGATGGAACTTTAGAGCTAGAAGGAACCTTAGAGATTATCTTGGTTGACCTCTGAGGAAACTGAGGCCCCAGAAGTGAAGTGATTTGTCCGAGTTTAATCAGTAAGTGACGGTGTCATAGTGATCTTTCCCCTAAGCCACATTATTCCTCTATAATGTTTGTTAAGGATTTTCCCTATAAGAACTCTTTGAAGTAGATAATGTAAGTATTATCCCCACTTTACAGACAAGGAAGGTGTTGTCCATGGTCATACAGATGGTATGTGGCAGAAATAGGATTCAAGTCTAGGGATCTTGACTCTTTTTTTGTTTTCGTTTTTTTTGTTTTTGAGAGACAATTAGTGTTAAATGACTTGCCCATGTTCACACAGCTAATACGTGTCAAGTGTCTGAGCCCAGATTTGAGCTCAGGTTCTCCTGACTCTGGGGTCAGTGGGTGCTCTGTCCATTGTTTCACCTAGATGCCCCAGTCTTGACTCTTTATTAAATATTCTTTTGTACTCTGCTGCCGTCTCCAATTCATCTTATATTCAAAGAGTTTATATATAAAAGTTCATTTTATATATATATATATATGTATATGTGTATATATATGTATATGTATATACAGACAAATAGCTTTCGTAAAAAAAATCAATGTTTTGAATTCTTTTTCAAACTTTTGTAATCACTTCAGGCAGGAATGACATAAATTTTTATCACCTGGGTTACTTTCTGTGCTGTTGGCACCTCGTAACGTTTGATGAGTGAATATACTATGTAACTTTAGATGTCACATTTTACATTCCAGTATGGTGGGATAGACCAGCTCAACATCTGGCCTTGTTCGTAAAATTAGAAATTGTCTCATTTGAAATATGCCAGCATGGATTTTGTTCCTTGTCTCTTGAAGATATTTTCTATTGTTTGGTCTTTTCCATGCTATGATAATTCAATGCAGAACAAAGATGCTAAGGGAAATAAACCAACCAGTGTGTTCCTCTTTGATGTGATAGTCTAAAACCCATCTCTTTAGTTATCTGCAAGTAGCATAATGGTTTGACATATTGCAAACCACATAAATTGCCATCCCATTACAATGGCTTTGACATGTCAATAGTTTCTTCTGTTCAGTTAATTTACGACTGGCCATGTTTTCCATACATTCATTTTTATCTATTTGCTTTGCTATAAATCTTACAATGAATTGCATGTCAAATTTCCTGAAAGGGAATGTGTTACAGCTCTGTTCTGATGTATGAAGGAATCATCTAAAATCTAAAATCTGTAAGCGGGGAACAAACTATCTTCCATCTTTAGGACCCCCATCCCTAAATACTCTAGTACAATCATGAAGGAAATGTGGGAATGTGCAATAAGGTCACGTAGTTTGTATGTTTTGCCCAGTTCCAGAGGATGTCTCATGCCTTTTGAGACTTTGTTTTTTTCCACAACTCTTCTAGGGATCTCTGTCTTCATAAGTTTTGGTAAGCAAAGCTCTCTGGTTCTTAAGGATTACGTTATGTCCTCAGTGAAGACTGTGAGCTCCTGGACAGCAGGGACTGTCTTCTCTCTTTGTTTATTCAGTGCATAATAAAGTGCCTGGCACATAGATGTTTAAATAAATGCTTGTCGATGAACTCAGTGAAGTAACATCTCTGGAGGTGTCCCTAAGTTATTTGTGTTTTCCTATCTTGATGAGCAATCCTAAATAAGTTTTAAGGAGATGATTCTTGAGTCTCAATTTAGGACAAAGAAGAATTTCTTTTGGAGATACCTCAGTGGATTGAAACCATGTAATGTGTGTCTTCACCATTGACAAACTTCCTGAATGCATAATTTTTTTTTATAAAATTACTTTATTTCTTCTTCTGAGGCCTGGTAAAATAACTGATTTTTCTCTGCATTCTTTCCAAACAGTCAAGAGAAGTAGACCTAATGGACTACGTGAGTTAAAAACTGTCCATTCTAGAATAGCTAGAGGGTCTGCCATGTTTTAGCTATAAAAACCAGAATTGAAGTAAATTTCATCAGAAGGTTTGAGAGGTCACAGATTGAATGATACTCACATTCTTGCATGGATTTTAGAGCATATTAGGCCAGCAGATCTCCAGTTTTTTAGTCTTAAGACCTCCTTACACTCTTAAAACATAATTGAACTTGTGTTTATGTGGGTCACATCTGCTGATATTTACCATATTTGAAAGTCAAAATCTTGATACTATGTTAATAGTTTTTACCCAAAGGAACCCCTGAACAGGTCTCAGGGACCTCTTGGGGTTCCCAGAATATCTTTTGAGAATACTTTTAGACCACTGGCAAATGAGAAGAGACAGTAGTCACTGCACATTTTAGACAAGATGTCGCACCCAATTATGTTGGAAGCAACTTCATAATGAAAGTGGTTCAACTCTTCAATGTCTTGGGGTGTATGTTGTCTGGAATCCTGGGATAGAGCTCATTTCTACAAAGGGTTCAAGCAAACCAACCTCATGGGTAAGCCTAGCCATTGGTCTGTCGTATTTTAGAGCAACTGCCCTGGATCTAAGGACAGAGTGGGAAAAAAAATTTTTTTCTCCTTGGATGGCATTTCTTGTCTTTTCCCAAACAAAGAATAAATAAAATGAGGGCAGTGAGGTGGTGTAGTTGATAGGGTGCTGGGCCTGGAGTCAGGAAGACTCATCTTCCTCAGTTCAGATGTAGCCTCAGACACTTAGTAGCTGTGTGACCTGGGCAAATCACTTAACCTTGTTTGCCTTAGTTCCTCATCTGTAGAATCTAAAGGCCGAAAAGGAAATGGCAAATCACTCCAATTTTTTCACCAAGAAAATCCCAAACAATGTCACAGAGAGTCAGACATGACTGAAACCACTGAATAGTAACAAAATAAAATGATAACTATATTTCAAAAGAAGTGAGCAAAATCTCTTCCTGTCACAGAAAATTTTGTATCTATATCACACATGAAAAAATGGTTTTTTCTTTGTGGAGCAGTGATGGTTATAGAGGATGGGAAAATAATGGCAGTCAGTACAGGGCACTTATCTCTAAGGACAGGTCTAAGAAGAGGAGAGAGGGACAGAATTTGTGTGTATTTATGTGTGTTCGTATGAGGCAGAGGCCTAGGCATGGTCCATACACAAAGGGTATCAAGTTCTCACTAAAACTGATATTTGGAGGACAAGTTTAGGGAATATCACCCTCTGTAATGTAACCTAATAAGGAACACCTTAGAGGGATTGGGCATTTGCAGAAATGACTCTTTCATCCCCACCCCACCTCCAAGAGCTGGTTTTAAATGCATGGTGTTCAGGTTAGAGTGCATCTTAAACCACAGCAAGAGCCTCAGGATGTGCCCTAACAAGGAAGGCATCTATTGTAAATGTAACGTGCGAGATAAGCTGTAATCTTGGAAATTGCAGTGTCTGTCATGAATAATAATAAGTGTTGTAATGACAGAAATTTTGGTGACTGATAAGGAATATTGAAAAAGGAGAGTTGGAAAATAAGAATTTATCTGTGTTTGTGTGTCTGTCCTTCATTGCTAAAGAAGACCATGCCATCAGAGAAATGATGACATGACTTGCACTAGACTTTGTTTTGAGTGAGGGAGGGCTGTGTAGGTCTCCAGCCTCACTTCTCCAGAGCCACCTGAATCTAGTGATCAGATATTCATCAGGATGACTGGAGATGACCCAGGATGAGGCAGTTGGGGTTAAGTGACTTGCCCAAGGTCACACAGCTAGTGAGTGTCGTGTCTGAGGTGACATTTGAACTCAAGTCCTCCTGACTCTTGCTCTGGTACTCTATCCACGGCACCACCTAGCTGCCCTATCAGTGTTTATCTAGAGGTCCATCTCTGTTTTTAGATGCCCAGCCAGTGCAAGAGTTGAGACAGAGATTTCTGTTAAGTGACTGGAGAAAAATAGGTAAACAAGATGCTTCAGGTTATCGAAATATCCCTTGGGATTCCAGGGTTCTCTTCGTTCTCATCCCGGAAACTGTTTCAAGCAGAATTGTGTTTTTCTAATTTGACCCCCTGAGGAGACTCAGCTGTTAGAAAGGAGTCCCTACCCTGGTGTGTGTCTCTAGCTCTCCAGCCAGGTGAAAGTAGCTCTCACTGAAAATTAATGTAGTGCCTTTCTAGTCCATAAATCATACTCTGTGAGCTTGGCTGGTGTAGACTGATTGTCCAAAATAGCATCCCCTCTGGGGAAGTTGATAAAACCAAGTTGTTGAACCTTCAAAAGCTGAGAATCAGACTTTGGAGTCAGGCAAGCTGCTTCTACCAAGGTAACCGTGCCTCTTGAGTCCCTAGCCCAGCAGCCATCTGTACCCTGACTCTCTTTTTTAAAACCATCTTTTAGGGACAGGAACTTAGAGCTGTAAGGTTTATATCTTTGGATATCACTAGTGTCCTAGAATCTATAGGAGTCTAAGATGGAAAAGGCTTTATTCTCCTTTCCTTTGGTCTTTTGCCAGCTTCCTAATATCCTTGTTTTTACCTGCTAGAGATCTCTCAGTTTCCCACCACACCCTTACCCTCTTCCCCACCTACCCTTGATATGGCCTATCATCTCTTTGTGAGTAGTGGACAGCTAGGTGGTACAGTGGTTAGAGCACTGGACTTGGAACCAGGAAGGCCTATCTTCCCAAGTTCAAATCTGTCCTCAGATATTTAGTAGCTATGTGACCCTGGGCAACTCATTCAACTTTTTGCCTTAGTTTTCTCATCTGTAAAATGAACTGGAGAAGAAAATGACAAGCCACTTTGGCATTGTTACCATAAAAACCCAAATCGCGTCATGAAGAGTCAGATATAACTGAAATGACTGAATATCAACAACGCTTAGTACAGTGCCTGGCAAACAGTAGCTACTATATAAATACTAGCTATTACTATTATGAGTATTGTTATTATCATAGTCTCTCCCTCCCCCCTCCCCCAGCTTCCTGCTTAGCTACTTGTCCTCAGTTATGAGTCCAGGGATTGATATTCTGGAAGTGCTTGTGTTTATGAGGGAGATCAGAGTTAAACATTTGGCTGATAAAATCCAGAGATCTGTATTCTAGCTCCTGATCTAAGACTAACCATAGGCTTCTGTCACTTCCTTCATTAAATAAGGGGTTTGGATCTCTTCCAACTCTAAATGTTTGTAAGTCTCTGAGATTTGACCTCCAATTTGATTCCACCTTAGTTCAAATAAACTTTCAGAAAGAGTTGAATGAGCTGTGACCTTGAACATGACTTTCCTTCTCTGGCATCTCAGTTAACCTCCTCTGAAAAATGAAGGAGTTGTACTGGATTGTCCATGCAGTTCCTAATAGCTCTAATAATGTTATGGTACTTGAAGGATTTGGGGAGCCCTCTTTTCAAACTCTGTTTTGGTTCTCCTTTCCCAAAGTATCTCTTCATTTCTTGTAAGGGTTGCCACTCTCTCTTCTTCAAGCAGGCCTCTTGGAGGCCAAGTGTGAAGAAATAACCGAGTTTTATCACCTAGTTGTCAAGAAGAACTACTTTAAATAGTTACCAAATGGCTGTTTCCTGTAGGCTTGGGGATCAGGGCTGAAGAGAGTGGAACAGCATCTCCAAAGGTGACCTCAAGGTATCTCAGCCTCTGGTAATGAGGGCTGTGTCCTTATCTCCCCACAGGGAAGTGTCTGCTTCTTTCCTCTAACTTAGCATGCCTTTAGTGCCACTTGCCCAATTTCTGGTGCTAGTTCCATGTACAAAATTTTCTACTCTAGCTCCGAAAAGAATGAAACGTCCCTCTAGGACTGTGCAGAAAGACAAAGAGGCTATTCCACAGACTTTGCTTTGTTGATAATGGAAGAACTTATAGATTGACTAATGATCCAAGTGATGCTATTGTGTAGATGTTTTCCCAAATTCGACTTATTGTCTCTTCCCTGCAATTTTCCAGGGCCCTTTCCATGTTTGGAATGTATTTCCTCCTTATCTTATCTTACCCTTTCTGAATCCTGGCTTCCTTTAAGGATTTACTCAATTTCTGCATTGTCATTGAAGCCTTCTCTGAGTCCTGAAATGTATTTATTGCCATTTCAAATTGTATGGATGCCTTTTTGCCACTTTCCTCCCGTGCCTTATGTTATATTAATCTTCAAAAGGGGCCATATCAACCCCCCAATAGAATATAAATTCTGTAACAGTAGGAACTTTTGTCATAATTTGTCTTTGTATCCTTAGCTCCTAGCACAGTACCTTGTGCCCTTAATGAATAATTATTGAAGGAATGAATTACCTTTTCTTACCTCCACTGGCTTTTTGCTTTGAGTCACTGCCTAGGTACCAGCAATTTTGTGACTCACAAAATGCAGGTCCCATGGTAGTCACCCCCAGTTTTTCATCATGTTACCTCTGGATAGAAAGTAAACAATAGCACATCATTCAACTAATATATCAACCAAACTGCACTTATTAAGTACCCAGCTATGATAGGTCCTAAATAAACATAACCTTTACAGACTCATTGAACCCACTTTACACTTAAGAATCAGAGCTGACACTTAGGCAGAATTTTATACACATTATTTCATTCAAGCCTATGATGTAGGTGCCATAGTCATTATTAGCCCTGCTTCACAGTTGGGGAAACTGAGATTTTCATTCAGTGACTTTCCCATTGACATATATACCTAGTCAAGTGATAGAGGGAGAATATGTACCCAAATCTTCCTGACTTCCAGATTCAGTAGTCAGTGCATTCCACTGAAATGTTTTCCTTCCGTAGCTGAAATTCAGAAGTTACCCAATATTAAGTGGCAGACCCAGGACCAAAAACAGTCTCCTGCTGTAACAGCCTCTAACAAGGCTATTGCATTTTCCACTGTAGGAGCTTACATCCTAAAGCCAACAGTAGAGACATACTCAAATACGAACCCAACCCTCTCTGGAATAGTCCAGTGTAAATACAGGTAAGAACCTGGTAACAAAGGAATGGATTAGTGGGGTAGATTAATCGGATGGTTAAGTGGATGAATTGTTCATGGAACAGAAGGAAGCAGAGTCGGTGGAGTCTTAGGTCTGGTCAGTGTGGAATTGGGAAGGCAATTGCTTTGATTTTAAGTATTCTGATGAGGAAGCTGTTAAACAGAGGTTGGGATTTCTTCTAGGTAGTTTCATAAGTCATCAGGGGGGCCAGAACAAAACTTAGTCCAGTGTTTATCTAGCCAGTATAGGAACTGAAATGAATTGAGAAAATTCACAGGACCATAGATGGAGAACAAGAAGGAATCTCAGAGTCCAGCCATGTCATTTGACACGAGGAACTGAAAAGTTAAGTGACCTGCTCAGCGTTAGACTGCTCATAGGTGTCTGAAGCAGGATTTGAACTCAAGTCTTCCAGACTCCAAGCTCTGAACTCTATTTAGCTTCTTCTTTTCCTTTTCTTCTTTGCTTTATTTGATGGATTTTTTTTTTTGCTTGTAGGGTGTTTTAAAAATTTATTTGGCTATTGATTGGCTTGTAACTCCTTATTCAGGGGGAAAACCAATCTTGAAACTTGTTGCTTCCTTCCAATCACAATCTACCCTCAAAATATATCCTCGTTTTCTTATTAAATGTTGACATTCTTTTGACAAGTTATTTCCACGGTCAACTGTTTGTAGAATTAAAGTCTACTTTGGGCACAGCGGGAGACAGGCAGAAATGTAAACATTCACAAACAGTTGGGTCAGCTACAAAAAAGGCTAATGCTCAAAAGAAAAATAAAAGACAGTATATAAGTAAACATTAGTAGCTATGTGGTGCAGTAGATATAGTGCTGGGCCTGGAGACAAGGAAGATTCATATTCCTAAGTTCAAATATGGCCTCAGACTCTGGGCAAGTCACTTAAGCCTGTTTGCCTCAGTTTCCTCACCTGTAAAATGAGCTGGAGAAGGATATGACAAACCATTCTAGTGACTTCACCAAGAAAACTCCAAAGGAAGTCATGAAGAGTCAGACATGACTGGAATGACTAAACTACAAAATCCAAGTAACAGAAAATCAAGGGAAAATTACAAAAAGGAAAAAAATGTTAGGTATACAAAAGATAAATGATCATGGCAGGATTGGGAAAGGAAAGCAGGGAGCAAGATTTTATTGCTGTAAGTCAGTAGTACTGACTGTGATTTGAACAGCACTCTTTGATACACCCACAGAAGGGATAAGGCTCCATCAAGAACAAATGGGTGTTTGGTGAAATACCCTTTTGACCAGGCAACAAATTAGTCAGTTCTTTCTTTTTTTAAAAAAAAATAAAAGGGCTGACGTCTTTTTTTCTTATGACACCTTCATTCCCTCTCTAGTGATATTCCTCTCCAGTGAACCATTCCATGTACAAAAAAATTAAAGAGGAAAAAAGGGAGATTCAGCAAAATAACTATCCAGTAAGCCTGATAGCATGTAAAATATTTCATACCTATAGTCTCCCATCTCTACAAAGAATAGAGGAAGGGGGCAAAGTTGATCAAGAACTATGCTTGAATTAGGAAGACCATGTTCAATTCTGTCCTCAGATGTTTGCCAGCTGTGTGACCCTGGACAGATCACTTAAGCTCTTGTCTATCTCAGTTTCCTTTTCTGTAAAATGGGGATAATTATAGCACCTATCTCCCAGGACAGTACTGTGAGGATCAAAATAGATGATATCTGTAAAGCTTTTAGCACCAGGCCTGGCACGTAATAGGCACTTAGTAAATACTTATTTCTTTCCTTCTCAATTATTTTCGTGGACTGAGCTTGGCCATTATAATAACACAGCAGTCAGTTTCAATTTTTTGTTCTTTCCATTTACATTGGAAAGTCATTTTTTATACTGTTTTTCTAGTTCCCTTGGGTATGAGTTCAAATAAGTCTTCCTTTACTTTGAATTCTTCACATTCACAGTTTTTCACAGAACAGCAGTATTCTAGTAGATTCATGTATGTCATTTTGTCTAGTCATTCTCCAATCATTGTAGACAGTTGTTTCTTAAGTGTGTAGATTCTTGGGAAAAAGAGCTAGTCACCCTTGAAAAGAGCCAGTCTTCAGCTGTTCACAACTTGGGTTAATGAGTTGTCTAGCTGTCCAGCCTCCTGAAGCACCACTCATTGCTGCTTAAAGATTAAGAGAGACTTGTATGGCACCAAATGTTATGCCTCCCCCAAGTTGTTCTTGTTCCTTAACCCCATTCCCCATGTTTCTACCTCTTTCCCTGTGTGTACAATATTACATGTTAAGTACAAAATAAAGTATTTTGTACTTAAAGTCTTGAGAGGAAGGTCATTACCAGCAGTGGGAGCAACGAATGACATGAAGAGTTTTGTTGCTATAGATATGATCATCTAAATAATTGTAAGGTAATGTTCATGTAGACTTTACTTTTGTACCTTTCCTATGTCCCCACAACCATGCCAAATCAAGCCCTTTATCCCTTCCATGACTTACTTAGGTAGAAGGTACCATCTGGTCTGAAAGGCAGTTTGGCATAGTTGATAGAGCCTAGTGGATTTCAAGTCAGGAAGATCTAGGCATGAAGTAACCATATTAGTTACTTCAAGACACTTAATCTCTGAACCTCCAGCAACTCCCTCAAACCATATATATGGGACATTAAGGTTTGAAGAACGCTTTGCATATATTATCTTATTGGTTCCTTACAACTTTGAGAGGTAGATTACTCAAGATAAGGAAACTGAGTCTGAGAGATGTTAAATGACTTTTCCAGGGTCACACAGCTAGTAAGTGTGTAAGTCATGATTAGAACTTGAGGCTTCCTGACTGCAAGTATAACCATTATATGCCCTGCACCACCTATCTCTTATGAGCTTGGTAGAAGAGCTTCCCTCATTGACTATTTGATGGAATATAAGGTAGGAGTAAGAAAAATCAGGTTTTCAAGTATTGTGTACAGCTTTATTGTGCCTTGGCTTGGAATTGCAGTTGAGATGAGAATATACTTGCTTTGAGAGTATAAACTGACAGAGTTAGACCCTTCTAGTGTATGTAAAGTCATCTAAGGAAAAAAGTATGCAAATTACAGCCAAATGCTGTTTTTCTTGTATCTTTTCTTCTTAAAGAATCCACATGGACATTTTATAGCAGTCTAGTTAAGTTGAAGAAAATAAACAAATCCATTTCATTTCTGGCCCCTGTCTTCCCTGTCCCTCACCATGCACTTGATATGATACTATGTGAATTTCCTTCAGTGTTATACTCAGATATATGTGTGATTTTATTAATATAGATTTTCCTTACAGTGATGCAGATTACAACCCATCAAGGCAATGTGGTGTACTGGAAAGAGCCCCAAAGTCAAAGGTCTTGGTGTCAAATTCTGCTTCTGTGTTCATATACCTGTTTGACCTTGGGCAAGTCACTTAACTTTCTTGGGTATTAATGTTCCACATCTGGAAAAATGAGACCTTTGGACTAGATGGTCACTAAGGTTTCCCTTCCAGCTCAAGGTCTGTGACTCCTCTAAGTTTGCCACACAGGTCTACCCGGCATGCTGAAAGTCTTCTTTAATTTTTTTTGAGAGCATATTAGTGACATGTGATCAGCTAATCTTTTTTCTCTATTAAATACTAAAATGAATCAAGCAAATTATTCTGATCATTATTACATATACATTTAAGTATGCATTGTAAGACTGTTACAGTGAGATTTCCATATAGTTTGTCAGTAGTTTTGCCGATTTGTATAGATGTTTCTGTCCAATATAACTTGTGATACAGTGACAGCTAGGTGATACAGTGGTTAGAGTGCCAGAACTGGAGTCAGGAAGACTCATCTTCCAGAGTTCAAATCCAGCCTGAGACACTTACTAGCTGTGTTACCCTGAGCAAGTCATTTAACCCCATTTGCCTCATTTTTCTCATCTATAAAATGAGTTGGAGCAGAAAACAGCAAACCTCTCCAATATCTTTGCTGAAAACACCAGATGGAGTCAAGAAGAGGTGGACACAACTGAACCGACTGAACAAAAATGACTTATGATTATCTCATGGATTGTCAGTAAATTAGAATTAGAACTCAGGTCTTTTGAGAGGATTTCTTTTAAACCATTTTACCCCTTTCCAGTTAGTATATTTAGGCCTCTTAATAATATAAGTTTATAATATATACTTCAGTCTGTAGATGAGGAGTCTTAAGAGTAACAGCATGACTGGAAAATTCATGTCATATATTGTAAAGAGTCTCAGGTGACTAGAGTTCACATCCCACTCTTGGATTTACTCTCTGGGTGATCTTTATCCTATGAATAAATATGGTTTTTGGATTGAAAGAAGAAATGAAACAGCTATATATATCTCTGCTAGGTGGAGAAAAATAAGAGGGAAAAATGACTTTAAGTTGTAGAAGGAATGATTTACTTAAAAATCAGGAAAAAATATTAGAATCGGAGGATAACCAAGAGATAGAAAGTTTTCCCCTGTAAGTTTGTCACTGACACTTTAGGATTAGTAGGACCTACTATATTTGGAGACACTCATGGACTTCCTCACCCACCTCACCACTAAAGGAGAGGAGTACGAGAAGAATCTTAAATGGAGTTATCCAGAGGCACAGATTGATTAAAGTTGTGGCTTGAAAGACGAATAAGGGAAGAGGGTTACTGACAGGAATAGAGCCTTCAGCTGGTAAAAAGCTTCAGGGAAAATAACATGCAAGGAAAAGACAGAATTGTCATTTGGTTAAATTCCAATGATAGGGCAAAGGACAGCACTGTGTAGTGTGGAAAGAGGATTTTGGGAATCAGAGGACAATCTTGTTGAAATCCTGGCTCTTCTATAAGTCAACAAATATTTATTAAGTGCATACTACATGTTTGTCAGGCTCTCTGCTAACCACCTACAAAAACAAAAGTGAAACATTCTGTGCTCTCAAGGAGAACACAGCTTAGTGGGAGAGACATGTAGATAGAGAGATAGAGATATCTACATATAAAAGCATATATAGAATTTATCCAAAATGAATACAAAACAAGATTGAGAAGGAGGGCACTCACAGCTGGGAGGAGCAGACTAAGGAGGAAGTGCCTTTCAGACATGGAGGACAGGAGATGGAACATTGTACGTGAGGAGTAGCAAATAGGGCGTTATGGCCACATCATAGAGAACATGGGTGGAAATGTGTAAGAAAACAGGAAAGGTAGAAAGGAGCCATGTTGTAAAGGCATCTAACTCCTAATCAGAAGAGTTTATTTTGATCCTAAATCAATATAAAGTTAGTGGAATTTATTGAGTAGGAGCATGATAAAGTTAGATCTGCACTTCAGAAAAATCATGTGGGCAAGGAATTTAATCTCTCCAGGCCTCAATTTTCATATCTGAAAAATATCTGGATGTTCGATATCTTTAACTTCTCTCCAGATCCAAATTCTATGATCCCAGTGTGGTTTCAGGAGTGGTTACTTGATGCAGACAGACTGATGATGAATTTGGGACGAGGAAAATATCATCAGTTAAGATACCATGTGAAAACGATCAGTTTTAAAACGTGGGCCTCATCCATTCTATTGTTTCCGAGCATCCTAAATGTGCCAAAGATAGTCTCCTGCATATATTCTCTTGATATGCACAGAGAGTTGTGTGAAGGACTGATATTCAAGAAAATCCCTCATAGGAAATCGGAAACTAGCAAAGTCAGCATGTGTTGCAAATTTCCTGCCCAGGAGGCTCATAAAGAGGCAGAGGGACTCTAATCTGACCTTCATAGGTTGGGGCTTTGTCAGAGAGTGAGATGATCCAACTGGGGTATGTCTTAAAGACCCATTTGGGAATAATACAGACATCAGCCAAACTTCTGCTTTGCTTTCATAGTAAGAATGGAATTAAGGAATACTCAATCCAAGTGGAATCCACTTGAAGTGCTTCCTTGATGAGAGATTTGTTCTGGTGTTCCGTCTTTAACAGGATTGACTCTGGCTCTGTTCTCTCAGGGCCAAGTCTGTTACAGTTTTCTTCTCTTTTCCCCACAGGGTTCTCAGGTATCTGAAGGGTATTGGGGAATCCCTCTTTTATTCCATTGGCTTGAGCCCCAGCTGGCTGTGTTTCACTGATTTCAGTAGCCTGTGACTAGCATTTTATTTAACATTGAACTAATTTTTACAGGGGGAAGATACAGCAAGAACAAAGAACTATTATTTCCCTCAGTACCTTGGGGGCATAACCCCCTTTACATAATTTGAGTTGGAAAGAGAGAGAGAGAGAGAGAGAGAGAGAGAGAGTGTGTGTGTGTGAGAATTAGATTCCCAAGTTAGCTACACATCGGGTGGTCCTATCACATTCTAGTCCAAAGCCACCATCACTATCATTCAGAAGTCACTCCAAATGATCACACTTTGCCACATGAGACCTCTTTGCTGGGCTGGCTGAAACACCTGGACTGTATTCCTCAACTCTCAGATTACTGTGGCTCTCACTCTTGGCCTTTGAAACTCCCAGGGTCAGAGAGTACACTCCCTGCACTTAAAACAGAAAAAAAGCAAAATACAAGCCCTGAGGTCAGTTTCTTAAGGCCATATGGCCTGATAGGAGCCATTAGGCCCTTCTTTACTGCATGGTCACAGCTGATGGGCTGTCAGTAAAGAAGTCACTTCACTCCCTCAGATTCAAATGCTGCAAAAGACATCACCAGTGCTGACTCAGGCAGTTCTGACTGTTCACCTGATGGAAAAAGACTCTTCCCAACCACTTGGTAAGCCAGCAAAGAATGTCCATGTATACATGTTCTCATCCTTCTGTCTCCCAGAAGTATCTCCCTGGTGTCTACCCATGGATGATGCCATTTTAGGTAATCTGGCCATGGGCTAGACCCCCATTATATTATAAAATAGGATAACAGATTGATATAAATGAGATTCTAATAATTTACATGAAGTTTCTGTTATATCTTGATCTAAAATAATTTTCCATTTGAATTTTTTATCTTTATATATAATATATGTAAATATATTATATATAAATTTATATATTTATATGTATATTAAGTGTATACAAATAAATATATATAAACTTACAAATTATAAAAATTGTTTGTTGATAAATTGCATTGAAGGAACTTGGGTATGGATTTCCATTCACTTTCTTCTTAGTCTTAAAATTAGACCAGATGAATGATTTGTAAACAATAATTCAATTCATAAAATGTAGCCCCTGAGTCTCTAATGTATAATCCTGGCAAAATGAGGAGGTCCTATAGTAACTATATAGCATCTATAGTGTACTGTGAGTAAGAAAACCTGGGAAGAAGATTCTGAAAAAGACTGAGTCTGAAAATGAGGGGGAATATTGGGGAAAGGTACTTGAACTCATGACATCCTGAGTATCCCCACTTGCTGTTGCCTTAGCATAACATTCATGTAACTTATGTGATGTGGAAGAAGCTCTCAGACTTGTCTTGTATTAAAAGGACAGAGATGGAATTAAGTGCATGCAGCCAACTTATAGCAAGCAGAGGCTTGTTGTGTTCGTCCTTTCTTGCTGAACACCATGCCATCAGAGAAATGATGACATGACTTGCACTTGACTTTGTTTTGAGTGAGGGAAGGCTATGCAAGGTCACCAGCCTCACTTCTCATCCAGAGCCATCTGAATCCAGTGACCTGATATTCCTCAGGATGACTGGAGATGACCCAGGATGCAAGCAGAGGCTGATGTTGGGGAATGGAAGCAGTACAGCATGGATAGAAATAACCTAGTGACACATAGCACCCTCTGGTGGAAGGGGATAGGTGGGGGGGCATATTTGCTGTGAGATTTGATTGGAAGTTGCAGACACCCTTCCTCTCCTCCCTCCCTACTTAATACAAACTTAAATGGATGGAGTCAAAGGGTGAATGACACTACCTACTCAGAGAACTTGAGTTACAGGGAACCTGGCCAATACCCCAGAACACCTTCTGGTACTGAGGGTAGACACTATATACAGGGCTTTCGTGTTTTATAATGTGCTTTCTGAACCAAAGATAATGTTAGGAGATTATGCAGATTTCAGCTTATCGTTTTAATTCTCAGACATCTTCACATTGAAATCGGAGGGTTTAGGATATGCAGAATCAGAAATGTGTGTAGTAGGTTTCTCTTTAGTTATTTTTTGTTGTTGTTCAGTTTCCAGTCTTGTCCAGCCCTTTTTGTCCCCATTTGAAGATTTCTTGGCAAAGATACTGGAGCGGTTTGACATTACCTTTTCCAGCTCATTTTTATAGATGAGGAAACTGAGGCAAACAGGATGAAGTAACTTTCCCAGGGTCACACAGTTAGTAAGTGTCTGAGGCTGGATTTGAACTCAGGTCTTCCTGACACTAGGCCCAGTGCTCTATCCACTGCCTCAGCAGGCTTATTGTTCGCTTAAGAGAGAACTTTTTTTAACTTGAAACTGATGGACTTTTAGGAGCTACATTTTTAGATGAAGGGCTATGTGTCTTCCTTATGGAGATGCTGTTTAGGTCAAGGGTTTTTCCTGGGACATCTTTTTGGGGTTGCTCAGAGGACTTCTAAGAACAAACAAGAGAAATCCATTGAGCCTCTCTTGTTTGGGGCACATGGTATAAATAGTACTGTACTCATTTTTATTGATACTTCCTTTTCCCCTAAAAAATAAATACAACAAAATAACAAAGTTAAAGGGTCACAGACAGAACAGGACAATTTGAATATTGTAAAAAGTGAAGTAGGGCTGTACACATTGTTACAACTGGGCTAAAAACTGTAAGGGCAGATACCTGGTACTCTGGGACAACTTGAAAACATGGAAGATGGAATTCTTCAGAAAGTAAAACTTTCTAAAAGAGACAGGGTAGAGCCTGGGCAGAGAGCTTTTAACATAAAGTCATTTGGCTTGTGTCGAAAGTTTGAGTTTCTGATGAGAGGAACCTACAATCTCTTATCTTGAGAGAGAGCCAAAACAAGCTTCAGTTATCAGTCAGTGGACAAGGGCCAGATGCAAATTCCTTCATGCAACTTTCCTCAGGTAAATAGTAAACAAACCCTTTCACTTCTTTAGCTTAAGCCTTTACATTTCCAACCATTCCTCCCCCCCCAAAAAAAATCTATGTAACACCTACTTTTGTACAAGTCCCTGTGTTAGGTGCTAGAGATAAATTAGGAAAAAAAAGTTCCTATCCTCAAGAAGTTTTTTGCTTCTGAGGGAGGACAGTTGTGAAGAAGGGAAGGGAAAGGACGCAAAGTTTAAATAGATCAGTAAATGAAGTGTCATTTGAGGATGGAGAGAGAACTAGGAAATATGTTGAGTATGTAAGCCATGGTGAGTTTGGAGGTTTCTAGAGATATTTCTTTGGGTGTTAGAAGGTAAGTTGAGAAAGATTGTTGTGTCCTGGGAAGAAAGGTAGGTAACCTAGGGATTAGAAATTGAATTTCTCTCCTCAATATATTGGTATTATGCAAAAGATAGAGAATTATGGTTTATTCCATTTAACTATTAAAGAGCACATGGAGAAAGCTCTTAATTAGTCACATTAAGGAACAGAGATTTCATAAATAAATGAATGACTGAAGGTAATTTAGAATCTTGTTTTAGCCAATGATTTTTAACCTATTCTTCTTTTAAAACTTCATGAGAGCCACTAAAAATAACTGATGAATTCAAATTCATTTCCTTCTCTTTGGCTTCCCAAGTCAGTGAAGGTACTAATGATGAGTTACAGAAAGAATAAACTATAGAAGTGATTCTGTTGTGGTGGATCAAGAGAATAGAATATTACAAAGTGTGGAGGCTTCAGTGAATTGATCAATCAATAAACGTTTATTAAGCACTTGCTATGTCATATAGCCAGGCACTGTGCTAAATGCCAGGGATACAAAAAGAAGCAAAAGACAGTCCCTCCCCCCACAAAGGAGCTTATAGTCAAATGGGGGAGATAAAATGTGAACAAGAATATACCAAACAGCTATATACAGGATAAATAGGAAATAATTAACAGGGGAAGGCACTTGAATTAAGAATATCTGGGGAAAACTTCCTCTAGAGGGTAGTGGGGGGGGGAGGGGAGGGGATTTTAGTTGGGATTTAGAGGAAGCCAGGAAGGGTAGTACTTGGAATGGAAGAGGTACAGTATTCTGAGCATGGAGGACAACCAGAGAGAATGCCTGGAGTGGAGAGAGGGTATACCTTATTCATGGAACAGCCAAGAGGCCAGCATCTCTGGATCGAAGGGTACCTATTAAGTAATAAGGTATGAGAAGAGTGGGAAGGTAGGAGGGGGCTAAGTTACAAAGGGTTTTGAATGCCAAGTAGTACATTTTATATTTGCTCCTGGAGGCATTTAAAATGCCCACATGGCAGGATTTGATCCCTAATACAGCCCCCTGTACATTAAGAGGCTCAGTAAATACCTGTAGCATGAATGTGTAGAATGAATTAACGAGTTATAGAAGATATGGTGATAATTTGTGTGAAGGAATGTAGGGTGTGGCACAGTGCTATGCAGTATAATAGATGATCCACAAAGATGCTGAATTAGGGGGTGGAGCCAAAATGGCAGAGTAACAGCATAGACTTGCTACTGCTTTCCCCCCAAACCCAGCCAAATACCTGTAAAAAATGATTCTAAATAAATCCTGGAGCTGTAGAACCAACAAAATGACAGAGTGAAGCAAATCTCCAGCCTAAAACACCCCTGGGAAGGTTGCCAGAAAGTGTCTATTACGCCATGCTGGGAGCAGAGCACAGTTCGGTGTGGGCCACACCAGCACAGACAAGAACTGAGCAGGCCTTGATGGGACTGAATCTCACCTACCTGTGGTGATTTCCAAATTTCCAGACTTCCCAAAATGCTGAGGACAAATTAGAAGATCAGTGGAACAAATTGGTGGGACCGGTGTGAGGGAATAGAGTGGTTGGTCCCCAGCCCCAGTGTGGCAGAGGGGGTGGAGAAGCCCATGGAGGAGGACCCCATGGCAGCAGCAGCAGGTGCAGTGACAGCAACTGTTTCTGGAGCTCTAGACCCACAGATTGTGAAGGGATAGAGTGGCTGACAGTACAGTCCCCACCCCCACTGAAAGCAGAGAACTACTTCAACAAAGAGCTCAAAAGTCAAGTAAATAGCTGGAAAAAATGAGCAAAAACTGGGAAAAGAATCAGACTATAGAATCTTACTTTGGTAATAAGGAAGACCAAAATATACAAACAGAAGACAACAGAGTCAAAGTTCCTATATCCAAAGCCTCCAAGAAGAATATGAATTGATCTCAGGCCATGGAAGAGCTCAAAAAGGATTTTGAAAATCAAGTAAGAAAAATAGAGGAAAAATTGGGAAGAGAAATGAGAGTGATGCAAGAAAATCATGAAAAATGATTCAACTGTTTGCTAAAAGAGACCCCCAAAAATGCTGAAGAAAATAACACTTTAAAAAATAGACTAACCCAAAAAATAGACTAACCCAAATGACAAAGGAGATCCAAAAAGCCAATGAGGAAGTAGAGTGCCCTAAAAAGCAGAATTGTCCAGATGGAAAAGGAGGCCCAAAAGCTACTGAAGAAGATAATTCCTTAAAGATTAGAATGGAGCAGATGGAAGCTGATAACTTTATGAAAAAATTCAAGAAATTATAAAACAAAGCCAAAGGAACAAAAAAATAGCAAAGAATGTCAAATATCTCATTAGAAAAACAACTGACCTAAAAAAATAGATCCAGGAGAGACAGTTTAAAAATTATCAGACTACCTGAAAGCCATGATCAGAAAAAGAGCCTAGACATCATCTTCCAAGAAATTATCAAGGAAAATTACCCTGATATTCTAGAACCACAGGGTAAAATAAATATTGAGAGAATCCGTTGATCACCTCTTGAAAGAGATCCCCAAAGGAAAACTCCTAGTAATATTGTGGCCAAATTCCAGAGCTCCCAGGTCAAGGAGAAAATATTGCAAGCAGCCAGAAAGAAACAAGTCAAGTATTACGAAAATACAATCAGGATAACATAAGATCTAGCACCTTCTACATTAAGGGATCGGAGGGCTTAGAATATGATATTCCAGAGGTCAAAGGAGCTAGGATTAAAACCAAGAATCACCTACCCAGAAAAACTGAGTATAATGAATACTTCAGTGGAAGGTTATTCAATGAAATAGAGGCCTTCCAAGCATTCTTGATGAAATGAGCAGAGCTAAATAGAAAATTTGTCTTTCAAACACAAGAATCAAGAGAATCATGAAAAGGTAAATGGGAAAGAAGAATAACAGGGGACTTACTAAAGTTGAGCTGTTTACATTCCTGCATGGAAAGATCATATTTGTAACTCTTAAGACTTTTCTCAGTATTAGGGTAGTTGGAGGGATTATATACATATAGACAGTGGGCACAGGGTAAAATGAATAGGAAAAGATTATATCTAAAAAATAAAATTAAGGGAAAGAGAGGCATATATTGGGAGGAGAAAGGAAGAAATAGAATGGGACAAATTATCTCACATAAAAGAGGGAAGAAAAAACTTTTTCAATGAAAGGGAAAAGGGGGGAGGTGAGAGGGAAAGAGTGAACCTTTCTTTCATCGCATTTGGCTTAAGGAGGGAATAACATACACACTTAATTTGGTATGAAAATTTATCTTACACAACAGGAAAATAGGGGAGAAGGGGATAAGTGGGGTGGAGGGATTGATAGAAGAGAGGGCAAATGGGAGGAGGGGTAATTAGAAGCAAACACTTTTGAGGAAGGATAGGATCAAAAGAGAGAATGGAATAAATGGGGGGCAGGATAGGATGGAGGGAAATATAGTTAGTCTTTCACAATATGACTGTTATGGAAGTATTTTGCATAACTATACATGTATAACCTGTATTGAATTGCTCACCTTTTCAGTGGGAATGGGTGGGGAGGAAGAAAGGGAGAGAATTTGGAACTAAAAGTTTTAAAAACAAATGTTAAAAATTATTTTTACATGCAACTGGGAAATAAGATATACAGGCAATAATATATAGAAATCTATCTTACCCAACAAGAAAATAGAGAGGGTGGGGATAAGAGAAGGGAGGGGTGTGATAGAAGGGAGGGCAGATTGGTGGAAGGGATAATCAGAATACACACTGTCTTGGGAATGGGGAGAAAATTTCAAACTCAAAATCTTATGGAATTGAATGTTGAAAACTAAAAACAAATAAATAAAAGATGTTGAATTAAAGAAGGCAGTGTGATATGGTAGAAAGAGCCTAATGATGGGGTTAAAGGACCTGGATCTGAATACTGGCTCTGCTACTTAGTACCTTCCCTCTTCTGGGTCTCACTTTCCTCATCTCTACCATGGGAGAATTAAGACTAGAAGAAGTCTAAGGTCACTTTCATCTCTCGAGCTATGATTCTATGAAAGGAGAGTCACTCCAAAACATTTGTACTATTTCAGCATCACCACCACCTTGTTGTTCTGGCCTAGTAGATTTCCAGTTTTGTGATCTAGGTTTCAGCATACTATACCCAGCTATACCTTCTACATTGTGACTTTCCGTATCACAATTTGATATATTGTGGGTTGGCATAAGAAATAAAATGGGAATTTGGGAGGAGTTTTGTGGAAGCTGTAAATGACATGAAGGCCAATAGATGACACAGAAAAAGTTTAGAAACTTAGAAATGCATAAAATATATGCATACTACTGTATAGTATCAACATATTTTATCTTTTAATGCCATGATAATTCATACTTCTCCTCTGGTATGAAGGGAGAGCCAAAAAATTTTATATGGATTTTCCAGATTGTGGGAGCACTGTGCTCCTAACCCCTGCAATGTGGAAGGGATAACTTCAGTTCTGTTCTTAGCTCTTTGTAGAGGGGAGAAGGGGTGCTAATGCACAGACCACTAAATTATGCTTCATGTGGCCATGAAAAGGACATTGGATATTGCACTTAGTACAGTTGTTAAGTTTTATGATTTATGTTGCTTATTCAGCGGACCAAAATTATTAGAGGTTTGTACAAGGTTATTTTTAATGAATATGTATATGTGTGTATATATATATATAAAATGCTTAGTATGCCCCATTTACCATTAAGGACATTTATTAAAAACCAAGAAGCTGAGAAAGTATAGATATATTAGCACTTCATTTTTCTCACAGCTGCTGAAAGGGTAGTGATATTAAATAGAAATGCCTACCATAAGAGGAGCTGTTTTTGTACCATGCCTAACCTAGCACTGTGCATGAATAGGCAGTTGAAATGATGATTATGATGATGATGATATATGATTTACATTAGCGTGTATCCCTTCCAGGTCTAAATCTCTGATCCTATGACCTTGGACAAGCATAGCAGATGGGAATTCTGGGTCCAAAATGGAGGAGGAGAAAGAGGAGTAGGGTAGGCTAGATTTCCTTTGATAAATTATCTAGAACTTGATAACCCAAGCTTCTTTGTGAAACAAACACTTGTCTCCTTTTTTGAACACCCACATTCTACCAGTTGTAAGTCAGGTTATACCAAAGCCTCTGAAAAATTAAACTTGGGTGCCATCTGAAAGACAGTGGAAAGGTACATGGTGTGGGGGTGGATGGGGCAGCTAGGTTGCGCAATGGTTAGAGGGCCATGCCTAGAGTAAGGAAGACACATCTTTCTAAGTTTCAGTCTGGCTTCAGGTACTTATTATCTGGGTGACCCTGGGCAAGTCACTTAACCCTGTTTGCTTCAGTTTCCTCATCTATGAAATGAACTGGAGAAGCAAATGTCAAAGAGCCAAACAACTAAAAATGAGTAAACAACCAAAGTAGGGCAAGTAGATCGCAACACATTGCACATGAGGAATTATGTATAAGTCACCTAAAGGATGTCATTATAAAAATGTATAACTTGGAAAAAATATGAGTCAGAGAGTAAGAGCGAAGGATAATCTTTAGGCAAGTCCATGTGCTTCATTCATGGGTATCCACACAGAGTGAGAGGAAACCCTTTAGAATGTCAGGTGGATCCCTTGTGGAGTTCACATAGAAAAGTTTTTTATAGGCATGGATGGGGTGCATCCTATATCTTTGGAGGCATGTCACAGACCCGTCAAGGTATTCATATTTTGATACTCAGGTATGAAAGCTGACACTTATATAGCAATTTAAGGTTTGGCAAGTGCTTTTACCTGCATTATCTAATTTGATCCTTGTTGTCTCCATTTTATAAATGAGGAAACTGAGAGCCCAAGAGGTGGACTTGCTTACTGTCGTGCAACCAAAAAGCTGCAGCTGATATTTGGTCTTAGGTACTCTTTTTGCCTTGTACTAAGATACATCATTAATTATTGATCATGAGTGTGACCCGTTTCTCATTCTCAATATACATTATTTTCAAAGACTTTCATAATTAGAGCTTAGCCAGTTCTTTTTGGCTAATCCAGATAAGAAGCTTGTTACTCTGCCTTTTCACATTTTATACAAGGAGGCTGCTTAAAAAACACAAAAAGCAAAAAACAAAAGCCTGACTTGTTAAAGTGATTTGATTTTGACCATGAGTTAATCAGTGACAAGAATTAGAAACAGAACTTCCAGATTCTTCCTAAGCTCTCTCTTCTTCCCCAAGTCTTAGTGTATAATTATCATTGTATTTTTTCATCTATTAAAAAAAAGGCACTAACAATACCTTGGCAGGTAAGGGGTGCAGTGGATAGAGAGCCAGACCTAGAGTCAGGAAGACTCATCTTCCTGAATTCAAATCTGACCTTGAACACTTAACTAGCTGTGTGAACCTGGGCAAGTCACTTAACTCTGTTTGCCTCTGTTCTGTAAAATGAGCTGCGGAATGAAATGGCAAACCTTTCTCGTATCTCTGCCAAGAAAATCCCCAGTGGATTCACTGAAGAGTTGGACATGACCGAAATGACTGAACAGCTACGATAACATTCGTCCTTGCCTATTTCCCAGGATTGTCGGAGTGCTCAAATAACATAAAAGATGAAAGTACTTAATAAACTGTAAAGAACTCTAACAAAGGTAATGATTTTTTGATCTTCCTAGGATAGGAAGTTTTCAGCTATTAAGGAAGAGTCTACTATTTATTTTCAGGGTCCTTTGGAGGTTTACTGGCTGTGGTGTTTTGGAAAAAGCTAGGTTTTGGTTTTCAGTTCAAAGGGCCTGGGTTTCAATCATGACATGCTATCTACTACCTTGTAACTTTGGACAAGTCACAGAGTCTCTGGACCGCTTTTTCCTCATCTGTGAAATGAGGGCGTTGGACTTGATAATCTCTAAGATCCTTTCCAGCTGCAAATCCTGTAATTGTTTGGAGTCTAATATATTACTATACCATAGGGCTTTACTTGAACATTGTGGATTTCTCACCTATCATTTTCTGAGAATTTTAGGGACTTTAAAGGAATTCTTTCCAAAGTATAAAAGAAGTAGGTACTCTCACTGCGTTGGATTTGGAGGTCATTAAAAACATTCTTACTAATCATTATGGGCAGTCTTCCCGTTTTAACCTTATTGCAGGGGAAAGTACCTTTTAGTAAGTTACATTCATCTTTCCAAAGGACAAGGGCAATATTAGTAGGGTCAATTAAAATGCTTACTTTTATTAAATGCCTGTGTGGTAACTTAATTTATTGTACAGAGTTTAAAGCTTAGAATTAAATTCTCTTTTTTATCATTTTTATGACTAGGAAAAACAGTGTTGTATTCCAAGCAGTTCTCAGAGCACAAACTTCTGATTCAGGTGATTTTGAGTTGAAATTTCAACATAATTTGGAACTTTAAGTTAAGTATACAAAACTTCTCTTTGTCTCATTCTTTAGGTTTGTTAATATGTTCTAGGTGACTTAAGGGCATCTAGGTGGTACAGTGGATAGAGCACCAGGCCTGGAGCTAGGGAGATCTGAATTTAAACCTGGCTTTAGACACTTATTGACTGTGTGACCCTGGCCAAGTCACTTAACCCCTATTTGCCTCAGTTTCTCATCTGTAATTTGAGGACACACGGCAGAAGGAAAGGGCAAACTGCTCAAATATTTTTGCCAAGAAAACTCCCTGGGAAGTCCATGAGGCCACGTAGAGTCAGACATGATTCAACACCACCACCAACAATAGCAGTGTAAATTCATAAAAATGGATAACTCATTAAAAACTTGTGCTTAATGTGGAGTAGTAATTAATACAAGAAACATTTAACAAGTGCCTACTATATGTCTGAATGACACTATGCTAGGAGAAAGGAATTCAAAGGTGAAAAATGACAATCTCTTGCATTCAAAGGATTGGGCATCTCAATGATTCTCAGACATATGCATCTAGTTCTGACCTGTCTCCTTACCTCCACACTTGCATCTCAAATTGAATGTCCCAAAGAATCACAAACTCACCATGTCCAAAACTGAACTCATTTTTTCTCCGTCTTCCTGACTTTCCTTTAAATGTTGAAGATGCTTGGCAATTTTTGTTGTTTCTTTCATTTTAACATCACTAATATATATATATATATATATATATTCCCTTCTTTCCTCTGATGCTACCATTACTAGCCATGAGATGATAAGGTGTATGTCCCTGGACTGTTGTGGCAGCTTTCTCTTTAGTCTCCCTTCATTCTAGTCCAAGCTCTGTTCAGTTGTCAGACATGGTCTGACCATGTCATCCTCCTCCTAAATCCCAGTAGTTCAGCCCCTCAGGACCAAATATAAAGCCATCTATTTGGCATTTAAAGCCCTTCAAAACTTGGCCCCTTCCAGCATTTCCAGTTTTCTTATACCTCAAACCCTAGATGTCATCATTAATGTAAAAATAGGACCATCAAAAGATAAAGTGTAGTGTATAGAGAACAGGATCTGGGAAAGATACTCAGGAAGCATCAACACTTAAAATATTCAGAGAGAGTATGTATCAGGGTCATTTTTGTGGGTTAGTCTAAATTAGCAAAATGGTCGCCAAGCTGTACATACTCATTCCTGTAGTTGGCACATTCACCTAGAAAACCACATATAAGCATTATTTATGTCCTCTAGTATTTTTTATTAATTTTGTTAAATATTTTTAAATTACATTTTAATCCGGTTCCTGCCCCTGCTTGGAGTGTTGCAGGTGGTAATGTGTCTACACCTGTAGCCTAAATTAATTCACATGTACTTTAGAAAAATGGTGAATTGTTTTTTGTTCATTTGGGTATTAAGAAGATCATTTTAATATTTCAGTATGTACTTATATTAAGAAAACCATCCTCCTAATAGCAAGCCCTAAATAAATAGAGCCCAAATCACTGTACATTTTCAGGTTTGTGAATGATGGAAGTGTGAATTGAATAAGATAATGTTGCTGTATGAATTTAACAGAAATAGCTAACATCATATCCTTTGCCAATTCACACAAAAAGGCTGACTTTACAGCTACGATGTAATACTGTATATAGGTCCGTATTTTATGACTGAGATCATATCTGTGAAAACTAAGACTTTTAAAAAAAGTGTAAGACAAACTCACAACTTTTTTTCCCTGCTTTTTAACCAATAGAATTTTGAAAGTGCCAATTGGATTGAAATTAGTCAGTAAGATACATAGTTTCCCCCTCTTGGAAGTCAAGGCTGAACACTGAGCTTTGAATCATATAAAAATGTGGTTTTAAAAGTAATTAGTTCAAGTTATTGCCCTATTGCTGCTTGCTCACAGCTTTATACAGAAATTTGAAATTCACATGAAATTCTCAAATAGTCAAGAGCCTTCCTAATTTAAGAGTCTTAAAATAGTTTTATTCTTTTTAAAGATTTAAAAAAACCTTGGAAAAATCTTTGTACATTCTATATTGGGCATGCATACTACTCCCCCCCCCATCTTCCTCAGAACTGAACAATCTTAGCTGTTGGTTGCTACAATGATATCTAATTTGGAAAGTATTAGAAATCTTTTCCATGAGTTACTGTGTCCTTAATTTCATTTTCATTAACTGTGAGACCTTGGGCAAGACTTGACCTGTATAAATCTCAGTTTCCTTATGCATAAAGTGAGTATTTGAACTAGATGGTTAAAAGGGATCCTTCTATCCCTAAAATTTCATGAATCTATCATAATTGGAAAGTAAAAATTATTTGGAGGCTTCATGTAGGAAAACTCAGAATGATCTTAAATTTGGGGTTAATACTCTGCTGGACATAAAAATCAAAGAAGTCAGAGTCTTTGAAAGTTGAGACTTTCATTTTTATCATCTCCCCTACACCTAGCACAATACCTTAGCATATAGTAGATCTTAATAGATTCTCGTTGATTGAGGAGTGGAAAACCTGCAGCCTCTAGGCGTCAGGTGACTTTCTAGATCCTTTGGCCCTTTGACTGTGTCCAAGGTTTACGGAACAAATCCTTTTATTAAAAGAATTTGTTCTGTGAAATTTGGATTCAGTCAAAGGGCTGCACTTGAGGACCTAGAGGGCCCCTTGCATGGCCTTGAGGCTTCAGGTTCCCCACGCATGAATTAAATGATTTTTAGTGTGGTAGAACTAAATCTGTAAGGGATATCTGAGATCCTCTAGTATAACCACTTCATTTTACAAATGAGGAAAAGGAGTTTATGCCTTGTCTCAGTTCCCTGAGGTCACAAGTGTGAGATCTGAATGCAGATCTTCTGACTTCAGATCAAGTCCTCTTTACCCTTTACCAATAGAGAAGGTACTGAAATCTGGCTTGACTTACGACAGTTGCTCAGAAGAAGGCAAATGATTTGGAGTATGATGGAAAAGAGGGCTTTCTTCCTTTTCTCGGGACATTTCTTTACATACTGTAGTTTTTCGGGGAAGAAAAAATAGTTGAAATACTACAAATATTTTTGTTACTAAATCTACATTTCCTTGAGGAAATCCAGTGGTTCTTGGTTTATTCATTCTTTTACCCATCCAACCACTGTACATCTGAAAGTCATCATAGATTTGTCACTAAAATGTTTCTGACATTTAAAAAAATCTTGGTTTCTCTTAGTTACTGACTTGGCAGAACTCTCAAACAGTCTTCACAAGAAAAGAGGAAAGCTTAATAAGAGAACAAAAATTCTCTTATTCTTTTCTTTCCATGACCTTTCAGTTTGGCTGCATTTAAGCACTTTCCCTGGCTTCTGATACATTGGAATCGGGAACAGTTGTCTACTTGGTTTCCCAAATTTCTTTAGCATCAGTATTGCATGATACAGCTTTAGAAACTGAATGTTTCATCCCATGATTATCTATTAACCTGTGTTCATGATCAGGCATATTTTTATTCGTATGTAGTTATAGGAAATATGAATTAAAATTATTATAAATATGCTGGAATCCCAATAAAATTCTGTGTGAAAAAGTGTGAAGTTCAATTTAAAGCAGATTTATCTGGGACCTCTTGGCTGGGGGGGGGGGTTGTAGACTGATTAAGCACCAGCCTTATAATTAAGAAGAAATGAGTTCAAATCCTGCCTCAGTCTCAAACTAGCTCTGTGACCCTGAGCAAGTCTTCTAACCTCTCAATCTCTGTAAAATTCATCTGTAAATAGAGATAATAGCTTATACCTTGCAGAGTTGTCATGAAGATTAAGTGAGTTAACATAAAGAACTTAACAAACCTGAAAGTGCTATATAAATTCTAGCCATTTTCATAATCATTATCAGTTATGATTATGTCCCACCTATAAGGTAATGCCATAGCACAAGACCTTGAAGACATTATAGTGAAAGACTATACATGTTATATTTTATTTAGGGAGTTGATACAATCTCCTAATTCAGCTTGATTTAAATTTGCCTGTAAATGATGTAATTTTTAGTTATTATAAACTAAGTTAATTATTATTCAAATAGTAATTAATTTGGATTCAATTAATTTGGTGTTTGCTTGAGATAGTTTGAACTGTTAACTTTTGTGTCATCTATAAAGAGAGTATTTGTCAAGCAAATTAATAGTGCAACCTTATTTAGACTATGGTAGGGAATGAGGAGGAAGTAGCAGGTCTGTTTAAAAGAGCAAACTAGAAAAGGAAACAAGCCAAAAACTTTAGCTTCTTAATTGTTTGGAATGTTAATGGAGACCAATTTAAACCCTTTCGCCTGTTTGTTAAAGCCAGACTTTAGGGTGGGGATGGTGGGGGGAGCAAGCTTTAGGAGCAGTTAAGCAGCAGCCATGATGAGAGCAAAATAATATTCCATTGAAAATATGAATGGTGGTTTGAAATAATGAAGAGGGGGCATTTAGGTGATGGAGTGGATAGAGGAGCAGGCCTAGAGTCAGGAAAACCCAAATTCAAATTAAGCCTCAGACACTAGTGTGTGACCTTGGACAAGTCAGTTAACCCCATTTGCCTCAGTTTCCTCAAGTGTAAAATGAACTGGAGAAGGAAAGGCAAACCACTCCAATATCTTTGCCAAGAAAACCCCAAATGGGGTCATAAAGAGTCAGACATGACTACTGAACAAAAATCTCAAATTGGAGAGAATTTTCTGTAATTTTTGCTGTTTTAGAGATCAGCAGGGACTTAAAAATAATGGTTTAGCTCCAACTCCACATAGGTTACAGTAATAGATGATTTGTACTGCACTACTTTTAGATTTGAGTTTGATTCAACTGTAGTATTATCCCCCTGTTTTCAATCATCTTTTCAACAACTTTGAGAGTATCTGTTTTTGGCTAATGTACTTTTCATATTTGCTATTTAGCCAAAGTTGAAACTTCTTTTGGAAAGCAAGAGAAAGCCTTCTCATCATCTTGACAGGATAGGGAAAAAAAAGAAAAAAATACTTTTTCCATGACATAAGAAGTTATCACTTTATAAATGTGGATTCAAGAAACAAATTTTAAAATTTTCAGTCTACGGGAAGATATTGGCATGAGTGGTACTCTTAACACGTGGCCCTGTTCACTCTCAACAGACCGTTTCTCTAACTGGTAAAAAGGGCATCCAGTGACTAGCTCAGAGCATGTGCATCTTGGGATGTGTGCTCATGTTATTAAAAACTAGGTCAGAGGCACCAGTTGGTTTTTTCCTACACTCATTTCATAGAAGCATCTGCCCCTAGAATTTTAATACAAGTATTTGCCTACCTCCTTCATGTAGTGTTCCCCAAAGTGCTTTAAAGACATAAATTCCTTCTCTCTGCAATAGGTAAATGGTGTATTCTATATTATTCTTTTTGCATAAGAAGAAATTACACTATATAGCAGCTAAGAGACTTGTCTAATGTGGTACCATGAGTCATTAGTATAACTGATAGCAGGGTCCATAATTCCATCCAGTCTTTTATCTGTAATCATAAAATTATGGAGTGTTTCAGCAGTAAAAAACCTTGAAGATCATCTAATCCAACCACTTCCTGATTTTTCAGATGAGGAAATTAAAGATAGGGGTGATAAGTGACTAGAAGAAACATTCAGACTCCTGATCACCAACCTTATGCATTTTCTTTTGTTTTCATATTTATTTATTTTATTTTTAATTTGTGGAATAAAATAAGCATATCCTTAACATATATATAAAACATATGTAATATATGTTATATATAACATAATATATTAGCATAAAATAAAAATATGATTACACATGAAACTACAAATCTTTTGTGTACAATTTCCGATTCCATTTAAATATATAATAAAGTTACCATGTAAATTACATAAAATCATTCTGTACAAACTTCTGTTTATCAGTTACTTCTCTGTGTGCAGATTGTATCTTTCCTTATATGTCCTTTATAGTTAATTTGAGTGTTTATAATAGTAAAAATCACTTATTTACTCAATGTTATTCTTAAAACATTAATGCTATTACTGTATACAATGTTTTCTCGGTTCTGATCATTTCGCTCTTCATTATTTTATTTGTCTTTCCGTGTTTTCCAAGATCACTGAGTTCATCATTTCTTATAGCACAGTAGTATTCCATCACAATCATATGTCACAACTTGTTCAACCATTCCATAACTGATGAGCATCCCTGCAATTTCCAGTTCTTTGCCACCACAAAGAGAAATGCTATAAGCAGTTTAGAACATATAGGTTCTTTTCCTTCTTCCCTAATCATCTTTGAAAATAGACCTAGTACTGGTATTTATGGGTCAAAGAGCGGACAGGTAGTTTAATAGCTCTTTGGGCATAATTAGAGATTATTCTACTAAATGGTTGGATCAATTCACAATTCCACCAATGATGACTTAATGTCCCAGTTTTCCCATATTTTCTACTATATCATACTGCTTTTTGCTGGTGATTCTGGAAAGCATTGAGCTGCCATTCTCTATGACTATTCAACATAAAATTCATAATGAGAGGCAGTGTGTGCTCTACTGAAAAGACTTACTGATTTTGAACTTATTTTGTAATCAGAAGACCTGGGTTCAAATCCTGCTCTCTTACTCCCTACATGACCTTGAGCAAGTCATTTCAGTTATTTGGGCTTAAGTGTCCCTATCTATAAAATGAGGGGTTTGAGAGAGAGTAGAAGAAATGGAGGCAGGGTAGGATGGAGAGAAATATAGTTAGTCTTACACAACACGACTATTATGGAGGTCATTTGCAAAACTACACAGATATGGCCTATATTGAATTGCCTGCCTTCCCAGTGGGGGATGGGTGGGGAGGGAGGGATGAAGAGAAGTTGGAACTCAAAGTTTTAGGAACAACTGTTGAGTATCGTTCTTACATAGAACATAGGAAATGAAAAATACAGGTAATGGGGTATAAAAATTTATCTTGCCCTATAGGACAAAAGGGAAGATGGGGAAAAGGGAAAGGAGGGATGTTAGAAGGGAGGGCAGATTGGTGATGGGGGTAATTAGAATGTTCGGCGTTTTGGGGTGGGGGGAGGGGAGAGATGGGAAGAAAATTTGGAACTCAAAATTTTGCGGAAATGAATGCTGAAAACTTAATAAATAAAAAGAAAAAAATGAGGGGTTTGAAGTAAAAGACATCTCTAAACTTATGATCTTATGTCATGAACACAAATATCATGTCTATACCCACAGCAATTTCGTTATCTTTTTTCCCCTCATTTTAAAGGCAACTCATACCTCAAGGAGTACTTTGTTAAGTTTGAAAATATATTTTAAACCCTAGTCAAAAAAGAAGATTTTTTTTCAGTAATGACTTCTACCACTCTCCAAGGGTCAGATAGTATTATTAGTGGAAATTTGTGATGCGATTCTCTCTCCTACTGCTGATACTTTTATTACTATCCTTCCTAGGTACTTTGGTGCAGTATAAAAGTCGTAAATGTTTTCAAGTTTTCCCATTAAAATCATTATCATCACACTGTGCGTGTGAGGTAGGTAGGTTGTTATTAAATCTAGCTTTCCACAGAAGTGGATAAAGAACTGCGTTTTCCCCAGGGCCTCACAGTAAGCCAAGGATAGGGCTGCACATTAGTTTTAGAAGCATTTCCCCCTTCAGCTGTAGAGTTCCATGGAGCTATTCTTCATGTACAGGTGCCACTTTTTTGCAGGTACAGCTAACACCCAGGTTCTTCCCATCATTGGAGGAAGTGCATCAAAGATGTTTTTAAACAGAAAGCAAATCTCCATGGCACCAACCTGTGGCTGGGAAGCATACAGGACAACATGCAGCCCCTGTGTGACTTAGTGCTGTTGTGTCAGAAATTTATGGAAACCCAAGTACTACTGAGAAATGAGAAAGTTGTGCTATCTTGGGAATTTTGCAGAAAGAACTTCCATACTGATTGTGGCCCTTGGTTTTTACCACGCAGAGAGTGCATATTTCCTTAATGCCTCCAGTCAGGCTCAATCACCAAATCAATTTTTCATGGCTCAAAAGAAAAAAACAGCACTGACTACATCTTTGTTTATTTCCTCCCTTTACAGAGTGCAAATTCACCTGCACCAGTGGTAAATGCTTGTATCTTGGCTCGCTGGTCTGTAACCAGCAGAACGATTGCGGAGATAACAGTGATGAAGAGAACTGTTTATTGGTAACTGAACATCCTCCTCCTGGCATCTTCAACTGTAAGTGCTTTCTTCTTTCTGAATTTGGTGCACCTTGGCGATATTTGTTGTGAGAGATTGGAGATAGTGATCGAATGAATGGTGCTTTAAGGTAACAGAAAGAGTTTTGTGTCTTCTGAGAGCAAGTGATTTCCTTGATTATGGTATTGGAAGAGGTGAAATTCTTTTCAGAGTTTGTCAGTGGCACTGCGTTTTCTAGCTCACTTTCGGAATTTATTGGGGAAACTGTTGGATAAATTTGATTTTAATTTCTATTCATCCAAAAACAATTATTTGTAGATTTGTTGTTTTTCATGCCACACATACAGAAATTATAAATAGCATTATTGCAAAGAATTTGTAAATAGTTAAATCAAATAATAATATTCCTAAAACTCCATAAATTTCAGCAGATAAAATAGTATATAAGATAATTTTGAAAACTACACAAATCATCAAACTTGTAGACAGGCCTAATGAATAGTTATTTTTCTGTTTGTAAGACAATGAGTGAAGCTTTCCTGGCTTGTGATTCCTTCTTCCTGTCTCATCCCATTGGACCATTAAGCATTTTTTGAAGATGAAAACAGTGGTCCCAGCCTAAGGTTCTTTGATTCTGTATGAAGAGAAGGGAGAAAAAGGGCATTTTTGAAACATGGCTGAAACTCTCCAAGAATTTCAGGAAGAATGATTTCATTGTTCTCTGTGTTTCCTTATTTCAAATGACTTGGCCTTGGGGGTGAGAATCTTTTTGAAATGCATGTCCTAAGAATACTGTATATATCACTAAATCTTTTCATAATGATTTTCATTTTGAAATAATTTCATGTTGCACCTAGGAGTTTCCTCTGATTTAAAGTTCCTTATTAATATTATTGGGAGAAGTGACATTGGAGCAGAAAATTCTTTGATTTTGCTACTGAAATGATATATTCATGCTAACAATGAAGAAAAAGCAAAGAATTTACTGTTTAGTACACTATAAATTTGTTCTGGGCTTTAAAATTAATCTCAAAAACTTGTACATAATTTACCATTATATTTATGATTCATGTATAAGAGCATTATTGTTGGATATATAGACCCACGAGAACCTAAATGTGTTTTTTACATGTATTTGTATTTTCTTATATTGAGTTTTCTCAAAATAGAACTCATCTCTGTCATTTGAGAAGTTTTTTTAATGTTGGTTGTATATTTTCTTAGTGTTCTGTCAGCCTTTCATTTCTGATGGTTTTATTCATTATGATAGACTTTTGTAATATATCAAGGGTAAAATCAATATGAAGTGTTTACCATGTGCCAAACACTATTTTAAGTGCTGAGGATACAAAATAGTAAAATAGAGACCCATGCTTACCAGTAGCTCAAACTCTCTTAATTGGGGGAGGTAACACATAAAAGAATTCAGCTCTTGAGAGAATGACAAGGTCCAGAAAAACTCACATTATAGTGACAGGGTGAATAGTAAGGCCTGGCATCTCTTATGTTGTATCATGAAGCTTTACGATAATTCCCAGTGTTATTGAAGGCACAGAGGTAGGATTATTGGTAAAGCCTGGACATTAATTTACAGTGGTCGGGTGTGTGATAGGATGAAAGAATTTGCCCTTTCCTAAATAGATCATGGAATATCCGTCCTATATACTAGGGACCCTCACCTGCTTCTGTATGATGGGGAGAATATTGGTGGTAAAGAAGAACTTGTGTTATAGCACATAGCTGGCAATCATTGAAAATACTACCTCAATTCAATCAAGTCTGATATCCCCATGTTCAATTTTGAGCCGAGCTCAGCATCCATTTGTAACACATACAGTATCAATGCATTTGTGGGTGTGTTTAAATACACACATATATAAAGAGACCTGGCTCTGTGATTTCATTGGTAAAGGGAATTCATAGCTGAGTACACTCCCTCTGTAAATGAAAATCAGCACCTTCTCTGCAACCTATAGGAGTTGATGAGAGCATTAAGTGGCTCCATATCCCATTCAGGGTCATATAGCCAATTCTTGTGAGAGGTGGGTTATGAATTCAGGTCTTCCTAGGTCTGTAGTAACTGCACATCTAATTGCACATGACTTTCTGAGTAGCTGCCTTTTTCATCCAATCACCCTAAGGATGTTCAGAACAATTTCTTTTGCAGTTGGTGTGGATTTCATTGTGGAAGCTTTGAAATGTTCAGAGGACCATGCATAGGTAGTATCCTACTTAAACTCTTTCTTAGTGGAGAGAAAGGAGAACATTATCATAACTAATCCAAAATGAAAAGCATGTTGGCTATCTTAAAATTATATTTCAAATATACTGTATTTTAGATTAACATACAATTAATTAAAATTATAATCTCATTGTTATCAAGCTACAGTCTCTTTATTTTTTCTTCCTTTTACCCCTGTATCAGTCTTCTTTCTCCATTCTTAGGCTACATCCATAGTCCATCTTCAAGAGGACAAAATTTAAATTTCATTTTAGCAAGTAAATGAGTCTGTTGTAGTCTTTAAATGACAAGTGAATTTTTTCCCTAGCATTGCAGACCTGAGAGCCAAGTTGCTTCATTTGAGGAGTTTTGTACAAAATTTGGCACATGTAGACCTTGCTATTCCACTGTTAACCAGAATTCCCTCTGTTCTAGGTCACTATATTTCCTCAAGACTAAAATATATAAGCTGTGTTGTGTGGCATTTCTATCTCTTCACAGGGTGTCTTCAGGCGGCCTTTCCAGATTTATTTCCTATTCCTTCCCTTTATGCATTCTACATTCCAGCCAGACTGGCCATGAATGTTCATTCCAGTCTAGTGCCATTCTCTAAACTTTCATCCATGTGGTTCCCCCATGTCTAGAATGTGCTCCCCTCACCGGCACTACTTAGAATTCCTAATTCCCTTCAAGTTTCATTCCAGGTGTTCTCCTTCTCAACACTCAGGCAATTAGTGTTCTCTATACATGCGTGGAAATTAATTCTTTGTATTTCTCTATATATGGTCATGAAGTAGAATGAGGGCAACAATTCCTTCAGGTTTTGTTTGGTATTTCTAGCACCTAGAATAATAGTTGGTACTTTGATGAATGCTTGCTGAATGTTTGTGAAACCAAGAGAAAACATTCATTGTGGCTTACTTTCTTTTTAGATGGTTCGAAATGACCTCTAAAGGGTCTCTCAACTTTAAGATTTGGGGATTTTAGGAAGACCACTTAAAACCAGTATCTTATTGGTAGTTATTTATAATGTCCCAGTTTGAAACTTTGCTTGGTAGATGAATTATTGTTTTGGAAACTGACTTTTTGGTATGACTAAATTTTAGGGCTGCTTTTAGTATAACAAGAATTTTCTAAAACAAGCATATCTAAAGATGAATTGACCTGGAGATTATTGACCATGTTCTGCCTATTTTTTTCCTGTGTGTGTTTTAATGGAATAGAATTAAAGTTAGTCAGTTGCTTGTCATTAGAAGCCAGTCCATCAGCCTTCCCATATTCACTGGCTTTCAGCATGTTCTGTTCCTTCCAGGGCCAGTAATCAACAGAAACTATGGTGTGTTGAGTACTGTGGTCCTTACTAATGCCTTGCAAAGCAAAGAAGAGGTTTCAGCTGGGATATTCTTGGACAGGGTATTGGGGGAGGGTGGGGAAAGAATGGTAATTTGAGTAATCCGAGGGTCATTGGTCAGGGTTTTTGCTTAATCTCCCTAGGCCTCAGCTTCCTCATTTGTAAAAATGCAAGGGTTAGATTAGCTGTCAACTGATATCTCTTTCTGCTCTAGATTTATGATCCTATGAACTGAAAAGGGCCATGAAGTTGCCATATCAAAACCTTAAAGTTGGTAGCTAGGATTGAATCTGAATGAATCAAAGGCAATAGCGTTGTTCAAAAAAGAGGCCAGTCTCAAAACTAGGAGTGCCATCAAGGTCTGTGGGAGGCATAGTCGAAAGTCCTAGAGTCAAAGGCTAGGTTCTTTAGGCACCACAATATTTTGCTATGTATAGAGAATTCAAATTTGAAACATATTGTACTATATAGTGAGAATTAGAGTTTATGACATTCACTGTTCTTTGGATTCATGTAAGATTAAGCCTGACCAGGGCCCATAATCCAGCCACTTCTGAATACCCTTCTACTGGAGAGCTCTTGGTACTGATGCTACCACTCATTATTTTCCATAGCAACCATGGACTCTACACGGGGCAGAGTCTGTTATTTGAGGGTCACTTTAATTTCTGAATTTCTCATAAATGATTTGCTCTTTGAGCTATGAGACCCTTTGAAAGTGTCAGTCCTGTGTTAGGTTGGGGATTTAGCCTGCCTGCCACTGTGCCTGCTTGTTGATAAATAGATGGATCGGTCATTTCAGCTTTGTGAAAATGTGCATGAATTCCATTCCAAGAATGGAAAATTAAACTTTGGCATTGATTTAATAGGAGATGAGTAGTCTGTTCCATCTTCTCCCTTCTCTGCCTTCTCCCCATGAACTCTACCAGGTAAGGTTACAGAACAAAGCAAGATTCATTTAACAAGCCATGGCTGTGTCACAAGCCATACTCATTTGTAGCAAACATGCCTGCTTTAATAAAATAACGTGGCATTTTGAATGAATGTACAAACTCATTTGGGGTAACAGATGGACAGTATGCATTTCATGTTGGATTAGTTATAATAGCAATATTCCCCTTTTTCCCCACTGTCTTTTACTCTATTTTTCTCAATTACATGTAAAAACAATTTTTAGAGTTCATTTAAAAATATGAGTTCCAAATTCTCTGCCTCCCTTCCTCCCTCACATCTTCACTCACTACTTTCTCTTTCAGAAGGCAAGCAATTTTCTATAGATTATACATGTGCACCCTTGCAAAACATGTTTCTATGTTAGCCTGTTGTAAAAGAAAACAGACCAAAAAACCCCCCAAGAAAAATAAAGTAAAAAAAAAAGTATGCTTTGATCTTCATTCAGACTCCATCAGTTCTTTTTCTGTGGGTGGGTAGCACTTTTTTTTAAAATCATAAGTTCTTTGGAATTGTCTTGGAACTTTGTATTACTGAGAATAGCTAAGTCATTCACAATGATCATCATATAATACTGCTATTACTGTGTACAATGATCTCCTGGTTCTAATCACTTCACTTTGCATCAGTTCACATAAGTCTTCTGAGATTTTTCTGAAAGCATCGTGCTTGTCATTTCTTAAAGTATTCCTTCACAAACTTGTTCAGCCATTCCCCAGCTGATGGACATCCCCTCAGTGTCCAATTCTTTGCCACAACAAAAAGAGTAGCTATAAATATTTCTGTAATATAGGTCCCTTTCCTTTTTCTTTGATCTCTTTAGGATATAGACATAATAGTAGCATTTCTGGGTCAAAGGGAATACACAGTTTTATGGCCCTTTGGACATAGTTCCAAATTGCTCTCCAGACTGGTTGGAGCGGTTCACCACTCTCACAATGCATTGGTGTCCATTCCACATTTCTTCCAACATCTGTTATTTTCCTTTTCTGTCCTATTAGCCAATCTGATAGGTATAAGGTGGTACCTCAGAGTTATTTTAATTTTAATTTCTATCAATAGGGAGGTAGAGCATGTTTTTCATATGATTGGATAGTTTTGAATTCTTCAGAAAACCACCTGTTCATATCTTTTGACTGTTTTTCAATAAGGGAATGACTTGTATTATAAAATTGACTCAGTTTTCTGTATATTTGAGAAATGAGGCCTTTATCAGAGAAACTTATAAAAAATTTTCCCCATTTTCCTGTTTTCCTTCTAATTTTATTGGCATTCTTTTTGTTTGTGCAAAACTTTTAAATTTTCATGTAATCAAAATTATGTATTTTGTATCCCATATTTTCTATCTCATTTTTATCATAAATTCTAACCTTATCCATATCCTAATTGCTTATGATATGAGCCTTTATGTCTAAATCATATCCCCATTTTGACTTTATCTTGGTATATGGTATGAGTATTTGTCTATACTTTGTTTCTGTCAAACTACTTTCTAGTTTTCTCAAAAAGTGAGTTATTGTTTGAAAAGTTGGGATCTTTGCATGTATCTAATACTAGATTACTATGGCCATTTACTAACTTGTGTTATATACCTAATCTATTACACTGATCAACACTCTATTTCTTCCAACACCAGATTGTTTTCATGATTACCAGTTTGTAATACATTTTGAGAACTGATACTGCTAGACCACCTTCTTTCACATATTTTTCATTGATTCCTTTGATATTCTTGACTTTTTTCTTCTTCTAGATGAATTTGGTTATTTTTTCTAGCTCTATAAAATAATTTTTTGGTAGTTTGATTGGTATGACACATTGGTTCAGCCTACCCATGAGCGATGAATATTTCTCCAGTTGTTTAGATCTGACTTTATTTGTGTGAAAAGTGTGTGTAATTGTGTTCATATAGTTTCTGGGTTTGTCTTGACAGGTAGACTCCCAAGTATTTCACATGGTCTGCAGTTATTTTAAATGAAATTTCTCTTTCTATCTCTTTCTGTTGGACTTTGTTGGTAATATATAGAAATGCTGATGATTTATGTGGGTTTATTTTATATCCTTAATTGCTTAAGTTGGTAATTATTTTAACTAGTTTTTTTAGTTGATTCTTTAGGGTTCTCTAAGTATACCATGGTATTGTTTTCAAAGAATGAGCTTTGTTTCCTCATTGCCTGTTTTTATTCCTTTAATTTCTTTTTCTTGTTATAAGTAGCATTTATAGTACATTACTAAATAGTGAATGGGCATCCTTGCTTCACCCCTGATCTTATTGGGAAGGCTTCTAACTTATTCTCATTGCAGGCAATGCAATGGGTTGTAAATATGGTTTTAAATAGATACTACTTATTATTTTAAAGAAAACTCCATTTACTCCTATGCTTTCTATTGTTTATTAATAGACATGCGTGTTATTTTAACCAAAAGCTTTTTCTGACTTTATAGAGATAATCATTTGATTTTTGTTGGTTTTGTTATTGATATGGCTAGTTAAGATGATAGTTTCCCTAATATTGAACAAGACCTACATTCCTGGTATCAACCCCACCTGGTCATAGTGTATGATTTTTGTGATACATTGCTATGATCTCGTTGCTAGTATTTTATTTAAAAATTTTTTGTATCAGTATTCATTAGAAAAATTATCTATAGTTTTCCTTCTCTGTTTTTGCCCTTCCTGGTTTAGGTATCAGCACCGTAAATGTGTCTTGAAGAGAATTTGGTAGAACTCCTTTGCCTATTATCTTTCAAACAATTCATATAGTATTGAAATCAATTATTCTTTAAAATGTTTTATAAAGTACACTTGTGAATCTGTTTGGTCCTGGTGATTTTTTCTTAATGCCTTGTTGAATTTCTTTTTCTAAAATAGGGTAATTTAAGTATTCTCTTTCCTTTTCTGTTAATGTGGGAAGCTTATGTTTTGTAAATATTCATTTCACTTAGTTTGTCAGTTCATATAATTGAGCAAAATAACTTAATGATTGCTTTAATTTCATCTTCATTGCTGGTAAATTGCCCCTTTTCATTTTTGATACTGGTAATTTGGTTTTCTTTTTTTTTTAAATCAAATTAGTCAAGGGTTTATTTTATTGCTATTCTTTCATAAACTCAACTGTTTTATTTATTTAGTTTAATGGCTCTCTTTTAACTTATTAATATCTCCTTTGATTTTCAGGATTTCCAATTTGGTATTTAATTGGGGATTTTTAATTTATTCTTTTTCTAGCTTTTGGGGTTGCATTCTTAATTCACTGATCAGATCTTTCTCTGTTTTATTGATATAAGCACATAGAGACATAATCTCCCCCCTAAACATTGCTTTCGCTATATCCCACAAATTTTGGTATGTGTCTCATTGGTGTCATTCTCTTTAATGAAATTATTGATTGTTTCTATGATTTGTTCTTTACCCAACTCATTAGGATTAGATTATTCAGTTTCTGATTAATTTTCAGTCTATGTTTCATGGCCTATTTTTGAATGTAATTTTTAGGCATCATGATCTGAAAAGAATGCATTTAATATTTCTGCTTTTCTGCATTTGGTTTTGAGGTTTTTATGCCTTATTTTTGTCAAGCTACCACATGTAGCTGAACTAAAAAAGGTATATTCCTTTCTATTTTCATTCAGTTTTCTCCAGAGTTCTTCTATCTTATTTAAATTTTCTAAAATTCTATTCACCTCCTTAATTTCTTTCTTATTTATTTTTTGGTTAGATACATCTAGTTTTGAGTTGAGGTTTCTACTCGATTACTTTTATTGTCTGTTTCCATCCACCTGTAACTCATTTAACTTTTTTAAGAATTTGGATGCTATAACATTTGGTATATATGTACTTGGTATTCATATGACTTCATTGTCAATTCAGTGTAGAAATACTAAATCTTGTGCTATTCTAACTGTGGCTCCATGACATTTGAATTTTTTCTTTCTGGTTGCTTGAAATATTTTCACTTGACCTAGGAATTCTGGAATTTTGCTATAATATTCTTGGAAGTTTTCATTTTGGAATTTCTTTCAGGAGGTGATTGATAGAATCTTTTAATTTCTCTTTTACCTTCTTGTTCTAGGATATAAGGGCAATTTTCCTTGACAGTTTCTCAAAATGTATATCTTTTTTTTTTAATCATGGCTTTCAGGTAGTCCAATAATTCTTAAATTATTTCTTGTGGATCTGTTTTCTAGATCAGTTGTTTTTCTGGTGAGATAGTTCACATTTTCTTCTATTTTTTCCTTCTTTTGATTTTGCTTTATTGTTTCTCTATGTCTCATGGAGTCATTAGCTTTTACTTGCCCAATTCTAATTTTTAAGGAACTGGTATTTTCATGGAACCCTTGTACTTCCTCTTCCATTTGGCCAATTCTACTTTTTATGGAATTCATTGCTTCAGTGGATTTTTGTACTTCTTTTTCCATTTGAGCAATTCTGCTTTTTAAAGAGTCCTTCTCTTCAGTGGATTTTTGTGCTTCTTTTGCCATTTAGCCAATTCTATTTTTAAGATGTTATCTTCTTTGTTATTATTTTGTGTACCTCTTTTACCAAGCTGTTGACTCTTTTTTTTCATTATTTTCTTATATCGCTCTCATTTTATCCCCAATTTCTTCTCCATAAGTTTTATTTAATTTTTCAAATGCTTTTTGAGCTCTTCCAGTAATTCTTTCTGGGCTTGTGTCCAACTCATACTTTTTCTTTGAGGTTTTGCATGTGGCTTTTTTGACTTCGTCGTCTTTTAAGTTTGTGTCTCAGTCTTCTCTGTAATAATAACTTTGCGCAGTCAGATTCTTTGCTCATTTTCTAGCTTATTTCTTGACTTTTAACCTTATGTTAAAGTTGGGCTGTGCTCCTATAGTGGAGGGAGCACTCACACAATGTCCATGTTTTTTGTGCTGCTTTTTACAGAGTTAGTTCTGAGAATCTATAAGTTTTTGATTCTTCTAAGGTGGTATGATTTACAGAGAGGTGTGGTCACTATTCTCTTGGACTGTGCTCTGGTCTGTCCATAAGAACTCTTTTCCATCCTGGAACTGTGACCAGGCCCCCTACTTCCCTGCGGCCACAATTGCTATTTCCCTGGAAATGTAATCCAGGTCCCTGTTTTCTTTCACTTACAAGATCAGGACTCCTGTTTCCTTGTGAGCAATCACAAACACTTTTCTTCATCCTGGAACTGTGACCAGGGCTCCTACTCCTTTGGGGCCTCAACCATGCTTGTACTTCTCTTTACCCTGAGACTAGGACTTGGAACTCTGCATGGGCGGTGCACCGGGGGCTTGTACCTAGTGCCAACAAAGGATCCCCTGTAATCTCCTTCTGATCAGTTATCTGACCCCCTTACTCTCTGTGGACTAAGAATTCCTGCTGCTTCTATGGAGGCTGTCTGCAAGACCTGCTGCTGGCTTTCTGGGGTGTGGCCTGTGCTGCACAGCATTCCAGACTGGACCACAAGCTTGGTAAGACAGATTCTGCTAAATCCTTAAGTTGTCTTGACCTGAAAAATTGTTTTCCCCCAACCTTTTGTTGTTTCTGCTGCTCCAGAATTCCATGTGAGACACTACTTTAATGTTGTTTGGAGGGGAATTTTGGAGACTTCAGCTGTTCCCTGCCTTTACTCTGTCATCTTGGCTTCACTTCTACATTAAGTTTTAAACATCAGAGAAATTATTAGGTGTTGATGTTACACTTTAGAGAAAGAATCTGTGTCTTACTCATTTCTGTCACACGAAGTGTAAGATGTCTCCTCCCCTTTTGGAACAAGAGAGGGGACAGATTAGTTAGCTTTTTCCATCTTATTACTGACTAGAGAGAACATCTATCTCTGTTACTTGATGTTGCTTCATGCATCTCGAGGTAGGAATTTTCTAGCTTTCCAGATGAGCTAGAATCAATTTTCTCTGTGTCGTTAGCTTTAGATATTCACTATGGCTCAGATCTTTTTCAACTTAACATGAATTAAAGTTGATAATAAAAAAAAATTATTCCTGTGTTGCCATTCCTACCCCCCTTTCCCCTTAGGAATCTCTTCTTGACTGACACAGAACTCTTGTGTTCTCTCACCTGTTTCTTTTCTTTACTAAAAATGTTCAGGTTTGTCTGCTTCTAATTAGGAAAATCTCATGTTTTTCTTTAGTTCACTGAGGCTGATTTAATATGCTATTGGACCAGAAGGCATATTTGTATGGATGGATTGCTTTGGACTAACCTGGCTTTGAATTGGTTTCATTAGAAAGGAGTCTCGTTTTATGCATCTCTCTGTGGAAGTAGAAGAATTCCATCAGGTTCAGATGACAACTCTTTTTAATCCCCCTCCCTGCCCACCTTGACTGCCATGGTTCAGATATTTCCTGCTGAATTCTTTCTTGAGTTGATGCTAAGTCCATATTGTATGCATTGTTCAGTATTAGGCACCATGGACAGATACAAGGTAGCATTAGATAGTTCTTGCCTAGATAAGACATATAGATATAAGGAAATAGCAAATAATATAAGAGATACTTGCCATGTAACAAAGTGAATGGTGCAGGCGAGTGCCCATTTTTTCTGGATTTCAGCCTGGAAGAGATCAATGTAGGCTGAAATGAGTAGGGAAAAACAACTTCTTGGAGCAGGTAAGACAAACTTGACCTAGTGAAGTCAAGTCAGGATTTGGATAGGAAGTGAGGAAGGGGAAGAACATTAAGGAGTGAAGTTATCATGAATGACTATAGGGTGATGAAAATGAAAGAAAGTGAAGAGATAAGCCTATCTGGAGCAAAATTATGTAGGCTTAGAAAGTAGGTTGGAGTAGTAAGGATATGACCAGTGATGGAATGTCATAGTTATTGTCCATCTCTTAAATAATAAGATAAAATAAATTATAGTGGGTATGTTGTGTTGGAATGTAGGCACAGTTCCTATCTTTGACTGTGTCTAACTCTAATTCTGGTAGCAGAGCTAGCCATCTTTCATTTAATGATCTTGTTTCCTTGCCTTCCTTCCTTAATTACTGTTAAGCTGGAGTAACAGCATAATCTATTATCCTGTTATTTCCAAGGCCTTTTGCTAGATCTCTTTGGGGAGAGAGCACAGTTCCTCTGATTTTTCCAAAGAGACAATTTAGTAGTTTATATGATACTCTAGAACTATGTACTTTGAAAAGCTTGGCAAGAATAGATCTTTCTTAAGCAATCATTACTAAGGAATTTGTACCACTTGGCCTTAAGAGTAACCCAGCAGTTGAAAATAAGCCAACAGTCATTTGGAATGACTTTTGACTTTCAACTTTTGTGGCATCTCCAATTAACTAAAAGAGTTCAACTTTGGGGAAGTAGTAGGAGTTGGGCAGACCCTTACTGTGTAGTGGAGAACTGCTCCTTACTCTATTTCTGGCTCCATAGAACTAAATTAGCAGCAAATATCCTGTGCCTAGTAATGACACTGCTAATTAAGCCAACTGGTTAATTGAGTATTTTAAAGAAAACTCTTTTGCCTCAAGGTTATTTGGTTGATGTACTCCTAGATCCTTTTCCACTCTTCCCTTACCCCGTATAAAGATTACCTATTTACACCTCATTTGCAAAATAATTTCTTCATGCAGGTCTGTTGTCCAATAATTGGATGATAAAGGTATATTTTCTGATACTGTCAGCCTGGATAGCAAACCATTGGATGCTCCTGGGTGAGAAAAAAAAAACATAAATTTTATCTGCCAATTTAGGATCAGGGGATTCAGAGCTAGGAATAAGACTCAGAGTCATCTAGTCAAGCTCAGACATAAGATAGTTGAGGAAACTTAGGCCAAAGAGGTTCATGTCAGTTACGTAAATTTGGGTGCCATGCCTTTAAAAATATTATAATTACATTTTTGAAAGGATAGACTATACAAAACATAGCAGTTTGTTGATTATGGAAGTGTTAACCAGCTCTGCATGCTAGCCCAGTACCTAGTTTTAAATGAACTTAAAACCAGTACTCTCTGAGTACCACAAACATGCATATATATGTATACACACATACATAAGTGGATGTGTACATGTGTGTATATATACACACATATACACATATTTATGCGCATGTGTGTATATACACACATGCACACATATGTAATTATGAGTGACTGGTTAGCACCATATAGTGGAATGAGGAAAGACCCCCAAGAGCCTCCCAAATTAAGAAGTATTTTACAAATACCACTTTACTATTGCCCTGGATAGTCAGTGGCTGCCCCAGCTGAGATAGAGACCACACTGGTGGTGGGAAGATGTGTTCCCAGTGTCCTGAGCAGCAAGTTGGAACTAATAATGCATTTCCCCCCATAGAAACAGTACAGTGTAGTTGGTTTTTTGTGGGAGGGTGGGGGATGTTATTTATTATCCCTAATGGAAATTCATAGTTTCGAAAGTTCACATCTTTAGTGTTTGGAGGGATTCATGGAGAAAAGATGCAACAATACGCTAGAATAGTGACCTAAAAAAGCAAATGTAAAGAATATTTCCTTTGTCATACACTATTTCCTCAGAGGTACATGAAAAGTGATAATCTTGTAAACTGGACATTGAAAAATAATTCTTGGGATCCCAGGCAGCTTTAGGGTTGGGCATCCACTGTAGAGTTATACTGATTGGTTCCCTGATGTTTTCCTCTGTTAGTTGGCTAGTTCTTCTTTCTAGTACAGACCCCAAATCACCTCAAATGACCTTCTTTATCTCAGAGGGCTGAAGTTGAATTTTTAGTCCTTTTTGGTTTTTTATATAATGGATTCTCTAATTTCTTCTCAGTTTTCAAAAATTTCTTGCTTATTCCTAGTAGAATATGATGTCCTGGTTTTTGTGGCAGTATTTCGCGAGTACTCTATATGAATACTAATCATATAATAATAACTACATTTATATAATTCTTCAAGAGCTGCAAACTGCATTACATATGCTATCTCAGCTGATTCTCACAATAACCCTGTGAGATGGGTGCTATTAAATCTTATCCCTGTAGTATGGTTGAGGAAACTGAGGCACACAGAAGTTAAATGACTTGTCTAAATATCTGAAGCTGTGTTTGAACTCAGGTATTCCTGATTCTAATTCCAGTGCCCTATCCATTGTGCTAACTAGCTTCCTTATAGACTTGCAGGAGTTTTTAGCCCAAGTTCTGTGAACTTAAAAAAAAGTATTTTGATAACAGCATTTCATGTAATTGGTTTCCTTTGTAATCCTATTCTGAGTAGGGACCCCTGGGCTTCATTAGACTGCCCAAGGGATCATGGCTTCAAGAAATTTACAAATCTCTGTTAGATAATGTCTGGTAAGAGTTTGCTATTCATACAGAAACAATGATAACACACAGGTGATAATTGCCTTAGAATGCTTTGGAGTTTCAAACACTTAAATCTAGCTTGTCTGGATGAAGACTTACAGTGTAGACAGCTAACAGTGAACTGAACTACTTCTCAGTGCTTTGTACCTGCTCTGGATAAAGTCTTGAAAAATATTAATGGGAGAAGGGGGGAAATCAGAGCCGAACAATTATTGACTTGTGTGAAAATGATCCAAGATGGTATTTAGAACATGATAAAGATATGCATCTTTCTTGTCTCAGAAAACTTACGTCCTTATCAGGTTGCAAGTTGTCACTGGCAACAGGGTTGACACTTTTGTGTGTGTAGGTTGATGACAAGGAGAGAGTTTGTAGCTTGGTCTCTTTTTGTTTCGTTTTTTTTCTTTGCGGTGGAAGATTGTTTTACTTTTTTTTCTTCTTTTATTTGTTGCTTCGAAGTGTTTTTCTGGTATATTAGAAGCTGTAGGGTCTCGGACAGGAATTCTGCCTTTAGAAATGAACAAAGAAAAAGAGTAAAAAGCAGAAAGTTTCAATAAACCTTAGGCATTGCTTCCACCTACCGTGATACTACATTTACGCAGATAAAAACAACCTCGTCGATTTACATTTTGATTCTGTTTCTGCTTTCATGTGTGCTGGGCTGTCCCACTTCAGGTGAAATTTATCCAGTTCTTTAAATATTTAGTAGTCTAGCGTGGATGTTAATGAAAGTCTGGCACTGCTATTTTGAGAATTGCAACAATGATAGTAATTTTCAGTGTCAGATTACTGCTTCGCAAAGGGAAAGAGGACGGGAGGAGGAGGAGGGAAAAATTGTTTCAGTTCTAATAGAGTTTGCCATCAGCCAGGCTGTGCCAGACAGATGGGTCATGAATACTGTCTAGACGCTCTCTGCCTGAATGAAGCTGTGGTCTCTAAGGACAAGCAATGAGACGCTGGCTTAAGTAACTGGGAAAAGTCAGGGCAAGCTCTCCTCTAATCAGATAGCAATCAATGCAGATCCTGCTTCCTGGGGGAGGCACAGGGGGTGGATTGGAGAGATTGTACAGGGAGGGGGCTGTTAAGAGAAAAAAAAGTCCCTCTGTTACTGATAATAGGTCAATATCAATTTCAGCTAAAACTTGACTATTACTAAGCATTAGAGAAAGTGAAAAGAAGGTGGTTGTAGTATGATAACACTATTGATTTCAGCTGTGTACTTCTACAGACTACAGAATGATTTAATTCAAGATTATGGTACTTGGAAGGGCTGGAAAGAACTGTGGTAAATAGGAAGGAAATTGTCATGTGGCATTTAAATGAGAACATAAACCTATTGAATGACCTGAATACACTGGGCCTAGTGAGGGGCATAGCAGCTGCACCAGGTGGAAAATACCTTTTCTGCGGTCCTCATTTCTTGCACGTCCCCTTCATCCCCCACTTTAAGGAAATTCACTTGGTTTGCTTCATTTTCTCCTGTTGAAAATTTTCACAAGTCAGGCTTCTGTTTCAGCCCTCACTGCCCATACCTTTCTTGTGATAGCAGTCCCTGCAGCGACTGGATACAAGTTCTGTGGGGTCCTTGCTTGTCATGGCCTGAAGACCATGGCTACCATGCTTAGAGGTTCATTGTTTACTAGGAGCCAGTAACTTATAAGTAAGTCACAGAACTCAGAATGAGCCTCTAGATATTAGACTCATAACATAAATTTAAGAATAGTAAGAAGAGAAGGATGTGATCATCACCAACAGAATGTGGAGGAAACTGGGAACACTAAAAAAAAAAGAATACAATGAATTGGGATGCTTGTAAATGTGTTCAGCAAATCTGGGATGAATGATTTTATGACTGCCAAAAAGAAGGCTTCTTTGTTTGACTGAACGGTCATTAATTGTGTCACTCTATTTTGCTTTTATTTAAAAGTGATATGCCGACTGAATGCAGTATTGCTGGGAAATACCTATCATTAAATAACAGCTAACCTAAAGCTGGATTTTAGAGTCATCGTATAATGATGGCAAAGGGAGGATTGACTCCCATGAGGCTTGTATTACTGATATAATCCCTAGTGCTTGAAACTTTTATTATTTATATCCAATGAGACACTGACCTGTTCATTTGATGTCTTAAAATCAAGAATTAAACAGTATTTTTTGTTTCAGTCCTCTGTGTATTCCCATTATGTCCCAAGAGCTACCAATAGAGGGGGAAAAAATCAATAATCTTTGTCTCTTTACCTTCCCAGGCTGAGAAGGGTATAAGGTAAGGTCAGGTATTGCTAACATTTTTTAAGAGAATAGCATAGCACCGTTAAACGAAACGATACTATATTCTTAGAAATCTTCACTGCAGGTATTGTGTCTCGCCTTGTTTTAAGTGCTTGTCCTCCTGACGCTGGCCTTTATGAGTTCTGAAAGAACAGCAAGTCTTAGCAAAATGTATCCACTTTTCCAAGCTCTCACCAAAGCCCCTACCCTTACTTTTGTGGTAGTCATGGCTCTTTCTTTAATATGGGGCATAGAACAGCTGCTACTTAGACTGTGGGAAACATTTATTTTGTAGCTGAGAGCGTTGTACAGTGAGTGAAGAAAGATTAGATAGGAGTAGGACCATTTCTTATATGAAGGACTCTGGACCTTTTGAAGGAGAATCATTATATTCTGTTTTCTGTCCTATTTTTTCATATGTTACACTCTCTTTTTTTTCCTTCCTTCCTTCCTTCCTTCCTTCCTTCCTTCCTTCCTTCCTTCCTTCCTTCCTTCCTTCCTTCCTTCCTTCCTTCCTTCCTTCCTTCCTTCCTTCCTTCCATCCATCAAATTAACACAATCTGTTTGCTTCATCTCCTAAAAAGATTACCTCATATACCTCCCATGGATCTCACATGCCCATTGACTGGGAAGGTCTCATGCCATTTCCTTATTTTTGGGGAAAACTTTCTGATACAATTTCCCTTCCTACATGTTTCCTGGTCATAAATGCCTGCCATATAACAGCAAAGTATAAAGATGATTTCAGAAATCTCTGGATTGTGCCTCTTTTTTCTAAAACATCTTGGTACCTGTCAGACTAGTGGGGCAAACCACTGTCTCTCAATGACTGCAGAAGCATCAGGAGATTTGGGAAGAATTCATTCATACATTATATGCAAGGTGCTTTGCTGGGTACTCAGGATACAAAGACAAAATGAAAAGCCTAAGTCACCGACCTCAAAGAACTTACCTTGGGTGTGGTGCTGGTGGGGAATACATCACTTGTACAGAGGAATAAAGGCAATATAATTTGAGCAGGGCAAGTAAACTAACTGGATGGGTCCGGAAAATTGTTCTTTGGGTTAATTTACCCAAACTGAGTCTTGAATTAAGGTGAGGATTCCAAGTGGAAGAAATGAGGAAGGAGTGCATTTCAGACATGCAGGGTATCTCTTGCAAATACCTGGAGAGGGGAGATGGCATGCTGAGTTTGAGGAGAGATGTTTCCCTGGAATGTAGAGTCAAGGAGGAGAGGTCATGTGAAATAAGCCTGGAAAGCTAGGCTAGAGCCGGCTATGGAGGGTTTTAAATACCAAGTAATATAGATTGTATTTTACATTAGGCAGCCACTGTGGATTTTTTCATGGGGGAGTAATGTGGTCAAATCTGTGCTTTGGGGGGTTTATTTTATCCACTGTGTGATGCATAGGTCATTTTTAGGGTTCTGATATGTAATTACGTCTGTCCCTTTACTGTCCCCCAAGATCAGCAGGGATTCTGAGCTACTTTGGGCCCAAGGCAGGTTCATTCTAGAGGAACACAGAAATGTCAAGGGAAGACTCCTTGAGTCTAGAATGGTTTGGGTTAGAGAAGCCCTTCAGCATTGTAGTCTGTGAGTTCATAGGGCACTGGAACTCAGGGAGGTTTATCTAACTAAACTGAACATTAGGCCTTCAACATCTTCAAGGTCTCTATGTTTTTTCTGGTGTTTCTTAGTTAATCCTTAGATGCCAAAATAGCATTACTGGAATGATACAATCAAAGTTGAAAAGGGTCTTAGAGATCATCTAGTTCAGATTCCTCATTTTATAAATAATTAAACTGAGACCAAGAAAGATGAGATTGTAGTGACATAGCAACAGAGACAGGCCTAGAACGCAGTTCTTTTGATTCCTCATTTGGAATGTTTTCCATTACATTATGGCTCCTTTTGCACTGCCTCAACTGTTAATACATGTTTTTTGTGTAAGGTATACTCTCCTGTGTTCAGGACATCATAACTGTCCAGAAAGCATTCTTTGCCTGATACCTCTTTCTAATGAGCATGTTGCAAACATTTTCCATATTGTGAACACTCTCCTTGCAGAAGGTGTGTGTCTGACCCTTGTCCCCAGAGTATTCACCAAACACTTGATAAAATGAACAGTCTTTTCCCCCAACTCCCCACCCCCATCCCCAAGAAGTTGTTGCCCTGGAAACAGTCCTTGTAAAGTAGTACACTTTGATAGTTTTAAGATTGCAATGAAGTCTGTTGCCTATGGAAAGAAGAGTGTGTGTGTGTGTGTGTGTGTGTGTGTGTGTGTGTATTATGTATTTTCAATACATACTTTTCTTATATACCACAGGTTCTCTACTGAATACAACATATACTCACTGGATTTACTTTAAATGATGGTTTTTGCAAAAGAGATTTCTTCTAGGAGAGCTTTTCAAAGAGAAGCTGGAAATCAACAAAATGATTACTGTACACATATTTTCCTGTAGTTTTCTAAGAAGAAGGATCTTTGAACTCACAGATTAAATCGCTCACCAGTATTGAGATTTGGATCTATTGTGGAGCAGATGAATGCACAGAACTGTTTTGCAAATAAATTTTGCCTTGGGTACCTATTAAACTGCTGCTTTGGATTTTATTACCTCCTCTCCCCCATCCCTTGTCTCCCCAAAATAAAGCAGAAATAATAGTTAGAAAAAGGAGGACTGTTTCACATAAATATCTGATGGTTATCAAACTGGAAAAATCTTTTTAATAGAAGAGAACTTTCCAGATGTGGTTACAGTCTCCTTGAAAACTTGAAGGTATCCTTGTTGACAGTGCAGATAAGATCCAGGTTTGGAGAGAGGCAATGTGACAGCAGAGTGGATGGACCTGAGTTCAAGTCCTGTGAGCAAGTCATTTAATCTCTTTGACCTACTGTTCCCCCATCTGTTTTTAAAAATGGGTCTAATAATACCCAGAGTGGAGAGTTCGGAGTGAGAAAAGCTGAATCCTGGCTTTGCTGTTTCCTACCTGTGTTATTATAGGCAAAACCCTTCTGTTCTCTGGCCTTAATTTATAAAAGTGGAGGGCTGGACTAGATGATCTCTAAGGTACCTTCCTATACTAAATCTTACGAACCTGTGAAGCTTAATGGGTTGTTGCTTGGTTCATATGAGATCATGTATGTACTTAGCAAACTTTCAAGCACTATATACATATGTATCAACTGTTAACATCGCAGTACTAATACTTCATGTATCACTTCAGAGGATCATAGACCTAGAGCCTCAGGAGAACTCTCTAGTCCAGTTCTCTCATTTTACAGATGAAAAGAAATGACTTACCCAAGGTCATATATGTAGCACTTAGAAATTTGTGCCACACTCACTTGTCCCATTTATGGCTTCATCTGATTCTCACAAAACCTCTGAAGCACATAATACAGATATTGGGATGATCTGTTTTACAGATGAATAAACTGGGGTTTAGTTTACTCAGACCAGGGACAAAACCTATTTAATTCTTAATTCAGCTTTCTTTCTACCATATCATGTTGCTTTTCTCCCTTTCTCTTATGTGTTCCATGTCTCTTCTGGCCATGCCTGGTTTTGTCTGGAGAAACAAGGTTTCTGGGGATTATGGTCTAACATCATACAACTCTTTCTTGAAACTGAACTTTGTGAGAGTGGAAAGTGTGGTGTGGAGGAGAGAGTCTTGTACCTGGATCCTGCCTCTAATAATTACTTGCTGTATAACTATAGAAGAGTAACTTCCCCAATGAGTCAGTATCCTCAAGTATAAAATGCAAATAATAATCTTACCCACAGGGTCATTGTAAGGGAAGGGTGTGTGCTCTGTAAACCTTAAAGCCCTGGGTAGTATGAATTGTTATTTTAATTCCCTTTATTTCCAGTGTGATAACAGCTATGTAGGCTGAAAGGTAAATTAAAAAATATATGATTATTTAATCTGTAGGAGAAGATGCTCCTCTGGTACAAGCAGGCTGGAATTCTTATGAGATGAGGAAATGAGTGTACAGTACTGACTCAAATATCTCATTTGATTTTCACTATCTTCACTATTGAGCTTTACTTCATTCTTATTTCTGTTTTATACTTGAGGAAACTGAGGCTTAAATCACTTGCCCAGGGTCATATAACTAGTATGTGTCTGAGGCTACATTTGAACTCAGGACTTCCTGACTACAGGCTCAGCTATCTATCTAGTACTCTAGATAGTACCATCTAACTGCCTCAGTGGGGATATGATACGTTGGCTTAATATATTGTGAGGAAAGCATTTTGTAAACCTTAAAGTATAAAGCAATATAATTACTGTGTAGTGTAGTAGATAGGAATCCAGAAGAACCAAATTCTAATCCCATCTCAGATACCTACTAGCTGTGTGGTCCTGGACAAGTCATTTCTTAATTTCCTCATCTATACAATAGGGATAATAATAGCACCTATTTCACAGGCTTGGCAGGACTCACAGGGTCAAAGGAGGTAACTGATGTAGAGCTCCTTGCAAATATTAAGGCACTATGGAAAGGCTGGTAATGTTGCTGTTATCATCATCTTTATTATTAATTGGTAGATTTTCAATGCTCCTACTGTTAATGGAAGATCACACTAGGTGGTTGGAAGAGGTACAAAAATTCAAGTAGAGCATGGTCCCTGACTCAGTGTGAGTTATTGTCATGGAGATTCTACTCCCCTCCTGCCAAATTTTTCTTATCTACCCCATTCCAGTGGTCCATTTAATCCCACTGTATGTCAAGGAAAAGTCCACTGTTGAAGTCCATGCTGGCATACACAGAACTAAAGGACCGTTGCATATTAAAGGGAGTTAGAGGTATTTTTTGTTTTGTCCTCTTCATCTAGTTGGTTCTTAGAAACTTAGCAGAAACCCCAGGACAAGCTACTAGTACCTTTTCTCCGGTTGGTTGGTTGGTTGTTGTCCGTCTTCAAGAGGACCAAAATGACATAAAGTGAAATTTCAATGTGTCTGACTGGCTGATCAGACCAATGCAAGCTCGAAATGCTCTACTGCAGCTTGGGCACAGAGAGTCCATGTGAATATTTGAGGTGCATATCCCAAATTTGTGCGTCCTGTGTTTACTTTTTGCTGTTTCAATTCTGCTTCACTCAAAGAGCTCAGCACCCTTTCTGATGGGGGCACACCATGATTGAGCAGTCCTGTGCCAGTGTCTACCGTGGTGCACAGTCAAATCCAAAGTTCTTGAGAGAGACCTTGAGAGTGTCCTTGTATCTCTTCTTCTGGCCACATGTGATTGCCTGCCCCATGTGAGTTCTCCATAAAATAATCTTTTTGGCAAATGTACATTTTGCATTCGAACATCATGGCCAGCCCATCGGAGTTGCACTTTCTGAAGCATAGTTTGAATACTTGACAGTTCAGCTCCAGCAAGGACTTCAGTGTCTGGTACCTTATCCTTCCAGGTGATCCTCAGGATCTTCCTAAGATAGTTCAGATGGAAGCAATTCAGTTTCCTGGCATGGCACTGGTAGGCTGCCCATGTTTCAAATGCATACAACAATGAGGTCAGCACAATGGCTCTGTAGACCTTCAGTTTGGTAGTCAGTCTAATACCTCTTCTCTCCCAAACTTTTCTTCAGAGCCTCCCAAACACTGAGCTAGCTCTGGCAATGCGTGCATCAACCTCTTTGTCAGTGTGTATGTCCTTGGAAAGTACACTACCAAGGTAAGTGAACTTATCCACAGCATTCAAAACTTCCCCATTTGTTATAACTAGTGGTTCCATGTATGGATGGTGTGGTGGTGGCTGATGGAGCACCTGTGTTTTCTTGGTGTTAATTATTAGGCCAAAATTAGCACAAGCACCAGAGAATTGATCTGTACTTTGTTGCATCTCAGCTTCAGAGGCTGCATTGAGTACATAATCATCTGCAAACAGAAAATCATGCACCAACATTCCTTCCACTTTGATCTTGGCTTGTATCCTTTTCAAATTGAAGAACTTGCCATCAGTACGGTCATTGACCTTGAGGCCATGTTCATCTCATATACCTCAGAGCCAGTGTGGCTTCAGAAAGGGCCAAGGAACAGTCTTTAACTCTAGGAGAAATGCCAGGAGCAGAACAGAGGTCTGTACACAACGTTTGTAGATCAGACCAAGGCCTTTGACACAGTTAGTCATGAGGGCTTATGGAAAATTATGTCAAAATTTGGCTGCCCAAAGAAGTTCATCAATATTGTACATCAATTTCATGGTGGCATGTTTGCCTGCATTCTAGATAATGGACAATGCTCTCCTGTCTTCGTAATCACCAATGGAGTGAAACAGGGCTATGTGCTTGCTCTCATGCTTTTTAGCATGATGTTTTCAACCATGTTGACAAATGCTTTCAATGAGGATGAACCTTTTCTCTAGCTCTTATCTGAAAGATACAGTCACATGCTATAGGACCCAATCTTTCTCAAGTAGAAATTTGGTATAAAACATCATGACAGCTTGAGGCTAAGGCTCGGCTGTCACTGCTAGCTGAGTGGGGGTATTTGAGTCAGTAAAGCACAGTTGTTTGCATTTTATAACTTAACTTTAAAGCTCTAGATATTCCAAGAAAGGGGAGCAAGAAAAAATGCTCAACTGAGGGACACCCCCTCCCCATTTTTTTTGTTTCTTTTATGTATGCTTAGAATATAAAAACATCTTAGTTTATCTATAGCAGAGAGAATGGGTGAAATGAACCAGAATTGTCAAATGCCAATCCCTACTGAAAAGGCTGAAAGTGAAGCCAAGATGGTCTCTCACTTGCCCAAATCTACTAGTGCATAATACTAAAAATTCCCCTGGCAGGGCTCTCATAAACCAGCGGCTGCTTACTCACACGTCCTCTTTCTGTTCAGTGTCTGCTTTTTCATATTATGGCATTTTTAATCAGAAACTCACAGGAGCTGGTAAGCAGTGCATTCAGTCTCTTCTGAGAAATAATGCTTTAGTCTTTATTTATTTTACAGAAAATTTCAAAAAGCTTTTTCCTTGCAAATGACTTCTATTCTTAAAACTAGAATAGAAGGGTTGAGTGAATGTGTGTTCTGGGGAGTCCAGGGGAATTGTATTTGATGTAGCGACTTGCAGAAATCTATACAATAAATATCAGTGAATTTTGTCTTTTAAAATGCCACCCGCAAGTGTATTTTGTAACTAAATCACTTCCTTTGTGAATATGTTGTTGCCCATTGTGTCCTTCAGACATTTAATAAATAACTACTCTGTGATGAGGCATTATGTTAGGCACTATGGGGGATGCAAAAATAAATAAGATATCATCTCTGCCTTCTGGGAGCTAGCAATCTAATTGGGGGAAGGAAAGGATATACGTGAAAGGATAATTAGCAATATATGACAGTGTAGAAATGCCAGACAATAAATGCTGTAGGAGTTCAGAAAAGGGAAAGAAAGATCATTTCCGGGTATGGTAGATCAGGGAAAGAATTATGGAAGAGGTTGGATTTAAGTTGGACCTCAAGAGATAAGTAGAATTTCAGTGTGCAGAAAGGAGGGGAAGGGACATTTTAGATGGGGGAGTGGCCAGACCAAAGGCCACTTTATTATCAAATGGGATAATTATGCAGGTAAAGTACTTTGCAAACTTTAAAGTGCTACATAAATATCTCTCTTCTTCCTCCTCCCTTTTCTTCCTTTTCTTCTTCTCTATACTAAGGTGTATGTGTGTGTGTGTGTGTATGTGTGTGTATGTGTGTGTGTTATATATATAATGTGCTTTAGAGTCATAGAATGGATTAATCGAATAGGAATGGAGGAATTAGGTTGCAGAGTAGAGAGATAAGAGAGGAGAACGGTAGGTTGAGTAAGATTATGAAAGACCTTAAATGCCAGGCAAAGTACTTTGGTCTTTCTCCTGTGGGTTTCAGGGGAGCCACTGATAATAATGTTTAAGGGCAGAGTAGTGTTTTTAGAGCTTGAAGCAATCATAGAAATGATCCTTTTCAACCCTTTGATTTAGTACGTATGGAAACTGAGACCCAGAGAAGTAAAAGATTCACCAAATTCACAACTGGTAATAGTAAGTGATAGAGTTGCATCTGGAACTCAGGTCTTCTGTCTCCAAATCCCATAATATTTCCCTTCTGCAAGTCACACAGATCATCAGTAGCAAATCTGGGGAAAGAACCCGGGTCTCCTGTCTCCTGCTGTAGTAGTCTTTCTATGCCTCTGTTCTATCAGTTGACAAACTTGGCATTGAAACAGACAGACTTTGAAAAGTAGCCAGGGGATAGAGCAGGCCCTGGCAAAGGATTTTTCTACATAGAGAATCCTGTGATCTCATATGTTTGAAAGCAGAATGAAGGTACTAGAGAAAAGAGTGATAATTAATTGAAGGAGCGAGGTCTCATATGAAATTGTGATCCTGGATTGAAATAGTCAAAGGAAGAACTTTTCCTTTAAGATTGGAGAGAAGGAAAAAGTACAGATACAGAAATCAACTTCGAGCTGGGCAAGATAGATGTGCATGCCAATTTGCCTTCCCTTTTAGTAAAGGGAAGATCCTATGAAATCTTTCTCTTTATATCCCAGCTCAGGTACCACCTTCTCCAGGAAGCATTCTCTGGTTGTATCCCTCCCCCTTGCTTAAAAAAAATTCTCTTCCTCTTCAAATTTTTCTTATAATACTTACCTATATCCTTTGCTCTTATTACATGTTATCTTGTCATATATATATCCTCTGTTAGATAATAAGCCCCTTGAGGGAAGAAACGATCATTTTCATCCATTTTATAGCTTCTAACCTGATATCTTGAAACTATAGGCAATAAATGCATATTTATTGAATGAATGATAGTCATAGATGATGAGAATGTTTGTTTATAGGGGCTGGAAAATGGAGAACCAGAATTTGTTATAGTATTGAATGAAAGCTCATATTCCAGAATTTTCCTCAAAAGAAGGTATTGCTCACCTGGAATATGGAATAATTTGTACCAAGCAAACAGGAAAGAATGTTGTCTTGAGCTGATTTATTTGTTTTATTTTTTGTGAATCTATCTAGAAATGAGCAGTCTTGTTATAAAAGTAGAAAAAAATAATGTACTGGCAAAAAATTCTTATTTCCAAGATCATTCAAAACTTTATAATATTTAAAATAATATTGTACACATGAAGGAAAGTTAGGAAGTTCCTGCCATGTTTGAGTTTTCATCAAAAGAGAAGGCCTCTTGAATACATGACATAGTCTTCTTGAAAGGTGGTGTAAAAATGGTAGAGCGGAGCACTCCACCATTGTACATACAGACTGAAAATTCAAACACATCATTGACCCAACGTATCAAATTGTTTGCTTGTATCAAGAAAATGAAATAAAATGGAGAGTCGGCCTGAGCAGCTATCAAGCAAACTCTGGAACTCCATTTCTGCATTTGTAAAATGCGGAAACATTCCCTGGCCACCCCACTAAGAACTGTTGGTACAGAGTTCTTGTATTGTCTACTCCAGGGGACTAGAAGACCCCTCAGGTCCCTTTTACTTCTGCAGTTCTGTGACCAGATACATCAATCTATGTGATCCTAGGATGCTATTTCACCACCATCATGAGCACCAAATAGTGAATGAAGCACTTATCCAGGAAAAGGTGTTTCTTTGTGCACAGTGTGGTTATTTTGCAGACTGGAGAAAGGTGTTCATTAAGCAATAGTATATTGACTCATGCATGCTGAAATTAGCAGCTTTCCTTGTAGAAGGGATCTATCTGTTCATCATTGCAGTGTCAAGCCGTTCATTCTTCCTGTTTCTCTGTTTCCCCTCTCTAATTACCTGGTAACCCCAGTCCCCAGTATTGCTGTGTATTCTGTTTACTGGGGACAATAATGACGCGGTGTGTGAATCCAGAGTCTGGCACTTAGTAGCACCTTGATGGAAATAGAAAGCTGTGATCACAGCATTAAAATACGCTAACAAGCAGCAGGAACTAATGGGCTCAATTTTTACACCACAGATGTTCATTCCAGCACTTGTGCCGAACACAGTGACAAAATTGGAGGGCACACTGCTCATATTTTAGGTGGGGTGTTTTTATTTGGTTTTGGGTTTTGCAACATTGTTCTCCAAAAAGGCAGAGTTCCTCATGTTTCTTTTCTTGAGCTACAGTGATCTGAGGGCTTCAAGCAGTGGTGGGTCTGCCATTGTGTGTGTGTGTGTGTATGCATGTGTCTGTGTGTACACATGTGTGGGTGTCTGTGTGTGTAAAGTGGGCTGAAAATAGTGGGGGGAATGATAAAATGACAATACTAATTAAGCAAATGATAAACATTTTTATTATATAGTTTTCAAAGAACTTTCCTCATTAAGAATCCTCTTGACTCAGCACAAGTATTACTAACCCAATTTAAGAAATAAAGGAACTGATGTTTACAAGATCACTTGACTTACCCAAAGTCACAAGACTAGTAAGTATTGAAGCAGGACTTGAACCCAGGTCACCTGACTCCAAGTCTAGTATTCTTTCCCTGTTGTCACAGATCTCCATCCCTGAACAGAATTTAACACCTGGACATCAGGGAATATTCTGTTTTTGTCTTCGTATTCTTGCAGGGGTGGGGAACCTATGGCTTTAAGACCACATGTGGTGGTCCTTGAGTACTTTTGAGGCTTTTTGACTGAGTCTAAGTTTTACAGAACAAATCCTTTTATTAAGGAGATTTGTTTTGTGAAGTTTGGATTCACTTAAAAGGCTGCACTTGAGGACCTAGAGGACCACATGTGACCTTTTAAGCTGCAAGTTCCCCACCCTTGCCCTAGAGCCTAGTGCAGTGTCAGGCAGGTAGCCCAGACTTAATAAATGCCCCTCAATTTGCTGCTTGATTACTGGACTGACTACTTTAACATTATGTTATAGATAAATATAATCTTCATTCATGGAAGAAACTCCCACATCAAAATCTGATGTGCTTGTCTTAGAAAGACTTCAATTCAAATCCAACCTCAAATACTTACTAGCTGTGTAATCTTGGGTAAATTACTTAATCCCAGTTTACCTTAGTTTCTTTATCTGTAAAATGGGAATCATGATAGGATCTACCTCACAGGGTTGTTGTGGGGATCAAATGAGATAATATTAATAAAAAGCACTTAGCACAATGCATGGCACATTGTAGATATTACATAAATGTCTGTTCCCTTTCTTTTACCTTGTCTTGAAGAGTTACTAACAACTGGTCGCTGCATGTGAGAGAATGATGGGGGAAGAGTATGTCTGATGGACATTGTCCAAGTATAAGTAGGAAGTTCTTATGGGGAAAGGGCTGAGTCAGAGCATATGACTAACACTGATTTTTAGAATTATTTCATCACTACTTGGTCTAGTTCACTGGAAGCAATTAGATGCCTTGCTGGTTAGAGGGTCAGACTTGAAGACATAAGTTCAAATCTGGTCTCAGATCCTTAGTAACTGTGTGACTCTAGGCAAGGCATTTAACCTTTGTGTGCCTCAGTTTCCTCATGTGTAAAAGGGGATAATAATAGCATCTGCCTCCCAAGGTTATTGCGAGGATAAAATAAGACATTTGTAAAGTGCTTTGTAAACCTTAAAATGCCATACCAATGCTAATTATAATTCTTATGAATTATTACTATTATTGATTAGCTTACCTTGGAAATTCAGACTCAGAGTGATTGAACTTTGCCTTTTGATCTACTCCCTTTAAGTTGTTTTTTCTGATTGGACCTTGGATGGGATCCCCCACCCCAACTCTCACTTCATGGGCTAAGTTTTGATCTTATCCCTTGATTAATTTACCTTGTCTGTTCATTTACCTCTAGAGATGCCCTGGTTACTTGTTACATTGGAGTTCAGTTTTTGATTCCCTCTCCCTCCCAGTATGAACTGAACCTCTCGAAACTCCCTGCGTCCTTTGTGGTTTGGGATGGGGAAATTTGAGTTTATTTCATTTTTAAGTATTTATGAAGAACTTACTATATGCAAAGTACTGGGGGACAAAGACAGGAACAATGAGCTACCTCTGCCCTCAAGAAACTTACATTCTAAGGGGAATAGGGAATGCTGGATATGAATGGATAGGCAAGTAAATATATGAGGTAATTTGAGCAATCAGAAGGCTAGGGGTATTAGGAAGGATTTCCTGTAGTAATAAGACTTCTGGAATAAGCAAGCATTTGTTAAGCACTTACTGTGTGCCAGATGACCTGGTTTGAACCTTGAAGTAAGCTAAGGATTCTAAGATGGCAGGGGGAGAAGAAATATTTTCCAAGCATGTTCATTCCTTGCATAGTCATAATCGATAGGAAGGGAATATACAGTTATGAGAACAGCAAATTTACAAATGAGGAAAGTGAGCCAAAAGAGGTGACATGATATGTCTTATAATTCTAAGTTCACTGCTTTTGCCGCATAGGGTTTTAAATGCCAGAGTGAGGAGCTTGTAATATTCTAGCGACGATAGGGAGCCACTAAAGATTCTTGACAAGGGGAGTGACATGGTCGTAGTTATGCTTTAATTGTAGATTTTCCTTTTTTTTGGGGGGGGGGGGCATGGCTCTTATTTATATAGATGAAAGGGCAGAATGTGGTGAAGTAGATAGAATGCTGGGCCTGTTGTCAGGAGGACCTGAGTTCAAATGGGGTCTTAGAAATTTAGTAGTTGTGTCACTCTGGGCAAGTCACTTTTAACTGTACTTGCCTCAGTTCCTCGTATGTAAAATGAACTAAAGAAGGAAATAGCAGACCATTCCATATCTTTTCAGAGAAAACCCCAAAGTGGAGTCATAGAGGAGAGTCCATTTTTCAGTCATTTCAGTGACTAAATAATAACAAAATAACTAAAAAAAAAAACCCCCAAAAATTATGTAGATGAAGTTTGTTAGTTGGAACCGTTGTACTCATTGTTTAACAATATAAAGAATTTCACTTCAATGTAATCTGTAAATCAGATTCGTGATTTAAATTGTATTCCTCAGTACTTTCAACCTTAAAAAAAAAACCCAAAACATCCTGGATTTCAACAATATGAGTATACCCTCCTCCGATACTGTATCGATTCCAAGCCTTCTATTACCTTAGTAGACAGTTTCATGAGTTGCTACTACCAAAATTTAAAAATTAAAACAATGTATCACTTCTGGCCAAGTTTCTGGTTGAGCCACTATGAGCTAGCTTTAGTTAACAGTCCCGAAGTTTAAAGACTTTCCAGTTCTAAGGAATTTGCCAGAGTTAACACATCTTGAGAAGGACTTTAGTAGAGGAACCCAACTCAGTGGTATCTATTGAATTAAATTCTAAATGATTGCAAATTTTGCTTTTGCCTCTGCTTCTCCTTGACTAATATCCATTGCACCTCCCTAACTTTTTTCTTTTGCTAGCTCCTAGTCTCTCAGAAATTAGTCAAACAAAAGAAGGCAAAGAGAAAGTGATTAGGTGTTATCAGACTCTAAAGGGCAAAGAGTCTTTTGTGAAAGTATTTGAAGTCTTACCTTCACTCTGGGGCATAAAGCAGCAGTATGATAGGGAGTGGCCAGCCCAGGCCTGGAACTGAGCTAAGCAAGATGAACGTCTGATGCTATAGTTTCAGGTAGGCAAGGACTCAAGTCCAAAGATGTCATTTTGATGCAGCAGGCAAGTCACATTGGAACCAGGCAAACAAATTGGGTCAGCTACCTGGGAGGTCACCAAGTCGTCAAGAGTAACACTAGTGGGCAAAATCAGATTGGATCCTAACCAAATACTCCTTGCCTTATTTTTATCTTGTTTTCTGGGATTAGGTGGCTCTGGGTTCACAATCTTTGATTGTAGTCAGAAAGAGGTGAAAGGTCTATAAGGGAACCATGCCATAATTAGGACAGGGGGAGATATATGAGGATCGCTTTCTAATTACTTGTCAGTCCAGATGACTTCTTATGAACAATGATTTATGATCAATGAATAATAATTTATTTAGCCACTCAGGGAATATTTAAGGAGAATCTCCCATGCTCAAGATACTGTGCTAGACACTAACAGAGATACAAAGGTAAACAAGACATAAACATTTCCTTCAAGGAGTTTATAATCTAATTCTGCAAATAAGGCATGTGCACAGCTTGAATACAAAGTAAAATATGAGTGCATAAGAGAGAGAGAGATAAACTTGTAGTTGAGCTTGGTGAGGAAGTATCAGCTCAAGCATTTACTAGGTGCTTAAAATGGTATTTGTATTGAGGTGACAAAGTGGGATCAGTGGAAAACCTGGGGCAAGGGTAGTACAGCTAAAGACATTTAAGTGACAGCTAGAGGATACTAAGACAATGGAAAAGAATCTGTTAGTCCGGGCCTCAGTGAAATGTAAAGTCCTAAAGGAAATAGGCAATTGAACGGTTGAGGAGCACAGCACTAAGTAAGAACCAGGCTTATGAGAGAGAAGACCCTGATTACCCGGGAATATTCATGAGTGCCTAGTTTTAGGTCAATCAGAACCATTGTGCTTGTAGGGAGGGTTAGGATGAGAAGGGAGGGAGGGAGTTGAACAAAATTAGAATTAGGAAAAGTCAGGGCTAGGGTTGGAGTGTTAACTAGAGGTTTAATTATCAGTTCGAATCAGGGTTCAGAGTAGTGGATTGATTAAATTGCTTCATAAAGGGTGAAGCTGTCTATGCCTCCTTTTTGAGGAGGTGGCAGTAGACAACTACCGTAACCACCCAGAATTTAAATGGTCCTGGACCTGTGAAATCATATAAGCCTTGAAAGATCACTTTTGATAGAGGGAAAGAAATTAGAAAAAATTCTTGGAGGATGTGCCATTGGAGCCCAAAGGACCAGTAGAATTTCATCAGATGAAGATGTTTATAGTGGAGGAGGAGGCCTGGAATTCCTGGTGGAGGGGTGAATGTGAAGAAAGGCATGGGGGTAGGACTTGTGGAGAGAGTATATATTCAGGGAATGGTGAGTAGTTTGGTTGGGACGCATCTCCTATGGCCCCTGTTCTCTGGTTTGGGTAGTAGAATAAGACCACAAGTAGTATCATACGATCTTAGCACTAAGAGAAGACAGATGCCATCTAAGAGGCCAACCTATTTTTGTTATTGATTTCATTGATTTCAGTTGTGTCTGACTCTTCATGATACCATTTGGGGTTTTCTTGGCAAAGATATTGAAATGGTTTACTGTTACTTTTTCTAGCTCATTTTATAGATGAGAAAACTGAGGGAAACAGGGTGAAGTGACTTGTCCGGGGTCACATATTTAGTAAGTTTCTAAGATCAGATTTGAACTCAGATCCTTCTGATTTCAAGCTCAGCATTCTGTCCACTTCTCCATCTAGCTGACCTGCCAAACTTTAAGAACATATGAATAAGATATCATCCAAGCCTTTGTTGAAAGAACCCCTGTGATGGAGAACCTGGTGCATACTAAGGCGTCACTTTCCATGTTTAGAGAAGTTTGATTGTTAAAAAGTTTTTTCTTTATGTTGAACCAACATCTGTCACTCTGTAACTTTTGTCTTTGCTTCTCCCCTCAGCTTAGAAACAGTCAGTAAACTTTTATTAAGTACCTAAGCACTGGGGATACAAAAAAGAGGCAAAAGATAGTCCCTTTCCTCAAATAACTTATTATCTAATAGGGGAGACAACAAGTGAACAATATGTACAAACACACTATTTACAGGATAAGTAGGACATGATTAAGAGGTTGGGAGCTTCCAGGAGATGAGATTTTTGTTGGGGCTTAAACGAAGTCAGATAAGGTAGCAGATAAAAAAGGAGAGAGAACATTCCAGCCTTGGGGAAAAACCAGATGTAGTATCTTTTTTATGAAACTGACAGGTGGCCAGTTTCAGTGGATGAAAGTGTAACTGTTGAGAAATAAGGTATGAGAAGTCTGGAAAGATAGGAGAGGGCTAGGTTATGGAGGGCTTTGAATGCCAAGCTGAACATTTTGTATTTGATCCTGGGGTTGGAGGGGGTGTGTGACCTGATCACATGCTTACTTTAATAAAATCATTTTGGTGGCTGAATGGAGGATGGATTAGAGTGGCCGGGGGGGGGGGGGGGGGAGGGTTGGGGGGGCAAGACAATCAGCAGGCTATTGCAATAATCCAGGCATGAGGTGCTGAGGGCTTACACCGCAGTATAGCTTTGTCAGAGGAAAGAAGGGGAGGTATTCCAGAGATATTGCAAAGATAAAATTGATTAGCCTTGGCAAATGTTTATTGAGCAGTATGTATGCTAAACAATATATAGTTCTTGATAATAACTCCCTTGAAGCCCAGTCTATCATCTACGTAGGTGTTGACATACATCTATGTATCCTATTGCAAGGATGGGAGGAACAGTGACAAAGTAAAAGAACTTATTGAGTGATGGAGAATATGCAGTGAAATGGTAGAAACTGTAAGCAGCAAAAATTTAGTGTCTACTGAATACCTAGAAGGAGTAGATGGCTAGAATTATGTGTCAGAAGTGGATTATCCATTTTAAACCAATTAATAATATATGTTAATAAATGTATTATGAAATATAATTCTGGTGACTCATATTTGGTTATTCTCCATATTGTCAGTACCTTTCCTAAAATAGGATGCCTAGTACTGAATATACAGCAGAAGTGATCTGCCTTGGGAGCTTGTGAGTTCTCCCTCACTTGAAATCTTTGAAGAAGGATGGTTGACCATTAAGTGTGTTGTAAAGCAGGAGTTCTTGCCTTTTTTTTGTGTTATGGACCTCTTAGGTAGTCTATGGATCCCTTCTTAGAATGACATTTTTAAGTGCATGAAATGTAAAACAAAAGAAGGCAATTATACTATAACAGTTATATAGTTATAATTTTTTGTTTAGTTTTTAAACCTTAGGTTAAGGATTCCTGTAATGTTGAGGGAATTATTGTTCAAGTAGGCCTTGAAATAAATGGTCCTGTCATTCTGTATTTCTGAGTAGTCAGGACAGATTTTTATAGGACAATCTCCTCATTTATTTGTTTATTGGAAGGGACAAGGCAAGGCAATCGGGGTTAAGTGACTTGTCCAAGGTCACACAACTAAGTAAGTGTCAAGTGTCTGGGGTCAGGTTTGAAGTTGGGTCCTCTTGACTCCAGGGCCAGTGCTCTATTGACTGTGCCACCTGCCTGCTGCTCGTCATTTATTTATATAGTGTATGAGTGAAAGGTAAGATGACTTTACTTATCACTCAGTATGAGGAGTGGGGGGCAGGTCGCAGTAAGTTAGAGAAGTTGATCCCTCCCCTTTCCCCAGTCATAAACTTAGTGCGTGTGACAAGAAAGAAAGGGCATAGCAACAGCCAAGTCCATGATGTCAGCGAGAACGCCATAACCCCAGACTGAATTAGGAAGAGGAATGGGGAATCCTGACAGTGTCTTTAGCTTGGAATCAATCAACAAAAGCTTTCTGAGTATTAAGTGTGTATGAGGCTGTGTGATAAGTACCCAAGTAATTATAATAATAATATTAATAGCTGGCATTTCCATAATACTTTAAGGTTGCAGAGCAAATGGCCCATGTCCTCAATAATAATAGCTAACATTTATGTAGTGCTTTAAAATTTTTAAAATGCTTTATATATTGTCTCATTTGATCCTTACAAAATAGGTGCTATTGTTATCCCCATTTTACAGATGAGGAAACTGAAGCTAAGGGGGGAGGGTAAGTAAGTTACTTGCCCAAGGTCATGCTGCTACTAAGTGCCTGAGGTAGGATTCAAACTAAGTCAGTCAATGAATGTTTAGTATATATACTATATGCTAGACACTGTGCTAAATGCTGGTGACACAAAAATAGACAAGACAGTTATTGCCCACAGGGGGCTTACAGTCTAATGAGGGAGACAACATGCAAACAGATATATACCAAGCATGCTACATACTGAATAAATAGGAAATAATTTACAGAGGGAAGGTACTGTAATGAAGTGGGGTTTCTTGTAGAAGTTGGGATTTTTAATTGGGACTTAAAGGAAGCCAGGGAGTTCAGCAGTCAAGTAGGAGGAGGAGGAGGAGAAGGAGTTCAGGGAGGAAGAGGAATTCACAACATGGAGGACAGCTAGAGAAAATGCCCAGAGCCAGGAGATGGAGTATCTTGTTCATAGAATAGCCAAGGAGACAGTGTCATTGCATGGAAGAGCACGTGTAGGGAAGTAAGGTATAAGAAGACGGAAAGATAGAAGGAGTATAGGTTATAAAGGGTTTTGAATGTAGAATAGAACATTTTGTATTTGATCCTAGAGGCAATAAGAAGCCATTGAAATTTATTTAATAGGAGGTTGTATGTGACATAATGGACCTGTGCTTTAGGAAAATCACTTCATTGGCTGAATGGAGGATGGATTGGAGTGGAGAGTGACTTGAGGCAGGTAGACCCACCAGCAGGCTTTTATAGTAATCGAGGCATGAAGTGATGACCATCACTAGAATGGTGGCAATGTCTGGAGAGAAGAGGGAGTAAACTCAGGTCTTCCTGACTCGAAGTCCAGTGCTCTTTCCAGTGTTCTAACACTGATCCCACTCAAAAAAGATGCAATTGAGTTGTGGAGATCAGAGATGTGTGTGTGTGTGTGTGTGTGTGTGTGTGTATGTATGTGTGTTTACATATATGTATATCTATATAATAATAGGATTACAGAATTTAGACTTGAAAGAGACCTTTGAGATCCCCATTACTATATAGATGCAGAAACTGAGTTGCGTGTGTCCTTCGTTTTTGAAAAGGACCATGACGTCAGGGAAATAATGACATGACTTGCAACTGACCTTGATTTGAGTGAGGGAGGACTGTGCAGGTCACCAGCCTCACTTTCTTCACCTGAACTATCTGGATTCAGTGACCAGATATTCATCAGGATGACCGGAGATGACCCAGGATGCAGTTGGGAAACCCTTGCCCTTTTAGGCTAAGGCCTTTGCAGGTACTCACTTAAAGTGAGGTAATGCCCATTCAAGGAACAGGCCTTGCCTTTGTCCTGTGAGTAGATGCAGCTGGCTGAATGGGAATCCAGCTAGCTGGGTAACTCAGCTCCTCCCCTCCTGTCTGCCTCCCCCTTACCTTCCTTTTCCTCTCCAAAGGAAGGTAAATTTAGATGGCCAGAAGATGCCCAGTTGACTTGGGTTTTACTGGCTACTTTCCTCTCCCCTCCACTCCCTCCTCTGCCCTCCTCTCTCCTCTTCTCTCCCTGTCCTGTCTTGTTCTTTCCCAAAACCTTAATCCTACAGTACTCTGAAGCTGGAATGCCAATGGGCCCCTGCCCAAGGGCTCTTCGGGACCCTCCTGGCTTTAGGGTGATCATCAATAGTAACTGCTGCTATTTCCCTCCCAGCCCTATGTCTTTCTTTTTCTTGGCCTCATTAAAGGGGCCATGCCCTGGCTACCTCTTAAACAGTCTTATTCAATGAATTGGCTCACCCTAAGTGAGTACCTCCAAAGACCTTGGCCTAAAGGACCCAAAGTCTCCCAGTGCATCCTGGGTCATCTCCAAGTCATCCCGATGAATATCTGGTCACTGGATTCAGATGGCTCTGGAGGAGAAGTGAGGCTGGTGACCTGCACAGACTTCCCTCACTCAAAACAAAGTCAAGTGCAAGTCATGTCATCATTTCTCTGATGGCCTGGTCTCCTTTGACAACGAAAGGCAAACACAATCCTCTCCTTTTTAAGAAGTGGGTTAAGGGTTGGCCCTTTAATGATAAAGAAAACAAAACAAAAGAAGAAATCAAGCTGAGAGGGGAAGACCTTCTGGGTTGCCGGTTCCAAAGAGAAACAGTTAACCATTGACATTCGATCTAAATTCACTCAAAGCCAGGAGGGCCCAGAATAGGAAACTGAGTTGTAGACTAGGTAAATGATTACTCAGAATTCCACAAGTAGCAATTGTCAGAGCAAGCATTCAAGCCCAAGTCCTTCAGTTATGGATCAGCATTCTTATTACCCTGTTAATGTATAACATTTATCGAATTGTTTGCCTTTGTAATGATAGAGGAGAGGAAAGGGGGGAGCGAATTTGGAACTCAAAACTGTAAAAAAATGAAGGTTACACATTGTTTTTACATGTAACTGGGGAAAAAATAAAGTACTAAAACTTGATATATTGTGCTGAAAGATAACTAGCAATAAATATAGTAGATGATAAATGAGTGATATAATAATACTAATATTAGTATAACCATGTTAAGGCTTGCAAAATGCTTTACATATATTATCTCCTTTGATCTTTACGATAATGTTATTATCTCTATTTTGAAGCTGAGGAAACTGAGCCAGACCTAAGTCTGGTAAGTTTGCTGTCCAGCTTAAGTATCTGAAGCCTGATCTGAGCTTAAGTACTTAGGTTCAATATTCTATCCATTGTGCACCTAGAACGGTGGGTCGAACAGCATTTTCTTGTCGTTCTTCACCCTCCTGTCTACACTGGCTGTGCACAGGTAACTGAGAGAGCTAGTACTTGGCACTACAGCTAAAAGGGCACAGTCTTTCTTTCAGGGCAGAAGGTCTACCTTGAATCTCTGAAATTTTCTTTATTTTTGACCTCAGTCTAGATAACCTGCAAGGAAACTGAAGTAAGGAAATCTAGAGATCCCTTCTGTTGCTTTCCCCTGGACCTAAAGTAAGACCTATGAAGCCCCCAAATCATTCCTAGACCATAGACCTAGCTAAAGTGTCGTAGGAGAAAGAGTGCGCCTTTCATTTCATCTCTACTAATTTTCTAGACAATGGACCTCCATAAACACTGCAGATAAGAAGGAAAAAATTATATGTGAAACTGAGAATCTCATTTTGATAGACTTTTCTTTTTAAAATATATGATAAGCTCAACATGTGATTTGCAAAAGTGTCTTCTTTCTAGCCTTTTCTCCTCCTCCTTTTTATCCTTTTCTCTCTCTGTCTCTGTCTCTCAGTCTCTCTGTCTCTCAGTCTCTCTGTCTCTGTCTGTCTGTCTGTCTGTCTCTCTCTCTCTTATACTTTGGACTGTTGTAAGTAAAGGGAAAAATAAAGATTTCAGCTGAGGTTTAGAGTAAAGGACATCAGACTTTGTGTTAGGGGAAATTTCAGGCATATCAAATTAAATATTCACAAATACACATGGACAGTCCCACATTACATTCCTGGAGCCAGCATCTTTAAACACATCACTTCCAAGCAGAATTTTGTTTTCACATGTGTCAGCGGGGCCTTTGTCACTTTGGACCTGGTAGAGACTGCCAAATAAATGAACCAGCCAAGGAACCAAGAAGCAAGATGCGTGTTTTGTATTAGACAGTCAGAAATGAGCAGAGAAATGCAGATCAGTTAAACATGGGAACTGCCTGTATGAATGGCCGTATTTTCCATTTTTATTGATAAAATCACCATTTTGACCTTCTGTGTTGTGAGATTCACAGATCCCTCAGAATTCTGGAGATGAAACTGCTCAGTGACTGCCCTGCCTGACTTGTAACTCAGTGGCAACTATCTTTTCTCTCTTGAAGGACCCTAAGTCATCTTTCAGCAAAAATCCAAAACTTGAGTCATTCCTTCCTGGAAGCTATTTATTAGATCTCAATACAAGGAACTAATTCTTTTTCTTCCTCCCTTAACAAAAAACTTCAACTGTAATATAAAGAATCCAATGACTACCCTTGCCCTAGTCTGAATGAGTGAGTGAAATAGCTTTTTTCCTCGTAATGGAAAATATTACCTATTATAGAGGATGCACTGTAGACCAGTTCCATGTATCACAAAAATTCCTACAGAATGTAATAGGTGTGCAAGAAAAAGAACTAAGAAATAAATCATAGAAATTGCATCTTAGCTAGTAAATTTATTTTCCCCCTTTTCCCTAATCCTCTGTTCCCTTAATGGTAAATATTTCCTTCATATTTCTGACTTAGCAAGTGTTTTTGGCAATGTAGATTATCACTAATGAAAATATCCTTTGCTATGTCAAAAATAAAATCCTGGTGATTTTAAAATTCTTTTGTTGGCAAAAATGAGGACAAAAATAAGGCAAATACTATTAAAATTTCTGTAATCACATCATTTATTGTATTAGTCAGCAATAATTTATCAGCAACTTACTCTGTGCTAGGCACTGTGCAAAGCTTTGGGAATTAAAAAAAAAAAAAAAAGCAAAACTGGTGCCTGGCCTCGTGGAGCTTCATTTCTAATGGAAGATTCAACATACAAAGAAAGCAGCTATGGATATTTCAGATATAACCAGTATAAATGAAAGGTAACCTCTGGGGGAGGGACTGGGGAGAAATGGGGGATAGGACTGGAAAAGGCACCAGTGTTTAACTACAATAATACAAGGTAAAAGTTGGTATAGTAATCACTTTTAAAAGGTCACTCTCTTTGTGTATATAGATAGAAAAGAAAGGTGATCGGGTGGATGGATGGATGGATAGATAGATAGATAAGGAACAGTTTAAAAAAATACTCCTCTAAAGTTTATCAACAGTGATAAAGTGCCACAATTTGTTAATCCTATACATCTGTCTGAGGCAGCGGTGAGGGTGGGGTGGGGTAGTGGGGAGGGGAAGAGGAAACTATCATTTCTTTCCCACTACAGTGTGCTTTACCTCTTTTGACTTCATCTTCTAATAGCCTAAGGTATAATTGAGCAAATTTGTGTAGAGCCAAAATGAACAAATTGTAAATTGGCTCTTTTGTTTTTTAAATTCACCAGAGTGCAGAAAGCAATTGCATTTTGAAGTGATTATATCTACAGATTTATTTTCATTCTGAATCCTTGGCAAGTTGATGCTTAAAGTTTGTTTTTTTTTCCTCTGTCTACATCTCACAACAGAGAACATTTACGTGAATAACTGTTATAACATCATTTTTTCCATTTTATGGAACTTTTTTATTTTTTGCTCTTAGTGCATGTAGGAAAAACTGCGTATTTCAGAGATGTAGTAAGAACGTATTTTATAAAAATCAGTGGACTTAGTCTTGTCACTGATGTCTAGTTGAGAGCTATAGAGATGAGAGGGCTGTGGCAGAAATATGTTCTAGAAGGTACATGTAAAATATGCCATCTGTTGGGGAAAAGGAAAAATATTGTAAAGGTGTCTGGAAAGGTGACTTAAGAGGTGTAGAACTGTGGGTGGGGTAGCAAGTCTTATCGATTTTTCATCATGAACAAAAGACAGCTAGGAAGACATGAGATGAAATTGAAATTTGCATTCTTAAAAAATAGCCTTTTTTTTAAAAAAGTACTTTCTAAAAATGGAACAGATATTAAAAATACACATGCATTAATAATTTCTTCACTTTTTTTTTAAATTGTAAGAATTTCAGTCATTCTTACTCAGTTGGCAAACAAGTAGATTACACATATACCTACATATGTATATATATATATATATATATAAATGCTCATGTACATGTATGTGCCTAAATGTGGGTATATTACTTTTCATATGTAATAGTGGTGATGAAAACTGAGAATAAGTGTAAAAGGCCAAAAGTTTTAATATGTTTAGGTTGAAGAGGAAGCCAGGGAGATAGTTTTGATATACAGGTGGACAGATCCAGTTAAATGAGCTGATTCATCAGTCAATTTCAAAATATTGTATATTCAAAATAAATTTCATAACTAAGAGAAAAACCTGTGCCATATCAACAGAGTAGTAGAATAATATGTTCTCTGAGGTTTTGTTGTACTTTCTTGGCTGAGAAAGAAAAAGCCATCTCTTTCTCTTGTGGATAGTTTATGTAATCTTTCTAGACTTCCTCCTTAAGAGCCTAGGGTTGGAGTTAAGTTTGAGGAAAAAGGTGACCAAGGTACTCTTTGTCACTATATACTCTAGCTCAGAAGTTCTTAATTTTTGTAGTGTCTTGGATCCCTTTGGCAGACTGGTGAAATGAATGGATGGACCCCTTTTCACAGAATCATGTTTTAAAAACATTTTTTATTGAACGAAATGCTAAGTTCCAGTTAGATGTTAGTGAAAATAAAGATATACGTTTTTCCCATCCAAGTTCATACATTTTCTGCTGTATCGCCTTGAATTCCTTTTCCACTTACCCCAAGTGAAATAAGAAGCCTTGAAAATTTATCATGTATCAGTATTTCTTCAGATATTTGTGAAGCCAGTCAGTGCTCCTGACCTTCTGGAGTTCTTCTGCCTTGTCATGGAAGCCTCCCTATCCTAGAAGTTCACTCTCTCCCTGGATTTTTCACTCTGAAAGTGATCTCTTCCCCTTTGGCTCCTTCCTCTCATTGGCCAATTCCTCCCAGAACCTCCATTTAAAGGAAAACACCCAGGCCAGTTAAATTTTTGTTTCTCTCCAAGCTCTGGACTTTCTCTGCTTGCCTTTCCTGGGGTACCTCTCTCCCTGCTATTTCAGCTTCCTTTTTTATGCTGTCTTCCCCCATTAGAATATAAGCTTCTTGAGGACAGGCTTTCTTTGGGCTTATTTTGGTATTCTCAGGATTTAATATAGTGACTGGCACATAGGAAGTACTTAATGAATGATTGCTGACTTGATCTATTGATACCATTTGCTTATATAATAATCATCTAGCTAGAAGCAGATAGATGACACCGTAGACAGAACACTTGACTTGGAGTCAGAAAGACTGCAGTTGACATTTAATAGCTGTGTGACTGTGCTATAATCACTTTATCTTTCCTCAGTTTCAGTTTCTTTACCTGTAAAATGGAGATAATAGTAGTACTTGCTTCACGGAGTTGCTATGAGGATCAAATGAGATAATGTATGTAAGACATTTTGCAAATCTTACAATTCTCTATAAAAGCTTGCTATTATTATATAAATGTAACCTCCTTTAAGGGAGGAGGGGATCACAGTTTCATTTTTTCCCTAACATGACTTCCATAATTTATTGACTATGTTAAGAATAATTCAAAAAGTTTAGTCTTCTCATTTGATCTGATTGATGGAACCAAAGAATAACCATTTTACTTTTCTAGTAAGGAACCTAAGACATACAGAGGCAAAATAATTGCTCTGGGTGGTTTCATTCATTCAGTCCACCGGCACTTAGCAGGCACTGTGCTAAACAATCGGAATTCATAGAAAGACCAAAAGAAAAAAATCCCTGCCCTCAAGGAGCTCACATTCTCATGGGGGAAATCATTAACATCCTAGATATAGAGTGAAAATGGAAGGTAATCTTGGGGGTGCGAAGTGACATACCTGGAAAGGTCTCCTGAAGAAAGGAAGAGCTATCAGAAGAACTGGAACAAAAACCTAGGTCTTCAGACTCCATTGCTGCTATCAGCATATATCACATTGTCTCAGGAGCGTTCAGGTTTCCAGTGAGTGTAAAGGAGGCTAACTGAAAGAATGCACACAAAAATGGTAAATCTAATGCTCATCTTTAACATGTATCTTATCTATTTCATCAGTTGTCTTTTAAAGACATCTATTTTCTTGGTGGGCCATATATCTTAATTATTGATCTTGAGTTTTGTATGTCCTAGGTAATACTCCTACTTAGAAATGCACCAATTTATCTATTTGTTTGTTTGTTTATTTATTTATTTATTTAACTTTTTGCATTCATTTTCACAAAATTTTGGGTTCAAAATTTTCTCCCCATTTATCCCCTCCCCCCACCCCAATACACCAAGCATTCTAATTTTCCCTATCACCAATCTGCCCTCTCTTCTATCATCCCTCCCTTCTCTTGTCCCCATCTTCTCTTTTGTCCTGTAGGGCCAGATGACTTTCTATTCCCCATTAACTGTATTTCTTATTTCCTAGTAGCAACAACAATACTCAACAGTTGTTCCTAAAACTTTGAGTTCCAAATTCTCCCCATCCCTCCCACCCCACCCATTCCCTTTGGGAAGGCAGGCAATTCAATATAGGCCGTATCTGTGTAGTTTTGCAAATGACTTCGATAACAGTCGTGTTGTATAAGACTAACTGTATTTCCCTCCATCCTATTCTGCCCCCCATTGTTTCACATTCTCTTCCATTTTTTCATTCTTTTGGTTTTGTTTTATGATTTCTTGGTTTCTCAGAAAGTCATTAGCCTCCATCTGTTCCATTCTAATCTTGAGAGAACTATTTTCTTCAGTGAGCTTTTGAACCTCTTTTTCCATTTGGGTAATTCTGCTTTTGAAAGCATTCTTCTCCTCATTGGCTTTTTGAACCTGTTTTGCCAATTGAGTGAGCCTATTTTTCAAGGTGTTATTTTCTTCAGCATTTTTTTGGGTCTCCTTTAGCAAGGTATTGACCCGTTTTTCATACTTTTCTTGCATCTCTCTCATTTCTCTTCCCAGTTTTTCCTCCACCTGTCTAACTTGATTTTCAAAATCCTTTTTGAGCTCTTCCATGGCCTGAGCCCACCGGACATCCCCCTGGGATGTCTGGGATAGAGAGGCCTATGTCTTTCTCCGATGACAGGTGACCTCCATGTCTTTCTCCGATGGCAGGCGTTGTACTTCGTCATCAGAAATGAAGGGGGGAAGGAACATCTCTTCCCCAATAAAGTAGCTCTCTATGGTCTTATTCTGCTTCCTTTTTCTGGGCATTTTCCCAGCCAGTTACTTGACTTCTGAGATTCCTCTCCACCCCTGCCTAGATCTGCCCAGCTAGTGCTTGGGGTCTGAGATTCAAATGCTGCTTCCCAGTCTCAGGGCTATCCAGGGCTATCCGTGGTGGGAACGGCTGCTATTCAATGTGAGTTTAACGTCTGGTGCTGGGGTGGGGGCAGGGCCGCCTCCCAGGCTCAGTTCCCTCAGGGGCTTTATGCAGAGACCTTCAGTGATGGAGCGGGTGGGGGCAGGGCCGCCTCCCAGGCTCAACTCCCTCAGGGGGTTTATGCAGAGACCTGAACTTCTGCCTGCTGCTCTGGGAGTCCCGGGCGGCTGCCACTCCCTCTGCCACTGCCTCTGCTGCTCCTTCCGCAGCTTCCTCCCGAGGGGACCCGAGCCACAGAGACACCCCGCTCCCCTCTCGGCCAGCCCAGACGTCTCTCTCACTGACCTGTAGAGCCTGTGGGCAAAGGGACCTTCCCGGCCGCCGGAGGTTCCGTCCCTGAAGCCTGCTTGGATCTGCTCCTCTGGGGCCGCCAGGCCAGGGCAGCGCTGGGGTGGGCTCCGCTTTCCAGGGTGCGACAGACCCCTGGGGACCGCTCTCCAGTGCTCCCTGGAACGGAAATCTCTTCCACTGTGTTTCTGTGCACCTTGCAGTGATCAGAATTTGTGGGGAGTTCTTCTTGCAGGAAATATATGGGCTGTGGGTTCGGAGCTAGCATATGTGAGTCTTTCTACTCCGCCATCTTGGCTCCTCCCGAAATGTACCAATTTTGACTCTGAGTTAAAGAAAGGACAGTAGATTTGGAGTTAGGAAGCATGGGTTTCAGTTTTGGTTCTGCTACTCTCTTGCTACGTGACCTAAATTATTTTGCTTCACTGGGACTCAGTTTCTCCCTCTGTAAGAAGAGGGTATTGGAATAGATTATCTCTGAAGTCTCTTCTACTTCTAATTTCTATCAGCCTAAGAATTTGATTGTAGTGGGTCCAAAAACAGAAGAAGATAGGGTTACTAGTTTAACCTCTCCAGATTTGCCATTAGGATTATTGCCAGAGCTTGAAAGGACCTCAAGTTATCTAGTACAACAATTTATGAAGAAACCAAGGCCTGGAAAGATCAAGGGATTTGCCCAGGGTCATTAAGAGCAGTAAGAAACTGACGTCAAGTTGGAAACCTGATCAATCCTTTGAGGATGGAGGGTGGTATAGACAATAAAGACTTCTTGAATAGGGGAGCAAGTTTGGTGTAATAAAACAGGGGCAAGATTGTGCAGAGGGCAATATGCCACGCTTTGTTTTAGTACCTGAGGAAAGGAGATAACATTGTTGTTTTCAACAGGTAAAGGGGAAAGACTGATTTATTATTAACTGTATTTTGAATTGAAGATTGACATAAATATCAGTTATTTATTATAGTCATTACATGTATTAAATGCTTACTATATATAGGGGACAGTATTTGATGCTTTATGAAGAAGTCCTTTCCCTTAAAAAGCTTATAGTCAGGTCCTAACTTTCTTCATCTGTAAAATATGGGATACTTCTTCCAGCTGATCTCAGATACTAGCCTTGTTGACCCTAGGCCAATCACTTAACCTCTGTTTGTCTCAGTTTCCTTTATTGCAAAATGGAGATAATAATAGCACCCATCTCATGAGGTTGTTGTGAGAATCAGTGAGATAACATTTTTAAAAGTACTTAGCACAGTGCTTGGCACTTAATAAATGTTTACTCCCTTATCCATATGATTCTAAGACTTTTCACCTTAAAAAAAACCAAAATAACTAGTAGAGGTCCATGTAACCTGCATCCTCTCCCTATCTTAGGCTCAATGTATGATGTTTGATATAATCATAGTTATGCAAATATGACTCAACCCCAGTCCATTGCATTCTCCATTAATACATTAATGGGAATAAGTAACAAGGGAAAATCAAATACTATAGTAGACTCTTTCCCACTCAATATACAACAAATTCTCTGGTTGAACAGGAGAAGCTGGGCTCCCTGGAAGACTCATTTTCCTTATGTTGAATTGGAATACCTTCATGGCTCCACCTCCCAGCCATGAAACTGTGCCTCACTTCAGTCCAGTATGACTCTCTAACGACCATTTTCACTGAGCTACTTGTTACAGTACTAAGTCTTCTCCTCTTTCCTCTTCTTCCTCTCCTCCTCCTCTCCTTCTCCTTCTCTTTCTTCTTCTCCTTCTCCTCCTTCTCTTTCTCCTGTAGCTTTCTTCAACATTGCCCCTGACAACATGCTGAGCCTTATTTTTTTTTCACCAAACACCAGCCAAATCGTCACACTCAGGTGGCTGTCAAGAACTTTCTTTTATTTTACTCACCCCTCCCTACCATGGTAAGTCAACCAGGCCTCTTTCATAGGCTAAGATGAGAGATTATTTTTCCCTCTAATTCCCTGCATGACCCTGGAAGCTATAATTTTTTAGTTTCAAGTTGACACTTAGTCTCACTCCCTATGATAACATAACTGCTGCTGTGACAGAGGACTCTATCCCTATATACTTATAATAAAAAGTACATGATTAGTGGTACAGATATTAAGTACAATAGGAAAACTGAAATGGGAGACATCACTTCTAGTAGGAGTATCGAGGAATGGATTCACAGAAGAGTTGGGTTTTGAATTGGACTTTGGAAGACATGGTACTCAGAGATAGCTAGAGTAGACATTTTAGGGAGAAATAGAAGAAAAGGCTATAAGACAGGGTACTTCAAATGCCAAGATGAGTCAGGACTTCATATGACAGGAGGCATTTACAGTTTTGGAGAAAAATATTGTTGGTTTTTAATTTGGGAAGGGAGGAGATAGGTGATAGGATGAAAGTAATACTTTAGGAAAACTAATTTGGCAGGAGAGTTCAGGTATATAAAGAGATTAAAAGTAGGGAGACCAGTTAGAAAATCATGGAAGTAATGAGGGGCATTGTGACCTGAAGTAGGGATAATAGTGGATATAGAAAGGAAAGCAAGAGGCATTGCTAAGTAACAAGCTAGAGGACTTGACAAGGAGATTGGAGGGGGAGGATGGGGAGGGGAAGGGAGGAAAGAAGAATAAAAGATTACTTATGTTTCCAGCCAGGGTGCTTTTAGCAGACATGAAGGAAGTAAGGAGGGGAAGCTGCGTTTGGAGGGAAGACTATGAGTTTCATTTAGATGTACTAAGTTCATGGTGGCTGTAGGGCTTGATGTGGAGATTTCTGGTGGGCAATTCCGAAGCACATGATCAAAGTCAGAGAGAATATCTCAGCAAGGATTTACCGGTTGGTGAGGGGAAAAAAATCTGTAAGGTGAGAAATGAAAGGTGGTCCAGTTTGAAAGATATCTCCCAATCTCTGAAGTCTGACATCTTGGGTTCAAATCCTACCCAACTAACTGAGTGACTAACTGGATACTTTTGGACCCAGTCACTTTGAACTTGGATTGGACTAGATAATCCCTTCTCAGTTTACATCTCTGATCTTATAATTTCTTTACCTTTCTTAGTGAGGCCCATAGTTCTAATTCCATAAATTCAGTGGCTCTCGCATCTAGGAAAGTCATAACTGGTTCAAGTCACAAAGAAGTTCTGACTGGGCCTGGTAAATAAAGAATTGAGTAAGTTGTCAACTACTGAGTGCCCTGGAAATTCAGCTCCATTGGTGAGTTGTTTTTTGGTTTTTGGTTTTTGTCAGACAGATTTGAATAGGATTCTCTTTCATTATTATTAGGTCTTAAATTGCCACTGTTAGGATATTACCTGTGTGAGTTTATACTCTGAGAAACTTGTATTATTATTTACAATTTATATGATAATGCATTTATAGAGTGCTTTTGTGGTTTGCAAAGTATTGTGTAGATATTCTATCATTTGATCCTCACAGTAACCCTTTGATCTTACATTTTTTCCTGGGTTGAAGTCTAGTGTACTTACTCACTATGCCACAATCCAGAGTAAACACACTTTTTTTTTATTTGATTTGTATGGGGAGTGGGGGTGGGGAGGGGTTCTTAGACATCAATTGCAAGGAACATTTTTATTTATTTAAAAAAACTGTGCTTGGGTCACTTTGAATCTGGGCCGTGCCAATCCAGGAAAGATGGTAGAAATAGAATTTATTTTACAGTTTGCTGTCTTGATAAACACCCTTCCATTTGGATGGAGGTGGGGTGGAATACAGCAGTTAAAAGTCATGTGCTCAATCAAGTATGAAAGAGAGGATCAGAGATTTCTTCTCAAAAAAATGGCTTTTAAAATACTTGTTATTTGGCATGATTTCTTCATTTATGAAGCCTACTCCTCAGACTTTCATGAAATGCCTACCTCTTATGTAAGAAAAATGAAAGCCTTTTTGAATTATGAAGACATGCTTTAATCTTGCCCAAAGTACTAGGGGGAAGTAGACTTTCTGCTTTTCAGCCCCTTTCCCTACCTAATGTTAAATATGGCCATCTCTCCCAATTTGGAAGATTTTCTTTGTAGAATATGAATGAGCTATTTACTGGGTAACAAAAAGACAAGCCTTTCAAGTACAAATGGAGCTTTGGAGATCTCTCAATTTGAAAGACTAATTTCTGCATAAACACAACTGTTTCTCCATATTGCTGGGAACACTCCATCTAGCTGTTTGGCCACATTTTCTATTATGGTTTTTATAAAATGAAACTATGGCTAATAACTCAGTAGAAAAGTATCTGGGCCCAGCAGCCACCAGTAGAGAATGTTTCCAAAGCCTCAAACTGTACTGATGAGCAAAGAATAATAGCTTTCTATAGAATCTGATCACTGCTGCTAAATAACATTAGCCACTCTTTCTCTCCCCATGGCCCTTCATTTATCTGAATATGCATCAGCTAGTGGCTTTATTGAAACATGTTGATTCTCTTACCTAGTGTTGGGTTACCTCTGTTGGTTATAGTTCTTTTGTTTTGGCTCACAGGTTTCCTTTTCACTATTGTACTCTTATTAGAGTATGATAATTGGAAGATTTAATGCTAGAACCATCCATCAGTGTGAATAATCTAAAGTGGTAAATGTTTATACAGCACCTTTAACCTAAAATTTGTTTGGGTGTTAGGAAATAATGGATCCATAGATCTTTGGATCACTCCAGGCTTTCCTGTTGGTCTCACCCTCTTTTTCTTCTTCAGGTTTGGAGACAAAACGGGATTAGTGATTCATGGCTCCATAGACTGAACAGAAAAATAGGACTCTGCACTCCATATTCATGGGCATCTGCACCTCATCAATGACATGTTAATTGGTTGGCGGATGCACAGGATTAGGAAGCACAGTTTTCCTATCGCCCAAACAAGTGCTTCCTGTCTTCTGGGAGTAGATCAAACACATGAGCTGGGGGAGAGTAGCAGGAAAGTTGCCGAACCCCAAATGGCAGCTTCTTGGGTACATATTCAGGTCTCTGGTCTTTTATAGGAACTGCCCTATTAAAATCCAAATTGCCACTAGTTAAATTGTTCAGTTTTTAGAATTTAAATGAGATCACATTTTATTTATACAAGGTCTATTCTGGTTTGAAAACCTTGATGTTTTCTTTTCATTTCTATGATGTGATGCAGCAGAATTCAGCCCCATTACTATTAAAGATTTTTTCAGGAGGTTTAAGGGATGGTTTGTCCTCTATTTATCCTTGTGCTGCCTTTTTAAAGGTCAGGCGAATATAGTCAGATACATTTAACATGTCCAAGAAAGCATAGCAAAGTAATATAACCCCATTTGACATCACAAGTGATCTTTGGATCATAGAGTTGTAGATTTAGGACTGGCAGAGACTTTTGAGATTATCTGATCTAACTCCCATACCTCAATTTATGGATTGTCACAAACTTAATCCTCATCTAAGAGACATATACATTTATAATCTTGATTTTTTTGAGTATTAAGCTATGTGATGCAATCAGAAAGGATAAGGATCAGCAGTGATTGGTATTCCAAAGTGTCTTATTTCATGGACTGTTAGATTATTGGACATTGGGTACCCTCATTTTCCAGATGAGGGACACACCCAAGGTTACAGAACAAGTTAGTAGAAAGGCAAGCACTAGAACCCAGGTGTTTTGCATGCTGAGTGCTTTTTCAGTATCCTGTCCAGTTACAAGGGCAAGTTGGAGTCTCAGCTAATCTGTCATTTGCTTGTGTCACCAAAAAAACTGCCCAGAATCTCAGAATCTGCTACAAAGTATGACTTGTAAGAAAGTTGGAAGCCTAAATTTCCTTGTTAACTTTGAGGTTTGGTAAAGCCCTACGTATTTTCATTTACACCTTACGTTCTCCTAAAACTCATTTAAGCTTTAGATAAAGATACGGATTTTTTTCCCCTAAAGCATTTTGGAGGCAGCTAAGTGGCTCCAGTGGATAAAGTGCTGAGCCTAGAGTCAGGAATACCTGAACTCAAATACGGCTGCATGACCTTGACCAAGTCATTTAACCTGTTTACTTCATTTTTCTCATCTATAAAATGAAGATAATAATGGCACTTTCCTCCCAGAATTGTTATGAAGAACAAATGAAATGTTTTGTACAATGCCTTGCACGTGGTAGGTGTTATGTGAATGTTATGTATTATCATTATTTTTATTTTGAAAATTACATGGCCATTCAATTCAGCTTTCAATCCTAGAATGGTTCCCAAAACAAACTATTGTTTAGCATTACTTCATTTTGTAGTTAATTATCTGTTTTTGGTCACATGTTGATGGGCTCAACCATCGCACTATAGGCCACAAATCAGAACAACATATCAAAACTAAATTCTCTCTGATGTGCCTATGAAAAGTAGTGTGGTTTGTGACTGGATAGATAACTGCCCTCAAAGTTAGGAAGATCTATGCTCAAGGCTCATTTTTGACAATAAAACTGGCCATATGACTCTGGGTAAGTCAAGGGGCCTCTCAAGATTGATGGTTATCCCATCAGACTGGAATTTCTTAATAATTTGAGTTGCAGAGGAAGAGCTGATCTGCTTATTGGAAGAGGAAGTTCCTTACTCTACACTGATGAAATCACATATCCAGTAAAAAAAATATGGTTATAATTCATGAAAAATGATCATGATGCAATATTTCTGTGATTGAGAAGAGTATGCACTCCAGTAATGTATTTCCATATCAGAAATCTTGTCACCAGAAATAGCAATAACATGGAAGGTCTAGGGATGCATTCTAGAACTTAGATTCTTTCTCACTGTTTTGTAAACGGGTACTCCATCCTTCCTTTCTATCTAAGAAAGTCAAGCTATGGTTTGATGACCCTCTTAGTTGCCCCATTTCTCCTAGGGAACAATATTATGAAGTTAATATTGGCCCACAACCTCGGTGAAGCTTCATTGACAGGTGGCCACTATGAGAACACAGGAGTTCTCCCTCACCCAGCCATGCCCAGCTATGCCTGTGATAGTTCTTTTGCTACAGTAGTCTCTTCCTGTTCCATCCTCAACCTCTGACAATATTTGTCTAGTACAGATGAGACTGAATCTTCTCCCATCCCCGTTAGTACACAGACTGCTTTGTTAAAGGGAGCTTGAATTGCAGAGGGTTTGCGTATTAATATAGGCTTCATGTTAAGAGTTCCTGAGTTAGGACTGCAGTTGGTGAGCAAATAATGACATTCAGTCAACTGGTAGATATGAGGATGAAACCTTTGACCTGGAACTCCATAGAGTTTTACTCAAATAAGAGAAGCTGTTAGGTTTGATGGTCACGTAGCCAGTTGAGATACTTCACAAGTAAGAAATATTAGTGGAATGGGAATCTTCTCCTAAAACGGATTCATAAGGGGAAGGGAATAAACATTTATACAGTACTTGTTATGTGCCAGAAACTATGCTAAATACTTTTACAAACATTATCTTATTTGATTCTCATAACAGCATTTACAGGATTGGTGCTACTGTATTTAATAGTTAAAGAAACTGAGGCAAACCGAGGTTAAGTGACTTGTCCAGGGTCACTCTGCTAGGAAGTGTTTGAGTCTGTATTTGAACTCAGGTCCTTCTGACTCCCCACCACCAGCTACCTCTGGAATCAAGAAATAAACATGATGAAATACTAATGTGTATAACCAGAACTGGGCATACATGGAAATTGAGTAGGCAGCTACTGGCATGGTGATTGTGGGACCCCAGCAAAGGCTTCTTCAACCAAAAACATGTTCTTTTTTGACTAGCTTCTTTCTCAAGTTCCTGAAATTTTCATCATTGGTTATTCCTTGGAATCTTGTCTTTCTGGATGTTCAAATGTCAGTTTTTCTAGTGAGATCATGTTAAGGACAAATGCCCTAGCTTGAATTTAGTGTATCAGTTCCTTAGGAAATAAAAGGGGCTTTAAGGGAATGGAACATAGGAAAGGGAACAAGGTCTGAGAGGTGTAATGAAACTAGATATAAGGGAGTAATAAGGGAAATGGGCAAAAAGAGTGTCGTATTTTGACATTTTCACAAATTGCCTCAGGAGCTGACCCAAATGCAGCTGAGTAAGCTGAGGTTTTGCCTTAGTTGTATTCAGTTCAACAAACTTTAAAGTGCTTACTCTGTTCAGAGCGTTGTTCTTGGAGCCAAGCACTATGTCACAAGTTGTGGTCGCTCAGTCATTCCTAGTAGGATGTGGGATTCTTAGGGAAATGGGTAGCTACTGTTTCAGTACACATAGCAGTTAGGTGGTTCAGTGGATGAGCACTGAGGTGGAGAAAGGAAGATCTAGTTCAATACCATCCTCAGACATGCCCTAGAGGTGTGACCCTGGAAAAATCACTGAACTGCTGTCTGCCTCAGTTTCCACATCTGTAAACTGGAGATAATAACACCTACCTCTCAGGATTGTTGTGGAGATCAAAAGAGATAATATTTATAAGACACTTAGCACAAAGCTTGGCACATAGTAGGCACTTAATAAACGTTTGTTTCCTTTGGAACTCTAACAAAAATTCACTGAGAACTACCTTAGGGTCCTAAGAGACTAAATGTACCTCCCAAAATGTCTTGCTGCCAGGAGGGATTTCCTAAGGCACTGAGAAGGAGAAAAGAACTCAAAGTATAGAAAATGAATGGGGCATTACTGTGTTCATTCAGAGGAGCCAGATCCTTGGTTTTAGGCAGAAGGGTCTCGACTTCAGTAAATTGGATTTTTGTCACTGAAACCTAAGTGCCACTTCTGTAGCATGCTGTTGGGGGAAATAGTGAAAAGAACTTGTTAAATGAGGTCTGCTCTCTAGTCCGGCAAAACAACGTTGAGGCCATAATGAGCTGGTGGTCTGCCTCCCTTTCTCCTGCACCCTTGCAGGCTTTTGAAGTGTGGCCTTCTCAAGTCCTGTTAGCCAAATCAATTCATTGCCTTCTGAAATGTCAGTGCTGAGGAGTTCATTGAAACCTGGAAATTTGACAGCTTTGGACTTCCTCATTTCCATTCAGCCACTTGATGGCCAACAAGCAAGGCAGATAAAAGAAGTCATTTAGACCTAGGTTTCAGATAAAAGACTAGAGGTTCATGAAGTGTTCCAGTGTAACAATGTAGCTTCTGTTCTGGGCTGCAAAATACATTAGAATATGAACAGAAGAATGGTCAGTGTGGAGCCTGCTAGGTCTCTGACCCCTGCCATGTATTTTGAGCCAAGTCTGAGGATTTAGGCATCCCATCAGCAAATAGCAGTCCACCTGATGTTGTCTCTTCAACTTCCCCTGCTGTCTCTTCTACCTTGATTTGGACTGAACCTGTGTATTGCGGAGGAAAGGTTATGGAAAGTCAGCATCAGGTTAAAGTTGGTTAAACAGACCATAGTAGGTTTTACCTGTACTCTGTCTAGGTTAATATGCTTTCATATCCTGTACCTCTAACAAATACACTCTCTCCTTACAAACACATTAAAATTTGTTTCTAATGGAGGAAAGAAATGTGAGATTTTATCATTCACATTGGGTATCAGGAAGAAAATATGCATCTATTTTCCTCTGATATGAAAAGAGAACTTTATATGTGGGTGTCCTGTGTGCTTTTCTCTTATATTTTCAATGATAACAGCATTAATTTTTTATTTTTACTCATCATCTCATAGGCTCTTCGTATTCTCTAAACAATTCTCATGTTTCAAAGTCAACATTAATTAATTTTCTCAAGCCAAATGAAAATATCTATAGGAGGGAAAAAAACCCAACCCTATATAGCATCCGATAGAATAAAATATTTGAAAGCAGAGATTAGTTCACTCACTATGAGGGAAAATTGAAAGATAGTATAATAATTATATATTAGATAAATCGTATTTACTCCGAAATGGAGACATAAAAGTTTTGCTCAATTTAGCTTCTATAGGGAAAGAAATTCAGTGAATTTTTTTTCTTTTTCTAATTTTCAGCACATTTCTGTTTGTTTTAGGCAGTTTTCCTAGGGGGTGTTTTTAATTATTATGTCACAAAGAGATTCAGTAGAGCTTGTGAGTATTTGGCTTCTAGCCTTCTGGAGACCAGCCTAGATGGGTCTGACCCTTAGGTTTAGTGCCAAGCCATCCCATTGCTTCATGGGAACTTGAGGAGAGCCAGACTGACCCAGGATAATACTCAGTCTTAAGTACACCCAGGTGATAAGAGCTGGTTGTGGGTTTCTCTTGGGGTCAGATAATTATTTGGCAGACTTAGGAGTTTGTATTTGTCAAGGCTAAGTTAATTCACAAAACAGTGGTCAACCCCCAGATGCATTGAGTTTTAAAGCCCAAGGTTAACCTGGAATTCATCCCAGCATTCCACACTGCTGAGGAAGAGGGCTCTATTCCCCAGTAGGGCTCTAGGCCAACCTAATGCTGATTTGAATAGAAATAGAATAGACTGGTGAAGCGCAGGATCTGTGCCAGGTACTGTTTCCTAACTAGACTTTTTATTTCAGATTAGGCAAGTATTCCACCTTCCAAGCTAAGTGTTTAACTTAGTGACAGTTGTTACTTTTTATATCGATTAATGTATTTTGATGCAGATGTCTAGATGGCAAGAATGCTGGACTTTTTTCTCTCATCTAGTGTATGAGGGTACCAGCACAGTGTGTTTTACGTGGTAGAGACTTAATAAACATGTAATTGAATTCAGTGAGGTTATATATATTTCTTTGGCAAATTTAAACATAATAAATATCTGGTTAACTAGATACAACCCTTTCTAGATGTTTATAATTTAGTTGGAATGGCAAAAAAAGTTGGCATGCAAAACCAATTACAATACAATATATGATTCATGTTAAATTGGGGAAGCTAGACTATAAATGATATAGGAGCTCAGAGATGGTGTCAAGCACTAGTCACTAAGTAGGGGTCACAAAACAGTAGTCTATATGAAAGTGACCTGGTTAGAATGACGGGTGCACGTTGGAGCACAGTAGTAGAAAAAGTCCATTGAGATATAGTCCTGGCACTTCCTCCCTTAACCCCTTGTCTACCCTGTTCTTTTCAGAGATGGGGCACCACAAATAAAGAATACTTTTTTAACCTGTTGGTTAGTTTTGCTCATCTGATTTTTTTTCTCGTTTTTTACTCTTTGTTCTAAAGGATAGATTTTTGGGGAGAGAGAGGAGGGATAGATACATTGGGAAATGTTAACAAATGCGAAAACAAAAGTTATCAATAAAAACTTATGTGAAAAATGATGACTAAGGAGTTGCCAACATAGAGTTAAACCAGTCCACAGATTCTCAATATTTACTACAGCATGAAGGGAAAGTCCTCCTGCCTATAATTTTGTAAATTAGGGACTTGAACTTGTACAGGTAGAGTGAGTAGGGTGGAGCAAGTCTTTGAAAAGACTGCCCATAATAAAGCTAAAGTAGAAAGAAGAGACCGAGTTGTAAGATAGATTTGGAAGTTTCTGTGGACCATTGATTAAGGGGGTAGAGATTACTTCAGATTAATATGGCAGAATAATAAAATTATAACTAATGGATTTTGGAGATTATGTAGTCCAACCTTCTCTGTTTATACTGTAGATGTAGAAACTGATACTGAGTGTGACACACTGAAGTCTGGAAGCTCCCATAAATTCGGGGACTTTTGTCTCTATGTCTCTAGCTTATAACACCGTTCTTAACATACAGTAGATACTTTAAAAAGTACTAGTTGATTGTATGAAAACTGTTGCCTTATTTAAAAGAACAATGAAATTCTCTTTCCAAAACAAAAGGTGATGAAATTATTCCATGTTTTTGATGAGTTTACCTTTCTCGTCACTAAGGACATTCATAACTGTTGTAAGTGACTTTGGTGGAAAAATGGAATATAGATTTAAGTATTTCTAATTAATTATACTGGTAGAGGAGAGCAAGAGCACAAATAATTCACAAGAGCAAATTATCCAAAACATTTATATTTGTTTTAAAAAATGTATTTGCGATTATATTCAAATGTGAATATGTTTCATTTTCAATGAATTCATGCTGTCCTACTAACTTACATATTTCAGACTATAAAATGAATATGTTGGAAATATTAGACCTAGAAAAAGTTAATGAGTTAAACAGTTTTTCCTTTCTACCTCCCTGATGTTTAACTCTGTCTGCTCTCCACTCAATAGTGGGAAGAAATTTACATCTCACATGTAAAACACTATTGGAAAGCCTTGTTAACTACCATTGTCTTCTGAGTTACTCACACACTTACACCAACATGGGTAAAATAGTAAAGACTTTGGATTTAAGATGCATTTTCTTCTAACACATGGTATTCCAGAATAGAGATCTCCTAGCCAATTGCCCATGGAATTGGGTTGTTGAAACTCATCAACATAAACTATGAAGTTGTCTGTCCCTTTTTTTTATATACTAAAGAATAATCACAATGACAGATTTTTCATGACAAAAACTTCCATGAGATTTATATAGTTTTAGTACAAATAATAGTGCTGTAAGATAAACAGACAATGAGCAGGTGAGGAAAATTGAGACTTTATTATAGGTGGCTTAGAAGATATAGGACTTGGCATCAAGAAGATCTTTGTCATCAAGATAGGACTTGGCATCAGGGAGATAGATCTTCATCCAAATGCTGCCTTAGTCTTACTAGCTTGTTACCAAGGTTAAGTCATTTAATCCTGAACCTTAGTTTTCTCACTTATAAAATGGAGATACTAGTTGCACCTAATTGCAGGGTTGTTGTGAGGATCAAACAACATAGTATTTGTAAAATATTTTGCAAACCTTAAACTGCTATATAAATGCTATCACAGATACTATCATTATTACTGCCATTTGCCCAGTATCATATAGCTGATAAGTGGCCATGCCAGAATTTGAACTCACATCTTCTGGGTTCAAATTCAGTGCTTTCCCCACTATTCCGTATTGGGAAGAATCATGGAATTCTACACCTGCAAGAGATTTCTGGATAACCTTTTCTTTTTTTGTTAAGCAGAGAATGGCTAGTCTCTAGAAGAATCCCCCTCCTTTGTTAATATAGGACTGATAGCAGCAGCTCTTCTTATGAACAAAAATAATCCGACTGGTCAATTTATCACCAATTTAGCAAAATTTGAGACTTGACAGGTTGGATTTCTTTTATATTTTGATCTTAATTGTTTTGTGTGAGTTTCATCCTTTCGAAACGTAAGTATTACCCATTTTAGTTTCTTATTACATTGTAGGGTGGCAAAGTTTAATGCTTTCCATTTCAGGGCTATATTAACAGAAGACTGGGGATCATTGGTGTAATTTATACCAATTGTCATGCCATCCTTTAAAGAAAAAGGAAAACTTTGTGGGAAAACTATTTTCGAGTCTTCCTTATTAACATATTCTAATGCCTCACAATTCCAGTAGTTAGAAAGTTCTTTATAATGTCCAATTTCCCACTATTTTTAAGTCTAATCTTTTTTATGTTGTTTTTGCTGGAAGTAGAAATTGAGGCCCACAGGGCTTAGAAGGATTTAGAAGATCTGAAGCCTAGGCAAGGACTTTTCTGAATTGACTGTATATGGGAAAAGGATTGGTACGACTTCTTAGTGAAAAGGAATTCAGATTTATTTACCAGAACCTAGTCATATGTGCCTGACAGGAATTCAAAGTCATGTTCAATTTATTTGGACAGAACACTTTATTTAAAGAAAAGTAAGAGCAAAAGAGGCCTAGTTTACAGGGTGTGTTTGGATATTGGTATTGATGTTGCCATAGATAAGGTTTTTTAAAATACAGGAAGAATGATAAGAATGGTTGGGGGGATGAGTTGATGTGTAATGATATGAGAAAAGAAAATGTGTAGGTATTATATTGAATTATTTTATTAAACTAATGAGCCTCTAGTACATCAGTTTTTACTTCTGTATAAATGCTCAACAGTTCTCAACCAGAAACTATAAACCAGTTCCATAAAACATTGTTAAGTGTTTCCGCCTGCTTCACTTTTAGGGAAAATGATCTGTAATAATATGGCGATGTGTTCCCATTAGAGTAACTATCCTGGTAAGTAAGACATTAAGTTAAATGTTAAACCACATAAGCATTAACTTCATCACTACAGCCACTGAGTCTTCTGGGTGCAATAAATTGTAGCACAGCCCTGGAGTGTGCCAGGATCTTACAAGATGCTATTTGGTTAGAGTCTGTACTCAAGGTTAGATTACCAAGTCTAGTTTTCTTGCTGTGATAAATTGATGATAATTTCAAATGATTCTGATAGCTAAGTATGTAATAGTAAGTACAGGTCACATAGATCTTTCTCTCTTAGGGCAATTACTTGATTTCTTCCTGAGATTAAGAAAATTGTAAAAGAGAATAGCAATTTATATAGAATTGCTAAAAAATAGGGTATCTAAATATACAACATTATAAAGACCCAGCATTTCTAAATATTCCTTTTTTTCCCCTTTAAAACCTTTTGAACTAAATTTGTCTCACCGTAGATGAATGCTTTTAAAGTAAGATCTGATTCACATTTGAGGAATGTCAGATAACTCACATGAAGAATGTCAGAAATGATAACCTAAGAAGAGAAAAATGAGTAAATAATACACACACACACACAAAGTTCGAGTACTGGTTAGCACTGACATTAGCCTTAGACATTTAAGTAATGTTGATTTTTAAGATCAGCTATTCAAAATTATTGTAACAGTAGAATTGTTACCTTTACAAAATATTTTGTAAGTATGTAGCATGTATGTGTGTTTCACACATACAGAGAGAGAAGTGGGGGGAGAAAGAAAGGAAGGAAGGAAGGAAGGAAGGAAGGAAGGAAGGAAGGAAGGAAGGAAGGAAGGAAGGAAGGAAGGAAGGAAGAACGAGATAAACCTTGGATGAAAAATACACTTTAATTCCTGAGTCAGAGCAATACTACATATGTAAGAACTTTTCTTCAACTATATTTTCTGTATGGAATGAATTCTCCAGTCTGCTTCAGAAGTAACAATACAAAGTCGATGGTCAAAGGAATATTGTACTAGTGAGAAAGTTCATAAGAAAGACAGTCTTGGGAAGGAAGAAGGGAAAGGACAAAAATAATAATTCACATATTTGAGGCTTTACATTTTACATGGCTTTTTACATGAATTCTGTGTGAACCTCACAGTAACACTTCAAAGCAGGTAGTATAAGTCTTATTATCCCTATTTATAGATGAGAATACTGAGGTTGTCAGACTGGTTGAAGTTCAAGTTCAAGTTCACTTAGGTCTTCAGATTTCAAGTTCAGTACATTTTTGACTCTGCCATCCTACCTCTGCAGAAAAAAATCGAGTTATGTTGCATCTCCCCAAGCATCCCATTCTGGCCACTCAACTCATATTCCAATCTCAAAGCTCCTAGTCTTGGGGTGCATTTCCTATGACCATAGGATTGAGAGGTTGAAGTCACCATTTACCTCTTTCCTAATCTGTCCCAATAGCCTCCTAGTGGGACTCCTGGCATCCAGGCTCTACCCTCTTGAATTTATCTTCTTCAAAACTGCTAAAATAATCATTGACCAGCATGAGCACGACCTGTTTAAGAACCTTCTTCTCTGGCTCCCCATTGCCTTTAAACTAAAATACAAATTCCTTGGCCTGGTATTTAAAACACTTCACAGTCTGGCTCCAGCCTGTCTTTTGAGCTTATTACACATTAAACCTCTTCACACACTCTGCATTCCAGCCAAACTGGTCTACTTACTGTTCCCTGAACTTAGCACTCTATCTCTTTTGCTGTGACTTTGTATAAATTGTCCTCTCCCTTCTGCCTATCCAAATCTAAGCAGAATTCGAATCGCAGTTCAGGTTGCATTTCCTCTATGAAATTTTCCCTGAAAATGCCAGTGTGTTATTTCACATGCTTCGGAATTCCTGTAGAATTTATAACTTCATGTCCTATTTCTCCCTATAGGTTTACATTTTGCCACTTCAACTTAACTGTAAAGTCTTTGAGGGTAAGGACACTGTCTTGTGTGTTCTATCAGTTTCCAACAAGACCAGAGAACAAATACAGCATACAGTAGCATATAACTCACAGTCCTATAACACTTTACATTATTTCATTTGGTCCTCACAATAGCCCTGTAAGGATACCTGTAAGGTAGGAAGTTCCAGTATTGTTAGCCCCATGTTATTCATGCAGAAACTGAGTCACTTGCCTTTGTTACAGAGCTAGTGAGTGTCTGAGCTGGAACTTGAGTGCAAGATTCTCTGGCTCTAAGTCGATTTTTCTTCCCACAGTGCCTTGCTGCCTATCCCATCTGCAGAGTGGATGATTAAAAAATATTTGTTGGCTCCACTTTCAAGCATGTTGAGTCGAGTGGGGTCATCAGATCCAAAGTACCCTTCCATGGAGACTGGACTGGCAAGTCCTTATTATTGGTGGTGGTGGGGGGGTCCCTTCTTACCCTTTTATGTAAAAGAATATGACATTTGTGGTACACATAGGAAGGGGTATACTGGTATAGCTCTCCAAAAAAAAGTACAATGCCCTTTAAAGTTAAACCTTCTTTATTAACATTTCCTTTATCACTTAAGTGTAGAAAATTTTAAAAGCGATAAATAAAGCCTTGATTTGTAGCATATCTTCCGACTGCTCCTCCTGAAAATTTAACAGCTGTTATGAGCTAGCCCCAGCACATCCCTGCATATAAGTAGTAAAACTGTATGCAAGATAAAACTCCATGACTTACTTAAGTAGCTGATTTGATCTAGCCAAAGAACTTTTAGCATTTCTCAACCTTGCATATGGATTATTTAAAAAGAAAAGTGCAGTACAAGTGGTTACCTTTTTTTTTTTACACCCTCACTCCTTCCCAAGGGAAGCAACTTTGTTAGAAAAATGAATAAATTTTGGCTTTTTGCCCAGCATAAATTGTCACACTTCTGGGATGAGAAGGCAGAAGGCTATTTGCAAGTTTGCCATTCGGTAAAGGATGTACGCATTTAGACAAAAGAATCGGAAATGAATCACAGAGAAGGTCAAGGGGAATAACGGAGAAGAGACTGGATAGTGGTGGACACAGAAAAGATGTCTCATGATAGACTCGGAGTGTGTTATCGACTAAACGGTGATAACACTATCAGGGCCAGTAAATTAGTATGTCTTAGAGGATCTGCCCCGGAGTGGAGTCGATGGTATCAACAGGTGGCTGGTGACAGGGTCACTGCCAGGGAGTTAGTCAGTGTCTGCTGCCCTTGATCTGTGGCTCCCGGTGATGAAGTGCTTACCCAGTACCATCTCCCTGTAGGGGCAGTGATAATTAGGCTGGGTTACAGCTGGCTGCTATTGACTCTTCCTATTTCCTGGTGGAAGCAGTCTATCCGTGCTGTGAGGAATCACAGAGGGATAAATCACCAGCAGCTCATGTCTCCTGTGGTGTGGAGAGTTGAGCCCTGAAGCTCAGAAGGGTAGATATATAACCTAATGAGATTGAGAAAATAATTACTGAGAGATCAAATGAAGGAAGGGAACATAAATGAAGATAGAAGATGATAAACCCAGAACAAGACTTGGGGGAGAAAAGCCCCAGCAAGTTTTAGATAATATTTTGGAAGAATTTAAACGATCTGAGATATGTTCAATGAAATAAGATTTTTATGTTTATTTTTTATTTTTATTATTATTATTTTTTTAGAGAGTAGTCTGTCTTATGTCATATGTAGCAGAATGCTACTGGTTGCAAGGTGTTTTGTGCTTTCCTCAAACAAATACCATCAAATGGGGACAATTAGAAGGGAAAGAAGTTTTGTACCTTAAGTTGAAAACTTAGTTTGCTGTTGCTTGTATTCAGGGATTTGCCCATTGGCAAAAGTGCTTGTGGCGTGGCCGAATGGCTTGGTCCTGCCCCAGTTCTAGAACTCTTAAGGGTCATTCACCAACATCAGGTCTGTTAGTTTGGCCTTGAACTATATGGTCAAATGGTAATTGGTTCTGAGATCTTTCAAAGTCGTTAAAAGGAGGTTCTCAGTCTTGTCTCTCAGGGAACTGGTGGTTTTATTTCTTCTGTTTATGCTACCAGAAATAACTTGAATTTGTGTTGTTAATGATTCCTCTTCCAAAACATGTTAATATTTCACTTACTTTTAAAGCAAATGTTTTTCCACAACTGTGATGTCAGTCCCCAGGTGGACCATATCTACTATATTGTTCTCACAATATAGTAGATATAAGTGAAGATTATTTTGAAGTTCCTTGTTTTGTTTTTATGATATCCAGTCTCTGAAATGTTTAATTTTTTAAAAAATGATGATAATGCAAATCTAGTTGTTGCAGCATATCATATTTACCTTGGGAGACACATCTTTGGTCAGATCACAGAATAAACATTTGGAGCTTGAAGGGAACTTAAGAGGCCATTGAGTCCAACCCTCTCATTTTACAGAAGCCAAAGCTCAGGGAAAGAGAATAAATGACTTTCCCAAGGTCACCCAGGTTCTAAATGGCCAGGTTGGGATTTTGACCCTTATCCTCTGAACCCAAATCCAGCATTCTTTCCACTGTTCTGAAAGACAAAAACCATAATAGAAATTATGGAGAAGAAAAGAAGTTTATTTTTTTTATTCATGTGAGATAGAAGGAAGAGAGGCTAGTAAAGAGAAAACCAGTCATATATCAACATGAAAGGATGAGAAATTCTGCCCCAAAGATTTTTCCTTTGAGTTGAAAGGTAGAGTGCTCCACAAGCTTGCACTTAGGTTATAAGAGCAAATGATCCTTCCATTTGGACAGTGCAGCTGAAAAAGTCACTTTGTGTCTGGCTCTCAGCTTCTTTAAGATGAATCTGGTGACAGTAAGGTGAGGAGAGCTGGGACAGAAGCTGAACAGAGCTATACATCATTGGGGTTATTATTGATTTCTGCGGCATTAAAATGAAAACAGCCAATGTTTTGTTTTCAGGATAGATCCAATTTTTTCCTTCTGTTCTCTTTTTGTCTATTTTATTGAACTAATTCCACTTTTATGTGAGTGTGTCACGGATGGATGGAAGATCATATAGCAACAACACTAAAACACATTAAAGTTCTTGGTCATTTCTTTCCACTTCCTCCCCCTTTCCCCTAGAGGGTCTCAGTATTTGATAAGGAACAATCCTTTTCCAGAAGAAAAAGAAAGACCAGCCTTCTCCATAAAACTTTTATAGTATATAAGGCCTGCCCCCTACTCACTAGTGAAATCATTTTTTGAAACCTCACTTATTATTCAGTATATGTCTTGCCTGTCTGTGTGTCCCTTGTCCTAAGGATAGCAGTAAATTCAGAAAACATCTGAGATTTGCTGCCTAGCATACATAACTAGCAGACAGGCAGAAGTCTCTTGTGTTTCCAGTGGTCCATCAATTAGGATTTCATAAAAATCAATTTAAAGGCTAAAAATTAGGATAGTATTTTCTTTCATTTATTACTCATATCTGAGCCTCATTGAGGTTCAATCTCACCTCAGATTCCAGAATTAATCTTTTCCCTACGCAATTTGAATATAAGACACCCTAGTTCAATAGTCTATTATTTTAGCACTGAGCCTGCCTTATGGTTGGACTAACTTTTAATCCAGCTGCTCAGTAAATGGGTTCATGCCACTGGGCCTATTGAATTCATACTCAGTGCCTAAAAGTTTACCCACCTGGACATCTCTTGATCATATGGCTCTCTGTGTCCTTTCCATTCCTACTGTCATTTCCTTTTCTCAGACCCTCTTTATTTCTTCTCTCAATAACCAAAATAGACACTTAACAAAAGTTGTCTCCAGTCTCTCCCACTGCCAGTCTGTCTTTCACATCGCTCTTCAAGAAATCTTCCTACTATAACACCCTGAACAATCATGCCACTCCATTGCTCACAAACCACCAGTACTTCTCAGTTGCCTCTAGTATATTATACAAACTGGCATTTAAGTCCCTCTACCATCTGACTCCATCCTCCCTTTTAGGCTCTATTTACATCCTTTCATATACTTTCATGAATCCTTTCACACACACATTAATGGGACTGCTAGCTACAGGGTACAGTAGAAAGAATTCTGGGTTTGTAATTGGAGTACCTGAGTTCAAATCAGTCACCACCTGAGTTACCTTCAATAAGTTACATAAACCTTTCTGGGCCTCAGTTTCCTCTTCTATAAAATGAGGGGATTGTACCAGATGATTCAAGATCTCTTCCTTCCCTAAATCACTTATTTTTTTCTTCTCTTCTCCCTTTGTTCATCTTCATAATCTGAAATGAACTTTTATATTTTCAGCCATTGAAATCTTCCTTTCTTCAAGGCTCAGTTAAGGTGTGATCTTTCCTATATGAGGTCTTCCCTAATCACCCTCCTCCACTTGTTTTTATACCCCTTGTCTGAAACTCTCTCTTTAAATTGATAAATCATGCCATCTGTATTTGTTCTTTTGCCCTTATCACATTCTACAATGTGTCTTACACACACTCACACACATACACACATATGTATGTGTATGTGTATGTATGTATACATATATATTTCATCACTGTTACCAATCAGTCACTAAACAGATATTTTATTAAGTATCTCCTATATAGCAGGCACTATACCAGGGGTTATATATACAGTGACTAAAATGATCCCTGAGATTGAATGAAGGGAATAACAAGTACATAAACAAATGTCTTCAGAATATATACAAATAAGTACTGAATAATTAGATACAAGGTAGTTTCAGAGGGAGGACACTAGTAACTGAGTAGTCAGAAAGAGCTTCATGTAAAAGGTAATGCTTGAACTTTCAATTTCTATGGTGAGATTGATGGGAACTTTTGACTTTCTGAGGGGGTTCATGGCAATAGAAAAGATAAGCACTTCGCTGGTCACAAGGATTTAAGGAATGAAATTTGCCTCTCATGGTCTCAAGGGTCATGTTTTGAAGTGAGTTTTGCTCACCTGCAGAATAATGAGATTGCTTTGTGTAAATTCAAGTTAGTTACTTAAATTATTCAAGGTAAAATCTGTTTGACTAATTTCCATAGAATGGGCCTTATCCTGGATAAGTTGTGCTTCATGATTTATATAAAAAGAAAAGACATTGAATGAAGCCCACATTGATGTCAGAGCTATCTGTGACTATTTGTTCCAGCTCTTCTGTTTTACCAAGAAATACAACAACAAGATCTGTGTAACCTTTTATACCTGAGATCTACAGGCCTCTTAAATCTGCAAGAAGATGATGGAAATCATGACCAGGAAATATTTACAAATTGTTTGAAAGTAGTCATCAGTAAGCTAATGCCAGAGAGTGGTGGAAAATTCACATAACAAATTTTTGTCATGGCCCCATTTGGGTTTTTCTTGGCAAAGACACTGGAGTGGTTTGCCACTTCCTTCTCTAACTCATTTTATAGATGAGGAACTGAGACAAGCCAGTCTAGCTAATAAGTGTCTGAGGCTGGATTTGAACTAAGGAAGCTGAGTCTTCCTGAATTCAGGATCAGCATTCTTTACACTGGATCATCACCTTTCCATCAATCATTTTCACAATGTATTTGTTCAAAATGTTAAGATGCTCAAGACGTCCAATTGTAAAGTAGGAAAACTAAGGTAACTACACAGTGAAAGCAGCGGCTCTGATGAAACAAACATGAAAATAAAAGAGTTGATGGATAAGAGCCACTATTTCAAGATTGTACGTAATAGGAAATTCTAGAAGTTGAAAATTTTTAAAAAATTGTATCATAAAATCAATATTGGTTGGAAAACTGATACAATGAAAAACCTTTGTTATAATGGCTTGCCCTTCTGGAGAGTCCCTGGCTTTTGTTTCTGATCTTAGCCCAACCTTTTCAGTTTCTCTGCACCCTTGCCTGACTTATTGACCACATATTAGTCTGCTCTATCTTCTAACCATCCCTGTTATCCCACCTCTTTGACTCCTCTGGAAAGGAGAACAAGGCCCCCTAACCACTCTATCTCCATTGCTATTCTTATCATCACTGGAGAGTCCTCTTTGGTACAGCCAACGAATTCTGGCTACTACCAAACAACTCTTGCATTTGGATTGTACCACCAAAATCAAGATTGGTAGACTTTTCCCTGAGATATCCCAGTGTCTACTTCAGTCCTAGTTGTTAATGGTTTTTACTACTGGACTTAGCAGGCAAGATTGGAAATTGAAGACACAGTTTAAAAATATAGGTAGATTCCAATTTTGTGAAATTAATCCATTCATCATGTTCTGTTTCAGAATCAACCCCTACATAGTCACAAACTCATTGGGCTTAAAGAACCCTTCAGAATTCATTCAGTTCCATCCCTTCTGTCTCTTAGGACTGAGTCTAAACCATTCAGGACAGATGGTTGTCTCTCATATCCATTATTCATATTGAACTCCTGTTCCTCTTGGACCCCTGCCCAGCCTGGTCAGGTGATGAGTGACCAGGCTTTGAGCCAACCAGGTCCACATGCCCAAGACCTAAAAGAAATTAGGATAGGCCTAATGAGAAGTAGGCAGTGGGCCTAACCAGAATCAGGCAGTGTGTTTTTGCTTTCTATTCCATTTTTAATTTTACTTGAATTCCATGGTTATTCTCATAGGTTGAGTCTTTTTGCTGCAGAAAGATGCTTGGGTTTTATGGTGATCTATTTCGTATTGAAGACTAAGGATGACCACAAATCTAGAGGGTAGATATGAGCTCAATTTCATTTTATTATTAAGTACCTTCTGCTCTGTGTAAGGTAGAATGGAATATATTAAGAATATAAAGTGAAATGGAATCCAAGATCTGGGGAATTAACACTCTGTGAAGGTAAAAATGTCAGTTTTTTTCAGGAAGTGACTTTTGAAAGCCCTTTGAAAGTCATTGCTTTTAACATGTTTGTATCTTTTAGAGAGTATTTAAAATACTTTCTAGCCAGGTATAGTACACACTTTTAGTCCCTGATACAGGGGAGGCTGAGTCTCATGACTATTTTGAACTCAATAATTCTGAGTTTCAACTGGCTAAAGCAATAGGGCATCCACACTAAACCCTACACCAACCAATATGGTAAGCCATCAGGAGGAAGGGAAGGTGGGGGGGGAGGCTGCACTTCCAGCCTTAGTGAGATAAGGAAGCCTAGTCTCAAAAAGCAAAAACAGCTTCTCCAAATATTTTCTGTCTCATGTATGACTATTCTCAAGAAATTCTTTCTTCTCTGACAACCATGAGTAGAAAGATGTGGCATTTCACTGAATTAAAATGTGCTTCACTTAGGCTAGCTACCTATGTTTGCCCAATTTAAAATGTATAGATCTTATGCATTTTATAGGGCTGAGGGGTTGGGGTATAAGATAGGGAAGGGAGGAGTTTAACAAGCATTTATGAAGCACCTATTATGTGCCAGGCGCTATGCGAAAACATTTTAACATATTATCTCATTTGATTCTCTCTACAACCCTGTGGGTGAGGTAGGTGCTATTATTATCCCCATTTTATAGTTGAGGGGACTGAGGCAGACAGAGGTTTAATAACTTGCCCAGGTTCACATAGGTAATTAAGTGTTTGAAGATAGATTTGAACTCACAACATTTTGATGAATTTTTAAAAATTATGCAAGCTAAAGTGTCTGTTTCTAGGATCATGGATTTAGAGCTGGAAGTGACTTCCAGAGCCATATAGTTAAACCCTGTCATTTTGCAGATGAGAAAATTGAGGTCCAGAGAAATTAAATAACTTGCCTAGGTTGACATAGGTAACAACACACCTGAGATTCAAACCCTGGTCCTCTAACTCTATATCCAGTTCATGCTCTGCAGGAGCACTGCGGTGCTTCTTACTGTTGACATATTGTTCTTATTATTCTGTGCTCTCTGGCTTAGGTCACTTGGTAAAAATCTTAGTTTATTGCTTTGGACTCTCTCTGTGTCTCTCTATCTCTGTGTCTCTCTGTCTCTTTCTCTTTGTCTCTGTCTCTATCTCTGTCTCTGTATCTTTCTCTTTAAATGACTCAATAATTTTGTTATATTAGTATACAGTAATTTAGTTAGCTATTCCCCAGTCTCTGGACATGTTTTTCCATTTTTTTCTATTACAAATAAGTCAAAGGTGAATAATTTGTTCTAGAATGATTTGATTTCCTATCAATAACAATTTTCTGTTAAATTTTTAGCAATGGGGCATCTGGGTCAAAGGGTAAGACCAATTTTGTGACTGTTGTGGTATATTGCCTAACTATTCTCCCAAACTCTTACATCAGTCTTCACTCATACTAATAATGTAATGAATGGCTATTTCTTGGCAGCCCCATTAATGTTGAATTTTATCTTTTTTAGCAATTTTTGGCAGTTAGATAAGTTTAAAGTGTTATCTTGAAAGTATTTTGATAAGCATTTTTCTGATTATTAGAAAATTTGAATAACTTTTCATGTGATCATAAGTAATTTGCGTTTTTCCCCTCAAAACCTTCCTGACTCCAGAGGCTAGCTCTTTATTGCTATAAAATTAAGTACTTATTTTATTACTTATAGAATAATATTATCCTAAAAATAAACTGACAACTTAAATTTTGCCTCCATGAGGGATCTCAGAAGGTTACATATATTATTGCATTGACAAAATTCATTATTTTCCATAAAGGTGGCTTGAAGGAAAGCATTTATTTAACTGTTTTAGGCAATATGTCTAGTAAATGTAGCGGTCATAGAGCCAACACTGGAGTGGAAGACTGGGACTTTGTCCCAAAGCAGAAAATTTGCCCAGTGCAGGAAAATTTAGAAGAAAAATTTGTATATCTGTGGAGCAAACCCCTGTGATGAGATTGTGAAAGTTTTTCTGGGATGAATAGCTCAGATTTGGCTCCTGTTCCATATTCAAGGGTTTCTATCCCAAGGGTAGGATGGAAAGTCTGGCTTCAGCTCCTCACGGCCCATGGCTGAGGCCTGGACTCCCAAGCAGTGTAGGTGGGAGAAGAGATGTGAATGGTATGAATCATCTTCCACCTACATCCCATTCCACAATTTTGCAGGTTGAGGCTGGACCAGCCCCAGGTTCTTAGTCCATCAGGCAGACTAGGTGCCCTCCCTGAATTGGGTAGCCAGAATACTCCTGAAAAAGATATTTCTCCCCTACCTCCACACCTTTCTGCTCACTCTCATGTCCTGAGCTCAACGAGGACCAGTGTTTTGGGAAAACTTCAGACATTATTCAGAAGACCACATTTCAGCAACCTGACTGAAAAAGCTCTGGGCTAGAAATCAGGACACCTGAGTTCTTGTCTCCGCTCTGACATTGATTCTGGGTCACAACTTCTTCCTTTGTAAAATGAGAGAATTGACTGTGATGGTGTCTAAGATTTCATCTTAATTTAAGTTTGTGAATTTATAAGATTTGGCCTTTCTAACTCAGTCTCAATTTCAGTGAGTTGAACAAGCTTTCTGCTGTGACCATGGGCAAGTCACTTCGTTTAGTTCAGATAGATCAGGGACCTCTAGATCCTCAAGTGTGGCCCTTTGACTGATTCCAAATGTCACAGAACTCCTCTTAATAAAAGGATTTGTTCTGTAAAACTTGGACTGTCAGAAGACCACATCCGAGAACCTAGAAGGTCACATGTGGCCTTGAGGCTGCAGGTTCCTCACTGCTGGGATAGATCATTCCTAAGGGCCTTTACAGCTTCTAAGATAATGTTTGGTGAAGGGCTGATTTTCAGCTGTATTTTGGTTCATTCCTCTCCAACTTCTGCTTGCTGTAGGGGTTACAACTCTACCCTTCTTTCTCCCTCCCCTAAGTATTTAGTCTTCTTGGGTGCTAAATGTGAAGAAACTGACCCTAATTATTAAAATAGGAAGCTAAGTATATGGCTCCTTATCTCTCTGAAGGGACCCCTCCAGAGCAGTCAGCCCATCCCTGGCTTTTTGACCTGAGGGTAGTTTGTGATGCTTATTTTAGGGACAAAAATTCTTCCTGGTTACTCTGATAAGGCACAAATTTGCTTCCTTTCCAAGAAGTAACATATCTTATCTTAGAACCTGTGGTTTTAGAAATGTGCCCTTCTGTGTCCCATATTTCTCTGTTTGCTGCAGAGTATGAGTAAGTGTATGTACAGTCCCACTTTGTGGGGTGTGTGTGTGTGTGTGTGTACTGAGTTTCCCTGTCTTGCCTACAATGGAAGCACTGCCCTCTTCCACCTCCCTTTTTTCCCCCTTCAAATGGTGATCACTTTAACATGACCCTCCAAAGAACTAAGTTTGCTGTTTTATTTACTTTGACAGAATTCTTTTTATAAATAGCATCCCAATAGATCACTACCATTTTTATAATGGTGGTGATGTATTGGGTACCATCTATATTTTTAAAATAACTATATTCTAATCTACAGAGACTTACTTTTGGTGGAAACCCTTTGATCATTGGCTGAATCCTATGGGTGTTGTCTCAGAATAATGTATTTAAATGAGTAAAATAAAATTCATAGGATTTAATGAATTGTTTTGAAATACAGGTATTCATATAGTTAACCCCAGATTAAGAACTGTAAAAAAGTACTACAGGGATATAGCCTATAGATTTGGCTCAGTCCACTTTTCAACTCTTGTGTCATGACTAAAATTCAGGTCATCATTGCTATTTTCATAACTCTTCTCTACTGTGTTCAAAACTCAGCATTAAAGAGTCACTTGAATGGTTTTTTTGTTGTAATTCTCATTTTTATTTTCTAAACTTCCGCTAGGAACAAATACCACTTCTATAGGGGGTTTTTTTAAGGGCAGAGAGAAACTGTAGTGAGCATGCAGAGTAAAGGATAAGAGAATGAATAAATACTAGAAAAAGAAGTTACCAAATCATGGTGACCTTTTGTAAATAATGGGTTCATTTGCCATATTGTCTTTAGGAGTTTTTTGAACTGGGTATCAGTTTCTTTTTGAACTGTTATGAAAAATATTTTAACAAATCCTGTCAATATGCCAGATAGCACCCCGGCTCCTTTCCATCTGTGCAATGTAATTATTTTCTTTCATTAGACCCACTGCTCCAATCAGTAATGTCACCACATCAACATCCAGAATAAGAAGGTCTTTAATTTTTTTAGGGACTGAGAGTTGAAGATGATGCTATGGAGGAAAGGCTTTCTAACGAGTTTTAAAAAGAAAAAGATGGTCTGTCTTTGCTTCCTTCTTCATATCATATAAAGATCTAGAAACTGCTTTTATCTTTGTAGAAGTAGCTATGGAAAACTGATAATTGACTGTGGTTCTGGGACATGTCAGCCACTTGGGAATATCAATTATGAGATGTGATTCCATAAACTGCATTTTATCCAACCTTTTGTCCATTGTTTGCACAGCTAATATGATGGAAGTCTGAAAAACTGAAGAGAAAACATTCCCAAACCTCTACCATTATTCCTCTAAGGACTGCTAACACTGTGAGGATTCTGAATGCTAAATACGAAGAGCACTTAACAACTGATTTACTCAGTTCCCTGGGACATGTGACATTTTAGATGATTTTCATGTGTCAAGATGATTACTTTACATATTTATTTAGGGTTATTATTACTTCTTTATGACTTTTCCTATCTCCCCAAATGAAATAACTTCCATTCTCCAAAGAGTTGAAAATGTACCTGCCTTGGCTAATTGGGAAAACAAATAGCTTGTCATTGATTTAAAGCCATCTGGAAATGTTACTGATGGATTTTGTCACGTACACAGACAACACACAAATCATCTGAGACAGAATAGAGAAAAATATAGAAACCAAACACTTTACAGGATGCCCTTTAAAAGCAACGAAATAAAAACACCCAACAGTTAAAAGCAAAACCTAATCCATCTTGGTCACCTGTGTCCTGTTCTTTCCTTGTTTACAAGAAGAGGCTCTTCTACATATAGTAAAAAGAAATTAATAGATCCCACTTGCATTTTGTAATAACATTTAAAACATTAATTTTCCGTCTTCTAAAATTTCTAAGGTGATGGCCCTTTCCTTCCTTATCCCCTAATCTGTGGCATAGGACTGTCTCCTCCTTCTTCTAATTACCTACACTTCATTTCTAAACACTTAAATTCCAGAAAAGCATATAATCTTGCTAATCCCTAAAAGACAATCTCGTTTAAGCAATAAAGAGCCTTGGTGGTTGGACCAGGTTACGCCTTTTTCCTTACACCCTACTCTAAATCTTCATGGAATACTCCGCAGGGGGCAGGGGACTTGTAGAAGCTGAATTTGGTTTAGTTTTGTACAAAAACAGTTGCCTTCTTATTTCTTTTCAAAATGGTAGAGGTGCACAGTTTTGGCCCCGGAGAAGAAAAGAATGTATCTCTTTACTTTCCTTAAAGAGGTGGAGAGTTATGGATACAGAAAGAATGTTGCATAGACCTAGCTTCTCTGTCAGGTGATATTGCTTAACTGTTTTTATGTTGCAGAAAGCTCACTGGCTGACTGGGTGTTGTATATCTAGAAATGACTACAATACAAAAAGAAAAGATAGTAATACAACTAATTTTTAAAAGTAGAGCTATGGGGAAATACAAAGGTCAATGGATCATTCATTGGCATGTTGATAATTTCCCATGGCAACCAAACAAATAAAGGATAGTATCTAGAACTGCACTTACTGTCAAGCTCATAGAGAAATGTATCATTCCTGGTTATATGTTGACTTAGGAAATCACAAACTAATACTATCTATATTTTATTGTATTTTTATTTATTTTGTTAAATATTTCATTATATTTTAATCTATTTCATCTGAGTTTGACACCTTTGGACTAGAGTCGAGGAGCCAGTGTTGGTCAGTCAAGAAACATTTATTAAATGCCTACTACTGTGTGACAAGCACTGTTAAACATTGGAGATACAAAGAAAGACAAAAGACAGTCCCTGCACTCCAGGACCTCCCAAACAACTATCTACAAACAAGCTCTATGCAGGATAAATGGAAAATAATCAACAGAAGGAAAGCACTAAAAATAAGGGGGATCTGGTAAGGCTTCCTGTAGAAGGCAGGGTCTTAGCTGGGACTTGAAGGAATCCCCAGAAGCCAGGAGGTGGAGATGTTGAAGTATGAGCATCAGAAACAGATCTGAAGCTGCTGGATACAGATAGAGGTTACAAGTGGTCTTGTTGATCTGCTGGGATTCACTCTCTGTTTTATTTCCATATTTTTAATGTATGATAGGCATTCTATGGACTTTATGAATTAAGAAATTTAAAGGGCTCTGCATTTGAACTTTTTGGACCCTGGCACTCACTCCCATGTCTGCCTTCTTTACTTTATTTTTCCTCTCATGTTGACTCTTTGTCCTATGTCCATGATGCCCTTGTTGCCCTTAGCCTGGCAGTAACCATACTTGGATGGAGCTGGAACTGAACCGATCTGATACAACAAGCAAGATGTCATTTACTCCACTGTCTCAGTATTCTTTTCAGGGTGCTTGATTGAGGGCTACAGAGGTAGAAAGGAAAATCAGGTCATGGCTGACCCTCACATATCAAGGATCATCTTTGAATATTATTAGGTTTCCATCAGTATATGCCTTGGAAGGAAGAGAAGCCAAAGTGAGACTTAACAAGTCTGTGTTCTCTTTTTATCATCTCTTCTTAATGGTGTCTCTGTATTATACTATGTCAACCCTGACCAAATGAGCAAGGAGCCATAGCAGGCCTGCAACTGCTAATTAAATCTAAAAAAACCATGTTATCAAAAATCACAATTAACTCTAACAATAAAATAAAACCAAAGAGCTTACAGTGATTATAAGCAAAAAAGCTTTCTTTATTCTATTGGAGGAGGAAAACTAGACACATGTATGCTTCCCTCTCCCCATAGGAGACCTGTTTTAGTGTAGACAAATAGCAGTACTTACACCATGGCTACACGGTGATCTATAGCCCTAAAATAAGGGATAACAGCAACAATGAGACATTTTATTCAAAGCAGGACTTCATGACTAGAACATGGGTATTTCAGGGGCTTTTCCAAGCTCAGAGACCACCTGATACTGGTGTGACTGAGGTTATCCAGAGGGTGAGCTGCAAAGGATTGTTGTTATGCCAAGCTCAGGTCCCACCTTGCTTGCTGGATTAGCTATGGAAAACATGGTGTCTCCTAATAGTAAAAAGAGTGCTGTGGTCTTTCTTGGTGTAGGGATCCTGACAACCAGATGCTTGAAGATTGTGTAGATCCTGGGAAACATATAAGCCCCTGATTCTTTTATGGACTTGAGGGGAGGGGAGGAGTTGAGTCTCCTGTAGCAATCCCTAGAGTCCTGGAGCAGAGTCAAGTGTTGCTGACTGTGTTATGTGCCATTTGATATTTTTAGTTCTCTCAGAATCATGCTCATCTTTCATCATTTTAGGGCAATTTGACGTCTGCTTTACCATCCATCTTTCCCTGCCCCCCTCTCCCTGCACACACTTGCTGTTATAGCAATAACAGATATACAGTTTAAAAATGTTTGTCATAACTCGTAAGTCAAAGTACTTGCACTCCCAGAATAGAGGAGACTGCATGCAGGCTTCCTTGCTGAGTGCTCATAACATAAACAGGCTTGTAACTGTGTCATAGCAACCACCACTCTACCGACATGTGAGTTTGATTCACGTCTCCGGCAGATGTACCTTTGCTGCATCAAAAATACCACAATGATATTCTTCTTTTTACAACAGTGCCTTATTAGGATGGTGGGAAAGGAGGCAAAGGAAAGAAAGAGCTTGTGATGGGGAGGAGGGCCAACAGCAAAAACCAACAATAATAATTTTTAAATACTCAACAAAATAATATTTTTCTGTTATTCTTTCTTCTCTAAATCCTTCATTACCAAAATCAAAGCAAATCTTGACTCTGAAAGGACACTGCAAAATCAACAAACTATTCCTAGAAGGTCAGATTATTACTTTTTACAGATCATGAGACTCCTGTGTCCCACATGATCTCCATGTCTCTATGTCAGTTATCCCTCCTCGCTCCCTTCATTTTTAACATGCCAGGGTGGTTCCTGTAGAATGTGAGATTAATGTCCTGGCACCCAGTATTGGACAGGTCTTACTACACTTTTTGTTTTCTTTTCCAGAGGCAGCACAGCTTAGTGGCTTGGGGGTTAGAGTTGGAGCTAGGGAAGAGTCAGATTCAGCTCCTCCCTTGGATACCTTCTAGCTTTGAGACCTTAGGAAACTCACTTAGCTTTTTGATGCCCCAGGCAACTCTCTAAGACTCCTCACAGAAAAAGTGTATATGGATAAAGTTTTTTCGAAGGGAGCTCCCAATACTGATAAAATCATAGGTCTGGTCCTCCTTCCTCCAAAAAAAATTTTTATATGGTTTCAGTGTATTCATTTTAAATAGCAAATGCCCAAGAACAATTTTATAAAGAAGCTTTGGAGTACTCAAAGATATTTTTCAGAGCACAGATAAAAGTAACATTAAAAGTGTGAAATTTACAATTTATATTTCTATTTTTTAGCATCTACTTTCAGAATGTGATTTTTTTTCCCCATTTAAGAAGCTGGTTTCAATATATTTGAATGGTCTGACTGCTATAATAATAGCTTGTACACACAGCACTGGTCAACTATAAAGAACTTGACCTATATTATTATCATTTGAGCTTCACAATGCTGTGAGATAGGTACTGATGATGATAGATAGATAGATAGACAGATAGTATTTACATAGCACTTTAAGTTTGCAAAGTACTTTGTACATAATATGCCATCTGATCCTCAGAACATCTCTAGGATCCCTGGATGCTATCATTATTCCCCACTTTAGAGATGAGGGAATGGAGACAGAAAAGAGGTTAAGTGACTTCCCAGGCCAAACAATTAGGAAGCATCTGAGGTAGGATTTTAAATCAGGTCCTCCTGACTACAGGCCTAGGACTCTACTTTTCTGCTACCTAACTGCAAATATTCCCTATTTTTAGATGGGAAAACTGAAGTCAAGATGGGTAAAGTGACTCATACAGAGTTACACGGGTGCCAGGATTTGAGTGCTTCTCCTCTAACTCCAAATCCATTGTCACTCGGTAGTCATCAGAACTTCCTTTGGGGGTATGTCATATTCTTAGATTCACTGTTATAAATTCCTGAAAAATAGAGAACTTTTAATGAGATATAGCAGTCAAGCTCCCTTGTAAATGAAAGACATTAAAAATGATACACAGTTTTTTGAAATGCCTTGTTGGTTTTAAGTTGGTTCAGCAAGGATTTATTAAGAGCCTACTGTGTTCTAGCCACTGTGCTAGGTTGTAGGCATAGAAAACAAAGTGATTCCTGCCCTTGAGGAGCTTATATCCTATGGAGGGAAACAACATGGACATAATTGCACAAAGCATAAGCAAAGTAAGTAACAATGCAACCTTGGTGCAAAGGACCTTATCTACTTGGGGGAATCAGGATAATCCTCCTGTAGAAAGTGGCACCCAACCTGAGCCTGGAGGAAAGTTCGCTATTTCAAGAGACAGGGAGAATGTATTGTAATCATTCAACTACTTTGACTAGAATTGTATTTACTGAGTTCATATTTATACTGTAGGTATTTATACTTTCTTGTTGTCTTTCTTATTAGACTACAATCTCACTATGAATAGAGATTGTTTCATCCTTTGTACTAGTAACCCAGCATCTAGCATTATCAACACAATCATGAAGAAGCATTTATTAAATGCTTGCTGTATTCCAGACACTGTGCTCAGTGCTAAGCATATAGTAGGCACTTGATAAATATCTGTAAATTGATTGTGACTTTTCTATGGACACACAACTAGTAAATGTCAGAGGCAGGATTTGAGCCCTGGTCTTCCTGACTCTAAATATTACACTCTATGCACTTAGCCAAACTACTTCTCATTAATGATGAATAGGAATTAAAATTCAATAACTCAGTTCAATAAGGATCAATTACTTCTAATTTGTAAAACACTATTCTATAGAACTGGGCATGCAAAGAGAAAGCAGGAAAATGGTCCATGTCCTTGAGCTTATAATCTATTGGGGGCTATACCAAGGAAATAAATAAGTAAATATAAGATGATTTGAGAAGAGGAGAGGAAGAGAAGAAAAAAATCATTGCAGGACAAAGGAATAGTATAAGCAACGGCCTGCAGTAGGGAAAATATGGTACGTGTGTAAATGGTTTTTGGTTGTAACACACAGGAATAATATGAGAGAAGGTTGGAAGAGTGGAAACAATAAACATCTATTAAGTGCCTACTGTGTTCCAAGCACTCTGCTAGATGCTGCAACAGACTGTGGAGAACCTGGGAGGACCCTGAAGACTAGGCAAAAAGAGTTTAAATTTTACTTGGTTGCCAATGGGGAACCACTAAAAATTATTTTCAGATTTCAGAGCTGAAATGGAAAGAATGCTGGTCTTGAAGTAGGGAAACCCTTCAGTTAAAATCCCAGCTCTGCTCCTCAATGGTCACGTATGTTATCCTAAGCAAGTCACTTTTCCTTTTTCTGAAGCCTTCATTTCCTCATCTATAAAAGGAGGGGGCTACTTCCCATAGAACCTACCTCACAGAGATGTGAGGATGCTTATGTTGTTCAGAGTACTTGCATTATTATCATTATAACCAGATGTATGCTTATGGTACCCTGAGATAGGGGTGAGACAAGGGAGGAAAAAACCATGAAATCTGTTAAATAAAAGATACTCATCATGATTTATTTTTACCTTAAAATTACTTGTATATTGTAAAATGGCCACTTAGAGGGTAGTGCAGGAATCAGCAACCTGGGAAATACAGACAGGGAACATGTGATTGAGTAAAGAGTGTCATAGAGGAGCCAGCCTCTGCTAATTCCTGAATATCTCTTTTGGAGCATCTAGCAAAGGACTCACTTTTATTCATATGTTTTGAAAGTACTAATAGCATCTTTTTGAAGTTTTGAGATCTTTTTTGATCATTCTCATAAGAATGTCTTTTTTCCCTGGTTGAATTCCACTTACCCTTGGAAGAGCTGTTTCTTTGCTTGTTTGTAATGCAGATATAAACAAAGATGAAAGTACAGAATAACCTTCCAGTGCTCCATTTTCCAGTAGCATTTTTTGGTATTGCCTGAGATGGCCTGTCTCCCTTTACTAAGCTCTACTATAGACCAAAAGGGAACAGAAGGGCAGAAGCTATATGAGAGCTAAATAAATTATTCATATTATATTAATTATATCTGTAAAATATGGCATCATGAAGCAGGATACATTAAAACAAACTTAATAGCCATCTATAAATTTGATAATTAAAATGCCTATTAATTTTCTCCACTGTGATTAATGCAGACCTCTGTATAAAGTTCAGTAAAGAGAAGAACTTACTAGCATGGGCTGCTAATTCTACTACATGACACAGGCCATTTAATGTTGTTGTTCGTTCTCCTTAAAGGGACCACTGACATCATGAGGGTGATGTCATAACTTGTGTGTGAATTGAAGTGAACCAGAGCTGTGCGAAGTTGTCTAGATTATATGGTAAAGAACTCCATTAACCCTGGGGAAAAAAAAACCCGAGTTTTCTTTTTGTTCACCGGCTCATTGTATGGCCAAGAAGAAATTCGATATGCCTCATTTTCTATCTCTAAAAATTAGGATAACATTTGCTGCTTGCCATATGACGCTGAACAGCACAGAGTTAGGAAGAACTAGGTTAAAATCTTGCATTTGACACAATATATGGGTGAGCAGGAACAAATTTACATAACCTCTTTGATTAGGCAACTCTGCAAGACTGTCTATCTATTGAGAGATTTATTTAAACATTATTTAGTCAAAAATGTACCTTTTGGATATCTCTTCAGGAAACATTAAATTTGCAATAAGTTATTATCTGAATCTATATTATCTGGAACTATTTAGAATATAAATATAAACCATTCAAACAAAATATTTTTGAAAATGTTTACATTTTATTTTTTTGTTATTACATGTAAAAACAATTCTTAACATTTGTTTTTTTTTAAATTTTGAGTTCCAAATTCTCTTCCTCTCTCCCTATCCCCCCTCTTTTAGAAAACAAGTGATTTTATATAAATTATACATGTGCATTCATGCCAAACGCGTTTCCATATTAGCCATGTTGTGAAAGAAAAAACAAACCAGAAATAAGCAAACAAGAAAAAGAAAGTTTGTAGGGGTTTTTAAAGCACACTTGGATCTGCATTCAGACTCCCTCAGTTCTTTTTCTGGAGACGAGTAACATTTTTCATCATAAGTCCTTTGAAATTATCTTGAATTATTGCATTGCTTAGAATAGCTAAGTCATTCACGGCTGATGATTGTACAATATTGCTGTTACTATGTGCAATGTTATCCTGGTTCTACTCACTTCATTTTGCATCAGTTCATAGAAATCTTCCTAGGTTTTTCTGAAAGCATCCTTCTCATCATTTCTTATAGCACAATAGTATTTCATTGCAGTCATATACCATAACTTGTTCAGCCATTCACCAATCATGGCCATCCCTCAGTTTCCAATTCTTTGCCATCACAAAAAGCTTCCATAAGTATTTTTGTATATTCTTTGGTGTCTTTGAGATACAGAGTAGATCAAAGTATATACACAGCGTTAGAGGCCTTTGGGCATATTTCCAAATTGTGATCTAGAATGGTTAGATCAGTTCACAACTCCACCAACAATGCATTAATAGCCCAGTTTTTCATCCCCTCCAACATTTTTCATTTTCCTTTCTTGTGATATTAGCCAAATTGTAAGTGTCTTGAGGGCAAGGCATCAAATATAAAAGTTGCGTTTTCCCAGTTTCTAACATATGCTCTGTACATAATCAACAATAAATGTTGAGTAGAATTTATTGAGTTGAATCTCAACATGACTTATTTACCATTCCCCTCCCTACATTCCTCACTTTGTGGTAAAGGAAATGGAGGGTTTTCAATAATTGATTTTTTTTTTCTTGGCTGGGGACTAATGACAATAGCAGCATAGCCCATTATGCTGAAGAAACTTAGGTAAAACACATTGCTCATATATTGGTATGCTGTTTCGCACTATAGTCTGACGCCTCAGAGACTCAGTGGTAAGAGATCTTGGTGGCAACCAGTCCAACTCAAACCTGAACAAGAACCTCTTCCACAGCATACTCATACCATGCCATACCCAGAACCCCTTCCATAACATACCCAATATACCATACCCAGAATGGTAGCCAACTGCCACTTGGGAATCTCCAATAAAGAAAGATCCACTGCCTTCAAAGACAGCTCATTCTATTTTGAGAAAGCTCTAATTGTCAAGTGATTTTTCCTGATTGTGTACCTGAATCTGTCTCTTTGCACTTTCTACCTATTTCTACAAATACACATCAAAAGATCAATTTTAACTTAGAAAAATACTTGAAGGCAATTATCATAATCCCCCAAGTCTTCTTGGGGGTAGTCATTGCTAGTTCCTTCAACCACTCCTATTATGGCATGGTCTCCAATGTTCCTCACCCACCTTGTCTCCCTTGTCTGAATGCCCTCCAATTTTCCTTCATTTCTAAAATGTAGTGCTTAGAAATGAACACAGTTCTCCAGATGTGGTCAGACTCAGGTAGGCTACACCTTCCTAGACCTGAATGCTTTGCATCTCTTAAGGCAGACTAGTCTGGTAGCAATTGTGAGCAGTCTGATCTAGAACAGCCCAAGGGAGTTAGACCTTGCTCTAGATGGTTTTAGATCTACTCTTAATTGATGCTGGGTATACTAGGCTGAACCAGATGCCCAGGTCTATGTGAGAACTGTAAGTCTGTTACTTCCAGAACTGATCCAACTTGTCTCAGTTCAGTGAAATAGGGATATTTTGTCACAGTCTTCAGGACTTTCAGGGGTAAAAATTCGATGCAAGTATCTATTGACTTTTCTTATAATTCCTTTTTATCTCCCTTCTACCTGTTTCCTGTAAATATGTGTGGAGCATTGGAAGTAAGCATTTTCTGGGCCTCTTTAATCTCAGTGCCTTCTCTCTGAGATTATCTTCAATTCGTTGAGTATATATTTTGTTCGTACATAATTGTCTGCATGTTGTCTCCTCCACTATGAGCTCCTTGAGAGTAGGGACTGGATTTTGGCTTTCTTCCCATCCCCAGAATTTTGCAAAATGCCTGACATGTAATAGGTGTTTAATAAATGTCTGTTGACTTAACTGACCTTACTTAAAAAGGCCTCAGAGATCATCAGATCTAACTCATTTATTTTATAGAAAAGGAAGCCTAGGCACAAACAAGTCATGACTTGCCAGAGGTCAAACAAATTTGTTACACAACCTTAACTGGTCCCTCATTACTCCTGGGTAGCCCTTCTGTATTTACCTTATCAACTCACTATTCCACTCATCACAGTGGCTCTTCCATACCTTTTCATCTCTCCACAAAGCTGCTATTGCTGCACCTGCTCCCACTCTCTCAGCAGAGATTCTTTTCTTTGTATTTTACAGACAAAATGGAAGACTTGAGCTTGCTTCTCTCCCCTCTTTCTCATCTCCTATCACTTAATTGTCTTCTGCCAATATCTCTTCTTTCACCATTGTCTCACATGGTGAAGTGGCTTTACTTTTGACCAAGGCTGATCCCTTTACTGTTCAAACAATCTCATTCCATGTTGTCTCCTACAAGATATTTCCCCCTTTATCATCTGTGTCATTTATTTTCAATTTTTTCCTGTCCAGTGGCTCATTCCCTACTACTATTTATTACCTGTTTTCCTCATCCTTAAAGAACTATCACATGATCTTCCATCCCTACTACACCCTTTAAAAAGGCCTTTTACAATAGGTGCCTCTACTTTTTACCCTCTCGCTCTCTTCTTAACCCAGGTTCTTCAGGCTGGCTTCTGATCCTATCATTCCTCCCATACTGCCCTCTCCAAAGTTATGGTGATCTTTCAGTTGCCAAATGCAATGACCTTTTCTCATTCCTCATTCTCTTTGACCTCCCTACAACTTTTGATACTGTCGGATTACCTCCTTAATACTCTTTTGTGTCTAGGTTTTTGGGACACCACTCCTTCCTGCTGCTCCTTCTACCTATTTAACCCCTCCTTCTCAGTCTCCTTTCCTTTATCCTCCTCCAGATCATATTCTCTCACCAATGGTGTCCTCAAGGGTTCCGACCTAGGTCATCCTCTCTCTATATTACTTTACTTGGTGATCTCATCAGCTCCCATTGATTTAATTACCGTCTCTGTGTTCAATGATTCTCAGATCTGCCTATCCTTTCCAAATCTTTTTTGACTCCCAGACTCATATTTCCAACTGCCTTTCTGATGTCTGACATAATCTTTGATTCAGTGACACAAATCTCCTTGCTGTTGTTCTGAAAACAAGGCATTCCATCTCTTAGCTCTAGGCATGTTTACTGGATATTCTCTATGTTTTGAAAATTCTTTCTCCTTAATTCTACTTACTGACTTCCTTGGCTTCCTTTGAGTTCCAACTAAAATCTCATCTTTTAAAGGAAGCTTTTCCAAACCCCTCTAAATTATAGTGCCTTCTCTCTGTCAATTATTTTCTAATTATCCTATATGAAACTTGTTTATATAGTTTTGTTGCATGTGATCTCTTTATTAGATTGTGAGTTTCTTGAGGGCAGGGATTGCTTTTTGCCTCTTTTAGTATAGCCAGTGCTTCGTGTTTTTCCTGGCATGTAGTAAGCACTTAATAAGTGTTTATTGCTTCCTTGCTTGAAGCAGCTTTCTAGAGCTGGGACTAGAGGCCAGGTCTCCTAAATTCCACTTCAGTATGCTCTCCATTCTAATACACGACTTCCTATGACTCTAAGCTGTGGATTGTTTTCTTCTTTTAAGAACAGGATACTGAGGACAGTCCTGCAGATGGTTTGGGGATTTAAACTAATCTTTGTGACTTCTAAATATGTCAAAAATCTTTTTCCTTATTTTTTTTCTTTCTAAGCCCTTGTTTTAGAACAGATGAATAGTTTCATGAAATTCCAGGGATAATAGAAAGGAATATAAATCGGCAGACCAAAGAACATTCCACCACCTCTGATTTTTTCCTCTTAAATTGGCTCTTGGATTTTTGTTTTGTTTTGCTCCAAACTGATTAGAGTTGGTATATTCAGTTCTATGTATAAAATAGGATTGCAAAAGAAGCTTTTTACATTTTTCTCTTGTAAGTTTGGAGCGATTGACAAAGAGAGGAAACCACCCCAAGAAAGAAAACATCTTATTCATCATCAGTACTTATAATCTAACATCATCACCAAAGATAGTTCTCACTCTCTCTCTCTCTCTCTACCTCTTCCTTTCCTCTTTCCCTCCTTTCCTCCCTCATATACCTTCTTTGTCCCTCCTTCACTCCTAAAAGAGAGATTTTTGCTATCATTTGGGAGCTGTTTAAATATCTTGGCATATTTATGTTATTCCTAAAGTGATTTTCCCAAAGCACAGATCTAATCATATCACACCTTCTCCACCCTTCCCCCCAACCCCATTCTCTCAGAAAACTCTAGTGGCTTTCGGTCACTTTAGGATCAAATGGGGCAGCTAAGTGGTACAGTGGATAGAGCACTAGTGCAGGAGTCAGGAGGACCTGAGTTCAAATGTCACCTCAGACCCTTGACACTCACTAGCTGTGTGACCTTGGGCAAGTCACTTAACCCTAACTGCCTCCTCCTGGGTCATTTCCAGTCATCATGATGAATGTCTGGTCACTGGATTCAGATGGCTCTGGAGGAGAAGTGAGGCTGGTGACCTGCACAGCAAGTGCAAGTCATGTCATCATTTCTCTAATGGCATGGTCTTCTTCGGGAACGAAGGATGAACACACACAGGCTGAAATACAGGGTGTCCCCAAAGTCATAGTGCAGATTTAAGTTTTAATAGTTTAAAATTGTAATTAGACTACTCCATATAAACCTCTCTGGTATTTAAAGCTCTTCACAACCTAAACCCATTCTGTCTTTCCAGCCTTATTATGCGCGATCATTTTCACATCCTCTGTAGTTTAGCCTTACTGGCTTTCTTGCTATCCTTCACATTGGACATTCCATCTCCCAACCCTTGGCACTGACTGCTCCCTCTCCCCTCAACAGTTCATGCCTAGAACGTTTTCCTTCCTTGCCTCTGTCTTTTGAAGTTCATTGTTTCCTTCATGACTAACTTCAAGCTCCATCTTTCAATTCTGTTTCTAGCCTCACTCTCCCCACCCCACCCCATATTACCTTGTATCATTTTGTGTGTTTTTAATACACCTATACATGTGTGCATTGTCTCTCTCATTATACTTTTGTATCCCCCACACTTTTTTTCTTTGTATCTCCTAGAACTATGTAGAGCACAGAATCTGGCATATAGTAGGTGCTTAATAAATGTTACTGAATGACAGTGGTTGATAAGCACATAATCAATGTACATTGATTCTTTCATTCACCCATATAATATTCTTCCTGATCCCCACTATCATAGGTATTCTCAATTAAAAAGGAAAAAAAATGAATGATAAAGAGATTAAACTGTTTGCTGTCATATAGTAAATCCCATTGGCAAGTGCTGGGAATGGAGCCCAAATTCTTTAACTCCATCTTGCCTGCCGCAGTCCTCTCCTTCTGCCTCTCAGACTACACTGAGTAGGCAAAGGAATGCCTGTAATGGAAGCAGGAGTGGCTCTTTCTCCTGCCATGTGAAATCTGAATACAGTATGTTTGTTAACATTTGTGTCTACCTTCACTCCTCCAGGTTCTTTTGGTCTCCAGCTGATCAATACAAATGGCTACATGATAGAGTTCCTGTGTTTGGAGAAGGCAGGAGGTGATATCTGTAATGTATTGCCACAGATGACTGATAGCTTCAAACAATAGATGGGCTGATACTGCCCTAGAATGTCAAGTGTGAGGGCTTTTCAGCAGTGATTAGTAGGATGCCGTCTTCCATGCCATCTGATATCTCTTAATCTTTTCCGTGTTTGGAGGACAGCTCACTGCAGACATTACCTAGCAACAAAAATAGCTTGAGTCAGTTGGGGGAAGAAACAGGACAGTTGTTATTTATCATGCAGAGATGATGCATTGTGGTTTAAAAATGGAGAAGGAAAAGCCAGATTAAATATTGACATTTACTATATTCCAACTCTGTTACCTTTTGGCTTGTCTGACACAAAAGTATATATTCAATAAAAGAGGGGAAATAAAATCTTCACCTAAGTTCCCTTGGAAGTGGCTAAAGTGAAAAGGTTTAATGATTTATTATTTATATGGGCCTGGGTGGAAAAGCCTTGGAATCTATATAGCTTTCATCTCTACAAAGCATTTTTCTTAATCATATCACAATGTTGTGTACCTCATAAAATAAAGTTTGTGTTGGACACCACAATTAATTGTAAAGCTGTGAGCTTCATTAAATAGGAAAATGACTAATTTGAATTTTCTATGTAGACTACAAATTCGATAAAATAGATTTTAAATCATATAGTCTATATTAAGTATGGAATATATAAAATATTTACTAAACATATAATACCAAATAATACTAAATCCACTGAACAGAATATCAAATGATCTTAAATAAAATGTTAAATAATATTTGCTAAATCTATTAAACAAAATATGAAATGCTGTTAACAAATATATGTAATAAGATATCAAGTAATATTTGCTAAATGTATATTAAATAAAATATCAAATAATATTTACTTAACATGTCAAATAAAATACCAAACAGTATTTTCTGCATGTATATTAAATATGAAATAATTTTTAGTAAATCTATATTAAATAAGATGTTTTTCAAAGAAAGTTTGAAGAAGACTTTCAACTTACAGGGATACAGTTAGGAATTCTATTTCCCCAGGATAATGTTTATGATAAAGATTGTTACATGAGTCTTTTAACCTGGTTGTTTAAAGGCAGAATATTCTTTTCCTTATTGTACATGTTGCCTTTGACAGATCTTTTCTTCTTACTTTTACTGTAAGTGAAAGTTGTAGAAGTTTTGCTTATTGCTGACCTGATGATGTCTCCGGAGATTCTAGTTCAAATTACAACTCAGCCCTGTTCACTTTGGCCCTAGTGAGGCAAAGGTATGATTCCTGCTTCTCAGCTTGGTAGTTAAGATGATTTTCTGAGTCAGTTTCACAGTAAGTACAGATTACCAGTCTACCAAGTTTCTACGATGAAGAATGTCTGTGGTAACCTATGATTTTAGGTGTATGAGATTATTCAGGAGGGCTCTGTGGAACATTATGATGGAATTCTGAAGAAGAAAACGGTAAAATTTTAGAATATTCTTCTTAAGTGTCACCAAAATGTTAGGACTAGAAGGGACATTTGAGATAATCTAGACCAACCCCATCATTTTAGAGGAAAGGGAAACGACTTCAGACCCTGTGTCAAACAGATGAGTTTACTAAGAGAAAAAGTTTGAGAAAAAAGAATCAGGCTGATGGTACCTTTGGTTGCTCAGTTGACAGGACTCACAGTTAAAATTTTCTACTGACAGATGAAATTTTAAATGTACCTCATCTGTTTCTCTAAGCTTGTCTTCAGTCAACAAATGTTTTCTATTCATCAGCCTGTGAAACAACTTCAGTGCTGTCACTTGCAATGAGTTCACTTATTTGTCTTTGAGAAGAAATACAAAGCCTGTGTTTTTCTCTCCTTTGCTGAGGTATGAGTCTGGGTAACAGGCAATGTAATGATGTATTATATGAACCAGCCTCCATCTGAGAGGAGGGGCTTAGAAGAATGTGGCTTAATCTATGCTCTTAGATGATTTCTCGTTCTCAGAGTTAGGACAGTAAGCTTGGTAATAGTTAAGATCGGTAAGGTGTGAGTTCATAGGTCCTACACCAGAGGGATAACTTAAGAAGTTTCCTACTCTAATCCTTGCCGATAAGTAGTTACGTTACTGTGATCTCCATTGTACAGATGTAGCAACTTGAGGTCCAGCGAGGTGAAATGACTACAGCCCACATAAAGAAGTCATAAGTATTACTCTTTAACAAAATTTACACCCCTATAAAGGCCACCAGTGGATAAATCTTAAGAACATACAGGAAGGGTTTTTGAAGATGAGGACAGAGGAGGAAATGAGCCCAGATGGCAGATGGTTTTTAGGATTTAAGTTGATCATGAGAAAACTTACTTGGAGCATGAAGATTATTGGACATGAGGCTGTGATATTAAGAAAGTTTCTACGCACATATTTAACATGGGATAGATATAACCCTTTTGTCCAAAAATATCTAGGTGTTATTTTGCCAAAAGTCAAAGGAATGAACAAGATTACAGTAATGGTCCCTTTTGGTTCTTTTGAAAATATCTTTAGTGAAGAAATACCTAAAGTTCATAGCTTCTCTCTCATTCACTCTTTGTAATATTTATTAGATGCTATCATGTTGATATTAATACAGTCTTAACATCCAACTGAAATAATTCTCCCTGAAATTTAAACCATGTACCTAGTAGGGATGAAGAACAGTTTGGGGAGATCAGCATTCAGCTCTTAAATCTAGAATTAAGTCAAGGACTTTAGGGGGTAAGGAAAACCAAAAATGGACATTGATGTGGGCCAGAGTATTTTTATGGTTTGAAAAGCCAACAATTGAAAAGAAATTTGACACTCTTGTTTTCAGTTCATAACTGAAGCTGCTCTCATCCTTTCCTCCCTACCCCCAGGTTAATCAAAGAGCTGGGGAGGGGGGAACGGTGTGAATTGCAGGATTTGTGGTAATTACCACTAAACCACAAAATTAAATTAAACCAGAAACAAAAAACCACACGGTATGAAATGTCATCCTTATATTTTTCTTTGCACTCTCGGATCTGATGCAATCTGGTTCCAAGATATTGGCAAGGCAGTTCAGCTGATTTAAAGATTATACACTGAGCTTTGCAAGATTTGAACCCTCAGCCTTCAACATACCCTTCTGTTTGAAGTAATTCTTTGTTTTTATTAGTTTTCCTAACATTATGTGAGAAATATACATAAGTTCAGGAAATGCAGTCAGCAAATAGTAAGATGAATTAATGAATTCAAAAACTGAAATGTTCAATTAATCAGTAATTTCCACCCAGCCTGCTGCCTGACTTATAACAAGAATGTTGTAGTCTAAATAAAGATTAGATTGCTTAGTTTTTGGAAATTTGATTAAAGTATTCTTATTTTTTAAAGATGGGACTATTCTAGTAGTTCACTAAATCTTCTTAATCATTGCCTTCTGACTAATAACCCGCTAGACTTTGTTTTAGACTTTTTGTAACTAAAATTCAGGTATGTGTGTTTTTTTTTTCCCTTCTGTTAATTTTTCCTCTTTCTCAACTCAGATTTCTATTAGGGAGAAAGAATAAATGGACAAGAGGAGATACTTGGGAGAGAAGAAGGATATTACTTCTAAGAACTGAGGGTACCTTAATTGAGGATTATTTTGTCAGCTGGAAGGCAGGAAAATTTCTATCAAGTCTAACAATACTAGGAAATCTGAATGGGGAAACCAGAGAAGAAATACTTTTGATCTTTGCGCCTTCCTTGATAGTTAATACTCCTTTCTTTTTTCCCTTTCTCACTTATACCCTGCTTACACATGATGCTTGGTTCCAAAACAATTTGGAATCCTAGTCTCCATTTTATAAACAACAGAGAAGATACCTCCATATACCCATTTCTTCCCCTTTGCCCCACTTTAGACCTGCCTCTGAAGTGTTATCCCTCCTTATTCACATGAATTCTCTTGCTATTATAACTTAGATATATTATCCTAGACTCAAAATTTGGAAAGTTTTTCAAATCAGCTCACCACATTGGGTCCAAGATTTTGTAATCTTAGCAAGAGGAAAACTTAATAAGGCTTGTTTTGGCCATTGTACCTTGTAACCAAGGGGTCCAAGCTTTTACACAGCCCACTTTCCATCTTTGGCATAAATGATTGCCTTTCTGGCTTCCTTCATTCCATTTGGGATAACACTGAGTGATGACCTCCAGATTTAGCAAACATATTTGATTACTAAACTGAAGAGTTCAATTTTGATCCCTTGCTTGTAGAGGATGATAATGAACGTTGGGTGGTTTTTCCATGGCAGTCTTGATCCTATTTTTATGTTGCCTTTTTACAACTATCCTCCCCTGTCTTCCCTCAGAAGGTAAATTGTGTTGATTCCAGTTTACAGGTGATGGAATGGAGGTAGTAAGAGGCTGACAACTTTAGCTTATAGAAAGCTCTCCAGTAAATGGATGTGAAACTAAAAAGAGGAATCTGACTTTATGATTCCCCTCCAAATATGACTTCTTTCCTAAATCAGATGGAGGCTGATGATCTAGACTTCACCCAACAAAAATGGGGTCACTTAAAATTGAAGAAATGAAACACCAAGCATTCCTTTCAGTGTTTGTTTTTGTAAGATAATATGCTGTGCAACCAATGTGTATTGTTGACTGTAACCACAGAGACAAAATCATCAAGTGAATAAGTTACAAGTCCTTGGTAGGTATTATCATCACATTGCCAGTAATTTGTAAGACTATAAAACAGATCATCAAAAATAGATGATGTAACAAATTTAGAAATTTTTTTTTGGAGGGGAAAAAGAGCTGTTGGCAACCTGACTGGCAAATTCTACTAGATTTACAAATAGGATAAACTAGAAAAGGAAGCTAGAAGCTGGCTTCAAGCCCTCACCTCAATTCTCATTAAAATGATGGAATAAGAAGAAATTGCCTGGGGGTTTTCCAGACTTATAGCAGCCAGAGAGGTTGTAGAGGGGCTTTGGTGCTGCAGTAACGTGTGTATTTAAGAATTGCAGGGAGAAACCGGTACTGCAATAGTAATTGTTGGTCAAGAATTGAGGATCCGGGATGATGTCGTCCCATGTTTCTACCAATAGGGTTTCATTTTAAAAAAAAAAAAAAAGAAAGGTATTTTTCCGTCTTCAGTCTTAAACAGGTATGATAGCTAAGTATTAATATTAATGAGCATAATAGCAATAATAAAACTGGCAGCAGCATCAAATGAATGGGGTCTCCTGCAGTAGAAATATTTACCCGATGTGTCCTGCCAGTTAGAGAGGTTTTGGCATCAAACCTAGACATTACCTCATCTTCCTGGGCAGACAGCCTATTTCTATGCTAAGCAAGTCTGCAGGAGTCAACGACTGAATACCTACCTGATTAGCCCGGCTGCAGCAGATCCTGGTTGGAAGCTATTTCCTTTAAAGTCTGTCTGTCTGACTGGCTGGCTGGCAGGCTGGCTGTCTGAGTCTTACACTTTTCTCTCTCTCTCTCTCTCTCTCTCTCTCTCTCTCTCTCTGTAGGATTTGTCACCATGTATCATCCAGCTATGCTTTTTCGTGTTAAAGGGCACAGTGTGTACACAAAGGTCTGCCAGACAGGTGGGCTAGTATTAATACACATTGAAATCAGAAAGGTCAAAATTTATGGGATGAAAAGTCATGTTGAGTATGTGTGTTTCTCTCTCACTCCCTGTAAGAGTCAGTGACATTTATATGAAACTGGATTTTAAGAAGAGAAATAAATACAAGAATGATTTGGCTATAAGACTTTTATGTTCAAATATAGCCAAATATTCTTTTTTGAAGACTTAAATTGGCAGCCCAGGAAAGAAACTCATTTTTAGCATTTTTGTGGATTTGGGTTGTGATCCTTGTAATCTTGTCAAACATAATTCTTAAAATCCTTTTCTTCCACTGATCTCAGAGTACTTTTGACTGTAAATTGTTACTATTATCCAACTGGATCTGGTATGATACCGTTCATTCATTCATTTTTCTTCATCACAGTTATTGTGTCCGTGGCCATATGGTAGGTATTCACTTCAGCAATGCGGACTCTTTGGGATAAACACAAAACAGTAATATGTTGCTGTGTTACAAATTTCCTGGTGCCATTATGAATGGTACTTTATTTTTTAGTAGCAAAATATGTTCATCTACCAGTTCCATATGTCCAGTTCGTATATGGGGAAACCACCTCAATTGTGGAGATGAATGCTGTCTGACCTTGGTGCTTATTTTTACTTTTTCCTTTATTCCTCTGGATGTTAACTTGTTTTCCTCTGTAAGTTTTTGTAGTGGTCCTACTAATCTACAGCTTTATCAATAAACTCCATAGATTGTTTTAGTAATATCAAATGGAAAATTATGTCTTGTTATTGTTTTCCAGTATGTTCTTAGACTTGTGTTTCTGGAACTATGTTAAATCCTTTTCCTACCAGTTCTGGAAAGCTAATTAATGGTATGTATAATCTTAGCAAAATTATTATTACCGTTAGTATACCTCATAGCTTCCAATACAGGTATTATTATTACCGAGGTAATTTTTCAGTCATGTTTAACTGAATGATCCCATTTAGCGTTTTCTTGGCAAAAATAATGCAGTGGTTTGCCATTTCCTTCTCCAGCTCATTTTACAGATGAGGAAACTGGCAAATAAGGTTAAGTGACTTGTCTAGGGTCACACAGCTAGTAAGTGTCTACAGAGAGATTTGAACTCAGGAAGGTGTCTTCCCAACTTCAGGCCTGGCATTCTATCCACTGTGCCAGCTAGCTACTCATTCTTATTAACAGATTTTTAAAAATTTATTGTTCATATAATTACAGCCTCCAAGAGTCAAGTTCAGAATTGTGTGTCATATTCAGTATATATTTATTAACTGGTTGGTGTTTTGTTAGAAGGGAAAAGAATGAAAAATCTACTGGCTTATCAAAGGTTCCAAAATGAGTCAGAGTATAAGTCCTAGGTATTTTTAATGTTGGTGCTAAGACAGAGCATAATCTCAAGCGGGGCATGCATACTAATGATGGTCTGGTGCCTATGACCATGCCCACCATTCGTCAGCCATCTCCATTGTTGGATGTGAATTTATATTCTTCCTCATTCTACCCTTTGTACTCTTCTGGACATGTGATTTCATGACACTATATGGTAACTCAAAGAAGTAAGTTTGGCATGGTTGTTATAATACCACAGTCAGTTTTCCTCATGAACTTTTAAAATGAGTTACTTACCATGGAACAATGGACAGAATTCAACCAAGCTTTGCCAATGATGGCATGTTATAGTGGGTCACTGGCTACTGAAAATCTCTGATAATGTAGAAACAATCTTGAGAGTGTAGAGAAGGCGTATTCTGTGAGGATACAGGGAAGACAGAGAAAAAAGGAAGGTAAGTAAGGAGGAACCTTTTTATTACAACTCTGGAGTATTTTGCTTGCAGTGACATGACCTTGAAGTGCACATACCTTTAGGCTGAATCAGAGAATTCTTTCAAAGTGATAAGATCATAGATTTAGAGTTTTAAAGTACCTTTGAAAGTCATCTAGTCTGATCCCTTCATTTCACAGATAAGGAAACTGAGGCCTTTGGAGATGAAGTAACTTGCCCAAGGTCATACAGTAAGAGGTCATATAGTAAGAGCAGAGCCATATTTTGATCCCAGGTCTCTTTCCTCTAAATTCAGGGCAAATCAGTTGTTACTTATACCTGGGGTTACTTTTAATGAGCTTTACATGTTGTAAATATCCAGAGCTGATGAGTTTTTGAAATATATTTAGATTTTGTAAGGTATTTTAGTTGTTCTGGTTGTGTCACTTTCTCTTCTGTAACAGGAAAGATACATCTAAGCATTCACCATGACGAATACAATCATTTAAAAATGTGACTTCTTGTACTTTAGTGATATTTCTATATGGTATTTCTAGCTTGTGAAAATCGTTCCATACAAACAGTTGGCAATCTGCCACTGTTTCCAACAGGCTGAATGTTTCTCTACTCTCAGAGAACGGAACAAATGGTAATAGTTTTCCATTACCACTTACAAGGACCTGAGTTTAGGAATACCTCAAAGGCACAAGCTGTGTCAGTGGATCCAGTGTCCTTTTTCTAAATCTACAAGGCAAAGAAAATTGAGATAGGATAAAAAATTTTATTTTAAAGTAAAATTATAAAAAAGTTTTTGTATCTCTTGCTATATCTGGATCATCTAGTGTTAAGTGAAAATATTTTAAGTACCTCAGTAGCTATTGGGGTTTTTTTTATCCTTTGGATTTTTTTTTCACTATTAATGTCACATAAGGGGAACAGATACTAAAGGCAAACAAGAAACTAGGGCCTGAATGAGCCTTCCCTCTATGAATGAGATCTACATAAAGTTCAAAGTCATCTGCTACAGCTGGTCATTCATTGTACAGTGAGTTTAGGGGTATATAGAGGCATGAAGGGCTAAGAAAGAAATCCGTGAGTGGGTTCATTTTCATTTTCTATGAGACAGTCCCTTAACTCAATTGTGTTTGTTTAAGTTTTTTTGTTTTTTAAACATCTGGAAGCTTTACAGATTGTTAGGCTAGCAGATTGTCCTAAAGGAAAAGTGGATATGAAGACTGTAGCATGAACCATTGAATATACAGTACATTTGAGAGAGGGAGGGAGACTGAGACTGGGAGGGAGAGAGAGAGAGAAGGAGGGAATGAGAGAGGAAGGGAAAAACAGAGAGAGAGAGAGAGAATGTATGAATGTTTCCCATATTTCCAGAATACATATTATTTTCCAACTAATTATCTTGCAGTTGTCCTAGACCTAGTTATCTTTATGTTTTGCTAGCTTTTCTTGCAGTCCTCTTCTTTGCTTGTATCATGGCTGTTTGGAATGGAATTGTTTTTTGTGTGAATAGCAATTATTATTAAATGAGTGAACACTTGCTAAGTGCCTATTAGGCACCGTGCTAGACACTGGTATGAAAAAAACCAATTCCTCTGCTCCAGGAGCTTACCTTCTATTAGAATGAGGTACTGAAACTTTCAAATATGGCTGAATGAGAGTTAAAATAAAGTTATGAAAAGAGGTATATCAGTTCCCCTGGCACTCTGTCTAGCTCACAGTCAGTGGAGACATAGCAGTTAGTCACTAGTTTGGGTAGATGAAGATAAGGGGAAGGTACGGGAAGGTACATTCATGTGTTAGAACCAAGGGGAGAATTAATTAAAAGTTTTAAATGACACAAGTTCATGATCCTTGTCTGGGCGCTGAGCTAGGATTTGAGTGCCAGCCCTGTCACCATCTTGCTTCACTTGGTTTCCCATGGACAAGTCATAACTTCTTTGGGTCTCAGTTTCTTTCTCAGTAAATAGCTGGATACTCTCCAAGGTTCTTTCCAGATGTAAAATTTTATAATTTTGCTAACTAAAGGAGAAAGAGAAGGCACTTAAAAAAAGTTTTGCTTTGATGTTACAAACATTTATAGATCACACACATTTTTTTTGTTCATGAGTAGTCTTTTAAAACAAAGTAAACCAAGCAAAACTAAGAATATAGTGACTTCATATGAAATTGTATGAACCATTCCACATCCATAGTGTCCCTCAGCCTCAAAAAAAGAGAAAGCAAATTCCTTGTAGCAATATGCAGTCCAGCAAAATTAATTCCTGCCTTGACTCTGTAAAAAATAGTATCTTACACCCTAAATCTGTCTGTTAACTCTTGTCAGGTGATAGATTATATGTTTATGATGAAACATATTAGCAACAGTTAACTGCGTGCCTACTAAGTGCTGGGCCCTGTACTACACACTGGTGAGACAAAGTTAAAAAAGTCAAACCACTTCTGTCCTCAGGGAGCTTACATTCTATTAGAATGAGATACTGGAACTTCCCAAACATAGCTGAATAAGAGTTGTATTGGCCCTTTGGAATGATGGATAGTCATTGTAAATGTCAGATAAAGGGAACAGTTCTGATAGCTTTCAAAGTAGTTTGTTTTTGCTGTGATATTATTGTATAAATTGTTTTCTTGGTTCTGGTACCTCATTCTTCATTCTTCATTTGTGTATAATAAAGTTTCAAAGTTGTTGATTTTTATAATTTTGATTTTATGGAACAAATTGGTCTTGTTCTGCTTATTTCAGTCCATATTAGTTCATACAGGTCTTTTCATGTCTTTTTGAAATTCTCTATTTCCTCATTTCTTATAGCATAATAGTATTCCATCATTTTCATATACTACCCTTTATTTATCCATTCCTCAATTGACTAGCTTCCACTTAGTTTCTAGGGTTTTTTGTTACCAACAAGACTTGCTATAAATATTTTTATACATATAAGATTTTTTTCCCTATTTATTTGAATACCATGCCAAACAGTGGTATATTTAGGTCAAAAGATATGCATTGTTTGGTAACTTTTGTATAATTCCAATTTGCTTTCCAGAATGGTTGAACCCATTGGCAGTCCAACTAGAAGTCCATCAATGTACCTGTTTTCCCACAGCCCTCTAACATTTATCATTTTCCATTTTTTGTCATCTCCAACAATCTGATGAGTGAGACATGAAATCCCAGAGTTGCTTTAATTGACATTTTTCCTAGTGATTTGGATCATTTGTTTTAATATGTTTATGGACACTAGCTGTTACTTCCCTTAAAAATAGCCTGTTCATATCATTAGACCTTATATCAGTTGGGGAATGGCTCTTATTCTTAAAAATTTGAAGATATCTTGGAAATAAGACTTTTATCAGAGAAACTTATTGTAAAGATTTTTTTTTTTACCATTTAATTGTTTTCATTTTAATTTTAGCTATATTAGGTTTTGCAAATATAATAATGATGAACATTTTTGTTGGGGTTCAATTGTTTCAATAGTGTTTGATTCTTTTTTACATCATTTGAAGGCTTCTTGACAAAGATATTGGAATGCTTGCCATTTCCTTCTCCACTTCATTTAACAGATGGGAGAACTGAAAACAGGGTGAAGTGACTTGCTTAGGGTCACATATCTAATAAGTGTCTGAGGCTAGATTTCAACTCAGGAAGGTGAGTCTTAATGACTCCAGGACTAGCACTCTTATCTACTATACTATGCTGCTCCTTTAATCTTAATTAATCAAAATTACTCATTTTATCTTCTGTGATTGTCTTGATCATTAGTCATGAATTTCCCCCCTCCATAGATCTGAAATTCCTCCCCCACATGTTTTTCTAATTTGTTACTGTTGCAGTCTTTTCTAACTAGGTCACATATATGTTTTGAACTTTTTTTTTTTTTAATTTAAGGTACAAGGTTTTGGTGTAAATTTAATTTTTCATATTACCATCCAGTTTTTCTAGCAGTAGTGAGTTCCCTAACCCAGGATATGAGGTTTTTGTGTTTGTTGAATACTAGGGAGCTAGATATTTTTGCTTCTGTATGCTGTGTTCCTAATCTGTTCCATTGATTAGTCTATTTAAACAATGCCAAATTGTTTTGAGAATTACACGTTGTAGTATTCTTTGAAATCTGATGGTATTAGACCTTTCCCCCCCCACTTATTTTCTTTGAGATTCTTGACCTTTTTGGCCTGCATGTGAATTTTGTTATTATTTTTCGACTTTTATAGGTAATCTTTAGGTACTTTGATTGTTATGGCATTGAATATATAAATTATTTTACATAAAATTTCCATTTATAGTATATTGACTCATCCTACTCATCAGCAACTAATATTTATACAAATGCTGACAATTTGTGTGGATTTATTTTATATCCTGCTAGTTTAGTTGATGCAATAGGATTCTTTAAGAACATCATCATATCATCTGCAAAAAAATATATTTTACCATTTTTCATCCTCTCAATTTCTCTTTCTTGTATTTTTTTATATCACCAAAATTTCTTGTACTGTCTTAAGCAGGAATGATGATAATGAACATCCTTATTTCATCCCCAGTTTTATTGGAAAGGATTCTATTTTATCGCAGTTATATAGTAGTTTGATTTTTAGATATACTGCTTATCATTTTGATAAAAGGTACATTCTTATATTTTCTAGTATTTTTCATAAAAATGGGTGTTCTTGTCAGAAGCTTTTTCTGTATATATTGATATAATCATGTTTTTGTTGGTTTCGTTATTCATAAGGTTAATTATGCTTATAGTTTTCCTAATATTAAATCAATCCTACATTCCTGGTATAAATCCAATCTGACCATAATGTTTAATTTTGTGATACGTTGTTTTAGCTTCTTTGTTAATATTTTATGTAAAAGTTGTTTTATTCATGTTCATTGGAAATATTGATCTATAATTTCTTTTTCTGTTTTGACTCTCCTAGATTTAGGTCTTGAGACTGTATCTCTTTGATAGAAGGAATTTGGTAGGATCACTTATATTGCTATTTTTGCAAGCAGTTTATGCAATATTAGAATTAAATGCTTTTTGAGTGTTTGATACAATTCTCTTGTGAGTTCATATGGTTTTGGAGTTTTGGGGTCCCCCCTTCTGGAAGGTCATTTATGGCTTGCTCAATTTCTTTCTCTGAAAAAATTCTCTATTTCTTCTCTGTTAATTTCAGTAATTTGTATTTTTGTAAATTTTCATTTATTTTATTTAAATTACCACTTTTGTTGGCATATAATAAGGCACAATAGTTTCTAATAATGTCCTTTATTTCTTCATTTTGTTATTCATTTGGGAAGCAGCGATGGGGTGCAGCGAATAGAATTGTGGGTCTAGAATATAGAATCTAGGACCAAGAAGAGATCTGAGTTCAACTGTGACCTCAGAAACTAGCTGTGTAACCCTGAACAGTTGTAAAATGGGGATAATAAAAGCTCCTGTTTCCCATGGTTGTGAACAGTAAATGAAATATTTGTGAAGTACTTAGCACAGGGCCTGGCACATACTAGGTGCTATATACACGCTAAGTCCCTTACCTTTCTTTTGTTTTGAATTCTCCTTTTCCATTTTTGATACTGGGGATTCAGTTGTCCTCTTTCTTTACAAATTAGCTAATTGTTTATATATTTTTTAAAAACAGCTCCCAGTTTTATATACTAGTTCATTGGTTCAGGAAAGGATAAGAAAACTGGAATTAGTCATCCTGGAGAGGTGAAGACTGAAAATCCACGTAAGGTTTTCATCCGGAGGCTCTTAAGGAGAAAATGAGAACAAAAGAGCTTATTAACCTGTAATATGAAGGGAATGCGGGATTGAAGAAATTCTAGGATGAGGAAAGGATTGTAAGGGATGTCTGGGAACAGAACAGAAAGGTTCTGTTTTTCCTCCCTCCAGTCCTTACCCACCTCCCTTGCGGAAAAGGAGGGAGGAGGTGAGAAACTCTAAGAAGCCTGAGTAGAGGAATTGCTGAGCTTGATCTTCTGGGATGAGTCCGCCTTGCTCAAAAGAAAGGAATTTAGCTGTCTCTACCAGTAAGGAATATGGTCGCACCTCAATGAGGATAAGGAAAAGTTTTGGGTAGCAAGAATCTGGAACAGATTATCACAGGCGATTATGGAATCTGCTTCTCTTGAGTCCTGAAACACAAAGTAGACTACCATAGCAAGAACTCACATTTATGTAGTTCTTTAATGCTTGCAAAGTTATTTTCTCCTATCAAAATTGCGAAGTGATTCAAGTAGATGCCTTTTATATATGAGGAAACTGAGGCTTAGAGAAGCCGCCAGTCCCAGAACTAGTAAGAAGCAGAGCCAGAGTTCTCACCCAGGTCTGCTAGCTTTGTGTTTTGTGGTCCTTCAGTGTCTACAGCACCTCGCACACAGGAGATACTTAATAAATACTTGTTGATTGATAATATTGATTTATATTCCCTCTCCTCTTGGAATGTTTCAAGTGGAAATGGTACCAGAAGGTAAAGAATGAAAAAAAGTTTTAAAATTTCTTGCATGCTATGATTTTGCAATTCCATTTCTAAGGGAGAAAAAGGAAGTCTTGTTCTCAGAAATGTAGCAGTCTTAACAGTTTCAGAAACAGATATTTACATAATTCACATGTGGTTGTGCTTTCCTTCGCTTTCCATAATAAGACGGTGGAACCACTAATTGGCCAAATTGCTGATCCTGTGCTGTCTTCCATCTCTGTTCAAGTAGAACATTGTTTTGAATTTTTGGTCTCCTTGTTGGTCCTTCATAATCCCATAGGATCCAGTCTGTTTGTCAGGCAATCTGTTTGTTGTCTATCCTTTTCACAGGAGAGACTTACCTCTAATACATCTTCTTGACTGGCTTCAAGTTTTCCATTTGTTATACAGTTCTGCAGAGAGTTTTGCTTAGTCTTGAGCTGCTAAAAATACAGTAACTAAATATAAAGAGGAAAAAGTTACTAGTGTCCCCTACTCCAAAATTACTTTGTATTTACTTTATATTTAGTTTCCCATAGAAACAACCTTTTAATACTGTCATTATGGCAGTAAGACATGGAATAAACAATCTCTCTGAAAAATTAAAAATGACTCTCAGGGAGAGTGGAGAGGAATGGATACATATGAATAGGGACAACGGAAGAATAAACACAAAAGATGTCGTTGAAGAAATGCATGATAAGAATAGTCACTTATTGGGGTCAAAGGATGGAAAGTGGATCAGTCAATCAGCAGGCATTTGTTCAGTACCTACTCTGTCCCAGACACTGTCCTAAGATCTGAGAATAGACAGGACAAAATCAAAACTGTACCTCCTCTCAGGAAGCTTGTATTCTAATGGGGGAGACAACATGCAAATATAATTGTATGTAAAATGCATACAAACCAGACACAACTTTGGGGAGAAAGGTGTCAGCAACTGGTAAAGGGCAGAGACATGGCAAGAGCGGAGCTGGTAAGGACAGATTATTTCACCAGTACCTTTGCAATGTCAAGAGCTAGTGAAGAAAACCTGCTTGTTGCCTATTGGGTGGACCCCTTGTAATAAGCTTAAGGGAATACATGAACAAGGGTCACACACAGTTTGGGCAGGAGTGGATGGGTTGTAATCTACATCTTTGAAAAGTAGGAGGTCATGGATACACTTGAATATTTATTTTATATTTACTTATATGTGTACAGATTATTTTCCCAGATAGAGTGTGAATGATCTCCTTAATGGCATGGACTATTTTATTTTGTCATTCTATCTCCAGTATTGACTATAGTGCCTTTTACATAAAGAGGCAGTGTGCTATGGTGGAAAGAACGCAGAATTGGTGTTAGAGTTTCATGGTTCCAATCCTGACTCCACCACTTTGCCATGCTTTGCCCAATCACAGAACTTTTTGGGTAAAAGGAGGGGGTTGGAATTCAGTGGTGTCAAACTCAAATAGAAATGGATCCTTACAGGCATCATATTGACTTAGAAACCACAAATTAACATTATTTATGTTGTATTGTTTTATTTGTTTCATTAAATATTTCCCAGATACATCTTGATCTGGTTCAGGCTCACACTTGGGATTTTGGACTGAATGTTTGACACATCTGCACTAAATGACTGATAAGATTCTTCTAACTCTAAATACATAATCATGTGCTTAATAAATGCTTATACATTTGCTACGCATTTATATAACATAAACACTTCAATGTAAGAACATTGAATTCTATTTTCTCTTTAACTAAAATTATAGTCTTTTTTTCTATGTAAAAAAAGTGGATTGAGTTAGAAAGTTTTGATTAGGAAAGGATTTTCATGGGGTCTATGTCCCAGTTGTGTTCATCTCTAGAAGGACTTCTTTTTGCAACGTTTCAAACGTTTTAGTGGAATAGCAACCAGAGAGCTGAATGTAGAACCAGAAAACATCAAATATGATCCCAGTTCTACCACTTAGTATCTTTGTGTCCTTAAATGAGTCGCTTTAGCCTCTTTGAGTCATAGAAAACTAGAATAATACCATTTTCACCACAACAATAATATTAACTAGCACTTAAGGTTTTGCAAAGGGCTTTAACCTTATTATCCCTCTTGATCCCAACAGCCCAATAAGTAGGTCCTGTTATTGAGCTCCTTTAGAGCAGGGCCTGTTTTTCACCTTCCTTCATATCCCTAGTGCTTAGCACAGTGCCAGGCATGTAGGAGATATTTAATAAATGCTAGCTGTCTGAGTGTGAAAGAGGTTTAAATGATTTGTCCAAGGTCACATAGCTTGTGTCTGAAGCAGGATTGGAACTCTTGGAAGTCTTCCTGATTTCCAAGTTCAGCACTCTATACACTGTGCCACCTATCTATGCTGTCACAAACTACGTGAGAATGGTTGAAAAGAAAGCACAGGTAAATATGCTAGTAACAAAGCTGCGCTGTCTCTTTAAAAGTCACCCTCACCCACAAAACTTTCTAGGACACAGACTGAGTTTTGACTTTCTTGGGTGCTTTATTTATTTTAGTTATAGTCTCTCAGTAGTTATAGCACTGTGTTATTGAGAAGACTTTATTTTCAAACAGAATTTAATGTTCCCAAAACTACAAGGAAATAAGATTAATCTGATGGAAATCAGAGTATTAACACCCAGCATGACTTTGAACCTAATGACTGACATGTATAGAAAATTGAAAATGATGAAATTAATAAGTATATGATTTAAGTATAATAACACAAGTTTAAATATAATTTAAGTGTGATTTGTATTACAACTACAATTACAATTAATTACCTAATTCTAAGAACAAAATGGGAGACTATTACTGCTGTTACAACTATCTTTAAAGGGATTGACTCTAGTAAGGCAGTTGAGCAGAGTAGGGACTAGAGAAATGCATGATGGCTAGGCTGTAGATAATATATGCGATTTTCTACATTATGGGGATAGGAACTGTGCATATGATTTCATTGTATAGGGAATTCCCAAGTAAAGAAACTCTTTCAACATAGGTTGGCACCGTCTCACAAATTAAGACTGTAGTGAGTTGCTTCGAGTGGTGAGAAATTCTTGGGAACTCTTCAATGACTTGAGTAGGTTGCATGGCCAATATGTATCAGAAGCAGAATTTAAACTCGGGTCTTCCTGGCCCTCTTTATCCACTATATTCTTCTTATATAAAAGAACTATTAAATGTGTCTCTATTGAATTTATTCATAACAAGACATACCCTTATTGTCCGAATGCGCTGGAGCCAGGTCTTGAGAACCAATTGTTAACTTTTCAGCATTAGCATTTATACCTCAGACATCAGCAAATGCTACAAATTAGGATTTGATTTATTGTTCTGTTTATTTAGACTTAAGAAAGTGGTGGAGAAATTTTTAACAATAAAGACTTAAAAAGTTGGACCTGTAGTTTTATTGGAGAGTTAAATATTAAACATTTATCAGCCTTTCTCTGTCCATATTCCTCTCTACTAAAAATCCCTAGTCTTATTCTAGCAGTCAGTGACTGTATTTTCTTATGTAAATGTCACTGAATTTTGGTCATTTCATTTTTCTCACTCAAATGCATAGTGCCAACATCTTTGATGGTTGGTGTTCGTTGTCCTTCATTCTTGAAGAGGATTATGACATCAGGAGGGTGATGCCATGATTTGCAGGTGAATTGGATTTAAGTGAGGAAAGGTTGTGTAAAGTCACTAGCTTCACTTTCTCCTCCAGAGTTGTTTGAGTACAGTAGCAAGGTATAGATCAGGATGAGTGGAGATGGCCCCGGATGCAGTGGGAGACTTGACCTTTTTAAGCTGAGGTCCTTCTGAGTTCTCATTTTGACTGACACAAAGGATAAAGTAACTGACTAAAGAAAGCATCCCTGGCAGAGGCTGGATGTGTGTGACTTGGGTTTCAAACTTAGATGATGATTTTCTTTGTCAGACCTTTCACATAGGGCAGCATTCTAAGTCTGTATCCATGAGTGGGGTGAGCAGCTTGGCTAGAAGATACTGGTTGTTACTCAGATGAGAATGACTTCCAGGGCTCTTGGATATTAGTAACTTGGATTCTCTGGAGTGGGTAAATTTAGATGCCCAAGTTAAAACAAAAGATAGGGAATTGGACTCTTTTTGAATGCAATTTAGATACTTTTGTTTTAGTTTTTTGTATAAAATAGTTTAATTGCCTTTGCAGTTAGTGCTGCACATTCATACTTTCTCAGTTTTCATTGACTAATTTTATGTAACTCATAGTCCCCTTGCCAAATGGAGTACTTGAGTGATTCCTCCTTGAATAGTGTTAGAAATTAATGACTATCAAATTCAATTAGAGTAAATTAAGGATTGATTTTACTTAGTGTTTTCCCTCCTTCCTGCCTCCAGTTAACCGTAACTGGATTCACGTTTAATTTCATCATCTTCAATTGTCTATGCATCTGTCAGTCCTTAGGTTCAATGCCACCCTGGGTGTTATTAATCTCATTTTCATCAAATTAATTTGATTTTCTTGTAGTTTTGGGGGGAGTTATCAAATTCTATTTGAAAATAGTCACTTTAATAAGATAGTGCTATAAACACCTAGAGTTCAAATATCCCTGTTCTAATTTTTACATGTTACCCCCAGGAAAACTTTAAAATTTGATTCTCGCTTTATTTTAAAACTTCAGTGATTGTGTGTTGAATTATCTGATGGCTAGAGTTATATATTGGATCTGACTGTGGGCAATAGCTGTTCAGCAGCAGTCCTTTTAAACTAGTAGAGAGACTGTAAATGGTACCTTGGCATCAAATGAGCTCAATAAATATTTATTGGATAATTGATAAACAGTCATCCTAGCCAGGCCTCAAACTTTGTTTTCTGGATGCCTAATAGCCAGGCAGCCATCTAGTTCACTAGGGGACTGGTGGAGTAGTTAAATGTGCAGATAAATCAGGCCTGGCTAGACAACCACATCTGGCCTAGAATGGCACCTAGAATGGCATTATGATATGTCATCAGAGAACGGATGGGTGGATAATAATCAGGAGCTGTTAGTGTTTTTCTATGTTTGCAGGAGGGAGAAGGCTTGGGGCCTATATTATCCTCTCAGCTTATTATGGGCTTTCCCCTACTCCCCATTTTTCTCCTCTTGTTCATAGGTCCATTGTGTTTCATCTTTCCGTGTTTTGTGGTGGTGGAGCTGCATTCGAAATGTGCCTTGCTTCAGGGAAAGATAAAGTAAAATGAGCTAGTCCTCAGTTAGATTCTGATGTAAGTCATCTTTCATCTTCTTCTATCATAATTCACCTGCCTATGCAGTCCATCCCCCTTTCTCCCTACACCTTAAGAACCAAGAAGAGAAAAGGAAACTTTAGTGACAAGGAAGATAAAAACCCATACTCACAAGAAGATAACAAAGTCAAAGCTCCTACATCCAAAGCCTCCAAGAAAAATATGAATGGCCATGGAAGAGCTCACAAGGGATTTTGAAAATCAAGTAAGAGAAGTAAAGGAAAAATTGTGAAGAGAAATGAGTGATCCCCGCTGGCTTGATCTGTCACTGGTTTCCTTACTCACTAGTTACACTACTCGCCTCACTCACTGTTGCTCCTCTGATACTCAAGGATTAACCTATTCCCTGGCAACAAGGAGATCTCCATTTTCCCCTTATGGGTCATGCAATCTTCCATAATTCTTCAGTCTTCAATGCTAAAACAACATTGCCTTTTATCAAATCAATGACAAGAGTGCAAACTGGATCAAAATTTGGACTTTTCTATCATATTCCTGAAAATTGGAAACCCTGGTAAGGCCAGTACATCTTGATCCATATGACTACTGTCAAAATCTTTTTAAGCCAGTCACTCCAGGATGTACTTTATTGAATTGTACTTTATCTTTTTAAATTAATGGCTAGATTCAGGTTTGCTGTGTTGCATCTTGAACTTCTATTTCTCTTTGGATCACATTTCATTCACTCTTGCTGAATCCAGTAGACATAGAATAGTCTCATATTGTTTGAATTTTTTTGTTCTTTATATTTGAAGATCTTTCTTCTATTCACTGTAAAATTTGTCATTTGTCATCAAAACTGTTAAATTTAACCATTTTTTGTCTTAGAATTTGCTGCATAGGTTTTATTTTCATTTTTGTTCCCTTTTTCTGAAGATGAGCTGTCAATTCTTTTGAGGGGTACTTTGTTTTCTGTATTGAGAATTTCTGGACAATTTTCTTGTATTATTTCTTGACTTGTGTTGGAGTTTTTTTTAACTTGTATTTTTCTGAGAGATTGTTAAACCTTAAGTTTCATGTTACATCCTGCCTTTGAGGTCTAAATGTTTTGCTTTTAGGGAGATTGTTTTATTATAGCATTATTTTCTTTTTGCTTCTCTCTTCCAGATTGCCTTTCACTTTTTTATATTTGCATTCCCAGTCAGTAATTCTCTCTTTTGTTTCTTTGGTGACACTGACACTGTGTTATTCAAAATTTTTTTGTCAATTATTTTTGTTCTGAAGGCCATAAATTCTGTTTTTACAAATTCTTATTTCTGTTTTGAGCCATTCAGAAACATCCTACTTCCATACTCTCTTGGGAATCCACAGGGTCCTCTGTCTCATTAGATGTTCATTCATTTTTCTTTGTATTGGAATATTTACTCATTGATGTCCAGACTAATTTAGCTGATTTGGAGGCCATATTCCCTTTTATTATTAATATCTTCATAGTCAATTTATCCATTTGTGTTCAAAATCTTTAACTGAGTTTTCTTCCTCCTCAGATATTTGGTGATTTTAACCTTTTCCCTTATATCTCCATATTATGCACTTCTCCTTTGATGGTGGTTTTTCTGGGGACATTCTCAGACTCCTCGTATACTAGGCAATTCATGATTCACAGGCCTAGGTTTTTATTTCAAGTAGACTTCTGAGGGTGGAAATTGGGGGAGCTAGAGAGGTGGGTCAGAGCTAACTGGGGCTCTTTGCTTCAGGCATGCCTAGTGGATCCACACCAACTCTGGCATCCTGCCTTAGTTCCCTCTGTTCCTTAGTTCTATATCTATCTTAGTTCTTGATCAGAACAAGTTTCTGTGGTTTTGTTTCTGAGGTGCTGGGAGAATAAAGCGTAGGCAGGGATGGAGGGGAGGGAATAGAATTGAATTCTGTTGTAAGTTTATATTTGACTCATGCAGACTTACCTAGTTGGTTGCGGGGTGCTGAGTGAGCACAGTAAGAGTTAGAAACCAGCTTTCTTTACTTTAGTGCCTTGAGTTTTTACCTCATTAGAGTTCTTGGTGTTCTAGACAATAGAGGCAGATAAAAATGCTTTATATTTTGCCTTTAATTCCTATCTTAGAGCGACTCAAGAGGTTGTGAGGATAAAAAAAGTCTAGTTCTCCATCTTGTTGGTCATGTGGCCGAGAAGTCCTCCAGAATGTACTTTAGACTGGGTAGAATGAGGCTACTGTAAATCATGAGGTCTGATTCCAGATAGTGCTGACAGACTGTAAGCTGTTTAACCACTTTTTTCCTTGGTTTTGCTTTTAAAAGGTTTTCTTTTGGTCTAAATGACCTCTATCTACTTAGCCTTGATTCATATTACTGACTTATGAAGAATTTCAAATCCTATATACAAACACCTGTTCTTAGACTTCTTTTACTGTCTTAATTATATCTTAAAAGGATATTTATATGTTTTCAGAATTACCTTAAAATTGGTAAAAATTTTATATGGATCCTACCAAATGTGTCAAAATTGAAGTTTACTTTATGACCTATAGTGATCAATCAAGGTAATAGACTCTCATGTCTTCCCTACTTTTTTTCCTTCTTCATCTTTGTTTTCCTCCTTCTAATAATAATAAGAATAATAACAATAACTAGCATTTATATAAAGCTTTAAGGTTTACAGAGTGCTTTATGAATATTTTATTTTGTCTTCATAACAGCTATTATCCCCATTTTACAGATGAAGAAACTTAGAGGTTAAATATTTGCCCAGAGTCAGAAAGCTAGTAAGTTTCTGAAATCAGATTTGAACTCAGGTCTTCCTAATTCTGGATCTGGTAATCTATCCACTGTGCCAGTGATATATCATCTATCAGAAAGTCAAAATAATTTATAAGCAAGGGAATCTGCTTCTTACTTTTAACATTTAATGGGACATATGTATAGAAGTATTCTTTAGACTAGAGATCTTGAAATGAATATTAATAATGGAGACTTGGGCATATGTGGATCTGTTCCATTGAACTAACCTTAACTCTGGCTACTTTTCATGAATTTTAGCAGAAAGCCCCACCTCTCCCCATGTGTGTGTGTGTGTGTGTGTGTGTGTGTGTGTGTGTGTGTGTGTGTGTGTGTAGAATCATCAGATCTCAGACTTGAAAGAGAACTCAGAGTTCATCTAGTCCAACAGGTCCTCGAAAGGGCAACCACTCTAGGACATTCCTGATAAATGGCTATCCAGCCTCTATTCCTGCCTCATTTACTAGTGGTGCGATCCTGGAAGAGTCACTGAACCTCTCCAAGCCTCAGTTTCCTCATCTATAAAATGTAGATAATAGCATCTATCTCACAAAATTGTAAGTTTCAAATTAGAAAATATATGTAAAGTATTTCACAAATATGTAAAGCACTAAAATAAATTTTACAGCTATTATTATTGAGATTTCCAGTGATTGGAAGCCCATTCCGCCTGAGGACAGTTTTAATCATTAGGAAGTTTTTTCCTCCTATTGAGCTGAAATGTGTTCTCTTGCAACTCCTCTCACTGCCCCAGTTCTACTCACTTTTTTGGCTATGATGTCACGCTATTGACTCATATTCTACAACACTCCCAAATCTTTTTCTTGTGAACTTTTGTTTGGCTGTGTCTCTCTCCCTCTATACTTGTGTGTGGTTATGTTCCAAAATTAGCTGGATAAGTCTGTGTATCTAGTTAGTATTCAGATATATGCCTTTGGCTCCCAAATCAGCTATATTGTTGGCTTCATTTCTGAAACATGACTTTGACAACAAAAAGTTGTTGGATTCAGGTATGTGGTTTAGCATAACAGAATGTTAGACTTGGAGTCAAAAGGACCTGAGTATAAATTTGACTTTAGTCAGCTGTGTGACCCTAAACAAGTCATTTAACCCCTCTCTGCCTCAGTTTCCTCATTTGTAGAATGGGGCAGGTTGGTAGTTTAGTGACCTAGAGTCAGGAAGACCGGCAAACAGATCTCCCCTCAGACACTGACAAGCTGTTTTACTCTGACCAGGCAAGGCATAACCTCTATCAGCCTCAGTTTCCTCATCTGTAAAATGGGGATAGCATCTACTTCCCAAAGTTGCTGTGAGGACGAAATAAAATAATATTTGCAAAGTGCTTTGTGAACCTTAAAAGTGCTGTATAAATGCTAACTTAGTATTATTATGACCATTTATATAGTTATAAATCCTATTAGGAGATCCTTAGGGAGTATCCCATCAGTGAGCAATCCACAACTATTGAACTTTGCCAGACAAAGCTTTCCAAAATGCTTGACATCCTGTCCTTATTTACATACTCATCATTGGCCATTGGTAGAAAAACAAAAAAGTTTATAAGATTTCTCCATCATGGAAGCTAAAAGTATCTTTTAACTCTCAGCAGTGTTCATCAAATTAACGAATATTTTTCAGCCTCCTCTGAGTTGTTCATATACCTGCCACTTGACATGTTTGTGATTGCTTGGGATGGTGAATGTTGTTGTTCCTTGACACCCTCTGTTTTCAAACAATTAAGAAGAAACTAAATCACAGAAATGTTAAAGGGTCAGCTGTTGTTAGAGAGGAAGAAAACAAAGGATAAAATTGTAAGTAGGCTTAAATTGTAGAAACACATTAGACAACCTGCATTCCTGGTGGACAGCATTGACACTTACTTTTTCTCCTATTTTTAGGGATGCCAGCCTCTATAATTATACCTGTTTTAAATAAAATAGAGTTTGTGTTGAGCAGTTTCCCTCAAAGAAAAGAAGATGAATAGTTCTGATTTGCTGTCCTTGCCATAGCTACCTTTAATATGTAGCAGGGAGCAGGGTAGAACAGACAAATTAGGATCAGGTTATAGACCTGTTTGTTGTCATTCTGATTCCTGGGCATTGATCTCCAACCATGAGAGGCAAGTTAGTCCCTGAAGGTCTGCAAAATAAAAAAGAGGACTTAGAATTCTAAGAAAGCAAAGAAAGCTTAAGCAAACAGATCTCATGTGGGCTGGCCCCCAGCATTACAGCACGTGTCATCTACTTTAAGAGATATACAGTAGATTAGTAATATACTTTAGAGAATCTGATGTTATAGCATCTAGGGCTGATAACCTTTCAGTAGGCGAAGGGCAGAGAATAAACTTTGATATAGCACCAGTATATTCCAGGCACTGTGCGAAGTGCAAATAAGAACAAATTGACGAGTGTTATTATCCCCATTTTACAGTTGAGGAAACTGAGGTTAAGTGACTTGCCCAGGGATACATAGCTACTAAGTGTCTGAGGCAAGAGTTGAACTAAGATCTTCCTGACTTCAGGCCCAGTGCTTTATCCACTGCACCAGCTAGTGGCGTCTCAATTCATGTTCATTAAATTTCAGTTTGTTAAATTTAAACATGAATAAAAAAGGTCTTTCTACATTTTATTACCTTATTATGACACTCTTACTTAGGCTTAACAATTCAGGTATTTAATTCCTACAATTGGTAGATGTTATCTCTTTTTTTATACCTTGGGAACTCTTTTTTTAAGAGCCAGTTATCTCTGAATAGAAGTAGTAATTTTATTCTGCAATCACAGGGCATGCACAAGTCTTCTAGCCCTAAAACCTTTCTAAATTACACTTAGATCACAACTGCTTGTAGTATTTACATTTTGTGAGGGATTTTCTAAGTCAGTTGAAAGTGTTTTGGTGTTTTGAAGAGAATAGATAAGGGAGTGCAGGGTGAGGATGGAGAAAGAAGGTTTTGCTTCTTTAGCAAGATTTAATTCCCACCTTGTTTCTCTAAAAGACAGGGGAATAGAAAGGAAAGGCTTCTAAACACTCAGTGTCATGATGCTGCAAAGGATACGTTACCTTGACTAAGGTGGTATACAATTTACTGTTTATAACTGCCAAACCCAGTAAGAATGTGATTTCTCTCTTTTCCTTATTAGAAGGAATAGGTTTTATTTTAAGAGCAAGTCACAGACCTCTATAATGCTGAGTGCTTTCCCATCCCTATTTACTTAACATTTCAGTACAAAGTAGTGAGCCAGGGCAGATGTCCTCACCTTCACTTTTAGTGCGTGGAGGAAGGCTGTTTTGTTGGGACAATGAAAAACCTGTGCTGTCCTTGCGAGCCCCAAGGCTTTCTCCTTACTTAGGCATTTATCAGGGACAGGATTGCAAATTCTATTTCTTTCTGAAACACAAGGCAGAACTCTTCAATAGACATATTTGGCACCTTGACATAAGGCCACTTTCTCATGGGCTGAATATATTCACTTTTGGAAGGTCCTACAAAGTTTTGTTAGGGTCACTTAGAATGTGTTCATGTTTAAGAAATTAATTTATTTCATGAACCCAAATTTCAGTTTTTATGGAGGAAACATCAATAGGATGAGGAAGTTTTTGGTTTTTAGTGAAGCTTACTCTTCCCCTTTTTTAAATCTGTGTTCTGACATCTTCAGGAGTGCCACTGGGTTCCTCAAGCAATTTTGTGCCATTACTCTGGTGCCAGAAACATTCAGAGTTGATTTGATAATATTCAGTCAGGTGTGCCAAAGGATTTAGAATTTTAGTTTTTCCCCCTGGATTTTCCTTCTTTTGATTAAGCCTCTTAGATATTCAGTCTTTAAAAATTAACACATTGGAAATAAGAACTAAGACTTCCAAAGATGAACAGAAATAGTAACTTCTATGCTTAGTACTTGGGGGCAGCCACACAGATCATGCATGTGTTCCTCCCAAAAATCTACCCCAGGTTCCAGATATTCTGTGAATCCACATCCCTTTCAAAACTATAGCTCATTTGTGAAGTATAAGAAATGTTGAGTATGAGTAATTCACAGAAGCATGAGAAGGTGCTATATGAAAGGTGCAGACAGAAGTCAACAGTACCAGGAAAAAACAATGTCTAACCATGGGAAGGAAGGAAGGAAGGAAGGAAGGAAGGAAGGAAGGAAGGAAGGAAGGAAGGAAGGAAGGAGGGAGGGAGGGAGGGAGGGAGGGAAGGGAGGGAGGGAGGGAGGGAGGGAAGGAAGGAAGGAAGGAAGGAAGGAAGGAAGGAAGGAAGGAAGGAAGGAAAATATTGAATAGTGATTAAAATGAACAAGCTTGGCCTTGGAAGTGAGTTTAGAAAATGTGTTTTTGTCCATTCCTTGCTGGAGGTGAGGGCAGTTGGGAGGTGCAATCCATGGGTATGCCTTATCACTTAATTTTAGATATTGTTGGTGTTTTGGTTGGTTGTGCTAAAATGTTTTTTCCTCTTTTTAAAAAAAATTTATATCACAAGGAATGCTTCTGGGAAAGGAAGGTAGGAAACAAATCTAGAAACAAAAGGTAGCAATAAAAATAAAATACATTCTTAAAAATTAGTACAAGGCATGAACAAATGGCTTTAATAATAGTATGGACAAGTTCAGTTTTCTTGAACTTAGCTGATAAAGAGATTTTTCATTAGGGCAAAAAAGAAAAGTCCTCCTTAGCTGTATTAGTAGAAGAGTGTACATATGAAAGTCCCAGGTGTTTTGCTATCATATTCCTTTCTAGGTGTGACACTGAACCATTCACAAATGCCTCCCCACATGGCACTAATTACCATCACATTTAGACCCTGGTCTTGTGGCTTCTTCCCAGTATTCTCTTTTTTTCAGGGAGAAATTTCTGGAGGATTAAAGTTGTATCTCATGCACACACACATACATACACATTTACGGGTGCATAGATACATCTGTGTCTATATGTATCTGTGTATATATGTATTTATGTATCTATATGTCTATATATGTATATAGATAGTGTGTTGATGAATACATATATAAATGAAAATAGAAGTGATGACCATGTTCATGTGTCTGTGTATGTATTTATGTGCATATATATAAATTCACATTTTACTAAAGAACTCACATATATACCCACACACATGGTCATCACTATTCTGTCACCAAAGGTCTGGACATAGGTATCCATTATGTAGGCACTGACATAGGACCAAGACCCCAGATTTCCCTGGCCAACCATATTGGAAGGGCTTGCTTGCTTCTACCTGGTCCTAGAACCTATTCCCTGCACACCCAGCTTGGAACTGACTTCACCGATTGGCGCTCAGGTATACATCTTTTCAATCACTCTAGACAGGAAATCAGCCCCAAGGAGCCACATTCAGACACTACAAGCTTTCAACTGATCTGTGTTCTCTTCTCCAGTCTTTCTCTTCTGTATCCTCTCTACTTCAGTTACTCAATAACTGCCTCTGCTCTATCACAAATATAGCAGGGGGCTGAATTTGCCTTAACAGTACTCATCAGTACAGTCAAAGGAAGCATGGGTGTTCTGTAGATAGCCTAGGGGAATAATTAGCCATTATAGGCAGCTGTGTCTTCCTTATGCAGTAGTCTGCCTTCCCCCATATTCTAAACCTTAACAATGATCAGGTTATTCAAAGCCATTCAGCAGAAGAGTTGGTTGAAAGTATTACAGTGATTAGCTTAGGGGAGAGAAGGCATAATGAGGACATAATAGTTATCTTCAAATATTTGAAGGGCTGTCACGTAGAGAAGTTCCATTTGTTTCTAGTGCCGTCCAGCCCTCTGTTGATTATTTCCAGTCTATCCTATATAAAGCTTGTTTGTACACAGCTGTTTGCGTATTGGCTCTTCCTTTAGACTGGGAGCTCCTTGAGAGTTAGGTCCTCTTTTTGGCCTTTCTTTGTATCTCTAGTGTTTAGGTGCTTGGCACGTCCTAGGCATTTAATGTTTATCAAACTTTAAATTGTTTATTGTCCTCCTAACAGATCCCAAAGGTCAGAATTGGGAACAATGATTGGAATGTTCAGAGAAGCAGATATCAACCTAATACAAGAAAATATTCATAACAGAGCTGTATACAAGTGAAACAGGCTGCCTTGGGAGGTAATAGGCTCACTGTCACTGGAAGTCTTCTTAATCTTCTTGTATGTCATGTATCCCTTGGGCAGTCTGGTGAAGCCTACAGACCCCATCTGAGAATAATGCTTTTAAATGAATAAAACGAAATATGTAAGATTACAAAAGAAGCCAATTATGTTAAGATATAGTTATAATTTTTTTGAATTCACTGTCCCTAAGCTAAGAACCCTTTCTTTAAGTAGAGGATGAATGATCACTTATTAAAGGTATTTTAGAGGGCTTGGTTGGACTAGATAACCTCTGAAATCCTTTCCCATTTTGAGAAGCTGTGATTCCATTAAATAAGTTATGAGAAATTATGTTTCAACTGTCCTCCCCATTCTGCCTTGCAAGGATCACAAGCAACCTTCTCTTTGGGAAAAATCCTAAATTCTGTTTTGGAGCTGTGTACATCTATCTGCTCAGGAGCAGTATCATCATTCCCTATCTGGCCACAACTGTAAGCCTTCTTCTCTCCACTAATTATCATTGTCTTTCTTTTCCTTAATAAAAACAATAGCTCAAATTTATATAGCACTTTAAGGCTTGAAAAGTGTTTTACACAAATTATCCTGTTTGATCTTGTGGAAGCTATCAGAAGCAAACCAAAACCCCCTAAATGGAATTGGAAATCCTCTGTCTCTTGTGATTTTCAGGTTATGCTATGACTGCTTTAGTCAATAACAAGTGTGTTTGTACTGAAAACTTCCTAAATACAGAGAATTGTTCTGCATTTTAGCTATGAGTATTTGGAAATTTTGGCAGAAGAGATTAATTTTTTCATTAGGCATATTTACATGATTAGTCCTTTTTGGAACTGTATTCAGATGTGAAAATTGGTCTGTCATGGAAGTTTGTTCTAGGGTCAGAAACTTTCAAATTCTAGTCTCTACCCTTATCCTGTCTCCAACTTCTCTCTTATTTCTATCTGCCTTCAACCATCCCCTAAGCCTCCTATTCTAAAGCGATCCAGCTTTTCCACTGTGCACTCTATAATGCCAGCTTCATAGGTGACTAACTAGATTTTATCTCAGTTTTTTTCCCTTTATTCTCCCTCCATCTCCTTATACTCACTGAGACCCAGCTTCTTCCTGATGACACAACTTCTCTGACCACCCTTATGAGAACTGATTGCACTTTTACTCATGAGGGAGTTAGATTATCCCCTAATGCCGCTTTCAGGCTCTTCCTCTAATATCATCCCTCAGTAACATCTCTTCCTTTAAGGTTCATTCAAACCATATTCAATTCACCCAACCAAGATTTGGTAGCAGTTGTCTACAGACCTTCAGGATGCTCTTCTTCCTTTTTCAATGAGTTTCGTACCTGGTTCACATTCTTTCTCTCAACTCTTGCCCTCATACTCGTAGACTTTAGCATACATATTTATACTCCCTCAAACACCCTAATCTCCCAGTTTCTCAATTTACTCATTTCCCATGAACTATTCCTCTTCACCCCCCCTCAGAGTTACCCACAGAAATGGTCATACCTTTGAACTTGCCATCACTCACAAATGTTCCACATGCATGTTCATAAACTCTAAAATTCCTTTAATTATTCTACCTCTCCTTCTGCTTAGCAACTCTAAACCCTGTTCCTTGGCCTCACTAAAACCTCTAATTTTCACCCCCTAGTTATTTCCCAGGCTATCATCCCTGCATAAGCTACACTGTCTATCTTGGCTTCTTGGTGATTCTACACTGTCCTCTTCTCTCAAGTCCCTTGACTGATGTCACTGATATTGCCCTGCCAAACTTCTGTCTTGGATTATTTCCACATCCATTGCCTTCAGTTCTACTCATTTACTACTGAATGAAGTTGGGGGAAAGAAATCACAAAATTATCCTGACTGGATCCTCTACCAATTTATTACATAATCATAGCTGGGCTTTCACTGCAACAAGGCAATCCTTTTACATCTTCCTAATGGAATCCTAATGGATTCACCGGGGTCAGCTAGGTGATACATTGGATAAAGTTAAGGGCCTGGAGTCAGAAAGACCTGAATTCCATTCACACTGACTAGCTGTGTGATCCTAGAAAAGTGACTTAGCCCTGTTAGCATCAGTTCTTCATCTGTAAAATAAGCTGAAGAAGGATATGGCAAACAGCCGCAGTATCTTTGCCAAGGAAACACCAAATGGGGTCACCAAGTCAGACATGACTGAAGTTACTCAACAATGGACTCACTATCATGCTTGCACCAGTGGCTCTTCCAGACCTTTTTATCCCTCCTCAAACTTTCCGTTATCTTCCCTTCCCTGACTCTCTCAGCTGTGAACCATGCCTTACATTTCACTGAAAAAAAAATGGAGGCCTTTTGCCAAGAGTTCTCTTTTCTCCCTTATTTCTCATCTCGCATAGCTCAGATGCCTTTGGACACTATCCCTCCTCCTTTGTCTCTGTTTCACATGAAGAAATAGTCTTTCTCTTTGCCAAGCCATATTCTTCTATGTGCACAGTTCATCCCATTCTGGTCCATCTTCTCTAGCAGATTTCCCTCTCTATCATTCCCACTGTCTCACTAATTTTCATCTACTTTGTGTCATATGGCTGTTCCCTTACAAACATGTCCATGTCCCCTCTGTCCTCAAAAATGCTTCATTTGAACCATTCATTCCTTCTAGTTATCATCCTACTCTCCTCCCATTTATGGCTAAGTTCCTTGATAAGGCTGTCTATAATAGGTACCTCCACTTTGTCTCCTCTTCCTCTTTTCTTAATTCTTTGCAATCTGGTTTCCAAACTTCAGCTTTTACCCTAAATTACTCTCTTTCAAAGTTGCTGATGCTCTCTTAATTGCCAAATATTAGCTTTTCCCAGTCCCCACACTCCTTGACTTCTTTGAAACCTATGACACTGCCAATCATTCTCTTCTCCCTAGGTTTTCATGACACTGCTCAATTCCTGCCCAGTGGACTGCTTCTGCTCTACCTCCTTTGTTGATTCTTCATCTAAGTCATGACCATTAATTGTGAGTGTCCCCCAAGGCTCTGTTCTAGCACCTCTTCTTTTCTCTCTCTATGCTATTTCACTTCATGATCTCATCAGCTCCCCTCATTTCAGTGATCATCTCTATGTAAATGACTCTCTAATCTGCTTATCCAGCCCTAACCTGTCTCCCAATTTGTCTCGCATCTCCAGCTGACCATTTGATACCTCTAATTAGATGTCTCCTAGACACGTTAAACTCAACATGTTCAAAACTAAACTTATCTTTCCTCCCCTTTTCCTAACTTCCCTGTTGCTTTTAAGAGTATCACCATCATCCTCCCAATCACACAGGCTCAGAGCATAAGTGTTACCTATTTTCCTCTTTCTCTGATCTCCCATATTCAATAAAACTTTCTTAATCTTAACGTCTTTTCTCTGACACCACTTGAGAAAGGACCCTGCGTACATCTCGTTTGTGCCATGTTTGAACGTTGCCTCCCCATTAGACGATGAGTGCTTTGAGAGCAGGGACTTTTTTTTGTCTTTCTTTGTATCCCCAGCACTTAGCACAGTGTCTGGCATATAGTAGGTATTGAATAAATGCTAGTTGACTGACTGACATTTTCTGCCTTGCTCTCAATGGAGTCTTGAGACAATCAACAAGTCCCAGAAATCTGAAATTATGATGGATTATTTTTTACCATTATCCTTATCTGATGCTGCGTGTATAGTGGTAGAAAGGCAAGATATCACAGTAGAATCCTCATGATCTCAATCATTCATATTTATTGATGATTTCCGATACTCTGCTTTTGAAGATGTTAGGAGGAACAGAATTTATTGATTTTTTTTCCAAGAAAACTGGGCTATTCTGGTAGCAGGCTTTTGTTGTTTTGGTTGGTAGTGTTTTTAAAAGGACTGGTAAATTACGTGTGTTTGATCCTAATCCTTTATTTTATCCCAGGATTTTGAATAACTAGTTCGCATTCTGGGTAGAAAGGAGCATTGGCCTTAAAGTCAGAAGAACTGAATTTGAGATCAGGTCTTGCTTCTTGCAGGTTATGTGATAAGTCATTTCACTTCCTGGGGTCTCAATTTCCTCATCTGTTAAAGGAGGCAATACTCTTGAGTCCATATATTTCACAGCAGAAGCAGATTGGCACTGAGAGAAGAAGGTGCCACCCTCCAGAGCTAAGGTTCTCCTATATCAATGAAATCATCGGACTGATTTAATGAGCTCCAAGGTCCCTTCCAGTTATAAAATTCTATAATTACAGATTCATATTTTCAAACATTAGGGTGGTTCCTAGTCTTCCTTGCTAAAATGACTATTTAATTTTCCACTATTTTGCCCTTTGGTAATGAGAACTGAATCAAGTTAAGTTTAATGGGTTTTAAAGAAATTCCCCACTAATTTTGGAGCAACCTAATTGATAATCTTGTTGCCATCTTTCACTTTTTCCTCTTTACCTTTTTCTGTCGGTTCTTTTCAGAGGTCCCTTTGCATGTGTTTGTTGTGATTCCAAGTTTTTTTAAATGCTTAGTATTTAAGTATTTACCTTAGTATTTGCCTTTGCTTAGGCAAAGGTGAGTGATTTGCCCAAGCTCACATAGCTTGTGTCTGAGGCAGGATTTGAATTCAGGTCTTCCTAGCTCCAGGTTGAACCCTTTACCTACTGTGCTACCTAGGCATCTCTATCTATAGCAATCTGTGGCTGCACCACTAAGCTGATGACATACAAACCAAAGAGGTGTAGGACTGAACCTGTGCTACCCTTAGGTGACAGTGGTCTATATCTTAAGTGTTTCCATTTGCTTTCTTCTTCCATAGTATAGGGGCATTTTTGCCCCTTTAATTGAGTTAGAATCTTGAAACCCATCACAATCAAGTGATGATTCTCAAGCTTTTTGGAGTTTTAAAAACCTATTGTTTATTTTCACAAACCAGCCTCATATGACTCCCAGAGCACCCCCACCCCACCCCCAGACACATAGATACTTCCTTCAAAAAAGAATCATGTGGCATATATATATTTAAAAAATTAAAGCTAAATTTGTTTTGAGAATTTCAAAATATTTCTTTAGATAATTGAAAACACTACAGGCAGGCCTGGGAGGTTGTCATCCAAATTCATTCTTTTAATTCTTTAACTCTGGGACTGAAAAAGAAATTGGTTGTTAAAAATTTCATGAGTGGAATGGTTGCTCTGTTGGCAGGCAGTGTACTCTTGCTTTGAGGGAGGTCTCAACCCTTGCAGTCATCTGGACCATTGATCACTAGAAAAGAAAGTTAATATTATCTGTACCAAACATTGAATCCCAAGAGCCCTAACCTTAGCTTCCCAATCATCTCTCTTCTTAAGTCTGCTCAGTTTAACAAAGGTTGTGAGAGCCAGGCTCTCCTGGTGTTAAATGAATATCCCCAACACAAATGTCAACATGTGCTCAGTACGCATACTTCTGCAAAGAAACTATATTTTGCTTCCTGACAGGACCAAGACTGGGCCTTTTCCCTCAAGTTTTGAATCTCTAAGTATAATATACTCTTTTTAAAAACCAAGTAGTTTAAAATACTATTAATTAGCTTGTGTCACTATCCATTGCTCTTCAGTCCTAAATTAAGGCTGTCTTGGTTAAAGCTACTTAACCCCAACTGTGCCTGAGTATTAGAGGGTCTTAATTAAAATCCCTATGATTGGGGAATGGATGTATGTGTGCTCTTTGGGTTAAGGGAGTGAGATTCCTTTGACGATGTACTTCAGAAATTATGTATCTAAATATCTAAAAATTAACCTCTGTCTTTGAGATTATGAACCAAGTTGTAGGTCTAGGCACTGCTATAGGGTTATGAGGATAACTTGTTTTTTTTCTAAACCAGACATTTCCTATCTTCTGATAGAATTTGAATGTCTCCGTAATCCCGACTTGTCATATGAGAACTCAGCCAAAGTCACTAGTGAAAGGTGATACCTGTTGTTGTTTATATTCGTTTTAAACAATTTATTGACTTAGGAAAGCGATCATAATACAACTAAATGCATTTGTTTTTATGTATTTGAAAAAATGTGTACAACTCAATTACTTGCTACATGTAATTTCTGTACACTGACCCAGAGCTTTCCTTTCAAAGATTCCAGAGTCAATCATTCCCATTTATAAATACATACATATATGCATATGTGTGTACATATGTTCATGTGTGTATATGTATATACACATGTATGTATGTGTGTGTATATATACATACATACATATATATATACACATACAGAGTTGGGCAGAGTTTAGATTGGTAAGTACTTGAATCAGAGGGAGGGGACCTAGGCTAATTTTGGCAAAAGATATCCTTTTTGCCCCTTCCCTTATCTTTAATACTGACTTTGATCACCTCAGTCGGACTCTTAGCATGAACATGCAAGAGATGACAGATAAGAATATGAAGCTAGGATGAGGGTTGGGGAGAATGGGAAGGAGTGATGGCATGTGGTCTTTATTCTCTATAGCCTTTCGTACCTTATCTTAAACTGTTCACCACATTAGAAGATAGTCTCCAAAAATCAGCCATTTTGTGTGTATGTATGTGTATCTTTGTTGTATATATTGTGAAAAAAAAAATTTTAAGTCTTCTAGTCTGTAGGATGAGATCCAAGCTTGGAAAAAGAATGATATTTCTATTTCAATTTGAGCTTTTTTCCCTCCCTTAATTTCCTGTGGGATTTTTATAGTAATATCAAAGAGCAAACGAGTCCATTGAATGTGTGTGAATTATGCTCTGTGCACATTTTTTCCCTTCCTCAATTTGGATTAATAGCTCCTTTGGAGCTCTTAGGACTTTGGTAGAAGCATATCAGGCCTTTCTTGTCAATGAGCTCTCAAAGATCCCTAATCTGCATATTGAGAATAAATGTTCCTTGGTAAGGTGGGATATAGCATAGAATTTATGTGTGTGATCTTCATATAAAAAAAGTTAAATAAAAGAACAATATGTGTGTAGTCTATATAGATGTGTGTGTTTGTATGTAGTATGTATTTGTGGGTGGTGGTAGTGGTGACAAAGGTAGATTGCTGTTCAGAGTATCAAAATCAGAAATATGTGTATAATGGAAAATGCTGGCTGGCACATTTAATATCACATGTGATTGTATGTAGTTTAACAATACTGGAAACTATCTCTTCAAGTTGTTTTGTGAGCTGTAGTTTTTCTCCCTAGATTTCTAGTTCATTCCGAGTCACAGTGACACATAACACATCATTTGGAAGCTTGATTTTCTTAGAGAATTTTCACATTACTGTTGTTCTTATGATAGCATTTTTATATCATCTTCTTCATCCTTCATTTTAGAAGAGGACCAGTAGCATCATGGGGTGACGTTTTGATTTTCACATGAATTGAATTGCAGTGAGGCAAGTTGCCCAAAGCCATCAACCTCACTGTCTTCTAGAGCCATCAGAGTCCAGGGGCGAAACAAACACCCGGTGTCCAGGAAGGACTAGCACCTCTGGTGTGAGAGCTTGCCTTTTCAGGGCTGCTCCTCCACCTTTGGTGTCCACCTGTCACCGAGCTCTCTCCTGTGGCTCCAGGAAGCCGTAGCATGAGCAACAAGCATATCCCAGGTCTTGGCACATAGGCTAAACCAGGTTGAAACCAGGCTAAACAGATCTCCAAACCCTCAGTGAGTTAAGGGGACTGAATGGGTAAGAACAACTATATTATCCAAGTGAATTAAGTTGATATAGAGTTCATAATTCTGGTAATAGCCTATTCCTATTTCTGTATTGGCAAACGGATAAATTCTCACTGAACCGAAATATTGGTATTTGAAAGGATACTTGATGTCTTGACTTTCTGAATCAGTACAGAGAAAAATAAAGGAAAGTCATTGACTTCATTCACAGAATCATAGAGTCTTCAGTTTAGAGGTCATCAAGTCCAGCTTCGCCCTCAACATTCTCTTTGATGAATTCCAGGGAGGTGAATCTCATGACTTCCTGCTGACTGCTTTTACCATAACATATTTATCATAGTACCAGAAGATCCTTATGGAATACTACTTCATAAGGTGTTATTACATTTGTTGATACTGCCTTTTCCTTCAATACTGTGGAGCTTTTAGACAGCTAGGTGGAATCAGTACATGTGAGGCTATGCAAAAAATGCTAATTTCACATAATACTTGGTGACTCTCCTTACAAATCAGCATTAGAAACGGTTCACAGTGGGGTCTTCAATCTTTCCTCCAGATTTGTCTGCAGCCTTTAATGAGCAGCTGGCAGTTTTGCAGAAGAATGTTTACTTGTGCGATGAATATTCTGTTCCCTTTATATATAGAAACTCCTTAGCAACATAGGAGTTAGAGCTAGAACGGACCTCATAGACAACCTAGTACAACACCCTCATTTTATAGTTAAGGAAACCGACATTCAGAGAAGTGAGGTGAGTTGGTCGGGCTCACACATTGAGCAATAAGTGCCAGAGCTTGGATTCAAAGTCAGGTTTTCTGATTAAAGAAAAAAGATCCAATGGGGAGAGAGATTGAGGAAATGGGGGAAGAAGGGAGGAAATGGGGGGAGAGAGAAAGAGGGAAGAAGGAAAGAGCAGGCAAGTGTGAGACAGAAAGCATGAAAGCATTTATTAAACATCTACTATGAGCAAACACTGTGCTATAGACCCCCAGAAATACAAATGCAAACACAGGTAAGATAGTTCCTGTCCTCAAGGAGCTTATTATATTGGGGGAAGAGAGTATATAAAGAGGTGTTTCCTGTTTCTCATCTTCTTTGTGGATAGCACTTTTCTATAGAGTGCGGATTCTTGACCTGGAGTCTGTGAACCTTTTTTAAACAGTATTTGAAAACTACTTTAATGTAATTGATTGTCTTTGTATTCCTTTATATTTTATTTCAAGAATTGAAAAAGTCTGTTTCGGGAAGGGCCTCATAGACCTCACATTGTCATGACTCACAGAGGGTTAAGAAGCCCTGCTGTAGAGGAAGCTTTACCAGAGAGTGGCTCTGAACAGTGCTCTGCGTATGCCTGTTATTACTTATGGTGACTCCCCACCACATAGCACCTCTCCCAAGGTTCCCTGTCCCTGCCAAGCTCGATCTGGCCACACAGATCCTCTCCTGAAGCTACTGTGCCCGCTTGGGAAGCTAGGCAGACGTCAGGGTTAATTGGGTGACCCAGCAGCATTACAGTTTGGGATTACAGAAGATGCATAGGAAGCAAAGACAGAGCAGAGGCAGAGCTGAGAGAAGGAAGGGAGTGAAATCAAGGATTGGCTTCTGTTTTCAGTTTTTAAAACTCTGATAAAAAGGGGTGCATACTAAGGACAAAGTCTTTTCCTTGCTAAAAAGTGATCTCTCTATTCTCAGACTTCTCAGATCGCTTCACTTGGACCTATCTTTTGTTCTGATCATACTCGCTTGCATAACTTGGAGTTACGCATACGTGACAACCCTCCATTACATGTAAGCCCCTGGAGGGCAGTTTCCACGTCATATCTGTCATTGTATCCCAGTGTTTAGTCTTCTTCACAGAGTGAACTCTTATTTTGGACCTATGCTCTCTCTCTCTCTGAAATACACACACACATGCATACACATACACACATGTTTTTATGTTTACATGTATATATGCATGTATATATGTGTGTTTCTTTACTTACATACATATGTGCATACGTATATGTGTATGTGTACGTGTGTATATATGTATATGTTGTTTCTCCCCAATTATAATAAAAACTCTTTGAAGGCAGAAATTGCTTTACCTCTCTCCAATCCATTCCTTACCCAAATACCAAAATAGTCTTTCTATAGCCCAGGTAAACTTGATTTTCCATAATCATCTCTCCAGTTGTTACTGCTGTTCATTTATTTCAGTCACATCTAACTCTTCATGATCCTATTTGAAGTTTTCTTGGCAAAGATACTAGAGTGGTTTGCCATTTCTGCCTCAAGTTCATTTTACAGAAGAGGAAACTGAGGCTAACAGGGCTAAGCGACTTGTCCAGGATCACACAGCTAGTAAATGTCTGAGGCCAGATTTGAATTCAGAAAGATGAGTTTTCTTCACTCCAGGGTGCTTGCAACCTAGCTGCTGTCTCTTGGATTAGGATGACAGCTAAACAAAAGGGATTGAAATCACTACAGTCTGATATAGACTACCTGGCTGTTAGAATGGAGACTACGGTGCATCTAACTTTACATTTCTCTCCCCATACTCATACCTTGAGCACTCCAAAAGATAAAATTGAATCATTGTTGACAGCATTTACATCAAGTATAGTAGGTACCACAATTGTAATTCTATCACACTCTTTAGAATTCTCAGAAAGCCTTTAAGAGAGACTCAATGGATATGACCTCATGGTAAGGATCATGGCCCCAGAGTAACTAGAAAATTTTGAAAAAAATCTCCCAGGATTATTTCTTCCAAGTTCAGTTGAAAGCTTTCAGACCCTACTTATGTGTTTGACCCTCTGTATGCTACCCATTTGTCCCAGCCACTAAGAACTCAGAGAAATCTCTGCAGAGAAGAATGACATGAGAATCTTTTCTCCCTGTTGTAGTTCAGGGTTCTAAACCCTGTCCTAAGCTATTTATTCTGTGTGCTGACCATTACAAGGGCCTCCTTATCACCTTGGATTTAAGATCTTCAGGGTTCCTAGAGCAACCATTTACAATAGAATAAGATTTTCCTTTCTCTCCTTTCTTGTGCGAGAGAGTCATGAGTCAGTATAATTAAGATTATGTAGGCTCATCTTTTTTCAGCATTGGACTCAGAGACGTTACATGATTTGCCCAGTATCACACAGCCAGTACAGTTCCAGAGGCAGGGTTTGAAGCCCCATTGTCTTTACTCAAAGGCTAACTCTCTATCTATTACACCACATTGATATAGAATAAAATATAAAATGGATAGTTGATTGAAGAAATTAACCTAGATCTTACTGTCAGATGTGAATGTGGCAGAGTGGTAGGTAGCAACTGGAGCTTATCCTCTACAGCCTTGCACAGAAACACAATTCTGACAGGATGCCTGGTATGCAGCAGCAGTGACCTTTCAGTAAGAGCTCACAACTCATGAGAGATTTCAGACTCTCCCTGATTTATTTCTTGCACATTCCAAACAGAATGTGACCACAGAAAGAAATTCGGAAGGCTGCCTTTCCAGATACAAATGGGAGATGATGCCTGCCAGCTACCTGGGATTTCAGTTCTGTTTAAAGGAGGTCATCCACATGTGGAAAATGATAAAATGCATAATTGAGGCTTTGATGGCCAAAAAGACAGGCTAGATGCAGTACAGTACTTTTAAGAAGCCCTGTCGGAAGTTGGTCTGCTGCAGAGTGGGGCTCACGGGGCTCAAGTAAATAATACATGCTTTTATGATGGAATCTATCAAGATGCCTTGTGAAGTGTGTTTTTCATATTCAGTGTGGATATGCCAAGAAGCAGGGATTGAGCTGCCAACCCTTCAAATATTAAAAAAGAAAAAAAACCACCAAGAGAGGAAAAATTAACCTCTGGATCAATTAAGATTCTTTCTCTAAATATTGGCAAGATGTTTGAATATTCATGTGCATAGTAGGCAGCCTGCTGATATGATTGAAATTGTATATCATGCACATGCATTATACTCCATTTTATTATATTATTATAGTTCTTTACAGACAAATAGGTAAATTATCCCACAGAGATGAAAGGATTCTATTTTGAAGTATTATCATGCCCAGATGATGTTTTGTTTCATTAAAATGGTATGTTTATCTCTTTAGTAGGAAACTGTTCATTTGGAAACACTTCAGATGATTTTTAAGGTAGTTTGGTGAGATTTTAGGATAATTCTGATATGCAGACTTGAATCTTTAGTTGTAGCAATTGAATAAAAACTAAGCTGATGGTGGAGTTCATGTTTAAGTCAAAAGAATGAGAATATTTCTCTCTGTGCTTTTGGCATCATGACTTCAGTTCATCCTCCTTGGAGGATAATTTGTGGAGCTACCAAAATCCTAGCAATAAAAAAGATATAAAAATCAATATAACTCTATTGAGATATAGTCTGCAGCCATGTACTGTAAATGAAGAGGATGAGGAATGTCTCCATCTCTGCTTGATCCTCTCATAGAAAAAGTGTTTCTACATCATAGAATTGTATACCTGGAGTCACCAACTTGTGAAGTTGACAAGGACCTTAGAGTCTAGTGGAAGTGGTGGTGTCAAACTCCAACAGAAATGGGAACCACTAGTCCATACCTAAGAATCCCTGTGGGCTACATATTGACTTAGTTTAAAAATGTAGTATCATCTCTGTTTTATTGGTTTTTAAATTTGTTTTGTTAAATATTTCCCAATTCCATTTTAATTTGGTCCTGAACTTACTAGGGAGTGTTGTGGACCATATATATGATATTTCTCTTTTAATCCATTCCCTTTCCAATGTATAAATCTCAGTCCAGCATTCCTTATACTTGCTCAAAGCTTGCTTTTTCATCCTTCAGACTAGAAATCAGAATATCTAGCAATTCTTTGTTGATGTTGCAGTCTTATATGCATTATTACCACCACAATTCTTTGTGGAAAACCAGCTACAAAACTGTCAATGTGCCTCTAATACTTTGTGTGGAAGTGAATTGGGGAAGCATTGATTAGTATATAGGTCATACAAGCATTTGACATATTCTTTGTCAAGTTTCTACCACAGCTCCACACACACCATAACGAAGCGTAGTGAGAAGCGCTTGGAACTGTGTTTTAGCAGTACTTAGAATTCAATCAAATTGGTATGGGGACAAGCTAAATAAAAAGCAGGAGATGGAAGGGAACTTGATCAACTTTGGTCATCTGGCTAATGAGTCGTGATTTATTTAGTGTAGACTTAATTACTCAGTCCCCTTGTCTCTAGCCTCAATGGGAAGAAGACAATCATAGATGGCTAAGAAATTCTGGCATATATGTAATCCTAAAGTCAGGAAAGATAATCATACCCTCTTCACCACACACAATCTTGGGCTTTTGGCAATTAAATAATTTGGATAAGTAATGGATTTGGACCAATAGGGCATTCCCTGTATTCCTGTCAGAAGAAGGGTCCTTTCTGCTTTTTTCTAAAGTGTTTATTATTTTAGGGACAGTATTTACTAGCATGATTCAGGGAATAAATTAGCAAGGAATTATTTATTAACTTGTTTTTAACTATCATCTATTAAACATCTACTGTATACTGTTCGGGGCAGCTAGGTGGTACAGGGGATAGAGCACCAGTGCAAGAGTCAGGAGGATCTGAGTTCAAATATCACCTCAGACACTTGATACTCACTAGCTGTGTGACCTTGGTCAAGTCACTTAACCCCAACTGCCTCATCCTGGGTCATCTCCAGTCATCCTGATGAATATCTGGTCACTAGATTCAGATGGCTCTGGAGGAGAAATGAGGCTGGTGACCTGCATAGCCCTCCCTCACTCAAAACAGAATCAAGTGCAAGTCATGTCATTATTTCTGCAATGGCGTGGTCTTCTTTTGCAATGAAGGATGAACACACACTGTATACCGTTCACTGTGCTAAGTGCTTTACAAACATGTCTCCTTTTGTCCTCATGACCATCCTAGGAAGAAAGTGCTATTATTTTCTCCATTTTACAAATGAGGAAACTGAGACAGAATCTGCCCAGAGTCACATGGCTAGTAAGGGTCTGAGGCCAGATTTTAATTCAGGTCTTCCTGACCCGACCAAGCCCAGGGCTCTTTCCACTACCCTGCTGTTTGTTTTTTGACAGTTTGCTTTGTTGGTGTGATACATAAAGCCTGTAATCATCCCTGCCCTCAAGGAACTTATAGTCAGGTTCAGAAAGAAAAAAAAAGTATGCATGGTAAGTGAACTAAACAAGGCAGTATACGAGAACTTCTGAGTGAGTAGTGTTGATGTTAACTGCTTGAAGATTTAGTGGAAATCAACGTAGGTTGGAGCCATCAGAGAAGACTTAACAGAAGTTGGACTTCAACCAAGTCCTGAAGAAAATGCCTGAATTCATAACGCTCCAGTATCAAAAAATTACCTTTTTTCTTGGGAGTGAAAGTTTAGCCTCCATTGTTTATGTATATCACCCATCAAGCTTTTCTTGCCTGCTGCCTTCCTAGTCCTGTCCCACTTAGAAGCACCCAAAGCTAAAAAAAAATTTTTTTTTAAATTGAAAATTATCCTACCTTCAACCCAGGCCTTGCTTTGGGTTATTTGTCAGTCTGAATCTAGAAGCAAAGAGTAAAGTCAGTGAACAAGGCATGAGGTTTTGGGATATCCATGGCCAGTGGACCCTGTAGAACTATTTGGCTACACATCCTGATACTTCACCGTTTGAATACTACAGTATTGTGTGTTTTATTAACATTTTGGAAGGTACACAAGGTGTGATGATGAGACCTTGGTTTTTTTGCAGCTTGTGAAATTAGTCTATTTACTTAAAAATAATCACACATAACTTCCAAAGTTTTCTTCCTCCCAGAATCTCCCAGTAAGTTGTGGTTTAATATAGATCCGGTCTGCTACATGCCCTGCATCTCTAGCAACTCAAAATAAGCCAAGCTAAGCTAAACTGATTGAGCCTATTGCCACCTTAATCTGATGATTGTAAAAAACACTTGCCAGTGACTAACCTTTGGTGATCTAAATTCATTTATCCTAAATAGGTTTAGCCAAATTACTAATCCTTATGACCGTATGGTTGTGAAGAGAAGTATCTACCCATCTTGAATCTATATTCTATACCAGGGCACTTTTAGAGAGTGTTATATACTGAAACTTCCTATTAGTAATAAGATTTTCTAAGGAGTAATTTGGTGATGAGGATATATGTGAGTATATATATATATATATATATATATATGTATATACATATATATACATATGCATATATGTTGGAGGAGAGAGTAGGATAAAGAGAGGAGTCAAGAATTCTTAATGAGTCAGTCCACTTTAATGAAAAAAATGGAGATGAACATTTAGGAGCATGTTTAAAAAGTATTTCATCTCCTCTTGGATATTCATCAATTGATTTCATGGTATTATTATGTAGTGAGCAAACTACTGCCTTTCTGGTGATAATAGAACAAGTTTTTATTGATACCTTTTGTTTTTATATCACCTACATATCCCAGTATAACACCCCTACCCAATTCCATAGAGTCATCCTTTACAATAAAGCATTTTAAAAGGAAGAAAAAACAGCAAAACTAGCCGCATCCACCAAGGCTGACATGTATGTGTCGTTACAAAAGAAGTTAAATTAGCAGTATTAGGTTTACACAGTGTATTTACATTTATGCAAAGACTCACCTCTGTATCTCTGCTGCTGTCCAACAACTGACTGACTCTCTTTTAGAATTTCTACTGAAGGAGAAATAGGAAAAGGGAAATGAGATGAAACTTAAATCAGTAAATTTGATGACTGGAGAGCATGTGCATGTCAAGAAATTTGAGGTAAAGAAAGTTGGAACTATAAATTCAGACTTTGCAACTAATTGTAAGCTCACTAGGGGCAGGGTCTGTCTGTAACTTACACATTTTTATGCACCTCGTAAACCCATGTATGATGCTTTAAATATGGTAGTTCTCAGGAATTAAAGGTTGAATTTGAGTGTGAATTTTTATAAAAATTCCATGTGCCTTCTATTGGGTGCACTGAAGTTTTGGTCATAAGGGAAAATGTGTTCTCAGTTCTCTGTGAAAGGAATTATAAAATTATGATAGAAATAGTTGATTGGAGTTTAATGGTTCAGCTGAATGAGGAGAGATGCTTTCCTGACTCAGTGAATGAAGAGGTACCTTTTACCTGTAAAATGGGGATAATAGCACCTATCTTCCAGGTTTGTTGTGAGGATCTAATGAGATATTTGTAAAATGCTTAGCATTTAAGTGGCACTATGTAAATTATATCTGTTTTTATTATTAGCTCAAATATTCTGATTCTCCTGTATTAAAAGGGCTACCAACTCTCTTACTTGCAAATGATTTACCTATGATTGAGCTGCTGCATATCCCGGAGGCTTTCACATTTTTCTTAAATGACAAGAGATGAAATGGGATGATGCTGTGAAAAGTGTATGAAATACACTAATGTGAAGTATTATTTCTAAATGCATTTCATTTCAATGAAGCACTAAGCCTGAGTGGTTGTGTTTGCATTTCTGTTAAATTCTCTGGAATAATTTTCAAGTGTTTCCTAGAGCTAGCTCCCTGAGCTGTCGCCTTTCTTATGTTTCCTGTGGATGGGTGGATCCTGTCACATTCCTCCAGTTTTTATCACCCAAAATACCTGATGGTTTTCCCCCTGAATTTTGCAATCTTTTTTTCCCCTAATTCCTCTAAGAACTATTCTTTAGATTTCATAAGGCCATTTTTAGGGGTAGTTTTCGTCTGTACCTACCTTATAATTTTCATTTAAAAAAAATTAGCATCTACTTGAATGTATCAACACTTTTAAAATTAGTGGGCAATTAACTTAATGCACAGCCTGGATATGTTTGGTGTTTAGGCTCCATGGTGATGCGCCACATGTGTTAAATTTTATTTTCAGAAAGCTTGTTAAATTTTTAATGAAACCCTTATTTAAATCAACCTGTAAATAGAGACCTTTTTAAAAGTGTGTACAGGATGCGTTTGATTTTTTTTTTTTTTACCCTATATGAGAGAGAAGACTTGCATGTTTGCTTTTGCAGTTTGAGAAACACTCCATGGGGGAATTGAGGCTCCTGCAACATCCAGCTTCATAGTCAGCTTTTGAATTCCTTTCCCAAACAGCAACAAATCTGTCTGTTCTTTAACTTTACAATTTTCCATGTTTTCATCCCCAGCCTTGTATAGTTGTTTTCTTTCAACCAAGGAATATGAGGACAGCAGGAAGAAAGATCTACTGGGGAGAATTTTAAGAATTTTCCTTTTTGAGAATGTCACCATAGATAGAGAAGGACAAGTGGGCTTTTTTGTTATTCATAAATTGACTGTTTTAAGAAGAGGGAAAAAAGTAGGTATGAGTGAGATGAGAGAAAGTATATATATATATTTTATATATTTATATAATATATGTATGTGTATACACACACACACACACACATATTACAGGAGAGAAATAGAGACAGAAAGACAGAGGGATAGCTAGGTGGTGCAGTAGTAAGAGTGCCAGGCCTAGAAACAGGAAGCCTTATCTTCCTGAGTTCAAATCTGGACTCAGACACTTACTAGCTATGTGACCCTGCGCAAGTCACCTAACCTTGTTTGCCTCAGTTTCCTCATGTATACAATGAGCTGAAGAGGGAAATGGTAAACTACCCCAATGTCTTTGCCAAGAAAATCCCAAGTGAGGTCACAGAGAGTTGGACATGACCAAACCACGTATATATGTGTGTGTGTGTGTAAATACATGTATACACACAGATATGTAAACACACACGTATGGCTGAGGACTTCATAGCTTTCTTATGACATAACACATCTTACTTTATTCTGTGTCTTATCTATCCTACTACACTGACTGTTCCTTAAGGGCATAAATTATGTTTTATATTGTATGATCCTCTGTTATCTAGTCAGAACTAAATTAATGCTTTAGTCCTCAGGAGAAAATTAACATTTTGGATAGGTATAGACAGAGAAGACTTCATTGGCTTTTGGACTTTTAATGACAGATAAAGGCTTTCTGCTATTCTGGCAAAAAGAAAGAAAGCATTCTATGAAGCAGGCACAAAATTGGAGATGTGAATGTGAGAATAATGAGTAGATCAGTTTGGTTTGAACAAAAGATATTCTGGTTTTGGTTTTTGTTTTAAGTTTGGAGGGACTGCTATTGACCTAATGTTACTATAATTCCCTGGCCTACAATCTCCCTTCCAGTCATGTAGGATCATATTGTGGGTCGAGCTGTTTGCTTTGCATTTTCTTCTCTTCTCTGACTTCCAGAACAGCCAAAATAAGTCATCTCACACTTTCTTTATATTAACACGGAAAGGATGGCAGTACACTTCTCTGATGTTGGATTTCTTTCTTATTCCTGTGTGTTCATTGCTTGGTAATAAAAACCCTAAAATGACAATTTTCCCTTGAAAAAAATAAGGAAATGTGGAATTGAGAGGATTTTGAAGGCTTGAGATTGATTTTATGGAATTGAAACCTGATCTTCCACCATCATATTTTTGCATAGTCAAATCTAGCAAGAACTTTATATGGCACTTAGTTTTTGTCCCTGCTTTGGAAAATTGATTATTTCTTTGATTGGCATTATATAATGGAAGAAGGGCTAGTTTTAGAGTAAGGAGATTGGGGTTGGAATCCTGACTCTGATTCTTCCCAGCTCTTTGACCAAGTAATTGAACTTGTCTGAGTCTCAGTTAATTCATTTATAAAATGTGGATAGTAAAATACATATTTCACAGGTTGGTAATTTTGTCATAGAATTTCACAGTCAGAAAGGACTTCAGAAGCATGACTGAATAAGTAACCGTTTCATAGTATACTCTATAAGTAGTCTTTCAAGTTTGTAGAGAAGGCATACATTGAGGGAGAGTCCATGATCTCCTGAAACAGTCCATTCCATTTAGAATATCTCCAATTGTAAGAAAGATTTTCATTATTTTGAGTCTGAATGTACCTTCTGGCATCTTCTATCCACCCCTCTTAGTTCTGCCCTCTGGAGAGAAGCAAAACAAATCTGGTTCCTTTTCCACATCACAGCCCTTTAAATACTTGAAAGGAGCTATCCTAATCCCTCAGGTCTTGTCTTCTAGCACCTGTAATTCCTTCAGGCAACTCTCATATGATATAATTTCAAGGCCCTTCAGCATTCTGACCGTAGTCCTTTCTGGATGCTCTCCAGCAAATCTATGTCCTTCAGAAGATAGGGTGCCCAGAATCCAACCTGATTCTCTAAACGTTGTCTGAGCAAGGCGGATCCTTGTCCCCTCATAATGCAACCGAAAATTATGTTCTTCCTCCACAATCTTGCTCACAAGTCTCCTTAACAGAGCACTTAACGGCCTTCTACAACCTGGCATTAAGAGGAAGAGAGTTTTCTCATACGTATGTTAGTATTATCCTTTACAGACCAAGCCTTAGTGAAATAGATTACCTGCTTTCCTTGCCACCTTTATAGGCAGTGACTCAGTGGCAGAATTAATGAAACAAAGCTGCTGACAATCCCACTTCCCCTAGCCCCTTGTAGTAAATGTAATTTAACCCCTGGAACAGTGGGACAGTTGTTTCTTTCAGTAGTCTGGGGACCTATTAGGAGGTAGAAGGCCTTAAGTGCTTTGTTAAGTATTAGGAGGGGAAGAACTCTCATTTAAGCTCCCATTAGCATTTTTATTCCTATATTCTGTCATACGTAGATAAGCTTGCCAAATGTAGCCACATGCTATTCAGGGTTACGGTGGGATGTATGAGGGGGAGAGTATTAGATGAGTTAGTGTGAGTGTGAAAGGACGAAGAGAAGTCCTCCACCATGGCTTATCTTGTTTTCCTGACTCAGTACATTTCAGCTTGTCATTTCAAGATATTTGCTTCTGTTGCTACGTGACTGTTGCTGTGAAGAGCTAGCTCTTCTCCTGGGAAGTTTGGCCTCCGTTAGTGTTAATGCTAACGGCTTTACTCTGAGGGCATGTCTACTTAATAAAGTCATCCTGGCCTACATTAACCCTGAGTTTGGGGCTTGAAATTTGCGATGAGGATTGATCATCTTTTTTTCTTATTTGTCCCCCAGGAAAGAGATGATGCCTGTGGTGTTGCACCAAGGTTGTTCTGAGTGGAGAATTCAATTGACCTCTGACTTTTTCTTTTAAAAAAAAAGAAAGAATAGGAAAAGAAAACAAAACAAAACAAAATTGTAGCAGACAGATAAGTGACTTGTGGCAAAGTGTGCTTTTCTTCAGGTTGCATGTATACTGTTTTGGGGTTTAGCATTGTTTGTATTAGCCCAAGTAATGAGATCTTTTCATGAAATTATTTTCATACCTTTCTGTCAGAAGAATTTTGTCCTGGACACTTGCAAAGACATTCAGGAGATCATCATAATGGACCGTTTAATTGACCCAATGGCTATATGTTTGTTGGAAGATTAACTTTCTGGAAGAGGAATGCATTACGGTAATTTTTCAGCCACTGAAAGAGCTTTAATTTTATTTTGTTTCTTTTCATAGAAATAGAACTATTCCAAAGGAGTGTGGGGAACCAGAACTTTACAGACTAACATTAACAGACTAACATTTCAGTTTGGGCAACAGGAAAAACAGAGGGCAGGTCTTTTTGATTTTGTATCCTTTAGAGGGGCTTTGGTGTTTGCCTTAAGAGAGACTTAACAAACCTCAATTGCTTCCTGCCCCTTTCTACTTCTTTAAAGATAATTTAATTTAAAATATTTCCTAGTCAGTTTCTTTATTCCTCATTTTTGCAGTTCAGGAGTGTGTTCTTTTGGGTTTTTTTTTAATTGTCTGAAATTGGTAGAATAGAGGAGATAAAAATTATGGTGATTGTTTCTTGGTTTAAGGAAAGAAATCACATCAGAAACTTTTGAAACTATTACAAGGTTCAATATTTGCATATTTGCTTAGTTGCATACTGAATTAAATATATCACCTGGATAAGAATTTTACTACATGAATCAAATTCTTCTTAAAAAGAAAAGAAAAAACACAGTCTGTACTGCAAGAACTGGCTGAAAAAGAGGAAGTATGACAGGGGCTCCTCAGCAGGCATTGAAACTTCTTGGCACTTGGCCAATTGGCTGTACTCTAGGGTAGCTGTAGGCAGACTAGGCACTTGGCAACCATGGCCAGGTCACCTGGGACTGCTTCGGGGAGTTGGGGGTGGGAGGGAATGGTGTTCAAATCTCTCAGGGAGTGTAGTACAAATTAGGTGGGGGTTGGGGAATAGGAGAGGAAGGTCCCAGTGTGTAACTGTAGAGCCGTCCTGTAAGGAAAGCAAATAACCAAGCCAGTGAGTTATCAAGTAAGGCACTAATTGGAGATTGGGGTGAGAATGTCAGCCTTTTAACAGCTCATGAATATGTCTTTTTTTCATTTTCCCTACTATACATCTTTGGTTAAAAATAAAATACTTTGTGATATTAGAAGATTCAGATTGCCTCAGAAACTGGTAAATTACATGGGAGGAGAATGGGAGTGCTCCATAAATCTTTGTATACTCTCCAAGACAGAGTGGATTTGAATCTAAAATTAAATGAACATGAAATGAAGTGAAAGACAAGGTAGTGTTATTTGAAAAGTTACTAGTATTTGAAGATGTCTACAGTTGCTAAGGGCCAGAGGTAGGGGTAGGGAGTCGGAAGCATTGGGACACGTATTTTCTTCTGGAAACAGTAGGCATTTCAAATGTGTACTTTAGAACTTTTCTTCTTTTTAAAGCTATTGATAATTAACGTGGTTTCCAAAAGGTAAGAGCTAGAGATGTATTTATGCTGCAGGTTGTTAAATATATTTACGGCCTTTTCTGAGGATTCAGTGGGGGTTCTCTTGTGGTTATTTATTAGTATACATCAGCAGTGCTGGCTGAAATTAAAGAAAATAATCTCTCCAGTGTGATTTGCAGGAACATTATAAATCGCTTCAGATTATAATGAGCAATAGGGAAGGTAATTTGAGGGAACCTCAGCACATGTTGTTAGTTACAATATGTCAAGAAAAATATTGGGTGTGAAATACACAGATAATCAGTAAATCATAAAAGTGATAACATTTTTTATGCTGTAAGGTGCTCTTGGTGACTTAGTAGCATCTTTTCTCTTCTTTGATTCCTAAGGTTCCCTGGCTTTCATGTTCTGGTCCCTGAGATCCCTTTGTGATTTAACGACATCTCACATTGAGGATAGTATAAAACCATTTTCTGGCACTGCCTATTCTCCCACAAATAGCCAGTTGTCAGTAAGCAAAAGATGGAAAACTTGAATTGTTTATATTAATAAGAATTTTCACTATCTGCCCTCTCTTAGAATAGCGTCTCTAACCATAGTCCTGGTAGACATAGGCCCAGTAGGAATGAAATTGAGGCCATTTTCATTACCTCCAACCCAAACTAAAGAAAACAAAATAAAAATTCCAGTTATCAATAGAATATTTTAGTTGGTTTAATGTTTACTCTTCCTCAGTTTGTCCTTTTGAGACATAACTTCATTGTCTTTTATAGCAAGACTACCATGTGCTGGGCACATTACAAGAATTCAGTTAGCATTGAATTAAGTACTACTTCTTCCAATTTTAGAACTTTGGAGATCTTTTTTATGACATTTTCCTTCCCCAGACTAAGATATGTCACAAAATTTAAATGTGTTTCATAATATGCTGGTGTGTTTTTCATTTTCGGATCATGATTTCTTTTCCCCCAGAAATTTTCTAGAATAAATATAATGTCAAATGCTAAACTGAGATGTGAATTTTGGACTTAATTGACACCTAACACCAATAAAAGCTTTCTGGGGGTAGTAGTTTTATAGCTTATACTGGGAAATCAGCCAATAATTGTCAAGAATTCATATTTCCAAACCAGGAGGAGGCTGGTATATTTCATGGAGAGGTTATTGAGTTCCCTCTTTTAAGTCAGTAAATATTTGTCTGATGTAGAATCTTGAGGATTATTTTTAAGGGGATAGCTCTGGAAAATCTTTTTTCTTTTTCTCTTGAACTTTATCAGTCTTTCCTACCAACCTCTCAAGTTTTAGGCCCTTACTCAATTGCCAGGGCTTATCTTGGGTAGAGATGAACCAGATCTGGGGCTCAGTAACTCTTTTTTGTGACAGCAGAGGGGGTGGGAAAGCTGGAGGGCTGGCAGAAAGAAAGGACTATCCAGTGTACCCAGAGATGGCAGTGGGGAAAGTTGCCCACCCTCCTCCTTTTCACTTTTTCACCTTCAAAGTCTTGCCTAATGTTCTTTCTTTCCATCTGTCTGTTGCTTGGATGCCCAGTTGCTAAGGAAGAATTTGTTCTCTGGATAAATGTGGCAAACATGGCTTATAGTTCTTGTGTTTTAGAAGGCATTTTATATTATGTGATTATACATCTTGAGCAGAGTCCCCCTTTTGTGTAGGGATAGCAATATGTTAAGCCAAAGAAAGTAAGCATAGCCCATTGAAGGGTAATTTAAGGATCACCTCTTTAAATTCCTTGAGGATTTTAAAAATATGCTTTTCCTCATTGAATGCAGCCAATTAAATCTAAACCCTCCCTTGAAAACTGTCAGATGCTGATAACAAGTGCACAGATGAGCAATCAGTTTTTTGTGTCCTTCAGTTCATTCCTGGGACTACCACAGGATCTAAATTGGGCTGGAACAGATTACTTAGTTCCTGATCTGAAAATAATCTGCATCTTGTATCAGTGGTAGTTGTCACGCCAGCACACTCACCATCCACACTGAGTTTCCCCTGACCTCACTAACTTCAACTTGGAGTGGATTCTATTCTTTTCCTTGAAGTCCCTCCCACCCCCATTAAAAATAGAATCAGTATTTGCCTCATTATTTTGCTGTCTCTAATGAGGATGATGATGATGGGTTGTTATTGTTACAGCTAACATTTATATAGCACTTACTTTGTGTCAAGTACTATGCTCAGCACTTTACAATAATTTTCTCATTTGATCTTTACAATAGCCCTGGGAGGTAGGTGCTATTATTATCCCAATTTACAGATAAGAAAATGGAGGCAAACAGCAGTTTAATGACTTGCCCAGGGTCACACTGCTAACAAGTGTCCAGGGCCAGATTTGAACTCAGGTCTTCCTGACTCCAGACTGGGCTCTGTAAATATTGCACTACTTAGCTTCCCATATGCATGGGAAGATGATTTCTCATTTTGGAAAGCTCCTCCCCAAAGCCCTCAGAAATGCTTAGCATTAAAATCATACAGTGTGGTCAGCATATAAGCAAATTGAGTGAGGGACCTTTCTTGTACTGGAAACATGAACATTATTATGAAAATAATCACAGTGATCCAATTCAAAGTATAGTGTTTCACATCTGCAAAGTGCTTTATGTCCGTTCTTAGTGGTAGACACATAGCAATAATAGCTAGTATTTAGATAGCTTTTAAGGTTTGTAAAGTACTATATGGACACATAGTATATAGACATAAAGTACCCTACTGGATCCACCCAGCAAACCTGTAATGTAGCCACTATTATTTTCCCCTTTTATATCCCTAGATGAGAAAACTGAGTCAGACAAATATTAAGTGACTTATCTAGGGTCACACAGTTAGTAAATGTCTGAGGCAAGATCTGAATTTGTCTTCCTGACTCAAAGTCCAGCCCTCTTGTACCTCTGTATTAGTAATATCAGATTGCAGCCTTAGATTGGGGATACAATGTGATAGCAAGTGAGAAGGGAATGAACTAAGGCCAAAAAGCTTCATTGATGTACCAGAACTTTGTTCCTGTCCCAGCTAAAGTCACTGGTGGAGGCAGAGTGAATTTTCTAAAATATTTAGAATTTACACTGTCACTGAACTTGTTAGGCATTCTACTTGACTGTGCTGTCTAGAAGGAAGGAAGGGAGGGAGGGAGCGACAAGAAGAGAGGAAAGGAAGGGAAAGGGAAAGGGAGAGGGGTGGGGGGAAGAAAGAGAAAGTTTCCTAACAGTCTGTGGCTACACGGAGTGATAGGAAACTTCATTAAAAATGTTATTACTGTAGGTCCTGTTCTACCCCAGAGCTGTTTTCCTAGAGTGCTATTTCTCAACCAGGGTCCTGTAATGAGCCAGGGACTTCATTGAGGGTGCCATGCAGTAACAACTGTGTTGATTTTGTTAATAGTGTAAACAGACTTTCTTTGACACCATAAATAGCAGAAGCTCCACTTTCCTCCCCAATTTCTAAGTAGGGAAGGTATTTGAAACTGGAAAAAACAGAGTATTGGGTGAGTTCAGTTATAGACCATGACAGAAAGCTATGTACAAATCCCTGGAGAAGTGTGCTTTCTAGAGAAACAAAGGATTGTAGAACCAGTATAGGACCAGGCACAGAGCCAAGCATAGTTGATGATGAAGGCAGTGTTACATGGAGGAATATGAAAGTGGCACTCATGTGTAGTCACAAACTAATTAACATAAACACTCCCTAATTTTATTTTCTATTGTGTGGTACACTCAGTGAAGTGGAAAGAACAGTGGTTTAGCAGTTAGAGGATCTGGGTTTGAATTTTGATTCTGTTTACTGTCTGTGTGACCGTGAGCAAATCACTTAACCTCTTTGATCCTCAGTTTCCTCTTCTGTAAAATGAAGGCATTGGATTAGCTGACCACCATGATCCCTTCATGCTCTAAATTTATAATCCTATGATTCTGTTAATCTTCCAGAAAATACAACCTGTCATATTAAAACTAATTTAAAAACCACCATAAATCCTTGATTACAGGTAGCATTGACTTGTTATCCAGAAGACAAGTATCATTTTTATGTCAATGTGCTAATAGTGAAATTCCAGTCTGTCCATGGATGCCTTAAACAAAAACAAACATTAAGCTGGATAGTGTTATACTGAGCCCTCTCCTACCTCCGTAGTCAGGATGGTAGTGGAACATGGATATTGCCTTTTAAAATTCAGGAGACAGCCCATCCATGCCTATCCATGGAATCTTTTCCCAACAGCAGTTCCTCCCAGTTTGCCAGGGACCTTTCTTGGGTTATCTTGGCATTGTGTGAATATCAATAAAACATACCACTGAACACAGCTTTTGCTTTATTCTTGTTTTATGCATAACCCACCTTTTTTCTGAACATCTTTGTATCCCCAGGTGTCTGGCACACAGTTAACATTTCATAAATGCTTTTTGATTGATTGTGTGCAGACATAGCAAACCTTGTATAAATACTATAACACAACTTTTATAAATAACAAAGTGCAAGTTTTCCCTTGTGGAGTAATACTTTATATGCACCTGACCTTTATCTATCTTTTCCAAAACACAACGATTATCTCTTTAAGCACGTACCGTTGGAGCAACCCACTTCTCCGGCAAGTTCAAACCGGATATATGGAGCTAAAAGGCAGAAACTTGCAAATATTGAAGGGAAAGGGATCTCTGAGTCTCTCTCTGGTAACAGTCAGATCGCATGCTAACAGAGTCCTTTTGGCAGAAGTACCAGAGTGCTATGAATACATCTTCTTAAATATTAATTGATGATGCAAAGACCTATTTAGACACCTTATATATCCCCCTATTGATGAAGAATTATCCTCTATAATACCAGCTACCTATTTCAGCTTTATTAAAGACCTTCTTTTTTATGATCCTTTTTTGAACAGAAGTGACTTTAATTGTCCTTTTACATAGTTTTCTACAGAGAAACCCCTGGTAATGGTGGTTGTGAGCTGCTGAAATGAGTTGTATAATAAATCATAGTGGAAGAGAAAGGATGGGATATTAGGGAGCAGGGAGGTTTTGGGGAACCAAGAACTTAATTTATGCATCTAATATTAATTGGGAACCTATTGCATGCAAAGCAGAGAAAGACTCAGTGAATAATATTGTAGTTATGAAGTACAGTTGTGTTCAGTTGTTTTTCAGTTGTATCTGACTGTAAGTGATCCCATTTGGGGTTTTCTTGGCAAAGATACTGGAATAATTTGCCATTTCCTGCTCTAGCTCATTTTATATGTGAGGAAAATGAGGCAAAAAGGGTTAAGTGACTTAAGATGAATCTTCCTGATTTTAGGCCTGGTGCTCTATCCACTGCACCACCTAGCTGCTCCATGAAATACAAAGATAGCTAACAAATAGGCTTCTTTTTCTGGGTATGAATGCCAAGGTCACAGAATCACAAACTGTTAGAGCTGGAGTAAACATTAGAGATCATGTAGTCGAAGTCTCTTCTATTTTAGAAATACCTGACCTCATAGCATTGTTGTGAGACTCAAATAAGCTAAAACACAGGCATTTTTCATTTTAAAGCCTTCTTATCAATCACAGCAATGATGATGATGATGGTGGTGATGATGACGATGACTCAAGGCAGTATACCTTGATATGCAGTTAGGCGGGTGACCCATAGTCAAAGTCTATTGGCACATAGATATCTTGAACAGACATTAAGGGTGGGCAGTAAACAGGGTGCAGAATTGTCAGGAGACTAAGAGAAAGCTGCCGGGAAATTGAATGAGACTTTTAAGGACTCCAAGCTTCTTTTTGAAACAAGGGCCCAACTTTTATAAATCAACATTCCTTGGATAATGCTATGTAGTTGTGGATCATAGAATACTCCAAAGAATTGAGGCTTCAGGTCATACAGAGGAGAGTAGAGAAGATCTTAGTGGGCATGAAGAAGCTGCTACATATTCCCAATGAAGAATTGTATCACAAAAGGGTGTCATTGGGGGAATGCATAGCTAGAAAAGGAAGCTAGCTTATCATTTAGTGATAACAAGTGACTATAGATGGAAAGCTTACCTGCCCAACCATGAATTTTATAAGCATTTGTTAAGCACCTATCATGTTTCAGGCCTTTTGTGAGGTTCTGGGCATACAAAGACAAAAACCAATCAATAAACATTTATAAAGCACTGCACCTACAGTGTGCCAGGCACTGTGCTCAGTGCTGGGGATACAAGCCCTTGCCTTCAAGGAGTTTATATTCTACTAAGAGAAAACTGTGATTATATACAAAAGAAAAACAAAATAATTTCTGAGTGGCAGGTGCTAAATATTGGGGGTAAGGGATAGGAATTGACACTTGAGCTTAGCCTTCAATGGAACTAGAGATTTGACAAGACAGAGATGAGAAGAGACCAACGATGCAGAGACATAGAGAAGGGGTCATGGAATGTTACAACAGAAAAAGGCAGGTGGATCAGTTTCGCTGGAACATTGAGTATGTGAAGAGGAGTAATGGGAAAGAAGTCTGAAAAGATAGACCAGAGTCAGTGTTAATAGAGTTAGAGGAAGGACCCCCGCCCTTTGGAGGGTGACCTTTCCTTCTCCTTCCTGCTCCTCTACTCTACCCCTAGAAGACATGTAGGAGGACTTGGGCAGGAAATGCATAGAATGAGAAAGGTTGGACAGCTTACATTAGCATCAGCACAAATCTGTTGAAATATCGAAGTATTCAAGGCAATGAAAGGTAAAGATTTTAAATTCTGCCCTTTCAGTTGTTCATTGGTATGAATCACACAATCTGGGCTCCACTTCTACCATCTTTACTTATAACCTGTCCTTTGACCTTTGACAAATAGCTTCACCACTCTGGACCTCAGTTTTCTCATCTGTAAAATGAAGGTGTTGGATTAAATGATCTCTAAAATATTCTTCTAGCTCTAAAATTCTGTGCTGTTATAATTATCCCTTTCAGGGTCAGCAACCTTTCCAAGTAGAATATTAATAAGTAATTTGGGGATTCACTTTAAAAAAAATTAAACAGAAGATATTCATATATTTCCAGCACTCTCCTCTGCTTCCTTTTAAAGCATGTCTCTTAGAGAGGTAGTCATACTTTACTTTGAGTATTTAGCATAGAGTTTGTTAGATGGAAATTCATAGGGAGATTGGGTGAAGAAAAAGGGAGGAAGTGAATGAAGCATTTGTGAGCGCAAGCAAGATGGGATTTTTGGTGGGTTGTTTTTTTGGGTTTTTTTGAGTTCAGTTTCCTAGGCTCAGGCTAAATTCAGAACATCTGAAAGCTCAGTCTCCTTTGGACCCTGGTAGTTCACAGCTGTGCTGAGTTATGTGGGTTGTGATGTCTTCTGGCCCCGAGCCTATTAGTTGAAAACTATATATACTGAAAGGTTGGTATTTTACTTAAGGAAGGATGATTCATGAGAAAGAGCTTTTGATTTCCTGGTTGATTCTCCGAGTGACCGTATGTTCAGAGCCCCCTGACTGCTCAGATGTCTATGCTCCCTCGATCCAGTGATGTATGTAAAGTGCATAGCAGTATTGTTTTACTCAGACAGTTGGTCTTTGTGCTATTTTTTCTACTTGTATTTTCTTGGCTTGTATTTTCTCCAAATTCAGGGTAATTAAAAGTCCAATTGTTAACCTCTTTTTGAGCAGTCTTTCCTTTAAAAACAGATCAAAGAACTTGTGCTAGCAGGCCATTCCAGGTATGCTAGGGTACTTGTACCATAAGCTGTAGAGAGATGATCTTCCATAGCAGTTACATACATGAGATTCCAGAGAGTAATTCTGAAAACAGTGAAGCCACTTAACAGCAAATGGTTGAAGACGGTGATTCTTTTCTTATACCACAAAGCCTACCACAGTTTGATGGAGTTGAATTATAGTGTCAGTTTCATTAGCAGGGAGAGCAAGCATTGCCAACATGCCCAAAGAGGACACTTCCTAGTTGTGGCCTTCAGGGCAGTGTAGTAGACACTCAAAGCCTGGTAACATGGAATGATGCTGTTGGTAGTAAATAGATGTCCTTTCTGACTTTGCTGGTTTAATAAAAGAATTGTTAGAGTCTGATTTCTCTTGTATCACTTGTTTGTCAGCAGATACATAGAATCATAAAGTAATTTTAATTTTAAAGACTCTTACTTCTGGGAAGAGTTTATTTTAAAAAACAACCTTTGTGTAGTGAAACAAAGCTGAAGAGGATTTGTGACTGAGGTTCTTAACCTGGGTTCCATGAATTTAATTTTTTTTTTAATAATTTTATTTCAACTTAAGTGGTTCTCTTTGCTTTCCTATTATTTTGTTTTATGAATTTAAAAATATAGTTCTGAAAAGGGCTCCATAGGCTTCACCAGACTGCCCAGCAAGACCATGACAAAAATATTACCAAGAACCTCTGCTCTATGAAGAGGTTCTATGGTAATATTTCCTTGCTCTCTAGAATAGTGATTTACAATTTTTTTTTGACTATGTACCCTATTAGTAGAAGATTTTAAGCACACACTCCAAATATATGTATTTACTCATTTTAGAATTTTATATATATATATATATATATATATATATATATATATGCTACAGTATTTTATAAAACGCACAAAAACATAGAAACTAAAAGGATGAAATAAAGATGAAATGATATTTTAAAGTAATATTTTAGTGATTGATGGTGACTTTCTTCATTTTCACCAAAGTACTAATCTTTATTCTATTTTAGTAAGAGTGATGTGATTGAACTTGTGTCGTATTTAAAAACTTGGTTTTTAACATTATGATATAGTGATTGAAAAATCTGACTCTGGTTCTAAAATCACTTTATTTTGCTATTTCGTTTAAATATGTATCCCAATTGAAAAAGGCACGTCACCTAGGGAATTTGGGCTGTAGCTGTGGTGGGTTCTTAGGTCACATCTAAGTTATAATTTACCTGAGGAACTAACACCAGGACAATTATGGAAGGCCAGTGTTGGGTGGAGGCAGAGTACGGGGTCATAGTGAAGGGAGTGGTCTACTTGTGTTGAGACAAATCCAGGATTGAATGCAACCCATCTTTTCTGTTCTCTGATTGGCTGATCAAATACTCTTTGAAGTCAGACCAGTTCTCACTTTGGAGACTGCTCTAGAGACAACTGCCTTCATTTTATAAACTACTGTATTTATATTTTTTAAGCACATTTAAAACTGTCTGGTCAATGATGTAGGTTCATACCGCTGCTGTTACTATTTTTTACCTAGAATTTAGTTATTTCCAGATGAGGCTATAACCAGACTAGCTGCTGACCTCTATAGTTCTTGTACATATGCTTTCCTCCTTTATTATTTGCTATGGTTTCTTCTACCATCTTTGCTTCAGCTAATTCACCACTTGCTATTAAATGGAGGCAAAGTTAGTAGTATTCGTATTTTTCTTAAATACAGTGAACCCGGAGCATATTTCTCCTCACACATTTAATCTAAAATCAGCATCTCACAGTAAATCTAGGATAGGTTCCCCTGAGAGCTAAATAGGGTCTAAAATTGAACTTCCTGTACATGTGTCTAGAGAGCAAGAACAGGTTCTTCTTTTGAACCCCACCAGGGTTTGAGACCACAGCAGGTGCATAATAACATGAAGCTGAGTATTTCCAATTTAATATATTAAGGTGGGAATGTCTTAATCACTTCAACAATTCCCTGATTAAAAAAAAATACAAATTCCCTACACCCAAAAAGCATTTAGCTTCAAAATCTGGAAGATGTTGGCAAGGAGATTCATTTCACCTTATTCCATCAATTAGTGCCTCTCTGCTCTTCCCTATGACTTAGTCTCATACTGGGGAAAAGAGAGGAAAGAGGATTTGCCTGTTTGGGATAATATTATGATGTTTCAGAAAAGCTGTATAAAGATGAAGAATATTTGCATGTTGACACAGAGGGAGGCACCAGGCAAGCATCTAATTTGCTATGCTCCCTGCTGGCTGTTTTTAACGCCCTGTTGATTTTATTAAACATTCTTAATAAGAAGTTGGAGTTTTGTTTAGGGTAAAGCCATAATGAAAACAGCTGTCTTCATTCCTCAGATTGTGAGAGTGCATACAGTTGAGGAAAGCAAACCCTGGATAGAGGATAATACAGTAAGATTGTTAAACTCTTGGCACAGAACTGAATTTGTAGCTCCATGGACGATGCTAGGAGGAGTACATTTGGTAAGTGTGTTGTATTTTGTTGTTGTCATTTTTTTTGTAGAGTGTTTTTTACTGAAGCCAGAGATAGACTGTTTTTGTTCATGGTTCTTATCTATGGAGAAATTTTGAGTAAAAGAAAAAATGTACTCTAACAGCATATGTTAACTTAGACAGGAAAAAAAGAATGAAGCATATATACATGAGCTCTTTATTGAAAAGAAAGGATAAAGTAAGAATAAAAACACCTCTCATAAAGAATCAGGAGATGATGATAAAGTTAAGCAACTTAGAGGAGAGGGGGAGAGTTGAAATTAACCATCAGAGTTATCCGTAGGGTCAAGGTCATTGACTCTGTGAGTCACAGGTCACTGGAAGGGACCTCAGTCCCATGATTCCCAGACTAGATTCCATGGAACCCAGCTCTATACAATGTGAATAACGTTTTTGTGAGCAAATGTTAATAAGAATTGTCTTGTAGCAGTGAATATTTTAATCTGTGGCATTCAACTTGGAATCAGAAGATGAATTCATGTTCTGACTTGAGCCCACTTCTACTGACTTAATGACCACATGCAAATCATTTAACATTTCTGAGCCTCAGTTTCCTCAGCTATAGAACAGATAATATAGTTACTGTGATGAAAATATATTATAAGCTTGAAGTTATCATTACTAGGAATTTTTTTTTTTGCTTTGTATTCTTAGGACTTAGCACAGTCCCTATTCCTGAAGACACTCCCTCTTCCCTCCCATCTCTTAGAATCCCTAGCTTTCTTGAGAATTCAGCCCCAGCACCATTTCCTAGTTGAGGTCATTACTGATTCCTCCCTACACCAATCACCTTGTATTTACTTCGCATATATTTTCATGTGATATATGTATATGTGTGTGTGTGTGTGTGTATAGTTTTGCTTAATAGAATGAAAGCTCTTCATTTTACCTTTGTGTCCCCAGTACATAGTATGGTGCCTAGCACTTAGCAAGTGCTTCATGAATGCTTGATTAACTGATATAAACAATAAATATATACAAGGCAAATTAAAGAGGAAGAGAACATTACCAATTCACAGGTCAAGAAAGTCATTCTGGTGGTAGTAAATGGGGTTGAGCGTTGAAGATGAGATTTTTGAGAAGCAGAAGTGAAAAAGCAAAAGTACACTGCAGCCTGAGCGGATGGCTAGTGAGATGGTATAAAGACGGGGACTGGTTTGCTGAGTTGTTTTGAGGAGGTAGGCCAGTATGGCTGGAATGTAGAATGTGGGAAAGAGAATAATGTGGATCAAGTCTGAAAAGGTAGGTTGGAACCAGATTGGAAGGGCCTGAAATGGTAGGGTAATAGGTTTATATTTTATCCTAGAAACAACAGGAAATCGCTAAAATTATTTGAGCAAAGAAATGATATGGTTAAGCCTGTACCTTCGGAAGGTTATTTTGTTAGCTAAGGTGTGGTATTCACTAAAGAGGTGATGAATTGGAATCAAGGAGACTATAATTAGGAAGCTCTTTTAATTGACCAGCTATAAAGTGATATGGTTATGATCTAGGATTGTGGCCATGCTATTGGAGAGAAGGGGACAGATGTGAAATGTTATAGAGTTATAAATGGCAGAAATTGGCAACTGACTGAAGACAGAAGTTAAGGAAGAGGTAGAATTCAAGTGTGACTCCAAGGATGTGAAACTGGGTGATTGAAGGGATGGTGCTTCCTGCAACATAAATTGGAAAATTTGGAGGAGGGGCAAGTTAAGGGGGAAAATATTGGTTTTTATTTTAGACATACTGATTTTGAGGTCCTTGTAGGGGCATTCAGTTGATAATGGGAACTGGAATTTAGGAGAAAGGTTAGAGCTGTTTTGGATATCATCTGTATAAATATATTAATTGCAGATGAGATTATTGACTTTGAAAGTGTTATAGGAAAAAGGCGGCCAAGACCACATCTTGGTAGAGAGAGCTGTGCCATCAGTGTTGAAGATGAATTGTAATCCAGAAAAGGATTTCTAAGAAAGAGAAGTCAGATATGTGGGATTAGAACCAGAAGTTATGGGAAGGAGTGGAAGAGAGTTATCCAAGAAGAAAGGTTTACAATGTCAAAAGCTTCAGAGAGGTCAGATTGGATGAGGAATGAGAAAAGACAATTTGGCTTAAGAGATCATTTGGTTAAGCGATCACTTGTAATTTTTGAGAAAGTAATTTCAGTTGAGCAGTATAGTTAGAAGCCAGATTTTGAAGGGCTTAGAAGGAAATGGGAGATGAAGAAATAGAAGGAGGTAGTTGAGTGTAGATGGTTTTTTTAATTCTAGCAATTTGGCTGTGAAAGGGAAAGGAGATCTGGGACGACATTTTAGCTGAGTGTAGATTTTTTTTTTTCTAGCACTTTGGCTGTGAAAGGGAAAGGAGATCTGGGACAACATTTTAGCTGGGATGATATCTTCAGGGAATAGCAAGGTCAAGTAAAAGATTTCTTAAGGGTAGGAGGGACCTACTTACAGTTGGAGGCAGCAGAGAAGGAGGTAGTAGGTAGAAATTCAACATGAAAGAGAGAGGGCATCAAAGAGTTGGCAAACTGTTAGAGAAGATAGGAAGCGATGAAATCAAGGGTTAGCCTTGGCAAGGAGAAAGGCACCCTCTTCCTCTGAGACTGGAGCAAAGCAGGAGAGAAAGGGGACAATATAGAGGAGTTTTGAAATGGGGAGAAGAGGGATTTTTTTTTTTTTTTATCAATGTCCTCTATTTTCTCTATTCTCAAGAGGAATGCAAAAAGGTGGTAATTTAGGGAGGGAGGAAAGAAAGTCTGCATTATCTGTTGCAGGGAGTGAGAGAGATTATCAATCAGGATGCAGATTGGAGTAAGCAGAATCAAATAAAATTATGACTGACCAAAATAAGTAAAAGAAAACAATGTTGAAAGACTCATGAACTCTGATAGATTCAGTGCCCAGTGAGGACTGCATAGGACTGATGGTGAAGCATTCCTCATCCGATAGGTGGTAGAATATGGGAACAGAATGGAACTTTTATTATCAGATGGGGTCATTGTGTTCATCAGTTTTGCTCTACTTTGTTATAAGGGAAGGTTCTATTGAGAGAGGAGATGCAGTCTTTGGTGGGGGGAAAAAGCATCAATAACACATCTTTAAAGAATGTCAGGTAGGGAAGACCGTCAGCTCTTTGAAGGAAGTCTTTAATAAACTTGCTTTAGATGTGCTTTTACATTTGATACATTCCTTCCATATACTCTGCTTATATACACTAAATAACCAAAGTTCTATGTTTAAGAACAAGTAGGCGGTAGGAAGAAAGGGATAGCAAGTCTGTCGATTCTAGGTCTATCGTTCTTTCTATTACAGCTAGGTAAGCTGAGACCCAGGTGACAAGGAAACTTGGAAATTCAATGATTAAAAAAAGATTCCCCTTCCCCATTTTTTTAAAGTTTTGGTCCTTGAGTGATTAAGCTGCAGTTATTGGGAATATTCTGTAATGTATAATCCCATTCCTTTCATGTCAGTTGTGTGGACTATTACACTGTCCTCTTATTTCATCTCCCTCTTTCAAGTCTGTCTCCATTCTAATACATCCTTCACATAGCTGTCAAAGTGATTTTCCTAAAGTACAAATCTGATCATGACACCTCTACTCAAATAAACTCCAGTGACTCCCTACCCCCTCCAGGATCAAATATAACTCCTGAGCTTGACGTTTAAATTTCTCAGTATCTTCGTTCTAATTTTCCAGTCTCATTGTTCCAACAGTTCTCAACCTGGAGTCTCTGGACTTTTTTTGGTGGGGGGAAATATATATGAACATATTTCAATTTAATTAGTTTCCTTTGTAATCCTATTATTTTACGCACTTTAAAACATTATTCTAAGGAGCCCAAAGACTTCAACAGACACCAAAAAAGATCATGACACAGAAAGTGGTAAGAACGCCTGCATTATTCATTGTCTTCCTTCTTACTCTATGATCCAGCCTTATTGATTTACTTTTGTTGTTCTGCACAAAAGATAACCTCCATCTCCCATCTCTAAGCCTTTGTGCTAGCTATCCCCCATGCCTAAAATGTTCTCTTTTGAAATTCTCAGTTTACCTTCAAGACTCAGTGTAAGGACAACTTTTGACATGAGTCTTTTCCTGGTTCTTCTCACCCCACCCTCCTCATCCCCACTACTCTTGTCTGTGTTCCTCCTTCCCAAACTACCTTGTATGCATTCAGTATATAATTATAAATATACACCTAGAATATAAGCTCCTAGAGGGCAAGGAATGTTTCAGTTTTGTCTTTGTATCTCCTGCACTTAGCACAGTGACTAGATATATTGAGTGAAAAATGAGACAATGAGGTATGACAGCTTACCCAAAGAGGGAAATTTAGAGCTGATGTCAGGAAAAACTTCTAATAATTATTGTTGTCCAAAAATGGAATTACAGATTCCCACTTCAGTGTAGTCATTCAGTAGCAGAAGTCTGGTATTTTATTTTATTTTTAATTTATGGAATAAAACAAGCATTTATATCACATAGTACAATAAAAAAAGCAATTGTACATGAAACTACAAATCTACTATGCACAACTTGGCTGTTCCTTTCAAATATACAACAAAATTGTCATGTAAATCTTTTTCTTTTTTTCTTCCTTAACCCCGCCCCCCGCCATTATCCCCCTACCATTAGAAACAGATAAGTGTATATAAGCAAAATTATTCTATTGATACTATTTGTCAGTTTTTCTCTGCATGCATAGTGTCTTTCTTCATATGTCTTTTACAGTTAATTCGGGCATTATTAATAGACAAAATAACTTATTAGTTCAAAGTCCTTCTTGAAACAATATTGTTAGCATATACAGTGTTCCCTTGTTTTGCTCATTATTTTGTGAAAGTCTTTCCATGTTTTTCTAAAATCGTTGAGCTCATCATTTCTTATAGCACAGGTGGTATTCCATCACAGTCATATACCACAACCTGTTCAGCCATTTCCCAGTTGATAGGCATACCTGCAATTTCCATTTACTACCACAAAGAGAGTTACTATAAACATTTTAGAACATATAGATTTTTATCCTTTGGAAATAGACCAAGTAGTGGTATTGCTAGGTCAAAAGGTCTAGGTAGTTTAATAACTCTTTGGGCATAATTCCAGATTGCTCTCCAAAATGATTGGATCAGTTCACAGTTCCACAAACAATGCATTTTTCTACATCCTCCCCAACATTTGTCACTTTCGCCTTCCATCATTTTAGCCAAACTGATAGGTGCAAAATGACACCTCAAATTTGTTTTAATCTGCATTTCTCTAATCAGTAATGATTTAGAGCATTTTTTCATGTACTATAAATTGTTTTGATTTCTTCATTGGAATACTACCTATTAATATCCTTTGACCATTTATCAATTGGGGAATGACTCATATTCTTAGAGATTTGGCAAAGTTCTAATTACTATTTGCGAGTTTCCCTGCATCTTATTTTTACTATTTTCCTTCTCAGCCTCTCTTTTTACCCTATCCCTGTTACCTTATCTTTTCCCCTTCCCTTTTATTTTGTTATTTTACCCACCAAATTCCCTCTCTTATTTTCTCCCCCACCCTCCTAATATTATTCTATATGCTCTTTAAAAAGTACCTCTCTCACTCTATCCACAGTTTTCTGACCTCTCTAGAAGTTCAGAAGACTTCTAAACCTCGTCATACATATGCTTTGTTTCCTCTTCAACCCAGAAGAGAGTAAAGTTCTAACATTACCAGCCCTCCACCTTGACCTGTTCCCTCTGTATTCTTCCTTTCATGACCTATCTTATGAGATAATTACTCTTTTTTACCTTTTCCTACCTGATTTTTTTTTAGACTCATCGAATTACACACAACTCAGCTACAACCTTTCTTTTAAACTACCTTCATAATGCTATGAATGGTATTTTATAATAGGGATTTCTCTCAGTCATGATTTGGGCTAGGTGACCACTGAGGTTTCTTCCAACTTGAGTTTCTGTGAATCTGAGAGCAAGAGTAAAAGGAAAAGGAATGTTGGGGTGCATAAATTAAGAGAAATTAGAAATTTACTGAAGAAATCTTAGGAACTGAGACCCCAGTATATAAGAGATCTACCCTTAGAGTAAATACTGAAAAACCAGGAAAAACTTATCTACTTTTTCAGTTGGCTAATACGACTCAAGAAACCAGGAGGCTTAGATCAAAGGTAGAAATGGAAATCAATGTGGATCCCAAAAGTAAATACATACTTCTCAAGCAGCTAGGGAGAGAGGAACTTAGGTGGCTGAAGAGAAGTTTCCATCCAGAACTGATGGAAGTATGATTATTTCTTAGCAAAACTAAGCTTCAGTTCTCTGTCTGTAAATTGCCTACCTATGTTATTTGATAGTCTCTGACCTGTATTTTGTAATTTGAAAAATCTGCTCAAGACAAATGGAAGGCTGGTGTATTGATATCAATACTTAAGGGGAGCACTAGAGCAGAGATGTCAAACTCTTGACCTACTGCTAAACAACACTCCGGAGTGGAGCCAGAATAGATTAAAATGTAATCTGGGAAATACTTAGCAAAATAAATAAAAATACAATAAAAATAGATATTACATTTTAAGACTAAGTCAAGATGTGGCCTGTAGGGATCCTTATATATGGATTAATGGCCCTCCTCTGCTTTCTTATCTGAGTTTGATATCACTGCCCCAGAGAATTAATTAAGTGTAATATCTGGGTTTTCAGAAAGGAACCCCAGAAAGGAGGCAGTAGGAATGGCTGTGAAGGCAGAAAGCCTGATCACACGCTGGATAAATCATTTCTTGCATATATTTACCACTTTTCCCCTTTTAAATACTTTATTGTTGGTGTTGTGATGCTCACATGACAGATGAAGAGACTTAGGCACAAACAGGTTACAAAACTTGCCTAATAACACATCACTGTGACTATACATGTTTGCAACAGAACTTTTGCTTTTCTTTGGGAGTAGAGGGAGGTGGGGTTTTAAATATTGGAAAAAAATGAGGCTAAATTATTGACTTCTTTCCCTGGAAGAAGGGATCTTACTGTGTTGTAACTGTTGTAACTATCCTTTAAATGTGCTGATTTTTTTCATATTTCATTGTACTCTTGGCAACTTTCATACAATGTATATAATTAAAACTTATCCAGCTCAGCACAGGGGCCATTGCCAGGAATCAATCTTTATTAGGAATACCATCATGGATTGTCTCTACTTCCAACCAGTTCAGATTACTTTTTGTTTTTATTCAGGGTAGGGGTGTGTGTGTGTGTGTGTGTGTGTGTGTGTGTGTGTGTGTGTGTGTGGATTATCCATGAAATTTTTTCAGGTATATCAGATGGTTATTGCCCTACATGTCATTCTCAGTTGTTGATTTACACTAATAGTTTAGTATATGTGGGTTTATGTAACTTTCTTGATCCTTCTCCATTTCTTTCTGTTCTTTGCTGCTTTTGTGTGATGTGCCCTTTTGGAGATTGGACAGACAGGAAGGAGACAGGAATTAAAATCAGTCAGTTTTATTGTTTGGGAAAACTCCAGTTAAAGAAAGTGATTGACATTACTGTTGAATTAAAGTTTCATGTTTTATGTGAATTTAATTTATCCATATTTTATCTCTCATCCTAGTAACAATAATTGAGTTTCTTGCATAGAAGACACTAATAATAAATAGGAACTAAAAAATAGTCATTTTATTTAATTCATAGGATTATCTCTTTAGAGCTAGAAGAGACCTTAGGGACCACTGAGTCTAACCCTCTTTTATTTCAGATGAGGAAACTAAGGTCTAGATATGTTCATTTGGCCAGGCTTATAAAGCTAGTCGGTATCTAAGGCAGGATTTGGATCCATGTCTTTTAGACTCCAATGCCTTGCTTCAACTACTTCCCTGTTATGCCTTTCATTTCTTTTCTTTATTATTTTGTCTAAGTTAGAGCCTCCCTCCTTCTTCAAGCTGTCTTGAAGGAGGAATCTGAAAAATGTTAATGGGTTAATATCAAATGTGCTATGTATTATTAGTAAATGTGGCTTATACCAGGTCATTCTAGCTGAGTCTATATGTAGCTCTGAAATGCCGTTAGCATGGTTTGCTAGTGGGATAGAAATAAACAAAGACTTAGCACTGGTGATTGGCTCCGTATCACTTAGCAACATCAATATTTTTGTTCACAAATAAAGTCTCCTATCTGATACATGGGAAAGCATTTGTGTGGATGTGGCTACATATTTTCTCTGAAATAAAGGCGTGTTTTTTGTTGTTGCTGCTGGTGTTGATTGTTTGCTTTCATTTGGGTGTCTAGACACCGGTTACGGTGACAGAGAAAAAGGCTGAAAATATAAGATGACATTTTAAGAGAAAGGGCTCCTTAACAAAAGGAGCTGGCAAATAGCCTTTTAACAGGGAAATAAATGAGAACATTATTGAAATTCTAAATTCAAAGAATTTTTTTCTAAAAGAGTTACTTATATGTTTATGCTATCAGTTTTTCTTCATCAGTTACAAATAGAAATTGCCTAGTTCTTCAAGCCTTAGTAAGAATTCAGATTTATTCATTTCAACAGAAAGCATTTACTATCATGTCCAAAGCACCATGTCAGGTGTTGAGTGTACAACAACATAATCAAAATAGGCCCTGCCTCCCAAAGCTGACATTCTATTGAAGGAAATACCCCCCATTCCCAAGGGTGAATCCAGTGAGCAGCAGTGAACAGAATTCATCCTTGTGTCCCAAGATTTTCTATAAGCTAGATCTCCCTTATGTATCCAATCTTTACTGGCTTCCTTACTACTGCCAGCACTTCTAACTGCCCCTTCCATGGAAAAGTGATACTGCTGACTCAGTATCCATGAGAGAGATGCTTTGGGGATTTTCCAGTGATAGAGATGGGCCGGCATCAATCTTCTGGATTCCATATTTGGGGCCAGTTGGGTAGTCTGTAGTTAAGAAGCAGAACAAAACTAAATAGATCAAGCAGGGCTTGTACCCACACTGTAGGCTTCATTAATCCCATGTATGCTTAATGAAACTCACTGGTCCCTTCTCTTTTTTAAGGAAAAAAAAGTGACAGTAGGTTATTGAGGTTGTCATATATCCTGGAACACAGTAAGTTATCTGCAAGCCACATGGGCTAAAGTGGTTTGTCTCCGAACTCCTAAGACTAGCCAACTGTTCATGCTTAGTACATGGATGTGATTGTTATTTAAGTTACACTTCTGGAATTTGATCTGCCTAGATTTTGGTTGAGCATATGGTATTTGTGTATCTCATATCTTTTATCGTAGAAATAGTATTACAAATGGTGATTAATTTTCTATGTAGCTCTGTCAGGACCCAGTGATGTGCTGGTGATTTTGGCTCTGTATCACTTAGGACCAGCTTAGCTACTCATCTTCAAGGTGGTCAGACGAGGAGGGAATTACTCAGCTACAGAAATTCCTGTCTGCTAAGGTATAGACAGATTACAATCTGCTTGGTGAAGGAAGTACTCAAATCAACAGAATAATAGATCTTTAAAATATTATTCTGGAGTTCCAAGGCTAGCCCATAAATGCCTACTTAACTCATACATGTTAATATTTAGCCTTTTTTGTGACTGTCCAGACTGTTGGTATCTAGGAATGTTTGGAAGTTGGTATTTTGTAATTTGGAAAGTTCTTGTATATGAAATAGTTACTATACATTTTAAATATGACTTTAGTCGGACCTTTTTTTAGTCAACATTCTTGTTTGAGCACTCAGAATTAATGTGTGAAGACTGATGTCCATAAATGTTTAGGTAACTAACTATGTCTGACTTCAGGGCCAGGAGAGACTTTAAAAAGATACATTTCTTTTCATGTTACAATGATCTGTGGTCCTTGAGCAATATTGTTACTTTAGGGGAAAATGTGTTTGAGAATACTATGGAATCAAGTGTGATATTTTAATGTTTTGGGGTGGGGCAAAAGGAGTAGCCCTGCTTTGGGGATTTTGTTGTTTTGTTTTGATCAAGAGATTTCCAAGGGGTGAAAATTAGATATCAGCAATCAGCAAAAGGAAAGGGCAGTATTCTTTCAATGGCTTCCAGGAGACACAGTGTAGCATTGTAATGGTAAGTTTCAGAAGTTGTTTGGTATGCTGAATCTTCAATCGAATTGGCACAAGACACTAATGAATTTAGTCATCATCTACCGTGTCTACCACATTCTGTATCTGTCCCCCTCTTTTTAAATAGAAACTGTTCATCTAGATTAATCCTGATAAAGCATCTTGGTGTTCAGTGACCTGTTGAATTTAATGTCAGATGAGTTGTTGATTTACAGATCAATGCTGTCATTTGAAATGGTCTGGAAGATAGCAAATTACAAAGTGGTGCCTGAATTTAGCTGTGTACTAAATAAAGGAAGCATGAACTATTAATGAAAAAAGAAAAGTAGTGTAGTAGCTCCTTTTTCCTTGTGGAATAGAGAGAAAAATAGATCTGTTGGTGCTTCAGTTAAAGAACTGGTGGCTTGTTTCTATTGTGATCTCTCTCAAATATATTTTCTTGTCATTCTTATTTGGATCTCCTCATTTGGGATGGAGGGAGAAAAGAATGGAATTACAGGGTTTTGTAAAATGTCAGAAGAGTGGTTAACTTTAATAGAAATTCCACAAGTTCAGTTTTAGTAACTATAATGAAACAGCCATGTAACTAGAGAGATAAAAAAGAATGTTTATCTGTAAGATTTAGTTTAGGATTAATTTTCTTCCCAGCATCAAGACAACGGTCATTTAGTCGGACATTTCAGCTTGCCTGAAGGACTTATCTTAATAACCATAAAATTTGATAAATTACTCATTTGTGTCATCACCTTGTAATTTATCATGTCTGAAACCTGGATTTAAAGATGACCTGTTTGTTAGTGACTTAAATAATCAGGCATTTTATACTGTAATCTACAATAAGAAACTGGATGAAGGGACATTTTGGAAAGTGAACATAATAAGCATTTTAATAAAAAGTTAAACACTGAATTTTGGATTCATATCACTGTGTTAGGTATTAAAAGTTTAGACAGATCTAAATGTTGCTCTCAAGGAGCTTAAATTCTAGTGTAGAGATAAGACAGAAGATCATATGGCACAAAAACAGATGTCTAGTATTATATAGAATACTTGAGTAATATTAATATTCTGACACTTTTTTATCTATAATAGCTCATAATATTTCAGGTACCTCAGATTTATGTGGCATTTTAAAATCTGCAGAGCACTTTCCATCTCATTTAACCCTTGTAAGGAAGGTTCTGTCATATCTTTCTATTTTGGCTTCAAAAGGTTAAATGATTTGCCGGGGCAACCCTGGCATAAGAGGTGAGATTCCTCAGTCTTCTTCTTGTCTCTGAATCCAGCCCTTTAATCACTAAGCCACTAGCCATTATTGTGTCAATAATTAAGACCTGGGAAGGGCATGGGATTTAGGTAACTCTGTGCTAGTTTATTTTATTTGTATATCTAACTCCTGTAATAGGAAAGACTTTCTGAAGTAGATGGATCTTGAAAATAGTTCTGTTGCAGGTATTTGAATTACCAGGAAACTGGCTTCCGGTCTTCTCAGGAAGGCAGTCTAGTTGAGAAAAGAATTGGAGTGAGCAAAGGAAACCAGCTGATTCAGTTTGGTTCATTAGGTGGCATTGTCTGATTGGGTTTATATAAAATGCGTTTTTCTCTTCGGCCCTTTTTGCAAGGTATAAGTAAGCTTATAACCTTATATAACTCTTCCAGTCTAGTGCTCCTGACCTTGGTTTCTACTGTTTTTTTCTATAAGTACAGTCACTAGAATTTGATTTCTGTCAAAGACATTTCTGTTTCAGTGTAGCCTATATATAACTTTTCTATGGAGTGGTTAAAATGTAGCTGTCCCCAAGCCTTCAGGTCTTGGACTAGGGCCAGGCTCTGACGAGATTACCAATCCTATGGTAGGTGGATGCACTTCTTGAGCAACACTTACTTCTATGTTATATGTGAACAGTTTGCCTTTATGATGTTTTCATATGAGTTTAAAGAATACAATATATCTTCTTTTAAAAGATACTGAATTGTTAAATTGTTACATGCGCGCGCACACACACGCACCCCACCTTCTTTTTTTCCTTTTCTTTCTCTCCTTTCCTCTTTCCCTTAAAAACATTTTACATATCCTGTGATTGATAGAACATAATAAAAATAAAGCCAAGACAGGCAAGGCATCTTGTCAGGTTTCAGATATTAGTTTTAAAGGCCACAATTTGAGCAGACCATTTCAGAAATGGAGAAGTCATGTATTTGGACATTTAAAAAACAAAATCTATACACTGAGTACCGGACCACCTGCCATAGACAGTGCTTGTTTGGAGATCAGCAGTGGTTATGTGCATAGCATTTAAAATGAAACAAAGGCACAAAGACTGAAAAAGGGCCAAATTCTGAGTAGCTTAACTCCCTATTCTTGTTTTGAATTCTAAAGACTTTTTTTTTCCAAAAAGAAAAATCTAATCATTTTCCCTATTTAGGGAAATGCTTGATGAACAGATGTTTTCTCCCAGGTACTGGGGAAATTCAGATATTGAAGTACAATGAATGGTTTAGCTAACTTTGATTGGCACTTTGAAAGGAGTTGAAGTAGAGCTCTCTGTAAAACTGCTTATTGATTGCACTGTTGTCAGTTCCTAAGCAACCATTACCAAATTTATCTTCCCGTCATACAACTTGCGTGTTTATCCAAGCTTGTTGAAATTCTTACCCTCTGACTAAAATAGACCAGGGTGAGTGCTCTCTTCTGCAGTACCCAGTGGAATGACAGAAGTGGGGTGTATTGGTACATACTCTCCAGAAGGTGTCACTCTGCCAGAGAGAAATAAACTATAGTGCTGAGTCTGGAAACAAGTGGGAATATATTCCTCTAGACGATCAAATGAGATTTCCAAGATTACTGTTTCTATCTTTTCCTCCATCCTACTTCAGGTCCTAACAACATATACCAGGACTCGGTTGTATTGATAGATGATACAAGAGAAGTTGGATTGGAGTCAGAAGACCCAGATTTTAAATCTTTCATCTGCCATTTACCACTTGTGTGAACTTAGGCAAGTCCTTCTGTGGACTGTATACTTCTCATTTATAAAATGAGTGAATTGGACTAGTTGACTTTTGATTACCTTCTTACTCTAAGTCTGTGGTCCTATAGAATTCTTTTAGAAGAAGTTGATCTGGACTCAACAGCTTTAGCTATAACCCATATGTTAAGAAATGAAAATTGATGCTCTACAGTCAACTGTTGTGTATTTATTGACCATTGATGGATTTTCTGTGGCAGATTTCAAATTGCAGTACATTTTGCATATGGTGGAACCACAGCAATGTCAAATTCAGCATGCATTTATTTATTACATATTTTTTATGTTTCAAGGAATTGGCCCCATGGGACTAACCTGAAGGAGCACAGAGGCAATCCACATTGAGGATAGAAAAGTACTTATGAAATGGACATTACTCTCCAGACATTTACAATATAATTGGGGGAAGAGTCGGGGAAGATATGTATGTAAATAACTGAGATACCAGGGCTCAGTGATAAGTGCAAAGAGAGAGTTTCAAGCAAAGCATTATGAGGAATTTGAGGAGAAGACTCTTTTCCTCTGGGAGGAGAAGAAACTAAAGAAAGATTCATGGATGTGACATCCGAGCTGTTCTGTAAGAGAGGGTTTGATTTTTCTTGCTTTCTTAATGGGAGGAGGAGGAAAGAAGATACATCTTCATAAGACAAAAATTTAAATTTTTTTTTCAAATAAAAGGCATAGACTAATAAGATTTCATCCAGATCTTAATGTGTGATCTTATGAAGTGAGAATTGTGGAGTTCACTTCTGCTTAGGAGCTCAACATAAACAAAGCTGTCGAGGAAAAGAAAGGATAGGATGGGAAATTCAGTTCAGACATTTTTCATTGTGACCCCAGTTGGGGTGTTCTTAGCAAAGATACTAGAATGGTTTGCCATTTCCTTCTCCAGCTCACTTACAGATGAAGAAACTGAAACAGCGTTAAGTGACCTGGCCAGGGTCACACACTAAGTGTCTGAGGCTAAATTTGAACTCAGTGAGCTGCATTTTCCTGACTCCAGGCTTGACACTTTATCTACACTGCCACCCAGTTGCCAGGATGAGAATGGCAGTAAAGAATAGTTTAGTTTGACTGGAACATGGTATGGTTTTCATGTAGGAGAATAACCTGAGGCAAACCTGAGCTGACAGATTGGAACCAGATTATCGAGTACCTTGACTGACAGGATCAGAAATAGTGATGCAGTAGAAACAATGTGAGAATTTGAGACCTGGGTTCAAATCTCAGCTCTGACATTTATTAGCTTTGTCATAGTGCCTGACTCATAGAAGTCACTTAATAAATACTTGTTGACTTTATTTGACAATGGACAAGTCAGTTAACCCCTCTGAGCCTCAATTTCCTTGTTTTGCAGATCTACTTCATAGGGTTGGTAGAGAGAACACTCTGAAATTCTAGATCAATGTGAGTTAGTCATAATAGAAGTCATATTCATAATAAATACTGACTGATTCATTGTTTCCCCTTGAATGTTTTAGACACCTTCCTCTACTATTAGTCAGTGGGTGTTGAAGGAATTCTAAATAATTTTTAAGATGTCATATTACCACCATAATTAGTATGTTAATTCAATAAATTTATATAATAGATTCCAAACTCAAATATAAGTGTTTCACATTATCTTAGCTTTTCATACTTGATATAAGGACAGGCAGTTAAAAGTTTACTTATAGGTGGACCTCACATTATATAATAAATATATCTACAAAATTCAGCAGGTTATATAATAAATACTGTTTTCCCTTTGATTTCCATTGTCATTTTGGAGAAGAGTTGACAGGTTCATAGGATTTAAAGATAGAAGGGACCTTTGAGATTTCTCTTCATCTCCCTCAAAAAAAAAAAGTTGTTTTTAATTTATCCATTCCCCTCATTTTACAGATGTGGCCAAAAAGAATTTAATGTAGCCCAAGACTACAGAAGTGTTAAGTAACATTCTGGATCTGAACTCAGATTTTTGGTCTTTAAAACCATCATAGCAAAGTCTTCTGATATTCATGCACTTTAAGAAACTGATCTCCTTTTCTAGTGAGCCATTGGTGTACTTTTATAGTTGAAAGAGCACACGGAAAATCCATCAGAATTTTGTATACAATACTTGTTTTAAAGCTTGAACATATAAAAGTATAGCACTCAGTAAATTCCATTCCACCAGAAGCTTTTATTAGCACTAGGAGTCTTGAATATTTTCTCAGAAACGTGGGCTTTGCTAGTGCTCCAGATATTCAGCTTTTTAAAGCAGAATTTAGACACTGAATTCTGTACTGATGGTCACTGGTTGGTATTGCCAATAAAGGTGTTACTATTCCTTTAAGGAAGTGGGGAAATCCCCTATTTTTAATTCTACTCAATAAATGGTTACTAATTGTTGACAAAATACTAGCTTTAAGTACCTAGTACCTGATTAAAGCTACATTTGCATTGCTGATTCTCTATAGAAACCTGATTTCTGTGATTTCTGTGTATTATTTCCTCCCAGTGATGGAGAGCAGATAAAGAGATGTCCTCTGTATTAAAATCATGGGATCACAGGACCTTAAAGGTCCTATGTGTCAAGGACTTTAGAAGTCAGCCTTCCAATCTAAAATTTGCCGAAGGCAGGAAATTTACCTTCAACAAGTCATAATCCAGCCTCATATTAAAGACCTTCAGTGAATCACTAAAGTTGATCATTAAACATTTATTAAGCATCTACTGTATGCCAGGTACAGGTATTTGTCTTTCATTCTCAAAGAGGACCATGGCATCAAGATGATTACATGACATGCAGTTGACTTTGATTTGAGTGAGGGAGGGCTGTGCAAGGTCACCAACCTTACTTTCTTCCCCAGAGTTATCTGGGTCCAGTGGCATGATATTCATCAGGACAACTGGAAATGGCCCAGGAAGCGGAGTGAGACCCTGGCCCTTTCAGGCTCACATCTCACCACAATCTTGCATTGAGTGAGATCATAGAGAGGGAAAAGACAGTCCTAACCCTCAAGGAGCTCACAATGTGGAAAGACAGTACATAAAAAGTTGAATAGGAAATGGAGAGGATGGATCCCCATCCTGGGAGTAAGAGAAGTCCTACAACCAGATGGAAAGTAATAAGATTTCAGCCCAAGGTCCCTTTATTAAGTAAGGAATCCAAGAAGAACTTTCAGGTATCTCCTGAATTGCTAATCAATTTATGGAATTATGAAATGGGGCAGGTACACCTTGTTCTTTGGATAGTCTTTGGGCCAGGAAAGACCATGATGGCAGTGAAAATGAAGCTGTAATCACACCTTAATAAAGCACAGAGGATATAGGAGCAAATGGCACAGAAAGTACAGAGGCAAGCAGCAAAAAAGGAGGAGGGGTACTGAGGCAGATGGTATGGGAGGTGAAGACAGGGTGATGGAGGAAGTCAGGCAGCCGAGGAAGAGAATGGGGAGGGAGAGAGGCTTGGAGAATCACAGCAATTAGAGTTGGAACACTCAGCAGCATGGACCCCTTGATGATAAGAGTGCTGGACAGGGGAGTGGCATTGAGGTCTCATTTTATAGGCCCTTTCTGTGGGGGATAGACTTTTATCTGTGCCACCTTGGGTTTAAGTCATTAACCTATGCAACTAATCTCAAAGTTGACGATAGTACTTTAAAATGAACATATTTAGCACATTTCAAATTTATTAGCACCATTGGGTGTTTTGCTGTCTTGCTGTGAATGTCTGGAATCTGAGATTTATATATTATAGGACCCTGACCTAAAGGTCTAGTGTCCCTTGATGTAGCACGTAGTCTCAGATTGTGAATTATGGTAAATGTATGATACCATTTATGCGCTTTTGATCTTCGGAATGGTCTGTACATGACTTCTGGTACATTTTTGGATTCTTTCTGTTATTGTTACTTTATATTGGCTACTTATGAACTTATTTACTCTGCTGACTAGGGGGTGAGCATAAGGGGATCAGTACTGTCTGTTTTTTTCACATGCCTTTTCTCTCCTACCACACTAACACAGTGCCTGATACATTTATATTAATGTTAGGTATTACTGTTGTTGTTATTTTTAAAATATTTTTTGATGCTATTTTAAATTTTTTATATAACTATTACTTTACAGTAGAACTGGCCATTTTATCAAAGATGCAGAGGCAAGCTTAACAAAGTAACACACTGGCCATATCTGACAATGTATGCCTTAATCTACCTGTACCTGTAGGTCCCCACCTTCCTTAAGAGATTCAGGGGGTATCCTTCATCATCAATTTTCTGAAGGTTATGCCTTTATGAGTATGTACCCAAGACATACTCATCTTGAACTCAGCATTTCCAAAACAGAATCCATTTTATTTGTCCCTCAAACACTACCCTCTTCCTAACTTCCATGGAAGTACTGCCTTTCAGGAAGTACCTACATCCTTTCAGCGACTCAGGCTTCCAACCTCAGGGTTATCCTTGACTCTTCCCTCCCTTGAAACCTTCATGCCCAGTCAGTTATTACAGCTTGTCAACTCTAATTGCACAGTATCTCTTTCATCTGACCTTTCTCAGCTGACCACCACTGCTCATTGCCCCTGGCCAAGACTATCCTGAATAGCCTCCTTCACCTCTAACCTCTCCACTCTCCAAATCCATCCTCTACATAGCTGCCAATTGACATTTTCAGAAATCACATCTAGGATTGTGTCACTTCCCTGTTCCCTACAAAATGCTTACATAGGCATTTCAAGCCCTTTAGCATTTGGTTCTACTCTGTTTTTCTGAGGCCTAGCCCAATACTCCTATTTACTGTTCTATAATATCTTAGCTGTCCTCTCTAGACCTTTGTACTGACAGTCCCCATAGAGGTTCCTTCCCTCTTAATTGTTCTTAGACCCCTTAGTTTCCCAATCTCATATATACATATACATGTGCATATATGCATATGTATATATGTGTATATGCAGGTATATGTATGTGTCCACATAGTTATTTATATACATATACATACATGTATACATGCATGCATACATATATGTGTATATGTACGTATATGTATTTATATATTCTTTCTTGACCCTCTTCAGTCGATAGTTTTGTCCCTTGCAATATTTATTTTGTGTTTACTTAGTCTACATTTAGTATTTGCTTATCTTTGCACCTGTTGTTTTTCCCCAATAGAGGGTAACTCCTTGAGAGATTAAATCATTTCCCTTTAATTTGTTTTGTTTTGTTTTTATATTTCCAGTGCCTAGCACAGAGTCTGGTGGTTAATAAATGCTTATTCAATGAATTCTTGAATGAAGGAAGCTATTGCAATAATTCAGGCCAATGTTAATGAGGGCCTGTGTTAGTGTGGTAGGAGAGAAAAGGGATGTGAAAAATAGAGCCAGTACTGAATTAGCAGAATATGGTAACCCACTGGCTACAAGAGGGGAAAATGTCAAAGAGTAAAGAGGTTTCACACATAGAAAATTGGTAATGTCACTCTTAGCAGTAGTTTGAGAAGAGCATATTTACAAAGAGGTGATAAGTTTAGTTTTAGACATCCATATTGGAAACTGTGCATATATTTCATGACTGGGCATAGCCTAATTAAAGTGTAATAATAATGATGTATTCCTTTAGACATTGCTTAGTAAAGGGCTGGATTCATAGACTCAAATTTCAGGACACAGAACTGTTTCTATTATGCCCTTTTAGGAATGCTTCCCTGCCTTGTATCTCAGGACACAACAAAGCTCAATTTTTCCAGCACTAGGCAAAGGCCCTTGGAAGTTCAGCAGAAGGGATTAGGATCCAGAAGACATGAGCGATAGTATGATGGAGAGGGCACTGAGTGGTCTGGGAGCTGGGAGAAACCGTGCTCTGTGCCTGGCTGTGCTACTAATTAGCCGTGAGACTTTGGATACATCACATAACTTCCTTCCCTCATCTGTAAAATGAGAGTTGGATTAGATGATCTCTTTAAGGCCTCTTCCAAAGTCAACATTCTAAATTAAGCAGAAATGGAAAAGTGACTAAGGGGCCCAGAATTTTATTTACTGGGGAGAATGCTGCCAATTAAGATTGCTGACCACTGCAAGGACAGCTGCCAATTCAGTTTGATCCAACCAGCATTTATTAAGTGCCTTTTACCAGCCAGGCACCATGCTAGGTGTGATGGATACAGAAATGAAACGAGCGCACCAGCAATGACAGAGTCAGTTCTATGAGCATTTCTTTCAGTCCTAGTTCCCAACTTCATTCTCCCTCCCTTTCTCATCCTCTTCCCTAATTATAAGGACTTCTGCCTTCTTGAAAACAGCTAGGTAGCAGCAATGATTAGGGCAGTAGACCTAGAGTCAGGAAGACCTGAGTTCAAATGAGGCCTCAGATGCTTAATATCTGTGTGATCCTTGGTAAGCCTGAACCTCAGTTTGCCTCATTTCCTCATTTGTAAAGTGGAGATAATCCTATCTAACAAACATTTAAGCACCTATGATGTGGCAGGCACTGTACTAAAGTGAGGATACAATTACTGAAAAGAAATCCTGCCCTCAAGGAATTTACAATCTAAAAAGGGAAACAATTCACAGCAGGTTTGGGGTGGGGCAGGACACCAGAGGGTACCCAGCATCGAGTGGGGGGTGGTGGTGGCGTGGAAAGTCTTGTTCCAAGGATTGGAAAACAGGTAGAGAAGCAAACGAAAAGTGGCGTGAGCTGACAGTCCAGTTTCTTCCCTCTGTAAAGGAAGGCGTTGGGATGAGTTTGGCACTCTATCCCTCAGCTCCCCAGTCAAAGCCCTGGGTGGGAAGGTGTTGTCAATCAAACTTGGCTTAGTGGCAAGGTGGTGACTTTAGGAGTGCTGAGCTTATCCTGGGGAGGGGGAGGGCATCTCTTGTTCCAAAGATTGGAAACCAGGCAGGGCAGCGGATACCAAGTGGAATGAGCTGTGGAGTAATAATGACTTCTTCCTTTCGGAGTTGTTGTGAAGGTGCACTAAGACTTTAAGACAGCCTGTATTTGCCGGCAAACCTTCAAGTTCCATAGAAATGCTAACTTTTGAAACCTGAAGCAGTCACCTTCCTTTAACATCTACCAGGGAAATCACTGCACTGGGGGGGGGGGGGGGGGGGGGGGTCCAAGGGAAGTGCAGACCAGGAAGTCAAGCAAATGAAATTACTCATTATTGTACTACCTTGATTTGGAGGATGAGAATAAGTTGAAATAGTCTTTATCCACACTTTATAGTTCCCACCCACAGAGAGAGAGAGAGAAAGTATAAATGAGAAAAAAAAGAAAAACGAATTTTCAAAGCCTATCCACTGCAAATTACCCAAAGGTCAATAAGAACTGAGAAAGTCCCAGGCTGGATCTAGTGAAATAGAAATACAACTGCTTACTAGAATTGTCCAGAAGAAGCGTCAAGATTAACCTCTTTTCATTGTCTTGGAGCCAGTATATTAGTAGGAGATTTTGGATCTCTTCCAGGCTGGCCCCAGGACTTCCTGGGGCATGGGCTAAAGTGGACTTCTATTCCCTAGAGTTCCAGTTTTATGCTAAACTGCAGGTCCCTTCCAAAGTGCTCTTCAGAAGCTGAAAAGATAAAGGACGAGGAGGAGGAGGAGGGATACCAAAAACAATTGATGCCCCCTCCATCAGTCATTCTCATTCATAAAAACAGGTGAAGTGATTCATAGGCAAATAAAACGTGATTGGTAGAGAACCAAATGAAGAAGGAAAGAAAAGCCTATTATAAATTTTAAAGAAATGGTACAAATGATTGTAGAACACCAAAAAAATAAAAATTAATTAATTAATTTTGAAAAAAAGAAATGGTACAAAGTACACTGTGGTTTCAAGAAACTCTTGAGTTCTTATCATAGTCCCACCAATGTCTCATTTTATTTTGATTTTATTGACAGAGAGAGACAGAGAGAGATAATAGAGCATTTATTAAGCACCTATGTACCAAACGCTGCTAAGCACTGGGTATTCAAGCACAAGTGAGCAGGACAGTACCTTCCCTCAAGGAGCTTAAAATCTAACAAGGGAAAAGTATTGATAATGGGGGATGGAAAAAAGTTTGAGGCAGGAGGAAAACTACACTTCCTGCTGCAATAACTTGAACCTGGTGTCCTGGAAGTACAGTGGAGAATTGGTTTTGAGCAAAACAAGGTAACCTGTTAGAAGTCACTATTTTTCTCTTCCCCGTGTTTTCATTAAATTCAGGAATAATACCTCTCAGAGTGGGGCACGTTGGTGGCAGGAAAAGAAGGATTTCAACATTTGAAGAGTTGAGAGTCTTTGGAGCTCCTATTATCCTTGAATTGGGGGTGTTTTTGGGTCTGTAGAGATGAAATGTCAAGGACAGGGCTTACAGGAGAAAGTAAGCCTACATGCCTAAGGTTTGCTTTTAGGTCCATGGGGGAAAAAAAAAAAGAAAACCTTGACAGAAAATTGTTAATATAAGGACAGAAATTGTTCATACCATTCTCTGAATGATCCTAGCAATGTCAGAATGTCAGTAGCATTCCCAGCAAGATAGTATTAATTAAATTGAGCCGAGTCAGACCCTAAGTGCCATCCTGAGGTCTTGCCTTGTAGGGGAACAAGTTGGATCCTGGCCTCTGATGTCCTTGCCCCCTTCCGTCCGGATTCATGAAATGAATAGCAAAACAGCCAGAATGAATTGTTTCTCCTTGTTCAGATTGTTGAGATCTCATGATCAGGCTACTTCATGTTACTTCCTCCTACTCTCTCCCCCTAAAACCAGAAAAACGTTTTCATGCACCTCTTTGATTGGGAAACCCACTGGACATCCACCAGGGTGGCAGGTTTGCTACTCTGTTTCAATTAAAGATTCCTCAACTCATGGCTTTGATTTATTTCAGCACTCAACAGTCTTCAGTGTTTCCTTCTAAAATTTCTTACAAAACAGAAAGAAAGACTCAAATTAACGGTAGATAATCTATCCAAGAATTAACATCGTACCTCTTTTTGTAACTTATCTTTTTCTGGAATGCAATCCCTCTTTACCTTATTCCCTTCTGGAATTCCTAGCCTTATTCCGATCTCCTACATGAGGCTTCTGCCTATCCTAACTGCTAGTTCCCCAGGACCACCACAAGTTAACTTACTTTGCTTCTTTCTGTAAAATATAAGCTCTTTGAGGGCAGGGAGTATTTTATTTTGGTCTCTGTGTTCCCAGTGGCTAGTACAGTTCTGGACACTTCAAAAATGTTTCTTGATTATAGCAGGATCTCTCTGGAACAATGGAAAAAATCAACACTAAACCCAAAGTTAAGGAACCTCCAGTCAGTCCCTAAACATTTATGTAGCACCTGCACTTGCCAGGCTCTGTGCTAAGAGCTAGAGATATTAATATGGAAAAGAAAGATAGTCTCTGCCTTCAAGGAGCTTACAATCTAATGGAAGAAGATTAACTCACCAAAGGAAGAGGGTAGAGGCTGGGGAAGAAGGAAAGTACCCATTGTAGGGGTGTGATAGAGAAATGAAGAGATGGCTATCTTGACCACTCTCCTTAAATGGATGTGATGTGGTCTATACTTATCTTACTTATGTCTCAGCTTTTTAAAAGCTCTGGAAATAATCCAAGATCAGAGTGGATAGAGGATGGATTCAGATTCCCACTGGCCTTCCCACTTTCTGCCACAATCCCAGCTAAATTTTCCTCACTCACTTTTTGTGCTTCTGAGGCTGACCCAGAGTTGAAATGCTACTGAAAGATTTGGAGACAGTGAATGAAGATTATACTGAAACTGTCAAGTGGGGCATTTATGAGAAAAGATTTTTAAAAGTTAAAATCTCTGGGGAAGCAGAGGGGCAAGGTACAAGAAATTCCTTTCCTTGGAATCCCTACACAAAAAGAATTCGTGTTGATATACTGCAAAATCCACTAACTCCCTTCTAGGTTGTGCATCTAATTATTTTCCTACAATTCATAGAATTTAGAATTTTGGAAAACTTTTCACTGAAATGTTTAAATGTATTTTAGGTTTTCTAAAGATTTTTGCACTTGTAATTAAATGTAAAGTGCCATTTTTGTATTGGTTTAAAGGAGATAATTAAGAGATCTTCCATAAATGAGATATGTACAAGGAAATATGTGATTAAGCGCTGCCGCTGAAGCTGCGTAAAAGTCACTTGTAGGGAACACACTTCATCATAACCATTATCCTCATTAGAGAAATAGAAATGAAGATAGATTAGTATGAATCTCTCACACATATATATACATACCTTCGTGCATTTTTGAAATAGCCTTTCCTGAGATGGATGTTGAATTCTGCTGCTTTTGTTTAAAAACTTTGTGGAATTCCCACCATTGAATGTAACTGTTGATGTCGTATGGGAAGGGCACACCATTAGTCTCTAATTAATTTATGCAAACTAAATGTTTTCTGTAGTTAGAATACCCTTTTTAAATGGAAAACAAAAATGAACTTGGGCAGTAAATGGTACTTATTCATTCACTCATTCAACGAAATATGTACTGAATACCTACCATGTACAATGCTCTTTGACCAGGTACAAGAAGGTACAAAGGTCTTGCCCTCATGCAACTTTCAGAGAGGATAAATCTTTTAGACAAATAATTGTGACACAAGATGAATGTGTCACGTATAGATCAGCCTACAGGAGAGAGGGAGAATGGGCGAAATAACTTCTGACTAGGAGGATCTGAGGAAGTTCTGTGAAGGAGAGACCTTTTTTTCTTCTTTATACTTTGTATTGTTTTGTGCAAATGAATGATTTTAGCAACCCCCTTGCAGATAGACAGACAGACAGACAGATGGATGAACTCCAGATCTCTTATTTTGCCCAGCCAATCCAAGTCTTCATTCAAAAAATAAAATTATTGTTGGTCAGTAATTTTTCAGTCTTATTCAACTCTTCATTGATCTCATTTGGGTTTTCTTGGCAAAGACACTGGAGTGGTTTGCCATTTCCTTCTCCAGCTCATTTTACAGATGAAAAAACTGAGACAAACAGTTAAGTGACTCGCCCAGGGTCACATGACTAGCAATAGCAGCTGATATTTGTACCCTTCTTTAGGGTATTGTAGAGTGCCTTACCTTATCTCATCTGATCCTTTCAAAGAATCTTTAAAGTAGGTGCTATTATTATCCCTATTTTATAATGCCTGGTAGCTGTTGATGACCTGGAAATGAAAGTCCTTGGCACTGTCAAATAGGTTCATTGTCAGAAACAGATATATTTTTATCAGTGGAAATGACATTAACTAATGCTTATGTAGCACTGTGTGCAAGGCACCGAGCTAAGCACTTTACAGTTTTTTTTTCTCACTTGATCCTCACAAGAACCCTGGAAGGTAGGTGCTCCTATAGTCCCCATTTTACAGGTAAAGGAATTGAGGTAGACAGAAGTTAAATGTCTTGTACAGGATGATACAACTAGTAAGTGTCTGAGGCTGGATCTGAATTCAAGTCTTTCTGACTCCAGACTGGGCATTCTATCCACTTGACCACCTAGCTGCGTCATCAAAGATGTGTTATTATCTGCTTTGCCACTTCCCCCTAAAGATGAAAATACTTTTCCTTCTCACTTGAAGCTGAAACTTCCTCTTCTCCTCATTAGAACACAAGTTCTTTGGAATAGCTTTTGTCTCCTCTTTTCTATTTGTATCTCCAGCTATTTTCACAGTGTGTTATGCAGAGTAGAACTTGAATCAATGCTTTTTCATTTCATTCATTCATTCATTTATGGTAGGCATTAATGTGCTTACTTTGAAGAGGAACAGAGGTGGCTGATGGAATGTGAACAGCAAGAAGGCCAGTTGTACTAGACTGTACAATATTAAGAGGGAAGTAACATGTTATTCAGTCAATAAGCACTTATTAGGGACCTGCTATGTTCCAGGCATGGTGCTTGGGGATATAAAAAAGAAGCAAATGACAGTACTTGCCTTCAGAGAGCTTACAGTGTAATGAGGGAGACAAAAAACAAGTACGTACAAACAGGCTATTTCTCTGTGTGTGTGTGTGTGTACACACTAGATAAATAGGAAATACATTTTAAAAGGGAGGTACTAGAATTAAAAGGGGTTGGAAAAGTTTCCTGTAGAACAAAGGAATGGGACTCAAATAGAAAGAGTAGCCACAAAATTGTACATAAGGATCTCTGTGGAAACATATTGATTTAGAAAACCACATCTTAACATTATCTATGTGTTATTGCATTTTTAATTTATTTTGCAAGGTGTTTCTCAATTACATTTTAATTTGATTTGGGCATTACTCCACACATTTGTAGAGTAATGTACACATCTGTTGTAGATGATAATGTCAAAACAGTGAGATAAGATAACTCACTGTTTTGACAATTATTGTTTATAATGGAGAAGTCAATTTATGAAGGCCTGACTTGCCAAGACTGGAAGCCATTGAACCCTCTTGAGTAAGGGAGCAGGGCACACCTCCTCTTTGGGGATATTACTTTGAATTGCAGAGATGAGGTCTCCAAATAAGAACTGAACAGAGCCTGCCCTAGATTGGAGAGAAGTTAGTGGATATGAAGGATGTTTTCCCAGTAGTATTGCAGTGAAGGAAATAGACTCTCTGGAGACAAGGACTTCAAAGTTATGAACCTTGGTGACTGGAAAGATATCACCCAAATTAGGGAATTTAAGAGGAGGTACAAGTATAGGAAGATAGACAATCAGTTTTATCTTGAATGTGTTGAATTGGTAGTTTTTTAGAGGGTTGGGTAGATGAATCCTGTTTTGAATATGTTAAAATTCAGATGCCTATGGGCTTACAGGGAGGGATGTCCAGCAGGCAGAATTTTGTTCTTCTTGATCGCTAGATGTTAATGATAGGCCTGAGGAAGTCATAAATATTAGCAGGGTTTACATTCAGATTGCATTCTGTGGGGCAAGGCAGATTCTAACGACATAAAGGGAACATAATAGCACCTTATATTTAGACAGCAATTCTCTTGGAAAAGTTCAATGCATTTATCAGGCACTAATTCATCCCAATAAAATTCAAATTTAAAACCTGGTAAACTATGGATCAATTATTCATTTTACAAAAAGAGTTGTTTAAGCTGCCAAGTGATTCACAACAGATTTCCTTATTAGTCACCAGCAGCTCTCCTAATAACTTTGAAATGATTTAATTTATGTACTTTTCAGAATTTTAAAAGGAGGTATAATTACATTGGAACATTTTTCTGATAATATATTTTTATAATACAGGTAACCGGCATATATTTTTTTTAATATTGCAGATATGTTGGGGGTGACTGGGAGGGGGAATAGTTTTGAATGGCTATTGACTCCAAAAAAGCCTCATCCCTAGAATAGGTTTTCATGGGGATCACAAGTAGAGACTTGGTGCTGTGTTCTGGCTAGCCTGTCAGTGTGTGTGTGTGTGTGTATTTTTTCAACATTCACTTTTATAAGATTTTGAGTTCTAAATTTTTTTTCCCTCCCTCCCCTCCCTCTTCCCCAAGACAGCAGGCAATCTGATATAGGATATAAATGTACAATCACATTAAGTGTATTTCCACATTAGTCATGTTATGAAAGAAGAATCAAAACAAAAGGGAAAAAACCACAAGAAAGAAAAAAAGAGAAAATATTATGCTTCCATCTACATTCATACTCCATAGTTCTTTCTCCACATTTTCCATCATGACTCTTTTCAAACTGTCTTAGATCATTGCACTGCTGAGAAGAGTTGTCTATCACAGTTGGTCCTCACACAATGTTCTCCTGGTTCTGCTCACTTCACTCAGCATCAATTCATAGAATTCTTTCCGCCTGCTCATCATTTCTTATTCCATTACATTCATATACCCCAACTTGTTCAGCCATCCCCCAGTTGGTGGACATCCTCTCAATTTCCAATTCTTGGCCACCATAGAAAGAGCTGCTATAAATATTTTTGCACATATGGGTCCTTTTCTCGTTTTTATGATCTCTTTGGGGTATAGACCTAGAAGTGGTATTGCTAGATCACAGGGTATGCACAGCTTTACAACCCTTTGGCATAGTTCCCAATTGCTCTCTAAAATGAGTGGATCACTTAACAACCCCACCGATGATACATTAGCGTTCCCATTTTCCCACATCTCCAACATTTATCATTTTCCTGTTTTGTCATGTTAGTCAATTTGATGAGTGTGTTTTAATTTGTATTTCTCTAATCAATAGTGATTTAGAGCATTTTTCATGTGACTATAGATAGCTTTAATTTTCTTCATCCCCAAACTGCCTGTTCATATCCTTTGACCATTTATCAATCTCCCAATGTATGTTTTAGGAGACTGGGGCTCAGGGATGTTAAATGACTTGTCCATAGTTACTCAGCTAGTAAGTTGAATAACTGGGTCTTTACTCAGGTTTTCTCATCTAAAGCCAGCAAGTACTCTTTCCACTATACCACAGTTTCCCAGATGACAACTCTGGGGAGGATGGACACTGAGTTTCCAGAATATCTGAATTTTCTTTGGATTTCTACCATCCATTTTGACATAGTATCTCCTTCAGAGGATTCTGACAATGCAATACCCTGAGCAGATAACAGAGGACCACTCTAGAGCCACTGAGCAAAATCTGAATGAGTGTAGTTCAGAAGAATGATTAGCGCCATTAACTTTTCCATTTGTGTTAGTATTTTCATAGTCATTTAAGTTCAAGCTGGTGATTTCTGCAGTAGACAGATACATATATCCACATGCATCAATATTATATAATTGGCTAGTCACATGAGTTTGGAGGTTACCAGCTCTACTTCACTGGGGTAATACTCTGTGCCCTTATAAGTGATCTGAAGCTAGGGAAGTACCATGGCTAACTTTCGGAAACATTAAGCTGCCAAGTTTCCTCTGCTAAAGCCTTAAAATAGACCAGACTGAGAAAGGAAGGGAGAACTTGAACCAACTGCTACTCTCCATGTCAGGACTGTTTTTACTTGATCTGTATCAAATAGCCAAGTCCTTTGTGAGAAGAAGAAAGAAGCTTAAACACCCGTTTCCTAGTTCAGGCTATTTTGGGACCAACATGAAAGAGATTCACAGTATCTTTTCACCCCTAAGAAGTGCTCCTTGATATTTGTTTGTTGTAGTAATAAGAACAACTTACTATATGCCGGGCACTGTGCTAAATGCTTTACAATTATTATCTCACAACAACCCTGGGAGATAAATGTTTTTATCCAGATTTTACAAATGAGGAAATGAGGCAAGCAAAGGTTAGGTGAATGCTCAAAAAATGTTGCTTTTCCCCCCTAGATATGTTTCAGGGGAGATGTATGGAAAGCCACTAGCTTAGAATTATAGGACTTTAATCCTTAATACTTCTGTGACCTGAGGAAGTCAATTCCTTTCTTTTAGACCTTTGTTCCTCATCTGTAAAACAGGCAAGTAGATTGTGAACCCTTGACTTGTGTGATAAATCTTACCTATATAACTCTGTATAATGGAAGCCCTGCTCATGTCATGCTATCCTCAGTTATAGAACAAACAAACACACCAGAACACATAGATTTACAAAATATTCTTCTGACCATATTCATTTATTTCACCAAAAATTTTTTTTAGCAACAAGAGATGGTACATTGGCATAGTAAACACAGTAGGGCACTTGAAATAAGGGAGATTTGAATTTGAATCCTGCCTCAGCACTTATCAGTTATATGACCTCAAGTAAGTAATAAGACTTTTCACATTCAGTTTCTTCATCTGTAAAATGGAAATAATAACAACGAAAATTGCGCTATTTATTTCAAGTTAACAGAAACTTATAAAATATTCAGCAAATGCTGAAACAAAAGATGTCTGAGAGATGTCCCTCTCCTCAAGGAACCAGCATATGTAATCTTTGGGAAGACAAGCGTTATACATATGAAACATGATCATGGCTGAGAACAGCTGGTTCCCCCATGTGGTATCAGTGCTGATAATATCCTTGAGATATTTCAAAGGATCACTGCTTTCAGTTATGTGGTACTGCTTTCACCAATGCAGATTTCATTCCCTCCATGTCTTCATATGTGGTTTCATGATTCATTGCAGTCAAACAATTCATCACCTGATGTCCAAACAAGGTGGGACATCACTGAAACTTTGACTTGGGGCAAGGCAATATCACGAAAAGCATTTTTCCCCTTTGGTCCATAGTGGTATCCCTCATGTCATTCAGGTTTTTCTGTCATTGTCCCAGGAAGGGAAGTTCTACTTTGATATCTAATTAAAGCAATAAGTATGGCCATTCACTTTAGAGAATCAGTTTCCTACTTAGTCATCTGAAACAACTCAGACGTTCACTGCCCATTCTGAGAGTCAGTGCTCCATCAGATTAGTGGAGTAGGACCCTGGGGACTTAATGCAGGGAGGTCTCAGCATATCAGTGCATCTCATTGGTTGTGCCCCCAGCCCTGCCCCTTCAGCTGGCAACAGATGACACCCTGCTGCTCAGCTGCGTGGACAACCCACACAGCCTCCGATGCCTGGACTTCTTAGAGTGGGGAGACAGGCGCTTGTAGTCACAGATTGGTGAAGCTCTGGGGGTAAGGGGGTTTCAACGTCAAGGGGTTTTTGACCCCCCTGTGCTAATACTGAGCAGCGGATGTAAGCTGGTGCAAGTTTGATGGTTAGGAGTCATTTAACCTTGATAGGACCAATGAGGCTCTACCACTTTTATCCAGATTTTCCTCACCATCAGTGAGCTGATACTAATATTACATTCCTAGCACTTGTTACTAGTGTGTAAATCACATGAAAGGAAACCTTTCCTTCCCTAAGGTATTCAGTTCTTCTAGTGCCAGGAATATTAATTTTTTCCTGCCTAATCAGAACTTCAATGTGAATCATTTCTCAAGGGGATCTTTTGTCCCTTTCCTTACAAGCTTTTTAGGATTCAATTGATTTATTTATTCAGTTTGATTTATTTAACAAACAAATGATTGTTTTCCTCATTCCACCCCATCCCTCCACCCTGTTTCAGTTCATAGAGCAGTGGTGCTCCAGGTGGCACAATGGATAGAGTGCCAGGCCTAGAATCAGGAAGATCTGGGTTCAGATCTAGCCTCGGACACTTACTAGCTGTGAGACCATGAGCAGGTCACTTAACCGCCCTTTGCCTTAGTTTCCTCATCTGTAAATGGAGGTAATAATAGCACTGACCTCCCAGAGTTGTTGTGAGGAACAAATGAAATCATAATTATAAAGCACTTTAGCATGGTGCCTGGCACATAATGGGAACTATATCAATGTTATTTATTTATTTATTATTATCAGTTTTTATTATTTTTCTTTCACAGAACCAACTTCTTCAATGTAAGCTCCTTGAGGGTAGAGACTGTCTGAATTTTATTTGCATTCTCAGCACCCCATCAAGTGCACTTAATGCTTGTTGATTAAATCACAAAACTTTAGAGCTGTGAGGAAGACATCTGAGCCGCCAATCAGTTGGCTCAAAATTTGTCCAAAAGACGCTCCACAATACTAAATAATCTCCAAATGGTGACTTGTCTTCAGGACAAGAGTATTAATTTTTTGGTGTTGTTGTAAAGCACAACTGAAATCTCACTTTACTCCTACTTTTCAGGAAGAGTGTTGTATATCATTCTTGGTAGTAGGGATGTGTGGTAAAAATACTTAGAGGTAAATTCCACTTCTGGTCATGTTTTTATACTATAGAAAATTTTGTTCTTTGTCTCTGTCTGAAGAATCCCACTCCATCCATCCCAACAAGCATTTATTAAGAAAAATAAAGGAAAAATTCAAAGGTGTTTGGGTTTCAGAGACTCATAGGGATTCTTACAGGAAATACGCAATGGAAATAAAGCCAGAAGAGAGAATGAAACACCATGTCCATGAGTATAGGTCAAAATAAACTTGAAAGTCTAGCTAACATGAAGTCTTAGTGAATCCATGTAATCTCATACCACATTAATTCTGGTTATGGATTTGATTTATTTTTATTTGTGTGTTTATTAAATAATATAATGGAGTTCAGAGCTTTTGCTTTTCTCTTTAAATAAGATAGATGGATTGGGACAAATAAAGGAAAGGAGTGGAGAAAAAAACCATCACACCAGGACTTAGATGAGAGAATGCCCCTCATGTGAGAATCCCAAACAACTTATCTGTTGATTCTTTGTGTGAGAGGGAAATGGGGCAGCTGAAGGAGACAGAGGCATCATCAACTCCAGGCTGTATCAGGGCTGCGGCCTGTGCCAGTCTGAGAGCAGGACCTTCTTCCTCCAGTCAGGCAACGTTCCAGTTGGTAAGGGGCAAAGTGGGATTACAAACCAGCAGCCACAACAGCCTGTTGCTGGAGTTTGCTACCACTGGGAAATAACAACCTCTTATAGTAGCAGGGTTGTGACATTGGCATGAGCTGCTCTCCACAGCTGTGTTGTTCGGGTGCCAGGTCTCAGTCTCATGGAGCAAGCCAACCCAGCTGTATTGAAATGTTCATTCTTTTCTCTTCTTCCCTCCCTTCCTCTACCCCCCTCCTAACTACCCCTTCTCCTCCTCCTGCCTTTTTTTATTCCACAAGAAACAAACAAAAAATGAAATGACATTATGGCTAAGGGAATATGCACATTCTGCGAATCCTTTTTTTAGATGGAAAAGGAAGGAATTGCAATTTTTTTTTCATGAAATTTTGACCCTGAAGTTCGCATTTGTATTGGAGGAAATTTGTAGCATTTTTAATTTGCGTACCTTTTGGAGCTGAGCTCCTCTTTACCAGAGGTACTATAATAATGACTCATATTTATGTTGTATCTTACAGTTTACATGAAAATACACCGAGTTCAGTTTGGAAATGATATTGTCCTCATCCTCCCAATAAGGACATTGAGTCTTGGAGAGGGTTAAGTCTCTTGCCCACAGTTCTGGTCTAATTCCCCTCAATTCAGTAAACATTATTTAAATACTTGCTGTGTGTTATTCTGCAGGGGAGCCTGTGGGAATACAAAGTTTTCATTCATTTGTTTACTTTCTTAAATATTTACAAGAATTTGTATTTTCTCCCTCCTCTCACCACTCCCCATTAAATGAATAAAAAAGAAAACTTTCAACAAGTATTCATAGTTAAGCAAAAAAATTCTCATATTGACAGTGTTCCATGTATATATGTGTATGTGTTTATGTACATATATACACATGTGTGTATATATATATATACTCATACACATATATTCCATCTTCTTCATACAGTACAAAGTTGAGATAAAAGGTCATTCCTGACTTCATAGTCTATAAGTGTCAGAGTCTGAGTTTGATTCCATCTCATTTTATGTCAAACTCTATTACACCACATTTCCACACACATAGTAGTTACTTATTGGAGTTGAAATGGTTTTCTTTCTTTTTTTTCCTCTTAAATTTTTTTTTCCAATTACATATAAATTTGATAATTTTCATCTAGCAACACTAGTAGGAAATCAGCAAGTAAGATGTGATGAGCTGGGATTATGACTGTGTACGTCTGTGTCATTAAACCTTAAAAACAAACCTAGTAATGGGGTCTATTGAGAATTGTGGAGGAAAACTAAAAGAAATTAAATAATCTGCCCAGAAGAGTTAGGAAATGAGCAACAACTACGTTTGAAGCACTGTGCAAAGTACTGCTAGGTATTATTTTTATTCTTATTTTACAGATAAGGAAACTCAAATAGACAGAGACTAAGTGACTTGCCCAGGATGTAAATGTCTGAGTTCAGATTTGAACTCAGGTCTTCAGACCCAGTACTCTGTCCACTGTCCTAGCTATCTGCCTGATTAAAATAAGTGTGACAGGAAGGCAACAAGAAAGAGGATTTAGCAATATGAATGGCAGATTCTCTAGCTACACTTCATCGTAGTCAGAGGCTGGTTTTGTCCTGTGCACTACTGGGGAGGCTCATGAGATGACTTTTCTAAAGAAAAAAATCTGTCAGTTACAGACTCGAGTTGACCTTCAGTTCCTATAGAGAAAAGCTATTTTTGATTACTGAGTATTAGTGACTATTGATGTGTCTTGAATTGTTGAAGCTAATTGATATGATACTATTGTGTAGGTTTAGCTGTAAGACCTTAGTGCTGGAAGAAACCTGCAAAGTCCAAACTTGTGGAGGAAGATCCTCTTCAGTATCCATAACAGGGTCTGGTCATCCAGTATTTAAAAGAATTGTTAGGAATTCAGTGCCCCATACTGAGCTAAATTCTACTCACTCCTGCTAGTACTACTTTCATACAGTACTCAACAAAATAGAGTTGGGCTTTTGTTGCTGTTTTTTAAGAAAACGTTTAGGTGTCTCTACTGAGAAGGGCCTGGGAACAGGTAAAACACACTGCTGGCTAATATTCCGCTATTATACTTACCATTCTCATTTTAAATTTAGCAAACCCCTTTTCAGTATTTTTTTTTAACTTTTCCCATTGGATTTTCCCACTCTGGTTGTTAAACGTTTCTCCTGTCGTTTCCCTCTGTCACCCACTGCTCTTGCACTTTTGTGGACATGATAAACCCTGATGACAGCTGTTAAGCACAATGAATGTTGTGAAAGAAAATTATTTGTACCTTGTGTGTTCCTGATTTATCTAAGGGTACCATTGGGTAGGTGGTTTAAACTGAAACCAGAAAGCAGCAATTCTTATGTTGCAGAGGCTTATGGGTCTTAAAAACTTCTTTTAGTTTCTGGTGCTTAGGTTCTTCCTCAGTAACTAAGAAGGGGCACCACCAACCCTGCTGTCCCCATAGTGCCTGTTCTGGGGACTGCTATCATCATACCAATGTTATAGCAGCTCAAGGGCATTGGGGAATGGAGCTTTCTTTAGAGCAGACCTCCTTGCTCTTAAAACAACAAACAGAAACACAAATCATTGCATCTCTTTCTTTTTAAAAAGGCAATTTAATTTTTAAAATTAAAATATCTTCAATTTTGAATCTTTAGCACTAAAAAGTTTTCTATGGTCTCTTATTCTCTTTTCCCGAAATTCAAATGAACTTACTTCCCCCTGCTGATTTCTGTTTGTATTTACAACTCATGAGCACTGTGTTGAGAGAGAGAGAGAGATATGTCTGTGTATACATACATACATATATTTATATATATATTTATGTTATATATATGTATATCTGTTATATATGTGTTATATATATATGTATATCTGTTATACATGAAAGTATATTTATATAAAGGTACATTTTATTCATATATAAGCATATAAAGAAGACACAGGCCAGATAGATAGATAGATAGATAGAATTTCTGTAACTTATTATTTTCAGAGGTGGGGTGTAAACCCATATCTTTTCAACTGTGTCTGGCCTTCATATCTATTATGTCACTACTCTTATTCTAATTAGTCACACATTATAATCACAGTGACATTTTTTTACTTGAAAGCTCCCTTATTTTTAAGTCTTCACTGTAGTGATACATGTTAATTTATACCATAATTTATTCACTTCTATTTCAGGCTGTACAAGTAATGTACAAGATGTGTAAGAGGCATTAAAAATAATCAGTAAGATTGAAAATGCATGTAATACATTCACAGAGAAACTATATTGGTAATTTAATGCAAAATAATCTATATCACCTAATTTTTTCCTCCAAAAAAGTCAAAATTGCCTTCAAGTGACCCATAAGTCAATGGAAAAACACATGGCAATTTAAGTAGGTGGCAGCGTGTTAACGACGATGACGTGGACATGAGAAGCATGATCAGGAAAGGGAATAGATTTGTTATATAGCAAGAATGAGGGATAATTTTATATATATATATATAGCGCCTCAGTGCTGCCCTGGGACCCAGGGAACATTACAAGATCTAGAGCTTAGGTAAATGCTGTCTACAAAACGTAGCTAGGGCGTGGATGAGAATCACACCTAGGTCAGGTTGCGATCTCCATCATCCCAAGGAAAACCTAAATTGGGGGCATCAGTGATCTCTTGAAGTACCATATTTTCCCATGATGTTCTTGATCCCTGTGTAAGGATGGAGTGGAAGAGAAATAACCATAATAGTTTGTCAAAGCTAAACTGATTAGCTGATTTTTTTGTGATTTTGGTCTTGACTATACAATGTAGAGTTTGTGATATTTTTCTTAGGACTCAATTTTCTCATTTATAAACTCAGGAGTGATAATTCTCAAGGTCCTTTACAGCTCCGATTCTATGGAGCTTGCTAGTCAGAAGTTGTAACCTTAACATTCATATGTGAGTTTATATCTATCTGATAAACATTGAGATATATATATGTATATGTATACATATGCATACAAACATGTGGCTATATCTATACCATATCTATATGTCCATATATATCACTCTCTTTCTCTTCCTCTCCCCTGTAGTCAGGAAGACGTGAGTTAAAATCTTGCCTTAAATATTTACTGGTTGTGAGACTCTGGGCAAGTCAGTTAACCTCTGTCTGCCTCAGTTTCCTCACCTAAAAATGGGGATAATAATAGCACCTACCTCCTAGGATTGTTATGAGGACAAAATAAGATGATATTTGTAAAACACTTTTCAAAACTTAAAGCTCTTTATATCATTCATTAATAGAAGTTCACTCTTCTGGGTGTTTCCCCCCACTCCTGTTCAGTGTTTCCTCCTTATTGTGAGATAAAATCATAAGAGAAGGCACCTAGAGATAGAACTTTTCCTCTTTCATTTGGCAGAATCTCATAGACAGTCCCCTGTGCTCTCTAGCTGGTAATGAGCGATACCTAATCTAAAGCAATCCAACTATAAGGCCCTTCTGTACCAAGATATGGGGATACAATGACAAAGTAAACAACAACCCTTCCCTCAAGGAGCTTATATTCCATTGGGGGGAGGGGATTGAAGGTGGTGGTCATAGAAAATGCACCATGTAAATAAATATATTTAGGTGTTATCTAGTATTTAGTGTGCCTTCTATGTGCCAGGCACAGTGTTAAGTGCTTGATACAAATCTGTCTATCTGTTTATCTGTCCATCTATCTGTTATACAGATGTACACATGTATATGCTATTTGAGGAAGAGAGGCAAATAGTAATTCAGGGGATGAGAAATGACTTCCTGTAAGAGGTGGGACCCAGAAGAAACTAGGATGAGAAGAGGCAAAGCAAATAAATTTCACCTTGAGGCAGGGATGGAGGCAGACCTGCATGAAGGCATTAGATGGTGTGTTGAATTCAGGAAAGAGGAAGGAGGCTGGTTTGGCTAGAACACAGAGTATGAGAAGAAGAGTGATACTGTTTTACAATAGGCAATATGAGCCTGGAAGCAAGGTAGGCTGGAGCCAGATTATTAAAAGCTTTAAATGCCAAGTTAAAGGGTTTGTCTTCTTTCCCAGAGGCAATGGGAAACACAGGTACGAAACTAATTTTTCAAAAGCCCCGGTCTTACCAGCTCAGTTAAACTGCTTGGAAACCTATTGTACTTGTGTGGAAGATGGATCTGAGAGAGGACAGACTGAAACTGAATATCTAATTTGGAAGTAGCCCAGGAGAGAAGTAATAAGGACCCAAACTAGGTTAGTGGCTATGTGAGTGGAGAGATAGCTCTTAGTACACAGTGTCTAGTACATAGTAGGCACTTACTAAGTGCCTTATTGACTGACTTATGGGAGAGCTATGATGGAGGTAAAATTGACTAGATTTGACAGCTGATTGGATCTAGGGGATAAAGGACAGGGATGACTGGAAGGATGATGCCATCCTGATACAGAAATGGAACTCAAGACAGAGATTATGGCAGAAGACATAACTCTCAGAGTCATCTCCACTGAGATGACAATTGAACACATTGGATCTTACAAGATCACCAAGAGAAAGGATAGATCACATATCACTTTGTACCTCTTTTTTTGTTTTATCTTGTATTATTTTATAATATGATAGCAAAAGCTATATATATATATATACATTATATATATATGGTGCTCTACATACAGTACACAAAATATTTTATGTGAGACTATCACTGGAGCTTCACAAATAATCTTGTGAGACAATTACCACAGATTATTTTCATTTTACAATTGAGGAAATGAAGGCCTGAATAGGTTAAGATTTATCCACCATCATTAGCTAATCTGTGTTACAGGCAGGATTTAAACCTTATTCCCTCTGATTCCAAGGTCCCTCTCAATCCATATACCATGATGCCTCTTGGGTTAATATTAGTATTATAATTCATTTACAGTGTGGCTTACATAAAGTTTCATGATATAACCATGGACTTTTGCCATCTATTTATCTTATTATTTTTATGTGAATGAAGATAACCACATGTTACAATGGAAAGAGCAGAAAGTTGAAGTCAGAAGATGTGGGTCGGAATCCCCCCTGCCAGTACTCCCATCTAGAATATGCTGTGGATTTCTGGGTGGCACATTTTATAAGGCCACTGGCAAACGGAAGAGTGGCCAGAGCAAGGTGAACAGGGAATGATGAGTGGTGCCACAGAAGGATGAAGACAGGAAATAAGACTGGAGAATAGACTTCAAGGAGATGTGAAAACTGTCTTCAAGTATTCAAAGAGAAGGGATTCATTAGACTATCTCTTTGGCCATAGAGGAAAAATTAGGTTGTAGCTGGAAGGAGATAGAAGTGACTTTGATATAAAGGAAAAATTCCTAATAATTGCAGCTGTATAAGAATGGAGTACACGGGGAAGTGAATTCCTTCTTAGTAGGCTAGTTAAGTGACTTATCCAGGGTAACACATTTTACATGTGTCTGAAGCAGAATTTGAACCCAAATTTCCCAAATCTTTCATTGTATTTCAGAATTTCATCCTACAGAATTTTATAAAAAACCTTTGCAGTAAAATTTCAGTCAGAAATTTGCATCTTAATAATTTGCTCAAGGAGTAGGAGTGTAGAAAAATTTAAAAATGAAACTTAAGTTACCTTTACACTTTCGGGGGATGTGTGTGTGTGTGATTAATTTTAATGGCAGGCATTGGCTGACTCTAGAGCTGCTATGGATTTAGTATATTAGAATAACCCAAAGAAATAATGCCAAAAAGCTTTCATGTTAATTAGAAAGCAAATTATTCCCCCAAAGGATTTGCTTCATATTAATTCTCCCCTAAAGTTTTCCTCTAGTTTTTCTTTGGAATATTCTGTGACTCAGTTGGGGGTGGAGAGTGTAGGAAGATAAAAACATACATTTCTCCTGAACAGAAGACCGTTGTATTGAGTTTCTTCTCTTTGGGGGGAAGTGGGAGAGAGGGGAGAAGTTTGGGAAGAGGCAGGTAGAATGGCCTAGGTAGAGATGAGTAAAAACAAAATTTTCAATCTGGGTAGTAAAATTATTTTTATAAATACATTCATAATCAATAAAGATAGTTTTCCTTTCTGATCTTCTTGAGGGATGTATTGCCACAGACATTTTCACACACTCTCTCTGTCTTTTCTTTGCGGTGCAGAAGTCACATGAAAAATGCCTTGTACTTCTTTGCAGACTGGTCTTCTATTCTAGTTTCATTTCTGTAATGAATATATGTTTCCAAGGGTTATGACAATTGCTCTTAGCATGGGAACCTCAGCATTATAAAGGAATCAAAGTTAAAATTATTTGCCTAAAGATTTAATGGCAGTATGGATTTTTAAAAATTAAATTTCAAATGAACATAATCTTCTCCTTCTCCCTCATTTTATTGAGAAACAAAGATACAAAATAACTTAGAATGCAGAAGCATCATTGAAAGGGACCGGCCCAAATGTTGTCTCTTTATCCCCATTTGCATATTGCCTACTACTAATTAATTTTTGTGAACTCTGGAAAAAAACAAACCAAAACCAGGTTATCTCATCTACTCCATAGCCACTATTGAATGATCCCTTCTTATTATGGGTTCCAGTTTTGACATTAGTAGCCATGGTTGTCTAGAAATGCAGTAATTAAGATCTGCTGTCTCTGTAAGACTAATTTTTTTTTAATGAAAACTCTTTACTTTTCCCTGCGCCTAGCATAGTGCATTATATCAAAAGCACATGTAATAAATGCTTGCAGAATTATGTACATAAATGAAAGAATGAAGATCTTGACTCATTTTGTAGATAAAGAAACTGAGGCTCAGGGAAGTTAAATGACTTCCCCATTGTCACCCAAGTGCTAAATAGCATAGCTAGTATTTGAACCTAGGTTTTGGGACTCCAAGGTCAGTTCTTCTTCAGTAGGACATTGCCTTCTATGAAGTTCATTCAGTTCATTAAATAGTTGCTATTGGATAGAGCCCAAGACTTGAAATCAGGGAAACCAGATCAAATCCTGCCCCGCATATTTGCCTACTGGGTGACTCTGGGCAAGTAACCTCTAGACCTGTTTCTTCTTCTCTACAATGGGATTTATAGTAGTATTTACCTCACAGGGTTGTTGTGAGGGTCAAATGAATTATTTGTAAAGTGCTTTGTAAACCTTAGAGTTCTTTGTAAATGCTAGCTATTATTGTTATGCACATACCATGTGAATATCACTCTGTAAAACATTCAGTGAAATGAAAAGTTTAGATAAAATAAGGTCCCTGCTTTCAAAGAGCGTTCAGTCTCATGCTAGGAGGGTGTGACAAAAAGTAATACAAATAGTTGAGAGGTATTAATAAAGTGTTTTGTGATATCTAAGGTAAAGACAAGGGATTACTGACTACTACACATCAGGAAAAGCTTCCAGAAATGAACATTTTTTAAATAGAGAGACTTGAGTCTTCTCTTATCTTCATCTACAGTTTGGAGGCACCTTAAAGATTATTTGATTTAATCCCCCAATTTTACATACAATGAAAATGAGGCATAAAGAGGTGATATGACTTGTGGAAAGTCACACAGCAGAGCCACTTATGATATCATATAGTACTCTTTCTACTCTGCCATATTGTTTCTCCAAAATATTCTCTGACTGTCGGGAAAGAAGTCTTTAAGAAAATGCTGTCATCCTTCCACTGGGGAATCTAATCATTTGGGAAGCTGTAGAAGTAGCTAAAAGGCAAGCAGAAGAGGCGCTCCTGAGCTTGGGTTCCCAGGGGAATATTCCTATGGAAAAGTCCTTCCCTCCTTTTCTCCCTTCTCTCATCTGCCATCCCCCAACACATAAAGCTTTTGTGTTTGTAAGGATTCTGTGATGGATCTTCCCACCTCTTCCACCCCCAGTTGAGTCACAGAGTACTCCAAAAGACTTCCAGAAATATGAAAGAAAACTTCACAAGAAGGATTAGTATGAACTAAGCTTTTTTTTCCTTGAGAGACTTTTGTCTTTTGTAAGTTATCAGAGGTCAAGAAGGGGATACTTTTCCTCAGTTTGTGCTAGTTATGTTTAGATGTTGTTGGCTAATATATATTCTGGAGTTTTCTGTGTTTTGCTTTTAAAAATTCTGCCTTGATTGTGTATGTGAGTGTGTGTGTGTGTGTGTGTAAAATCAGTGAGTTTGGGTTTTTTATATATATATGTATGTATGTATATGTATACATATGTTTACACACATACTCATGTAAATACGGTACCCTAGAATAACTAATGTATGTATGTATATATATATATATTTGGGGATTATAGCTATCCAATCTTAATGAACAACCTCTGAGGCAGAGTTCTGAGCCAATGGTACCTTTTTAAAGGTTCCATAGTTCTCTCCAATGAAGTGAACCTCAGGACTTCCTGACAATCTGAGATGCTCCTTTCTCTCAGAGTTTTATTTTTTTTAAGGATCGATGCTAGATTTGAACATTCTAGAGAGGCTACACAAAATGCAGAGTCTCATTAGTTGATAGAAATTGTTTCAAGAATCAAAAAATGATGCATCAGCTAGAAATGGTGAATCAGGAAGGGGGTGCATATCTTGGGTTGGGCAAAGCATGGGGCATCCACTTAATAAGTGGTCATAAGATGTTCGCTTGCTCATGTTGGACAAGAGAGAATGGTTTGAAGGCACAAAAATAAGTTGAGGGACTTCCCATGTCATTGAGTCACCATCATGCTGGGCTTAGTCACCATAACAAGTCAAAACAAGGGTGGAGGGCCTCTAATTAGCTTCTTGTGATTAAGCAAGTGAATTTACACTGCAATTCATAGCTCTGGGGCCTAATATACAGAACTTAGAGCTACTCTCCCTGTGGAATCATATGAAACTGATTAATACTCATTGGAATAGAGTAGGGGTCCAAATGAATTATTTCTCACATATGCCTATGGGTATATGTATATATGTAATGTCCACACTAAGTCTAACACTAATATAATGAGCCCAAAGAGTAACGGTAGGAGGTGTGTAAGGAACCAGGCTGTCTAAGGTGGGATGAATACGTCTAAACTGGAAATGAAGCACATCAAAGTAGTTATGGAGTTAGGCTACGAATGACCACTATTATTCTAGTCTGGTCTAGGTAGAGAGACTTGGTCTCAAAATTTTAAAAAGAAGGGAAAAAGAGACAGGAGATGAAGTTCTGATGTATATTACCTTATAAAAAACGAAAATATATTGCAAGTCTATGAAGATAGTTCCATCATGGCATGCTCTAAATGGTAGAAATTCAAGTAGTGAAGGAGGGATATAAATTGGTATTTTGATTTGCTCTCATGGCTTAAATTACCATCTCTTTAGATTAAATTACCCTGATTTCCATGTCTAGTCCTAGCTTCTCTGCTGAACTCTATTCCCATATGCCTCCCTTTTAGGTATCTCCAACTGGATTTTCCATAATTTTCTCAAACTCAGCCTGGCCAAAAGAGACCTCCTTATCGTTCCCTCAAAACTCCCCTTTCCTCCCGATTTCCCTTACTAGTCATTTTAGCGTCATCCTTGATTACTCTCATTTGGTCCACGTATGTCTAATCTGTTGTCAAATCTTGGCATTCCAGCCTTCATGTCATCTCTCAGCTATGTCCTCTTCTCTCCTCCCACAGCTACCCCTCTACTTTGAGTTCTCATCACCTCTTGCCTCTACTTGGACTTCTTGACTCAAGTCCCTCCCACTCCAGGATGTCCTCCCCAGTTCTCTAGATGATTTTCCTAAAGTGTACATATGACCCTGCCCCGCCCCATGTCATATATGTACCTGATTATTTATGTATTATCTCTTCCATTAGAATATGAGTTCCTTGATACCAGGGACTGTAACTAACACAGTAACTGGCCTATAGTAAGCACCTGTTAAGTTCTTGTTGACTGAATGAATGAAAAGAGAGCTTAACTCAACAGTTGTTTTGTGTGTGGGTATCTTAAGTTTTCCTAAGAACATGATAGCACAATGGATAGAGCACGGGGCCTGGAGACTGGAAGACTTCAGTTCAAGTTTAGTCTTGACCACTTACTGGTGACCTTGAGCAAGTCATTTAACCTCCATTTGCCTCAATTTTCTCCTCTGTAAAAGGGATATAATAATAGCATCTACCTCTTAGGGTTGTTTTGAGGTTCAAATGGAATAATATGTAGAAAGTGCTGAGCACATAGTAGGTGCTATATAAATACTAGTTATTATTCTTAGATTGAGAGCTAGAAAAAGACCTTGGAGGTCATTTAATCAAATCCCCTCTTTGAGAAACTGAGGAACAGTTTTTTTTATGCCCCCTGTCATAGAGGTGGTAAATAAGTGGCAGATCTATATCTATCTAGACCTGAAACTTTATCTAGTGAAGTTGTTAGCATTTAATTTCCTAGAGGGTTTTCTGTCTTGTGGTTTGTCCTTTTAGTATATCTGAATTTGCATGAGGATGGTGTCATATTTCTGCAGGTTGCAGCCCATGTGATTTGAAACAGAGATGCTAGAAAAATCACCAGGATTTATGTGGAAAAGCAAACCATACCATTCCTGCCTTAACTAGAAAGAAATCTGATTTCTTAAGGAAGTGAGCTTAATGCTTAAAGTGATTATGTGGGGTGGGGGAGGAGTAATTCTGTTCCCATAACTCTGGAAAACTCAAATTTAGAGGTCATACAGTTCTAGTACTGGAAGTCTTCACACTGGGAAGTATGATCAAACTGCTCCACTGCCTTGCCTGAGTGCTGGTGGCTCTCTTTAGATCATCAATAGAGAATATGCTGGTTGTTTGGGCAACAGTGGTATATAGTGGATGAACTATCGCACTTGGAATCAGGAAGGTCTTGGTATGAAGCCCACCTTTGACAGTGACCATAAATAAAGAAGTCTTACTTTGACTAACTTGGAACATCCATTTTGTCATAAATTAAATGGGAGTATATAATAATAAAAGGGGATATACAGCATATCCTAAAGTTTTAGACTAAGACTTTTGGGATATTTTATGTAATAATACCTCTAAGTGTACCTCACAGAGTTTTTGTGAGGATAAAATGACATCATATATGAATAGTACTATGCAAACTTATTATTAATAGGTCAAAAAAGTGAACAGATGAAATGTTGTCAGATGTGAGGTTCTGGCACCACTCTAAGGATCCTTGCTTACCCATTCCCATTTCTAACATTCCAGATTAAAAACAAGAGTATGAAAAATCAAATTTATTTCCCAGCAAAGAAACCAAATGTTGAATGTATTCTAGGAGGGAGAAGTAAGGATGGCAGCAGGAAGAGAGGGAGACTGGGGTTTTTGGTGTGTGGTACCTTAATCCTTACCGAATCCAACTTAGGTAGCATTAGCAAAACTTTTAAGAGGTCAACACCACCATCATTTGTGATGAAGCATCAAAGTAGTTTCAGTACTTGAAGTATCCATGTATTTCTGTGTCCCAGGTGATCGGAATGATTTCTAAGTATGGCCCTTGTGTTTCCTGTCTCTGCCTTCTGTTCCCAAGTCCCAAAGGAGCCTGTCATGAGCCTTTAAAAAAATAATAAAGTGCCTAATCTAGGCAGAGAATTATGCTCAGTGCTAGAGGATGAGGTTGGAGGCACATAGAAAATAGATAATTCATAGCAAATTCTACCAACAGTAGAATGTCCTTACATGGGGTTATGGAGATACAAGTGTAGTATATGGTTGCACTCTACATATTTATGAATAGAGTAGCATGAGAAAGCATAACATCGTTAATGCTACATCACTTGGTCATTGACAGTGCATTCATTTGAGGCAGCTTTGCTTTCTAGATGGGATGCAAAGCTGTGACTCAACTGGAACAAATGCTGGGGATCAACCAGAGCTTACAGAGATCTGAGAGAGCGAATGACCAACCAGGCAGGTGTACAAGTTTGGGGGTTTTTCCAAGTTGGAGAGCACATTGGACCCAAATTGAATGTGAGTCAGTAATAGAGTGCAGCTATTAAAAAGCTAACAATAGGAGATTGTATATTTATAGGAGTGCCACCGGCAAGATTCAGAAAACTTGCTAAACAGGCAGACCTTGAGATAAAACTATCTAATTTGCATTGTTCTTTTCATGTGGATGGAAGCAGAGGTGGGGGAGTCCTTCCCTGAATAAGTCATGAGCATTCCCACCTCTGTTCATGTTGCTTCCTGGCCTGCCTTTTTCAATCTCTGCCCTAGATTGCAAAACCCAATTCTTGTCATACCTCCTTCATGAAGCTTTCCCCAACCGCCTTTGTACTAGCTTATAATTCCTTTTATTTAAAAAAATAATTTAAAATATATGCCAGCCTCCCCAACTAGACTGTAAGTTTCTCCAGGATAAGTGTATATCCCTGATACCTGTTCTACATACAGGGTGTCCCCAAACTCTTAGTTCAGTTTTAAGCTGCTAAAGCTTACTTAAAAAATTTGGGGACTTGCTACAAAGTGGTAAACTATTAAAGCTTAAACTCATACTAATACTTTTGGGGAAGCCCTATGGTAAGGGCATGGAAAATGTTTACTGACAATGGTGATAATACTGAGATTTGGTGGAATTTAAATATAAAACTGTCTCCATTGGAAGCAATCAATAGGATCACTACAGAAAACAGAAAGAAAACATAATCTTGTCAACTCTGGACACATTCTGAGAGTAGGAAAGTGGACCCCCTGGCCTTGTCTTAGATAGCTTCAGTTATCACCCCTCTCAGACGCAGGAGTCTGGACTTAACAAAAAATTTTGTCTAATTCTACAATTGTTATGTTTCCCCGTGGATTTATGATCCCATAGAAGATGTCTTGGGACTAGTTCCTTTTTCAAAGGGAGTCTTTGGCAAAGAAAAAAACAGTATCACTTAACTGTTATGAGGTGGGCTTTTTTTTTTTAAAATAGCACTTCAACTTCTATTTTGAAAACTGAATAATTATAGGGTGCCAACAGGGTTGAAGTGTGGAATTGTGTTCATTGCAGCCCACTTCTGCCTGTTTCTTTAAAACGTACAATTGCGGAATTGTAGCCTGTAGTGCTGTCTTTATCGGGGTCTGTCTCTGGGTTTCTGTCTCCTTGGTATACTGTCTAGAGGCAGCAGTACAATATTTCAAGCAGCCTAGCTACATGCATTCTGTCTTCTTTTGACAGACTCTCCTTAAATTCTTTGGAGTCTTCTCCTCGGGAACATGAAAAAAGAGCTCATCTTGCTATAAAAAGAAACTGGAGATCATCCCCGCTATAAAACTGCCTCTTAGCATCAGCTTTTGTTTTGTCTACCATTCATTTTCTATTCATCCTTTCCTAAACTTTGTCCAGCAACTTGAAACTGGTTATTTTAGTTCTGTGGTTTTCATTGGCTTCTAATCCTACCCAGTGGTTAAAAATATAAATCGCAAGACCATCTTGGAGGGCATGTTTGTGGGCAGGGGGCAAGAGTTACTTTGTCGTTGGCATTTGAGCAGTTTCTGAGGTAGTCAGGATTGATTTACGGTGTTGTGAAGGGAGGATATTTCTACATTTTCCAGTACCAAGTGAGCTCTTTGCCTTTTATAGGCATGCATGTATGTGTTTTCATGATCCATTTGGTTCCCCTAAGAGAGGAAGAGACAAACTTATTTTATGCAAACAGATCTTCTGATTTCTGTCATACAAATAAATACATGTAAATATGATACAAGTAAAATACATGCAAAAATTTTAAAATTGATGTTGGAAAATCATACTGAATGTAACTTAAGTTGGTGTCTCAGAGAGAAGAATATAAAACAGTTGTCCTAAAAAGGCATTGTCGAACCAGTGTTAAGGTGGTTAACCTTAACCAGGTTAAGTTTATAGGCAAAAGCTAATTTAATTTATACCTCTTTTCTATTTTGCCTACCCTTATTTCTGAAGCTAGATTTTAAAAGAGGGTTGAAGAGAACAGCGTTAAGTCACAGAAATTTGGTTTCTTGTAGAGTGTTCTCCTTCATCAGAATGCTGTAGACTTAAGCATCAAACACAAACAGAATGGTCATATGAATTCTTCTGTGCTAGAGGCCAGTCAAAAAGCTATCTGAGTGGCTTCTAGGTTAGGTTGCTTCCTTGGGTCTCACTGGCTTTCTCTTCTACATCTTTCCTCATATCTTTGAATACATCTTCTAAAAGACTTAGTAATCTCAATGTTTAGAATATTGTAAGACTCAGCATCTATATCCTTTTATTCTACGTAGACTTTGCACCAAGTCCTCCTTAGTGAGTATAATAAATGCCTTCGGGGACCATATATTTTCCCGTTTCGTGCCTTTCTTGATATTGACAATCAGATGATCTTTGTCAAGACTTGGACTTGAAGTCAGGAAAACTGAGTTCAAATCCTACCAGTCATTAGTTGTGTAGCCTGGGGTAAGTCACTTAAATTCCCTCAGTCTCAATTTCTTCAACTTTAAAAGAGAGATAATAATAGTACTTCCTTTGCAGGGTTTTTGTGAGGATCAAATGATATTTTATTTATAAAGTACTTGGAAAATCTTAAAGAGCTATATAAATTAGAGCTATTACTATTCAAGAAATCTTGAATTATTTTGATATGGAAGACACCTTGTTAGAAGAAATCCTTTAAGGTAGCATTTTGCTTTAAAGAAGCAAATGTTGTTCTATAATCAGCAAACGATAAGCACAATGAGATCTTTTATTTTCTGTATCTTTTAGTTAGTTGTACAGTAACAAAGATGTGATGTACCATGAATATCACTGGCAAAAGGTTGCCTGTTCCCCCTTATTACCCTCTTAAAGGAAGTCATCAATGCATATGTAAATAATTTTGACAAAAATTTTCTGTAGCTGGAAAAGTAGGACTATAGCTTGATTATTAGTGAATAAAACCTTGGACTTGGAGTCAGAAACACTCGAATTCAAACCTAACCTCAGATACTTACTAAGCCATGTGGCCCTGCACAAGTCACTTACCATATGTCTACTTCAATTTCTTCATCTATAAAATAGGGTAATAATATTGTCTACCTATTAAGGATATTACAAGGAACAAATGAATTAACGTAAAATGCTTTGCAGATTTTAAAGTGCTATATAAATGCTAACTATTATTATCTCATTTGCCTTTTTAAGAAAAGTATTAACAAAGTCTAAATTTTTTTAATACCTTGAATATCTTATCCTCCTTCAAACATCTTGTAAGTTAATCTTAACCTCACAATTGTATTACCTCCAGCATACTCTTCATCTGCAGATATTTAATCTGCTATAGCTTCTTATCTTATATATTTTCTTTAGTTTCATTTCTATCTTCTTTATAAGTACCTCTGGAACTATATGAGGTTCAAATTCAAGTAAGCTAAGTCAAGTATACTCAATGTTGAAAAAAAAGTTTGTTACAAAAACAATCTTTACAGATCTTTCCCATCTTTCATTGGTTTGCTATCTATCCATTTTTAGCTGTTAAGTGCCCCTCCAGACAATTTTCCTTGATTGTACCTATTGACGTGCCTTCTTTAAAATGGTTTATTTTCCACTGGTTCTGTTTTGTGAGGTTCATCATATTTTTCTGTCATCCATTTCTTTAAGATTTTGTAGGTGAGTTCATATTGTAAATTGTTGTACACTTGAGATGTCATAGAGCTCCATTTGGAATTAAGTCACATATTTGCTTACTAGAGTCCTTTTTATGGTCTTTTGGCTTCCTTGTTATAGCAACAGACACTGATTAAACTTTTATATTAAATTATTATATTCTGTTTCTTTAACCTTTTTTTCTCAATCATATGACTTTTTGCAATCAATAACTAATTTAAATATGGCAAGATAGCATTATTTTTATTGTTTGACATTCCTTTTTTATATTTTTCTAGCTTTATTCTAATTTTTATCTTTGTATTAATAAATTCATGATCTAACAGTACATAGCTTTTTTGGATTTATTCTTACATTTCTGTCTGTTAAAATTCAGTTTAATTTTTTTGTGTTATTTTATACTTGACATACCCAGTGCTATTTTTTCCCTCAAAATTAGTATTCATGACATATGGACACGAAGTTTTTGTGTAGTACACAGATCTTCAGGTACTATAATTCCTTATTCCTGTTCAAACTCTTTCCAGTGTATTTCTTTTACATCCTCACTTGTTCCTGACTTTACATTGAAATCACTGAATATTAAATTATTTAGAGCATAGAAAATTGCTAGACCTTTGATTTTATTAATATATGGAACTCTCATTATGAAAATGTTTTCCCAATATAAGTTGGCAACTGCCCTACAGCTAATAGTCTTAGTTACTGAGGATAAGTTAAGTGACTTTGCCCTGTGGCACATGGCCAATATGTATCAGAAGCAGCCCTTGAATTTTGATCTTTCTGAATCTCCAGCTGGCTCTCTATTCACAATATCATATGATGTCTCTCATCAAAGCTTAACCTAATTTAATTTTGAGGGTCTTAGCAAGTTCTTATAATTGTTTTGCCTTTTAATCCCTTTGTAACAAATGTGGTATAGTGTGCAACTTACAATGACTTTCATGGTGGTCTTTTTTTCAAATACTTATTATTAACAATGTGATATGACATGACCAGATATTTGATAAGATGATATTTTATGCTAGCTTTGGGTACATGGTAAAACCAACTCCATCAACTCCCTTATTTGGTTTTCCAAGTAAGTTTGACATCCTCCTTTCTGTTAGTTTCTTTATAGCAAGAGTTTTAAGATTGATACATTTCACTTCCTCTGAAAGTATGTCAGTTTGTTGGTCATTGGACAGAGATCTTACAAGTAAAAGTACTAAGTTTAAATTTAGAGATGGTCTAAAGATTGAGATATTCTTAGCATCACCTGTTCCCCTTTTGTTCTGCTCTTACCATCATTATAGAAGAAAACAGAGGCTGTACAGGACAGAGGACCATTTTGCATTTTCTTTGTTTCATGGACTACCACATCCAAAGAATTCATGGCTGAGTGGCTAACTGCTAGTGGTGAGTTTCTCTATACTTAGCTGGGCCAGATCTTGGAAAGAAGATTCAATCTATTGCTGATCATGGAAGAAAATCTAGGTACTATTGCTCCACTGGCTTGGAAGGAAGGAAACAAATATTTATTAAGCATCTATTATATGCCAGGCATTGTGAATTTTATGCATTTTATCCTCACAAGAACCCTGAGTGGTAGGTGCTGTTATTCTCCATTTTCCATTTGAAGAAATTGAGACAAGCAGCAATTAAATGACTTGTCCAGGATTACACAGCTCATAAGTGTCTGAGGCTGAATTTGAACTCAGATCTTCTAGATTCTAGGCTATATCCACTTACCTCCCTTAGAATTAGGGACCCCTTAAATCATGATGAGACATCCTAATAAGATATTGTACACAGCAAACACTTAATAAATATTATTTTGAATTGAATTCAGAGAAGGGAAAGATAAATGTGGACTGCTCCCAACCTAGGTATCATTCCTGACTCCTCACTATCTCTCACCACCTCCCACTCCAACCCCAATAGCCAATCTGTTGTCACTGCCTGTTGATTTCACCTTTGCAGTATCTCTAGCATATACCCCTTTCTGTCTTCTGACACTACTCCCACTCTGATGCAGACTCTCATAACATCACTTCTAGACGATTGCAAGACTGACAGGTCTGTCTGCCTCAAGTCTCTTCCCACTCTAGTTCATCGTCCATTCAGCCACTAAAGTGATTTTCCTAAAGCATTTGTCACCACCCCTTCTCAGTTAACACCAGTGGTTCCCTGTCACCTTCAAATTAAAATGCTACACTTCAAATCCCAGCTAAAATTCCACCTCTGCAGGAAGCCTTTCTTAACCCCTCTCAATTTTAGTGCCTTCCCTTTGTAAATTATTTCCTATTTATTTTGTATATAGTTTATCTGTCTTCATTTCTTTGCTTGTTGTCTCTTCTAACGGATTGTGCGCTTCTCGAGCACAGGGATTGTGTTTTGCCCCTTTTTGAAAGACCAGCATTTAGCCCGCTGTCTGGCATATAGTAAGTACTTAATAAATACTTACTGACCTTGCAGTAACCCTATGGGTTAATCAAGTAGTTATTATGCTCCTTTTTTAATTAAAGAAATTGGAGCCCAGAAAAGTTAAGTGACTTGGCCAGGATCATATGGTGAATCAGTGGCAGTCAGTACTAGAAGTTAGGTCTTCTCACTTTAACATGTTGCGCTTTCCTTGACTTCACGCACTGTACACAGTCTATCATAAGAAGTGACAAGACGCTAATGCCACACTTTTTTTGGTTAGCGTCATTATTGCTCAGTCATTTTCAGTCATGTCTGACTCTTCATGACCCCTTTTGGGGCTTTCTTGGTGAAGATACTAGTGATTTGCCATGTCCTTCTCTAGTTCATTTTATAGATGAGGAAACTGAGGCAAACAGGGTTAAATCACTTGCCCAGAGTCACACAGCAGATAAATATCTGAGACCGGATTTGACTCTAGGACCACTATCCACTGTGCCACCTGACTGCACCTGGGTTAGTGTTAGGTAGTTTCCAAATCTCTCATCTGTACGGTTCCAGTGTTTAGTGAGCCTTCATAAAGTGCCAAGCTCAGAGAATGTAGCTTCAAATCTTTCTGTATTTTATCTCATCTCTGATAACCCTGAAGTAAATAGGTAAATATTTTCTACCTCCTTAATTGCAGTTAATTTTAACTTTAATTTTAATGCAAGCAGTTAGGGATACAGCAGAGTGTAAGGATGTTGTTGAGTGTAATCTAGTTGGAAATTACTTACGATTTTTCTCTTGAGTCATTGTAGGACCAGGAAAAGTCCTAACCATTTGTTCAGATCCCTCAAAATTTTTCTTCCAAATGAAGTGATTAACTTCTGCTCTAAACTTCCTCTTGTCTCTGGCATCCAAGCTTTATGCTGAAGCTTGACAGCACTCAAAATTTCCTTCCCACATAGGCTATTAGGTTCTGCTTATCCTTTGGTTCCACTGCCTAGTGAAATATTAGATAACGGAGAAGGAGCTTATCTTACATGCGGCCGAACTGACAAATATGGCAGCCTTTCAGGAAAAAGGCTAATGCAGATGAGGCCTCTTTGCTGGCTGGAATAAGAATGAGCCTGGTACTTGTCTTGTCCCATTGCCGATGGTCAATTGCACACAACATGATTTCCATAGCACCCAGACAGCCAGAGTACCTAACATCTACCTGTCTAGTCGATACATCAGCTTTGCTAGAGCAGAGAGTTTGTCATTGAGGCTCATGTCTAATGCATCAGGAAAAAATCTTTCACAAGCTTTTCTCTATTCCAGTATAAATACTGTAAACTGCATTAATTTATCTTTTATGATAAAAACTTTACATTTTGGGTTTTAATAGGATTTTTCTCTTAGAAAATCCGTGAGCGTTGGTTTCTTTGGATATAGGCAGATGGAAGGGAATTAGATTGCTACTCATAAGAGATTACAGGCTCACCTTTGGGTAGAATATATTTGTGATGTTCTAATGATCATGAGAAGACTGCTTCAGTATTTAATGATAGCTCACACTTCTCTTCTCCTTTCCTCTCTAATTCCGAGGCAGACTTCAGTTTAATAAAAGAAAAAATGTTTTCATAATTAGAAATGTGAAATGGGTTACCTCAAGAGGGTATGGATTTCTTTTGACCAGAGGTCTTCAGGTGGAAACTGTATGACCGCTTATCAGAGATTTCATTTTCATTCCATAGGCATTTATTAAATGGCAGATGCTGTGCCCAGCACTGTGCTTAGCACTAGAGAAATAGTTTCTGAAGAGTAAGGGAGAAGGAACACATAGTGGGTACAAGTAGCCTGCAGCATATTGGCAAAAATGGTGCCATGAAAAATCAGAGAGATATATTACTGGAAAAGGAGATTGGCCAGTTAGAGCTAGAGCCATAAAGTATACACACATACATATAATCATGTACTTATAACATACTTACACAAGCACATACATATATGCACACACAAACATATATGTGTATACACTCGTGTGTGTGCATGTATATATTTATGTGTGTGCATATATGCATGTGCATATAAGTACGCACATACATACATATATGCCTATATACATAGGCATATATGTGTATATGTGTGTGTATGTATATTTGTGTGTGTATACATAATGAAAAGGGCAGCTAGGTGGCTCAGTAGATAAAATGCAGGGCCTAATGTCAGGAAGACTCATCCTCCTGAGTTCCAATCTGACCTCAGATGCTTACTATCTGTGTGACCCTGAGTAGGTCAGGTAACCCTGTTTGCCTCAGTTTCTCCATCTCTAAAACATATTGGAGAAGGAAATGGTGAAGCACTACGATATCTTTGCCAAATTGGGATCACAAAGAATCAGACACAACTAAAATAACAATATAGTTATGAGAAAGAAAGAATCTGCGTCCTCACCAGTGATATAAAGAGGAAGGCTTCCAATATGTCAAGCAGAGCTTTGTGGAGCATCTCCAAGAGGACTTGGAGCAGAAAAGATGCCAAGGTGAGGACAGAGTACAATTGAAGGTGAGATCCCACTCAAATACTAAAACAACAATATAGTTATGAGAAAGAAAGAATCTGCGTCCTCACCAGTGATATAAAGAGGAAGGCTTCCAATAGGTCAGGTAGAGCTTTGTGGAGCATTTCCAAGAGGACTTGGAGCAGAAGAGATGCCAAGGTGAGGACAGAGTACAGTTGAAGGTGAGATCCCACTCAAATACTAAAATAATAGTAATCTGGGAACCTCACCTGTGAAATAAAAGAAATCCCTTCTACATGGGTTTACATTGTTCTCTAGGGGCAATGCAGAAATCACATGCCCACCTTGCTTAGGTCTAGACAAATTCGTTCCAGTCTTTTGTCTTCGCTTTCCAATAAAACTTTTCAAAGCATTATGAAGTGACTAGAAAGAGACCGATTCTCCTTTTTGCTCCCAGTTGAAACCTCTAGTGGTATGTGACTACGGGAAGTGAGTGATGTGCATGGCTTCTCTTCCACTCTGTAGCAGGTGCTTCCTTTTCTTAGCCATTCTAAATAACTTTCTTTAGATCTTTTGTGCTCAGAATACACTGGTTACAGCAGAATGTTTCTGTTTACGTATTTTACAGGTAAATTAATATTATAAAATGGAAAACAAACTAATTCATAGATTCCTTCATTTGTATGCATAGATCTAGACTTTTTCTTTTTATGAAGATGTTAAAAATAACTTTATTATAGGGTTTTGGGGGTAGAAATTTTTTCTTATTACAGTTCCCTTCAAACTACTGCAAGCATTTGTTCCTTTCATGAGTAACGTTTTTCCACCTTGCCTTATTTTTTTCCAGAATAGTTTAACACATCCAGTTGTTCTCTTAACAAGTAAAACAATTTGAAAATACCTTTTCTCACCCACTGTTCCACTTGTAGCAGACCCACCTGGCATTTGCAGTGAGCAGCTTCTGTTTTTCAAAACATCTTAAAGCCTCCCTACTTCTATTTGCTTCAGATTATCTTGCTTTAGTGTCATGAGTTCAGGCCATCCATTCATAATCAATATAGAAGAATCTTTGACTCAGAATCTAAGAGCTGGAAGAGAGTTGAGTTTTCCTAAATGTCTTTTGGTCTAAATTCTATGATCCCTTGATTTTACCACTAAGAGAAATGAGGACAGGAAAAGGTAAATGATTTACTGAGTGAAGGACAAGGCAGTGGAGTTTATGACCAAAATCACGGTGAGTTCTCTGTCACAAGAAGTCTTCAGGCAGAGATGGCTGGAGAAGATGAGTCTGTGTTGAGAATATTTCTGCTTTAGATATGTGTTGGGTGCTGTAGGATGTTCCTGCTTTAAATATGGGTCAGACTGGGTGACATTTGAGGTTCCTACACATTTAGAATATATGGTTGGGCACCCGTTTTCTGATACTTAGGCTAATGCCCTTTTTACTATACGGCTGTCATGTTGTAAGCAATTTTCAGAGTAATGACTCCCCCAATTCTCTACTGTCTAGAGTACAGCACAATTAATTTTATGTTGTGTGGTATTCACTTCCAGCAGTTGGCTCACTCAGAAGGCTCTCCTAAATCATCAATCATCCCTGTCTTTTATTTAAATTTTCGGTTCATGCCTCTAGGATTCTTTAATCTATTTAAAATAATCTGGGTTAGGAAAAGGCAGCTGTGAGACCATGGCGTAATTTCACTAGTAGCCTTCCTACTCTGTGTGCTTGGGGAATATATGTGTAGTGAAACGGAAGGGGCGAAATGAATATGAGCGCTGACAGGCCTGCATGAAATATTCACCTGTATAAAATGGATCTGAAAGTGGTCGCTTTACAACCCTACTAGGAGAGTCAGGTATCTAGAGTTTGCAAAAAATGCATTGTTTTTCTCAATCAAACATGTTGCTGCCAGCAGTGTTGGCTTCTCTATCTGCCCAACATGGTTTGGCTTGTTTCTTTTGGTGATGGATTGTGTCGCCATAGTCATGTATGCTGTCATTCATATCCCTGTGGTCACGACACAAGCAGGAGAATCACAGACGCATTTTCTGCATTATGCCCATCACGGTTTTTATGCTCGTATGCATCTAGACTCTTGCTAAAACGTAGGATTCTTACATTTACTACTATTTCTCTAACCCTATAGCCATTGATTCTGTTGCCAGAGTTTAGATGTCATTGCACTTGGCAGAGTTTGACTTGAAGGTGAAGAAAGAAAAGAGGGGGAAATGTGATGGGGATTGGAAAAGATAAAAAGGGGGATTAGTCTGGAAGATGTACAAGTGAAGGTTGAGGGCAATTAACCGAGTAAGGGAAGCATGGTGGTGAAAAAATAAATGAGCATCACTGAGTGAATATTTGTGTTTTTAGTGGGTTCAGACTAGATCTCTCAGTATCACTAAACTCTGTCTGCTCTAGTCGTTTTGTTTTTTTGAAGGAGGTAGAAAAGTGAGAAAACCCTTACCTTTCCAGAATTTTTGGCATTTGCTACATTAATTAGTCATAAAATCAATGGCAGGGGAACCAAAAAGATATTCAATTGAATTCAGTAAACATTTATTAAGCGTTAACACCATGCAGGGCATTGTGCTAGGCAGTAGGGAGAGGAGCTCAGTTCCCATGTGCCTTCCTCTCAGCATGAGTATCTCCCCTGCTGAGTGTGATTCTCGAATTCCCTCTTCATTATACCCACAGACAGACTATTCATTCTGCTTATACTGGTAGAGCTAATGAGGACAACCTTAGTTGGCCTTCCTGGCATTCCTGGTCAGCTAGAAAACCCCTGCTGTGCTGCTTATTTTCCTTGTATCCTTTTTGGCTTTATGGAGAAACAGGAAGAAAAACACAGTTCTGCATTGGTGGGATCACTCTCATCACACTAAGTATGAAGTCCTTTCAAACTGTATTTTCTCCCTAGTCATCAAGAGGAAGCAAAGTACAATCTTAGCATATAATCTGGTGCATGTAATAAAACAAATATATAACAATTTTTATTTTATAATAAATACATAGAATTCTGTACAATCTTATGAGAAGATTTGAGGAGGAAGACATTACAAAAGGCTTTGTAAAGGAAATGGCACCTGAGCTGAACCTTTAAACAAAGGAAATTATTTCAGAGGCATAGAGGTGGGAGAAGACTATTCTGGTAGGGATGTTGCATCTGAGGAGGCACAGAGATAGAAAGGGCAGGACAAGATTGTAAAATGGCTAGTAAATCTGGTTTAATAAACTGTAGAGTGTGTTAAAGGGACTAACATATGATCAGGCTGACACTGTAGTTGGAGCTAGTTGGTGGAAGGCTTTGAATATTGGGCTGCAAGAAGTTGGTATTGTATTTGATAAGAAATGGGAACCTCAGAAGGTTTTTGACCAGAGAACTAAAGTATTTGCTATAGAGTGGTTCCTTCAACAATGATGTGAGGTTGTATTGCAAAGAGGAGAGGGACAGGCTAGGTAGACAGTCAAAAAAAAATATCTTTTCAATATATTGGTTTGTTTCACTTTTCCTCTTTATTATAAAGGATCTATCTCTGAGAGGAGGAAGGGAGGGATACAATGGGAAATGGAGATGATGTTAAAAATAAATAGCAATAAAAATATTTTTTAAAAGGATAGGGAATAGGGACCTATGATTTCATTAGGAATATTAGGAATTGCCAGTGGATTCAGAACTCCCAGTGGAAAAACTTCCTCTACCAATGTAGGTCAGCTCCTTCTCTGCCACTTATATATCATTTCAGAAGGTTGCCTAGGGTATTGAAACATTGAATCATTTGCTCAGGATCCCAGAGGGAGAGAAGCTATAAAAATAATATGGACCATAGGTAATGAATGCCTGATCTAGCATAGTATTAGCGGTGAGAATAGAAAGGAAGGAGTAGAAGTGTGACAAATTTCATTCAATTCAGCAAACATTAAATATTTACCATATGCAAAACACTGTGCTAGGTGTTGAGAATGCAGACAGACACGTAATATTGGATTGCTTTATATTCCATTGGAGATATAATTGAGAGGGGTTTTGGTAGGGAGAAAAGATTCAGGGTTTCTCACTCTAATGGCTGGAAACAAGAAAGTTGGGAGGAAGGACAAGTCTTTTGAGGAAGATGATGAATTCAGTTTGGGGGGGTGTCAAATTCAGAAGACTGGATCGCTCATATTTAAGCTGTAGAAGGTAGAGGAATTGACCCAAAAGAAGTTCAAAAAGGAAAGACCAATAGGAATGAAGGTTGTGGATCAGGGGAATAAAATTCTACAGAATCCAAGGGAGGAAAGAGTATTAAGAAGGTAAAGCTAGGTTAAAAATGTTTAGTCCTGCAGGAAGGTCAAGGAGGATAAGGACAGAAAAAAGACCTTTGGACTTGATGATAAAGTGGACATTAGTGACTTCAGAAAGAAACATTTGAGTAGAATAGCATGAATAGCATGATTGTAGGAGGTTGGGATGTGAGTAAATAGCAAAGGAAATAAAGTGTATTTCTATTTCTCTTTCAAGTGTGACACTGAAAGGGAGAGAGATGGGGTGGGAACTTGAGTCAATAACAGAATCAGAAAGGAGGCAAGAAGACCTTTATTTTGGGTGTTTTTTTAGGATTGGGGGAGCATGTTTGTCCATGGAGGAGAAACAACCAGTAGAGGAGGAGAGATTAAAAATGAAACAGTGAGAGAACAAGGTCCCACAGGAGACAGATTTATTGTTTTAAAATCTTGATTGCTTAGCTTCAGTTGGCATGTTGGCATCCTATATATCAAAGATCAAAGATTTCAAAGAGAATGATCTGTTTTGCCGGCTTTGTGGAAAATTGTGACTCCCTCTATCTGGCTGGAAGTGTTTGCTGAATTCATGATTTGGATAGTTTATCATTCTATAATCAGCTTCTTACCTTTTTTCTTTCTGAGAACCAGGAAACAGAGATTGTGTTCCTCTTACGGAAGTGAGTAATCTGTTGGGCATAACTGACCTAAAAATGCTGAATATTCCTTTTTTGTGTATATAACAAATGCTCTTAAGAGAATTTCTGTTCATACTGTAAATACTCAAGAATGCCTCTAACACTGTTTGAAAGAAAACTTGCATAGTAAAAAAATTCTTAAAAGTAAACTATTTTATGGCAGGATAAGGAGGTATGTCTCTAGGTTTAGTGATGGCTTAAGCTCTTTTGATTATCTGGGTTCAGTTCCATACCATCTCAATTCAACAAACCTTATTAAATGCAGAGTGACTATATGACATGTGCGTGATGCTAGAGGAAGTACAAAATTTAGATAAAGGGGCTGTCCATGTAGAACTTTTAGTCTTGATATGACTTGTGCACAGATATTACAAAATAACAGAAGAATTCATGGGAGGTGTAATCAAAGTGCTGCAAGAGGATTTTTTCCCCCAATTTATGGGGGAAGGAGATAGAAGGTAGAGATGAGGTTCTCCTCTTTTCATCAAGAAGAGACAGACAGAGACAGAAACACAGAGACACAGAGAGAGAAAGGCTAAAAGGAGTCAGATAAATAAGATACCTTTGGAAATCACATGTTGAGTTTATCATATATTTTAAAAAGAATATCTAAATGAGATTTCCAGTTTCACATATAATCTTTTTCTTATCTGCAGTGCGGAGGTACTTATTTTATGTGATATTAAGTTCAAAATAAAAGAATAAAATTTTGAAAAGTTTTCTGTGAGGTCAGGGTGGGCGGAGGAGACTATTACTAACTGGTAAAACCAATATGGACTTCCCATAAGAGGTAGAATTTGAGCTAGGTTTTAATGGGTAAATGGGAATTCAAGCAGAGCAGTTATACGCACAAGAAACATCCTGAACAAAGTCATAGAGCAGGAAAATGTTGACTGACATGCAGAACACATGGCAGGAAGTGATAGGAAATATTGAACAAATGAATGAACAAGGCATTTATTAAGCACTTACTATATGCAAAGCACTGTGGTTAAGTGTTAGAGATACAAAGAAGAAAATAAGACAATCCCTGCTTTCAACGAGCTCATATTTTAATGGGGAAGAAAATACATGTGGAAGGGTTCAGCTGCAAGGCAGATGATGCTGGAATGGTAGGGTAGTGCCAGGTTTTAGGGGCCTTAATTCTCAAGAGACAACTATATGGCACAATGTATAGAGGGCAGGGCCTGGAGTCAGGAAAAGTCATCTTCCTGAGTTCAAAGCTGACTTCAGACAGTTACTAGCTGTTGACCCTGGGCAAGTCACTTCACCGTATTTGTCTCACTTTCCTCATCTGTAAAATGAGTTGGAGAAGGAAATGGCAGACGACTGTAGTATATTTGCCAAGAAATCCCCAAATGGGGTCATAAAGAGTCAGACACAACTGAAGAATGACTGAACAGAAGAGCGCTGAACTTTTCTCAGGTTGCCCCTGAAGAGTTTTGAGGAGAAAAGGGACTAGATTAGTTACAGAAAAAGACTAGTTTGATGCTAGGGTGAAGGATAGAAGAGAGCATGTAGACAGTAGTAGCAGTAATACCAGATAATCCAAATGGGCAGTAAAGGCCTAACAGGAGCAGCAAGATGCTGACTACAAGGGATATAAATATGAACTCACATTTGTATATTATCACAAATCTAGGGTTTCTAATAGCAAGCCTCTTCTCATTACATCTCTTCTTATAGAAGTATTGCAGGGATGACATGGATGACTTTTGAGAGAAACATAGTATAGTGAAAGGAGGGGCAGAACAGTCAGATGACCTGAATTCTAATTCCCACTTCTGTTTGTGTCCTAGTTGACTGAGGGCAAGTCACTTCTTCTTTCTGGGGCTCAGCTGATTTCTAATTTCCCTTACCCCTTTAGGTGTGTGATCATGTAATACTACAACCAATAGGAGCTAACGTTTATATAGCACTTACAATGTGCCAGGCATCGTATGCAGCACTTTACAATTGTTATTTCACAATCCTGGGATATAGGGGCTATTATTATCCCTATTTTACAGATGAGGAAACTGAGGCAAAAAAGGCTTGGCTAGGATCATACAGCTACTTAAGTATCAGAGACTATTTGAACTTAGCTCTTCCTGTGAAGTAGGAGGCTTGGTTATCTGCTGGCAAGTGTTGGGATGTGATTGTGACTGATGGCATATACAAAGAAGGAAAATTTCATCAAAATCACTGAAGTAGATGATATTTAGAAGTAAATGAAATTTACAGATCATAGTTTGTTAGATGTTTTCTGGTTCCAGGCTGGTGAAAAAGAAAAGATTAAAACCATAGGAATATGATAGCTACGTCTGGCCCAAGTCACACCATATCCAATAACATATTTTTGTTTCTAATTTTTATTCCTTTTTTCAATATCTTTGATTGCTTTTAGTAAGCCTTGACCACATCCCATCCTACTCCCCAAGATGTGTGTGAGGACAAGGTGTTATAATTTTTTTTGCTCCCCACAACTCTTGGTTCAGTGCTAGGTAAATGGTTAGTAAATGGTTAATAAATTCTCATTGAATTGAGACAGTATGATACAGTGGTGTCAGAAGACCTGATTTTAAGCTGTCGTCTTCCACCTGCTACCTGGCTGATGTAGGGAAAAATCACTTAACCTCTCTCAACCTCAGTTTGCTCATTTATAAAATTAGGGAGTTAGACTAGATGACTTTGAAGGTCCCTTCTAGCTTAAAAATTTATTATTCTGTGAATCTAAATGAATTTTATGTCGTGTCCCCAGGTTGCCATGGGAGGCAATAGTAGGAAATCTTGTCATCCTGTATCTTCTATTTCCCTTCTCTCCAGAGATTTGCATACATTCTATTGCTTATATTCATTGGATAGAAGATGATGAATTCATACTGTCCCCATTACTGTCTTTATTACACTAGCCACTATGACTGATGGTTCAGTAAGATCATAGGTAAATAGCAATATATCATATTACTGGAAATATGTGTTTTTAGAGGAAATTATATTGAAAATATTTATGCATAAGCATGTGTATAGTCATTGTCAAAATACATAATGCTATTTTTCAAATGTGAATGAATTTAATTTCTTGTTGAAAATAGAAGGCCATGGAATCATAGATGGCTTTTAGTTTGGGAAAAGATTTAGAGGTCATCTTATCCAACCCTCTCACTTTCAGGTGAAGAAATTGAAGCCCCAAAAGGTAAAATAACTTGCTGAAGATCATCATACATCTAGTACCAGACGCAGCAATAGTAGCAAGTGCTTTAGCCACGAAAACAAATAATTTCATTTCTTGAACTGGTGGATCCTAATTTAGAGTAGCCCTTGTGCTTCTTTCTTTTGCACAGTAATGTTGAGTATGTGGTTCCTGCAAAGTGAGTCAATACTAAAATGCTTGAGGTGATACTAAGAAAGGAAATCTGTTAACACTTCTAAGCAATGTGTCTGATGTTTGAGAACACACCAAAGTGGTTTAACATTTTGCTCATACTGTTTCCCTGAACTGATCGTCAGGAAGAGAAAATGTGTTTGCGGCGGAATTGTAACCCTACAGCCATACTCAACTAAGATTCGGGCTCTAAGAAGATTACTGTTAATAGACTTGTTTGGTAGATTTTCCTACAAGGATCTACATTTTTAAAAAATAGCAGCTCTTTGGGGGTGCTCTCATTTTAATTCTTTATTTTGGGGCATTTATCAGTTTATTGGTCAGTGCTGAGATTAGGCCCCACTCTGCTAGAATTTTACACACAGACATCACCAATTTTTTTCTGCTTTTTATTTGTTTCATTCTCATTCCTGCAGTATGTTTTCATACTGTCATTCAGGCCCAATTTAATCAAATTGATTTGGATGATGTTAGCATAAATAATGAATATTCTGTGTCTCCACAAAAGAATATTCAAACTTCCTTTGTCCCCATTTTAGGTATCTAATTTTAGGATCTGGGGTACCCCCTTCTGAAATTTGGGTACCCCCAGTATAGGTGATTTAGGCTCAAGGTATTCTGTTGGTCTATATAGTTTTTTAAGATTTGGGTTTTTTTAAGTGTTTAATTTTTTCTTAGTCATACAGATGACACAATTAGTTCAAAGCAACAGAATTAGCATTGTAAGAAAATAAACAATAGTACATTTCCTTCGGATCCTGGGTCAGCAGGAGGAATGGGCAAGTTAGTACAAGGATCGCATGAGAGGCAAATACATATGTTACCAGCCTATACACGTGGAAAGGCAGCTCATATCTTTGATATCACCATGCTACTTTTTCTGGCCCTGCTTCTGGCTGGGTGCTGGGAACTGTTCTCTGCTGATCATGCCCTTCATTGCTTTGATAGGCTATTTCACAGTGTTCTCTGCTGTCTGCCATTCGCTACCAGCTTCTGGGCTTCCCCTTTTCAGATTGAACTGCCAGTCATTCAGCTCCAAATCTGTGAGGGCAGTGGTCCAGCCAGCTCCTAAAGGGATAGTGGGAATTAGCCAGTGGGCCGGTGGATTGCATCCCCCCCACGCAGAGAGAGCTAATCCAGGGGTCTTTCTCCACTACAATCGTAGCCATCTTTCATGCTCTCGTCTACCAATACTCTCCACTCTTTCCCTTGCCTTTGCTTAAAAGCTCCACCAGGCATGGGGAAATCTCTGGCCTTGAGGCCAAATGTAGTGCTCTAGGTCTTCAAGGGTGGCCCTTTGACTGAATCCAAACTTCATAGAGCAAATCCCCTTAAAGGATTTGTTCTGCAAAACTTGGACTCAGTCAAAAGTCTGCACCCAGTCACCCTGCTCCAACCTCTCCACCTTCTGAGCCAGGAGTTAGCTATTTATAACCTCACTGCTAAGCAGGCACCCACAGTGGTATCTATGTGAATTCCACTGGGGAAATTCTACCCCCTTCCCTCCCCACCAGATCACCTCCTGGCTACAGCAGACACCCATCAGGAGTGGGGGAGGCTCTCTGTGGCAGTGACCAATGAGTTGAGAGTCCACCCCCTCCTTTTCTTTTGGGGTGGGACTGTGAATTGCCAGGGAAGAAATGTAATATAAATTGTAATCTGCATCTCAGATCTCTTTATATTTCCTTCGAAATCCATTCCTTTTATGAACTTTCCTATTATTATCAAGGGCCCCAGGATTCCTCAAGTCACCCAGGTTTGCAATGTCAGCGTCATCCTAAGCTGTTCATTTTCGTTTACCCCACATATCTGCCGCATCTCTCTGTATTTGTCCCCTTCTCTCTACTCATGTAATCATCATTTTAGTCTTGTTCATCCCCTCGTTAACTCCTTTATGGACTATTGAATTAGCTATCTACATTCCTCTCTTCCTCAGGTCTCTCCCCTATCCAGTCTATACTTAGCATTGCTGCCCAAAGGATATTCAAACTCCAGCAGCTCCTTATTGGTCTTTGGGATTGTTCAGTTGCTTCAATCGTGTCCGACTCTTCATGGCCCTATTTGGGATTTTCTTCTCAAAGATATGAAAGTCGTTTGCCATTTCCTTCTGCAGCTCATTTTACATAAGAAAACTGAGTCAAATAGGGTTAAGGGACTTACCCAGGGTCACATAGTTAGTAAGTGTCTGAGATCAAATTTGAACTCAAGTCTTCCTGATTCTAGCGTGGTATTCTTTTCTATTGAGCCACCTAGCTGCCTTTAGTAGCCTTAGGCCAAATTTTTAAAAAAATTTAATCTTTTTATTTTATATTTTATTTAATTCTTATAATGTATGTAACTTAATATATTCATATATGCATATTATTTATAACTAAATTTATTCTATTTTTGTTGATGAGTGTGTAGTCAAAATATTCAGAAGACTACAGTGCCCCTGTAAGTTGCCACCTCGATAAGGTCTGGCTGACAGCTATTTAGCTATTTAGTTACATCTGAGCAAACACATGTAGCAAAAGCCAGTCATGGCTCCCCCAGGCTCCTTCATTTAGCTTGAAGTTGAGATCTTAATCTTTTGTCTCAGTAACTATCTGAATTTGATTTTAAAACTCCTAAGCTTCTCCCTAGATTGGCATATAAATTATTTTGAGTCAAAGTAAAGGAAAGAGTCATGACTCTCTACCTGCTTGGCCTATGTATGTGTGTGTGTGTGTGTGTGTGTGTGTGTGTGTGTGTGTGTGTGTTTGTATGCTTCTGGGTAGCTAGGTGGCACAGTGGATAAAGCACCAGGCTTAGCGTCAGGAAGACTTATCTTCTTGAATTCAGATGTGGCTTCAGATACTTACTAGCTGTGTAACCCTGGGCAAGTCACTTTACTCTGTTTGCCTCAGTTTCCTCATCTGAAAAATGAGCTGGAGAAGGAGATGGCAAATCAGTATCTTTGCCAAGAAACCCCAAATGGGGTCAAGAGTTGAACATGACTGAAACAACTGAAAAAAATATACACCTATATATATATATATATATAGTATGTATACATATACATATGTAAATATAATATCATGTAATTTATATTATATATATTTATAAATAATATTAATATGTAAATAATATAATCAATTTAAGATTCTGCTACCAATACATGGATATATATGGGTATAAATAAAAACAGCTCCTTATCTCTCACTAATAAGAAAGGGGCTGTTGATGCTGACATCAATTAGATAGATAGATAGAAGTTGTTCAGTCTTTCAGTAGTATTCAACCACTGGTGACCCTGTGGACCATAGCACTACAGTCCTTGGGGTTTTCTTGACAAAGATACTGGAATGGTTTGCCATTTCCTTTTTTCAATAGATGGATAGATACACATACATAAACATATCATATGTGTATGTACATATATATATAAATACATGTGTGGATATATACACACAATATGTGTATACATATCAATTGCAAAGTCCTAAATTGGCAATATCTGTTTCATTTTATATGGAATACACACATATATACATTACATACAATTACATGCATTATCACACAAATACATGTGGTTACATTTATTTAAACACTACATGCATGTAAATGTGTATGATGTGTATGTTTGTTTATGTGTGTGTGTATATCAGGAGTTAAATTCAAAATTGGCAACTTCTGTTTCAACATGCCTGTCAGTAGACCCTTTTTTATTAATGATAAGGAGTTATTTTTAAAGCCTGGAAAGGCTAGCGATTGTCAGTCTAATATTAAATTATCAGGTAGTAATACCATTCATACATATGTATGGTGGCCTCCCAGCTTTTGTAGAAGGAAATTTTATTTTTAAAGCCAATTTACATACTTTAAATCTTACAGGTATACAAGTAGGTCAAATAATCTATTGGTTTTAGTATTCCCTTGGATGAGTAACCTCTTGAACTTAATGACATACTTGTTTTCAATTTTGAGCATGTTGTGAATGTGCCCAAACCTCCAAGAATACAAAGTAGATTTTGAATCAGAAAAGACATCGAAAAAGGGAGAAGAAAGGGGTACAGATACTCAGTACATATGGTAGGAAGCTAGAAAAGGTGTATCTGCCATTTTTCTGAATGAGATCCATGCCCTCTTTTTTTTAAGCTTTTGCCTGTATTTCTGTGTGTAAGTCTTATGTCAGAAATACTCAAAACTCTCATGATAGAATAGCCAGGTACTTCCCCCCCACACACACACTTCTTTCAGCATATAAGGTATTATCAAAGAATCATGGGAAGCTTCAATGTAGTATTCAATATAGTGTGTAGAGTAATTTCCTCCTTGAAGTATATAGTCTATAATATCACAACAGAAACTCATTGAAAGAAAAAAAAAATACAAGTGTTTATAATAGCTAATAACCATTTAGTTATCAGTGATCTGTTTACATCAGTCACCTTTAGTCCTGTACAGCTTGTAATATGAGAGATTTTCTGGCATTCTGAAGGGTTACATGACTTTTAAAGAGAAAACTATAGCTTCAGGTAGTCAGGAGAGGGTGCTACTACAAGTCTAGAAGCAGATTCTCTGCTGGGAAAACACTGTGCATATTCACCAGGACTGGGTTCATTAACTGGCCTCCCATTAAAAATTTATATAAAATCAATCAGTCAGCAAACATTTTTATTAAGTGCCTGTACTTAGGTTTCACGGGCATGTGACACCTGAAGAGTACACCAGAGCATGCCAGCAAACTAATCACCGCCATTTAAATTATCTTAGGAAGATTCTGAAGATCACCTGGCAGGATAAGGTACCAGACACTGAGGTCCTTGCTCAAACTAAGCTGCCAAGCATTCAAACTCTACTGCAGAAGAGTCCAACTCTGGTACATTGGCCATGTTGTTCAAATGCCAAATATATGCTTGCCTAAAAGACTATTCTATGGAGAACTCACACAGGGCAAGTATTCACATAGCAGTCAAGAGAAACGATACAAGGACACTCTCAAGGTCTATCTTAAGAACTTTGGAACTGATTATGTCACATGGGAGACACTGGCACTGGACCGCCCAGCATGATGTGCCCTCATCAGAAAAGGTGAACAACAGAAATTCCAGATGTGCAATTTAGAGAATCCACCCTAGTGTTCACATAGACTATTTGTGCTCAATCTGTGGTACAGCATTCCAAGCTCATCTTGGTCTGATACAGACAGATGCATGGTAACTTGACTCTAAGATAGTGATGTTTTTGGTCCTCTGAAAACAAAGGACAACTGACCGAACTGAATGACATGTGAGGTGCTAGGGATTCAAATGCAAAGTATGCAACAATCTTATTAGAAGCTTCTGTTCTAATGGGTGAGACAGACGTGTGTGTGTGTGTGTGTGTATACACATATAAAAGTGCCCATATATGTTGAGCAATGAGGTAGTACAGTGGAAAGAATGCTAGACCTGGACTTTGGACTCAGAATTCAAATATGACTTCTGACGCTTACTATGTGACCTTGGGCAAGTTACTTAACCTGTTTACCTCAGTTTCCCCATCTGTACAAAGAGGATAATAACAGTACCTAGTTCCCAGAATTGTGAGAGTAAGCAGATAATAATTGTAAACTGCTTAACACAGTACCTAGGACATAGTAAGCACTATATAAATGTTAGGTAGTATTTTATAAATACACACAGAATCAGTGCAAAATGTAATAGTAATGGCAGCTCCTGTAATCACTTTGCTTTTATTCTTTGAATGTTTTAATATTAGGTTTATAGATCAAAACATTGCAGAAGATTGTAGTTTTTGTTTTGTGTCCCACATACAAGTTGAAGGGGCCCTTGGGGCCCCCTCCTTCCCTTTTGTAGGAGAATGGACAGTGGGGGGCTCCTCCCAGATCCTCCATTTAAGGAAAGTGTCTCGGAAGGCCATCTAATCATTTTCTGCCTGATTATACAACAAGATTTCATCATGCCCTCCAGAATCTCTTCATCTTAGAAGATCAGCTCTGAAACTCTCACTTCCTCTGTACTGTCTATGTGTGGGCCCTCCCTTCATCTGAGTAGAGAGGATAGAGTCTATGAATAGTAGAAAGCTCCTCCCAGATCCTCCATTTATCACATCTGCCTAGGGCTCTTGTTTAGTCCTTCAGTTGTGCCTGACTCTTCTGGATCCCTTGGCAAAGGTACTGAAGTGGTTTGCCAGTTCCTTCTCCAACTCATTTTACAGATGAGGAAACTGAGACAAACAGAGTTAAGTTATTTGACCAGGGGTCACACAGCTAGTGAGTTGCCTGAAGTCACATTTGAACTCAGGTCTTCCTGACTCCAAATCCAGAACTATCTGGGTACCTCTAAGAGAAACTGTGGCATTATGGGGATGAACTCATGCCCTTGGCATTATTAGGGCTACCATCTTATTATTTCTCACCTGGCTGCACTCCTGGATTTCATCATGATCAGCCTCTAGGTACTCTCCCTACCCTCCCATCCCAAATTTTCAGCTTCTTTCATGTGATTTATGTGGTTTTTATTAATTTATATTTGTTTTATTTTTGTATTTATGTGATTGTGAGTATCTTGAGCAAGGACTATTTGTCTTTCTTTATATCCCCAGGACACAGCATACTGTTTGGCATATGGTAGGGGCCTAATGTTTATTGACTGAGAAACTGTCCTTGGGTCAGAATTCTTGACAGGGAAATAAACACACAGAATAGTTCATTTTTGTTTTTCAGGTCTCCATGTGTTATGCTGCTTGTAGCAAATGAAGCTACCGCTTGGCATTGTGGAAGGAAAACCAGACTTGGAGTCAGAAATTCTGGATTTAAGTTCTGTTGACCACTTACTTTTTCTGTGACAATGAGCAAGTTATTTAACTTGTCTGAACATTATTCCCTTCATCTATAACATGGAGATTATGATGCTAAATTCACATTAAGGAACCGTTTCTGGACCCAGAAGTCTTGGACTCTATGTCTATTCCCTTTCTATTAGTAAATTATCCACTTCGGACCCAAGCATATTTTCCAATTGGATTAAATTCAGAAGGTGGCTTGTCACCTGCAAGGGGCCGCTCTTGTTTTATAAGAAAAACTCGTTTTCTTACACTCTTTGGTGTGTAACTAAACACCCTACCATTCCAGTGTCTCAGAGAGAAAAAAAAAATATTTAAATCTTAGTTTGTGGCTCATTTTTGGGTCTTCTTAATTGGGAGGGATACTGAATAAAAAGGTTCACAGCATACAGTATAAAGTAGGGTGTGGAACAAGTATTTATTTCCTGTACATAAAAGAAATGCCAAAAAACACAAAGCACAGCACTCATAGTCACAGCAGCTTAAAACAGGATCCCATAACTTAAACAGACCTAACATTGCATTCTTTGAGAATTCTGGTACTTAGATCTCAATAGAACATAAAGCAGTTATTGATGATAATAAAGTATCTGGAGTGATAATGAGGTGTATTTTCATCTCATCTCTTCACTGTGGCCCTCAAAATCCATGTTAACTGACAAGCCAGATCAGGGATTTCGACTTCTCCTCCTGTCAGTGATTGCCTTCTCTAATACAGAAGCTTCCTTTGTCACCACTCGATTCCACACATTGGACCCAGGACTTCTGGACCCCCCCAAAATCACAAGGCCACCTTTAATCTGATCAAGGTCACCTTGAGAACAGTAGCTGGTCACCTACTCAGAAAACACAGCAAAAAAAAATGCAGCTGGGATATAAGCTTATTCTTTTGAGTCCATGCTGGAAATGGGAGTGTCGGCAGGGTGGAAGGGAGCAATAGAAACCATCCCCCATCCTTCCCACGAGAGTTTATTGGCTGAGAGTAGTTTTGGCTACATATGAAAGTTGAAGAAAGACGACCAAAAGCAGTTTCTTCTCTTTTAAAGATCCCCTGAATCATCTGCTGTTTTAGCTCAGTAATTAATAGGAGATTATCATTTCAAGGCATCTTTTAGTGCTACCTCCTTCAGTGCTAAGTCACACACATGGTCTGAGCATCCCCAGTGACCCCAAATATTGAAATAACTCATGGGGTCAGGTAGGACCAGGAGGGGAAACTCTGAGCATGCTCCATGGAACAGTCCTTGTTACACTTATGACTTCTCTCAGCATTATTGTGAAAAAAGTGATTTTTGAATTTTAAAGTGTCAGAAAAAATGAGTTATCATTTGTGTTAAAATGAGTGAGGATAAGGAGAGCAATGATTGATGCAGGCCAAGGGTTTAGCCTCCATGATTTTTTTAAAAATCATTTTTTACCATTATTATAATATGAATCACAGAACATTAGAACTAGAAAGAGACCTCAGACATCATCTGAACAACCCCCTCCTTTTGCAGATGGAGAAGTAACCCAGAGAAGTGATGTGACTTGCTTAAGGTGACACAGTGAATCAGTAATGTTGGCAGAATAAGAAATAATCCAGGTATCCTTACCATAGCTCAGTCCTTTTTTCTGCTGCTGCCCTGTCCTACATTACAGTAGCCTTAGAATTAGAGTAACTTTTTTTTTTTGCATTGGGGCTTGACTTCCTGAGGATTTTGCCTCTATTATTTGGTTGAATTGCAAATTGTGTGATGTCTGTCCTTCTGTCCTTGTCTTCTCACCACACATCTAGGTCTAGAAGGAGATGCTTAGGTTTAATAAACTTGAAAGCAGTTTTGCTTCTGGCTGTTTTTGATGATAATTTTATTGCTGTACGGTATGTAAGCATCTTATTCGTGCCACTGGAAATTTCACTTAATCTTAGAGGCAACAGAGGTACAATGATGCCTAAGTGGCTATAGTTTCTAAACCTGTGTTCCATTGATTCTTTTTATCCAGACGATGGCAAGCAGTTCTAAAAATATAAGTCTTTGACACTAATACTTTGAATAGTTTCAGTAGCGTTTTAATGCATTTTTGTCTATCATCATTATTATTCAAATGCGGGAAGAGAAGACAAGAAGAAGGGTTGGTAATTTTTGTATTAGCAGTAGAATACAAGCTACAGAATAATGATGGAATAGAATCTGTATAAAGCTTAGTGACCACCAAAAGACCTAGCCACACAATGAATGGGGATGTTTCTTATGAAGAATAAAAATTACTTTATAATATATAGATCAGGAAACTCAAGGAAAAGACAGCAGCGCTGGAAGGCATCTCCTTAACTTATGTTTCAGCAGCACAAATGAGGTCCTAGAAAATGTTCAGATATGATTGTGCATATAGTTTTTATGGCTCTTTTGGATTTTCTCATGTTCCTCTGAGTTCCTCATATTCATTGTATCTTACAGTGTAATAATAGAATTACATTCATGTACCACAATTTGTTGAGCCATAGTCTATTTTCAGAGAGTTACCCAGGTCAGATCCATCATATGTCCATGTCGGTCGAAAGAGTGGTTCCCCAGGAAATTTTCCTTTACAAGAGACTTAGGAAATGGGAAAGGTGTGACTTACCTTGTCATTGTTTAGTCATTTTAGTCATGCCTGACTCTCTGTGATCCCACAGACCTCTCTGTTCATGGGGTTTTCTTGTCACAGGTTCTGGAATTGCTTGCCATTTCTTTCTCCAGTAGCAAACAGAGGTTAAGTGATTTGCCCAAGGTAACACCACTAGTAAGTTTCTGAGTCTGGATTTAAATGCAGATCTCATCTAGCTGCTCCTAAATGACTTACTAATAGGTGCAGTGAATAGAGCAGCAGGTCAGGAGTCAGGAAGACTTAAGTTCAAATCCAGCCTCGAAAACTGATTAGCTGTGTTACCCTGAGCAAGTCATTTAATCTCTATTTTCCCCTGGAGAAGGAAATGGCAGACCACTCCAGTACCTTTGCCAAGAAAACCCCAAATGGCGTCACAAATCATCAGAAGCAATTTAACAATGACAACAGTGACACAGCAAAATGTATTTAGTAATCTCAGCATTTTCCTGTGTCAGCACGCTGGCTCCAAATGGACATATGCTTGTTCTTACTAAAATTTGAGCCAGATGCTAGATTTAAGAGTTTAATAGTTTATGTGGCTCATTCAGATTTCTAAATAAATATTTCTCTGTGGTGATCTTTTTCCCTCAATAACAAGAACTCAGATAGAAGTAGTTGTTCCCTATTATAGACTAATTTTCCACAAACATTACATAGATATCATAGCTGTTTTTTAAAAATCTGCAGGAATACAGTTTTCCAGTCTTAAAAAAATTTTTGTGTGATACAAAATACAAAACTTATTTAAAGTGTACTTTCTGTTTTCTTTTTTTCCTAAGGCTGAATACCAGTTTAATCTTTATGTGGAAAACTTCATCCTAGAGCAAGTTTTTTATAGTGTAGTCATAAACCTCAAAGAATAGGAACTTATAATGGATGTGGCCATTCGTTGGTTCCTGACAATAGTTGCATTAATAGGCATACGAGACACATAAAATGACCCCTAGAGCCTCCTAGGAGATATGTGGAGATTTATAATCTCTAATGAAGCCATGCAAGTTAGATGATCTCCATGTGTGTAAAAGAAATACAGCGAGCACTCTGAATAAGTTTATTAAAAATCTACTTCTTCCTTCTAATATCTTTTGGTTATGTTTTCATTGGAATTTGTGTTTGCTGCATAATTGAGTTTCCTGAGAAAATACACAGTCATTCTGATAGAGCAAAAAAGAGTATTGTTAAGATGGTAACTTGAGGAGGGAGTCCAGAGTGGCAATTGAAACTGGCAAAGTTGGTCATGGCTATTGTGAATTTTGCATGTTCAGCTCAAATTTTTGGACATGAGGGGAAATACCGTACTGGACCGTTCCATCGGTCCTAGACTTACCTGAGGCCACCTGAGTAGTAAATGATCAAGTAAGAATTTCTTTACCACAGTAAGTCCTAGAGAATATCTAGAGGTGCATAAAATTTAAGTCATTTTTAAAAATTTATTTGCCCAAAGTCAGACAGCTAATATCAAAGGCAAGATATGAGCTCATGACTTTCTGACTCAAGGCTAGCACCCTTTCTTCCTCTTGAAGACAACCTTATACTTGATTTATACTGACTCTTCATATACTGACCCCATTTAGGCTTTTGGCAAAGATCCTAGAGTGATTGGACAATTCCTTCTTCAACTCATTTTACAGATGAGGAAACTAAGGCAAACAGAGTTAAGTGATTTTCCTAGAGTCACAGAGCTAGTGTTTGAGGCTGGATTTGAACTCAAGAAGATGACTCTTCCTACCTCCAAGGTCCGGTACTCTATCAACTGTGCCACCTGGTAATTTATTTATATCTTATATATACCTAAATATAGAGATACATGTGTTTTCCCCATTTGAATGTAAGTTCCTGGAAGGCAGAAACTATTCCAAGTTTTTGTCTCTGCATCCCTAGCACTTAGCACAGGGCCTCGCATTTACATCAAGGTGGTTTATTGATTGATTTGTGTAACAGGATACCTCTGCTTAGAACTCATGAATCCTGAATAGCTGACTTGTGATGTCTGCTCCCCTACTCCCCCACCTACATTTCTAAACAATTCAACAAATGTTTATTATTTAGGTAAATTTTTGCTAAAAATGAAAAAGCTAGAAAGAATTGGCAAGCACAGTATCCACTCCTTGGTGCTTGTTTTCCCATCTGTACCTATATAAAATAAGTCCAATCCCTTTTTCCTGATGATGGCCTTTCAGATATTTGAAGATAGCCATGGTGGTTCATCCTAAACTTCTCTTATTCAGGATAAACATCTACTGTTCCTTCAAATAATCCTTGTAGGACATGGTTTTAAATCTCTTCTCCAGCTTGCCAGTATCTTTTCCAAAATGCAACGCTCAGGCCTGAACTTAGTACGTTGGATATGTTCTAATGAGCGCAGAATAATGTTAAGAATTGTTGCTTACCTTTTTCCTGGATGCTGATTTAAATGATAAAGTTGAATTAAGATCAGGCTAACTTTTGGGGCCCTGCCATCTCACACGGCTGTCCTATCCGAAGCTTACAGCCTTTTCGATGAATCTGAGAGCGACTCACTCTTATACTCTATATCTGTCTATAGTGAATCACATAACAGAATCTACAGTATATTTCTCCTTAGGAACTGAAGAAGGAAGTCTTTGAAATGTTATTGAAGCTAGTGCACAGTGTTTCAGTGGTACTTCGGCTGCTTACTTTTACTACATAAAGTCCTGGTGAAAAATAATTTGTAAAGTGTAGCTACCTATGGGAGCCTTCGTTACAAGCAAAACTTAAGCTTCTCAAAGTCTTTGTTTTAGACAATGAACCACAGAAAAGAGGTGAACTTGTAATATGTTTTTTTAAATAGTTTACAACCCAAATTCCACTTAAAAAAAAAGATCTACTAACCATGTGCCTATCCAAGGCAGGTGGTCTTTTGGAGTAGGTTTTAAGAGGAAAAAAAAGTATTTAAAATAAATGAAAAGAAAAAAAATGTCCTTAGAATACAGATGTTTTCTACACATGCATTCATAGCTATTTATATTCTATAAACAATTCCTTCCTTGTAACTTCTGATTTGAATGATAAGGTCATATTTTACTGCTACTTTCTTGGGGATTAAGAGAAATGTAAATAAGTGTTAATTAACAATAGCCAGTGATATACATACTAAAAGAGGGATTGTACACTGTTTCAGGCTGGCATCCCTTTGTTTCCTGACCCTGAACTTTATGAAATTCTCTAAAAGGAAAGAAACACCTGGTGATTTAGCCTTGGCACCATTCAGATGTGCTCCCTCAGAATGATGATGTGCATAGATTTTAGTTCTTCGTAGGTGTACATCAGGACTGCCAGGTGGCGGATGGAAAGAGTGCCTGACCAGGAATCAGAGAGACTTTGCTTGCTCACCAAGTGTCTGTGGACCTTGGTTTCCTCATCTGTAAAATGAGCTGGAGAAGGAAATAGCAAACCACGCCAATATCTTTGCCAAGAAAACCTCAAATAAGGTCACCAAGAGTCAGACACAACTGAAACAACAGAACAGCAAAAAGTTGTACATTCATCCGAGTCATGAAATGTTGGGAATGGAACTCCTTGACTCTATAACTGAGGCCAGTAGAGCCAGTATGACTGTCTGTCTAAAAGCTTAAGTGAAGAATGGGAAGGGCAATGCCCTCAGAGTTAGAGGATGTGATACTGGCTTTTCTGCTGCTACCTGAGTGACTGCTTTACCTCCTGGGACTCACTTTGCAGTGCCTCACACATACAGGAGGGAGAGGAGAAAGCACTGTGTGAACTTCAAAATGCTACAGAAATGTGATGTTATAAATTAATCAAGGGTCACAAGGTTAGATTTGCAGTTTTTTACAGGAATAGGGCCTCTTTGGTATTTGCTTACTGTATTTCATTAAAATTAATTTTCATAATGTTTGCTTTAATACTTTGAAAATATTTGTGATTTTATTAGCATTGGAATACTTCCTTCACTGTTTCAGATCATAACTCTCCAGGTCTTCTGGTCCCATATGATTTTTATCCATGTTTTCCCATGTATCATCCATAATGGATCATTATAAGCAATACACTTGAAACTTTCCTTTTAATCTTTTCATATTAGTGCTTTGAACATAGTAGGCATTTGGTACATGTTCACTGAATTTAATGAAATCTTAAAAGGATATTCTAAAGGTATTAATAAATATGCAAATATTTATCACATGAATGTTTTATGACAAAAGGTAGAATGCACTCAGTTAGACTAGTTTTCATGTAAGTTATTTGAATTCAGGATCTTAAAGCACTTGATTTTAGTATTACATCAATTGAATAATCCTGGTAGACACCTATAAAATACTGCAAATCTAAATCAGTGGAATATTATAAACAGATTTCAGCCAGGATATTTAGTTAGTATTTCATGATATTTTCATGTACAAAATGGACAAATGTTGCTATTATCATTTTGTTTTTGTTCGTTAGTCATTTTTTAATCATGTCTCTTTGTGAACCCTTTTGGGGTTTTCTTGGCAAAGGTATAGGAGTGGTTTGCCATTCCCTTCTCCAGTCCATTTTACAGATGAGGAAACTGACGCAGAGTTAAGTGTTTGCCCAGGGTCACACAGCTATTAAGTGTCTGAGGCCAGATTTGAATTCAGGTCTTCCAGACTCCAGGCCTGGCACTCTATCCTTTGCACCATCTAGCTGCTGTTATCATTAGGTTAATTTAGTTCTGGTTACCTAAGTCCTTATAAAATTCTTCAAACTCACACAGAGGTCCTTCATTCTAATTGGCCACAGTGAGTGGCCCTAATTTATATATCAATATATACTTATACCTCTATCTGTGTGTTTTATATATACTTACAAAGGTAGAGATTATAGGTAAATGTGTTAAATCCCTCTTTAGAAAACAAGGTCCAGGAAGGCAAGGGCTGTTTTGCCTGTGTATCTACAGTATCATCTATAGCCAAAAGCATCTGCAAGAACTCACCGTTTATAGGAAGTACACTGTCTCCATTTGCAATCTGCACAGGATATCCTCAGTGATAGTGACAGTGGTTAACCTCCTTGGAATACCTGTCTCCTTGTTTATGCCTCACATGATATTGATAATGAGAGGATTATTGAATGGAATTTTCTGTGTTTGCGTCTACTTTGGAATCTTTTGTGATCCTAACACATGCGTGGTCCTTGAGGACTGCCTCTTGCTCTCTGAGTCAAATGCTATTTTCTAACTGAGAGATAAGAAACTCAGTAGAGTCTGCTGATATCGTTACCAAAATTTTGGATTACCCCAAGCTGGAAAGCATAACTAATGTTTTAGATGACAGAATGAAGATAAAAAACAGATTAAAAGAATGAATTTAATAGGGATTATTATAAAGCTCTGAACACCAGTTAAAAATCAACTGCATTAAATATAATATGGAGGAAAATCTGGCTTAATACCAAACCATAAGAAAAATTGTAATAATAATTCATTTGTATAGACATTTATGACTTACAAAATTCTTTTCTCATAGCAGTTCTATTAGTTGAATATCATTATTTCCATTATAGACACAAGGAAATGAAGACACAGAAAGGTTGTGACTTGCCCAAGTCGACACAGTTTATGTGTTAGAGATGAGAATTGAACTCAGATCTCCTGACTCAAGTTTACCATTCTCTCTGCTTTTTCATGTTGCCTCATTAAAAAGACATAAGCCTTTAGTTGGTTACATGTTCAACATGAAATATTAGTATGATATGGTTGCCCAAAATTCCAGTGTTATTTTAGACTATTTTAATTGCTCATAGTAGAGCAGAGAAAAATTGAGACAATAACACCTAAAAAGACAAACCAAAACAGAACAAGAAGGACATTTCAACTTGAAAACTGTTCAAGTTTTGACATTGGTTTGGCTGGCATATGAAAACATATACCAGCTATGAAATTAGAAACAGAAATCTTTGTGGCCTTCTTATTTCCTGTATGCCAGTATGGCCCCTTAGAAAAAGCTTAGTGGAGTTTGCTGGTCCAAATTTAAACAGCTTTCCCCCCTTTTTGAAAGTAATTTCAAGCACAAGCGAGTATATATATGCTGTAGTCCCATTGAAATGCTAGCAGTGACATCAGTGGCCAGACACTGTTGTCATTCCCCAGATGATGTGTTTGGGACGCTGACAGCCCTGGCTGCTTGGTGACGTCATTGGCTATATTTCGGACACTAATGGTAACACATACAAAGTTTAACTTTGCTTGGACGACTCCTATAACCAAAAATATTGGAATGGCTCACATGTCTCATGTCATTTGTCTTTGCCCTAGATGTGGAGGGACGTGAGGTGGTGAGGGGCAGAGTAGTGGTGGGGGTAATAAAAGCAAACCAAAAATCTACAGGGCTGAAGCCTTTTCTAAGCACCAAGTTCCTGTTATGACTGATGTTTGGGGGCTTTGTCGTTGGTTTTTTTGGTGGAGTTTTTTGTTATCATGACACTTTGCCCTTTTCACTGTGGCCACCCCATGATGAAAACTGCTGTGACAGACTGGCAGCTTGCTTTTATAAGTGTCTTCACAGAGCCTCAGGGTGTCAGAATGCTCAGGAAACAAACTGTGTACACAGGGGGACAGAGGACAGGGAGGAAGTATGCTTTAGTCAAGATCATTATAAATATAAGAACTTACTCCTAAGAAATGTCCTCATGTTTATGTTTTTATTTGAGTTTTTGCAACGGATGCCTGCTGTATTTCTGTGCCTTTTTATTTTAGCTGACAAGGAAAACTGTTGAGGAAAGGGTTACTTGTAGCAAAGGAGGGCACTTAAGAATTCTTAGAGGATTTTCATGAGCTGTGATATTTGGGTGAACATACAGTAGGTCTGGGTCTGAGGGAAGAGAGGACAAAAGAGAGAGGGTGTGTGTGTGTGTGTGTGTGTGTGTGTGTGTGTGTGTGTGAAGGGGGGTGCTGTGGAGAGGCAGGCTGTGAAATTGTTTCCTCCTGTGGTTATGACATCGACAGTCTCCATTGCAGGGCTTAGTTAGAAGAGCATGTGTGTAAGCTACTCCCATCAGTTGGACTTCTGGGAAAAGCAGAAACAGAACAGGAATATCAGACAGATTTGACTGGAGTGAGTGAGACTGTGTTTTGAACTTGGAATGATGCACACCAAACTGAATCTGAAATACAGAAGGATGAGGAATTAAGGACCCCTGGTTTTGGTTTCAAGAGCAAAGCCTGTTTATGTCAGTTGCATTGGTAAGATCTCTCTTTTTCATTTTTTTCTTCAAATCTGAAAGCTTCCAACAGAGATCAAGGGAAGGAACATTTTTGTTGGGATTTATAGATTCCTTCTCTCTGCCTTGTGTGGTTTGATATTCCAGTGTCCTAAAATGAACATACTGGAAAAAGATAAACTGTCTAGAATCTTTCCTGTGGAGTGAGTGTGTGTGTGTGTGTGTGTGTGTGTGTGTGTGTGTGTATGTTTGTAATTTGAAAAGCATGGTATTACAGAATAAGTCTTTTTGCAAAACTAAAATGTGCGTTCAGCTAGTCTGAAGATATGAGGCCCTGGATGTGTTATCTGTTTCTACGACACCACCAGTTTCCTGCCACATTGCTTGCTGATTTCTGTTGATGGCAGTTGATAATTGGTAGCCACAGTCTGCGGTCTGAGCCACAGCATTTGAGTCTAGCACCTGGGTTGGGCCCTGCTGATACAGTAGAAAGAGGGAGAAAAAGAGGGAGAAAGACTCTCTCTCTCCCTCTCTCTCTCTCTCTCTCTCTCTCTCTCTCTCTCTCTCTCTCTCTCTCTCTCTCTCACACACACACACACACACACACACACACACCAGACACACACACACACACACACACACACACCAAGCTGGCTATAATTGTGCAACTCTGAGCTGCTTGGAGAGGATATTGCCTCACTGCTTAGAAGCTGAAGCTGAAGAGTGATGCTTTAAGCTTGGGGACTGCACCGAGACTAGGATCCCTCTACAGGATTATGTCCAGTGATCACCTTAACACCACCGCACTGAAGGATGCTCAGTTTAAAGATCTATTATTGAAAAAAGGTACATTTTTCAATGAATGCTGATGAGTCTTTGTTCTTTGAGTTCTGTTTGAGAACAGACTTCAGCAAAGTGAGAACTGGATAGCGTCTGAGAGGCACTTTGTACACTGGAGGGGGCTGTATCTATGAGCCTATTTGTATAAGAAACTTTCTCTTTAGGAAGGTTTATTTCAGGCATTTCCATTCTCCTCAGAGTCTGTTATTGATTCTTTTTGGAGGTATTATGCGTTGAAAAACAGTGTTTGTTTGGTTTTTTTCATAACATTGAGTACTTGAGCTCCCAAACTCCTAGAAAATTATATTACTCCCTACCCCACATATATTTTTCACCTTGTGTTTTTGAGTATAGCTTTTAATAGGAGAGAGGGATATGGGTGGAGATTGAAGGTACCTCTCAGGTTCAGTGTAGTTAACTGTAGAAATGATATGAGAAAACTATGACAGAAGAAAGACAGTGGAGTGGAAAAAGAGAAAAAGGGGGAAAGGGAAGTTGGGGAAAACTATTACCGAGTGTTAATCAATGTTACTTGTACTATTATATTTTCTCCTAGAAACAGATTGCTTAATTATAATAAGAAGAAAAATTTAAAGGTCCCTATAAGAAGGGATTCTGGTGATGTATTAAGTATTTGGTAACATTTTGTAGGTGCGTACATTTTAAAAAGCTTTGTGGATTACTCCAGCAGTTTCCAATACTGTTCTATCAGATAATCCCTTTGGTCATCTATGATGTTCTCTTTTACTTGCACCTCCTTGAGAAGAGATCTTGAAATGCTTGATCCTCAAATACCCAAAAGTTTGCCCTCTGGAAGAAATGCTTAGATCTTGGTAAATTTGATACTGTATTTGTAAGAGTGACATGTAATTCCAGCAATGTCTGCATTCTGGGAAATCCACAATCAATACTATTGGCAATGCATGATGCCCTTTTGCTAGAGCCTTTCCTGATATCTAGTCTAGGAAGCTATACTTTAATTAGACTCAAATAAATATCATCTCAGTTCCAACCCTGGCTACCAGAGTTATCTGTGCTGTATCACTCAAGTTACTTCTTACTTCTCCCATCTGCAAAAAGAGAAAATTACTCCATTTGTAGTTTGTTTTGTAAAGTCCTTCAATTAAAAAGTGTGATTAAATACCTCCTGTTATCAGGTACATGCTAGTCACTGAAGATACAAAGGAAAAAAAATTAAATAGTTCCTGCTTTTAAGGAGCTTACATTCTTTCAGAGGAGAAAAAATATATAATTAAGATATACCCAAAATGAATGCAATCCAAATGAAACTGCCATAGGGTGAAAAATCAGGAAAGGCTTCGTATAGAAGTTGGCTCTTGAGCTGAGTTTTGAAGCAGACTATGTTCTAAGTGGAAGCAAGGAAGGAGGTGTGGTGTTGGGAGATGGAGTGTTGTGTGTATGAGGAATAGCAATGTGTTGTCTGGTTAGACTCTACAGTGCAGGAATGGGAGTAATATATAATAGGATTGGAAAGTAGGTTTGGTCTAGGTTGTGAAGGGCTTGAAAAGTAAAACTGAGGAGTTTATATCTGTCCCCCCAAAAAACATTGGAGTTTATTGAATAGGGCAGTGATGTGGTCTGATCTCCACTTTAGGAAAATTACTTTGGCAGCTGTATAAAAGAGATGAAAGTGGGAACAGCCATGTTGGAGGCTATGATGAAAGCTTGAATCCTTATGAGTAGAAAGAAGGGGACAGATATAAACTATGTTATGTAGAGAGAAATTGGATGCGTAAGGTAAAGGGAACAGGAGGAATCAAGAAATAATGCCAAAGTTGAGAACCTGGGTGACTGAAAATGCTGATACCCTCAACCAAAATAGGAAGGTTTGGAAGAAGAATGGATTTGAGGTATAGGTGAATTCTATTTTGGGCATGTTGAATTTGAGATGCTCCTTATACATCCTAGGTAAAAAAAAAGTAATATAACAGGTAACACCAGTTGTTATCCTCCCCTGTACTGGCTAGACCCCTTCCTTAGTATATTGTGTTTAAAGATTTTGCAGTCAAATTCTCATTTTCCTCCACTATCATTTCTTAAGTACTTATCTAACGATAATGCTTTGTTTGGCATTATACAGAACAAGTTAAACAGATTACAATTCCATCTTGTAGGAACTAACAGTTAAAGTGATATCTGCTAAAACTATGTTTAGATATTTCTAAGATATACTTTATACCTAAAAGTCTTATTCTTTGAGCTTACATCATGAACAATTCATATAACAAACTGATTTCCCTCTACCATAGAATTTTGATACATTTTCTCATTCTCATTAAAAGTACTCCTTAATCTTGTATTTTTTTTAAGCTTACTAAAAGTTTACAAACTTGCTTTAATACATCATGCATGGACTGAAACATATCCTTCCTTCTCCCCCACCTCAATAGCATAATTCAAGAGAAATCATTGGTCTTAGTCCTTAGGAGCACTTTACACTGCTTACAATTAGGAGAGAATAGACACTATATTTAACTAACATATGGGAAGTAACCATAAGGCAAGCATAAAATTAGCTCCTTATCACTCTCACTCCTACTCCTATGGCTATAGTGAGACCCCCCTGTATCCTGAAATTCCATCCCCTGTATAAGCTGTCCATGTCTGGGATGTGCTCTTCCTTCATATCAACTTCTCAGAATTCCTTCAAGGTCCAGTTTAGGCACAGCCTTCTCCAAGAAGCCTTCCCTGACTGTTGCTCTTTCCCTCTTCAATTGCTTTTGTGCTGTGGCCTTGCACTTGTTACTTTCTCACTCTGTCCATGCCCTTGGAGGACATGAACTGTTTTCTTTTTGTCTTTGGATCTCCAGCACCTAAAACAATACCGTGCGCAAAGGAAGTGTTCAGTTAGGTTGTTATTGCATTTGAATTGCATTTAACTGCATTGAATTAAGGGAGTGATTTTGAAGGAGGGATTCTTAAAGCATTGTTTTATTGGTTGGATAAGTCTAAGAAATGTGTGCAATAGTAAAAGTTTAATTTTTAGCCTTCTATGAGAAGTGATAGGAAAAATGGGGTCATGATCATTACCCATGAGAGACTAAGGGCAAGATGTTCTTGGATGGTGCTCAGATATCATCAGCTCTCTTGAATTTCAGGGCTATTTTTCAGGAATAGTATCTTGAATGCCAGGTCTTCCCCAAACTGACAATATTGGAAGTCAGCCGTGTCCCTGAGCCTCTGGCCTCTCTGCACTGCAGGGGTCTATAAGGGCTTAAGTCATATTGATGTGGATTTTAAAATAATTAGGTCAGAAAAATGCTTGTATGACCTTATACAGTGAGATTAAAAGAACTGAAATCACTAAAAATGAAGGAGGGAAAACTGTAGGTAGATTGATTGATGGTCCTCAGGTCTATGAAGGGAGACAGTTGTTGTCCTTGCTTCAGAGAGGGAACAAGAAGAAATGTGTTAATTACCTTTCTTCTTGGACCTCTGAGAAAAATTCACACAAAATGTTTTTTTGAATCCATGTTGGATGTGAGACAAATATAAGGAAAAACTTCCTGTAAAGGAGAGTTGCTTCACATTAAAATGATTCCTTAGGAAAAGCAAAGTTCTAATTCTCCTAAATCCATTCCTCTGGGACTCTTTAATTCAATCATTACTATAAGCTATAAGGACAGACTAACTTGCCTCAACTCCTCTTCTATCCCCATAATTATCTTTGGAGGACTGCCCACGTATAAAGGCAAAGATGACACCAGCATCACTGTTTTGCTGTAATAAGTTAGATAGTTGTGCTACCTTACTCTAAATTGGAGCCCAGATATATTTTTAACTTCCTAACACTTTTATATCAATGAGTCATTTATGATACAATCATGAACCACAACCCTTTACATTGAGGGGGAGTGTGAAACACTCACTTTAGCCTTAGTTTCTTTTCTGGGTGGCCTGCCTCTAGACGTTTTCTTGTTGACGTCATCGGCTAATAGAATTGCTACCTGAAGAAAACTGGCAAGTGGGCTGTATTCAGAATTAATATTTGGATTTTGAAAATGAGTGAATAATGAAACATTTCTTTCTTTATTTGACTGTCCCTACTATTCTTGGCTTGTTTCTCTTCCCCAGTCACTTTCCCTTACGATGCATTCTGCATTCATTCTCTTTTTCGTTTTTCTTCCAAATCCAACTCCTTCCCTTTCTTCCTACTCTGGTCTCTGTGTATTGTTGAATTGTTCTTGCCTTCAACAACTACTTCTTTTTCAGATCCTTCTTGAAAACACATTTATGTTTTTGAAGGCTCTTAATTCTTACTTGAGTGCTTCAAAGACTGGAACTAGGGAGGACCAAATGAAGGAGGTGCTATTAATAAGACTCACAGTCCATGTGTTCAGCCATGGTCTCAGCTGGTATTTGTCTTAACTGAGATTGTCAACTCTTTACACAAAGACTGTGTTCTATCTTGTACGGCATTTTTTTCTACCCTGATGCTTTGGAAGCAAAGTATTTTAAAGTCTCCAGGTTTAGGATAAATATACCTCTTCAGGGCACATCAAACCTAAATTCCTTCTGAGAATCTGTAAAAGGTATCCTTGTGCTTTCCAGGAGCAGAAAAACCTACAGCTTTGTGAACAATGAAGAGAGAGAAATAAGGTTGTAGAGAGAGTAAGCATATGCATGTGTGCTTATGTGTTGGGGGCAGAAGGAAAGAGGAGGTTTTTTAATTTGACAAGAAATTATTTCAGGACAAAATGGTTATGTCAACAAGAAGTGAGGAGAATGGGATGAGTTGTATGCATTTTCTAGCCAAACTCCTCAAAAGCCCTTGAAAAACCTGTGGTTTAATTTTTCTTCCATTTACCAATACATTGTTAAGTGCCTACTGTGTGCTAGGCACTGGAGCATACAAAATGAAGGTGGGTCCTGCCCTCAAGGAGCAGTCAAGGAATTCATCCTTCAAATTAACGTTGTAACAAAGACAAACAATAAGTAATAAAATCATGCAATCATTGCTTCTGACAGTGAAGTGCAGCATTCCCCACCCAGAGTCTCCCAATTCTTCCATGAAAAGAAGGAATATTGGTTGTATTATTGTCACATTTCTTTCCCTTTTCTTCCTCAAGATGTTTTGGATCATTTAAGCCAGACTTAGTCTGAATAAAGATGTTAAGAAAGGAGAGAGGAAAAAAAGAGGGGGGGAGTGTTTCACATATTAAGGATGGTACTGCTCAAACTCTTTTTATTTTTTCAAAACAAACGATGGCACTAGGGTATCCTAGTGTCTTGAAACAGATTATGCCATTCTTCTAGTGCCTCATTTGTATCATTACTTTCATCTCTGTTTATTCAAAAGGAATAATTTATATGTCCTGATTTATCTGGCTGAATACATATTTATGTAATATTTACAAGTCATAAAATTCATAAAGTCTGTTGATTTTCAAATTCTCAAGCATTTTATACAAATCTGAAACAATAATGAAATGATTTTCATATTTATCCTGGTCCCTTTCTCTAGTCCTTGCTGTCATGTCAAAGTTTGATTATGTCTATACTATGTTAGGACACTAGCCTAAGGCTTGAAAATGAGAACGAAACAACTTGGGCCTTCCTTGCTTGAAGGTAATTGAGCAGCTTGAATTATGTCTGGGGAAAAAAAGGTTTCTTTGTTGTATCATACTTTATTTGAAGTTGTAGAAGTAAAGGGGATTTCTTTTAAATAAGCCTGACATTTTTCCTAAGACTATCTATTTCATTTGGAATCATCTTCAGTGATGACCTGTATTCACATGAGGGTAACTCCGAGGCGTAAAGGAGATCTGTTAAAACCCACTGTGGCACATGGGTTACCACTGCTCTCTCCAGCCTGTCTCCTTGTGCAAGTACTACACTGCAATACACACTCACACTTCAGGTAGCTATCCTGAAGTGTCTTCCCTCTACACTTGTCATAGATGAATAGCACCTGCACCAAAGGGAATTTGCCATGTCTCTAACACCTCCTACAGATGTGCTTTCTCACAAGTGTGCTTTGCTTTACACAACAATAAGTAACCTGGAAAGGTAGATCAATGAAACATATACAAATTGGCTTCTGTTTTCCCACTGATGAGCCTTTTAATTCCACAGGTGATTTTTTTCTTAATATATGACTGCTCCTCAATGTTTACCATTTTTCTCCCTCTTTTTCCCTCCTTCTCTGCAGTAAAATACTAAAAAGTGAAAGCAAACCAAAAACTCCTTGCATAGAATAACCCTGTGGATTAGCAAATATTTATTGAAGGCCCATTATATGTATATGTTCAGCACTCCGCTAGGAGGGAGTGGGGCAATGATCGTGATGTGTATATATACATACATACACACACACACACACATATATATATATATACGCATCAAATGTAGTTTCTGCCCTTGAGAAAACTTTGAGTCCAATTAGGGAGAACAGGAAGACATGTGAAACAATTAGAGAACAGGACAAGACAGTAGAAAATTAAATGTTATTTTGGCAGGCCACTTAACCTTTCAAAAAACCTCAGTTACCTTATCTGGAAAATGAGAGCAGTATTACTGGTACCATATGTGCCAGTTGTTGGGAGGAAGTTTTTTTAAAACCTTAAAATATTACATAAATGTGAGTTATTTTATTAATAATAAATGGTGGGAGTGGCAGTGTGGCATAGTGGATAGAGAGGTGGCATGGTGGATAGAGAATTGGTCTTAGTTCAAGTCCTAAGTTCAAGTTCCCCTTTTAACAGCTGATTGTATGACTTGGGCTAATTTACTTGACCTTCAGTGCTCTAGGCAACTCTAAGGTTTTTAAGCTGCAGAGAAGGTGCTGACCTGCATTGGTAGAACTTTTCTCATCTTAGAGTTTCCTATACCAAGGAAGGGAGGGAGAGACAAAGGAATGTAGGAAAAGGAGGAGGGAGGGAACAATGAAAATCTTCTAAAGACATAAGAACATCCATTTTATTTCCTTTACTACAGATAGTAATGAAATATTAGCTACATTGTTGTCCATGCACAAGGATGGAAAAGGTGACCTAGAAAAACATCCTCCAGGTAGAAGAGAATTAATCACATGAAGATTTTACCTAGACTGCCATTATTTTTTAATCATAGCTTTCATCTGTTTCACTGTCCATAAAGCAATTAATTTTTCTTGAGAAAAGAAAAGAATTACAATTCTCTAGTTCATTTTTTTGAAAGCTCTGACTGCTTTTCTTTTCCAAATAAAAATAATCTGTCAAATGTTTCCTTTTGTAAAGCAAGACAGAATATTTAGGTTGATCTGGTACCACCACAGTTTCCTACTTTGAGCTAAATAAAATTAATTCAAGAATTCTTTTAGTTTTATTTTCCTTCTCTTTGGACTTTTATAAGGAAAATAATAACAACTGGCATGTCTGTAGTGCTTTAGAGGTTACAAAGTACTTTATATATTTTATCTCACTTTAGGTTTATGAATTCCCCCTTTTGCTGAGTTCTGCTTTGCCTCATAGGTGACGGATTGCGTTTCAGTGATCTTTCAGTCATATGAATAACCTTTATATTAGGTTGTAAAAGCATAGATCTTGATCATCTCACAAACATCAAACTTGAAGAATGCCACTGTTAGGAATGGAAAAGTTGACAGGCTTCTGTGTGGCGATTCTTTGAAGTTTTGTCCATGCTCTCACATCTTTGGCTTACCTCTCCATCTTTGAGTTATAACATTATTGACGGGATCATTTGTTTGAGAGAGAGTAGCTGCAGGCTACAGAACCATTCACTCTCTTATTCTTTTACTACCCACCCTTTAGTTCTTACTATACCCTCACAATACTCAATATTTTTCTTATGCAGAATTTGCAACATTTGAGGGACCCAGAACTTTTGTCCCTGGAGATTTTTTTAAATAACCTTCTCAGACGTAGTCTTGAACACATTTTGTCTGAGCAGTAAAGCCTGTAGTCAAGGAGAGTAATTTAGTATACTAGAGAAGACTGACCAAAAAATGACCAATAGGGAATAGATACCCATGATAAATAAGAAGGTGCTAAGAGAGCACTTAGTTTCCTCATTGAACTCATGTCACTTGGCCTAAATGAATTACATTGTAAGATAGTAAAAAAACTGACAAATGTAACTGGTGAGACACTTGTCATTTGGTATTTGAAGGAGTATGGAAAACAAGAGAGGTATCACAGGATTGGAGAAAGGCAAATGCCTAAATATAAAAAGTGGGGGTGTGGGGTGGGAAAAGATCAATCTGCAAGAGATAGACCAGTCAGCTTGACTTGGATTCCTGAGAAAATTCCTAATTGTATCATTAAAGAGATGGACGCTGAACATTTTCTCATAATGGAAATGGTGATTTCAAAGAGCCAGCATGGTTTCATCAAAACAGTTCATGCTAGACTAATGTTCTTCCCTTTTTTTTGGCAAGATCATTAACCTAGATATGGAAATGACTATATGACTATAGTTTCCTTACTATACATTACAAATTTTTAAATAAAATATTACATATTATTTTTATGGAGAAGATGGAGAGCTGTGGATTGATTACATATTTATATAGTCAGATGGATTCAGGACTGGCTAGGTGGGGCCAGACTCAAAAGGTAGTTGTTAATGATAAATTGTCAACAAACCACAAATTCTACAGTGGAGTACCTCGGGGATTCGTACTTGGCCTTCTATCGCGTAATTTTTAAACAGTGACATAGTTAAAGACATAGATAGCGTGCTCATCAAATTTAGAGATAACTGAGAGCTTAGCAGAATAGCTAACACATATAGCATCTTGACAGAGTAGAACTTTGGGCTAAATCTAAGAAGATGAAATTCAGTAGGGATACATGTAGAATCGTAAATTTGGCTACAAAAAAGATTAGCTTAACAAGTATCATATAAGATAGTATTTATTCTGAATAAGACCTGGGAGTTTTAGCTAAAAGTTAGTGGTGTAATGTTGAAGCAAAAAAGCTCATGCATTGTTAAACTATATTCAGAGAGGCATAGCTTTTAAAAATACAGAGGTAATAGTTCTATTTGACTCTTTTATCAGACTACATCTGAAGAATTGTGTTCAGTTCTGACATCACAACTTAAGAATATGAAATACCATTTAAATAAAGAAATTTACATGTTAATTTTGTTGCATATTTAAAAGGAATAACAAGTTATACATAGTAGATTTGTAGTTTCATGTGTAATCATCTTTTTATATTATACTATGTTATGTTACTATATACTAATTTATTCCATAAATTAAAAAAAATTTAAGAAAGAAAAATACTTATATAAATGTATTATTGGAAGGTGTCCAGTAGAGAAAGCCAAACATTACCAAGCATTTATTAAGCATTGTAATGAAATTGATAAAAAAGTAAATAACTAGATACATAAAAAGAGTGCGTGTGTGTGTGTGTGTGTGTGTGTGTGCGTGTGTGTGTGTGTTACTGGGAGAAGGTCCTAGCAGCTAAGGTACTGGGAAAGTCCTCTTGAAGAAAATAGGATCCTATTTGAGTCTTGAAACCAGAAGGCAGAAGCTAGGAGGAGAGCCTTCCATGCATGAGGGAAGAAGCCAGTGCAAAGGTGATGCCCTGGGAAATGGAATGTCATACATGAGAAATAGCGAGCAACCCAGTGTGGCTGGATCAGAGAGTCTGTGGTAGGGAGTGAAGTATAAGAAGAATGGAAAAGTAGGAAGGGACCACTTGTCATAGATGTTATAGTAGGAAGTCCTTTTCATGAATGGTCTAAATGATCTAAAGGGCCACTGAGGTCCCTTTCAACTCTCAAAATTCTGTGATTCAATGGTTCTGAGTAATTTAGCAAGTGATTAATAAAGGCTTTTTGAGTGACTGTTTGAGAGACACAGGAAACATGGTGCTTTTATTTAATAGAACAAAGAAAGATGGAGTCCAAGGAACACAAGAGGTTCTGTCTAGCTGAGATAAGCTCAGTGTATGGAGTTTGGACAGTTTAATCATCTTGTACCTTGACTTTTCATTTTGGAAACTGGACTGATTATCATGTGTGACCTTACCGAGGGCTTATGAGTAATAACCAATTTTTATAAAGCTTCCTTTCCCCTTCTCGCATCGCCCTAGAATAAGAAGCATTATTAGTATTGTTGGTAATAATAAAATGCATTTAGCAGAAAATCAGAGATCACTTAGCAATGAGCTTCTTCCAGGGCAGGGTTTTTAGTTTGGGGGGTCTACGGTCTTTCAAGGATGGATTTCATACCTCCAGGTAGATTTTAGAGGGGTCTGTGGACTTGGATAGAAAAGAAATGGATCTTTATTTTCAGTAACCTCACTGATATTTAGCATTTCCTTTAATTATGAATTTCTTAAAAAGGTTATTCTGAGACGGGATCTATAAGTTACACCTGAGTGCCAAAAGAGGAGTCCATGACACACAAAAAAATTAAAATCCCCTGATCTCTGCTTCTAGAAACTCAGCATCCTATTAGCAACAATTTATATTTGTATGGCTCTTAAAATTTTACAAAGGGCTTCCACCAGAGCAATCCCTTGAAGTTGGTGGTACAGGTATTATTATCCCCAGTTTATAGATGCAGAAACTGAAGTTCGAAGAGGTTAAATGATTTTCTTCTGATCACGAGACTAGCAAATAATTAAGCCAGGATTTGGGTCAAGTTCGAGCATCCTTTCACAGCCCCATGCTGCTTCTCGTATTGAGATACTAAGATGTTAGAGTCTAGTACGAAGCAGCGCTCTTGTATTCTGTGTCTGGGTGAATTTTAAGAAGGTGAACATTTTGAAGATAGAATCTGGGAGGGAAAAAGCGGAGAGTTTGGTTACAGGGGTCTTCTTTTTTCTCTTTCTCAGCTGAACTGGAGTTTGTCCAGATCATTATCATCATTGTTGTCATTACGGTGATGGTCGTGGTGATCATTTGCTTGCTGAATCACTACAAGCTCTCAACGCGGTCCTTCATCAATCGGCAGAGTCAAAATAGGAGGCAAGAAGACACTTTGCAGCCGGTAAGTCCAGCCTTCTGGCTCCATTTGATCTTGTACACAGACAGTGTGTTTGGGGGGCTCTGTTTTTAAGATTTCCAAATAGTAAAACGTCAATTCCAGGGAGCTGTCCAACTTCAGTGTTCAATGTTTATCACACATTGGTTACCTGTAGTCTATTGTGTTGTTATGTTCAGTTCTGCAATGTTCCCAAAGAATATGTACAAGATTTGTTTGATGGAAATAAGGATGTTGAGATTCTGTTGCAGTAGATATGTCTAAAATGCTAATGTTTGGATTAGTAAAGCCTAAGTGTTTCAAGCAAAACTGGAAGGACATTTATTTCAAGGATGAAGCTAGTATTGGAGACAAATGCCCAGGGTGCCTGCTTCAGTCAGGGTATATCATAGAGAGCCTTACGGAAAGTTAAAGAGTAGACCATAGCCAATGTCAACAAGTTACTTTTGAGTTTCTAGTTGCCGTCTATCCTATAGAACATGGAGCATTCACCTTCTGTTCCACATCAAGCTGTTAGAATGATGAAGAATCAAATGGTAATAATAATAAAGCACATGATAAATAGGGTTTTTTTAAGCCTATAGGCAACTTTTGAAATAAGCAGACATCCCTTTGCCAAACGGTGATAAAGACTGATATTCTTGGATTTTTTGAGTGTCACCAAAAGTAGCTGACCTATGGATTAAACCTGTGATACAACTAAAATCCTGGAGAATAATCAAAAGGAACTCAATATGGGCAACATCCACAAGAACTTATCAGCAGTATGTCAACAAAAAGCATCGAATGGCCAAATCATATGTATTTGTCTGTGGAAAACAGGGGTTTTAAGATGTCAAATCAGCTCATTGCCATGAGAAATTACAAAAACATTATCCTTAAAGAGTGTAGACTTAATGATCAATATTTATTATTCAGGGAAACAGGGTCCACTATGCAGTACATCTTTACAGTAAAAATAGAATTCTTATGAATACTTAGCAAGACAACCTCGTTGTAATGTTTGCCATCGTTTATATAGTCTTTTAATGTTTTCAAAGTGTTTTACATATGTCACTTTGAACTTCATAATATCCCTTAGAGTTAGATACTGTTCTTCCCATTTTCCAGATAAGAAAACTGAGGCCTAAAGAATATAAACACAAGGGACATATGATAGGTTATCTTCAGATATTTGAAGACTTATTCTTTGTGGCCTTCGTGGCACAACTAGTGACAGTGATTCCAAGTTTTAGGGAAGAATAATAAAGCAAAACTTCATAAAAATTAGAATTACCCAAAATAGAGAGAGGCTGCTTTTGTAAGACACCAGTTTTCTTGTCGCATAAATATTAAAGCAGAATAAATACCCATTTAGCATGGATATCTTAGAAGGGCTTCATACATCATGCAAAGAGTTGAGCTCTGATCAATAAGGTCCCTTTCTGCTCCTAAGACAAAGCAGTCTTTGACCTTCAGGAGTTTACATTCTACTTTATCTGTGAATTTTGACTCCCACTTCCCTCTCACAACTTGTCATGAGAAAATTAGGGGATGCTCATCATGGTTCATCCATCTGTATTCTACGTTACCCAAGGAATGTTTATGTTTCATGTAGTGTTAGTACCATAGTGTTAAAAGTTCATTCTACTCCAAGCTTCTTTACCTCTCACAGAGGAACAGTTTTAGAGGTTCTTCCTGAAAACAGATGGGTGGTGTTTAAAAGTTCCTGTCTAGAGAGGTGTCTCCTGGCCTCACTTGCATTTCTCCTACTACTTTGACACACCTGACACCCAGTAAATCTGACTGCTCTGAACCTTGTCTTAGGTAAAACATTATGAAAATGATGGTTTTTCATTTGAAGTATCATGTTGAGTATGTAGCCATCTACTTGAATTTATCAGGAAAACCTGGATTCAAATCCCATCTCAGACATTTACAACCCATGTAATCTTGGACGAGTAACTTACCCTCACTGTGACTCAGTTTCCTCATATGTGAAATAAAGGAATCATACTCAAAGACTTCCAAGATTCCAGCTCTAAATGAAACACCATGTAAATGTAGACTATTATTATTTTCTCTCCATCAAAGTCTTCTTCCACTGCCTTTCCACATCCCTGGGTTCCCAAAGGCTGTACAAGTGAAGCACAAATTTCAATATATTTTACCAACCCAGAGAACCTTGATGGAGAAGTCCAATGACAGACATTGTCATCAAAAGACTAGTTTAGCTAAGTGTAATCAGATTTTTTTTTCTGCCACAGAAGAACTTAATGAAGGGAGAGGGTGGAGGGTACATTGTAGAGCTCCTCTCAGATCTTCCATTTGAGAAACTCAAGGCAGCCATCTCATAATACCCCACACAAGACTATTATGCCTCTGGTCAGATGCCCTTCTCCCCCCCTACTCCCCACTCTTCTGCCCACCCTCTTCAGTTTCTTTTTATATATTGACTCTCCCTGTTTGATGGTGAGCTGCTTGAAGACAGGGATTGTCTTTTGACTTTCTTTTTATTTCTTATGGTTAGCACAGTTTCTGTCACATAGTAGGCACTTATTAAATATTTATATTGCTTGACTGAAAACTATTTATTAGGTAAAACCTGGACAGATTGTACCCTGCCCTAGTGAATACAGAGTGCTATGAGGCTCTGGCAAGTTTGTTTTGAGTTCAGTGGTTCTCAGACTTTTTGGTTTCAGAACCCCTAAACACTCTTTAAAATTATTGATGACCCCCAAGACCTTTTGTTTATGTGGATTATGTGTATTGACATTTACCATCTTAGAAATTAAACTGATACATTTAAAAGTATTAATTTATTTTAAATAACCATAATAAATCTATTATATATGAACATATTTTTATGAGAAATGTTTTGTTTTCCAAAACAAAAATAATGAAAAAATGGCATTGTTTTATATATTTTTGCAAATCTTATGACTGACTAGCTTTATGGAAGACAGCTAGAGTCTCATATCTGATTTTGCATTCAGTATGCTGAAATATATCATTTTGGTTAAAGAAAATCCAGCCTCACCCATAATGTAGTTAGAAAAAAATAAAAAACAATGTCAGTATTATTATGAAAAATAGTTTTAAATGCCCTGAAATGGTTTCAGGGCCTCGAAGAGTTGGTGAACCACACTTTCAGAATTACAGTCTTGTGAAGAAATGAAACACACAAGCAAATCTTACGTATATTCACACTAGTGGAGAAGCTCAGTAGTTGGATAATTTTTTTAAATGTTATTACACTTAATAACCCAGAAATTAATTATATTTCAAACAGACACCAAAGCCATATTATGGCGATCACTCACCGAAGCCACATACAAAGTATTATGTGACAACACCCATCCCACCTTTGTGATCACATTTCTTCCCTACTTATGATTGAGAAAGTCTAAGAAGTGATATATTTACATAAAAATAATAGCCTAAATTGTTATATTAGTTCACACCATCCCTGAGTTCAGGAGTGTATTTAAATATTTCAGTTTCAAAGGTCATCTTCTTGACCACATTCTACATGGCAAGAAAAGGCTATTAGGTAATGAATTTTGCCAAATAAACCTTTGTCTTGACTTCTCTTCAATTTGTTTGAAAAGACTGTATGCATACAATTGTGTAAAAACATGGTGACCTAGAGATGCAGGCTTTCCATAGTATCAGTGAGTATCCTATGCATTGTATTTACAAGGTCATAGAGTTAGAGTTGGAAGGAACCTTAAAGATTATATAGTCAGAGCCACTCTTTTTATAGATATGGAAACAGGACCCAAGAGGTAAAGTAATTTGACCAAGATTAAATAGTAAGTACTAAGCCAGGATATAGCTTTATATCCTTTTAACTCTAAAACACTTGACTTTTTCCATTGCCTCATATGTCACCATTGTCTTTTTTGAGTGACACCCAAGGCTTGCCCTGAGCTGGTGGTTTCTCTCTGTCAGCAAAATTGAATACAGCTGGCCTCCATCTTAGGAATGGGTCATATTCCCAAAGTTTATTTGAAAATAGCAACAATAGATTTTCACTAGAAACAGTATAATAAATGGTTTTTAACATCCCAGGCTGGATCATAAAAGCCTATATAGTTAGTAAGCATTTAAATGCCTACACAGTTCTTGTCACCGGGGACAGAATGGGAACATCCTAGCAAGGTGAACAAAAAAAAATTCATATTATAAAGATAGACAAAATTAATACAACGTGATTTGGGGAAGGTGGAGGACACACTAGCCGCTGGGAGAATCAAGAAAAAGTTCATGCAAAAGGTGATATTTGAACTGAACTTGAAGGAACCTTAAAATTCTAAAAAGCCCATGCAAAGGCATGGAGTGCCGGATAGGTGGAGTGTTCTGTATGAGGAGCAGCAAGGCATTCAAAGAGAATACAAAGATGAAAATAAAAGACCCTGCCCTAGAGGAGCTTTCATAGAGGAGCTATATAGGCTGGATATAGGGGAATTGGACTGGAGAGTACATATATGGGAGTCACATATAATAAAGCTAGAAAGGTAGGTGGGAGCCAGATTGTAAAGAGATTTAAATGTCAAATGTGAGGGCTTATCTTTGATCTAGAGGTAATAGGGAGCCATGAAAGTTTATTGAATAGGGTTTATTAACTAATAAGTACTTGAGCTGATTTCTAAGTCCTAAGGGTGGTAGGCCATGAACTCCAAGGGGAAGGAGGATAATACAAGATAAGTCTTCTTTTTATGAGCACACAACTATCCCTAGGCAAAGTTCTGAAGTAGGTAAAGGTGGTTTTTTTGTGCTTGGCTCCTTCCTCACTTCCTGATACCCAAACTCCCTTAGCTCCAGACACCTAGAACCTGAGGCTCAGAAAAGCCTAGAAAGCCTTACGACATTCATCCATTCATGCAATGAACGTTTTTTAAACGTCAGCTGTGTGCCAGGTATTATGTTAAATGCTGAGAATACAAAGGAGCTTATTTTCTACTGACTGGATATAACATGTACATAGATAAATAAATACAAGATAAATCATAGAGGGGAATAGTTATACCAGCTGGATAGCAGCAGAAATACTTTCCAATCCGAGGTGACACCAGAACCGAGTCTTAAAGGAAGCTAAGTATTCTAAGAAGTAGAGGTCAGGAAGGAGTGCATTCCAGGCCTAGGAGATGGAATGTCTTATGGCATATCTTGGGTCAGTTGGGCCAAAATGTAAAATGTTTCATATTAGGAAATTAATATGAAATAAGGCAGGAAAGGTAGGTTGAAATCTTAAATGGCAGGTTGAAGAGTTGATTATTGTGTCCATGGAGACCCTATATTCCTACAAGGTTTAGGATTAGAAGAGACCTTCCCTTATCAAGGAGAATTATCTTTATTTGTATTTCCCCAGTGTCACATCATGGTGTTGAGCCTTTACGTCTAGCATCACCTTTAGAGTTTTTCCAGAATCAGCAATCTTGGATAAGGGTCACATCCTATTAATGAGCATGAATTTTCTAATAACTCAATTTAACCCATGGTGATGATTCAGTTCACTACTCAGATGTGAAATGTACAGTGACAGTTTCACAATGCTGCCATTTGGCACCAATCCCCGCCGCCCCCAACTCTAATGATACTCTACCCCACAACAGAATAACAGCTATTTTTAAACAACTGGTCTGACCTATATGAATTGAGTTGAAAAAATTTGCTGTCAGTTATAGCTTAGGAAAAATAAAAAGGAAAAATTTTCAGTGGATAGTTATGATAGAAATAAGTAGTCTTAATTTGATCGTGTGCTCTAAACAGCTTTGTTCAACAACATCAAAAATTTCCTAGATGAGCCTCCACAAGAGGCCTATGCTAGCGTAGTGCTTCTCACAGCTCTGTGACCCCTCCCTGCTTACCAAGTTCATTATATGGTTTTGGTTTTCCCTCTATCCAAGTCCCAACCAGTGAATCTGGGCTAAAGCATGCCAGATGATTTATTAAGTCAGAGAAAAAGTCATTGAATTAAATCAGAATATAAAGTGAATAATTAGTTATTGAATCAGGTTGTAAACATTCCACAATTAAGCCCTTATGCTCCTCCCAACATGGGGGAAGAAAGACGCAATCACATTATCAACTCAAGTTGTTAGAGATTAGAATTTTAGCAGTCTTTGCATAGTTACTTTCGTAACTAAGGTGCTAATTTGGCACCTCTCAGAATCTCTTTCCTCAAATTTTCCATGTTCACTAACATTAGAACGGCTCCTGCCATCCCTGTTCACATTCACATCAAGGTCTAGACATGGCTACTGTTTCTGGCTCTCTCCTTCCCCTGCCTACATCTTCCAGTCATCCCTACCTGCATTCTGCCATCCTCTAGGAGACTCTTGTAGCCTCTTTTAAACTGCACTTACTGAAAGCAGTCGAACTCAATCTGGGTGTTCCAGAAATGTAGTACAAAGATTTTCCACCAGATATCGTGGCTCTTTTTTCACCCCAAACCTTATAGAAAATGGAAACTGTCCATCCACATAGAACTTGCACTAATATCCTAGAGGTAATAGGGAGCCAATGAAAGCTGTGGAAATCAGGAAGGGAGAGTATAGAGAATATCTATGCCCACGTAATGTTCCATGCTCTGGTTTTACTTGACTTGCTTCCTACCCTTTTCACCCTTTGCTTCTCTTGCCATTTAAAATTCCCATTCAGTCAGCTATTAAGAAAACATTCTCACTAAGCTATTAAGATTCCAAAGCTTCATTCTCCCAGAGCCGTGTGCTTTTTTAAAAGGAGATTTTTGTTTACTTCATGGGGCAGACTGGTCTAGTTGAAGGAGCACTGATTTGGAAAATAAGGTCTGGGTCAGAGACTTAACTCTGCTACTCACTAGCTTGGTGGTTCTACAGTCATTTATGCTCTCGGAACCTCAGTTTCCTCATCTGTAAAAGAGAGATGATAATACTTATACTTCATAAGGTTGTTATAGAGAACATATTCAGTTCAGTTCAACAAAGCACTAACAAACAAACCGTTAAATTGTGTAGGTGTGTAGTAAAACCGTTCCTGCTTACATTTTACTACTGGGGATGTTAATAATGATGACAACACTTATCAGATTAATGCGTATTTGGTCAAACTCAAGTACAGTGCAGCGAAGAAGGAGCCTGGACTTGGAATAAGGAGATACCCAGGTGTAAATGCTTTTGGCCTGTGAACCTAGGGCAAGTCACTTCATCTCTCTTAGCCTCAGTCTATATGTAAAATGGGGCTAATTATACCTGTAGTGTCTGCCTCAGAAGGTAGTTGTGAGGCTCAGATGAGGTAAAGTACTTTACAGACCTTTAAAATATTAGTTGTTGTTGAAGCAAAGTTAAAAAAAATCTCTGCAATGCAACAGAAAGCTGTATTTGGACAGGGAAGTGCCTGGTGTGGTCAAGCCTGCCTGTCTATAAGTCTGCCCATGAGGTCAAGCTCCAAAAAGCTGCTTCTATCTATTGACTGCTTTTTCCCTTCCTCTACTTTTAAACATGCAGATTCTCTAAAAATTGTAATAGTGTCTCTGCAAGTCCATCCCATCAACTTTATTTAGGCTGACTAGTAGGGTATTTTCTAGAACCCCTTGCCTAGCACCAGGGGTAGAGGGATGCAGCAGAGAGAGGAATCCCAGTCATTTGTGGCCATTCATCTGTAGGAGTCATTCAGGAGTTCAAGGGATTGCAGTTTATCAGGAGCAATGAGGCACAATGGGAATCCTTTATCTTCCCTAACATAATAGCTAGCGATGATATAGACTTTAAGGTTTACAAAGTGCTTTATAAGTATTATCTCAATTTAAACTCACAACCCTGGAAGTTAGGTGCTATTATTCCCATTTTATAGAAGAGGAAACTGAGGCAAGCTGAGATTAAGGGACTTGCCCAGAGTCACATGGCTAAGTAAGTGTCTGAGGCTAGATTTGAACTCAGGTCTTCCTGATTCCAGGGCCAGTGCCATTACCACTGTGCCATCTAGTTGCCTTCTGACATCATTTCCTATACATCTGTTGTTGCTGTTTGTCCTTCATTCTAGAAAAGGATTAATGACATCAGGAAGGTGATGTCATGACTTGCATGTGAATTGGATTTAAGTGAGGCAGGGCTGTGCAAAGTCACCAGCCTCACTTTCTCCTCCAGAGCCATCTGGGTCCAGTGACAAGAGATATTTCAGGATAGCTGGCAATGGCCCCAGATACAGTGGGAGACCTTGGCCTTTTTAAGCTAAAATCTTCCCAAGGTCTCAGTTTGTCAACTGATGCCTTGAACAAGAGAAATGAAGACTCCACAGAGCAGTGCCAAACCTATCCATAACTCCCCCCTTCCACTTGTCTTTGAGTAGGCTGGTTGACTTCTGACTCCCTTATTTTGGCTGATTAAAGAAAACTGGGTAGGCAAGTGGCAAAGATTCCATTAAGGATTTTTTTTTTAAATTTTGAGAAGCCAGAGCTTGATGCTAAATTGCTTTCATGAGCCTCCCCTCATGGTTTTAGGAGAGCTAATGAAATAATGTCTGTAAAGAGTCTCTTCCTTTTCTTGGAGGAAAGGCGCTCACTGAGCAACAGGCAAATGAATATATGTTTGCTGTTGGATGTTGAAGTTTCTCTTGCCCTGGTCTGTGCTAATTCTAGATTTTTCCTTACAGAGATTCCCAAAGTGGGTGATACTGCCCTCTGTGTGATGCTGGAACCATCCAGGGGGTGGTAGTAGCCTCAGGTGCACTTTGGAGGCTTTGACTAAAAATAAGGGGGTGGTGGAAACATAAGAAAAGAAAATTATGAAAACCTGTTCATACATGTTTCATCCATTGTGTAACAGAGTTAAATATATAAGGATTACATTATTTTGCAAATAAACACACAAAATGCAAGTTATAACCCATCAGTGGTCAAGTCTGCCGTCAGGGATTAACAAGCATGTGTCGGCAGGGTGTTGGCAGGTGAGCATGTCAGACCTTGTTAGGAAGTTCAGCATGAATTGGCAGGAATATGTGCATGTAATGACTTGTTTACAATACAATACTGTATAGTTACATGATGCAATATCACATCATCAAAATTCCAATGCAGAAAAAAAAACCCAGAAATTTACAATAAATTATTAAACTTAAGATGTTTTAAAAAAGTATATAGTTTTGAAATGATATAAATTTCAAAAAAAAAATTAAAGAATTAAAGAAAGTAGATTTCCAGGGGGCCAGTGAGTAATTTTTATTTTTTTGGGAGTGGTGGGCTAAAAAAGTTTGGGAACCTCTGCTTTATACCAAACCAGGGCTGGACTGAAACGAGACAATTGGCTCTTAGAATTTACAGTTGAAACATAGTGAGCATGTGGTGCCCTCTGCCGAGCAAACTGGGGAAGTGTAATGTTATTGATGGAGTTAGCGTCACTTTTCTTCTCCAATAGAACAGGTCTATACATCCCCATTCTAGTTCAGGACTCTTTCTTGGACTTGTTTATGGAACCAGTCCCAGGGTCATCTCCAGTCATCCTGATCTGTAGCTTGCCACTGGGCCCAGATGACTGCAGAGGAGAAGTGTGAGTCTGGTGACTCTGCACAGCCCTCTCCCTTAAATCCAATTCACTGAAAGTCATGGCATCATCTTCCTGATAACACCCCCAAATAACAGTCCTGCCTGTTTACAACTAACTTAGATAACAAGAGGGTGGGTACCTGTTATCTTGCTTTTCACTCATTTCATTTGACACGGTTACTTGTAACTCCCAGGTTGTCACTGAAAAGTCAACGACAAGAATTTACATATAAGGAAACATAAATTCTAAAAATATACTTTTAGAGGAAGTTAGAGGAATAGAAGAAATATGTGACTAAAAGGTCATAGGCCATTCTAGAGGGAGAAAAATCAAGCAGCATGATATTGTGGGTCGAGGTTTAAAGCTGAGAAGCACCTTAGAAGCCATCTCATACAATCATGTCAGCTTATGGATGGGAAAACCAAGTCCCAGGGTAGTGAAGTTACTAGCACAAAGTCACACTGTAGTAAGAAGTGAAGTCTGAATTTAAATGCAGGTCCTCTGTCCCTCAATCCACTACACTTTCCATAGTACTACTCAAGAAGACCTGTATTCCAGTTCTCCTTCAGATACTTACTACCTGGGGATGGGTCACATCTCATCTCTCTAAGCTTTGTTTCCTCATCTATAAAATAAGGGACTGAACCAGTGATCTCTAAGATGCCTACCAGCTATAAATTTATTTATTAATCCTATGATACTATACCACTGGTCCAATAATGACCTCTGTAAGGATTTTACCCATAAGAAACAAGAAAAAGAAGACTGGAGTGAGGAAAACCCATCTGTGGAGTATGAAAATAGCCATATCTACATTTTTGCACATGAAAAGACTCATTTCTAAAGATAGGGGAAATGTGGATTAACTTCTGAGGTTGTTGGATTTGCTTCTTTCTCTTCTTTCTCCCATGGGTTCTTGTCCCCATTTTGTTCCCTTTCTGCCAGTATTAAGATGGAGTGGAAGAGCTCTGCGCACTGTCTCTGCCCCCAGGCCCATTTCTCACAGTGCTAATCCCTTTCCAGGATGCCACAGGAGAGATGTAGCCATGAAGGCACAGGCTGCGCTTGGACCCAGCATCCCTGCTTCCAAACTCAGCGGGAGGCCAAGCTGCTAGAGCCAGTCAGCTTTCATTGATAATGCCCGTCTGGTACTCTGAGATACAGTTCCAGGAAAGTCCTGTGAGGAGAGTGTTGTGCTGTCCCTGAATTTAGTGGGGAGAAAAAGCATTTCTGGATGAAAGTGAAAAATAGAAATCCAGGGCTAAGTTAAATTACAAAAAAAATAAATGTTTAATGCAGAGCAGCAATGGATGACTCAGTGATGTAACTCTTGTTGCATTGGTTCTTTCATTAAGTTCTATGTGTTTTACCATGCATTCATTTATTACATGCCTGCACTTTGAGACTGTCCAGCTTTCTCTTTATTGCTTTGTATGCTCAAGGAGTTATTCTTACCCCACCTCCAATAACAGACTTGAATATTCTAGAATTCTTGAATAATCCTTGGAGGTATATGCATTCCTGATAGGAGTGTTACATGCCAACGCTATAATGAGTGTAACGTATGGCACGATGAACCTTCCTTTCTGTTCTATCATCCACCCCACCCTGGTCCCCTGGCCCTCAGGAAGGTAGCTGGGTGGTGCCAGGGTAGAATTGAAGGAAGAGGTGACTTGGACTTAGTGAATGGGCAAGGAGGGTGTTGTAATGGGGGGATAAATGTAAGAGTCTAGAGCTAGAGCTTTGCAATGAAAAGTAGCCCCCTCAACTTTTTCATCTTCAGGAGTTACCACAGTGGTCAAATACACAACCCAACCCCATTTCATACTGCCAGGGATGAAAAAAGGAGGGCAGAATGCTAGGGTACACATTGTATGTTTTCTTCACAGAGGATAGAGGGTTATCCTTTACCTATGAGAAATGATGATGGATGAATACATGATGATTAACAATTTTAGTAATAGTCATTAATAAGATACTTTGTTGTTGAGCCATGTCTAACTCTTCATGACCACCATTTGGGGTTTTCTTGGCAAAGATACTGGAGTGGTTTGCTATTTCTTTCTCCAACTTATTTTTATAAATGAAGAAACTAAGGCAAATGGGATGGAGTGATTTACCCAGGGTCACATAGCTAGTAAGCGTTCTAGGCCAAATTTGAACTCGGGTCTTCCTTATTCCAGGTCCAGCAGTCTACCCTAACTAAATGCTATTGTATGTTAGATAATACCACATCTTTGTATAGTGCTTTACTCTGTAAACCATTTTCACATACATTATCTAGTTGATTTCATGATATGAAATAGATCAGGAAGGCGTTAGCATCCTCATTTTACAAATGGAGAAGTGTGCTCAAGAATGTGAATAGACTTACCCAACGTCATTGTTGTGCCTTTTCAGTTGTGTACGACTCTTTGTGACTCCATTTGGGATTTTCTTAGCAAAGATAACTGGAGTTGGCTTGTCATTTAATTCTGCAGCTTATTGTGTAGATGAATAAACTGAGATATGAACAGTGGCTTGCATAGCCACACAGCTTGTAAGTGTATGAGCCTGGATTTGAAGGCTGATTCCAAGCCCAGCGCTCCATCCATTGCTCCACGTAGGTGACTTAGCCAGGGTCATGCAATGTATAAAGTAGAGTCCCAGATCTCAAAACCACTTTTTATTTCAAGTTCAGGGTTCCTTAATGGTATAAATGAGGTAATAATTGTAAAGTACTTAACACAGTGCCAAGTACATGGTAATTGCTTTATAAATGTTGTTAGTGTTATTATCATTTCCACCTTATGAGAACAAACCATGCACTTAGAAATACATTCTAATTTGAATCATAGTTATTTCTATATATCTTTTTCAAACAACCAAGTTATAAACTTCTTGAGGGCAGGGACTATGTCCTTTTTGATCTTTGTGTCCCTAAATAGGGGTTCTTAACCAGAGTCCATGAACTGTTTTTATAATTTAATAACTATTCCAGCAATTATGCTGAAATTAGCATAATTATGCTGATTATTATTTCCATTGTAATCCTTTATTTCTTATGTTATTTTTTAAATTATTTTTGAGAATGAGTCCATATACTTTGCTAAACTGGGTTCATGACACAGAAAGGATTAAAGACTCCTGCCTTAAATTCCCCCATGGTGCCTCTGATATGACAGGCACTTAATAATTCTTTGCTGAATTAAAGTGAATTGAATCAGAGCCTTTCTTTATTTCCATGCAGTAATAGAAAAAGCACAATACTTGTTGCCTTGGCTCGTCTGTTTACTGGTTTTGTGATTTGAGATGTCACAACTTCTCTGAGCCTCAGTTTCCTCTCCTATACTTTGAGAATAATATCTACCCAGCTTGCTTCTAAAGGTTTGTAAGGATCAAGCGCTATCATGTATTTGTAGACTTTGTAGACCCTAAAACAATATAAAAAGTGTGATTGTGGTTTTCTGTTATTATTATCTGAATTGAAGCTTTGAATTGATTGAAGTTTTTTTTTAAGAGGTGCCTGAAGTAGTAGAATTAACACTGGCTTTGGAGACAGGAGAGCTAAATGATAATCCTAACGTACTCTTAAGTTGCTATATACTATCCTGGACAAGTCACTTAACTTTTCCAAGCCTTACTTTTCTCATCTGTAAAATTAATGATTTGACCTAGGAGAAGGTCCCCTTCAATAGCTCTAGCATTCTCTGATTTTATGTGCTACTTAGTTGATTATTAAATGTTAATTTTTATGAAATATGTTTTTAATCACTTAAATAATTTCTTTGTAGCAGCCTTGCAGAGAGATCATAAATTAGACCAATATTTGTTTCAAGGTACTTGGGTAAAGAAACCAATTCAATTTGTTATTCTTTTTGGCAATTTATTCCTCGTATAACAAACCTTCAATTTCTTAATCCACTATTCACTCATTGAATAGTAGAGAAGAGAATGACCAGGACAGCTGGAGACGTTGAACCATGTTGCCAAAAAAGAATTGGTGGAAGTAATTGGAAATGTTTAATATGAAGAAAAAATACGTAAGAAGTACATGAGTAGTACCTTCAAATATATGAAGAACTGTCTTGTGGAAGAGAGAGCACATCTATTCTGATTGCTAGTAGAGGGCAGAATGAGGATCAATGTATAGAAATTACAAGAAGATAGACTTTAATTCAACATGAACAGTTTGTGCAGTTAGATACAGCTGAAAATTTAAAAGGGCTGCCTTGGTAGGTAGTGCGTTCCCCTTTCCTGGAGATTTTAATTCAGAGGCTGGATGACCACTTGTTAGGAATATTGTTGGAGATACTCAAACCTCAGGATTTGGTTGACCTAGGAAACTTCAGAGATCTTTTCCAGTAATCCATTTCTATGAATTTGTTAAACAATCAGATAAATGGTGAGATAATTGAGCATTTATCAAGCACCTGTTTTATGCTAGGCATGCTACTAAATGCTGGAAATACAACAGAGAATGAAGCAATCTCTCCTCAAGAAACTTAGATTAAAATGAGTGCTATTGGGTGTTTACTTCCCATTGGAAGCAGAAGGCATTTCATTCATGCATTTGGATAAGGGACTAACTTACTAAGCCTCTTTTTCCTAGTGCCCATTTATAATTCAAGGATATATATTAGTAGAGAAATGGAAGTATCTCATGGTTTAATGGAAAAGATGTGTGCTTGGAAGTTAAGACTTGGGACCTAGTCCTGGCTCTATCACTAACTGGTTATGTGATTTTGAAGACATAAAGTTTGTGCCTTTGTTTCTCAATCTACAAATCGGGGTAATTATGTTATCCTGCTCTCACTGGCTTGTCCTGAGACTTCATCAGGCAGTCAATAAACATTTATCAAGCGTCTGTTATCTGCCTGGCACAGTGCCAGATGCTGGGGTACAATTTCAAAGGATGGAACAATCTTTATTCTCATCGAGTTTACTTTCTAAATGAGATAATAATAGATGTGCAAGTGCTAGGAAATGTGTAAATCTCAATAAAATACAAAGTACTATTATTTTTAGTCTTGATACCAATTATCCATGATATTATTGGGATCCTAACAAACAAGGGTCCAATTTCAGAATCATAGTTTTTAGCACAGTTCTCTGCATATTTTAAGTATGTAGTAAATTTTGTTTTAAATTTATACATTCATTCACTCAGGGGAAATTCATACCTAAAATTCAGTGAAAGCATTATGCTAGGGGGCTGCATGCCCTTCTCTTGGGAAGGAAGATTTCTGCTTTAGTGGAATTTGAGACCTTAGTCACATGACCAGGGATGGGTTAAGTAGATCATTTCCAAAACTATTGGTTATCTCTGTTCATCCAGCTGGATTACTCATTATTTCATGAGCCACTGAAGTTGCATTCCCAGGAACTATGTGCAGAAATACATCCATGCCAGCTGCCCTTAATTTACTTAACTACAAACATTAAGCACAGATTTTTACTTAATCATATTCAACTTGTCTTTCTCTCCAGTTGGGCAAGAGGCTTGCATGTAATCAGGGCCATCCAGCAAATCTCCATCTTCTAAATGGGATATCCACAAAGGCTTAGGGCCTAATTGAAGCACTTGGAGAGGCATCATTTTAACTCAGTGTCTCCCTTTGAGTGACAGAGATGGGGGGTTAAGTGCTCTGATAGTTCAACTAACGTGAGTTTCCCTTTTTATTCTCTCCAGAGTTTCATCTGAATGGTGGGTAGGTGAGTGAGAGTTAAATGATTAATTGGTTAACATGTTTATCAGAATTGCATATCGAAATTAATTATTCCCTTTAAAGCAGACAAACGGAAGACTATCACTGCCTTTTCTCGAAATTTTTTTGTAACTTCTCTTTTGGAATTGCCCTCAGAACCTTTGCTTTCAGCTCTTTTGTTTGCAAAAAATTGGTTGTATATCTCCATTCTTGGGAGGTAAATTTGATTATTGGAAACATCTAAAAATCACTCGGGGCTCTTTGTAGTTGACTCGGAAATAAATTTTCAGCAATAAAAGGATGGTTTGAGGGAACTGAGGACATATAGCGTGAAAAAAAGGAGACCAGGGAAAAAGGGAAAGTAGCTTGTGTAGTGAAGTCAAAAGACCTGAATTAGAATCCTGGATCTACCGTGTACTACCTGTATGACTTGGAGCAAGTCACTTATCATCTCAATTTTTGTTTCTTCATCTATAAAATAAGGAAGTTGGACCATGTGACCTCTAAGGTCTCTTCCAGCTCTAAATGGTTCTAGATCTGTAATCCTATGAGTGTAATAATTTAATCTGATATGATCACCATTTTTAAAGAGCTGAAGGTTTGTGTTTCCTGAAAAGAGTGGTTATTGTTCACCCCTTTAGTAGTGTCCAATCCTTTGTGACTATTGTATAGCACACCGGGCCCTTCTGTCCTCCAGTATCTCTTGAAGTCTGTCGAAATTCATATTCATTGTTTCTACTATACTATCTGTCCATCTCATCCTCTGCTGTCCCCTTTTCCTTTTACCTTCAATCTTTTCCAACATCAGGGTCTTTTCCAATTAAGTCCCATCTTCTCATTATGTAGCCAAAGTATTTAAACTTCAGCGTCAGTATTTGACCTTCCAACAAAATAACCTGATTTAATTTTTTAAAATATTGTTTGATTTGATTTCCTTTCTGTCCAAGGGACTCTCAAAGTTCTTCGCCAGCCCCACTATTTGAAAGCATTGATTCTGAGACCCTCAGTTTTCCTTATAGTCCAACTGTCACGGTCATACATTGCTACTGGAAAAAGCATAGCATTGACTATATGGACCTTAGCCCTCAGGGTGATGTCTCTGCTTTTTAGTATGCTGCCCAGATCTTTCCAGGGAGCAAGTGTCTTTTAATTTCATGCCTGCAGTCACCATGTACAGTGATCTTTGAGCCCAAGAATGTAAAATCTGACACTGCTTCCATTTCTTCTTCCTCTATTTGCCAGGAAGTGATGGGCCAGTTGTCAAGAGCTTGGTTTTTTAGACGTTAAGCTTCATTGAAGTCAGCTTTTACACTCTCCTCTTTCACTCTCATCAAGAAGCTTTTAAATTCCTCCTCATTTTCTCCCATCACGGTAGTATCTTCTGCATATTTGAGATGGTTGGTATTTCTCCCATCAACCTTAATTCCAGTTTTGATTCATCTAGCCTGGCATTTTGCATGATGTACTCTGCATATAAGTTAAATAAATAAGGTGACAATATACAGCCTTGTTCTGTTCCTTTTCCAATTTTCAACCAATCAGCTGTTCCATTTTCAGTTCTGACTGTTGTTTCTTGGCCCACATGCAGGTTCCTCAGGAGACAAGTAAGATGATCTGGTATTCCCATTGCTTTGAGGATTTTGTTGTAATCCACACAGTCAAAGATTTTAGTGTAGTCAGTGAAGCAGAAGTAGATGTTTTTTTCAGTAAATCCTTTGCTTTCTCCATAATGCAGTGAATATTGGCAATTTGGTCTCTAGTTCCTTTGCCTCTTTGAAAAATGGCAAGAAAAGCAGTACAAGGATATAATCTCAAAAATGACTGGATGATATATGTTCCAATCCAAGGCAAACCAGACAGCATCACAGTAGTACAAGTCTATATTCCAGTCATTAATACCAAAGTTGATCAAGTCTACGAAGCCCTATAACATCTTGTAGAAATAAAATTTTAAAAAAATGTCACATTCATCATAAGGAACTGGAATGCTCAAGTAAGAAATCAAAAGATAATTGGAATAATGGGTAATTTGGCCTTGGGGTACAAAATGACACCTGAAAAGGGAGATTGGATTAAATTAAGTCTACTTGGCCCAGAGCAGCTAGGTGGCACAGTGGAGATAGCATGTCAGGCCTGGGATAATGAAGGCTCACCTTCCTAAATTCAAATCTGACCTCAGACCCTGGGCAAGTCACTTAACCCTGTTTGCCTCAGTTTCCTCATCTGAAAAATAAACTGGAGAAGGACATAGCAAATTACTCCAGTATCTTTGCTAAGAAAACCCCAAATGGGGTCACAAAGAGTTAGACATGCCTGAAAATAGTTCAGCAACAAAAACAACACTTGACCCAGGAAAGCACATCTATAATAAAGGGTAGAAGTTGTAAGGAAGCATATTTCAATTAGGAAGCTTGGTTTTAAAAAAGCTTGATATGAAGCTTTGAGTAGGCTGCAGTAGGCCTCCCAGTCACTTCTACCCTTTGCCCATGTTTTGCCCTTTGGGGCCAAGCAGAATCCATAAAGGAATGAACTGTTCAGCTGGAAGCTAAAATGACTCCTTGTCAGGGCTATTGGAGAAGGGTTTCATGCTTAAGTGATGGTCTGAGGCGGTAGTGGCAAACTCAAAGAGAAAAAGGGGTCACAAAACTATATATATAAGGATCCAGATCTCTGCCCACATAGAAAACCCACATGTTAATATTATCAGCGTTCTATTGCATTTTAATTTATTTTGTTAAATAGTTCTCATTTCTTTTAATCTAATTTGGGTTGCCAAGCCTAAATAATTTCTGAGGGCCCCTTTCTCTTTCCCTGCCCTTCTCTCTTCATCTTCCCCTTTCTTCTCCCCCCCCATAAGTATATGTGTATATATTATATATATATATATATATATATATATATATGGACACACACATATGTATAATTTTATCAGCTTACTTCTGTAAAAAATCCCGTTTTAAGCTTAAATATTTTTAGCCAAAAGTTTCATTTTCATGCTTAATTTCTGTGACTGTAAACATCCAGGTTAATATGTATTTTATTAGAAATATAAGGAATTGTTTTGCTTTTCTCTTCATATTTTCCTGCATGCTGTACTACTTCTTTTAAGAGACATGTCCTAGATGAAGGTATATACTGATATATAAGAACAGTCTGATGCTATGTTGAAAAAGAAGTAAAACTAAGGTATAAGGATGGAAGTAAAGACTGTTCAAAGAGCCAGCCTCTAAACTCAGTCTGTTACTGCCATCTAGAGTAGAAATGGCAATACTAAAAATTGAATTAAAAGTAGATAAATAAATAAAATGCATAGTAAACAGAGGCTATAAGAGAGGAAGAGGGAAATAAGGAGCTCTTAACTTTGATATAGATGAATTGCTCTAAAAAGCTATGCTATCTGTGTTTTGAGATGCTCACATCTGAACAGGTACTTTTATCCTGACTTTGTAGAAGAGGAAACTGAGACTCAGGGGCTAATGACTCACCCCGTAGTCTGACAACTGAATCAAAGTATGTGGGGAGTAGGGGGAGATTGGGGTAAGTCATTTAACCCCATCTTCTGAATCTGAATCCTGAACCTTTTCTATACTACCCTGCTTCTCTAAACCCTCTAAGTTTCCTATTTACTGAAATAAGAAATATGCTGAAATTTGCTGAAATAAGTATATGCATGCCGGGTTGCTGTGGCTGTTCAATCTTGCTATAAGGACTCATTTCAGGATTCAGATACCAATTTCAAGACAGCTTATTAAAAAATTCCTGAAGAAGCTGAGGATAAGTTTAAAGCATTTTTTTCATATTAGTGAGGAAGTTTCTTTAGCTTGCTGGCCTTAGCTTCCCTCTTCGTAAAATGAGGCTTTAATATTTTTGTAAAGTACCATGTGTTATAAGACAAATATCAAAGCACCATGGAAACATGAAGTGTTAGCCATTCCTCTACCATTCAGATTATTTCCTTCAGACTGTGTGTTCCCTTAGAAAACACAGTAAAGAACCTTTATGGAGCTCTGTTGAAAATTTAAAATCTTCATGAAAATACTTTCTCTTTCCACTAGGCACAACAACAGCGTGTAACCTAAGGGGTTCCACTCCATCATCAATTGCCTTTAGTGCTAGATTTGTCACCAACCAATCTGTTAGCTCCTTTCGTGATACTTGAGAATACCTTCATAGCAAATGGAAAACACCTTAATTATGAGATCTGGATGGATACAATTATAGATTTCATTAATAAAAAGTTATATTAGTGAAATAAATTATAAAAATTCAGTATGCAAAGGAACAAGCAGTTTATAAATTTCATTGAGGACAAGGACTATTTTAATATTTTTCTATTCAAATTTATTTATTTAAGTTTTCAACATTCATTTCCACAAAATTTTGGGTTCCAAATTTTTTCCCCATTTCTCCCCTCCCTCCACCCCAAAACACCAAGCATTCTGATTACCCCTATCACCAATCTGTCCTCCCTTCTGTTATCCCTCCCTTCCCTTGACCCCATCTTCTCTTTTGTCCTGTAGGGCCAGATAACTTTCTATTCCCCATTAACTGTATTTCTTATTTCCTAGTAGCAAGAACAATACTCAACAGTTGTTCCTGAAACTTTGACTTCCAAATTCTCCCCATCCCTCTCTCCCCACCCATGCCCTTTGGGAAGGCAGGCAATTCAATATAGGCCATATCTGTGTAGTTTTGCAAATGACTTGGATAATAGTCGTGTTGTGTAAGACTAACTCTATTTCCCTCCATCCTATCCTGCCCCCCATTTCTTCTATTCTCTCTTTTGATCCTGTCCCTCCCCAAGAGTGTTGACTTCTAATCGCTCCCTCCTCCCACTGCACTCCCTTCCATCATCCCCCCCAACCTGCTTATCCCCTTCTCCCCCACTTTCCTGTATTGTAAGATAGGCTTTCATACCAAAATGAGTGTGCATGTTGTTCCTTCCTTTAGTCGAATGTGATGAGAGTAAGCTTCATGTTTTTTCTCTCACCTCCCCACTTTTTCCCTCCATTGAAAAGTCTTTTACATGCCTCTTTTATGAGAGATAATTTGCCCCATTCCATTTCTCCCTTTCTCCTCCCAATATATTTCTCTCTCACCCCTTAATTTCATTTTTTAAGATAATGATTCCATCCTATTCAATTTGCCCTGTGCTCTCTGTCTGTGTGTGTGTGTGTGTGTGATCCCACCAACTACCCAGATACTGAAAAGTTTTAAGAGTTACAAATATTGTCTTTCCATGAAGAAATGTAAACAGTTCAACTTTAGTAAGTCCCTTATGACTTGTCTTTGCTGTTTACTTTTTCATGCTTCTTCTCATTCTTGTGTTTGAAAGTCAAATTTTCTTTTCACCTCTGGTCTTTTCATCAAGAATGCTTGAAAGTCCTCTATTTCATTGAAAGACCATATTTTCCCCTGAAGTATTATATTCAGTTTTGCTGGGTAGGTGATTCTTGGTTTGGGTCCTAGTTCCTTTGACTTCTGGAATATCCTATTCCACGCCCTTCGATCCCTTAATGTAGAAGCTGCTAGATCTTGTGTTATTCTGATTGTATTTACACAATACTGGAATTGTTTCTAGCTGCTTGCAATATTTTCTCCTTGACCTGGGATTTCTGGAATTTGGCCACAATGTTCCTAGGAGTTTCTCTTTTTGGATCTCTTTCAGGTGGTGATTGGTGGATTCCTTGAATACTTATTTTACCTTCTGGTTCTATAATATCAGTGCAGTTTGGCTCTTTTTTTGATCATGGCTTTCAGGTAGTCCCATAATTTTTAAATTATGTCTCCTGGATCTATTTCCTAGGTTAGTTGTTTTTCCAATGAGATATTTCACATTATCTTCCATTTTTTCATTCTTTTGCTTTTGTTTTGTAATTTCTTGGTTTCTCACAAAGTCATTAGCCTCCATCTCTTCCATTCTAATTCTGAGAGAACTATTTTCTTCAGTGAGTTTTTGAACCTCTTTTTCCATTTGGCTAATTCTGCTTTTGAAAGCATTCTTCTCCTCATTGGCTTTTTGAACCTCTTTTGCCAATTGAGTTAGCCTATTTTTCAAGGTGTTATTTTCTTCAGCATTTTTTTGGGTCTCCTTTAGCAAGGTGTTGACCTGCTTTTCATGCTTTTCTTACATCTCTCTCATTTCTCTTCCCAGTTTTTCCTCTACCTCTCTTACTTGATTTTCAAAATCCTTTTTGAGCTCTTCCATGGCCTGAGACCATTGAATATTTATTTTGGATGTTTGGGATACAGAAGCCTTGACTTTTATGTCTTTCCCTGATGGTAAGCATTGTTCTTCCTCAACTGAAAGGATGGGAGAAGATATCTCTCTTCACCAAGAAATTAACCTTTATAGCCTTATTTTTTTTCCCTTTTTTAGGGCATTTTCCCAACCGGTTACTTGACTTTTGGGTCCTTTGTCAAGAGTAGGGTATACTCTGGGAATCTGTAAGATCTCAGTTCCTCCAAGGTGGCCCAGTCAAGCATGTACACTGGTCTGGGAGCAGGGAGAGATTTTTGTGCCCAGAATCTTAGCAGAGTTTCCTCTCCACAGCTACCTGGCCTCCAGTTCCACCAAGCCAGTACTGGGGGCTGAGATTCAGATAAGCTGGATGAGCAGGGCCACCATTCAGTGTGACATAAAGAAAAGCTCCCTTAGGGCCTCTACACAGGGCTGAGGTAATAATCAGCTCATCAGTGCCCCCAGGATTTTTACACTCCAATAATGGATGTGGGCTGCTATAGGGGCTGCTGTGGGAACTGCTACTGCCTGCCTGATGTGGCCTCTGCAGCCGCTGCCTGAGGCTGGAGCTACAGGAAGGACCTTCTCCCTTCCTGGCCAGCTAAAAAAACTCTGTCACTGACCTTTGGCGCCTGTGAGTTGAGGGCTCTGTGAACCACTGCTACTGTGGCTGGATATTCCACCCCCAAGGGCTGTTCGCCAGCCCGCAGCCAAGGCTGGGCTGGGCTCTGCTTTGTGTTTGGTGCAACAGACATTTCCCATGGGCCTTTCAGGTCACCCTGGGCTGGAAATCTCCTCCACTTCTGCTGCTCCAAAATTTGTTGAGAGTCCCTCTCTACAGGTATTTTATGGGCTGTGTGGGGAGAGTCAGCATATGTGTGTCTTTTTACTCCACCATCTTGGCTCCGCCCCTTATTTTTTTCTTTGTGTCACTCTGATCACTTAGAACTATACTCTGCCTAAAGTGCTTAATAAATGTTTGTTGCTGAGTAAATGGACTCCCTCTGGTAGATATCAAACTAGCAGCTAACCAGTTTGACTAAGGGCAAGATGAGAAACCAATTTTAATCTTGTGTTAACAGAGTTGTGATAAATGGAAATTTTGAAAAAATAATAATGAGTTTAATGGAGAGAAAACATACTTTTAATGAAGTGGAGAGTATTTTCTACATGAACTATGATGATACCTTTAAATGTTGGCACTTCAGGTAGGAAAATAATGGTCAAAAATACTAAACATAGGATCACAGATTTAGAGATAAAAGGGACCTTAGATGTCACTGAATCCAGCCTCATCATTTTACAGATGAAGGGATAGAGTTTCAGACAATACTGTTTTATAGGAGTCTGGAAGATTAATTTCATGCATAATAATATTTTATGGATGGGAGCTCTTTATGTCTTTAAACATCAGAAATCAGAAGACCCAGGTGTGAAGTTCAATTCTGCTGTTTACTAGTTATGTGACCTTGAATAAGTCACTTGGTTTTCATATAACTTAGTTTTTTCATCTTTAGAAATAAATATAAGAATACCTACAGTATCTACTACATAAGATTGTTTTGAAGATCATACACAAATCACTTTGTAATCCATAAATTGCCGTAAAAATGTCAGGTATGATGATATCTACTATGTCACAGCAGAGTAATAAATAATGAATGAATAAATAAATACCATAAGCTTACTATGAACAGAACCAGGGATGGAATCATTACACAAACCATCATCTAAATCCCTTTAAGGCTCAGCTTATACTTGAGGCCTTTCTAAGCTGCTACTTCCTTCAAGTGTTTAATAATTTCCATTTCTCTAAAATTATTTTGTAAATATAGTAAATTGCTTAATTGTATGTTATGCCCACCCCTACCCACATATAAGTTCCTTGATAGTAAGGACTGTTTTGTTTTTGTCTAATACACAATAGGTTAACAGGTGCTTAATATATTGAAAATAAAGGATGAGCTTTTCCTTATCCTGCCCAAGACCTGGTCTCCATGACACATCCCTGCCATTTCCAAGCTAGTCTACCTTTGTTCTCCTTGGCATGCCTTCCTACTTCCACTTTGCAGTACTTCTTCATGTGCTGTCTTTCCCTATTAGACTGTGAGTTCCTTGAACGCAAGGCACTATCTTGCTTCCTTGTATTTGTTTCCACTGGGCTTAGTACAATACCTAGCACATAGTAAGTACATTATCATTAATTTGTAAAACCTAGGCCTCTTGCTTTTTCTGAATTATTTTATAATTTAGAAACATTTAAGGCAGGCATCTTAAACAAGAGATTTTTTTAAGCATGAAATTGCTTATAGGGAAGGAAGTTAATTTATATTGAGAGGATGCTTGTAGATTTGTGTATTTGCACAACAGTTTTCCATCATTTGTTACTATTCTCCACAACAAATCCATGAACTCCTTTTTAGTATTATTTAATTTTTATTTCTCAGTTTTCATCTGATTATAACACATAACAATGCAAGCATTGGCCAAGAACATTATAGTTTTCCATTGTTGAGATAAAAATCTGTTGTATGATAACTCTAGAAGCATTGCTTTTTGAATTAATGCCAACACTTAATCAGTTCCTATTCTTCTTTCAAAAATTATCACTAATATTTGGCACATGAAGAAGCTGAAACATCTATGCGCTATAGGAGAGAATGCATAAAGTCTGTACTGCATCTCGGGATAGGGGTAGAGTATGCCTATGACAGTTCTATAAAGAACCATTGGTGGTGAATTGGCCTGAAGAGTAGCCTGATGAAAGACTCCAAAGCAGAGTTTAAAGATGTGAAGAATCTACTACTTCTGCTGCCAGATTCATTGCACGTAGAATGAGGAAGCTGAGAGCCTCCTTTGTATAGAAGCATGTATAGATCTATTAAGGACTAATGGACTGTAAACCTCACCTGAAGAGCTAGAGAAAAGACCCAACAAATCTTTTGTGACAGGTTTTGAATTGGCAAAAATGATTACCAAAGTCGTCTTTGACTCAAGGCAACAGAAGATCAAAACTAGAAATTCATATTCATATCCAATTTGGAATATGGTTTTCCATTCTGGATGATTCTTTTTGGGGAAGACATTGAAAAACTGGAGTGTATCTAGAGGAGGGCAACTGGGATAGTGATTGGACTAGAAACCATTTCTGTATGGTACATGAATTGATTGACGGGAGTGGGGATGTTTATATGAGAGAAGAGATGAGTCTTAGGGAAATTTAGCTTTTTCAAGGATATAAAGGACCTTCCCATGAAAGAGGGATTAGGCTTGATGTGCTTGGCCCCAGAATACAGACAGAACTAGAAGATAGAGGAGGGAGTTATAGAAGAATAATTTGGCTCAATGTGAAGAATGATTTCCTAACCATTAGAGCTATCCTGAAGTGAGTTCCCTGGCACTAGAGGTCTTTAAATAGAAGTCTGATGACCATTTTCTGGGCATGTTATTAAGGGATTCCTAGTCAAGTACAAACTGTTTGAATTTGCTGACCAAGCCTGCATTAGGAATCAGAAACATGGTTTCTGGTCATGACAGCTGAGAATTAGCCGCATGACTCTGAGTAGTTCACTTTTCTCATTTTCATCTGTATCATTTTTTAATTTATCTTCATCTGTAAAATGTGAATGTTGAATTAAATAATCTTCCTACTCTGGATTCTGTGAATGAGATCATAAGATCATAGGTTAAAGTTAGAAGGGGCATTGAAGGTCATCAAGTCCAACTCTGTCCTTTTACATATGAGGAAGTTAAAGGCTTAGAAACATATGTGACTTACTCAAGGTTGTACAACCCAGGTCCCTTGATTCCAAATTAAAAGTTTTCCATTCCATCACACTGCCTTAAAAAGAACATGCCAGAAGTGATTCTAGTCCTAACTCTGTCATGAGTTAGCTGTGTGACATAAGATCTAAAAGTTATACATGAGAAATTTACGATTTATGAAGAATGACCTGATAGCTATGAACTGCTGCAATGAGTGGTTGAAGGAGCCTGTAAAGCCTGCACCTTAGGAAGGAAGGTTCTGAGTTCATGAGTTCATTTCAGCGGAGGTTTTGTAGGTAACAGCATCTTCTCCTCCCTCCATGATTTTATGCTGGTGATGAAGAATGGGCCGGAATCAGACACAAAATTGAAATTTCAAATTTCTGTCACACTAGACCATTTCCCACTCAACACTATATTCCGGTTCCCTCTTAATTCTAATGTTTTCCCTTTGTTGATTGTTCTCTATTTTTCCTGTATATAGATTGTTTGTACATAGTCATTTACATATTGACTTCCCTATTCAAATATGAGTTTCTTGAGAACAAAGATTGTCAGTGTGTGGCACAAAATATTTCATTGACTGACTACCACCTCTTGAAACATATAAGCGGTATTGTATGTGTGTGTTGTGTGTCTGTATGTGTTGTGCACACTTTCCAAACGTTACATTGATAAATAACCTAAATTTAAGATTCTTTGAAATACAAGTATTCCAAGACTAGTGGACACTAATTGACTTACCTCGACTGTACTTTACACCCATTCAGAGGTAAGGATAGAGTGTATTTTTCATTGGATCTGCATCAGTATTTCCTACATTGCTGTAGGTCACAACCCTTTCAGTCCTTTTTATTCTATGAGTTTATTGCCTGTGGTCTCCCAGAGATACAGGTATTTGCCTCTATTTTGCCATTGGGCATTTACCCAATGCATATAACATACTTTCTCAAATTTGACTCTATGTTTTCACCTCTGACTTTCTTTCACAAAAATCACGAAGTGTGAGAATTGGAAAGAACACCAATGACTATCAGTTTTATTTCAGCCCTTGGAAATCATAGGTATACTTTTTTTTAGTCATGACAGAAAGAGGTCTGCCAAATATTACAAAATAGTTGATTTAAAAAAGAGGCAATGAAAAGACTCTCCCCATGGGATATTTCCCAATATTCCCTGAAGGGGATTATGGTGGCACACCACTCTGGAAAGTTGTAGCAGGAAAAGGAAAGGGACTCATTTGAAACACAATCTTAGAATCTCAGTTAAAAGGACTTTGTAAAGGCTAGTTCATACGTGAACACAGGAATCTTCTCTATAGCATACCCAGAAAGCAGTCATTCAGTAGAGGAACTCACTGTCTCCTAGCGCACTTTTACCTAACTCTAATTGTTAACTTTTTTTTTAAGTGCAACATCAAGTCTGGCTCTGTCTCCTGCTATTTTCACCCTGGTTCTGCCCCTCAGGCTCAAGTGGATCAAGTTTACCCCCTTTTCCACATGACAGCCCTTAAAATACTTGCAGATAGCAAGTATTTCCTCCAACCTCCTCCCCTAAGTCTTCTCCCTCTGAGTTTCTTGAGAGCAAGAACTATTTTGTTATTACTTTCTATCTCTCTCTTGCAGCTAGCACAGTGCTTTGCACTTGGTGGGCACTTATAAGTGCTTGGAATTCAATTGACCTAACCTGTTACATGACAATTCAGAGACCTAGATCTGTACCTAGCAAAGAAGGGCCCAAATAGCTGAAAGGAGAGTAGGGCTCCTTGAGAACCTTATATGATTATAGGAGGTGATGGTAGCACATTGTTAACTACCAGAGGCTCTTCAGTTCCTCTCTTTTGCCTTCTGGAGTCTGACTCCCATTTTTTGAAGCAAATACTCAATGATAGGCTTTCTTAATTTTGACTCTCCTCTACTGTTCCTGTGGGGGAGAAACAGAAGCCAACGGATGCTTTGTACACACAGCGGTTATCTCTACTTTGTCGAAGTCCTTGGTAAAAGTAAGTAAATGAGAGACAAAGAGACAGTGCTCCCCAGAGGGCTTAACCCTGTAGAAAGAGCATTGGATTTGGACTTGGGTGACCTGGTTTTAAATTCCCACTCTGGTACTTACTACCTGTGTGACTTTGAATAAATCTTAACCTCTGGGGATTATTTTCTTCATCTATAGAAGGAGGAAATTGGAATCAGAGGTGGGGTAACCTGCAGCCTTAAGGCCACACTCAAAGGGCCACACTTGAGGACCTAGAGGGCCACATGTGCCCTCGAAGCCGCAAGTTACCCCATCTCTGATACTGGATGATCTCTGAGGTCCATTTCTGCTCTAAATCTTTACTCTTACTAGCTGTCCCTGTTTGTGTTCTGTCTTTTTATCTGTCTCTTATGTAATGTGGTATGTTTGAAATGGCTGCTTGACAAATGCCCTTTGATTGGGGAATGACTAAATAAATTGTGGAATAAAAAGGGAATAGAAGACTATGGTGTCAAACTTAAATAGAACCAGATCCCTGCAGGCCACATGTTGTTGCTTTTCTTTGTTTCTCCAAGGCTTGGCACAATGCTGTGCACACAGGAGGCTCTTAATAAATGCTAGTTAACCAATTTAACAAGCATTTATTAAGCACCTGCTATGTGCAAAGCACTGTGTTAAATGCTAAGAATGCAAAGATAAAAATGAAGCAGCTCCTGTCCTCAAGGAGCTTATATTCTATTCAAAGAGAATAACATATGTAGAGATAAGTAAATATAAAATGTATACAAAGTGGGCATAAGGAAAGACTAGTTCCCTGATTTCAGTGGCATAGAGAACTCCTGGGTGAGGAAGCACCCTCTACCAATGCAGTTCAGCAGCAACTTCTTTGCAAACTGTATCTATCATCTTAGAGGATTGTCTCTAGAGAGGCTAAGTGACTTTCCCAGGGTCACATAGCCAGTTTATTTCACAGATGGAATATGAACTCAGACCTTCCTGGTTCTAAGGCCGTCTCTCCATCTTCTGCACCATAGTATCCCTGACATGGATGATAGCCCAGCAAAAATAACCTTCCTTCTTGCTAGCATTTCAGTAGCCTTTTCTTTCACTGCTCATGAGGCTTAGAGGCAGAGTCATATCTTCTGCAGTCCTTGCTCTATGATGGATTCATTTTGCCAGTGTCCCCCACTGCCTTTGCAAGGAAATGATTGAAGAGGGGTTTGCTGTGGCATACCCTTTGTCACACCGCTTCTAGGGCTGTATCCCAAAGAGATCATAAAAAATAGGAAAAGGACCCACATGTACAAAATATTTATAGCAGCTCTCTTTGTGGTGGCCAAGAACTGGAAATTGAGGGAGTACCCATCCATTGGGGAATGGCTGAACAAGTTGTGGTCTATGAATGTAATGGAGTAGAATTGTGCTGTGAGAAATGATGAATAGACTGACTTCAGAAAAACCCGGAAAGACTTTGATGAACTGATGCTGAGTGAAATGACCAGAGCCAGGAGAACATTATACACAGTAACAGCCACAGTGTTTGATGACTGATTTTGATAGGCTTAGTTCTTCTCAGGGATGCAAGGGAAAATAAAACAATTCCAAAGGACTCATGATGGAAAATGTCATCCACATCCAGAGAAAGAACTCTGGAGTCTGAATGCAGAGTGAAGCAGACTGTTTTCTTTTTTGTTTTGTTTTGTTTTCTTTCTCATAATTTCTCCCATTCATTATAATTCTTCTATGCAGCATGACTAATGTGTTTAATAGGAATGAATTGCAGAATCCATATCAGATTGCTTGCCATCTTGGAGAGGGAGAGAAAAGGGAAGGGGAGAAAATTTAAAACTTATTGAAGTGAATGTTGAAAAATAAAAATAAATTAATTAATTTTAAAAAGAGGGTTTTGCTGTGGTAGCAATAAATGGTGCCTTCTCAATGTGATCATATGGCCTAATGAAGAAACCAGAAATCTTCAGCATTGAAAATGATATGGGTAGAAAGAAGGAAGAAAATAGCAAGCATTTGTATAGTGATTACTGTGTTCCTGGCACTGTGCTAAGCCCTTTTATAAATATCTCATTTGATCCTCTCAATAACCTCATGAAGTGGGTGTTATTTTTATTCCAGTTTTACAGTTGAGGAAATAGAGGCAGCAGAAGTTAAATGACTTACCCAGGGTCACACAGATAGTAACATATATAAGATTACATTTGTACTTAGTTCTTCCTGATTCTAGGTCTGGTACTCTATCTATTGCACCACATACACTGCCTCTAAGAGGGGTAGTGGATTAAAGGCTAACCCTGGAGTCAGAAAGACTTGTCATGTATTAGCTGAGTAATCATGGGCAAACCACTTAACTCAGTTCCCATGGCACTCTGTAAGACTGTAAGTTACATATCCTCTTCCTTATGTAGAAGGAACTTTTGCAGCAAGAGCTCCCTACAAAATCTCATATCCAGTTGGACCCAAAACAAACAAAATAGTGGTTTGACTTCAAACAGTTTTGTAAGATAGAGGAGAATGCCAGTGGTATGATCCCAATTTTTTATTTAATTAATTTTTAGTTTTTTCCACTTTACTTCCATAAGATTTTGAGTTCTGAATTTTTTCCCCATCCCTTCCCTCCTCCCACCCCAAGATGGCATGCAATCTGATACAGGCTCTACATATACATTCATATTAAACATATTTTCCCATTAGTTATCTTGTAAAAAAAAAAAAGAATTAGAACCAACAGGGGAAAAAAAGTGGGGGAGAGCAAATAGTGTGCTTCAATATGTATTCAGACTCCATAGTTCTTTTTCTGGATGTGGATAGCATTTTCCCTCATGAGTCATTTGGAACTGTCTTAGGTCCTTGAATTGCAAAGCACAGATACTTCTATCAAAGTTAAACATCAAACAATATTACTATTACTGTGTAAAAGGTTCTTCTGGTTCTGCTCATTTCACTTGGCATTAGTTCATATAAGACTTTCTGAAGTCTGCCTGCTCATCATTTCTTATGGAGCAATAGTGTTGCATTACATCGATATACCACAACTTGTTCCATCATTCCTCAATTAATGGGCATCCCCTCAATTTCCAATTCTTTGGCACCACAGAAAGAACTGCTATAAATATTTTTGTATATGTAAATTCATGTGTTTATGGTCTCTTTGGGACACAGACCTAGTATCGGTATTGTTGGATCACAGTTTTATATCCCTTTGTGCATAGTTCCAAATTGCTTTCCAGAATGGTTGGATCCATTCACAACTCCACCAACAATGCATTAGTACTCCCAATTTTCTCCCATCTTCTCCAACATTTATCATTCTCCTGTTTAGTCATGTTGGCTAATCTGATAAGTGTTATATGGTATCTCAGAGTTGTTTTGATTTACATTTCTCTAATCAAGAGTGATTTAGAACTCATGTGACTATAGATAACTTTAATTTCTTCATATGATCTCAATTTATAAATGAGGAAACTGGCTGAGAGAGCATAAGTGACATATTCATTATCAAAAAGCTAGTGTTTGTTAGGATTTGAAACCAGGTGTCCTGTTTCCATTACACTTGAAGGGAGAGGTATAAGAACTGTCTTTAAAATATTAGAAAAAACTTTCTTATGTTTATTTTGCTTAGCATCAGGGAACATAACTAAGATCATTGTTCACTGGAAGATACAGTGAGGGTGATTTTAACTACATATAAGGAAGACCTTCCTAGCAAAACTGTTCAGACTTATATAGACAAGGCAATAAATTCCCCATCACATAAAATGTTCAAAGAAATGCTGAATGATATTTTCCAGGATATTTTAGAGGAGACAGATGCTTTTGGTAAAGATTGAACTAGCTACCTGCTGAGGTCCTTTCCAACTCTATGGTCTTATAAGTCTAAGAAAAAAATAAAAGTTTTCCCATTCATCATACACATAGTAGAAGTCAATAAGGTCACTTATGTCAATTTCTCATTTGGTAATATTCTTTGAAGTATCACTTTTAGCCATGAGATATTATATCACCTCTGACTTGTGATAAATAGAATTAAAAGATTACTTATTAGAAGATATCTGTAAGACATTGAGATTTTGAGAATCAGCTTTGGTGACTTTGAAAGCCAGAGAGATTATAAAAGTCTTGCTTACTTAAGCTAAGTTTTGTTGCTTTTTCTTGTCTCAGGAAGTCCTGCTTCTGTATAAATTAACCCATTTCTATACAAAATAAAAACATAAAGTAAAGTACTTAGTCACTTTGGTGACAAAAGACTGTTTCTCTTTTCCCCTCTCTCACACCTTTAACCCTCAACTGAGCAGTGCTAGATTGAAATATGTGAATTTCCCAGAACTGATGGGCAAAAATAGTAAGTATTTAGGGTGAATGTGTATGCCCAAGTTAGAGTATTTTTTAGTTAACACTTAACTTCAGATGTATTGTAAATGGCATCTAAATTTTCAATATTCTTTGTCACAGTGAACCATTGCTGTTCAAATTCAGCCATGAAAGGGAAAAAAGTCCTTTGATGATCATCTCTATTCTAACAGAGGTTATTTTTTCTAAAAATTATTATGCTTGCATATTTGAATGAATGTTTGCTTCTGTTGGTGATTGGTAAGAAATTAATGACATTTTTCTCTGTGTTTGTGTGTGTGTTTTTCTGTCTTCACCACTGCTAGGAAGGGTGCTTGTGGCCTTCAGACAGCTCCGTACCACGACAGGCTGCTTCAGAGGTATGGTGTTGGAATTGTTTTGCAAGGTTTCCAGTCTCTTGTTGGGGAGTCATGGGCTGTGTTGAGTAGTAGCAGTGTCTACTATGGGGAACCTGTGGTAGTAAAAAGGCAGAGGAAGAAAGGGTTTAAATAACTGACAAATGACTAAATATAGCAAAATCCTCAGGAGACAAACATACAAGCAGAGAAAAGTCTGATACATAACCTACATAAGTCAATGCAAATGACTGCAAATATGGTAAAGAAGCAGGTGCAACACCAAGGACTTGTGGCATATAGAAATAAGAAGCAAAATATACTCACTAGGGATAAACGTGGAATTGTGATGACAAGGGCCTAAAAGACGGAAGTGTTTGGTCATTGGCTATTTATGTAGAAATTAGTGTCAAGCTCAACTAGAAATGGTGGTCACTAATCTGTACATAAAGATCTCTGCAGGCTGCATGTTGATGTAACATTATCGCTATTATATTGCAATTTATTTATTTTGTTAAATATTCCCCCTGCCTAGCTCACATTTTTATGTGGTTCCGATTTCCTCAGGATGGGTTGCATTTTTGACACTGCTGAGACAGGACACCTTCAAGGTCTTCTCAAACTGGAAAGGGATTGATTATCTTGAGAAATTATAGAATTATTCACCAGGGCAGTTTTAGCATTAGAAGAGACTTTAGAGAATCATCTGTTTATAGGATCATGGATTTAGAAATGGAAGGGACCATCTAGCACAACCTGCTCATTTTACAGATGAAGGAAGAGGGTCTTAAAGAAATTAAGCAGCCCAAGATCACACACATGTAGAATTCAAATCGAAGTGTTCCTGACTTCAGGCCTAGCGCTCTAGGTACTCCGCCACACTACCTCTTTGTTCAGAGGAGCTGATGGTCAAGGTCATACTGCTAGTTGTCAACAGAACTAAGTCTAAGGTAACTCCTCTGAGTTTGCAAGAAGAGCTACTTGTTCAGTCATTTTTTCAGTCAGGTCTGACTTTTGGTGACCCCATTTGGGGGTTTACCATTTCCTTCTGCAGATCATTTTACAGATGAGGGAACTGAGGCAAAGTCAGGTCACTTCTTTAGGGTCACATAGATAGTTGAACTCATGATGGTGAGTCTTCCTGACTCCACGTCCAGCATTCTATCCAGTGCACCACCTAGCTGCCTGCATCATAAGTACATTGATTGCTTGATTAATATGAGATAACAGATACTTGAATAATTAAAGTAATCAGCATATGATATGAAATTAAAGTTATCCATAATCCATGTATGTTATATTTGGAGATACTTAACCTAAAGAGTAAATTATTTGAAATGTTCCATTCCTCTATTGTACAGAGACACATATACACACATCCATATGTTTATATGTATGTATAAAAGTTCAGAGGTGGGGAAGCTATGCCAGTTTCTTCTTTCCTACCAACTTCTCTCCATTCTGCTCCCCACTAGGTTAAATCAGAGCAAAATAAAAACTTCCACTTATTCAGAACAGTAGGGGAGTGGCATGTTCCAAGTATTTGGCTCTTTAGAGGAAAAAATATAGAGATATAAATATACACACATACACACATGTATAAACATACATACCTATATACACACAAGCATGTTTGTGTGTTGTGTATATATGTATATATACACTCACACATATAAACACATGTATATATGCATGTAAATTATATGTAACAATGCACATATACATGTATTATATACTATTTTTCATACATGTATATTTCTATTTTTCTAGCTAGAACACAGAGTAATCTTTGTTTTCTCCCTTTTCCTTAAAAGTAGTATTTTCCTTTAACAACAGTTTTCTTCATGCTTGTTTCTTTCCCTTCCAGATTATGTATGCTCCCCGGACTAGGGACAGATTTACTACCCCAGCATTTATGCAGAGGGACCGTTTCAGCCGCTTCCAGCCCACCTACCCTTATGTACAGCATGAGATTGATCTTCCTCCCACGATCTCCCTTTCGGATGGAGAGGAACCACCACCATACCAGGGACCATGTACCCTGCAGCTCCGAGACCCTGAACAACAGATGGAACTCAATCGAGAATCTGTCAGGGCCCCACCCAACCGAACAATATTTGACAGTGATTTAATAGATATTTCTATGTACAATGGGGGCCCATGCCCACCAAGCAGCAATTCGGGCATAAGTGCAACCAACTGTAGCAGTAATGGAAGGATGGAAGGACCACCGCCAACTTACAGTGAGGTGATGGGTCATTACCCAGGCTCCTCTTTTTTCCATCACCAGCACAGCAACACCCAGAGGGGAAGCAGACTTCAGTTACAGCAGAACAATTCAGAGAGCACAATAGTACCTATGAAAGGCAAAGACAGGAAACCTGGGAACCTTGTCTGATTTCCTCCTCTGGGCACTTGAGCGGAAGAGAAGAGAAGCCAATAGGAGAGGGCAGCCCTTCCAGGCCTGCCTCCTTTGCACAGTGTTTTGAAGTTTTACATGGTACACCTGAGTAAAACCAAATGTGCAAACGTGTTCTTTGTTTCTGATTCCTTTCAGGGGAATTGCATGCAAAGTGGATTGAAATATTACAGACTTCCATTCAGGTTGACCATGAACAGTGGCTTTTGGGGGGGGGAGGGAAGGGGTTGGGGTGGCTGAAGGGAAGGAAGGAGGGAGAATACTTTAAAAAAAAATACAAAAACAAAACCCACAAAGATTATTTGAATTATTTAATTCTAAAAGGAAACTTAGCACATAAACAAGGCCACTAGGGCCTCTTTTCTATTGACTGAATGGCAGAGCGAAAAGAAGAAAGTATTACTATGTGATCAAGGGGAAGAATTGGCCAGTTTACTTTTCCTCCCAGGGTGTGGAATTTTTGTTTTGTTTTGTTTTTGAAATATGAATCGAAATTCCTGTTTTGTGTGCCAAGGTATAAAGTCGAAAAATTAGATGAATGCAAGGAATTAATTTTGTGTTGTGATAAATGTGTTTTTAAAAGTTGCACTATCTTAATGTTAGAAAAAATATATATATATATATATATGAGGGGAATTGTTTTACGTGAAGTTTTATCTGTTGTCTTTTCACCTGTGGATTAAATATTAGGCCTGAGGAATACTCTAGAGGTATCTGCCCCATAGCCTCAAGAGAAAGGGAGTTGGTTGGTTTGTAGGGTTTTGCCTATTGTCTACCAACTTCAAGAAATCAAGAAATGTATCGAGTCCATCCTTGCAATAACACATTAAAATGACATGGCATCATTGAGGTATCTTGGAGGCTCTTGGATGGAAGATAGCAAAAATTCAATTCCAGCATTTCTAACTTACATAGTTTTAGCTATTCTTACTACAGTTTTAGACTGAATATTTTATTAAAAACAAAACTGAAAACCAGACCCTAAATTTCTGTGTTAACTTTGAGAAAATGCTGCCACCCTCCTCTTTTGAACAATTTAATATCTTCAGTACACTTACAAAAAAGAAGAGGCTTTGGAACTTTTGTCTTCACCATAGCCTGAAATATATTTAGTCACATATCCTGACAATATGCAATAAATTGCTTGAAAATGCAAGGGTTTGGGGGGGTCTTTGTGTTTCTTAGTAATAGGTTTGGATCGTAGGACAGTTTGTTTTTTTCCGACTCAGTGTCAATGAGTAGTCCCTCAGCAGTCCCACCTCCCCACCTTCAGAGGGTGTGAAGGATACGAGGTGGGCAAGGGGCTTCCGTATTCTTGGAAAGCCACCGAAGCTGACTCACCAGGCGGCACTTGGTAAGTCATATAGGTAGTCTTGGTCAAAGGGCATTGTAGAGTGAAGGATGCCCTTGTCGTCCCACCCCAGGATCTCACTCAGTACTTCCCCTGCGTGAAGGAAGGCCGATACCTAGACAGCTGAAGGATGGCTGCGGTGACTTTGAGAACACAGGATAAAAGCACAGCATGCACTTGAAATGCAATTAGGAAATTAAGTTTGAACCAGTAGCATTAGTCTCAGTCTAAATAATCCAGATATTTACATGTATTATTTCTCATTTCAAAGGAGAAAAAGTCTCCCTTTTTTTTCCTGTGTTCTTAAACACATTTCTTTCCTGACAGCAGCAGCCAAGTCCATTGTAGAGGAGTACTGTAATGGTAGCACCTTCCTGGTTTGGGGAAGTTCAATTTCTGTGGGACTTCTGCACGTGAGAAAATAGGACTGAAACCCTGATTATTAAAGTGACTATTTGATCTATGCAGAGTTTTAATGCCAAATCAGCGTATGTGTAACTTGTGTTTGCTGTTTGTGAGTCTCTGGAGGTAGTTTTGTCGTGAGTTGTGCTGTTCACCTCTGAACATGTGAGTGACTGTATTAGGATCTGAAGTCCTGTTTGTTATTAATCCCAGCCTGCTTATTTCTGGGTCTGGAATGTAACAGAGGCAGAGGGAGGAGGTCCTAACGCTTCCGCTCTACTCATGGAGTCCTTGGTCTTTTTTCAAGAATGAGTTGAAGGCACATTCCTCTGTTAGTGTCTATGTCTTTTGGAGATGCCCAAAAAACTGGCATAACCCAGACAAAAGAGAGGGAGAAGGATGGGCAGCCCCATTTCCCATTCTGCTGAAAATCCTGACTAAGAAATGTGCAAAGGAAGGGCATATTAGAGATTCTGAGACCAAATTCAATCACCACTGCATCTTTGCAGTCTATTGAAGAGGCTGCCTTAGAGCAAGCCAATAATGCTTAGCGTGTTACCCTGAGAGCCTTGATATGGGACCAGTATAAATCTTCCCTACTGCTTTGGAGGCCTCCTGAAAGATTACAGCTGTTAAATATGCCCCTCACTCTCCTAGTTCAGAACCCATTTGTTTTGTGTTTATATCATTTCTAGCTCCCATAAGCTTTTTTAAAATGACCTTGGAGCTTCATCTGTGAAAGATGCCAAGAATAACTTGTCTACTATAGCAAAAAGCATATTCTAATTGTCTGGTTAGAATTAGATAATTATTTGTTGTACAAATAGTAAGCCACTTTGTCTGTAATAATCCTGTCAGAGGATATTTAGTTTGATTATATAGGTAGGTATGCAGGTGGGGTCAAAGACTTGTACCTCTTGACACCCATGAGATCTGAGTGAAAGTCAACTAAGAAAGTCATGAATGAGAAAAGCATTCCAAACATTTCCTGTCATTTTAAGCAAAGGGAGTAAATATTCCTCATTGCAATACTCAGTGGTTTTGCAATATTTACTTCTAATTGGCACAAGAAAATATTTGCAAAGGTAGCAACTTGATCAGCGCTTTCTGGGATTTGTGCACTGAGATGATAAACCTTTGGTTTAATTCATAGCCCTGCAAACAAATGACAATCTTTCGTTCTCGTTGGAATAGATATTTTAATGGTAATTGGGAATAGATATTACTGTGTATAAATGGGGAGAAAGGGGATTGGCAACAGCAATTTTTCAGTCACTGAATCTTGAGGTCACCAGAATGACGTTAGGAATAACTTCCGAATTGGAAAATAAGAACAAATTATAAGATCATAGATTTAGTATTGGAAAGGATTTTAAAGGTCATCTATTCCAACCCCTATTTTATAGAAGGGGGAGGTGAGGCCCAGAGTGGTGAAAAGACTTGTTCTAGGTCATGGAGAGAGTCAATAGAAAAGCCCAGATGTAAAACCAGTCTTGTTGGTCTAGTGTTGTCTTCTCATTGAGCCACACTGCCTGAAGCAGTAAACAAAACTACCTTTTCTCAATTCAGATAGATCTTAATCCAAATAATGGTTTATGGTCAATGTTTATTAAAATGCCTTTTTTTTAAACTTACGAATAGGAATTGTACTAATTCCCTGCCTAGAAAAGAGACATATTAAAACTTCAGTTGCCCAAAGGCCTGATTTAGATCACTGGTTTTAATTTGGAATCTAGCTTAGGCTCCTGGATGGTACTTAGAGGAGCTGAAGCAGGTGGTATAAAAACCAGGGATCCTATTTATTATCAAGGAACCCCTAGATACAATTCGAAGAGACCTTGGGCTCTGGGGGACGGTCGTGGCTTTGAGTGTTTGGGGTTTTTTTGTTTGCAAGAAACATGAGTGGAACCCAGAGCTCTTCTGAGGCCTGCCCATCTCTGTGACCAGTAATTGGGCTGTAGAGGAGAGTTCTGGGGAAAGGTCATCAGTACCTGAGCTTCTAGGGGCTGGTGCCTTAAGGTGTGCTGGGAGAATTGCCTGTCACCAACCCACACCCTTGTTAAGTCAGTGAAGTTTCAGAAATTAATTTTTAAAGCCTATTCCCAGTTCTTATAAACATCAAAATAGTACTTTAATACAAAATGTGAATTCTACAAAACTTGGGAATTTTAAAGTACGCCTGTTTTAACCTATAAGGTTAAAAGAAAATAGACAAATGGTCCTTTATAACACCTGGTTTAAAAATAGTTGATATGATGGTCTTAAAGCTTTCAGAGAATTCCTTTTCGGGTGTATGCTTGACATGTCCCTCGCCTAAATTCATGTGACATAGGAAAAAGTGGCTACTAATGAAACATTTGAGGAGGAATGAAGGAGGTATCATGATCATTGATTCAGTGTATTGGAACTTTTTTCTATCAGGACATCAGTTTTGCAACTTACAACCTTGGAGGGTTGCCCAAGGGTACTGAGAGGTTAAGGTCACTGAGCTATACTGTTTAGAGGGAGGGACTTGAACCCAGGACTTACTGACTCAGATCACTTCTCTGTCCAATGTTCTCTCCAATGAAACTGTGGCTTCCTTGATCACCATCATTAGGGATGCAAAGAATGTGTGAAGTTGCTTGTGCAGATTTTATGTGTATATGGAAGGTCCTGGGGCACAGGTGAATGAATACATCTTATACCTTCTACTATCCCCAATTCTTTCCCTCACTTTCTATTGCCTTTACAATCCTTTCTGATCATCCCAGGAATGAGAAGGTCACATGAAGAAAGTACATTTTAAGCACTTTGCTCTTGGTAGGGGACACATAGAAAGGGGAAAGGGAGAAAGAAGGAAAGGTGATTTCAAACCACCTTACTTACCATATTAGTGGTTTTCTTTGTTAGAGTCATAGTGCATCTTCCATCCAACTGTTCCTTTTAGGAGATGGGGGGAGGAGAGGAGTTGAAGGAGAGGTGTCTAGAAAAAGTCCTAGGACTCCCTTAGTTACATAGTAAGAGGACAGTCTTTAAGAAACTCAAAAGCACACAGTCTCAGTCTAAAGAAAAACCACCACTGTGGTCAATAATAACAGCACTTGTATCTGATCAGAGGGTGAATTCTGTATGTCCCTCGTTCAGTTCTCTTCTCGATTGAAGGGCTGTTAAGTCAAATGTTTGGTGTTGCCTTTTTGCTTTGTTCTTTTCCATTTTTGCTACTAAACTAACCCAAAGGACTTATAAAGCCTGCACCTATCTGAAATTGTTTGAAAAGTAGTACGGTATAGGGAGGGGAAGAACTTTCCAACCATCCCAAACTATAGAACTTCTTCAAAATACCTCTCCCTGTGCTATATACCAGGGAGGCCTAAACTCAGGCCAGTGGCAGAGAGAGCATGGGAGCAGGCCCAAAACTAACCTTTTCACCTCTTTTTTTTCATTACCTGCACCTCATTTTCTTGATGCAGGTCAAATAAATATATTTTGAAAGCTGGTAATCATTAGCAAGTTTTCTTCTACCTTCTCATTCCCTTAGTTCTACACCTCATCATTCATGTTCTTGAGAAACAGCCCTTCTATAAGGAGGCTTACAGAGAACATAGCACTTTCCAGTTCTCATTTCCCACAGAAACATAGAATCATAGAATGTCAGAATTGGAAGGGATACCAAGGGCCATTCGGTCTAATGTGTTCTTGAACAGGAATCCACTGTACACCATAATCCCCCAACAGTGGTCACCAGTTCATGTGCCCACTAGCCTAAGGCAGCCCCCTTGGTGGCAATTAGTATAGCCTACATTTTGTATCTTCCAATGAGTCCCTGCTGCTATCAGGCTAACAGGACCTGTCTGAAGGAGCTCCAGAGAGTGGCCACAGCCGACCCTAACTCGCACCCTAGGAAAATGTGGCTCTTCTTCCACTTCCCTTCTACTTTGCAATGTCTGTATTTTGTTTCAGGCACCACCATTTAATGTAATTTCATTTAAGCACTGCATCTCTGTGAGGTTTAAACACACACACACACACACACACACACACACACACACTATCAGTTATTGCCAGAGCTCAATGTGTGTGTCTGTCCTTTGCTTGTTGCTGCTACTGCTGCTGCTGCTTTCCTTGCTTGGGTATGTTAGCTTTCTAATTAAAAAAAGTGGTAGGGGCAGGAGTTTTGGTTAGGAAGCAGTTGTCTCCCTTTCATCCTTTAGCATTTTGCTTCATTTTCTTGCTGGACCATCCTGTAGTGTGGTTGGGGTTATAGCTAGACATTGCATATAGACACACTATACATATATCATTTCAAAGAAATCTGCATGTTAGTAGTTTGTAAGCAACTAAGGTGCCTCCTGTTCTCTGGTCTAAGCAGAATTAGGAACCTAACCCCCACCCCGTTCCCCACCTTGCACTCTATGCTCCCACCTTTGTCGTGCCTCACTTAAAATGGTGCTTTTTCAGTTGTTGGTCTCTTCTGTTTTTATTTGTAAGGTGCTGTATATAACTTGAATATATTATGCACATATCCTACCTACCCAATGGGTAGAACAAAAATGTTAATACTGTAAAATAATGTATAGGTGATACCAATTTTAAAAGAAATGGCATAGAATTTGTGAATGCCTATGTGCTTTGTCCTCTTTTGTAAGAAAATTTACAAATGGATGCATACAAATAAAGTCTATGTAGTTTATTTTCCTATTAAATATCAATATTATAACACATGGAAAAAAAATCCAAAAAACAAGTGACAGTTTGACCAGCCTGTGTATAGATAGCCATCAATTGTTGCACCTTTGCTGTGAAGATAATTTTTTTAAACAAACACACACACAGCTTTAATGTTACAATTCAATGTGTCTCATTTCAGCCACCATTTTGCTGTTATGAAGGTGGACCAGTATTAGCTGCTTTTGTTTGGGTCAGAAGAGATCTTGTTTTTTTCCCAACTTGCTTATCAGACAGAAGATACATCCCCACCTTGTCATATGGAAGTGCGAAGCCCTGTGAAAAGTCCAAGAGTTTGTATGTGTGTGCAAGCGTGTGCACTCACACCCATGTATGTGTATGTGTGTTACTTTTTAAAGAGAAGGAAGAATAAGGAAATCAACCTGTTGTCAGGGGGCTTTATTCAACTAGCATTTTTGGCTGTCTGTGTTACAAGTCTCTCTGTGCCTTTTTCTTTCTCAAAAAAAAAGTAGCTCTGGCTGTTAAGCTTGTGAGCAATTCACATAGTTCATAGAGAAAGAATACCTCAGGAAAAACAGACTTTTATTTTAGAGTACAGATCCCTCCTTAATTTAACTGAGAATTTCTGCAAAGTTCTCCATTCCTTTCCCCCTTCTTCCTCCTTCCCATCTCCCAATCTTTAGGAGGGAGTTGCAGAACAGTCAAAAGAAGAGTATGTCTGTAATGGAAACCAAGAGCCAATAGACTTTCTCTCTACTCCTGTTGGCTTCTGGTAGGAACTACAACACATAATAGCCAACTGCTGAATAGATAGGTCAGAGATGGCTGTAGCTAAATGTCCAATCAAGTCTCACAGCATGCAACAGTAGTTGAGTGTGCAAGGTGGCACCAGAGAAAGTCAGATTATAACCTTGGCACATTTAGCTTCAATTCACCTATTTATCTTAATGTCATCAAGGGAAAAAAACCCTTGAGAGTTTCACCCCACTGTATTTGTTAGAGCCTTCATTAGGATTTAAAGTCCCTGAAGCCAGGTGCTATATAGTATATCCTGGACATGTCCTTTTTGGTTCAGTTTCATTGAGTGGAAATAGACATAGCTTTCCTGTTTCCACAATTTCTCCTCTAGTCTCCCAGAGGACATGTTAATTCTGTTTGAGTACTTCCAGAGTTTTATTTGCATTGTGATATTTTTAAAGTGTCCACTTCTGAAAAATTTCTAATGAAAAGCAAAGCTTTGCTGAGTAACCCTGTATAGAAAAAACTCAACAGCATCATCACAAAATTACCCTTATATGTTGAATGGACCAAAAACATTTTTTTTTCCTTTTAAATCAGTGATCTGCTTTGAAAGGACAGTGAAAAGAGAAAGAATATCTAATAAGCATCTATATGGATCTCAAGTAAATTCATAACATTTTGGTTTACTCTGTGCTGTAGCCTGCATCAATGCTTTAAGAGAATTCGATAATAACAGCTTCAGTCACATTACTGCTGACTAGCCCAAAATACAAGGCTAATCCTGCTCATTTTTATCCAAACATAAGGATAGTTCAAACTTTTGGGGGTGTGTGTAGGGGGGAAATTGTTACCTGACTATCTGAAAGCCATCATGAAAAGCTCAGGATCCAGAAATACGAGACAAAACCAGAGTTTACTTTTACAACCTTGCTTCCTTGTGCCACACCGATCTAATTGGGATTTCAGTTTTGCTGTTGAGACATTGGTTCATTTCTAATCTGCTTCGTTGATATAGGACTGTTGTTCACTTCATGGCTTTCAGAAATCACATTCTCAAGTATATACTTGTCTAGTTTAATGTTATTTTAAAGGATGTAAAATACTATCCGCCACATTTAGTTCATTTATTTTTATTGTAAAACAAATTACTAATAAAACGTTTACACCTGTATTGGAACTTTTCCATAGTTCATGTGAGCTCTAATGACCGGCCTCTGTTATAGTCTTATGTTTCCTTTAACATACCCATTTGTGGTTTTTTTTTTCAGCCTAACTCCCCATTATATGCAGGAAGAGATTTCCAGCTGTTGTGTTATCTGCCTCTTTTAACTGAGCAATGGTGATGTAGTTCTTAGACCTAAGGTCTGTAACTGCAATACTTTTAAAGAGACATGTTGCTCTAAATGCTGTTTGTTAGTGATGAAATACAGATTTTTCTGCTTGTTTCTTGATGCTGTGGTCAAACCACAGCACAAAATAATTAAAAAAAAATCAATGCTATACAACTGCTTCCTGGTTTTTTTTTTCTTTTTCTGAAAATATCCACATTTTTAAAAAAGTTTACAAGTTTTAAGCCAATATCTTAGGAAAACTATTTGTGGTCACCTCCCATTCAGGTTTCATTCCTTCTGTCCTACTTGATAATCAATCTATTAAATCATTATGTTACATTATAGTATAGTGTAGTATAGTATATTATTCTATTGTGCTGTGCTCAACTCTGGTCAACCACATATGGATTTTGTGTTTATTTTGGGATTTTACCTTTCAGAAGAGTTGATATTGATGAGCTACCTGTAACCAGAGATTTGCAAGAGATGGTGAAGGCCTGTCAAAATCATGTAATTGATGGAAAGTTGAAGGAACAGTGCCTCTTTAACTTGGAAAAAACTAGGAGATCTTCTAAGCCTTCAAATATTAAGAAAGCTGTCATAACAAAATAGGAGCATGTTTGTGCTGTATGAATCCAGAACCCAGAACTATGCTTAGTGAGCTTAAATTATGAGGAGGCAGATTTTAGTTTATCATAAGAATAAATGGCCAGAGATGCCCATCAAAAAACTTAGCTAAGAAGTACTAAGCTCCCTGTCATTGGAGATATTCAAACAGGTGTTTGAATGTAAGGGCAGCTAGGTGGTACAGTAGATCTGAGTTCAAATCTAACCTCAGATAATTATTAGCTGTGTGATCCTGGGCAAGTCACTTAACCCCTATTTGCCTCAGTTTCTCATTATAAAATGGAGACACACTGGAGAAGGAAATGGCAAACCACTCAAGTATCTTTGCCAAGAAGACCCTGTAGACAAAGTGTACATAGAGTCAGACACAACTGAACAACAAGGGATGTTACGGAGGGTGTGAATAGAAAATTGAACCTTAAGATTAGAAGACTAGCATTTGATTCCGCCTTCTGACTTGTGTGATGACGGCTAAGTGACTTGATCTCTCCAAGCCTCATTTGCATCTTTATTCAAACAGTCAGTAGCACTTATTAAGTGTATATGTGCCAGATACTATATTAGTCAGTGGGGAATACATAGATTAAAAAAAATAAAACTCTTTTCAAGGAATTCACCATCTAGTCTGGGGAGACAACATGTATATATATAGGTAGATACAAAAAAAGCTATACATCTGATTCAAGGATGAAGGATGACCTAGCAGCTGGTGGAATGGGTGAAGGAAGAAATAAGGACAAGCTTCATGAGCCTCGAAGGAAAGTAGGTAGGTAGAAGCAAGAAGGGAGTCCTTTCCACACAAGAGGGGCTAGCCACATGCAAAGCCATCATAACAGGAAACAGAGTAACAAGTGCAAGGAACCAGTAAGGAGAGAAGTTTGACTGGACTGTAGTGGGCATGAATATATAATATAATAAAAATAAATAACATATAGTGCTTGAAAGTTTGCAAAGTGCTTTACATATATCATTTGATATTCACAACCACCCTGAGAGATAAATGCTAGTATTATTGTCATTTCACAGATGAGGAAACCAAGGCAAACAGATATTAACTGACTTATCCAGGATCACAAAGCTAGTGAGTGTCTGATGGGTATTTGTACTCAAGTCTTCCTGACTTCTATCCACAGCACCACCTAGCTGACTTGAAGGAGAAAACAATAGGTATTAAGATGAGAAGAAGTAGATTGGACACAGGGCTTTAAATGCCAATCAGAATTGAATTTTAGATGTAATGTGGAACCACTGAATTTTATTAAGAAGGGGAAAGATATAGGGATATCATCCACCTACAGGGTTGTTTTAGATGCCTTTTAAATTGTAAAAGGGATATAAATGTGAACTATTATTGGATGGAAGGTTGATCTATAATGTCTGGTTTGACTTCAAGACTGTAGTTTAAACATTCTATTTATAAAGTCCATTTTATAAGCTTAGAGTTAAAGGGAGTAAAGACTTCTGGTGCCAAGAGGTGGAGTGAAGCAGGAACTCCCTGGAACCTCCCAAATTCCTCTGCAAAAAAACTTGAAAACTACCTAACAATTGATTTAGGAGCAGGAAAGCATGCTACCATCTCTGCAGGAAGGGTCTGTCTCACTAAAGTAGGAAGGGAGCAAGTTACAAGAGTGGCAGCCAGCCTCACAGCAGGGGGTCTGCACCAAGGCTAAAGCCTCAGAGCCAAGCCAGCAGTCTGTGTAGAATAGTAAGGCCCCAGTAGTCCCACCTCCAGCACTGGCCACCTGTAAGGCCTTGGTCCATTGCTGGCCAGTAATGAGGCCCCATCCCCTGGGCAGGTCAACAGTAAGACCATGGCCAACAGCCAATTCCTTCCTTCCCCAGGGTCAGCCAGCAGAGAGGCCTTGCTTCCATAGAAACCCAGCAGCAAGACCCTACCCCAAGGCCAGGCCAATGGGGAAACCCCACAGATGGGGAGGCCTACAGGGAGATCCCATCCACCAGTATAAGCCAGCAGAGAGCCGCTCCTCTCAAGTGCAAGCCAGGAGCAAAGTCTTGAGGCCAAGAAAGATAGCAAAAAATGACTACATGTGCATAACCTATATCAAATTGTTTGTCCTCTCAATGGGGGTGAGTGGGGAGGAAGGAAGGGGGAGAATGTGGAACTCAGCTTCAAAAATGAATGTTAAAAATTGTTTTTACATGCAACTGAGAAATAAAACATACAGGCAATGGGGTATATAAATCTATCTTGACCTACAAAAAGACAGAGAGGGAGGGAATAAGGGGAGGTAAAAAGGAGGGCAGATGGGGGAAAGGGTATTCAGAATGCACACCATCTTAGGTTGGGAAGAAGGGAGAGATGGGGACAAAATTCAGAACTTAAAATCTTGTGAAAGTGAATATTAAAAACTAAAATTAATTAATTTTAAACAATATCAGAAAGACCCTAAGTCCCAGCACAGAAAGCTTGGAACAGTGCAGTAGCAGAGCCCAACTCTACATAAAAATACCAAGTCACAAGATAGGCTGAAAAAAATGGGCAAAAAATGAAAGAAAAAAACTTGATTATAAAAAGTTGCTATGATAACAGGGAGGATCAAGGTACAAACTTAGAAGAGGACAACAGTGTAAAAATTGTTACATGTGAAGCCTCAAATAAGAATATAATTTCATCTCAAGTCCAAAAAGAACTCCTGCAAGACCTAAAAAAAAATTTTCAAAATCAAATTAGAGAAATAGAAAAAAAATTGGGAAAAGAAATGAAAATAATGCAAGAGAATCATGAAAAAAGTGTCAAAAGAATGAGAAAAGATATACAAAAGCTCAGTAAAGAAAATAACTTCTTAAAAAAATAGAATTGGTCAAATGAGAAAGGAGGTACAAAAGCTCACTGAAGAAAATAATTCCTTAAAAATTAGAATTAGGTAAGTGGAAACTAATGATTCTATAAGAGATCAATATATGATAAAACAAATTTTTTTTTTAAAAAAAAAAAAAGGAAAAAGAGAAGAAAATGTGAAATTTCTCATTGGAAAAACAACTGACCTGGAAAATAGATCTGGGAAAGATAACTTAAGGATTATTGGATTATCTAAAAGCCATGATTTTAAAAAAAGCCTGGACACCCTTCTAGAAATTATTCAGAAAAACTGCCCTGATGGGGCAGAGAATCAGAGGGTAAAATAGAAACTGAAAGAATTCACTATCACCACCTGAAAGAGATCCCAAAATGAAAACTCCCAGAAACATCATAACCATATTCCAGAGCTCCCAGATCAAGGAGAAAGTACTACAAACAGCCAAAGGGAATTCAAATATCACAGAGGTACAGTCAAAATTACAAAGGATTTGGCAGCTTCCACATTAAAGAACTCGAGGTCTTGGGAAACGATATTCATTTCCCAGAAGGCAAAGAAGTTAAGACTACAAACAAGAAACACCTACCCAGCAAAACTGAGTATAATCCTCCAACGGAAAAAAAAAAAACAAAATTTTGATGAAATAGAGGACTTTTGAGACTTCCTAATTAAAAAGACCAGAGCTGAATAAAAAAAATATAAACTAGATGCCTTCCCAATACAATCAGGAGTGAAGCAAGGATGTATTGTACAAGAAATATTAGCTATAAGAATAAGAAAAGAAAAAGAAATTGAAGGAATAAAAATAGGCAAAGAGGAAACAAACCTATCACTCTTTGCAGATGATATAATGGCATATTTAGAGAGTCAACTAAAAAAAAACTAATGGAAATAACAATTTTAGCAAAGTTGCGGAATACAACCCACATAAGTCATTAGCATTTCTATGTATTGCCAACAAAATCCAGCAGCAAGAAATAGAAAGAGCAATTCCATTTAAAATAATCATAGACAATATAAAATACTTGGGAGTCTACCTGACATGACAAATACAGGAACTATATGAACACAATTACAAAATACTTTTCACACAAATAAACTCAGATCTAAACAACTGAAAAATATCAATTGCTCATTAGTAAGTTGACCCAATATAATAAAAATGACAATTCTAGCAAAATCAACATATTCGTTCAATGTCATACCAAACTACCAAAATGTTATTTTAGAGAGTTAGAAAAAATAATAAAATTCATCTGAAAGAATGAGAAATCTGTAATGATATCAACGAAATCAATGAAAAAAGTGTGAAAGAAGTTGGTCTAACTATACCGGATCTCAAACTGTATTATAAAGTGGTAATTATCAAAACAAATCTGTTACTGGCTGAGAATAGAGTGGTAGATCAGTGGAATAGATTAGGTACACAATATATCATAAATGACCATAGTAATCTATGATATCATAAACCTAAAGATCCAAGGTTTTGGGAGAAAAACTGCTGGGAGAACTGGAAAACAATATGGCAGAAACCAGGTATAGACCAACATCTCACCCTATATACTAAAATAAGGTCAAAATGGGTACGTGATTTATACATAAAAGGTAATATCATAAGAAAATTTGGAGAGCATGGAATAGTTTATCTGTCAGATCTATGGATATGGGAAGAATTTAGGATCAAATAAGATAGAGATAACATTACAAAATGTTAAATAGATCATTTTGATTATATTAAGTTAAAAAGTATTTGCACAAACAAATCCAATGCAACCAAAATTAGATGGAAAGCAGAAAGCTGGGAAACAATCTTTAGAGTAAAATATAGTTTATCTCTGATGAAGGCCTCATTTCTCAAATATGTAGAGAACTGAGTCAAATTTATAAGAATATAAGCCATTCCTCAAGTGATAAGTGGTCAAAGGATATGAACAAACGATTTTCAGATAAAGAAATCAAAGCTATCTACAGGCATGTGAAAAAGTGCTCTAAATCACTTTTGGATAGAGAAATGAACATTAAAACAGCTCTGAGGTACCACCTCACACCTGTAAGATTAGCAAAAATGATTGAAAAGGAAAATGATAAATGTTGGAGGAGGTGTGAGAAAACTGGCACACTAATGCACTGTTGGTGAAGTTGTGAACTGATTCAACCATTTTGTAGAGCAATTTGTAACTGTGCCCAAAGGGTTATAGAACTGTGCATATCCCTTGATCCAGCAATACCACTGTTAGAACTGTATCTCAAAAATATTTCGAAAAAAAGGACCTATTTGTACAAAAATATTTGTAGCAGCTCTTTTTGTGGTGGTTAAGAATTGCACATTGAAGGAATGCCCATGTAATTGGCGAATAGCTGAACAAGTTGTGGTATATGATTGTGATGGAATATTATTGTGCTGAGAAATGGCAAGCAGGATGATTTCAGAAAAAACTGGAAAGACATATGAATTGATGCAAAGTGAAGTGAACAGAACCAGGAGACATTGTACATAGTAATAGCAATATTATATGATGAAGAACTGTGAATAACTTAATCATTCTCAGCAATGCAATGATCCAAGACCATCCCAAAAGACTCATGATGAAACAGACTATCCATTTCCAGAGAAAGAACTGATAGTATTGAAACTTTCTCTCTCTCTCTTTCTCTCTCTCTCTCTCTCCCTCCCTCTGTCTGGCTCCCTCCTTCTTGAGTCTTCTTGTACAAAATTACTAATGTGGAAATGTTTTTCATAATTGCAGATATATAACCTATATCACATTTCTTACTGTCTTGGAAGGGAATGGATCTCACACTGGGGAAAACTCCCCAAATAAGTAAGAGCAAAGTAGATTGTACCTGTATTACATTATTACTTACACAGTATACACACATGTATTTGTTCCATGACCCTGTATCTTGTTGTTTTTGCATGGTTTGGTGCCATAAAAAGGAAAAACACTACAAATCTGCCACCTAGGCAATTTGGTCCTTTTTTTTTTTTTTTAATTTTGAGTTCCTAATTCTCTCCCTCCTTATGGCCTCATCCCCATCTACTTTGAGAATATGGCAATATGAGGGCCATTATATATGTAAATCCATGCAAAACATTTCTGTGTTAGCCATGATGTAAACAAGGGAAGAAAAACAAAGTAAAAAATAGTATTTTTCAATCTGTACTCAGAGTTCATCATTTCTCTCTCAGAAAGTGGGTAGTATTTTTCATCATGAGTCCTTGGAATTGCCTTTGATCATTGTATCGATCACAGTGGCTAAATCTTTCACAGTTGATCATTGTCACAATTATGTTGGTGCTGTGTACAACGTTCTTCTGCTTCTGTTCATTTCACTTTACATCAATTCATCTAAGACTTTTTGGGTTTTTTAAAAAATCATACTGCTCATCATTTCTTACAGCATAATATTATTCCATCAGAACCATATACGACAACTTGTTCAGCTATTCTCCACTTGATGAACATCCTTTCAATATCCAGTTCTTTGCCACACAAAAAAGTAGTGATAAATGTTTTTGTATATGTAAGTCTTTTTACTTTTTATTTGATCTCTTTGAGGTACAGACTTAGTAATGGTATTTCTGGGTCAAAGGATATAAAGAATTTTTATAAACCCTTTGGTGTAGTTCCAAATTATTCTCCAGAATGGTTGAACCAGTTCACAACTTCACCCAGCAGTACATTAGTGACCCAGTTTTTTCCATATCCCCTCCAGCATGTCCTTTTTCTTTTCTGTCATGTTAGCCAATCTGAAAGGTGTGATGTGGTACCTCAGAGTTATTTTAATTTTCATTTCTCTGATCAATAATGATTTAGAGCATTTTCATATGACTATTAATACTTTGGACTTCTGAAAATTGCCTGTTCATAAACTTTGACCATGTATCATTTGGTTTTTATTTTTATAAATTTGGTAGTTCCCTAAATATTTGAGAAATTTCTCACAAAACCTTGCTGTAAATTATTCCCTCAGTTTCCTGCTTTCTTTTTAATTTTGACTGAATTGGCTTTGCTTATGCAAACATTTATAATTTGATGTAATCCAAGTTAGCCATTTTTGCCTCCTGTTAATCCTTTCCATCTCTTCTTTGGTCATAATCTCTTCCCTTTTCCATAGATCTGACCAGTAAGTCTTTCCCTGCTCCCTTTATTTGCTTGTCATATTGCCCTTTATGTCTAAATCACGTACCTATTTTGACCTTAACTTGATGACATGTTGATCTATACCTACTTTTTGCCAGATCACTTCTCAGTTTTCCCAGCAATTTTTGTCAATTAGTGAATTCTTACTCCAAAAAGTTTATATATCTTTTGAGTTTATCAAACACTAGATTATTATGATCATTTACTATCATATATTGTATATTTAATTTACTTCACTGATCAATCACTCTCTGTTTCTTAGTCAGTACCAGATATTTTGATGATTACCTTTTTGTAATATGGTTTGAAATCTGGAACTGCTAGGCTACATTCCTTCACATTTTTTTCATTGGTTCCCTTGACATTCATGACCTTTTGTTCCTCTAGATGAACTTGATCATTATGTTTTCTAGCTCTATAAAATAATTCTTTAGTAGTCTGATGTAGCAGGTGGCCTGTGTCCCCACACGACTTGGTGATGTGGTGAAGAAGAAAGACACGGGAAGTGGGAGAAGATAGACCAACTCCGTTTATTGATCTGAGAGTCAGGGTATTTATAGACAGAAACTGCAAGCCTACGTGACATTCTGCTCATCTCCTGCCCTGGTGATTTAGTCAGTCTTATCCGAAAGACTGTGAGTCTAGAGGGCATCTATTTTACATATCCTTTGTTTTCTGTAATTCTCTTGTTTGTCTCACAGAGACAGCAACATCCCTGGGGGCATGGAGAGCCATTCTGGATGATAATGAGCACAGTCTCAAAAGAACAGTTTCCCCAAAGGTCTATCCTGATCTTGTCTACCACGCACTCCACCCTGGCCCTCAACAATTTGATATGGTACTGAATAAGTAAACTAATTTAAGTAGAATTGTCATTTTTATTACATTGGCTCTGCCTACCCATGAATAATTGATATTTCTCCAGTTGTTTAGTTCTATCTTTATGTAAAGCAGTTTGTAATTGTGTGCATAAAAAAGTGTTTAACCCATGTGTATATAAAATGTTCTTGGGGGGGGAGTCAAGATGGTGGAATAGAAAGATGCACATAAACTAGCTCTTCCCCCACAGTCCATAAAATACCTGTAAAGAAAGACTCCCAACAAATTCTAGAGTAGCAGAAGCCACAGAACAACGGAATGGAGAGATTTCCAGCCCAGGGTGACCTGGAAGGCTGATGGGAAAGGTCTGTCGCACAGGACACAGAGCATAGCTCAGCCCAGTCTTGGCCACGAGCCACCAGGAGGAGGACCAGAGTAGGCCTTGGGGGTAGAATCCCCGGTGGCAGCAGCTGTAGTTCACAGATCCCTCAACCCACAGGTGCCAAAGGACACTGAGAGGATTTTTTCACCTGACCAAGAAGGAAGCAGGGTCTCCCCATAGCTCCAGCCCCAGGAGGTGGTGGCAGAGGCTGCTGGCAATGGTGGCTCTCATGCCAGGCAAGCAGCAGCCAGCATCCATTGCTGGATCATAAAGACTCTGGGGGAATTGAGCCCCTGATCTGAATCTCAGCCCCCAGTGCTGGTATGGCAGAACTGGAGGCATGGTGGTCCTGGAGAGGAAACTCTACTACTCTCACATTCTGTCCACAAAAGTTTCTGGTTGCTCCCAGACTAGTGTGTTGGCTTGATTGTGCCACCTCTGAGGAAATGAGATCTTACAGATCCCCAGAGTATATCCTACTCTTAACAAAAGACCCAAAAAGTCAAGTAACTATTTGTAAAAATGCCCCAAAAAGGGAAAAAAATAAGACTATAGAAGGTTACTTTCTTGGTGAACAGGTATCTTCTCCCATCCTTTCAGTTGAGGAAAAACAATGCTTACCATCACAGAAAGACATAAAATCAAGGCTTCTGTATCTCAAACATCCAAAATAAATATTCAATGGTCTCAGGCCATGGAAGAACTCAAAAAGGATTTTGAAAATCAAGTAAGAGAGGTGGAGGAAAAATTGGGAAGAGAAATGAGAGAGAAGCAAGAAAATCATGAAAAGCAAGTCAACAGCTTGCTAAAGGGGACCCTGAAAAATGCTGAAGAAAATATCACCTTTACAAATAGGCTAACTCAATTGGAAGGGGTTCAAAAAGCCAATGAGGATAAGAATGCTGTAAAAAGCAGAATTAGCCAAATGGAAAAGGTGGTTCAAAAGCTCACTGAAGAAAATGGTTCTTTAAAAATTACAGTGGAACAGATGGAAGCTAATGACTTTATGGGAAACCAAGAAATCACAAAACAAAACCAAAAGAATGAGTAAATGGAAGATAATGTGAAATATCTCATTGGAAAAACAACTTACAGTACAGGAAATTAGGGGAGAAGGGGATAAGCAGGGTGGAGGGATGATGGAAGGGAGGGCAGTGGGAGGAGGGAGCAATTAGAAGTCAACACTCTTGGAGAGGGACAAGGTCAAAAGAGAGAATAGAAGAAATGGGGAGCAGGATAGGATGGAGGGAAATATAGTTAGTCTTACACAATATGACTATTATAGAAGTCATTTGCTAAACTACACATATATAGCCTATATTGAATTGTTTGCCTTCTCAATAGGGATGGGTGGGGAGATAGGAAGGAAGAGAAGTTGGAACTCAAAGTTTTAGGAACTGTTGTTGAGTATTATTCTTGCATACAACTGGGAAATAAGAAATACAGGTAATGGGGTATAGAAATTTATCTTACCCTACAGGACAAAAGAGAAGATGGGTATTAGGGAAGGGAGGGATGTTAGAAGGAAGGGCAGATAGGTGGTAGGGGTAATGAGAATGTTCGGTTTTTGGGGGTGGGGGGAGGAGAGAGACAGGGAGAAAATTTAGAACTCAAAATTTTGTGGAAATGAACATTGAAAACTTAAAAGAAATAAATAAATTTTTTAAAAAAGAACTAACCACTCCCTAATCCCACCTAATTAGTATATTTGGTACATGTTTTACTATAGAATATCCTATTTAAACTTTACCTGTACCCCTCTAAAACTGCAGGTTCCCTAAGTACTCTTGCCCACTGGAAAGCATAATAAATCTTTACTTTGACCTTAAAAAAAATATTCATGGTATACAGATATGACATGTAGCTTCTGAGTGGTTTATAAGCCTTTCTCCTCTTGTTCTCTTCATCCTGAACTATATTTTCCAATATATTTTTTCAGTCTTTCCAATACTACTTTCATACTTAAGTCAGACCATTTTAGTATATTTCATAAAATTTCATAGAATTTCTCTATTTTTTTTATCTTCTGGGACCAACACAAGCATATAGTAGCATAAGCTTTACACTTATTTTCATGGTGGTCCTTCTGTTGTATAGTCATTATGAACACAGCAAGGTGAGATGGTCAAGATTCCATGGCATTTCGTTACCATAGGCTTGTCAGTGCCAATGCAATACTTATGGCATCAATGGCAGCTATGAATATGCCAGCATAATTCTGAATCCTGAAATACAACAGACTCTGCACATGGAACATAGAACTAAAACATTTATTCAAAAACCAGAAAACCAAATCCATCATAGCAACAAAGAAATCCATATACAATAACAATTCAGAGGACAACACTATCCCCAAGCCTTCCCTCCGCTAGGGCCTTCCCACAAACAAACACTCACAATCCTAGCTGCCTGATTCCTCTGTCCTTCCCAGTTCTTTTTTTTTTTTTTTTTTTTTTTTTTTTTTTTTTTTTTTTTTTTTTTTTTTTTATTATTAATTTATTTATTTAGCTTTTTACTTTCATTTTCACAAATTTTTGGGTTCCAAATTTTCTCCCCTTTTCTCCCCTCCCCCCACCCCAATACCCCAAGCAATCTAATTTTCCCTATCTTCAATCTGTCCTCTCTTCTGTCATCCCTCCCTTCCCTTGTCTCTATCTTCTCTTTTCTCCTGTAGGGCCAGATGACTTTCTATTCCTCATTAACTGTATGTCTTCTTTCCTAGTTGCAACAACAATACTAAACAATTGTTCCTGAAACTTTGAGTTCCAAATTCTCCCCATCCCTCCCTCCCCATCCATTCCCTTTGGTACGGCAGGCAATTCATTATAGGCCATATCTGTGTAGCTTTGCAAGTGACCTTCCTGATAGTCATGTTGTGTAAGACTAACTGGATTACCATCCCTCCTAACCTGCCCCTCATTGTTTCTCTTCTGTCCTTTGATCCTGTCCCTCCCCAAGTGTTGACTTTCAATTACTCCCTCCTCCCTTTGCCCTCCCTTCCATCATCCCCCCCCACAATATCTCCTTCTCCCCCGCTTTCTTATACTGTAAGATAGGTTTTCATACCAAAATGAGTGTGCATTTCACTCCTTCGTTTAGTCAAATGTGATGAGGGTAAACTTTTGTTTGTTTGTTTGTTTGTTTTTTTCCCTCAGCTCTCCTCTTTTTCCCTCCACTAAAAACATCTCCTACTTGCCTCTTAAATGACATATAGTTACCCCCTTCCATTTCCCCCTCTTTCCTCTCACTACATTTCTCACCATTTACCTTAATTTCTTTTAAGGTATGGTCCCATCCTATTCAGTTCAATCTGTGCTCTCTGTCTCTGCATGTGAATGCATGTGTGTATGTGTGTGCATGCGTGTACATGTGTATGTGTGATCCCACCAACCACCCAGATACTGAAAAGTTTTAAGAGTTAGAAATATTGTCCTTCCCTGTATGAATGCAAACAGTTCATTTCTGGTAAGTCCCTTAATACTTCTCCTTGCTGTTTACTTTTGCATGCTTCCTCTCATTCTTGTGTTTGAAAGTCAAATTTTCTTTTCAGCTCTGGTCTTTTCATTAAGAATGATTGAAAGTCCTCTGTTTCATTGAAAGACCATATTTTCCCTTGAAGTATTATACTCAGTTTAGCTGGGTAGGTGATTCTTGGTTTGAGTCCTAGTTCCTTTGCCTTCTGGAATATCCTATTCCACGCCCTTCGATCCCTTAATGTAGAAGCTGCTAGATCTTGGGTTATCCTGATTGTATTTCCACAGTACTGGAATTGTTTGTTTCTGGCTGCTTGCAAGATTTTTTCCTTGAGCTGGGAGTTCTGGAATTTGGCCACAATGTTCCTAGGAGTTTCTCTTTTTGGATCTCTTTCAGGTGGTGATCGATGGATTCTTTCAATACTTATTTTGCCCTCTGGTCCTAGAATGTCAGGGCAGTTTTCCTTGATAATTTCATGCAAGACGATGTCTAGGCTCTTTTTTTGATCATGGCTTTCAGGTAGTCCCATAATTTTTAAGTTGTCTCTCCTTGATCTATTTTCCAGGTCAGTTGTTTTTCCCATGAGATATTTCACATTCTCTTCCATTTTATCGTTCTTTTGGTTTTGTTTGGTGATTTCTTGGTTTCTCATAAAGTCATTAGACTCCATCTGTTCCATTCTAATTTTGAGAGAACTATTAAATTCAGTGAGCTTTTGAGCCTCTTTTTCCATTTGGCTCATTCTGCTTTTGAATGCATTCTTCTCCTCATTGGCTTTTTGAACCTCTTTTGCCAATTGAGTGAGCCTATTTTTCAAGGTGTTAATTTCCTCAGCATTTTTTTGGGACTCCTTTACCAAGATATTGACCTTTTTTTCATACTCTTCTTGCATCTTTGTCATTTCTCTTCCCAGTCTTTCCTCCACCTGTCTAACTTGCTTTTCAAAATCCTTTTTAAGCTCTTGCAAGGCCTGAGCCCACCCAACACCCCCCTGGGGTGTCTGGGGTACTGAGGCCCCGCCCTCCACATCTTTCCCTGATGGGAAAAATACGTCCTCGTCCTCCCCATAAGATCCGAAGGTCGGGATCATTTGCATTTGTTGGAAAAAACTCTCTAAAGTCTTATTTTTCTTTCCCTTTCTAGGCATTTTCCCAGCCAGTTACTTGACTTCTGAGATTCCTTTCCACCTCCGCCTGGATCCGCCCAGCTAGTACTTGACCTCTGAGATTCAAATGCGCTTTCCCGCGGCAAGCTTTAATTCTGGCGCAGGGTGGGGGCAGGGCCGCTTCCTAGCTTGGGCCCTCAGGGGCTTTCTGAAGAGACTTTCAGGAACAGAGCCGATGGGGGCGGGGTGGGGGACCCCGCCTGCTGTGCTCAGCTCCCTTGAGGGTTTTATTCAGAGGCGTTCAGCAGTAGAGCAGGGTGGGGGCAGGGCCGTATCCCCTGCTCGGCTCCCTCAGGTTGGAAAGACCTTCAGTATTGAAGATCCTACCTGCTGCTGGGGGATTCCTGAGTCCCAGGCCGCTGCCGCCTCAGCCTCCCGCCCACGCCTCTGCCTCCGCCGCTTCCTGCCCCCGTCTCTGCCGCCGCCGCTTCCTCCCGAGGGGGCCCGCTCCCCTCCCCTAGCGCAGGCTTCTTTTTAACTGACCTTTAGCTTCTGTGGGCAGAGGGACTTTCCCGGCTGCCGGAGATTCTCCCGGATCTTTCCTCTTTGAAGTCTGCTCAGGTCAGCTTCTCTGGGTCGCGGCCAGGGGTGGGGGTGGGGTCCGCTTTCCTGGCTGCGATGGACCCCGGGGACGGCTCTCCAGGGTTCAGTGGAACGGAAATCTCTTCCCCTATGTTTGTGCACCCCCTGCAGAGATTCAGAATTTATGGGGCTCTCCTTTTACCTCAATTCCATGGGTTGTGGGCTCGGAGCTCGTGAATGTGCGTCCTTCTACTCCGCCATCTTGGCTCCGCCCCCTGTCCTTCCCAGTTCTGACTAGTCTGACTGACTTCCTCTCAGCTGTGCTGCAACTCCATCTCTTCCTATTCCATCCTTCTTGTTCTACCCATTCAGTAAACTCCTCTAACCACTGACTCCATGTGACTCAGACTTCCAAGTGACTCAGGCAGGTCACAAAGACCTGTTAATGAATAGGAAAGGTCTTCCCATTTAAATTACCATTACAAGGGCACACATTGAAATCAACTTTTTCAAGTTGTTTATTTGTATAAAGAGAACCTATAAGATATACTTTCATTTAACTACAACTTATACTAACTAGTTTTATAGAGAGAATGGTAATAATGATAAGGTTCAGTTTCTCTAAGAGCATGTCACTGGACAAAAAATTTAATCACATTTGTAGAGCCAACAGTTAACAATGTTTTAAATAGGCTAACCACTATGATCCTTAGTCTTCTCTGCCTTCCTTTTTTGCTGGCATCATTGCAGAAGCAGAAGGGAACATAATTAAAACCCATATGTATTTTTTTCATTAATTGCCATGGGCAAAGAATTCTTCACCAAGTGGCTAATCTACCAGTGGTAAACCTCTTGTCAAGAGATGTTTTTAAGAAATTGTCATTGTAGGAAAAAGTGAAACATCCTAAAATGCCCATCTCCATTTTTCACTAGTGTTTCAGCATGGATATTTGTCCTCCATGTTCACAGTTATCAAGTAATTTAAACATTGTGCCTCTGTGTTCAGATTGGATAATCTCTAAGGCCTCTTCTGGCTCTAAATCCTATTTTCCTTCCATATATGATGCATCATCACTCAAAACTTTTTTTTCCTCTTAAACTGAGTAGATTGACAATGCTTTTGAAACATTATAAGAATTTGGGGGGGAGGAGCCAAGATGGTGGAGTAGAAAGACGTATGCTAGCTCCGAACCCACAGCCCATAAATTTTCTGTAAAAAGAACTCCCCACAAATTCTGGAGCAGTGCAAGCTGTGCAGAAATGCAGTGGAAGAGATTTCCGTTCCAGAGAACCCTGGAAAGCCATCCCCAGGGGTCCGTCACGCACGGGAGAGCAGAGCCCACCCCTGTCCTGCCCTGGCCACAGGCCCAAAAGGAGCAGATCCAAGCAGGCTTCAGGGATGGAATCTCCAGTGGCCGCAAAGGTCCCTCCACCCACAGGCACTACAGGTCAGTGAGAGAGCCTTTTGGGCTGGCTGAGAGGGGAGCTGCGGGTCTCCATGGCTCGGGCCCCCTTGGGAGGCAGTGGCAGAGGGAGTGGCAGAGGCAGCAGCAGAGGCAGCGTTGCCCAGGGGCTCCCGGAGCAGGAAGGAGCTCCGCTCCATTACTGAAGATCTCCACATAAACCCCCTGAGGGAACTGAGCCTGGGAGGTGGCCCTGCCCAGAGCACCGGAACTTAAGCTCACATTGAATAGCAGCCATGCCTGCTGCGGAAAGCCCTGAGGCTGGAGAGCAGCATTTGAATCTCAGAGCCCAAGCACTAGCTGGGTGGATCTAGAGGTGAGGCGGGGGTGGAGAGGAATCTCAGAAGTCAAGTAACTGGCTGGGAAAATGCCCAGAAAAGGGAAGAAAAATAAGACCATAGAAGGTTACTTTCTTGGGGAACACATGATGTTTCCTCCTTTCATTTCCGATGGGGAGGAACAATGCTTGCTATCAGGGAAAGACGTGGAGGTCGGGGCCTCTGTATCCCAGACATCCGAGGTGGATGTCCGGTTGCCTCAGGCCATGGAAGAGCTCCAAAAAGGATTTTGAAAATCAAGTTAGACAGGTGGAGGAAAAACTGGGAAGAGAAATGAGAGAAATGCAAGAAAAGCATGAAAAACGAGTCAATACCTTGCTAAAGGAGACCCAAAAAAATGCTGAAGAAAATAACAACTTGAAAAATAGGCTAACTCAATTGGCAAAAGAGGTTCAAAAAGCCAATGAGGAGAAGAATGCTTTCAAAAGCAGAATTAGCCAAATGGAAAAAGAGGTTCAAAAGCTCACTAAAGAAAATAGTTCTCTCAGAATTAGAATGGAACAGATGGAGGCTAATGACTTTGTGAGAAACCAAGAAATCACAAAACAAAAGCAAAAAAAAAAATGAAAAAATGGAAGATAATGTGAAATATCTCATTGGAAAAACAACTGACCTGGAAAATAGATCCAGGAGAAACAATTTAAAAATTATGGGACTATCTGAAAGTCATGATCAAAAAAAATTTCATCTTCCATGAAATTATCAAGGAAAACTGCCCTGATATTCTACAACCAGAGGGCAAAATAAGTATTGAAGGAATCCATCAATCACCACCTGAAAAAGATCCAAAAAGAGAAATTCCTAGGAACATTGTGGCCAAATTCCAGAATTCCCAGGTCAAAGAGAAAATATTGCAAGCAGCTAGAAAGAAACAATTCCAGTATTGTGGAAATACAATCAGGATAACACAAGATCTAGCAGCTTCTACATTAAGGGATCGAAGGGCATGGAATAGGATATTCCAGAAGTCAAAGGAACTAGGACTCAAACCAAGAATCACCTACCCAGCAAAACTGAGTATAATACTTCAGGGGAAAAAATGGTCTTTCAATGAAATAGAGGACTTTGAAGCATTCTTGATGAAAAGACCAGAGCTGAAAAGAAAATTTGACTTTCAAACACAAGAATGAGAAGAAGCATGAAAAAGTAAACAGCAAAGACAAGTCATAAGGGACTTACTAAAGTTGAGCTGTTTACATTCCTACATGGAAAGACAACATTTGTAACTCTTGAAACTTTTCAGTATCTGGGTAGTTGGTGGGATTACACACACACACACACACACACACACACACACACACACAGAGACAGAGAGCACAGGGTGAATTGAATAGGATGGGATCATTATCTTAAAAAATGAAATTAAGGGGTGAGAGAGAAATATATTGGGAGGAGAAAGGGAGAAATGGAATGGGGCAAATCATCTCTCATAAAAGAGGCATGTAAAAGATTTTTCAGTGGAGGGAAAAAGTGGGGAGGTGAGAGAAAAAACATGAAGCTTACTCTCATCACATTCGACTAAAGGAAGGAACAACATGCACACTCATTTTGGTATGAATGCCTATCTTACAATACAGGAAAGTGGGGGAGAAGTGGATAAGCGGGGGGGGGGATGATGGAAGGGAGTGCAGTGGGAGGAGGGAGCGATTAGAAGTCAACACTCTTGGGGAGGGACAGGATCAAAAGAGAGAATAGAAGAAATGGGGGGCAGGATAGGATGGAGGGAAATAGAGTTAGTCTTACACAACACGACTATTATCCAAGTCATTTGCAAAACTACACAGATATGGCCTATATTGAATTGCTTGCCTTCCCAAAGGGAAGGGATGGAGAGGGAAGGATGGGGAGAATTTGGAACTCAAAGTTTTAGGAACAACGGTGTAGTATTGTTCTTGCTACTAGGAAATAAAAAATACAGTTAATGGTGAATAGAAAGTCATCTGGCCCTACAGGACAAAAGAGAAGATGGGGACAAGAGAAAGGAGGGAGGATAGAAGAGAGGGCAGATTGGTGATAGGGGAAATTAGAAAGCTCGGTGTATTGGGGTGGGGGGAGGGGATAAATGGGGATAAAATTTGGAACCCAAAATTTTGTGAAAATGAATGTGAAAAGTTAAATAAATTAATTAATATTAAAAAAAAGAGAAAGAAACATAAGAATTCCTTGGGTCTCCTTTTCAGGCATTCATTTGTATTGATTTTCATTATAAATACCACATTTCTAAATTTGTAAAGCATGTCTCACAGAGATCATCTTATAATGAATTAGTTACTTAGAATAATTAGACTTCTCTGATTAAATTGTTTTAATCCATTTTACATTGAACAAGCTCTAATTAAAATAGTTATTTTTTAAATAGCCAATTTTATTTTTTAATCTTTGAAGTCCTGGGTTTCTTTATATCAGAATTCTGTCAAGACTGATTTCTAGAATTATTTGTGAGCTCACCAGGAAAGGAAATAAGAGAAAAAGAATAAACATTTATACAGTGCCTACTATATATAAGGTAACTGTGCTAATAAGCATTTTGCAAATAATATCTTCTTCCAAGCCTCACAAAACCCTGTGAGGTAGGTGCTGTTATTACTTCCTGCACTTTACAATTTAGGAAATTGAGGTAAATGGAGGTTAAGCAACTTGCTCAAGGTCACTTAGCTAGTGTCTGAGGCTGGATTTTAACTCAGATCATCTTGATTCCAGGACTTCTGCCACCTAGCTGCCAAAGCTTCTTCAAGTTTTTTTTTAAATTTTTGACCATCTGCTCCCGCAGTTTTTGCTTCCTTCTTTCAGCTCCCTTCCCTTTTACTGCCCTTTATCCTTACTACTTCTTCCCTCCCTTCTAGCCTCCCCTCCCTTTTCTTTTCCCGTTCCCTTCCTACTGCCTTTAGAGCTAGTTAGGTTTATATACTTAAGTTTTTTGTTCCCTCCTTGAACCAAGTCAGACAAGAGTACCTCTCAAACAATGCTCATCTCCCCCACCCCTTTTCCGCTACTGTAATAAAATTTTGTACTTTCTGTGATGTAATTTACCATTTTCTGCTTCCTCCTTTTCATGTCTCCTATTACAATCCCTCCGAATGCTTAAATCACATTTTTGTCATCACAAAATTTACTTTATACCGGTTCCCTCTATCTCTGTGTATCCCTTTAATATTTCATAATATACAATTCTCAAGATTAACAAGTTTCATTTTCCCTTTTAGGGAGGTAAACAGTTTGCCCAAATTGAGAAACAAGTTTTCTTTTCTCCTGTTTACCTTTTTATGCCTCTCTTGAGATCTCTGTTTGAAGGTCAAATTTACTGTTGAGTTCTGGCCTTTTTATCAGGAAGGTCTGGAAATCCCTTATTTCACTGAATGTCCATCTCCTTGCCTGAAACATTATGCTGAACTTTGCTGGTTAATTGATCCTTGGTTGTAGTCCCAGATCCTTTGCCTTGAGGAATATCATATTCCAATTCTTTTGATATTTTAATGTAGAAGCTGCAAGATCCTGTGTGATCCTGACTGTAGTTCCTCGATATTTTTATGGTTTCTTTCTAGCTGCCTGTAGTATTTTCTTCACTTGATAGTTCTGGAATTTGGCAACAATATTTCCTTGGTGTTTTTAGTTTGGGATCCCTTTCGGGAGGTGAACAGTGGATTCCTTCGATGACTATTTTGCCCTTTGGATCTAGCAATTCTGGGCAGTTTTCCTTGATTTCTTGGAAGATATTGTCCAGACTTTTTTATTCATCATGGCTTTCTGGTAGGACAATAATTCTTAAATTTTCTCTCCTGGATCTATTTTCCAGGTCAGTTATTTTTCCAATTAGATATTTTACATTTTCTTCTATCTTTTCATTCTTTAGATTTTGTTTGACTGATTCTTGATGTCTCATAGAGTCATAAGCTACTACTTGTCCAATTCTAATTTTCATCAAGTTGTTTTCCTCAGTTAACTTTTGCATCTCCTTTTCCATCTGTCCAATTATTCCTTTTAAGGAATTATTTTCACCAGTTAGTTTTTGTACTTCTATTTCTATTTGTCCAATTTTCCCAATTAGGTTTTGTGCTTCATTTTCCATTTGTTCAATTTTCCTTTTTAAAGAGCTGTTCTCCTCAGTGAATTCTTTTTTCATACTTTAAAATCATTGACCAGATTTTCTTCTATTTTCTTCTTCAGCTGTTCCAGGAGTGCTCTTTGTGCATGCGAGCAGTTCATAGTTCCTTCTAAAGTTTCTGAAGGGAGTACAGCCTCAGTGCTGACCTCTTTGGTGTTTGGGTTTTGGTCCTTGTCCCCATAGAAAGATTCTACAGTCTTTTCCTTCCTCCTTTGCTTCTTGCTCATGGTGGTGAGGCTTTGTGTGTTGTGACCTCTGGTTCTTTCAGCTAGAAGCTAAAGAACCTGGTGATGAACTGGCTGCTGTGAGAAAGCAAAGGTGAATTCTGTTTGTGTTTTCCTGGATTATCCCTGGAGCTACCTTGTTAAGTGTAGGGGAGGGGTGGTCTGGTTGCTGGAGATCTCTTCAGCTGAGTTACAGCAAAGGTAAGCTCAGTGGTTGATCCTGGCTGCTCTACTGTCTTCCCATTTCCCCTGGAGCACTGAGGCAGGCCTCGGCTCCACCTCCTGGTGGGGCTGTCTGGGACAGCTCAGGTCCTCTGCCACAGTAAGAAGAATATTCCTTAGTGATTTTCCTAGCCTCAGGTGCTTCAAGACTGTTTGCCCATTCTGCTGATCCCAGTGATCCAGGACTTTTCTGGGGAAATATTTTATGCTTCTTTCAAGGTCAACAAAGGGAAAGGGAGAGAGCATTTACTGATCACTGTGCCATTTTGGTCCCCGGAAGTCGAAGTAGGTGACTTATAGGTATTTAATCCGTGGCTGAAAGGGTGTCTCAGGTGCAGCTGCTGCAGATATCTGGGCCTCCTTCCTCTGCTCTCATTTGCTTGACTTTGCTTGACTCTCACTCTGAGCTGCTTTACTGCTGTCCTGCTGCTCCCTCAGACTGCCCTGGGGCTTTCCTGCTTGCCCCTGCTGCCCAAGGGATGCTGTGCTGTGTCAAAGCTTCTCAAAGTTCACAGTACTAGTTTCGTTCTTTAAATACTGTTCTTTTCCCCTCATGCTTTAATATATTAAGAGAAATGTAATGGCCATAACTTTTAGGCCTTTGGAAGCCTTTATGAAGGGGAAAGTATTCACTGGTCCACCCTAACAAGTTTATGAGCTAAACAAAATGTAAAAAAAAATGTAATTCTTTATGGCTTTTGTGATGTCTCTGTTGAAGCACAAAATTCTTAGTACTCTCAATGAATTAAGGGAACAAAAGCATCTTGACATCTCACGTTTTCTTTATAGTGTGGACATTTAATTTCATTAATTGGGGATAATCTCTTGTCTTCTTGGCTTGTTATCATCTTTGGGAATCTTACCTGTCAAGATATGTGAGGCTGTATGTGGCATCTGGCACTTAGGTTTAAAATTACTGTAGGATTATATAGTCATTTATATTTGCATACCCTGGCCCATTTTCTCTCAGGTCTTTTCTAACTACCAAAAACTGATATTATTTACTCAATAGAATCTACCCATATGTGTTTTATTGAGATATCCTGCTGAATTCTTAAACAGGAACATGTCTTTTACTTATGCTGGTTAACTGGAGCTATCTACTGATGCATTAACTGAAGTATTGTATGTGTATGTGTGTGCCTGCATGTCTGTGTGTATGCATGCATACACACATACATACATATATAAAAAATTGCTCATAACATCCATTTCCCCTCCAATTTATATAAAGTATGGATTTGAAGTCTTCTGCATGCTTACTTGTAGGCATACTCACAATATTTCAAGATGCAAAGTAGCTTAGAGAGAGAGCAGCTTTAAAATCATCTTTCATTTTCTTGGATTACTTTTTTTTTTTTTGCATGCCAATGTTAAAATTAGTACTTAAGGAGTGGAGTCAAAATGGCAGAGAAAAGGCATGGATTTGCCTGTGCTCTCCCCAAAATCCCTCCAAAAAACCCTTTAAATAATGCCTCAAAACAAATTCTGGAGCAGCAGAACCCACAAAAGAGTAGGATGAAACAATTTTTCCAGTCTGAAATAACTTAGGAGACCAGCAGGAAAACTCTGTTGCACTGGGGTGAGAATAGAGTTCAGTACAGTGTAGGCCATGCCCAAGCAAACCAACAGTAGGTCTTGGAAATGACTGACTCAGTGGCATCAGTGGTGTTTTCTGGATCTCAGAGCCCACAAATAGTAAGGGGGTCAGACAACTGGTCAGAAGGAGATCACAGGTATCCCTTTGTTAGAACCAGGGGCAGAACTCTGTTGCATTGCCCATATTTGGGTCTGGGTTGCAGTTCTGGATCTGAGTACCAGGACAAGAAGGAGCACTAGCACTCTGGATCTTGTAACCACAGTGGAGCTGGGACCCTGGTCACAGTTCCAGGGAAGAAAAGAGTGCTTCTGATTGTTCACAGACCAAAGTACAGCCCAGGAGAGTAGTAAATACATTTTTCCCTATATCATACCACCTTGGAAAAAGCAAAAATGTACAGATCCCCAGAATTATCTCTGAAACAGTTGCATAAAACACTTAAAGCTTGGGATAGCATCCCCTTTGCTCTGCAAGCAGAGGCCCATTTAATATAGAGTTAAATGTTAATAAATAGGTTGGGAAAATGAGTGAACAGCAGAAAAATATTCTGACTATAGAGAAAGTTACTATGATGACATGGAATTTCAAAACACAAACTCAGAAGAAGACAACAAAATCAAAACTGCTACACCCAAAGTCTCAAAAAAAAAAAAAATGAATTGGTCTCAGGTCATGGAAGCACTCAAAAAGGATTTTAAAAATTGAGAGAGTTAGAGGAAAAACTGGTAGGAGAAAAGAGAATGATACAAGAAAATCATGAAAAGGGTTAACAGCTTAGTAAAGGAGGCATAAAAAATACTGAAGAATTTCTTAAAAAATAGAATGGCTCAAATGGAAAAGGAAATAATTCCTTAAAAATTAGAATTGGGAAGTGGAAGCTAATGACTTTATGAGAAATCAAGAAGCAATAAAACATGATCTAAAGAATGAAAAAATTGAAGAAAATATGAAACACCTTATTGTAAAAACAACTGACCTACAAAATAGATCCAGGAGAGAAAATTTTAAAATTATTGGACTATGTGGAAGCCATGATAAAAAAAGGAGCCTAGAAATCATCGTTCAAGAAATTAACAAGGAAAACTGCCCTACTATTCTAGAACCAGAGGGTAAAACTGAAATGGAAAGAATCCACTGATTACACCTTAAAAGAGATCCGCAACTGAAAATTGCCAGGAATATTATTGTCAAATTCCAGAGCTGCCAGGTCAAGGAGAAAATATTTTAAGTAGCCAAAAAGAAACAATTTAAGTATCATAGAACCACAGTCAGGATAACACAGGATTTGGCAGTTTCTACATTTAAAAACTGGAGGATTTGGAATATGATATTCCAGAGGGCAAAAGAACTAGGATTACAACCAAGAATCACCTGCCCAGCAAAACTGAGTATAATCCTTCAGGAGAAAAAATGGACATGCAATGAAATAGGAGATTTTCAAGCATTCCTGATGCAAAGACCAGAGCTGAATAGAAAATTTGACTTTCAAATATAGGACTCTTCTATAAAAAGCATAAAAAGGTAAACAACCAAGTGAAATCTTAAGGGATTCATCAGGTTTAGCTTTTCACATGGGAAAATGATACTTGTAACTTCTAAAAACTTTCCCATTATTAGGACACTTAGGAGTATACATATAGAGAGGACATAGGTATGAGTTGAATATGATGGTAGAATTATTTAAAAAATCAAAATTAATGGATGAGAAAGAGCATTGCATTGGGAGAAGGGGAAAGAGGGAGGTAAAATAAGGTAAATTATTTGACATAAAAAAGGTGCCAGAGTTTTACAGTGGAGAGGAAGATGGGGAAGGTACGTGTGTGGGGGAAGTGAGTGAAACTTGCTCTCATTGCAATTAGCTCAAAAAAATTGGGTATAGAAATCTATCTAAGAAAATAAGAGAGGAAGGGGATAAGAGAAGGGGGAAGGAGTCTGATTAAAAGGGAAAATATGTGTCAGAAGCAAGACACTTTTGAGAATGGAATAGGATGAAGGAAAAGAACAGGATAAATGGGGAAACAGGATGGAGGGAAATACACAGTTAATCATAACTGAAAATTTTTATAGCAACTTCCTCTGATAAAGATCTCATTTTTCTAATATATAATTGAGTCAAATTTATAGAAATGATTCATTTCTCAATTGATAAATGGTCAGAGCATAAGAAAAGACAATTTTCAGACAGTAATCAAAGCTATCTATAGTGATATGAAAAAATGTTCTAAATCACTATTGATTAGAGAAATTGCAAAGTAAAACAACTCTGAATTATCTATCACCCCACACCTATCAGATTGGCTAATACGACAGAAAAGGAAAATGACAAATGTTGGAGGGCATGGGGGAAAATTGAGATACTAATGCTCTGTTGAAGTGGTATACTGATTCAACCACTTTGTAGAGCAATTTGGAACTGTGCCCAAAGGCCTATAAAACCATGTACACCCTTTGAGCAAGTGATACCACTACTAGATCTGTATCTCAGAGATAACTAAAAGGAAAAAAGGACCTATATATACACAAAAATATTTATAGCAGCTCTTTTAGTGGTGGCAAATAATTGCAAATTGAGGGGATGTTCATTAATTAGGGAATGGCTGAACGAGTTGTATGTGATTGGGATGGAATACTATTATCCTATAAGAAATAATGAGCAAGATGCTCTCTGAAAAACCTGGACTTACATGAACTGATGCAAAGGTACCTGAGCAGAACCAGAACATCGTATAGAGTAACAGCAACATTGTATGAAGAACACCTGCGATTTAGCTTTTCTCAGCAATACAATGATTCAAGACAATTGTGAAGGATTTATGATGAAAAAATGCTATCTGTCTCTAGAGAAAGAACTGATGGAGTCTGAATGCAAATCGAAGCATACTTTACTTTCTTTTTCTTTTTTTCGGGGGGGGGGAGTGTTTTCTTTAACAACATGACTAACACAGAAACAAGTTTTGCATTACTGCATGTCTAACCTTTAGCAAACTGCTTGCCTTCTCAGTGAGGGGGCAGGGGAGGAAAAGAGAGAATTTGGAACTCAAAAATTTTGAGAAACAAATGTTAAAAAAAATTATTTTTACAAGTAATTGGGGAAAAAGAAAACACTAAATTAAAAATTAGTATTTAAAAGAATGAAATGAATAATTAAACCAGTTTTGAGGACATACTTCTTCAGCAGCATCTCAAGAATGGATATAAAAGTAGGTCTTTAATGCCACTTGAGTTTGGAATTCTCATCTTTTCAGATAGTAGCAGCAGTGTTACTTCACCATCTCTGATCTCAGGGTCATTTAATATGATCTTATAAAATATCTGACAGTTACTGCTGATACAATCGACTATGACCAACCCTCTGAGGTAGGCAAGGCAAGTGTTCAGGTCTTGGTGCTGGGAATCATCTAAAAAATGATCAACTTCAATCTTCCCATTCTACAGTTAAGGAACTGAGGCCCAGAAAAAGTAACTTGCCCAAGGTGACAGAATGTTTGAATTGAAAGGGACCTAAGAAGTGGCAGGGCCAGGATGAGAACCCAGCCTTTCAGCTATGAGTAACCTTTTCTCTGTCCCTCACATTTCTTTTTCAATATTGGCATCACAGCTATATTCTGTAAATATCTATAGGAAAGCATTGCTCCTCTTTGGCTTACTCACAATCTCATTCCACAGCTTGGCTAAACTCTAAAACTCCTCTTACCTTCTGCTATTTTCCCACAAATGTTTTAGCTTTGTACGGCCAAAGGAGAAGAGCTAAGATACTGTGTTTCAGACTACTACCCATCAAATCTCAAGCTAGAATAAGAATGGCTGCAGGCCTACCATATATTTAGTCACAGTCTTTTCAAACCTTGCTTTCAAATATCAGATGTGACATACAGACGTAAAGCATTTTAATGGATTTTTTTGGAGCATTTTAATGCATTAAACATAGCTTCAGTCCTACTACTTACTATGAGATAAAAGTGTAAATAACTACCCCCATAAAGAATGAAAGCTGAACTCTGGCTACTTCCTATGCTGCAGAATTGCTGCTATACTGAGTTGCCAAATTTGACTTCTTAGCTTGACATTTTTGGGGGGATTTAGAAAGTAGTTCGTATATCTATACCTCTGGTGAAAGTGAATCATTCTTACAGAGGAATATACTGAAGAAGCTTCCTTCAAATGCTAACTCTTAATCACTTCAGATGCAACAGTGACTGGCAGGCAATAAGTGGAAAATTCTGATCTAAGTTTGCTCCAACTATGCCACAAACATTGGCTCAGACAAACTGACCCATATTTAACCTCATGCAGGGGGCATTCTGAATCAGAAAAATAGGTTAACTTCATTTCAATTTGAAAGCAATGAGACACCTCCATAGGTTTAATTTCCCTCTGAACATACAGAAAATTTAAACACACAGACATTAGCAAAAACGTAGAATTTTATTATTCTCGAAATACTCATTACTTGCTCCAAATATAGGTTTTAGGGTTGTCTGAAGGGCTCTACTTAACTAACATGACAGAACTGGCCTTATATTACATGGTAAGTAGGTAACAATACTGAATCATCCCAGTTAATTCTAGGGCAGTCCATTCTTGGCTTGGGAAAATATAAATGTTGCTTCTTTTCTGGAATTACTGGAAATAAATATTGATTTTTTCTTTTTTAATATAATGAATTAAGGGAAATGAAAAAGGAGGAGCTAGAGAAAACTATAATGCAATAATCAAAAATCAAAAGGCAGGAATAAGAAAAAAAGGCAGGGAAGAAAAGGGTAATGGTTAGTTTCCTGTACTGGATATCCCTTCAGATTAGATTTCTCATATTTGTAATGGTTGTTTTATTTATAAACATCTTAAACTACAGCTCTCCCTCAATGGTTTTGAGAGAGTTTTTTTGTGATAAAATGGTTCCATTACTTTGTTTTGAAGCTGCGAATTAGACTTAATTTTTGATTAAGAAGGGGAGAATTGTAGAATGTAATTTATATCCACCATACTTGAAGCTTACTCAACGGAGGAATAAAAACTTGCTTGTTGATGGAGCTCCATAGCAACATAACCTTGTAATTCTATCTTCACACTGTGTTTAGGAAAGGAGAACAGTCCAAAGTGGTACTTGAAGCTTCACAGACAGAATTTTTGGCATCTTATTGTCAGACAGAAGAGAAATTAAAGTATGGTCACTATTCTTGGAAAAGTAAATGCAAAGGCAACACAAGTTGATTCAATCACATAAGAATTATTATATAAAATATTCAAATAAAATGTAACCTGAACTCTAAATAAAAGCTAATGTAGAAGGTGCTTTAGATGAACATCTAACTTTAACATATCATTAAGTGGGATAAATCATTAATAGTTTCAAAATGACCTGAAAATAATTTATACCACATCATCAAAAAGTCTCAAAATAATTACATGATGTATTACCAAATGTAGTTATTTATTAATGGCTAACTTGAAAACCCTTAAAGTCAGTCAACATTAAGAAGCTGAAGTAAAAGAATATAAAGAAATAAACATAGGCTAAATTGATGGAGAATCATGATTCAATATACCTAACGTTTCTTTTTACAGAATAATAAAAGGGGGTGATACATTTAATCACAGACCATTATAAAGTAAAGAAAATGCTATTTATCAAATTAAAAGGACCAAAAATCAAGTTTTAAAATTACTTTTGAAACACAAGAAATAATTATGTGGTTTTAGTTATAGTTAAGTATGTTTTCTGTATACTTCAAATATAGTTTTCTTTCACATTTGTTTCAAAAAGCAAAATTGCCTGAAATGAGAGGATGTGGAGTTTTTAAAATTTTAAAAGCTTATTTAGGAGGTTTTCATTGTCAATCTTTTCAATAAAGTATAGCAGCACTAGGCAAAATTTTTTTTATTTTACTTTCCTACTACTTCTGTTCTTATGAACCAGAGAGTAGAACAAAGTATGGAGACTGCCTTATATTTAGCCTTTTTCTTTAAAGTGTTCTTACACACAGAGAAATTATATTTTCTGAAAATTTCTTTGTGTTGCCTATACATTTCCCCCTCTATGATTGTCCAATCAATTCATCAGAATAAAGAACAAGCTTAATATGATACTCTACCCTGAAGGTTTCTGAAATCAAGACTCATTCTTTCTACTTTGAAGACCATCCTTATCAAAACAGCCAGATAATTGCCAGAGGATAATTATGATTCTGTAATTATTACTGTTGGTGACTGCAAATGATTCACAGAGAAGAATGTAGCTTGATTTTCTATGACTAACCCTGAAGGAAGAAAGATAATCAAAAACTTGTTTTGACTAGTATTCTGAACAAATTTGACACCGAAGTCAGAAGAAAAAATCCAGAGGTGGAACAAGACCCAATTGACTTAACTCAGCGGTTCTACAGTTTAAAATCAGTACAAAGACCCTTCAGGCATCAGAAAGTTAGCTAGAAATTCAGATTTTCCCTTTGCTTAGACAGAAAAAAAATGGCTAGCCATTTTGGTATAGTGCAAGGATTTTTAACCTGGTGTTCTATTTCCCCCTAAAAAAATTTTTTTTTCTAACTGTATTTCAACATAATTGGTTTCTTTTTGTAATCCTATGTATCTTGTGCATTTAAAAACATCCTGAGAAAGGTTGAAGTTTCATCAGACTGTCAAAGGGACCCAAGACACAAAAAGTTTAAGAACCTTGGTGTAAGTGGAAAAGGGGAATAGCTAGTTATGTGTGACCATCCCGCCTTGGGCACATTCCTTCAAGTCTGTTGAATATTTTGCACCTCCTGTGGCCATTTGCTATGTATTGTCACCACACAAGCATGCAGATAGGAAAAAAAAAACTCTTCTCTGATGGGTTGTGTGTGGATGGTCCCTTCCAACTGGATCTCTACCAGTGGAAAAAACATTTCATCAACCAGAAGTAGTGTTCTTATGCATAAAATTGAGACTTATCAAATGAAAACGATGTAATTATTTATACTATCTCAAATTTACAATTTAAAAGCTATAAAAGGCACATTGTTCAGTGATAGTATACTTTTGATATTGTTAAGCTATAATTAATATGTATAGTTTTGAGTAAATGAAGATGATACTTCACTCTGTGCCCAGTCAAAAAAATATTGAGGGCACTGTGTGCACTTCTGGACCCATTTTAGGAGACACTGTCAAACTAGAGTATATCTAGATCAAAAACAATGTCATAAGAGAAAGGTTGAAGGAGTTGGGAATGTTTAGCCTACAGAAAAGACAGGAGTGACATACACAATAGTTTTCTGTGGATAAATAAGATTGTCATATGGAAGAAAGGATTAAGATTAGATTTATTCTGCTTCCTTTTGGAGGGCATATTTGGGACTAATGGGTAGAAAAAGGGGGAGACTTTGGCTTCAACATATAGAAAAATTTCTTAGTTTCCCCAAAATGAAATGGGCTGTCTTGAGAGGTAGTGAGTTCATTACAAATTTTCAAGGCAGGGCTGGATGGCCCCTTGCCAGTGATGCAGATAGGTTTCATATTCAAGTATAGTCTGAATCAGCTAACACTGGAAATCCTTTTAAAAAATTCACAGCCCAAGAGCTGCACATGCCTTAATGGGCAAAAAGTGGTAAAGAAAGCCATAATATAAGGGTGAATCTCCTTTGGAGACATGGATTGAAATATTTTTAGGAGAAAACATAGTATAGTGGAAAGTGTACTGGACTAAGAGTTAGATAACCTGGATTCAAATTCTAGCTCCACTACTACCAGTATGACCTTGGGCAGGTCATAACCTCTTGGTTTCAGTTCATCTCTAAAATGAGGACTAAGTGACCTCTAAGGACCCTTACCAACTTTAAATCTAGGATTCTATGGATCTTCATTTTAGAGGTTTCAGTGTGCAACATGGATCACAGCTCTCAGCTGATGTGCTGTCAGTTTCAAGCACGGAACGTAGCTATATTTAATATTTAGTGTGCTTAAATATTTCCTAAAAAGCAAAGAGCTAGCAGAGATTACCACATTCTAGAGCAAACCTCCTTCCAAAATTTTTTATAGTTTTACATTTTAAATAAGTGTGATTACTAAATTTAATCTGACAGTTGACACATAATTTGCATTTGAATGATTTCTAGTAAAAGACATGCTACTTATGTCTTTAAAATTTTTAGTTATCCCTAATCATCTTTCTCCAATTTACTTCAAGCTCTGAAGAGATTTAATCCCAATGAAACAAATTTTGGGAATTCAAAATAAATATAAAAATTACACTTCAAGGGGATTTTTAGGGAAGAGTAAAGGTAAAGGTAACTGAGCAGCCAATGCTTAAAATGTGTCTGAATGACTGAATACTGTTTATGTGGCTGTTTTAAGAATTTTTTTTTGATATTAATCCAGGCAGATCTAGATTCCATAAGAATTCTGTAAAAATTAGGAAATAACTTCAACTTCCTTAAAAATAAGGTACATTCAAGATTTACAACAGTGAATAAAATCCATGTTACAAAATCCTTTATGCTACCTATTCTAAGCATGAGGATATTTAGTTGTATCTATGAGAGTAGGCTAACGAATTCTGTAGACTGTCTGATAGAAATAGAAAGAAAACAAAAAGAAATGAGAATGCATCTGTGAATATACATCCTCAAACACTATTTCTATTCAAGCTAAGAGTTTTTTACACCCTTGGAAAATACCAACCAAAAAGAAAGCTTATCAGCACAGATCAATCAGTACCAGTCAATAATTCTACTTTAAATTTAGATACCTGGAAATAAATGGAGAGGGAAAAACCATTTGGCACATGCCCCAAGGAAGTCAGACACAAAGATACAATACGTACCAAAATACTCTTGGTATTACTACCTTTTGTGCTAGTAAAGAGCTAGAAACAATGTAGATACCTATATCAACTGGGAAATGGTTGAAAAAACTATGACATGACTATAATGAAACTGTATATGAAAATACTGAATATATGTACACTGTACATGTATATGTATGTTTTCATATACTGTATATGAAAAATGACAGCTTTGAGGAATTAAAAGTAATGCAGAGGTGACTAAGGAGACCAAGAGAATAATGTACTGAATGATGTCAACGTAAAGGAAAAGATCATCAAAAGGTAGCTAAACTCTGGAGTAATAGAAATCCAGAGATGATCTAGAAGAGATATAAAATACCCTTTTTCCTTTATTTCTCATTTAAAAAAAGGGATGGGGGTTGGGTGCTAATCACAGTTTCTAAGATGTTTTGCCTTTTTTTTTTTAAATAAGGGAAGATGAGAAATTAGAGATATGGACAAAACTATCAAAATGCAACAGGTAAGGAAAGGTAACAAAAATAAATGGGGTTAGTTGTTAAAAATTAACGAATTGTAGATCTTTTTAAAGTTATGTAAAGTTTTAGTTTTGTTATTTTCAAGTCTGAGCAGAGGAATGTCCATTTTTTGTTTAAGGCTATTGTTAAAGTAAAAGGCTTGGGATTTGGGAGTTTCTTTTAGTTGTTTTTTGAGACTGAGTCTCCTATCTTGTTCATGCTAGAAGTAAGCGGCCATTCACAGACCTGATCACAAAACTGAGCGGTAGAAAAGCTTTACTTTATTCTGCGTTTCCAAATGGGCCAGAGTTCACCTCCATACTACTCCTCCATTTGGTAGCCTGGTGACCCTCCATTCCTAGGGCTAACTATATTTGTGCCAGAGAGTGCAGACACTCATTTGGCTCGAGTGTTACTGTGCTTAGAACTGCTAAACTCAGGAAATATACCAGTCTTAGGCCTTCTTCAGGTGCAAGGATTACAGACCTATGCTATCATGTCTAGCAGCCTTGTTTTCACTTCAACAATAGACTAAAAAGTTTCATCAATCTTGTTTTCCCCCCATTACTAATTTGCTGAGCAAATCCTTTTCCTACCAACAGTACAAAAAGTAAATTGTGGTTGCTTTTCCTTTGCTTCAGTCAATTTAGTTGAATGTGGGAGTTCTGATCTCAGGCATGAAAAATACCTTTGCCTGATTTCTCATAGATATCATACATAGACGAGCTAATAGGAATTCCAAATTAGTTGAGGAACATGAGGTTTTACTGTGTGTTTTACTACATTGGACACACAGGAGTATTTCATTGTAGTATGTTAGCCACTTTGTCTATCAATATTTCAAATTTAATATGCTACAGATGTCCTATTTTATTTGTAATCTGGACTACATTCTTCTCCTCTTACTAACAGTATCCCTACATAATTTCAGATGCCAAGCAATAACAGTACTTTTCACAAATTTAGAATTTTTATGAGACAATTTCATAGCAACTAAATTCAGCACTTCATTTTATACTTTAGAAAACTGCAAAATTTTTATGTCTACAAAAAAAACAAACAAAAAACAGGTCTCAGGAAAAGTAAATTCTGATATTTTCAGAGTAATAAATGAAATGACATTGGAAACATTGTTTAAACTTTCAAAGATGAAGAATTAATAGTTTCTCCATTGAAAAAAGAAGGGATACACAACAAAATGTGAAAACAAAGAGACTTAGAAAAGAAGATACAGGGGTCTAGATGACAGATTAAATACATGCAGAATATAATCTTAAAGCTAAGACTAAATGGTCTAATGGGTGCATAAGTAATCAATCAATTAATCTTTCTCCTGTAGAAAATGTTAAAATTCTTCTGGAGAAAACTGTGCTCAATTTAAGCTTACTTGTAATGCTGAAAAAAATACTATTTATATTCCAGTTTTTAAAAATACCCTTTTATCCATTCCCTATCAGATAAAAGGTCAAAGGATATGATCGAGTACTTTTTGAAGAAAAAATCCAAGCTACCAATAGTCAAGAAAAAAAATGCTTCAAATCATTCGCTAATCATTAGGGAAATGAAAACTTAAGAAGCTCTAAGGTTCAACACCCATCACAATGTAATAAGTATCAAAAAAAAATGACAAATGTTGGAGGGGCTCTGAGAAAACAGGTACATTTATGTAGTTAGTAAAGCTCTAAATTAGTTCAACTATTCTGGAAGGTAATTTGAAACCCTTTCCCCTCTCCCCCACTTCCTCCCAGGTCTTTAATTAGTGCAAATCTTTTGACCCAGAGATACCACACTACCCATAAAACTTCACTGGATACATTGTGAATTGACCTTGTTTCTGTTCCCCACTAGCAACACTACACTTTTGTACTATATAAATATATATAGATGTCTCCCACACCTGGGATCCACTCCATCCTTACCTCTACTTCATAGAGTCCCTCCTTTCATTTAAAGATGCAGATTAGGCACCAGTTTCTCTATTAAGTCTTTTCTGATCATTCCCTCACATGTATTTAAGTTCTGTGTATTGTATTTTCATTAACTTTACGATGTGTTTTTAAACGTGTATAAGCACATGTATTTAAACACACACATAAATACATTACACGTACTCATCTCTTCCATTTCATAAGCTTATTTTGAGTAATACTCCCCAGTACCTAGCCCAGTGAAGTTGGTAAATAAGTGTGTAATAAATGCCTGATGACTGACCGACCATAGATACAAAAATATTATAGTAGCTCTTTTGGTAGGGGGTAAAGAACTGGAAACTAAGGCAGGGGATCCATCAACTAGAAAATGGCTGAATAAATCATGGTATATGAACGTAATGGAATACTACTGTACTTTTAAGAAATAACAAAAGAAAGGATTTCAGAGAAACTTGGGAAGCTCTATAATAGCTGATAATGAGTGAAGTGAGCAGAACCAGAGCAATTTATACTAAAACGTTGTAAAGATAAATAACTTTCAAAGACTTGAAACCTCTAACCATGATTCCAGAGGACCAATGATGAAGCACTCCATCTACTTCCTGACAGAGAGGTAAAGAAGTTATGACAAAAATAAGGCACTTGTTTTGAATAATGAATTTGGTCTTTTTGACCAAGCACATTTGTTACAAGGACTTTTGTTCTGTTTTTCAACTGGGGGAGAGATGAAAGGGAGCTGATTAATCAAAAATAAGACTTAAAAAAAATGTGTTCTTTGCTATTTTGAAATATTAAACTTTTTTTTAAAAAAAACCTTTTCTATACCAGCAGAAATGATTACTCAAAGCCTCTGCATTTCAGAACAAGAAAGAAGTTTTCCTACTGCAATACTCATAGGAAGTGTATGGGATATTAATTTATAAAATATTCTAACACAATGACTATGCTAATGAATATAAATATTCCTTCAGGTTCAATTTTGCCAATGACCCTGCAGTGAAGCTGAAATATTCTAATTAAGTGGACATAAATAGGAAAAATGGTCAGTGGCATGAAAAAAGGATAATGTTTTTAACTACTCAAATTCTACTGTCCTATCAAGTATGGTGTATACATATGACCTAAAGAGATACTAACATTCTTCTCCAAAAATCAATTTAAAAAATACACAGAACTGAAGCCAATTATTAGTTATGCAAAGGAGGCATACCCACACCCACCATGACAAATACTTCATAATGGCTGACTTCTCCTCCAGTCAATGCCACTGAAGACAACACGAATGGCGCAATCCTTTGAACAAAATTTCAAGTATAATGTTCCACCCAGAAATTTCTCCCTAAAAGGGCAAACTATGATTCTTGAATTTAAGTAATAAGAAAATGAACATTAACACTGTATCTTAATAGGGGCAGCAGAAGCACTTGCATGCTAAAATATAACAAGTTTTAATCAATGTGTGTAAGGGTGCCCACTGATTCTAAAGTCACTTTCTCTACTCTTATAACTTACTCAACTAAGAATCACAAACATGAGGCACAATTTATGAGTATATAATTTCAGCAGCAAGCTTACCAGCAAGTGAAATTATTTTCATTTTTACTCTGAGAAGTTAGTTGATGAAGACAAAAATGAATTTAAAGGAAAATTTTATGCCCTAGGTGACAGCTACCAAGTTAAATCTCTAAAAAGAAACTATAGACACATGTATTTACTTTGAAAAATTTGACACAAAGATTTTAGGCAAAACCATTTTTAAAATGTCAATTTGTTTAGTCATTTATATATAATCAGTACATCTCACTTTTATCACATATACAGTCAATTTTAATTCAACTTTCTTCATATAAAATTAAAATTTTAACTGGTGGATGGTTATTAGGACAGCCTTGTTTTGTTATTTTTTCTTTTTAATAGTAAAAGACTTCTGAGATTTTGAGAGACAATTAAAATATACACTTATCCACTAGCAACAATGGTCCTAAGAACTCTCCATGTTGAGAATTGATTATGGTTAAAAGTGTAACTGATGGATTACATGAAGATCATGATCCCAATAGAACCATCCTTTTCATGAGAAAAATTTTTTACACAAGTAGTTAACTGCTTAGTCTGTTATCATTACAGCAGGCAGTAAAATCAGCAAGATACCTGAAAAATCATCATGACATAAAACAATAACCATTACCTTATGCTGCTGCTGGTATGAAATTATTACACTGGGTTAATTTTTTTTTTTTTTTGCATGAAACACTGATTTTCTAGTGACATTTAACTTTAAAAAGATTTTCTGAGTTCTTTAACCCTTGGAGCACTAAGACTGCCAACCAAAGATATCATTAGGAAAATGTGTCTTTGTCCAGTTTCCTGACGTTTAAAGTGCATGACTTTTCTGTGGCCTGGCACACAAGATTCTCTACTCCACTTTTTTCTTAAATGAAACTTTTTCTTTGGTTTCGTGTAGTTTTTCTGTGAGTCTATCTTTTGTTTCTCCCATTTTTTCTGTAATAAGCTCCTTTGTTTCCTCCATTCTGTCCTGGAAGTAGTCTTTAACTGGAGGTGGCGTTGACATGTAGCCATGGCTACGAAGATACTTGAGAGTAATGGATGTTCCTCCCAAAGTCACAGTGTATCTGGCAGGTGTTGCAATCTTAAAAGAAGGAGCAAATATAGGATAGATTAGTGAAGGCAAATGCATGCTAGCAAAAAGTCAGATTACAAAAATAAAGTGTGTCAATGAAGAAATTACTAGAATAAATGTAGTACTTTAAGGTTTAACAAAGCACTTTGCATATATTTTCTCATTTGATCTTTTCCACTTTGAGTTAGCTATTGCAGGAATTTTTGCAGATGAGGGACCTGAGGCTCACAGAAGAGAATGACCTTGCCAAGGTCACAGAATCAGTAAGGTCTTGAGGGAGTCTTCCAATTCAGATTTTTCTAGACTTCAAATTCCACTAAACACTTCTCTTCTTTTATATAATTAAACAATGCCACTATCATTTAGAATTGACATGAGTAAGCTATATGTGAATATTCCATATGAATACTACACATATTCCTAGTTTTCAATCAAATTTTTGTGCATATAATAAACCTTTTAGTTTCCTAAAATAAATTTTGTGTATTACATAGCAATAATTTTACAGTTAAAGATTTTCTGAGTTCTTTAACCCTTGGAGCACTAAGACTGCCAACCAAAGATATCATTAGGAAAATGTGTCTTTGTCCACAGTTTCCTGACGTTTAAAGTGCATGACTTCTGTGGCCTGGCACACAAGATTCTCTACTCCAGGACTTGGACAGACTCAAGTTTAACTCCCTCTTCTGACACATACTGGCTGACTCAGGACAAGTCCCCAGACAACAGTCTCCTAAGATTATAAACTGCAGACAGAATTTCACCACTGGAAATTCTATAACAATGAAAGCATAGGCCTCATGTCTCTTTCTAGCTCTAACAAACGCTATGCACTCCTTCAAAATGTTTTGGTGTTTGGGATGTGGTGGTAAACAAATCACATGAAAAAGATAAATTTTAAAGAGTACTTTAAAAATCAACATAAACCTTGGAAGAGCCTCCCTGCTTCACTTCCACTGATGAAAAAAAGCAGAAAATAATACAACTCCATTAGCAACAATAAAAATATGTGTAGGTATTTCTTAACCAGCCCCAAACACCTAAGAAACTTAGATACCTTAAAATAATGCAAATCTGCTAACTAAAAATTCAAATTAAATTACATTTGGTTCTGCAAGGAACCTCTGCCCCCCTAAAAAAACCAAACCAAACCCAAAATGCCAAGGGCTAGAACCAAAGAACTAGAGGCAGAGTATTGGGTGAATGTTTGTTTGTACAGAATTTTATTTGTTTTTAAGGTATTGCTCATTCCTTTCATCTACATCTAGAGCTATATGCATATTTCTTTTCTTATTATCTTCCTAAGTCACAGGACAATAAAAACTAGGTTTCTCTCTTAGTACAAAAGTTGTAATTTTAGATCATTTCTCAGGAAGAAGCAAAATAAAAATTGTTATCTAATTAGGCTCCTGTCTTTTACAGTAAGAGTTACAGAGAAAAACTGGTAAGAATCATGAGTATCAGAGGGCAAAAAAAGAGTATGTCAACTGTTGGAGATGTTATGGTAGGAAAGGCACACAACTGCATTGCTGGTGAAGTTATGAATTGATTCAACAATTCTAGAAAACAATTTAGAACTATATCCATGTCACTCAATTACATATGTCAGCAATACCACTACCAGGCATCTATCTCAGAGAGGTATACAGGAAGGACCTATATGTACAAATATACTTATGATGTACTATAGCAAAAGCTGGAAACAAGTGATTACCCATCAACTGTGAATAGCTGAGCAAATAACATATTTGAATATGATGGATTATGATTGTTCCATAAGAAATAACAAAAGGAACAGATTCAGAGACAACTGGGAAGATTTGTATGAATTAATGCAGAGTGAGAACTATATTTACAATGACTATAGTAATATAAAGGAAAACAATTTTGAAAGAATTATGAAATATGATAAATATGATTAGAGTACCCCTTAAGTCTAACCATGAAGCAAGCTTCCTGCCTCTTGGCAGAGAGTTGATGAACCAGAAATGCTGAATAAGACATATTTTCAAAAATAGCTAACATAAGGATTTGTCTTAGTTAACCATGCTTATTTGCAAGAGGGAGGGCTTTCATTTTGGGTAGAGTCATGGGGGATAGATTCAGTGGGTAGTTAGTGATACTGATAGCAAAAATGGAAAGCAAATAAAAAGAATACAAAAAAACTAAACCCTTACAAAAACATAGAAGAGAATAAGAGGAAGTATACATGAAGACAGACAAGTATTGTACTTATACATTAAACTTAATATACGTACATTTTAAAAAAAAATGTAATATTCATAATTTTATATGAAATTCTCTTTGGTTCTTTGATTTACAAAGTATAATGTGTGTATTCGTCCTTTGTTGCCGAAGAAGACCATGCCATCAGAAAAATGATGACATGACTTGCATTTGACTTTGTTTTGAGTGAGGGAGGGCTGTACAGGTCACCAGCCTCACTTCTCCTCCAGAGTCATCTGAATCCAGTGACCAGATATTCATCAGGATGACTGGAGATGATCCACGATGAGGCAACTGGGGTAACTGACTTGCCCAAGGTCACACCGCTAGTGAGTGCTAAATGTAATTGTTCTTTTAAAGTAAATCCATCCAGACTAGGTGGTTTTCCTCCATCCACTTTGGTAACTCTTTTACAGTTAGTTTAATTGGGGGAGGTGGTTTACTGTGGAAATACAGATGATGTAAGAGCAAAATATATCAATAAAAACATATTTAAAAGATAAAAATAAGATGCTGTCTATGCAATCCATCCACAAAACATAAGGGGCAGCTAGCTGGTGCAGTAGATAGAGCACCAGTGCAGGAGTCAGGAGGCTCTGAGTTCAAATGTCACCTCAGACACTTGACACTCACTAGCTGTGTGACCTTGGGCAAGTCACTTAACCCCAACTGCCTCATCCTGGGTCATCTCCAGTCATCCTGATGAATATCTGGTCACGGGATTCAGATGGCTCTGGAGGAGAAGTGAGGCTGGTGACTTGCACAGCCCTCCCTCACTCAAAACAAAGTCAAATGCAAGTCATGTCACTATTTCTCTGATGGCATGGTCGTCTTCGGCAACGAAGGATGAACATACACACAAAGTATAATGTAGACTTCTTAGTAAAAGCCTAGAGGTTAGTATAAGTATCAGAACCAAGACTACTGTGGAAACATCCACAAAAATGGTGAAACATACAGAAATTTGTCAAGTTGTATCTGATTTTCTTACTTGTGGCACCTAGCCTTTTATTTTAAAACTATGTTAACATTTAATGAGATAAAAAAGAACTTTAAATTTTAGAAATATAACACTGTTTCAGCTCAACAAAGAAACTTATGAAGAACTATGTATATCAGTTAGATCTAGCATTCAATGTGCTCATTAAAATACCCACCTTAAACAAGGCATATGCAGTTAGTGCATTTCCACTTTGAGAATTTTTCAAAATGTCCACTATGCTGTCTGGTAACCCAATGTGTTCCAGAAAAGGAACAACATTCACTCCTCTAATAAAGGAGAAAAGAGAGCAAGTTACACACTTACGAATTCCAATATTCTTGAAAGGTTTTATGAAAACTCTAATAATATAATTCATCTCTGTTTTATTTTTTAAATTGACCAGAACTTTTTAAAGTTCTTTAAAAAGACCAGAACTTGTCTTTCACCTGACAAAAAGCAAGTTGTTCCTATGGCAGAATGCTGTTAAATAGTTCACAAGTAGGAATATTTAAAACCAATAAATGTGTTTCTACTGTAAAAAAATAAAACTGATTAAGCTAGCTTTATATTCACCATCTTACATGTTTCCCTAATTACCATGGTTAAGCAGGTCTACTGGGGAGAAATTAGCAGCATGGTCTTTTAAGGACTATTAAGAAACTAAATATCCTCTTTTTTCTAAAGTGGGGAAAGCAAATGGGAAGAAATCAGCAATCTCTTTGGTTTCACTGGCAGGGAGTACTTATTTTGATTCAAAATTCATTATTTCTAGTTTTTACCTTTAAGACATAAACAGTATATAAGACAGTATATAGCACTGAATTGTATACTAACCTAAGAAAACCACAAATTAACATTATCTATGATATATTATATTTTTTATGTGTTTTGTCAAACATTTCCCAATTACACTTTAATCTGGGTTTGTGAGTTTGGTATCTCTCTGACAGATAACAGAGGTGGGACCTAAAAGTCAGGTTTTTCTAGACCCGAATTCACTACATTGAGCTGACTCTCTTAAAACAAAGATACACTGAAAATGCAAATGCCATTTTCCATTCTAATATCAAAGAATATAATGGCACTCTACAGAGTTTGGTAAGAACCTCAGTCTAACATAATTAGCCTACATGTAACCAAATTATCTACAGAGTTAACTCTTTTAAAAAAGAAAAATGTTATTCCTAGGTACTCTTACTCTAAACTCTGTTCTGTTTTAGTTTTGTATTGGTAGTTTAACACTAGTGCAAAAAACATATGGAAACTAGAGATAAATATTCATGATTTTAAAGAAGCAGAAAAAAAAGAACCGCTGAATTTCAGGCCTAAATTATTTGGTTATATATGCATGCTTAGTAACTTAAGTCCTTTTCTGTGATTTTTCCCAGTATGATTTTTTAATTTCTATAATATCACTGTTTAATGCCTCCCTAATATATGTAAATGACTAAACATTTATCAAAAATCTTTATAATTATCATTAATGATAACACACTACTAAAAAGGCTGTTTGAAATAATCATCTTAACCACTCACAAACGCTCTTTTCTGCCTCCAGTTATGATTACACTCTACTGGACTAATAAAATCTTACAGCTGGAGTGAGCCTTAAGTTAACTAGTCCAAAACCATTTGCTCTAATTACATAAGGGGAAAGCCAGATCTCTTCTTCCACAGATTCCTATGCATTCGTGACTTATTACTACAGATTTCGATATAGTATAGTTCTATAATTACCTAGTGCCTGGCACTGAGCAGGCACTTAATAAATTTATTATTATTGATTGACTGAATTACATACAACAAAAGGAAGAAATAACAAGGTGAGTCCATAAAGAAGTAACATTATCTTTTAATACCAGCATTAACATAATGAGATTCAACTGTTCCTCGAGAACCAATAGCCAGACACAGTAATTCTAAAGAACAGCTAGGTGGAGCAGTAGATAGAGCACTAGGCCTGGAGTCAGGAAGAAAGGCTAAGAAAGGGAGGGGGCCGTTAGGAGATACAGTGAATAGAGCAATGGACCTGGAATCAGGAAGACCTGAGTTCAATTCAATCTCAGCCACTTACTGCTGTGTGACCCCAGACGAGTCACTTAACCCCTATTTGTCTCAGTTCCTCAACTGTAAAATGGGGACATACCAGAGAGGGAAATGCAAACCATTCCTGCATTTTTTCCAAGAAAACCCCAGGGACAAAAAAAGTCCGTATCATCATGCATAGTTGGACATGACTGAACAAGTGTCAGTTCAATTTAACAATACTAATAAAATTATATGGGGTTTCATTTATTTCCCCAGAAAGGCATAATGATTTTGTAACATACAAAGCCATGTACTTAAAATATGTAGGTAGAAGTGAAAACTTTGGATCAATTTGTCTATGTAAGGTCAGATAATCATACTGTCCAACATAATTGATTCAGTTTTTTGTTTTCCACTTATATTATCTAGAGCGATGTAAAATTATAGCAAAGACTAAGAAACCTGCATCTTCTCCATGAAGATATGCCACTATTAATGGATACATTCTGATTCATACAACCATTATTACTGTTTCTACAACTGTAATCTGGTCTCCATTTTCTATAAATGACTGAAATGAAAACTCATTTTATTTTTTAAAAAGCAAAAGAAAACCCTGAACATGTAAAATGTTACGAATTTTGAGCTTTTTAAAAATGGGTGCTACATAAATTTGACAAACCTTTACTTTACCTTTTGCTGACATTACCTGGATAAGGTCAACTGGTTGGAGTAAACTAGCACACTAGTTCAATAATGTAGTCTGGTATCAAGGGCCTATTGCTTCCTTTCATTTCCTATTTAAATAAGGAACATACAAAGTCCAGGGAGAAATATTTTCAGGTTCAACCAAAACAGCATAGGACTAAATTAATTATAGATAGCCTCCCTCCTCTAGATGGGACTCAAAGTTTGTATTTAATCAAATCAACTGCAATTTTACAATTATTATTTTCACATGAAAAGATACATTGCTTTTTTTTTCTTTAAAGTGATTTCCCTTTCATTTATGCATGCCACTATTTCCTGACATTGCTTTCTTATGTACTGGTTATGAGTTGCAGAATTAATGTTAAGCAAAAGCTTATATACTTAAATCATTTAAAAAAAGACTGCCTTGGGAAATTAAGATAATCTATTAAAGTTCAATGATATGGCAATGTACCAGAATTGGCCTGGCAGAATTTGTTATTTTAGTTGGGCATAATTGCAGAACCAGCTCCCATCCTTATGAATAGCAAAGAGACAAGGCAGGATAGCAAGAAAGGGTGAAAAATGTTGCCACCTTTCATCCCTGAGAAAGCCAGATTTCAGGATCAGTTAACAGAAAAGAGAGAAGGGAGAGATTTACACAGTATACATAATGGTGTTGTGTAGCATCACAATAACTATCTTAAATTACACTGAGTTGACCAGATTATATGCCTTTGGGCATCTGTACTTACTCACAGAGAAATCTTCCCAAAGAAGCTAAAGGCAAGCTAGAAGAAAATGAGATAAAAAAGACCAACTCCTTGGTAAGGAGCCTCATAAAGGAATGCAGTAAAAGCAAAGAATATGGAAGACAAAAACCTCTTCCTGTTCCTATTAGATATACTGGAAAATATGGTTAATCCATAAAGTATGACAAGGAGATTTGTGCTAAATTTAGAACACTATGCTCATACAAAAAGGGAAAGATAATGCTATCTAACTAGTTTAATAACGCAGCAGCCTGATATCAAAGTCCCATTGTTTCTTTTCTTTTACAATTTAAACAGGCAACATCAAAATTGTAGGGAGAAATACTCCTCAGGTTAAACTAAAATAGTATATGAACAAACAATATAAAGAAAGGTGGTATTCTCTAGAAGATAGTAAGAATTATTTAATTAAAAAAATATACAATAAAAAGATATGAAAACAAAAAAATGAGAAGGTCAATAGCTACAGGGATCTCAGGATCACCAATGGCAGAGCTAGAAGGAGCCTTAGAGGTCATCTAATCCAACCTACTCATTGTGCAGATGAGGAAATCAACATTAACAGTTAGTCTGTATGTATACATCCAATTCATCTTCTTGTGTAGGAGTAGTTATATAATACGGATATTTTTCTTTCCAACTAGTCAATTTCACATGTAAAAACTCCAAGACAGCAACACCTGAATATTGCAGAATTAGCCTAGAACCTAAATCTTTTCTGTAGTTAACTACAGCTGGGTATGTAACCCAACACTGAAAACATACTATCTTTCATTAAAAAATTCTGGCTGCTTTGTTGGTCCACTGAAAAAGACCAGATGATGACCTTTGTCCACGGGCCTCATTTTTTTTATTGGTGAGTCTTTTCCTGGGAACACCATTTTACGAGTGACCTCAGTCATGCTTTACCATAATCCTGCCTCTAATCTTTCCAGAGATGATCTCCTTTTCTCCTACTCTCCTTTGATGCTGCTGCTGCTGCTACTCTGGGAAACCTCTAACCCTGGCGCCTGCCTTTCCTCATAGGTCACTCCATCTTTGTCTCCTTCTATGAATTGTCTTCTCCCATTTGAACATAAATGCCTTAAGAGTAGATACTGTCTTGCTTGCTTGCATTTGTATCCCTAACACTTGACACAGTGCCTAGCTTGCAGGGATAGGGGAACCTGCAGCCTCAAGACCACATGTGGCCTGTTCCCTACCCTTGAGCCTAGCACATAGGAAGCTCTTAATAAACAATTTAGCTCTTGGAACTTCACAGCAATGCAAGGACTTAAAAAAAAAAAAATCCCAATGGTGTTCTAAGGCAAAATGTCTTCCACAATCAGAGAAAGGAACTATGGAATTCAATTGCAGAATGTAGCAGATCATTTTTTGTGTGTATTATGTTTTGGTTTGCTATATGATTTCTCCCATTCATTTTAGTTCATCTACACAGCATGACTATAGTGAACATATATTTAATAGGAATGTATGTGTAGATGCTATACAGAATTGTACGCTATCTCAGGGAGGGAGGGGGGATGTGGGAGGTAGGCAGGGGGAAAAAAGATCTAAGTTATATGGTAGTGATTGTAGAACACTAAAAATAAATAAAATTAATATATAAAAAAAATAGTCTAGCTTATCTATTACAGAAAAAAGCATACATATCAGAAAAAAGACATAACAGTTATGTCCAAAGCAGATAAAGCAGCAGAATGGTGATGTTAGAGGATAAGAGGAGAAATTGGCATATGCGTGAGGTATGTTTTCATTTACAATGGTATTTATAACACTGTTAAAGTAAAAGCATTAGAAAATGAGAATTAGAGAGTACTTGACAAGATGGTTGATTTTCACAAGGCCAGAAAGCCAAAGCTCACTAAAAACTTTCAATTTTTGATTGAGGCAAAATAGCTTATTTAAACAATTACCAGCATAACAAAATGTGTAACATAAGGGACAAAACATTAATTTGCTATTGCTGTTCTGCTGTAGACATTAGGCAGGCTTTAACAAATACACAAAAAAATTAAAGTCTTCCTAAAATTTTGGGTATTTCAAACAAGAAATGTTTTTGCTGTGTGTCTGTGTTTTTTACATTCATGCAGTATTCATACTGCCTATTGGAAAGAATACTATGTGGGGAATAAGTAGACCTGGGTTCTAATCCTGGTGCTGTCACTAACTTGAACTCGGAAATTTTATAGGCCTTAGTTTCCTCATCTATAAAATGAGGGATTTGGATTAAATGAGGATTAATGTCCTATTTACTTCTAAAATACTATAATTCTGAGAAACAAAGAACTGATTTTTACAGCAATGTCTTTGTATTCTTGAAAATTGTTATTTTTTTTACAATTACTGATATTTATTTAGCAATTTAAGGATTGCAAATCACTTTAACGTAAACAGTCTCATTTAATTCTCATGAGAGTCTTCTGAGTTAGATGCTACAAGGATCATTATCCAAGAATTTTAGAAATAGAAAGGATTTTAGTATCCATCTAAACTAATCCATACCTAAAAAAGAATCTCGACTATTATACATTGTACAAATGTCTATTTGGTCTTCACACCTGAAGAATTACAATATGAAGGAACCCACTACCTCCCAAAGTGGTGGATAGTTTTCACTTTTGGAATGAAATCTCCATTTTATAGATTAGCATCAGAAAAAGTCATGTAATTGATAAATGTCAAAGGCAGGATTTGAACTAGAGCCTCCAAGAATAGAAGGCTTTCCAATGCACCATGCTACTTCAATTATTTCAGCAATACTCTGAATACTGTGCTTATTACAAGATGCATAAAGTTTCTGTATACTACCAGACTGAGAATAAGATATTTTAAAGTAGGCCACAGATCATGTTAAAAACAAGATTTAAGATTATCACAAATAATGAAAAAGGTAGGCCAACAGTCAGATATAATAAAGGTCTTAAAGAATAACTTACTTTAAGGCTGCATAATAAAATGTTCCAAACCAAAGACCGGAAGTCACTATGTGTACTGGAATCATAACTTTTCCATACTGTCTAAAGGTTTTCTTAAATCGCTGATACAGACTAATAGATTTATCTTGTAATGGATCCAGATCTTCCTTTTTCTCAGCATGAATTCCTTGGGCTGTGCCACTAGATGATATAACCCTTTCTGAGGAAGTTTCTTCTTTTTGTTGTTTATGTTGAGAAACATCTACTGGCTTCTTTTCCTTTGAAATACGCTGTGCAGAAGATACATGTAGCCAATGGTTTTGAGGACCTTGTACAAAAACAATCTTGGGCCAAACTTTATGTAAGCCTTTTATGTTTTGAGAGTGCCCAATGGAACCAGACCCATGTGAGACCAAACATGTTCTATTTGCCAACTGAGACATAGTCCGTATTAAATTCCACTGCATTTTGATGAATGGTGGTTGCTGATTTCAGTTCCTACAGAGACTAGACCAAAAACAGAGACACACAAAAATAAGAAAGCTGGATTGTACACCTTACATGGTATAATTTTAAAGTAAATTTAGTAATCAGGTACTAGAAGATAAAAGAACATTTTCTTCCAATTCTTCTAAAGCTAACATTAAGGTTTTCAAGTACTAATCTGCTATGGAAGGAAAATGTCACTCTATATAGTTATTTACTTAATAATCTAAATACAATAAAATAAACTATGCCAGAAGTCTTCATGGGAAAAAAAACCCCGAAGTTATTAAATGGATTATGTTTAATATGATTCCATCTATGTCTGCATGCCTGATAAACAAAATGTTCATCTCTTTCTAGGGTACTATGAAAAATACACACACACACACACACACACACACACACACACACTGTTCTAAAGATAACAGTGTATGTTTACCTTTCACCTTTCATCTTTAAAAGGTCATCTTAAAGGGAACCCTAAGGTTTTATGCATTTATATATCTGTAAGAGTATAACAGAAGACAAGTCCAAAAAAAAGAAGAGAGAATATAATATATAGCTATCAACAATGTTGGATGGTCAACAGAAAGTTCTCCTCCTCACCTTTAAATACTAAAACTAACTCTGCACCCCACCCCCCAATTTATTAATTTGTTTTCAGTTTTCAATAATCACTTCCATAAGGTTTAAATTTGCTCCTCCTCCCTCAAGATGGCATGTAATCTTATATGGTACCTACACATACATTCCTATTAAATACATTTACACAAAACTCATGTTGCATAGAAGAATTAAAATAAATGGAAGAAACCACGAGAAAAACAAAACGCAATGAAACATAACAAAAAAGAAAACTGCTTCATTCTGCGTTCTGACTTCATAGTTCTTTCTCTGGATGTGGATGGCATTTGGCATCATGAGTCCTTTGGAAATGTTTTAGGTCCTTGCATTGCTGTGAAGGGCTAAGTCTATCAAAATCAGTCCTCCCACATTGTAGCTGTTACTGTGCATAATGTTCTCCTGGTTCTTCTGCTCACTTCATTCAGAATCTAAAACTTTAACTCTGAGTGGGAATTTCAAACATATTTTTCACTTTTCTGGTAAAATTGGCTTTTGAATATAATTAACCTTTTCTGAATTATTCAAGGACATTATGAATATTTATCATAATACTATGCCATAAATATTTGCCGTATTTTTTAAGGTTTACAAAGAACTTTTGATATTGAAATACTTATTCTTTTATGAGAAAGTTAGGTGGTATAGATACAGACTATAAGAAAACAATACCTGACCTGAAGGAGTTTATCTTCTGTAAGAGATTACTGTTCTACAGAAGCTTACAATCTTGGTACACTGCTCTCCATTTGAATTTTGGCTATTAGCCTTATTTCATTGATGAGGAAACTAAAGATCAGAGACATTAAGTAACTTCCCCATGGTCACACACCTAGTAAATCTTAAGTGATGGGACCTGAACTCAGGTTTCTTCCTTATTCCAAGTCTATCACTCTTTCCATTAAGTTGTATCTGATTTTCAGGCTCTTCTCTCTCAAGACCAGGCTGTCTTTTGTGCTGCTCTTATATATCCTTCTGATATCTAGCCTCTCCACTTCTTCTGTACTTAGATATTTTTAACATGCTGTAGCTGTAGCTAACTGAGCATGCTAAAGAATTTTGTATTACAATGTTCAAAGTGGCGTGTCTAATGAATAAAAAGCATCACAAGTGAAGGAACTTTTTGGAGTTTGGAAATCTTTAAAAACAACAAAAAAACATCTTCATTTTGGGTTGTATTCAGGGGCAGAGGGCTTAAGTCATTGAAAAGATACATCTCCAGATATCTAAAATACTACTACATGTGGATACATACATGCACATACATACATACACCTATAAAATGCACATATGTAAAACACCCCTGTCCACTAGACAAACGATCAATGTTGAACACAAGTTGCTTATTTTTCTCACCTTGCAAGTTTCTGCATGTAAGTTTTTGGAGAAAATCATTAATGAGAAGCAAGAAAAGCCTGAACAGAAAAGTCTCACCAAAGAGTCTGTCTGAGGTGAGGATATCTTGCTTAGACAGTTAACACTGTCAACTTCCAGAGTTTTAGAATCACAATCAAAGCTCAAAGGAATAGAAATAACAAATTATAATAATGAATGGGTTCCCTTGTTCTTATAAGAAGAGAAAAGCTATTTCTCTAAGCATAATCCTAGTTCAGTAAGCTTCTACAAATTCAAGCTGCAAGAAATAGCAAATAAGAAAATCTATTAGCGGATATTTATTGGGGACCTACTACATACCAGGTACCTCGCATATTAGGAGGAACAGCAAAAAGTTAAGTTTCCACAGAAGTTATTAGTTGATGAAATCATTGAGAATAAGTTAGACTGAAGAAAGCCAGCAGACTGCAGATGGATTCAACTAATCAGAAGAGAGACAATGGTCTTCAGAAAGTCATAAAATTTTTGATAAGAAGGTCCAGGTCTGAAACTGACCTGAACCAGTCAGGAAAAGTGACCTAGAATAACCTGGAGAAAGTTTTTCTTCACTACACTTGCTTAATGAACTGCACATACATAAACACATACTCTGCATAAAATTATCCCTCCATATTCTGTTCACGGGTCCTACGTTAAAGCACGTTTGGGAAGAGAGAATCACAACAAGAGTGCTTATATAATGGGCATGTAGAAAAGATAGTGACCTAACAGAGAATAGACCTATCTGTCTCCTGGTGGGGGGAATCTGTCTTGAACTAACAGTATATAGCTCGATCTTGTTTCTGTATCCGGTGCTCTTCCTTCCTAAGCGAGGGCTGAACATGCTTTTGGCCAGAGGCGTTCAATTACTCTGAACTCTACTGCAATAAATTTTCCTTGATACCTTATTAGTGTCAAGTGTGTCTCTAACACATACAACTACAAAAACTAAATAATCCCTACCCTTGAGGAGCTTATATTCTATTGAGGGAGATGACTAGTGGCTGGTATTGGCACCAAATACCTCCTCCACTCTCACTTAAATGCTGCTGAACATAAATATAGAAAATCATGCAACCTTATGAATACGATCTATTCCAAGCACATTACCTCACTGTGCCCTCCTTACAAGGGAACCCTTTTACAGAGGTGGCTCTGCTGCCAATGCAAACTCTTCTTAATTTCATCTACTCTCAAGTTTTCCACTGAATCTCCCCCATTCTCCTATCTTAAATTTCTTCTTATCTTCTAGGTTATTTCTCTGTTGGCTACAAATACACTCACGTCTCTGGGATCCTCTAAAAACCTGCACTTGAGCCTTCATTTTGCGTAACCTGTGGTCTTAGAGGTATCTCTTTTTTCTTCTCAGCTAAACTCTTTGAAAGAGTAAGGGAGCACAGTACAATGACTGTCTAGCAAAGAATGAGAAAGTGTTCAGAAATAAGAGAACGGTATCAAGAAAACAAAGAGTATCCAAGAGGGAAGAATGGTCAACAACTACAGATACTGCAAAGATCAAGAATACAAGGGACTGAGAAATAACCATTAGATTTGGTAATTAAGAGAATAATGTAATTTTGCAAAAAACAAAAGTCAGAAACCAAATTACAAGAAACTGAAGAAAGCTGAGGAAAACGTAGTCAGCTTTTTCTAGGGTTTTATCTGAGAAAATGAGGAGAGACATAGTTAGCTTCAGGGGATTGAAGGCTCAAGTAATTTTTTTAAAAGGATGCATAATGCCTGATATGTTTGTAGGCAAAGTGGATAAAGGAAGAATGAAGATTACAGAAAGAGGAGATGCTTATAGGGATAAACTGCCAGAGGAGATGAAAGGAGGTAAGAGTTAAGAGAAAAAGAAGTGGGAAGTGAAGCTAAGGGTTTGTATCTCCCTTTTCCCTGGATCATTTCGTCTTTGACCTAAGATTTTATTTTTACCTATAAAAATTCCTTGCTCTTTCAACTGATACTTCAACAATCTGCAATTTCATCAGTTTTTCCAGAGAACTTATAAACCTTCTATGTTGGAGCCCTGTCTTCATGAGTTGCTATGGCTGAAAAATAAAATACCTAGTAGACAATTTAGCAATGACGTTATTCAAACTTAGTACTTGGATGACAGCTTAGCTTAACGAAGTACTGACCTCCAATCCCTTTCCTACCACCGTTGGCATGCTGTTAATGTGTAATACTAGTATACCCTTTCCAAACTCAACAAGCCAAATATTGAATTCATGATTTCATATTCAGCTCCTTTCTAATTTTTTTTGTCTGTACTAAGGGTACTGCTTACTCAGTGAGCCAAGTTCACAATCTCTCACTATCTCCCAACCCCTTGTCTTAATTCAATTAACTGCAAAATTCTATCAATTCTACCAGCATAATATCTCCTATAACTGTCCCCTTCCCTCCATGTTCAGGGTAACTATCTTAAATCAGGCCAGCTCTACTTACCTCCTTAACTATTGCTAATAGCTTCTTAACTGTTCTCCCTGCTACAAGGGTACCCTTGCTCATGCAGTACTGATAGGACTGCTAAATAATAAGTTCAGTTTTGACCATGTCACCCCTCCCTTTCTCAAAATGCTTTGGTGACTCTACTGACAAACTCCTGTCATTTAGACTCACCACAACCTGAATATAATCTACTTCTCTAGCATTTTTCACTTATTCCCTATGTCAGAGTCAAACTGAATTATTGTTCTCCAAAATGCATATATCATTTTCTGTCTCCATGAATTCATATATGCCATATGCAATGCCTGGAAATGATGATTTCTCTCACCTTTGACATTCAGGATCCTTATTTTCCTTCAATATTTATCTCAGGAAAGCCTCCCAGCTGTTGGTGTTTTCCCAGTCTCTCTAGTTTGCAGACCCTGTTCTATTCCCTTTTGTAGTACCTCTCTCATCTTCCCTGATTTTTCCAATGTCACAAATAGTAGGCTCAGCTATCACAGCTGCCAGTTCTTTGAGGTCACAAGGATACTTAATTCTAATTTTTTCTTTTCTCTACAAAGGAGAATAGGTTTTACACTGGATATGACAGCACTAAAACGATTAACAGGGAGTTGATATCCAAGACAAGGTCATGGTGAAGTGAACACCTAGCTGTCCTTAGTGAATTTAAGTTACCTGACCCAGATGAACTTTACATTCTGGAGTCCTCAGAGAATTGGTAGATGTGATTGATGAACTATTGTTAATAATATTGGAAAGATCAGGGAAGTTGGGAGATGTATGACAAAACTGGAAAAGGTCAAGTGTCCTAATTGTAAAAAAACAGGAAAGAACAGAATCTGCAAGCTAGATGCTCAGTAGCTGAACTTCAATACCTGGGAAGACTGTAGAATGGATATATAATATCTACCGTGGTGTGTATGTGTATAAAATGCAATATAAATGAATATATAATATCTAGTTGGTGAAAATCTAAAAGGAAAAGCATTGACATCATGGATCTCAATAGGTCATGCCAGACTAACTTAACTTCCTTTTCTGACAGAATTACTAAATTAGCAGGTGAGAGGAATGCTAGGAATGTAATTTACCCAGATTTTTTATAAAATATCTCATTATTCTTTCGGAGAAGATGGAGAGATATAGATTAGATGATAGTGCAGTCAGATGGATTCAGAACTGATTAGACTCAAAAAGTAACTGCTAATGGTTTGGTGCCAAAGTAGCTGGTTTCTAGTGAAATCACTTGAATGAAAGCACAGAAATTATGCTCGTCAATCTATAGATCTGATGAGCACTAAGTTGAAAAGCATAGAAAGGAGAAAAAAAGAATATAGAGGATAACAGGATCAAGATGCAAAAGGATCTCAATAGGTTGGAACACTGGGTTGAATCTAATAAGGATAAAATCATTGTGAATAAATGTTAAGATTTGCATTTGGGTATAAAAACATCAACTTCAAAAGTATAAATGGGGAAAGTATGGATTGGACAGCAGTTCTCAAAATGATTTGGGGGTTTTAGAGTTGCCAGCTCAATGAGTCAGCAGTATAGTGTGGTAGGCAAAAAAACATAATGTGAGACATATTGAGAAAGACAGTTTCCAAGTTTAAGAAAGTGACAGTCATACTGTACTCTGCCCTTGGAAGACTTCATCTGGAATACTACGGTTCAGTTCAGTAGGTTGCTGATAAGCTGGAGAGCAGAGGAGCAGAATCAGAATGGTTAAGGGTCTCAAGTCCATATATGAAGTTCAGTTGAAGGAACTGGGCATGTTTAGTATGGAGAAGATGAGGGAAGACAAGATAACTACCTTCAAATATCTGAAAGGTTATGGTGTAGAGTTAAGGATTAGATCTGTTCTGTTTGAACCCAGAACCAGGAGCAATGGAAAGTTGTAAAAAAGGTCAATTTAGGCCTGATGTCAGGAAAATTTTTCTAATGATCGGAGCTATCTAAAAGTGGAATGGGTTTCCTGTAGAGGTGGTCGGTTCCCCCTCCTTGAGGGTCTTTAAAGAAAGAATGAACAGCTACCTAAGTGTACAAGTTAGACTAGATCCCAAGGTCCCTTACAATTCTCCAATTCTATGATTTTGTGAACTGGTGGTAAAAAGAAAAGCAAATGTAGAATACTTCCCTTTAAAGTTAATTTTTTTAGGCTGGAGAATATCTAAAAATATGTTTGTAGGAAGAGAAGCCAGTAGAAAAGAAGAAATTATGAGAAACACAAGGCATCATCAGTAAAACTAGTATCTAGAAGAGAAAAGTAACAGAAGGAATGAAAAACAAATGTGAGGGAGTAAGCTGGGAAAAGGAGGAGGGGTACTGTATTCTGAGACAGGAGAGAAAGATCACAGGTGTGAAAGTAGGGGAATGAGAAATTTCCCCAAAAATTATAGGTCTATTGAAAAAGAAGATCAAGTTGAAGAGAAAGTAAGGCAATTCCAATTTACTTAGTCAGACTTTGTCATTCAAGGTACAACTGAGATAACGTAAGACTGTGATTTCAAAATTGTCCAACACATTGGAAAAAAAGGTATTTTTCAACTGTCATTTCCTAACCTTTGCATCAGGTAGCTCAACTTATTGAAGATATGGCTGTCCTAGTCAGTACAATAGTGGGATTAAAATACAAGAAAGCATTAAGTTATAGAAGAAATCATAAACTCAGTAGAATAGAGTAAATTTTATATAAAGCATTAAAATCTCAGCGTAGTAAGATTTTTTTCTATAAAAAGTACCTAATTTTTGTTTGATTTGATCTTAAGAGGTTTTGAGAGGTTCCAGTAACAGCTATCTCCTTTCTGAGGTCAAGCCACTTAAGTACAGAGACTGTCATCAGTAAGCTGGTCACTTAGTGATAAATTCTTCAGTCATGGCAACTTATGAAACAAAAAAATAAAAAGTAGTCCCCAGTCCTATGTAGTGCATTTTTACAGTAAAGTAAGCAATTGAAGGAAAAGGGGCAGAAGGTGCTAAAGAATCACACAGTTTTTAGGCTCTTTGTAAACATTTACTTGGCAGTTGATACTCTAAAATGTAAAATTCCTATCCAGAATCCAACAGATGACTATACTACAAGAGAAACTGAATCATATCTATCTTGATATTCTTGCTAATATGAAATCAGAAAATCAAAGAAAATTGTGAGCAAATGTGAGGATGGCAAAGAGGTTATTTTATTATGCATCCAAAGGCAGTATGAAGCATTTTCAGGGACAATTTATTTCATATAGCAGTTATCATGGTAATCATTTACAAAAGACCACTATATAGGGTAAATGTAGCTTTATGTAACAATGTGGGCTGAAGAAGATAAAGTAAAGAAATTCCATCAAAAATTCAATAAAACATTTCCAATCATATCAGCATTTATTTTATTACTTTACTGCATGACTTCAACGCAAAGATGGGCATAAGGGAATGGTGAAAAAATACCGTTGTTTTCAAACATGGTTCTAAAAAAATAAATAGAAGACAAAGGCTATTTAGAGTATACAGAAGCCTCATGCCTGTAGGTCACGAACACTTTTTTCAAGAATATAGTTTAACAGATTGGAAACGATTGGTCAAATAATTCCAAATTCAATTAGTATGGTTGGACCAAGGACATGTTAGATTAAATATCAAAGTCAACACCAAATTAGAAGGATACAAATAAGATGACATGCTGTCCAAACTGAGGCACTGCTAATCTTAAACTGCTGCCAACAAAAAAGGGAAACAGCTAACAGAACCGATATTGACAATCTACCAACATTTCCTAAAGTGTAAAATCAGCACTGACAAAAAAGGGTAATACTAGTTTAGAATAACTTATAAAAATCTTGAAGAAGATGGTGGGAAATTATTACTATTATCACCTTATACACCCATCAAGAAGTTGTAGAAGGTAAAACAAGTTTAGAGAAAACAGAGCAAGTCACCCAATCAAGCTAGACCATGACAGGAGCATTCAAGTAAGAAAAGGCAAAAAAAAAAAAACAAATGAAAGAAAAATGGAAAAGATCTGGAAGGATTTATATAATATCATATTTTTTTAAAATTAAAAAAATGAACATTTTAATTACTAAAGACTAGGGAAAAAAATCCTGGGAACTATTGTGTAGTTTTTAAAAGTATATATTAACTTTAAAACACTAGTACCAAAAACTTGTGTTTATCTGTGTTCCATTCTGAACTTCTTGGCTTCATGCATTTCTCATTCAAGAATCATGTTTTCCAACATAATTTTCACTACCCTCCCTTTATATTGAAGCCACCCAGTATTAAAATATATATTAATTTAATTAGGATTTCTTTAAAAGCTTTCTCATAAAGAAAAAATAAGTTCATAAAGCTAAAATAATCTTCAAGGTAGTCTTTTTGCAAATACTTATCTTGAACATGGTGATATGAGATAACCAGGCATCACACGAAATGTTGTTTTTATTTCTTTGGTTGCCTTTTAATGTATAAATAAAACAACTCTCTAATTCCTTTCTTTACCCTTACAAGCTTATGAGACATCCTTCCATTTACCAGCAATTTCCTTCAGTTTTCAAGTTTATTTATTGAGACATCTTAATATCAGGCACTTCTAGTAGTATGATTATTGATAGGTTATTAGACAAGATCTCGTATTTCAAGTGACAAAAGCTAAAGAAAAACTGTTTGATACTTACTACTCTTGCCACTTTGTCACCATTACTGCAAAAGCAGAACAGGGATACCTTGGACTAAAAATCTTGGAATAAGGAGAGCCTGAGTTCAAATTCTGCCTCTGTTATTTAACTAGTATGTGACCAAAGGCTACTCATTTAACCTCTATGGGTCTCTGTTTCTTCGTTCCCCAAATATGGGTATCTCTTACTTTCTCACTTCACAGGGCTGTTGTGGAGTTCAAATTAGACAATGTATCTAAAACACTTTGCAAACTTTAAAGTTACATGTTGTTTACTATTATTATTATTAGGTAATGATAATTTTGCAGGAAAGTGTACAATGTTGCCTTTAAAATATCCTAGTCTGGAGGATTCTGAGTAGGACTTTGTGTGGAAACTTTATTCCAACAAATGAAAAAAAAAAATTCTTGCTTTTCCAATTTTCAAATGGTTTCTAAACTTATTCTAAATTAATCCAAAGAAATAAAGTTTTCTAATACCTGAAGAAAGAACAATGCTGTTAAAAAGCTAGATTAGCCCTTCAAAAGTTTCTCAAAGTCCTTAGGTTACAGCTACCAGTTACTTAACTGGAAATACATTCTTCAAGTCTCAACAGCAATCATGTGCTGCTGCTCCAGTGGCAAACCCTTGGTAAAATCTTCAAATAAATTCAAGTTTATACAACAGAGGAATTATTATTAGGGGTCAGTTCTCTCCTTCAGCAGTTACAGATTGATCTCAGTACCTGTTGTTGAGGCCATGAACAATAACAAAACAAGAGCAAGAATTGTTCAAGGTCTGTTCTGGCCTGTACATAATAAACTTAAGTCACTAGTACATAAAGTTTCTTTTCAATATGTAAATTTGAGCTAACATTATGTAAATTTTCCTTACCAATACCATTTTAATAAAGCTTTGGATTTTGATTTAATTTTTTAAACTTTTGATTTTAACCCTATAATAAACTAATATTTATTTAAAAGAATATTTTGTGCTCTTAGATGACTTAAATATTAATCAGCACCTAAAATTTTGTACAATTTTGTATCTATCAAAATAGATACATTAAAAAAAATTAAACTCTTTCCATGTGTTTAACTGCCTCACTTATAAGAAAATTGAAAATTCTAATTCAAGGAAGTGGTCATCTTAAAAGGCATTTACACACTCATTCTAACCAATATCTTCACCAAATACACTAAATCAAATTTAATTTGATATTTAGGGGAAAAAAAGCAAGCAAACATTTGTAGCATTTCTGAACTACCGTTTTCCTCCAATCAAATGAATTAAATATATTCCATTTCATTTTTATTACAGGCTACTAATCCACCTTCTTTGTATACACATGCCTGTAACATGTACATGCATGCATACACACATATGGGGTGGGAAGGAGGTTTATAACAGCAGATTTGAGCCAAACATCTCTATAAATTAAAAGGTTAACGTAGGCCCCCTTGTGAATTCCTGTGGAACTGCAGCTTTACAAACATTCCTAAATGTAACCAAGGAGAAAGGGATAATGATCATTCTTCAACTTTACTAGCAAATTCCTTTCACACAAAATACTTAGATCTTTACCTCTTTCCAAAGAATCAGACGTGGCACAGTGGAAAGAGTGCTGGATTTCGAGTTAGACAGCCTGCGTTCAAATCCTGGTTCTGTCACTTGCCCAAGGTCAACAGGTAGTAAAGTAACTCCACCTCTCTGGGCCTCATTTTCCTCATCTATAAAATGAGGGGGTTGGACTAGATGACTTCTAAGGTCCCTTCTGGTTCTAAATAAGTGATCATGGGTTAAAATTTGCATCATCATCCATTAAAATTTACTAGGTTCCCATACCCATGGGTACTGCACTAGGTCAGTGGTTCTCACAGTACAATCAGCAGATTACTGGTGGTCTACTGCAAAACAAAACAAAGAGCAGAAAAATTAATATTTCTGTCATTTAGATAGAGAGGAACGTGGTTATTATTTGCCTAGGCAAAAGCTACATAAGATGTTTTTGTCTGTGGTAGCATTAGGAGTAGGAAGGATAAGTAAGTGGACCATGACATTAAGAGTTCATGACGGGAAGGGTCTGAGGATCCACTGCTTTGGGACAAGAAAAGGCAAATCAGTCTTAGTAAACACCACACAGGAACATTTCCACAGAGACTTTATTACCTTCAATTTAGTAAACTTCAAGTAACCTTATCCAGTTCAAAGGGCAGGGTAAAGATCCTCCTTTAAACTAACAGTACCCCACTCCCATACCTTGGATTTATTATGTATATACTTGTATATGTAAATTTTATTCTCCCAATAAAATATAAACTCCTTAAGGGAAGGGGCAGTTCGGTCTATGAACTGCACCTAGCACACGGTACCAAGTACATATTAAATAAAGGCTTATTGACTGTCTGGTGAAGGAACCAGAAAAACTAGCTGGATCAACCAGGTGTCTGAGGCCAGAATTATGACTAATTGGAATTTATAGGGAGATGGGTATTTCAACTTAACAGAAGAACTTCCTAACCATATAACCATATAGAGCTGTCTAAAGATGAAACGGACTATCTTATAAAGTAGTGTGACTCCCCTATCACTGTAAATGTTCAAGTAGAGGCATTGACTTACTATTGGAGATGTCGTAGAGAATTCATGTTGGACAAGATAATTTCTGAGGGGCCCTCCAACTTTCAGTTTCAACAATTCTAAGATTCAAAATATTTTTCCCTACCTTATTGTAAAAGTGAAAAAAGTGCTGTAATGGCTCTACTTTTCCTAGGCTAGTAATCCTAAGCCAAAGCACCACTCAATTAGAGCCATGGGGAAAATTGAGGAAAAGGTGTAGGAAGCAGCTCTGTTCCTAAGGTGGTAAGGTATGGGATGATCCCCTCCATTGGCACCGGGGGCCCCTTCAGCAATATATCTATTTTGCATATGGCTTCTATACTCAGCACTCCTCCAGCATCAGAGCTTCAGCTCCATTCCTGAGACCTCCTCTTGTTCGTGCCGTTTGTTTCTACAACTCAGAACGTAATCACAGCAATCACTACTCTTCTAACAGTCTCTAATACGCATTGTTTTCTAAGTCTTTGCTCACAATTCACTACTCCAAGGAGACTTTCTGATTTACCAACTGCAATTTCTAATTCAACACCTAAAACTAACCATATTACTCCCCAAACTAACTTTCCTCTTTATTAGCCTGGCTATTTCATAATTTTATTGTAGAAAGGCACCAGACTGGCAGTCAAACCTTTGGGGTGAAGCCTATAGAATAATGTTTTTAACACACAAAATAAAAAACAAAGGATTATAGGGGAAACCAATTATATTGAAATAATGATATATCCCGCCCAAGTTCAAGGACACCAGGGGAGGGGGTGAGGGTGGGAGGCAGAGAGAGAAAGAGCAGGGAGGAGAGAGCGAAGGGGAGGTAAGTCTGTGGATCAGAGATTAAGAAGCCCTAATGTGGTACAAATCACTCTGTTTTACAGTTAAAGAACTTGAGGTCTGAGGGACTGTGAATTGCCTCATATCACAAAAGTAATAAATAAAAAGAACCAGGAATTGAACCCAGATACCCTGACTACAAAATCATTGTCCTTTCCGTTTTAATACATCATCTCACTGGGTTTCTAAGGGAAAAAACAAATGAACGACAAAACCCCCAAACCAATAAATGTTTATAATCTTTAAAGTACTATACAAACGGTACTATTACTATGGAAATCCATTATCATTTTTATTATCATCATGAAGCTTTGAAGAGTGATACAGTTGGCTGTGAAATCACTAAGACCTGGGTTCAAATTCTACCTCTGACAAATACTAGTTATTTCACTTAGCCATTCAGTGCTTCAGGCAATTTTTAACACTTTGCATGGCAAAGGAGGTTATGAATTTGCTTTGGTAGAGAATACTCCTTATGTGGACTTTCCTACCTTGATAAAACGCACACATCTGGTCCCATAAATGGATGAATGAAAGAACATAACTGTCCAGTTACTGAAGCTCAAAACTTTGAATTTCATCTTTGACACTCCTTTCCTGGATCCTGTAGCCAGTAATGTAGCAAGTCGTGCTGATTCTTCCTTGGTAACAATTTTCATACCCACCGCTTCTTTTCTATCTCCACAGCTACCACACCTTTTCTTTCATGTCCTAACTACCATCCTTCCAATTTGTTCTATACAATGGCATCAGCTTAACTATAATATATTCTTACTTTGCCATACCTCCTCCTAACTTTCAAAAATATTCTCCATTAATCACTGAATAAAATTCAAAATACTCTTTTCCGATTTCAAAACTCTACAATCAGAACCCAATCTTATGCTCAATTACTTTCCTATAGCCAAAAGGATCTATTCACCAAATCCTCACTTTTAACCCACATCGACAAATAGTTCTTCCTCTCTGTAGAATTCTTTAGAACAAAATCATGTTCTTCATGAAATCTTCGCTGATTATCCCAAGACAAAACTCTTCCCTTTTTTTTTTTAACAATTCCATTTATTGTCGGGAGTCACTTATATTGTATTTAACGTGATGCCTTAGGTCTTTTAGCTTTTTAAAAAAAGATGTGTCACATACATAGCTAGACTATAGATTCCTTTTCTGAATCACTGAAGTTAAGTGGTCAAGGGGTGTTCAATAAAATAACTGTTGGTCATTTTTGCTGTGTTGTGACTTTTAAAATATGGGCCCTACGGCCTTTTGGAGATACAAAAGATGACCATTTGGACTCTTATGTCCTGGAAAAGTTAAAACTAGGGGAAGAAGTATAATTTATTTAGTTTTGGCTCTTTTCACAATTGCTCTAGGTTATAATCAATCAGAGATTTATATAAATAGCTAGTTATGAGGTTAAGTAGACTTTATTACAGCTAATGAAATAGTATACATATGCAGAACTCAAGGTCTGACCAATTTAGCTGCCTTGATGCCTGGGATTTAAAACATTTAAAGTAGGGACAGCAGCCAAGTCTGAAGGTCACAAAATGTGGCTTAGTAGAGAAGCTGCTAAATATCCCCAGTGCCCAGAGGCCCTTCTTCCTTATCCCCAGTTTAGCTACTAGGTGACAGAGTTGTCATCATAGCTATGCAATTCTATACTCTGTAATTTGGAGTTCAAGATTAAGTACTCTAAAATTTAAATTTCAAGGTCAATCCTAAGAAAAGATCTTATGGCAGAACCTGGGTTTATGAATATTGGTAGAATTTTTATTTTTAAATACTAAAAACAAAAAAACCCAACTTGATGGGGGAATTCAAGACCAAAAACATAAATGGATAAATTATCTGCCCATCTATCTATTGCTACATTCCCACATCTAGTTAAACTAAAGGTCACATTACATTCCTGTGATATATGTGTGTGCATGTGTATACATATATGTATATAAGATAGAGATATATTTATCATACTATTACATGAAAAATCTCTAACATGGATGCTATTTTTCAATGCCAATATTTTATAATAGAATTCTACTGTAGTCCAGTGCCCCCAGAAAAAGGTATCAAAAAAATGATCGAAAGGCTTTCCTTAAAGTAGGATACAGCAATTACCGAAATCTACAAAGGGACTGTAGTCAATATTTTCCTGTACCTTGATATCAAGATTAGCTCTGACTTGCCTTAAAATCTTAGTTGTTAGGTATTACAGAAAATATCAGTCTTATAGAAAATACTGGCGTGCTTCTAGTAAGAGAAGTAGACTGATACTTTCTAGGTTGAAATTATTCTTAATATGACTCATCAATTAAAATGTAAAAGTTGAAAAATAAAATAACCAGTTGTGGCCACCAAAGCAATATAGATTTTATGATTAAAATAAAGCAATATTCAGATAGAAATATTTAATTGTAAGTTTGACAGCAAATATAGCCAGGAAGGAGTTCATCATTACTAAAGAGTATGTCACATCCAGGCATGATAAAGTATTCAATTTATAATCCTGACTCAAATGTATAGTTCAAAAGGATACCATATTATATTTACTTCAATATGTATTTAATAAGCATTTTTTCAGATAGATTAAAACAAACAATAATGTTAAGTACTTATGGGTACTTAATAACATTTGCTAGATTCTATCTGAAAAATGTATGTTAGGTGCTAGGGATACAAAGACAAAATGCAAAACGGTCCCTTCCTTTTAACAGTTTCATTCTAATGGAGGGACATAAAGTCCAGAGTCTAAAGTCAGAAAGATCCAAGTTAAAAATCTAGCATCAAACACTTGTGTGGGACCCTGGGCAAGGTTGTCTGGGGATAATAACAGCACCAATCTCTCAGGGTTATTGTGAGGACTGAACATGATTAAAACTGTAAAACACTTTAATTTCAGTGCCCGTCAAGTAGTAAGTGCTATATAAATGCCAGTTTTAAGGTTTGCAAAGTTTTCCATATATTTTGATATCATTTGATCCTCACAACCCTGTAAGATAGATGCTATGAAGTTAAGTTCATTATACTGTAGTGTTTGAGCTGCGTGGGTGAAAAAAAACAAAACCAGGTAAGACCCAATGCAATGCTGGTACAATGAAAAGAATGACAGATTTGGTATCAGAAGGTCTGGATTAAAATCTTAGCTGTCACTGATTGCCTGTATAACCTTGGTCCAATTCCCATACACCCAAATGCTGCCATGGGAGGGTAGAAGTCCACTGGAAACACTACAGGATTCTCTGCAATGGTCTCTTCTCTCCCCAGTCACCCTAGTCAACGCCTCCTCTATCCAGAAACCAGTACAGGGCTCTGGCACCAGAATCATGGAGGGCTTACATCTACCAATGGTCACAGTCAGTATCCTTCCTATCCAGATCTTTTTTATAATCTTTTGGGAATGTAACCTGGGTCTTGCCATTGACCCTGGGGATGAATTCTTTTATATGTGTTGTTTTTTCCCAAGTACAACATGAGCTCTTTGAGAGCAGGGACAATCTCAATTTTCTATTTGTATTCTCAGCATTTATGCGTGTGGCGTAATATGTGTGGCACGTGAGAGCTGCTTAATTCATCATTTCACACTGAGTTGAAGAAGAGGGAGAGAGCACTGAAAACTTGACATCAGAAGACTTGCTTTGCTGTATCTTACCTCTGTGACTCTGGACAAATCATTTAGGCTCTCCAATTTCAGTTTCTCCTTCTATGGAATGGGGGAAAAGGTGCCTAATTAGATTCCCTCTGAAGTCCCTTACAGTTCTAAATGTAGGATCCTGGAAGTAAGGCGCTTAGCAAAGTCTTTCCTGATTAAGAGTTTTTGAAAGAATGCTGCCCCTAGTAGGATTTTGTATGCTCCTTAAGACCAAAGACTACTACAGTTTTGTCTCTGTATCTCCAGTCTTTATAAAGTACAGTGCCTGGCACAGCGTGTATACCTGATAGATGCTTGCTGATTAACTGCCTAAAAGAGATAAAAAGGAGGGGGCATACAATCTAAGCATGAGAGGCAGTCCCAGGACCAGCAAATACATCAGTTTGCCTGTAATGCAGAGTGTATGAAAGGGAAGAAAGTGTAAAAAGTTTGAAAAAAGAAGGTGAAGTCAGATTGTAAAGGTCTTTAAATGTCAAATAGATGGTTAGCTTTTCTGAACTTCCCTTCCTCCCTCCCTTTTTTTTTTCTCAAGGGATGGTACCCTAGGAGATGAGATAAACTTGTGAATGATGGTGAAAGAAAACCAAAAGCAATAATTTATATTTAATGCCAAATAAGAAGCTAGTTGGTACAGTAGATGTAGCTCTGGGCCTGGAATCAGGAAGATCTGAGTTCAAATTCAGCCTCAGATAATATATATGTGGCCCTGGGCAATCACTTGACCTCTGTTTGCTTTAGTTTCCTCACAAGAGTTGTTGTGATTATCAAATGAGATATCTGTAAAATATTTAGTACAGTACCTGGCGCATAGTAGGTACTATATGAATGTTAGTTGTTGTTATATAAGCTTGTATTCCATCCTTGAGGCAATAGGGAGCCACTGAATCTTCCACGACATGGGAATGTCACAGTCATTTATAAAGACAATTCTGGAATTGGGTTGAGGATGGCGTAGAAAGAGTAGTAAGAGTAGTGGCTCCTGTCTGAGAATGTGGGTTCAAATATTAACACCCATACTGTCTGTGTGACCTTGGGGAAGTCAACCTCCCAGGGTCTTTCTTCTGCAGAATGAAGGGGATGGGATAGATGGCTTCTATGGTCTCTTTCAATTCTAACTCCAAGACATGATGACTCTCAAATCTGGGTATCTGGAAGGATAACGATGATGACCTCAATATGAAACAAGAGAGTTTGGAAGGTTTATAAGAGTTTAGGAGGGAAAGACAATGAATTTTATTTTGAACATGCTGAATTTGAGATGTCCATTAAATATTCAACTGTAATTTTAGGATTAATTAAGAAAGGCAGTATCCAGGAGGCAGTATGCAGGTATTGTGACTTGGAAAAATCACATCTGTGATAGTGTTCAGTTCTGGGTACAATTTAGGAAGGACAATGATCAATAAGAAGCTGAAGATCATTTATGCCACATAATAATTGGCTGACAAAAAAGGGGATAATTAGTTTGAAGCCAAATGTCTTGAGCTGGGATCTTCTCCCTTCTTTGATCCTTCTTTTCTCCCCACTAAAACATAACTCAAAACCCTGTGGTTCTTTGCTTTCTCTGCAGCTCATTCTGAGTATCAGACTCATGATGCTACTCTTATGGGTCAGTACCATGTTTTTGCATTCTCCCTTTATTAGTAGGCCATGCTTCTACTTTTTGTATATTTTTTTTAAATCTAAGTTTGCTGAAGAATTCCTTGTACATCCACAATCACCTCTTTGGGAGACTTCCCATTTTATTTCTCGGTGAAGTTTCTCTTATATGTGTAGACTTTCTTGAGAGTCCCACCTTTCCTGGATTAACTTTCATGTAATAGCTCACATTTATAGGGTAGTTAAGGTCTATAAGGTGTTTTCCACACATTATTGTATTTGATCCTCAGAGCAATTCTGAAAGGTGGGTACTATTGTGATCTTTACTTATTGTGTCTGAGTTAAGATCTAAAATCTTCCAGACCTGTAGTCGAGTATTCTACCTACTGTCACCCTACAAAGCTTTAAGTCCATGGAACTCTATCTATGCTTTTTCTCAAACCTCTGGTGCATGTCCAGCCTGTCCTCATTTTCTTTTTCTTTGGATAGAAGTCACTTGTTCCGATGAGGTTCCTATCCTTTCAAGCCCATGTCCCTGTCCCTCCTGGTCAGTGAGAACCAGGCATGAAATATCAATTTTCTTTCTTGGTTCTTCTATCTTATAAAGCAGGAAACTATATTTAAAACAAATTATGATAATCTGAACCATTCTGATTTGGGCAGGGGGAGAACTTCAGCACATCTGAATAATTGCTATTATTACTATCATGGTTAGCCTTTGAATTGTTTTCCATGTTCCTCATTCCCTTCTTCATTCTGTGCAGTTGTTCTACCCTGCACACAGACAACAGTCTAACTCCTATTTCTGCCTTCACTGCTCTTCACCCAAATGTTCTTCCCTTCTGGGTTCTAGGTTTCCCGACATGAGTATTATCTACTTAATATCCTTAGTCTGCCTTGCTTATTACCTAAGCATTGTGTATTTATGACATGCAGCTGAGTCCATGTCTTTTACTGCTGGCTCCTTTCTTAAATTTTGTCTCCTGTGGATTTCTAGGAGGGTCTGCTGTTAATCATCTTCCACCTGTAGCTGTTTAGTCATTTTTTTTTCCAGTTGTTTTCAACTCCTCTTAACCCCATTTGGGGTTTTCTTGGCAAAAATGCTAGAATGGTTTGCCATTTCCTTCTCTAGCTCATTTTACAGATGAAGAAACTGAGGCAAAAAGGGGTAAATGATTTTCTCAGGGTCACATAGCTAGTAAGTGTCTGAGACCACATTTGAACTCAAGATCAGTCTTTCTGACTCCAGGACCTGCACTTTATCTACTGTGCCACCTAGCAGCCTGATACTGTAGCTACTCTCTCTATAGAGTATAGTGGATGTGGGTGAACATATACACATACTCATATGTATATGTATACACATACAGTAGACATAAGTAGATAGATTTCTTTGATTAAGATTGCAAGATTCCAAGCAAATACATCTTTAATTGCCCTCTTTAGGGATATTTCGTTCCTGGCCAGAAGCCTATGGTCCATTTCTAAGAACAGAAATCCCAATACTGTTCTTAGTTTTTTCTTATCCAGCAGTTTCTTGTGAAATCTTCCTTTTTCCTCTAAAACCCTTATCATAAGATAAAAACAAACAAGCAAACAAAAAGAACCACTTGTGCCCTGTAGGTCTTCAGATTATTGCCTAAGACTCCATAATCTTATTTAAGGAAAAATTTCTTTAAAATTAATTTTCCCAAATAAGAATGGGCTTACTTTGGAAATATCATGTGGCCTTGTTAAAGAAGTTAGAGCAAGATGAGCATTTGTAGGATATATTGCAGAGAGGAAGGTATGGATTTTATGAGATGATTTCTCTAGTTCCTTCCAACTTTTGAGTTTCTGTGAAGTTACCTGTCAGAGTGGGAGAAGGTAGGCACTAATGTAAACTTTATTTTAAAAAAATATTAGTTATCCCATACTACCTTCTAGTTTTATAGAGGTGGAAATTAATGCTCAAGGAGAACTAAGTGACTTGCTTAAGTCAAGCAATAAACAAATATTGGACTAGTGTACATGTCTCCAAATGCCTGATCAAATGCTCTTTCCATTACACCAAACTATTTCCTCTTATTAATAGTAATGATTATAATTGACATAATAGTATTCCATTCAAACATTTCCATGGAGCAAAACTCTTACTTTTTGCTATCCCCTTCCCAGACTCAGAACAGAACAGCTCAGTTAAACTGGGCTTTAAAGTTTGTAGACCAACATTATCTCACTTGATCCTTATAATGACTGTGTGATATAGGTGCTATAATTATCCTACTTTTATAGATGAGAAAACAAGCTCAGAGAGGTTAATTTAAATGCCCCAAATCACACAAATATTAAGAGCCTGAAGTAGATTTAAAATTTAGGTCTTCTTAACTCCAAGTCTCCAGCTCCATATCCACTACTTAAAAATCTCTCTCAAAACCTTATTCAACCTTTGGGAAGTATTTCTTTAATTTTTTTTGTATTTGTAAATGTCAATTCTTATGTCATATATAGAGTTTGCAATGGAGAACTTCTTTCTAAGAAACATGTGACACTGAGAACCACTAAGAAAATAGCAAGTTCTCCTGACATTGGTAATTACAAGTCTAAAAGGAGAAATTCACACTCTTCAAAGAGAATTATTAGTAGGAAGCAGAGTAAATTCCTCATGCTTCTCTTTCTATTCAAGCCACTGTAGATATCTACACAAAGTAGTGAGCCTCTCTGAAAATGGCTAAAATGAGGGACTGTGTAATGATTACTCCTGCCTATAACGGAATCTTTCTCAGTTAGTAAACAAATATTTATTAAATGCCTACTATGTGTCAGGCACTGTGCTTGATAGGATCTACCAAAGCTTGTGTTTTATCTGGCATTACCTTTGAGGATCTAGCTAAAGTTCAAACTCCTTTTTATTTTTTACCATCTGTACCGCCTTTTTCCCTCCATTATTATTTATCACATTCTGCCCTGCCCTAATTCTTGCGCAACGGATCCTGATTCATTCAGAGTTGATAAAAGCCAAAACAAAAGTAATCTCAGTACCTATGAAAAAGTGCTGATCAATGAGATGTACACTCTTTTGATTCCTTGGAATAACTCAAGTATATGCAAGCACATGTTTTCCCTCAAAATTAGTTACATTAAACTCTGGTGTAAGAACCAAAAGATTTAACACTAAGAGAACATCACAGAATTAGAAATAAAGTTTGCTGGATGATGAATTCCTAATGGCTCCTTGGAACTGTAACGAGAATCACTAACTTAAAGATCTGACTTACAAAATATTATTTTAAAAATACATAAAATGTATACAAACTAAATAGGTAAAACTAGTCTTTAGGAAATAACTTCACAAACACCACAATTTATATTGAACAATTTACAGTCAATATAGTCCAACCAAAATATTTAAATGAAGCAAGTGTCTCATCTGTATTCTTTTCAATGTCTTATTCCAGAATCAGTTTATGAGGAATCAGTATGTACACAGGATTGAATATCGAGTAGTTAAACTGAAAATATATATACATGCAGCCTTGTAATTTCTCCTTCACAGAAAGCTGATAACAGCTGCTTTTTTAATAAACTCTGACAGGGAGGTAAAATTCATCTTTTTTAAAACTTTCTTTAAAGACTGTGAGATCGGCCTTGGGGGTAAAATAATTCAAACTGAATCGTGAAGCACATTTTCACACTAATCCCTTCAGCTGAAGGAGACAGTTTTCAACATCTACATATGAACAATCAACTAATGATTTGGTTTTTCTCTACTGCAGGTCGTTTTAAACAGTCTTATTTGCAGACCAGCGTGTCAAATTGGGAATAAAGTGGGTTCTCCCTCCCAGGGAGTTCACAAAGTTGTGACTGCCCTCACATAAAAGGCAGCCAAGCGCGGCAGCTGGGCGCGTGAGGTTTATCACATACATCCCCTGCCATCTCTCCAGAGAAGCACGTGTGGCCTGCCCACCCCAGACGTGGCCGCAGCGTGGTTACAGCTCAAGAAAACGGGGGTCGGGGGGTGGGGGGAGGCGGGCAACTTCCAGTCCTTGGTAAGAAACCAAACAAAATAACCAAGAAAACTTCTAGGGACTTCTAGGGACACCGTCTCAATGTTATGACCGGGGAAGAGGGAGGGGAGAGGAGAGAGAAGGAGCAAAGGGCATATGGAGGAAAAAGGACAAGGGCTGTCGAGAGAGAGAGAGAGAGAGAGAGAGAGAGAGAGAGAGAGAGAGAGAGAGAGAGACGACGAAGAAGAAGAAGAATGAGGGCACAGGAGGGAGGAGGGAGAATGGAGGAGGGCAGCGGGAGAGGGAGGGCCTTGGGGCAGTTAGCTACCACAGCAGGGCAGGTCGCGCCCTTCCCCCACTGGCTCGCGTCAAGCAGTTGGCCACGAGCATCAGGTCCGGCTCCCACTTCTCTCCCCAGCAGGGACGACCCTCCTCTTCCCCACAGGTGTGGGGGTCAGCGACGCCCCTTCACCTCTCCCTTCTCCCGCCCCGGGAAGCCCAGAGGCCGAAGTACCTCGGAGGACGTTGGGTCCGTGGTCGCAAGCCCTGACAGGGCAGATTTTCCGGCGGCAATCACCGAAAGGAGACGAACTCCCCGCCAGTGTGACCAGGCCTCCCCTTCACCCTCCCCAGACCCGGGCGATCATTCGCTCTCTTCCGCCAGCCTCGCCCACCCAAAACGTGCTTGCGACCTGCCGGGTGCCCAGTTCGGAGCCTCCAAGGCAATGGTCCGCGCCCAGCACCCTGGGAAACGTAGTTTACTTAGGAACAGATACTCCAAGTGCGAATGGGGAGGAAACGTAAGGCGCATGCGTTCTGTGGAAATGAGGTGTTTTGGTTCCCCCCCCCCCCCGCCTTCCGGAAATTGCGTAGCAGCCGAAGCGTGGCGCACTTACTACTTCCGCAAACAGAATGGCGGAAAGCTTTCCTCAGGTAAGTGTTGGAGCGGGAGGCCCGGTCCTTTTCCACTCCCAGTGTGCCTGCTACTCTCTCGCTCTCGCCTCTTGGGGAGTCTTTCCGTCTCGGAGGTAGAGACGCTTATTCTGATCTGCATTTATGCCATGCTTTCGTTGCGCGCTTGGCTTAATAATCGGCCCCGTGTTGATTGTATTATGTGGCGGAGAAGGAAGTCGGTGGTCCTTGTGGGGGTCGGACGTGACGTCGCCGCGGCGCGCTTGGCGGTTGAGCCGGCTACTGCGAAGGTGGCCGGGAGGGAGGCCGAGCGCCGAACGTCGGAGCCTCTCGGGTGGGTGCCGCAGGACCGCGGGGAACGGCTGGAGTCCGGCTGGAGAGGAGCCCGTTGGTGCTCCGAGGGGCGGGGCTCGCGTTCGGTCCCGGGCGACGCACGCGGTGCCGCTCGAGATGCTCCTGGGGGGTGGAGGGAGCCGGGGAGAAGTTTCTAGTGCGCGGTATTTGGTAACCCAGGGGAAGCAGGAATGCTGCGAGAGCGGGGGAAGAAAGTGACGGAGCGGCGGAGCCTGCGGCATCCGAGCTTCTCTTTTAAGTACGGCGCGGACTGGGGGTCGCTTCCCATTCTATTCCCCCTTCGGGCCGGCAGCGGGGGGCTGGAGGGGTCCGAGTAGTGGCGGGCTTCGAGCGCGGAGCCTGTGGCCCTAGCAGACTCCCAGGCCCCCTCCCTCCCGGTCCCTGGCTCGGCTGCGCCTTGGGGCGCTGGAGTTAAAGCTTTAAAAGGGAGAGTGCCTGAGACGTGACGTCATGGCCCATTGAAGAGTTTCTTCGCCCATCTGTTTAATCGGAGCACCCGGGAGGTTTTTTTGTGGCTTGAGTTTATCCTTCTCAACTCAGTGGGGCTTTTTGTGGCAAGTTCTTGATCGATAATTCCACTAATATAGCTGTGATTGAAGGGTTAATTCATGTCTCGAAGTCGTACTCTGCCCCCCCCTTCCAGGTAAAGTCATTCATTCTTGAAACATTTTTTTCGTCTGGTAAACTATGTGGAAGTGAAAAAAGAGAACAGCCCCTGTAAAGGAAATCCACAACTTCTGATACCCTTTTTCAACTTACTAACATTTAAAAAAGTTCTTACTTTCAAATCTAACTTTACTAAAAATTTCAGCTGTAAATTAGAGATTTATTGAATTGGATTTAATATTTTGAACTTGTTTTGTGCATAATCCTGTGAACAGTAAGAAGATAGCTAAGAACCTGGTCCTGAGGAAGTTATATGCTAGTGGAAGTGGGGGGAAAATCGCAATACATTATGCTGGGAAAAGTATAAACCACAAAGAGATTACTTAGTATGTTAGGGTCATGGTTATAAAAGCCCAATTAAAGGGAAGAAGTATTTTGAAAGTTTCTGTGATTATTACTGCTGCAAGTGTTTTTGTTTTGGATGTAGGCTTAGAATAATGATGAATAGAAGTTTAGAGTTTGGGAGGGGAATTCCATTTAGAAAGGACGGTGGAATCAAAGACGATTTCTGGCAGAGGATTCTTGACTTGTTCAGTCTTATTTGCATGGACGTATGGCTAGAGACAGATTGGGAGGGGGTTCAGAATGTCTCTCTTATACAAAATCTGGTGCTTTGAATAACTATTGGGAAGCCTTTGAAGGTTTTAATCAAAAAGAAGTGACTTGAGTAGAGATAAGCTTTGGAAAGTTTGTCCTGGCTCTTGCTTTTCTTTTTTTTCTGGAAGTAGACCAATGACATCTGGAAGGTGATCTATTAGATATGAATGGTGTAGAGCTTCTCAAAGTTTCATTCTCACTCTTTCCTCCAGTCATTAAAATCCAGTGGCAAGACATAAATAAAGACAGCTGGTGATGGCCTGGGATGCAGTGAGTGGCTTCCTTTCTAAAGGTCTTTCCCAGGTCTCAGTTTGTTTGAGGCCACATCCATTCAATGACCAAGGGGGTGGAGACAAAAGATGTCTCTATTTACCATCACAACTTGGGAGGGAGGGGAAATCCCTCCAAGTTTCTGCCCAGAACTGAAACACTGCTATTTACACTGTTTCTAAGTCATCAAAATCTAAACTATGAGCCACTGAGGCTTTGTTTGGAGCTACTATTGGCTATTCTAGGAAAGAAGAGTGATTTGGGTTTTAAAAGTCTGTCTTTTCACAAGTATACTTCAAAAAATTAAAAATTAAAACCAAGCTGGGCAAAAACTAAATTGTACTAGCTTTTTTGGGGGGTGGGGGCACTAAATAAGTAAAAGAAGATGAAACAGCAAGAATAAAAACAAGCCAGGGTAGCTTTCTCCAACTTCTGCTTAAATTGGCTGGTTGGGTCCCCTGAGAGGACTGTTACTCTCAGGTCACATGGTAAAGACACTTAATACAAAAAGTTCTATCAACAGTTCAGTCCTTCCTACAAATTGAGCCATTGTTTCATTGAGGCTTGTGTGGGAAAAGATTTAAGTCACAACCTCTGCTCTGGAAGTTGTCCTCCCTTTGTGTAAAGACTTCATGCAGAACCCCCGTTCATCCTTCCTTCTCAAAGAGAATCAGTGGCATCTTGAGGGTGATATCTTGACTTGTATGTGAATTGTGTATGAGTGAGGCACAGCTGCTAAAAGTTGTCAGTCTCACTCTCTCCAAGTCATCAAAGTTCAGTGATGAAACAAAGATCAAGACAACTGATGATGGCCCAGTATCTGGCCCCTGTATAATACCTTGAAGGAAACAATGAGATGAGTTAAACTCTTGTGGAAGTGTAGGGAAAAAAATAATAGGGACTAGGGTTAGGATATTTGTGATGGAAATAAAGAGGGGAGAGGCATGACAGAGAAGGGTCAGATTTGTTGCTCGATTAGGTGGATGGATGAAGAGTACTACAAGGTTCCCTTCTAAAGACAAAGAGATTGGTAGTGCCATTAGCAGTTAAATTTTAGAAAGGAAATGGAGATGCTTGGGGCATGTCCACCTAGAGGACTTAAAGTAGATGAACTACAGAAATAGAGCTCAGTGGACAAGATTTAGGGGTCAGTTACATGAATATAACAGCAATGGGAAGGCTAAAATTACTAAATTAAAATGACTGAAGTAGAAAAGAAAGCAAAGACTAGAACCCCTGGGATACAGGGTTGTTCAGTTCAACAAACATTAAGTGCCTACTGTTTGCAAGGTGCTAAGCATCTAAAGGCAAAAAGGGGAAACTTATGAACTTTTCTGAGAGGTGGGGCAGGAGTGTATACAAATAAGCATATTACATGGAAAATTGAGGAGGAAGAGACTGGCTCACAACTGAGGAGGGGAAGGAGTCAAACTGAGCTAGGAGAAACGAAGGAAAACCTGTCAGGAATCTGGGAGGTGGCACATGAAAGGTCAGGGAGAGAGTGGTCTATAGCTCAAGGGTCTACAGGATTTAAGGAAGGAATTTTGTTTTTAGGATTGATGATATATAAGCATGCTTGAAGGTCAGGAATTTTTTGATTTAAGTGGATAATCCTGATATAAGATCAGACTTGATTGAAAGAAGATTAGTATTTATGGTGGAAAGAGAAGGAAAGTTGAAAGACTCTTCCTAGAATAGTCGTAATAGACTCTAGATCTTGCCTTCTATTTTACCGACAAGGGTAGGGTTAGGGTTCTTGGGCAAGCTCAAGGGTGGTGGGAACATTACTGTGTGCACTGATTTCCTGATGCTTCTCAGTTCATTTTGCTTCAGTTCATACAGGTCTTGCCATGTTTTTCTGAAACCTTTCTCCTTGTCATTTCTTATGCCTGCAACAGTACTCCATCAGAATCATGCTATAGCTTGTTCCCCAGTTGGTTAGCTTCCCCTTAATTTTTAATTCTTTACCATCAGAAAAAGAGTGGCTATAGATATTTTTGTACATTAGATCATTTTCCTTTTTCTCTCATGTCTTTGGGGTAGAGACTTTGTAGCAGTATTGCTGAGTCAAAGGGTATGCGTAATTTCATATCCCTTTGTGCATGGTTCCAAATTGTTCTCCAGAGTAATTGGACCAGTTCATTACTCCACTAATAATTCATTAATGTAACTATTTTTCCCTCGTGCCCTGAAGTATTTGTTGTTTCTAATAGGTGTGAGGTGATTCATTCAAGTTGTTTCAATTTGCCTAGACTTGAGCATTTTTTCACATGACTATAGACAGCTTTGATTTCTTCTGAAAATTGCTTATTCCTATCTTTTGACCATTTCTCTATTGCGGAATGATGATGACTGGAGTGATAGGGGTACAGGAACCCCAAGACTGAAGTTCCCTGCATGGACCTTCTGGAAAAGAATTCTCAGACTCAAGCATTGTTGAGGTCAAGGTGGCAAACATTTACTACGCTTTTCAGTGGGCAAGAGTTCTTAGGGAACCTGCAACCTTAGAGGGGTACAGGTAGAGTTTATATGGGATATTCTATAGTAAAGCGTGTCATATTTTCCAACTAGGTGATTCAGGATGGGATGAAGGAGTGGTTAAGGAGTGGTTGGTTCTTAAAAGAACATGCGCTTTTAGTATCTACCGCACAGGTATTTTGCCCAGAATTCATCTGGAAATAGCCCAAGATAGGGTTACATGGAGGTGTGGTTTTAGGCCTGAAACATTACTAGGTCAATTGACAGTCAAGACTAAGTAATACCAGGCTGCTCTCATGGATGTCTTGTTAGACAAGGTAAATGTTATGGAGTATACATATGTCTAAGTCTAGGATACAAGTGATTGGTCAGTGAGTAGTAAATGTTCTTATGATCCAGTACACAGCCAGTTCAACCAGTGCACAGCTGGTTCTAACTAATAAATTCTATAGATGCAACTAGCTACTATATCAGGAAGGGAGATAGCCATTGTTGCTAGGGTAGACAGTGTCCTTGGGATGGAGAGAAACTGCCTGGGATAGTGTTGTGAGGCTAGGGAGAAGTGTGAATTTTAGAGAGAAATGTGATTTTAGAATTGGGATCAAGGACAAGCACCTCATCGGGGAATGTCTCTTATTTTTTATGAATTTGACTCAGTTCAATATATATTTGAGTAGTAAGGCATGTATCAGAGAATGATGGAAAAAATTTTTGGTATTTCTTCTTTGTCTATGGTACCTTTTAGCAAAATGTAGTTTCCCTGATTATCTCTTTGTTAGATCTATTTTTGCTTTTATTTTATCTGAGATCATGTTGCTACCCTTGCCTTTTGTACATCAGCTGAAGCATGTTAGATAACTACTCCAGCCCCATATTTTACCTTGTGTGTTTCTGTTTCAGGTATCTAATCCTCTCTACTGTCTAATTCTGTGGGTTAGCTCATCCCATTCACATAGGAAGTTATGATTACTGTGTATTTCTCTTCATCCTATATTTTTCTGTTTGTTCTTATCTCTGTGTTTTTATCTTGTCCCTCCTCAAAAGACTATTTTGCTTCTAACCACTTCCTCCCTTAATCTGCCCTCCCTTTTTATGATTTGCAGTCCCTGGGCCTCACTTTCTCTTAACTTCCTTCTTCTGTTTCGCTATTAGGTAAGAGATTTCTGTACCCAGCTTAGTGCCTCTTATATATATCTTAACTTTTTCAATCAATTTTGATGAGAGTGAAGTTTAAGAATTGCTGGACCACCCCACTTCTTCCTCCCCCTCTCATTTTCCCTCCACTGTTTTTTAGCTGCTTGCAATGTTTTCTCCTTTACCCAGGATCTCTGGAATTCGGCTATAATGTACCTGTGAATTTACATTTTGGGATCCCTTTAAGGAGAAAATTGGTGGATTTGTTCAATTTATATTTTATCCTCTGGATCTAAGATTGGGACATTAAAAAAAATAATTTCTTGAAATACAATTCTAGACTCTTTTTTTGATCACAACTTTCAGGTAGTCCAATAATTATTAAATTATCTCTCTCCATCTGTTTTCTAGGTCACTTGTTTGTCCAGTGAGATTTCACATTCTCTTCTATTTTTTATTTTATTCTTTTGGACTTTCTTTGTTGTTTTTGATATCTCATGAAGTCATTGGCTTCTAGTTGTTCAATTCTAATTGTTAAGAAATAATTTTCTTCAGTGAATTTTTGTGCCTCTTTTTTCATTTGTCCAGTTCTGCTTTTTAAGGAGTTCTGTTCTTCAGTGAATTTTTTTGTACCTCCTTTTCCATTTGACCTATTCTGCTTATCAAGGAGTTCTTCAGTAATTTTTTTGTGTGCCTGTTTTGCCAAGCTGTTAATTCACTTTCCATAATTTACTTGTATTACTCTCATTTTTTAAACCAGGTTTTCCTGTACCTTACTTAGCTCTTTAACTTTCCCAGAAATTCTTACTAGCATTTTTATTTGAGGCTTTGCTTGTAGCTGTTTTCACAGTGTTGTTCTCTTCCAAATAACATCTTGGTCTTCCTTGCGAGCATAGTAGATTTTTGTATTTAAGTTCTTTTTTTGTTATTTTCTTATTCTCCCAGCCTGTTTCTTAATTTTGAACATTATGTTGAAGTTGGGCTCTGCTCACCTAAGGGTGAAGAGACATTGTCCCATGCTTGAGGGTTTTTTGCACTACTGTTTTCAGAGCTAGTTCTGATGATTTGCAAGTTTTCAGTGCTCCTAAGATAGTGTGATCGGGATAGAAGTATGGTCATTGTTCTCCTGGTTTGTACTCTGATCTTTTACTTAGGAAGGCCTTTGCTCTCCTGCAGCCTCAAATACTATTGTTCTTCTTGACTCGAATTGTGACCAGTGCCCCTGCTCTCTATTGATTGACCACAAGCATTTTTTCTCTACCCCGAACTGTGTATGTGCGAGTACCTGCATGAGGTCTCCTTTAATCTCTTTCTGACCAGTTGTCTAGTCCTCTTACTGTCTCTGGGTTGAGAGTTCCTGAAGCTGCTGCTGCTGTGGCTACTATCACACCCTGAACAGGTCTCCACTCCAATGTCATAGAACACTCCACCAACCCTCCTTGATTTTCTTGGGCCAGAAAAGTGTCTTACCTTTACTTTTTGGCTCTTTCACTCCAGAATTTGATTTGAGGTATTATTTTAAAGTTGTATGGAGGGGAATGTTGAGAGAATTCACCTGGGTTGCTGCCTCTAATCTGCCATCTTGTCGTCACCTCCAAAGTCCTTATTTAGGAATAAATTAATTCTTTATTGATTACACATATTTAACATAAAATATTTGTGTTTGCAGCTTTCATTGATGAACTAAAGCTTTAAATTCAAATCATTGAGCAAGATGGAAAATTCTGCAAAATCAGAGGATTGTAAAAATGTCTTTGAAGATGAAGAGGCATCCAAACCAGTACTCTCTGTCAATGCTAATGAAATTGAATCCTCTGATGGAAAGGACACTGACAGTATTCAAGAAAGCACACCAAAAAAAAGAAAACTAGAGTTTCAGAATGATCCTGAGATTAAGACTGCCAGTTGTGGAGAGGGCACTCCATCAAAGACAAGAAAATTGGATAATGAAATTATTCCTGAGGAAAGAGCTGCAGCAGGTGATGAAGAGGGCATTTCACAAACAAAAAAGTTAGAAACTGATGATAATCCAAAAGATGATACTTCTAGTTGTGGAGATGGCGCTCCTTCAAAAAAGAGAAAATTGGAAGATGAAGATGTTTCTATAAAACACAAAGTAAGTTTAATACATTTAAGATACTTAATTTAAAAATTTATTTAAAGGGATAGCATAACTTTAATTTCTTTGTGATTCCTAAAGGAACTATTTAGCTTCCATGTTTTGTACTGGTATAACCTCATACTTTTATAGTGTTTAACTCAGGGATGGGAAACCTGCTCCCTTAAGGTCACATGTGGCCTTCTAGGTCCTTGGTTGTGACCTGAGTATAAGTTTTACAGAACATACCTTTTTCTTTTTAAATATGTAATTTATTTTTTTGGTTTTCAACATTCACTTCCACAAGAATTTAAATTTCAAATTTTCTCCCATCTTTTCCCACTCCCCATCCCATGACAGTGTGCACCCTTTCCCCAGTCTGTCCTCCCTTCTCCCATCCACCCACTCCCTTCTCCCATCTTCCTCCCCTCTGTTTTCCTGTAGGGCAAAATATATTTCTATATCCCATTGCCTGTATGTCTTACTTCCCAGTTAACCTGCAAAAAACAATTTTTAATGTTCATTTTTAAAGCTTTGAGTTCCATATTCTCTCTCTTCCTCCCTCCCCACCCATCCTCATTGAGAAAGCAAACAATTTGATACAGGTCATACGTGTGTAACCATGGAAAATACTTCCATAGCACTCGTTGTGAAAGACTAACCACATTTCCCTCTATCCTGCCCTGCCCTCTATTTATTCCATTCTCTCCCTTGACCTGTCTCCCCACAATAGTGTTTGCTTCTGATTATCCCTTTCCCCAATTTACCGTCCCTTCTATTATCTTCCTTCTCCTTTCCCTGTCCCGTACTCCCCTCCTACAGGGTAAAATAGATTTCCATACCCAATTGAGTGCTTGTTATTTCCTCCTTAAACCAAATCCCTTGAGAGAAAGGCTCACTTATTCCCTTTCATCTCCTCTCTTTTCCTCTTCATTGTAAAAGTTCTTTGTTGCCTCTTTTATGTGAGATAATTTGCTATATTCCACCTCTGCCTTTCTCTTTCTCTTAGTACATACCTCTCAACAGTAAATTTTATTTTTAGGTATTCTCCCTTCATATTCAAGTCACCCTGTGGCGCTCTCTCTCTCTCTCTCTCTCTCTCTCTCTCCCCCTCTCCCTCCCTCTCTCTCTCCCTCTCTCCCTTCCTCCCTCCTTCCATATATATATATGTGTACACACACACAAACATACATATACATACACACATACATATATACATGTACATACCCACTTGTGTTTGTGTATATATATGTGTATCTCTCCTCTAACTAATGCCGAAAAAGGTTTCATGAGTTACAAATATTGTCTTTCCATGTAGGAATGTAAACAGTTCAGCTTTAATGGCTCCTTTATGTCTTCTCTTCCCTGTTTATCTTTTCATGTTTCTCTTGATTCTTGTATTTGAAAGTGAGATTCTCTCTTCACCTCTGGTCTTTGCCATAAAACTGCTTGGAAGTCCTCTTTTTCATTGAAATTCCATTTTTTTTTCTGAAGTATTATATTCAGTTTTGCTGGATAGGTGATACTTGGTTTTAATCCTTCTCCTTTGACTTCTCCCTTAGTGTAGAAGCTGCTAAATCCTGTGTTATCTTAATTGTATTTTCACAATACATGAATTGTTTCTTTCTGGCTGCTGTGATATTTTCTCTTTGATTGGGTGTGAAAAGCAAGGACCCTGACATGCACTGGAGGGCCTGCTCTCACAGGTTCTTAGATCTGCTTTTCTAAAAGGAAAGGCAGCTTTTACAACAGTCTCTTTAATCAAGCACATATATCATTCACTTAGTTCAGGGGAAAAAGTTAATGCTCTGATCTTCAGAGAAGTTATTGAGAAATCACATCAACAGACAAGGTTTCCAGCTGCCTGAAGGTAACTGTCTGACCATACATACATAGTTACCAGAGAGAGAGGCACCAACATCTGGGTTTTCAAAGCTGAGGGGGTGGGGGGCATTCCTTAATGGCTTCCCGGAGACTCAACTGGCCAAACAGATATTTCCAATGAGTAAGCCCCAAAGTAAAACCTCACCTCAGATGATTTATACATTTTTTAGAGCCAGAGGACATCACAACCCTTGAGAACAAGTGCTTCATTAGAAAATTAACAAAAGGTGTGGGCCTCCCTTAATCAAGCTTTCCTTAATGGTTAGGCCCATTAATGGGTGGGGAAGATCTTTAAACTCTCTCATAGTTACCATTACATCTGGGAACTCTGGGATTTGGCTACAATATTCCTAGGAGTTTTCCTTTTGGGGTCTCTTTCAGGAGGTGATTAGTTAATTCTTTCCATTTCTGTTTTATCGTCTGGTTCTAGAATATCAGGGTAGTTTTCCTTGATAATTTCTTGAAAGATGATGTCTGGGTTTTTCAGGTAGATCAATAATTTTTAAATTATCTCTCCAGGATCTATTTTCCAGGTCATTTGTTAATGATTTTCTTGCATCACTCTCATTTCCCTTCCCAAGTTTTCCTGTACTTAACTTTATTTGATTTTCAGAACCTTTTTTGAACTCTTCTATGACCTAAAATAATTTCACTCTTTTTTTTTTGGGGAGGGTTTAGATGTAGTTGCCCTAGACCTTGTTATCTCCTTCTGGTTGTATGCTTTGATCTTCCTCCTCCAAAAGGATGGAAAAAATAACCTTTTCACCAAGAAATAACCATCCTTATTTTTATTTTTTTCCCCCTTTTTGGGCATTTTCCCAAACACTTACTTGACTTTTGAGCTCTTTGTTAAATAGAGGGTATACTACCCCAGGTTTTAGAGGTTTTATGAGATGTCTCTAGGCACCTGTAAGTTCTCACTTCCTCCAAAATCCTCTCCTAGCTTGTGCTCTGCTCTGTGAGCATCCACAAGCACTCTTTTTCTGCCCTGGAACTGCAAGTAGGATTCACTCTCCACTGCCACCACCAGCTCCACCACACCAGAGCTTCTCCTCACCACAGGATTGCCACTCAGGACTGAGACCCCGATCAGCTACTCAGTTCTCCTACCATCTGCAGGCAGAGAGCTCCAGAAGTAGCTGCTACAATGGCTACCACCATGCTGAGGCTGGAGCTGGGATTGGACCATACTCCCCTTCCACCTGCGTGAAGGAGCTTTGTCACTGACGTTTAAAGCTATTTTTGGTGTTTGTGGGTTGAAAAATATGGAAACCTCAGCAGCTGCCAGTGAACTGAAGCCTGCTCCAATACTGTCTGTGCTGGCACAACCCAAACTGTGCTGTGTGCTGCTCAGAGTCTGATGCAATAAACCCTTCCTGTCAGCTTTCTAGGTTGTCTTGGGCTTGAAATCTGTTTCACTCTGTCATTTTATGGCTTCTACTACTCTAAAATTTGTTTATGGTCATTTTTTACAGGTATTTGGGGGGAGAACTTGAGCAGGTCCCTGCTTCTACTCGGCCATCTTAGCTCCTCCCCAGCAAATCTGTATTAAGGGGATTTAAAGTTTGAAGTTTGGATTCAGTCAGAAGGCTGCACTTGTGGGCCAAGAGGGTCACATGCGGCCTCAAGGCTTCAGGTTCCCCACCCCTGGTTTAACTACTAAATAATTAAAAATATTACTTATGATTCATAGTAGCTGTGTTTTCTTCCTCCTCTGAGATTATTTTAAGAGGCTGTAACATTTATTTGACTTAAATGTGCCTTAAATGTGCCTTCTCAGTATTGTAGTTTGGTACCCACTCAAGCTAATTGAAATAATCAGTTCTAATCTTGGAAAAGTTTAAGTTATTATGTTTGAGTTTAAGGTCACAAATTAGTTTTTACACTGCTTGCTTGCTCTAAAAGATCTTCAGGCAGCAAAATTTTCTAGTTTTGAGCTTGTCTCACAAAATAGTTTTGTTGACACCAATAATGGATGTTACAGATACGCTTATTTGTTGATTAAGTTAGAGTAGTAATTGCTTTAGTAAGACTGAAGAAAATAAAGCCAGTTTAAATTTTATGATCTACGTAGCTGTCTCAGATTCTAAATCCCCCAATGAATTCATCATAGTGAGAACTCTTTTGTCTTTGGCACACTGCTGCTCTTGTCAAGAAGATATGTGGGAATGTCACTTAGCCTTCAAGGGAACAGGGGAAACAGGAACTAGAAAGTTCAATTTTTGTATTAAGAAAGATCTCTTAGGGCTAATAATAATCACTGACCCATTAACATTGCCATTTTTGACTTTACTGTCTGTTACAAAACTGTATTTATAGATTGTTCATAAGGAACACGCTAAAAATAGTGTTAAGTAAATCCAGATTGTTGAACTTGAAGTTACATGTATATGAAGTACCATAGGTGTATTTTAATTTATATAATGTGATCATGCAAAGTTGTTTTTGAAATAACGTTTTTCAGTCTTAGATGTTTTTAAACAGATGCACAAAAAAAATTTTTTTATGCAGATACTGATAGATAGTTAAATACTTCAAATTGGAATTGAGTGATATTTTGTGGTGAATAGTATAGTAAAAATTTACTTTTGTTTTATAAGGTCTGTTTTTGGTCATTAGATTTGCTTAAAGCAGATCACAGAGCATTACAGATATTTCTCCATATAGACTTACTAATACATTCCTTTGTACTGTTATAGTTTAATATACTTAAGAATAGATGCCATTTTATACTTTAGTGTTACTCATTACTGTTAGACATCTGTAGCTTCACAGTGCCTTGTACATAATAGGTATTTAGAACATTTAATACAATGTTTATTGTCAAGTATATTAATTTTTCTAAATTGCATTCTTTCTTAACTCTAAAAGTTTGGAAGGGTTGTTCTTCTAATGTTTTAAAACCTAATTTTAGATAAACCAGGTGTATCACCAAGGCAGTATTAATAGCACTAAGGGTAACTATGAAAACGCTGGCATAGTTCTGAATCACAAAGTATAACAGACTCTTCATTTGGAAGGCAGAAGAAAAACATCAATAGATACCAGAAAAACAAATCCATCATAGTAACCAAGAAGTCAATTCACATTAGCACTGTAGGGAACACAGTCCTTCCTAAGCTCCCCCCAACCCCCACTGCTGGGGCCTTCCTACAAACAAACACTCAGGAGCCTAACTGCCTGCTTGCCTGTGTCCTCTCCTCCCTCTTCCCTAGCTCCTTTCACCAACTTCCTCACAATTCTGCTCCACCTTTCCTTTTCTACCCTTTCAACAAGCTCTTACCACCACATGTGACTTAGGCTTCCATATGATTTAAGCAGGTCACATGGGCCTGTTAATTATGGGAAAGATCTTCCCATTTAAATTATCATTACACCAAGGAAAATAATTTTAAAAGATAGAGAAGCTTTTTATTTAGGAGAAGGGAGAAAAAAATAATTTATTTCTTCCTCTTAATTAATGAAGGGGCAGAGCCAAGATAGTGGAGTAGAATGAAAGACCCACTCTAGCTCTTCCCTCATAAACATAAAATGCCTGTACACAATGACTCTGAACAAATTCTAAAGCAGCAAAATCCACAAAATGACAGTGAAACAGATTTCCAGCCCAAGACAGCCTGGAAGGCTGACAGGAAAGGTCTGTCACATCAGACTTGGAGCAGAGCACAACCCAGCCTAAACCACACAGCAGGGACGAGACTGGGGCAGGCTTCAGGGTGAGGAATCACAAGCAGCAGCTGCGATTCCCAGATGTCTCAACGTGTAGGCGCCGAAGACAACTTCAGAGGTCAATAAGAAAGCTCTTTCACCTGGGTAAGAGGCAAGCATGGTTTGCCCTGGCCCCAGGATAGCAGCAGCCATTGTGGCAGCAGCATCCACTTTTGGAGTCCTCAGCCTCGGTCTAAAGATCCTGTGGGAATCAAGCTCCTGATCTGGGTCTCAGCCCTGGGTGGCGGTGCTGGGGTGAGGAGGAGCGCTGGCTCTGGGTAGTGTCTGTGGAGAGGGAATCCTACTCCAAATTCCAGGGCAGAAAAGAGCGCTTGCATTGCTCGGAGACCAGAGTGCAGGCCAAGAGAGGAGTAAACTCTCCCTTGATTGTGTCACCTTGGAGGAACTGAGAACTTACAGGTCCCTAGAGATATCTCAGAGAATAATTGCACAAAACCTCTGAAATCTAGGATAGTACGCCCTCCACTTGACAAAGGACTCAAAAGTCAAGTAACTGGCTGGGAAAATGCCCCAAAAAGGGAAAAAAATAAGACTATAGAAGGTTAACTTTCTTGGTGAACAGATATCTTCTCCCATCCTTTCAGTTGAGGAAGAACAATGCTTACCATCAGGGAAAGACATAAAAGTCAAGGCTTCTACATCCAAAACATCCAAAAAAAAATAGGCAATAGTCTCACGCTATGGAAGAGCTCAAAAAGAATGTTGAAAATCAAGGAAGAGAGGTGGAGGAAAAATTGGGAAGAGAAATGAGAGCGATACAAGAAAATCATGAAGAACAATTGAACAGCTTGCTAAAGGAGACCCAAAGAAATGCTGAAGAAAATAACACCTTTAAAAATAGACTAACCCAAATGGCAAGAGAGATCCAAATAGCCAGTGAGAAAAATAAAAGCAGAATTGGTCAAATGGAAAAAGAGGTTCAAAAGTTGACTGAAGAAAATAGTTCTTTAAAAATTAGAATGGAGCAGATGGAAGCTAATGACTTTATGAGAAACCAAGAAATTACAAAACAAAACCAAAAGAATGAAAAAATAGAAGACAATGTGAAATATCTCATTGGAAAAACAACTGACCTGGAAAATAGATCCTGGAGAGATAATTTAAAAATTATTGATCTACTTGAAAACCATGATCAGAAAAAGAGCCCAGATATGATCTTTCAAGAAATTATCAAAGAAAACTGCCCTGATATTCTAGAACCAGAGGGTAAAACAGAAATGGAAAGAATTCACCGATCACCTCCTGAAAGAGATCCGAAAAGGAAAACTCCTAGGAATGTTGTAGCCAAATTTCAGAGTTCCCAGGTCAAGGAGAAAATATTACAAGCAGTCAGAAAGAAACAATTCAGGTATTGTAGAAATAAAATCAGGATAACACAGGATTTAGCAGCTTCTACAGAAAGGAATTGAAGGGTTTGGAATATGATATTCTAGAGGTCAAAGGAGATAGAGTTAAAACCAAGAATCACCTACCCAGCAAAACAGTATAATACTTCAGGGGGGAAATATGGAATTTCAGTGAAGTAGAGAATTTCCAAGCATTCTTGTTGAGAAGACCAGAACGGAATAGAAAATTTGACTTTCAAATACAAGAATCAAGAGAGACATGAAAAGGTAAACAGGAAAAGAGAAGCCTTAAGGAACTCATTAAAATTGAAGTGTTTACATTCCTACTTGGAAAGATGTTATTTGTAATACATGAGACCTTTTTCAGTATTGGGGTAGATGGAGGGAATGTATATGTAGGCATGTATGCGTATGTATATATGTGTTTATTATATATGTACATGTGTGTGTATGTATATATATGCATACACATACATAAAGGGCATAGGGTGAGCTGAATATGAAGGGAGAATATGTAAAAAAATAAAATTTACTATTGAATTGAATGTACTAGGAGTAAGAGAAAGGGGAAGGTAGAATGTAGCAGATCATCTCACATAAAAAATGGAAGAAAGCTTTTACAATGGAGGGAAAGAGGGGGGAGATGAAAGAAAATAATTGAGCCTTACTCTCATAGGATTTGGCGTAAGGAGGAAGTAACACACCCTCAATTTGGTATGGAAATCTATACCCTGTTGGAAAGGGATAGGAGAGGGAAGATAATACCAGGGATGGCACATTGGGGAAAGGAATAATCAGAAGCAAACACTATTGTGGGAGGACAGGTCAGGGGAAAAAATGGAATAAATTGAGGGCATGATAGGGTAGAGGGAAATGTAGTTAGTTTTTTACAATATAACTATTACAGAAGTACTTTGTGTGGTTATGCATATATGAACTATATTGAATTGCTTGTTTTCTCAATGAGTGTGAGTGGGGAGGGAGGGAGAGAATATGGAACTCAAAGCTTTAAGAATGATTGTTAAAAATTGTTCTAGCATGCAACTGGAAATTAAGATATACAGGCAGTGGAGTAAAGAAATGTATTTTGCTCTACAGGAAAATTGAGTTGAAGGGGGATGAAAGAAGGGTGGGTGATGAAAGTGAGGACAGACTGGAAGAAGGGGTGGATGGGGTGCATGCTGTCCTGGGGTGGGGGATGGGGAGAGATGGGAAGAAAATTTTGAATTCCAACTCTTGTGGAAGTGAATGTTGAGAACTGAAGAACAAATAATTAAAAACAAAAGAATTAATGAAAAGAATTTTTAATTGCCTACCATGTTCCAAGTACTGTGCTGAGCATCAAGATATAAGTACAAAATGTAGATAATCATTTTTTCTTAAGGATTTTATATCTAGTGGGGGCAGGGAAGGGAACAAACATTTATTAAATGCCTATCCTGTGCCCGGTGCTGTGCTAAATTCTTTAAAACTAATAATCCTGTTTGGTCTTAATGGCAACCGTAGGAGGTAGGTACAGTAATTATTCCCATTTTACATATGAGAAAGCTGCAGCAGACATCAATTAAGTGACATGTCCAGGGTCACATAGCTAGTAAGTGAGTTGGAATTTGAACTTCTGACACCTGTGTTGTAGCCACACTATTGCCTAGTTGCCTAGGGTATATAACGCACTCACATGCACATGCATGCATGTGTGCATGCAGTAACCAGGGAAGGATATCATGGTCTGTGAAATAACAGAGATGTTGAGTGAATCAGTAAAGTATTAGTAATACAGCCTTTCTAGGTTTGTTAATGATAATAGTGATTTCATTACAGTTCTTAGAAAAAAGGTGGTGAATATATGTGGTGGAATGTAGAGGTGGGGAAATTACCATAAGCTAATAATAGTCTCTAGTGATATGCTTTGGAGAGTGAAGCAAGAAGAGGAGCAGGGTGGCAGAGAAAAGGAAGTCTGTAGATTCATACTGATGAATAATGGATTTCGTAACTTTTAGGTATATTTTAAACTTGGGTGTACTTGTGTAGATTAATTTTTATTTTTCTCAGTTTTACACTTGTTTCAATATTATCCTGCTTTCTCCTGCGTTCAGCATTTGGAAGAAGGACATGGCTCAACAGTAGCTGCTCACTACAATGAGCTTCAGGAAGTTGGCCTGGAGAAACGAAGCCAGAGTCGTATTTTTTACCTTCGAAACTTTAATAATTGGATGAAGAGTGTCCTCATTGGTATGCGTATCATATTTTTATTATATATTTATGTGTCTTATTTATCTTCCTCTAGCATAATTGGTTGTTGAGCAAACACTTTGGTGTAGTTAAAAAAATTGGTATAGTTAAAAATTAAGAAAGTTTTTGTGTATTCACATCTGAAGATGAACTTTCCAGAAGGACCAGTGATTTCTCTTAGGACTTAAATTTTAAGTCTGAGAAATAGTGAGATGTTAGAGAGGGAAAAAGATTAGCTAATATTAAGCCCCTGGCCTCTGAAAAGGAGATGTAGTACTACATGTGTTTATATTTATTGACTGATTTTTTTTATGTACTTGTTTGTAGCAGAGAAAGCGTGTATTTAAATCTCCATCTAGCAGTTGAGTTAAATTTCTAGAGCATAGACATTGCAATTACTTGACCATCCTCTTCTATCAGCAGAAATATGGTAGGATTGAAGTGTGTTTGTCCCATAAATATTTTCCTTAGAAGCAGTGTTGTACTTGGTGATTGCTATCAGTACTCTGTACTTCAGGTACTCTTATGAGTTAAACCTGCCGTTGTGGAGTAGCCAACAGAACCTTTTATAGGGGAGTCGGGGACTTGATGTCTGGTGTTAAAACAAAAAACAGCCAATTAAAACTGCAAAATCTCATTCACTGGCATAACAGTTTCCTTGAAAAAAATGCATTCTGAATGGCAGTCAATGTAGATAAAATGATAAGTTGGAAACTACTTGGATACTACCAAGAAAAAGGTCATTTGTAATTTTTGATCATTTGTATTCTGCTCTTCCCTCTTCCCTGCAGTCTTCTATTACAAGTCAGACTGGCTGTCCCCTAAACTCCCAACTTTATGGTTCTATAATATTACTCTTAATTACTTTGTGTTTTAGTCACTTGTATATATTCTTCCAGCTTCTCTATTTGCTTGGTTTAGGCTTTGTTTATATGGTTGCCGTGATCAGCTTATTAACCTTTCATCAGTCTCTCTGCTCATTGGTCATACACTTAAGATTTTTTTTCCTGTGTCAGTTTCTGTTGTAGCATCAACAAGATAGCCAGTGAAAACTTGGTAGAAAGTTATACTCTGTAATATTCTTGAAATTCTGAAGTTAAGCTATTCCTGGTGCTCAAGTGACAGCTTTTTTTTCCTCCAACTATTCCTATAACCTCAGTGACAGTTTTTTCTCTGCACCTGCCAGTGTAATCTCAATCCTAATTATGTCTGTATTATGTATTATGTATGTATGTAGTAGGACTCTTTCTCAACCTTTCTCATTTTTTGTAAAGCTATTGTGATCCATTCATAGCTTCATTTTTAATATGTAATGTTTATAAAATTAATGAGACTGTTTGAAAATAAATTTATAGTGCCCTTTAGTCTGAATTATTACTAACTTTATAGTAAATAGGAAAATTATAAAGAAAAAAATGGCCTTTTTTTTTTTAATCCTCTAGTCATTATGCCTTTCCCCTACTTATCACCCTTTGAGCTTTTCCTTATGATAGAAAAACTAATAAATAGAAACATCCATTGTCGGCCACATTTAACAGTGTATATAATATTCCATTTTGTTAATCCATCCCCTGTCATAAATGGGAGTGCTAACCCCATTATCTGTTCCCTGGACCCTTATTAGTTTTTTTAGTCATTGAGAGTTCAATTCCTTTTAGCCTATATTTGCATTCTTGCTATGTATACTCTTCTATTTTTCTTTATTTTGTTCCTCATGTTATACAGATCTTTCCATGTTTTTTTGAATTCTTTGGGCTTTTTTTCCCCTTTTTGGATGTGACCTGCGACTTTATTAATGTAGGGAACTTCCTGTGAGGAAAAGCCATCTACTAATGCAAATTAGCACCTGCTCACTGCCTTTTATAGTCCTGCTCAGTTTATGGGGGCATTGAGAAATTTAAGTCACTTCCCACATTCACACTGTGTTTCCTAGCTGCGATTTGCACCCAGGTCCTCTTGACTCTGCTGTCTTACTAACTCTTTATTATACTACACTGCCTCTTCTTGTTTCTTACTCCAGAATAATATTCCATTATATTCCTATTCTTTTCAGTTATTCCCCCAATCTATAAATACCCATTTTATGTCTATTCCCTTGCTACCACAAACAATACTTCTGTGAAAATGTTGGTAAAGTTGGCATATTTTGGACCTTTGTTTCTGTTGATTCAGTTTCCTTAAGTTATAAGCCTAGTAGTAGTAGGATCTCTGGGTCAGAGGTTATGAACAGTTTATTTACTTTTTTCTCATAATTCTGAATTGATAATCTAATTCTGAATTGATAATCTACAATAGACTTCACTAGACTGCCAAAGAGATCCATGACACAAAAAAGAGTTAAGAATCCCTGTTCAGGCATGAACTTTTGTATCATTTTTTGTCATCTTTGATAATTTGCATGGTGTGAAGTGAAACCTCAGATTTATTTTAATTTTTGTTTCTTGTAGTATTTGGAATGTGTAGAAAATTATTAGATTCCTTTTAGTCTGAAATTTCTGTGACATAAACTCCTTAAACTCCTTGATCTTTATAATTTTAAAGGTAAGTTTGAAACATGATTTTGTCCTGTGATCCTACAGTTAGCAGAAACCCGGAAGCAATTGCTCAGTGATCAGCAAAGGTGGAGAACAGACTGAAAGCTGGCAGGGGACATCAACTTATCCCTTCATTTTATAGTGGAACAAAGTTAAGCCCAGAGAGCTTTAAGTGACTTGCCCACTAGGATTTGAACCCAGGGCCTCCAACTCCATATACAGTGTTATTTTTAAGGTACTTCCATGCCTATAAATCATATAACATACCGCTTCTGTGAGGCAGGTTGTGCAGATGTTACATATCACCATCACACAGAAAAACAAACAGGCCCATATTATTATGACTTCCCAGTGGCCCACAGATTTGAAGTTGAAGTTTTGAAACTGGGACTCGGGCTAAGAGATTCTGTCTTCCAAATCCAGAGGTCTTTCCAGTATACCATGATGCTATCCTTTATGTTATACAAAGCAGAAGATTTTATCCTGAAGGTGGTGAGAAAGGAGAAATTAATTTGTATGTAGTAATTTAGATAGAATTCAGTAGCACTAACCACTGCAGTTGTTCAAGAATGTTTATAGGTGTTAATATAGGTGTAATTGCAATGTGATTTGTGATTTGACAGTATGTGATTTGACAGTTATGAGAGATTCTTAAATGTGGTTTTTTTTCTTCAAGATCTTGATGTGGTAAAGACTTAAAAAATTCCCAATGGGCCCTTGAAGCAAAATGACTTCCATATTCAGAGAAAGAATTATGGAATTTGCAAAATGAAGCAGACCATTTTCTTTTGTATTGTTTTGTTTTGTGATTTCTCCCATTCATTTTAATTCTTCTTTGCAACGTGACTAAGGTGAAAATGTATTTAATAGGAATATATGTGTATAATCTATATAAAATTGTATGCCATCTCAGGGACGGAGTGAGGAAGGAGGGAGAGGGAGGGGAAAAAATCTGAGAAATATGAAAGTGATTGTAGAACACTGAAAACAAGTAAAATAATTTATTTTAAAAAAAAGGTCTTGACATAGTTTTAATTTGACTGTGTCACTTTTTGATTAATCCTTGAAGTTCTTGTTAGGTTTCATTCTGTTCCCAAGAGACTCCTACTTTAGTCAGACTGTTAATACATGAGAGTATCAGTGGGAAAAATCCTGTTTCCTTTGAAAAATAAGACTTAAAAATTCAAACTTAACAGTGAAGTCACAAAAGACTAAGTTGAAGTAGAAGTCCTTAGTTAAGTACTAAAATAGCTTTGGGAACAAAAGATTTAAACACAATTTATGAATTGCTAGTTCTTCCCTCACTTTGGGAAAAAAAAATGATTGTTTAACACATCAGGATTTGAGATATATAATTGAAGAGAATTGTAAGACAGTTGTTTATTAATACTTTTCTGTACGAGCATGCTAAACACATGATTTTTATTGTCCCATTTAGGGACAACTTTATTTTTGTAGTTTTGAGTTTATTTTTAAGTTGCAAATTAAATGTTTAATAATACATGTTTCTTGTCAAGTGAAGGTTATTGGAGCAATAACCTGTGTTTTGACTAAAGTTAAAAGTTTGGTTTGTTTTTTTGTCTTTCAGGGGAATTTTTAGAAAAAGTGCGACAGAAAAAGAAACGTGATATCACTGTGTTGGACCTGGGATGTGGGAAAGGTGGAGATTTGCTCAAGTGGAAAAAAGGCAAAATTAGCAAACTAGTTTGTACTGGTAAGAAGAAATAAATTGTTTTAGGAACATCCATTTATGCTGAGTCAGGTAACTGGAAATGATGCAAGGACCTCATAATTAAAATATTAAGGCATGAATCCCAGAGACCAAGTTTCAGTGAGGCTCTAATGTACTTTTAATTAATACACTAAGGCTTTAGTGATGTTTTTAAAGTAAGATATTGAAAAAGTAATGGATTTTCCTATTGTGGGCCATGTATGTTTTTCTGTGGCTTGGGACTGATCTTAGTCATAGCCAGATGTGTTGTAAACACATGCCTTTGGTTACAAGAGAGATGATGTAAATAATGAGGAAGTCGGAGATTAACGTAGCCTTCGGATTTTTATTTAATTAAACTTGTTAGCCTCTTACCAAGGTATCATACTGGACTCTGGTGATACAAAGACAAATGTGATAGTCCCTGCTTACCTCTAAAGAGCTAGTATTTCTACTGAGAAAGGGAATACCTTAATAAATGGAAGATCATTTGAGGGAGACACTACTAGTAACTTGGGGCCTGGGAAGATAAAAATTCAGAGAGGCAGAGATGAGAAGTATTGCATTCTAAACATGGAGGACAGACAGAAGCAGGAGATGAAGAAATGTAGAAAGGTAGTTTGGAACCACATTGTGGAGAATCAGAAATAACCAGGCTCAGGGGTTTGTATTTTAACAACATAGACTTATATAATCTTATGTTTTAGGAAGATCAGTTAGATAGTTTTGTGAAGAATTGTAATGGTAAGCAGAAAATAATCGAAAGTAGATATCCATGAGAATAGGGTAATAAAAAATGTGCGGAGAATGTCTTGCTGGAATTCAAACCCCAGCAGCCATGCTTTTCTCTTCAGCAAATTCCTATTTACTGTAACTTTGATTAGACTATAGTCTTTGAAACCAAGACTCCCCTTTTGTGTTGATTCTTTTTAGTCTTTAAAAGAGTAACCTTTGCCTCTTAAAAAACTTTTTTTTCCCTTATTAAAAAACAGTCAACTAATAAGTACCTTTGCATCAGAATGAAGGCTTTTTCTTCTTTATTTTAAGGAAGTAGAATTGATTGTATGCCAAGAATTTACAGTTAAGATTGCTGTTTGAGATTTGTATCATAACTCTGCCTTTACATCTTACTATCATCCTGTGTTTTGGTCTGTAATGACTTTTAATTGGAAGCTTTTCTGTGTAGATATTGCTGATGTTTCCCTTCAACAGTGTCAGCAGCGCTATGCTGACATGAAAAATCACTGTCGTGACCACGAGTACATTTTCAGTGCAGAATTTGTAACTGCAGACAGCTCAAAGGTATTGTTTTCTTGTTTTATGTGTTGTCCCAACACTGGAATTGATTTTTAGTATTTTTAAGTTTTGTCAGTTATTTTAATCTCAAGTGAATTGTATTTCAGTTTTTATATTTCTTGAAGATTTTTTTTGCCACGAGCATACCTATTTTAAACTTGAAATTCATTTAAAGGGGAAATTAACAGTGACAGAATAGTTACCATTCAGTGGTCATTTTGTAAGCTGCTGATATTTATCATCTCATGTAGAACCTTGGTTGGACATTACTTCCAGGTCCTTTGGTCTGAGCAAGTGGGAGGGTTGTTGTGCTTGTCCCTCTTTTTTGAAGAGGACCATGACATCAAGATGACATGACTTGCAGTTGACTTTGATTTGAGTGAGGGAGGGCTGTGCAAGGTCACCAGCCTCACTTTCTTCTCCTGAGCCATCTGGGTCCAGTGATCTGATATTCATCATGACCACTGGGGATTGCCCAGGATGCAGTGTGAGACTCTGGTCCTTTCATACTAAGGTCTTATCACATTCTCACTTTGAGTGAGATACACCCATTCAATGTATAGGCTTCTTTAAGTAGTTACTCAAGGGATGGCACCTTTAATAAAATAAAAAACTGGGAGGGGAAGACCCTCAGGGTTCCTGGGTAAAAGAGAAGCAATTACTGTTTAGTAATTACATTCACTGTGTGCTAGGTAGGTGGGGACTTGTTGTCCAGTCTATGAGCTCCAGAGTGAATTGGGTTTTAAGACTTGATCTTTGATCAAGAAATGTATCCAGTAAACCCAAAGGAAAAAAGGCAGCTTTTGGCCAAGGAGTGGAAGGGTTAGAATCTATAGACAGGAATGCCTCCAGAATATCCTGAGCCAGAGGCTCATCTATCATTTGCTTCAGGATTTCCAGTAAGGCAGACAGCCCATCTAATCTCAGAAGTGTTTTCATTAGTAGAAGTTATTTCTTAAATATCCCTCAAATGTGTCTTATTTCTGCCCATTCTGGATCAAGCAGAGCAAGTTCTTATTCTGTTTTTTTCCAAATGATAACTCTGCAGATATTTGAAAGATTTCTTTTTATTATCTCTTTGAGTTTTCTCAGTGTGATCATCCTCAGTTCCTTCATCTGATATTCATGTGCTATACACTTAAGACTCATCCCTACCTTGATTGTTTATTCGGTAAACGTTAAGATGCCTATTTGTAAGGCACTGTGGTCCCCCTCCATTGGATGCTTTCCAGCTTATTTAATATCGTTTCCAATAGAATGATTCTAAGAGTCTCTTCTTGCCCCCCTAAATATAGTTTGGAATTGAAATGTTTTACCTAAGCAAAGAAAAATAAAGTTTATCCCATTAACAGTTTATCTTCTAAAATGTTAATTTTCCTGGTATCTTCTCATATTGTTGCAATACTTTAATTTGTATTTGTTAAGTTCTTTGGAAAGCTTTTGAAATTTTATACCTTTTTAGACTCAAATTTTGTTTTCAACTTGGAGAAATAGTTTGAATTCTTAACCTGTTTGAATTGGTTTCAGGAACTCTTGACTGATAAATTTCGTGATCCAGAGATGTGCTTTGACATTTGCAGTTGTCAGTTTGTATATCATTATTCATTTGAGACTTATGAACAGGCCGATATGATGCTCAGAAATGCTTGTGAGAAACTTTGCCCTGGAGGATATTTTATTGGTACTACACCAAATAGCTTTGAGCTCATGTAAGTATTTTTTTGTAGTGTGGTAGTTTATGAAATGTCGAGAATGTGTATACTTTAAAAAATGTTATTTTTCAGCATGATTTTCTGTTATTGTACTGACATATTAAGGTCTAGCAAATGAAATATACTCATTGCTCTAGTTAAAGGCATTAGTTAAATAAGTTAATTAGATCTTTTTTTGAGAATATGTGCTTAGAATAGTTAGGTGTTGAGCCTTGATTTGCTGATTTTAAAGAGCATAGTTTGCATAATATCAATATAGGAAATTGATTAGAAATGTGAGATTGTTTAATATCTTTGGTTTTATTGATGTATTCTAACATTTCCTTGCTTATTTGACTTGTCAAATTTCATGCACTTGCCTAGTCATGTTGGATGCACAGCAAGGAATATGGTTACATACATATGCCTTAATATGTAATAGTGATCAACTGTGAAAGACTTGGCTACTCTGATCAATATAGTGATTCACGACAATTCCAGAGGACTCATGATGAGAAAATGCCAGCCACTTCTAATGAGAAAACTGATGGAACTCTTGAGTGCAAATTGCAGTATAGTTTTCTTTTTTACGTTTTGCTAATTTTATTTTGGTAATATGGCTAATATAGACTTTGTTTTACCTGATACCACATGTGTAATTGATATATCATAAGCCTTCTCAGTAGGTAGGAGAGGGGAGCAGAGTGAGAGAGGGAAAGAATCTGGAACTCAAAATTTAAAAAAGGAAAACAGTGTTAAAACATAAATAATACAACAATAAAAAACAAAAACTGCCTAGATTTCTTAGAATCAGGGGGCAAATTGGAAACAGAAAGGAACTACCAGTCACCTCCTGAAAGAAACCCCCAGAAACCTTATAGCCCAACTATAGAGCTTCCAGTTTAAAAAAATGCAAACAGCCAGAAAAAAAGAATTTGGGCACAGAAGAACCACAATCAGGTGACATGATTTAACAATTGCCACTATATAGACTTTTTCACTTAGAGTGAAAAAACAGCATAACCAGTAAAACTGAGACTGCTTTGTGCTTAGTTCTACTGTAGCTGGCCTTCAGCTTCATTTCTATTGAGTACCTTCCCTGTAATTTTCTTTGTGTTTTCTATTTCTCTCCTGCTTTTATTTTTGTGGTCTCATCATAAAAAGAAAAAGAACAGCTATCTAGAAAGCACTTGTAACTATTCAGTTTGCATGCTAAGAATTCAGTGAAGGCAGAACTTGTTTTTAAGTATTTTAGAGCTGAGAATATACCAAAAGATGTCAAGTTTCCCCAATTTGTAAAATTTTCTGTGATTTCCCATGAACTACATGTTATTTTTATTAGCCCATATTTGTTAGTTCATGAAAAGTAGTGTAGTATAATGGGCAGTTGGACTTGGAGTCAGAAACACTTAGTTTCAAATCTTCTAGCCCTTCATAACTGTGTGTCTGGGCAAGTCACTTAGTTTTTCATAGAGATTGTAGATCTAGGACTGAAAATGACCTCAGGTGCCATCTAGTTCTTTTCTGATTTTACAGATGAAGAAGCAGAGGTTCGGGGAGGTTGCGACTTTTAGAATACAAGCTCATTTTGAATTGGGATGTTTCAGTTTTTGTACTTTGTATCCCCCAAACCTGCACATAGGAGGAACTTTGTTGATTGATTTTCACATGTCACACTGGTAATGTCAGAGGTGAATTTGAACACATCTTCTGATTCTAGAGTCAGGTTCCCCCCCCCCCCCCCCCCCCCCCCCCCCCCCCCCCCCCCCCCCCCCCCCCCCCCCCCCCATGCTTATTGAACTACACTTTCCGAGCACGCTTTTCCTCATTTGTAATAAGAATCATCAACAAGAATTAATTAAGTACAGTGTCCTTGGCACTCTGTTGCCTGTTGGGGCTTACAAAGAAAAGGATTAAGTAATCCCTGCACTCAGGAGACTTTATTTTCTATAGAAGATAATTTGTACACATATTAATGTATAAAAAAATGAGTATGAGGTAATTTTAGTGGGTAAGCATCATAACCTGAAGACACCAGGAAAGACTCCATCGGTAGGGATACATCTGAGCTGAGCTTTGAAGGAAACAAGGAGGAATAGGTGACTAAAGAGTAGTTTCCAAGCACAGGTAATATAGAAATGGAGATGAGGAACTATTTAGTGGCAATAGAGTGTGGGAGGGGTAGTGTGTAATAATAGCTAGGAAATGCATGTTGGAGCCAGGTTGTGAAAGGCTTTCAGTGCTAAATAGGAATTTGAGTCTAACCCTAGAGGAAATAGGGCAAAGGAATCACGGAAATTTCTTGAGCAGGGGGAGAACGTATTCACACTTGTACCTCAAGAAAATTAACTTCGTATCTGTGGAGGATGAAATGAAAAGAGAAGAGTTAAAATGGGGAGAGCAGTTAATGTTCTATTGTAATGTCCCACGTAAGAGGTGATGAGAGCCTGAACAAGGGGTGTTGTCTGAGTGTAGTGGCAGCAATGGATGTGAGAAATATTAGACCTGAGGTCTTGGCAGCTGATTGGATATATGAGGTGATTGTGAAGTGGAGGATGATTAGTGTGTGTTGTGAACATGGGTAACTGAAAGTAAAGTAGTAATTACTTTCTGTAATACCTTTCTCACACAGTTGTGAGGCTCAAATTAAGCTGTGTCCTTTTAAAAGAAGGTACTTTGTAAACTTTAATGTTATTATTAGACAAATTGTATCATAACATTAATTCTGTCGTGATGAAAGGAAATGAGGCCCAGAGAAGTTAAAGGACTTGCCAGAGGTCACACAGCAGAGACAAGATTCCAGCCCAGATCTTTTTGATTTAAAATTTGTTGCTTGTTCTAAAAACACTATCTTAGCAAGATTGTGGCTTAATTAAGAAAGTATACTACTTGAATACTGGAAGCAGATATTAAGTCTAAGTTTTATTTTCTCCTATTGAATTTTCTATAATAATCGCAGATTTACAAATGATCTTGCCAAAGCTGGTGCCTTTTTTAATGTCCTCTTTGACACTTAATACTGTTGACCACCTAATAGATTTAAAAATGTTACCGGGTATGCAGGATGTGGTGCTAGACTCCTATATTAGATAGAAATAAAGGTATATCACAGTCTTTGACGTCAAAAGTTAAAAATATTATCAGGAAGACAAGTTGTAGATTTGTGAACAGTGTATAATAGTGCGAGGGTACAATAAATTGCCTAATTACAATTTCAGTTGAATTGTATAGAAGTGCTGTAGTAATTCAGTTCTGAGAATATGTCATGGAGAAGAAAGGGATTTGTTCTTAATTTTAAAGAATTTTAAAGAATAATTTAATATTTAAAGAATAGATCTGATAGTCTGAGAGAATAGTATATTCTAGGCAAAGGCGAAAGCAGTGGTTTTAAAGGACAAGATGTGATCCCAAGATAAAGGGAATCATCTTGAGTTTTTTTCTTGATTGAAAATACTGGGTTAATCATTGATTGGCCTAGAATGTTAGCTTTCCTTATGTGGATATAGTTTTGACCAGTTACTGGGGTTTAGGAGTTATCAACCTTTTCACATGATAGGAACTTACCTACTCCATCACTGGTCACTTGTGGGGGAGATCTTTGCCTGATGCCTCTTTAGAATATAGCTCCATACAGGAAGTGATATAAAACAGTGGTTATGTATACTTGAAATGATACAACACTTATGGTATAATTATGGGTTATTTGGTTTCATGATCTTATTTCACAGTCGAGTTATTTAGTTTTGTGACCTCACTTCACAACCTAATTTATCCTTTATAGTATTGTTTCTATGTCCCATGCTTCAAATACTAAACTGAAAACAAACTTTTGTGACCTACCTATTTATATGAATTGTTACGTACAGAACTGGAGGTTATAGTGGCATTCTGCCTGTAGATCAAATAGAGGAGAGATTAACGCCATTTGGACCTGGTGTTATTACCTTTTTGTCTCTGTTTTTAATGGTAATAAAGTTATTGTTCAACTATATTGTCTCTGAAAGTAGCACAAAACCAGTATATACAAAACTAATCAAATTGTTGGCTTTTTGTGAGATTCAGTATTTTCAAATGAATGATTAGAATAAATTTATTGATCTAATTTTTATCCTTTTTGATAACTTACAGAAAACGACTTGAGGCCTCAGAAACAGAAACATTTGGAAATGAAGTCTACACTGTAAAGTTTCAGAAAAAGGGAGAATATCCTTTATTTGGATGCAAATATGATTTTAACTTGGAAGGTGTTGTGGATGTTCCAGAATTTTTGGTTTATTTTCCTTTGCTGATTGAGTAAGACTTTGATAATTTATCCTTTTCTATTCTCTTAACTACCTTAAATGGGTGAGGGAATATGGGTAACAATATTATTTGTATTCAACCAGTGTTGGAAAAAAATGTCTCCAATGCGGAGTATAACCATATAAATAGAAAAGTAACTATTTACACAATACTGGTACCATGAGATTTGTGATGCCTTGCTCTTTTGCTTTTCTTTGGCTTCCTAAAATTAAATTAGCAGCCATTTATTAGTCGCCTACATTGTGACAAAATACTGTGCTAGGTGCTTGGAGAGATACAAGTAAAATTAAAACATGGTCCGTGAAGCTTACAGTTTAGCAAGGAAAATATTACACATACAGATTATGTTATACTCCACACTATCTATGCAGTAACTGTAATTCAGAAGAGACTGTAATAAGATGTACAAAGTATGAGAGTAGAGAAAGAAAGGATAGTTTCTGTTTGGGGAAATCGGTGAAGGTTTCATGAGTAGGTAATGTTTGGAATGGGCTTGAAGGATTTAAAGGACAGGAGAGGTGTCATTCCAGACAGAGAGAATGGTATGGATAAAGGCATAATACATAGTGTTAGTAGATCATTTGACTGCTAGTTAAATAGAAATGTGGAATAATGGAAGGGAATCTGTGAAAGCAGGTTAGAGAGTAATATACAGTTTAGGGGAGGGGGAGCTTAAATGGCAGAATAAGAAATTTAAATTTTATGTAGTGGACCGTAGAGAAATGGGGGAACAACATAATCTGTGCTGTGAAGAGGGGTAGTTTGAAGTATGAATCTTTAGATAAGAAATTGGGTTGGGAGCTTTTGGCTTTTCTCCCAAGCTCAGTGGCAGGATCTGCTACTTCAGTCACATCCCAGAAACAAGATTGTGAAGGTCAGAGTCAACGGATTTAGCCGTATTAGGCACCTTGTGACCAGGGCTGCATTCATCTCAGGTGGAGTAGACGTTGTAGCCATCAATGACCCATTCACTGACCTCAGCTATGTTTCAATATGACTCAACTCATGGCAAATTCAAGGGCACAGTCAAGGCTGAGAATGGGAAGCTGGTGATTAGTGGAGAAGCCATTACCATCTTCCAGGAGAGGGATCCCACCAGTATCAAATGGGGGATGCTGGAGCTGAGTATGTTGTAGAGTCCGCTGGAGTCTTTACCACCATGGAAAAGGGGCTCACTTGAAGGGTGAAGCCAAGAGGGTCATCATCTCTGCCCCTTTTTCTGATGCCCCAATGTTCATGATGGGAGTGAACAACAAGAAATGTGATAATTCCTTTAAGATTGTCAGTAATGCTTCCTGCACAACCGACTGCTTGGCCCCCTTGGCCAAGGTCATTCATGAAAACTTTGGCATTGTGGAAGGACTCATGACTACAGTCTATGCCATTACTGCTACCCAGAAGACAGTAGATAGCCTCTCTGGTAAGCTGTGGTGTGATGGGTATAGTGCTGCCCAAAACATCATCCCTGCTTCCACTGGTGCTGCTAAGGCTGTAGGCAAGGTCATACCTGAACTGAATGGGAAGCCCACAGGCATTGCCTTCTGTGTTCCTACTCCGAACATATCTTGTGGATCTGACCTACCGCCTGGAGAAACCTACCAAATATGATATCAGGAAAGTGGTGAAGCAGGCATCAGAGGGACCTTTGAAGGGCATCTTGGGCTACTCAGAGGACCAGGTTGTATCCTGTGACTATAACAGCAACACCCACTCTTCCACCTTTGATGCTGGCTCTGGTATTGCCCTCAATGATCACTTTGTCAAGTTCATTTCTTGGTATGACAATGAAGTATGGTTACAGCAACTGTGTAGTGCACCTCATGATCTACATGGCCTCCAAGGAGTAAAGTGGGAAGCTGTGGATCTTCATCCCCATTCAAAAAAGGAGTTCCACCACTGGGGAGCCTACATTCCTAACTTATGTTCCTGTACTGGGGATACCATGTCCCATTCACATCCTTGTCCCAATAGACCCCTGTAGGAGAGGGGAGAAGCCTAGAGTCCGTATTGTGTACCACCGATAAAGTCACCACGTTCAGTGCAAAAAAAAAAAGAAAAAGAAATTGGGTTGGGAAAGTAATTTGAGAGTCTGTTTTGATAAAGTTAGTATAAGAGCAGGGAATCAACTAGCTTGGGTAGTAGATGGTAAGGAAACTAGATAGTGGGAGCTGGTGGCATCATGGATAGAGCCACTGACTCTGAAGTTGGCAAAATGTGATTTCAAATCCAGCCTCAGACACTGAACTATCTTTATGACCCTGTTCATGTCACTTGAACTCTGCCCCCACTTCCTTGTCTGTGTAATGGAAATATTAACAGCTATTTCTCAGGATTGGCCTGAGGATAAAATGAGTTAATATTTGTCAAACACTTCATAAATCTTAAAGTACTGCCTATATAAGTGCTAGCTATTCTAATTAGAAAAAGTTGCTTCAGTTTTGGGGAAAAAAGATAACTAAAGTGTTCATGAAAGTAGAGGGAAGTCAAGAATATAGTCTTATTTCCAAACTCATGGGAAGTATGCTAGTTTGAATTTGATTTAGTTGTACTTTGTACTGCTTACTGTTGTAAAATTTCTCATGAAATTATGATTTGACTAGGAAAGCTAATCTTAATACAGTAGAGATCCAGATTTTCTTATTTTATTTTATTTTTGTGACTAACAGCCACACTTGTTGTGAAAATTTTTATTGAAATCTTACCAGGTTAAGCTACCAGGCATTTTTTAAGCACCACTGTGCTAAATGCAAGGAATGCAGAGAAAGGCAAAAACAAAATCCAGTTCCTGTTCACATTCTAATGTGTTTGACAACATGTAAACAACTATGTACAAACAAGGTACATATATACATATATGATAAAATGGAGTACAAACAACAAGATATACACACAGAGATATACACATGCATAAATATATACACAAGGCAGATAATCTCACAAGGAAGATAAACTAAGATTAAAGAGGACTGGGAGAGACAAAAGTTGGGACTTAAGCTCAGAGATGATGGAGACCTAAAAGGAAGGAGCCTGGAGATGAGGAGGTAGAGGATCCTAGGCATGATTGTCTACCAGTAAGAATGCCTTGAATCGGTAGATGCAGTGTTTTGTGTGAAGAATATCAAGGACGAGTATCTGGAAAGTTGGGAGTATCTTAGGTTATGAAGAGCTTTAAAAGCCAAAGGATTTTGCGTCTGACCCGGGAGGTAATAGAGAGCCTTTGGAATTTATTGAATGCAGCAATAACGTGGTCAAATGTATGTTTCAGGAAGATCAATTTGACAGTTAAGCAGAGGATGGTTTAGAATGAGGAGAAACTTGAGGCAGGGTCAGCTGTTGTAGTAGTTCAGGTATGAGGTGATAAGGACCTGTACTATGTGGTGACAGTGTCAGGAGAGAAGGGGCATATGTGTTAAGGAGGGAAGATTAAAGAAAGGGAGGCGTCAAGGATGACACCTGGGCTGTGAGTGTAGGTAACTGGACGGATGGTAGTATTCTTGACAGTAATAGGGAAGTTAGGCAGAGGTCAGGCTTGGGTGGAAATGTAATGAATTTTGATTTGGACGTAGTGAATTTAAAGATGTCTGTAGGACATCTAGTTCAGGATTTCTAATAGGCAGTTTTAAATAGAAGATTGGAGGTCAGGAGACAGGTTAGGGTTGGACAAAGCATCTGAGAATCATCCACATGGAGATGATAATTGAAACCTTGGGAACTGAAGAGATCAATAAAGAAATCAACAGAGAGGGGAGGAAAAGAAGAGGATCTGGGAAACACCCATGATTAATGTGTGTAGTAGCCTGAGTGAGGATTTGACCATTAGGAAAACTAGGAGAGAGCACTGTCATTGAAAACTAGAGAGAAGTGATAGATCTGCTGGAGAAGATGGGGTAGTATGTACACACAGAAGAACCTATCTCTTCCTGTGAGACAGGGTTGAAGGAGAAGATAGTAGCATACCAGCAGGGATATGAGATGAGAAGAATTCCTTTGTGAATGGATTCATACTTTTTTTTAGTAAAATATCAAGCAAAGTTTTTGGAGGGGAAAGGAGAGCTAGCCAATTTTGAAGAAGCATGAAAAGATTTAAAAAAGACACTGTGATAAATGGGAGAGTGACTTGATTAGGGAGTAAAAGAATTGCCTTGCTTCATTGAGGATTTATTTGAAATTATTATGTAACATAAACTTGTAGTGGACCCAGTCAGAAAGATTAGTTTTGTGATTTCTCTCTAGTTTTGTTCAGCACAACACAGAAGCAAAGGCAGGATGATGGGAGTGATCCAGAGCTGAGACTAGTTAGGGCAAGATTGGCAATAGGTTGAAGAGTCAAGGGACTTGAGAGAAAACAACAGCTTAGAGTTGAACTGGTTTAGGAAGGAGTCAAGATAGGGAACGGAGGAAAGTATAGCAGTGCAGAAGATGACTTGGGAAGAAGTAAGCAGTTGAGAGACTGCTGGTCATAGTGAGGATGAAGGTCAGGTTTAAGGTTATGCAAGGCAGAAATAGAGGTGGAATGAAAACATATGATGATCAGATAAAGGAATTACAGAGTTCATTAATGTAGTGCTGGAAAGGTCGGGGTATGACTTTTTGTGTAGCTGAGGTGGGCTGGATGGGAAATGAGCAACTGGAGGAGTTGAGGGAGTATTGTTATATATGTTGAAGTTCTCTAGTATAAATATAGGAGTTGGAGGGGAGAGAGACTATATTTACTGAAGAAGGAAGGTGTTCTGGGAGCCAACAGAATCTTTTTTTTTTTTGAACGTTTTAATAATTTTATTTGCACAATAATAAACTGATGCCCAAAAAGGTTTTACTGATTTTAGCTCCAACAACAATATCTACCATTCCTGAAATATTGAATATCCCCATCTTTTGCCATTTTTTAAAACAATTCATAGGGTATTAGGCAAAATTTCATGACTGTTTTGATTTTCACATGCTTGATGTGATTTGTAGCATTTTTTTAAAATTTTATTTTTTCATTTTTAACACAGTTTATAACAGATAAAACAATTCAGACTTTTGATCAAGTGATACTTCTTTTTAAAGCATTTACAATATGGACCACATTTTTTTTTTTAAACATTAACCAACTGAGACACAATATGTTGCTAACTTCACAAGCTCTTGACCTAATTGCCTCCACACCATTACTAAGAGTTAAAGGACCCTAACTTATTGTTGTTGGTCTAAAGTCCTATGCCTAATAGCTTAATTTTAGACTTAACCTCGGATGTTTCCCTACCGATAATCTATAATTGAATAGATCTGGTATTAAGCTTATAAACCTTTTGACTGTACAAAATTGTCACCAATACTAAGGACATTGCAGGGATACAATATCTCCCCAACTTCATGTCATTTCCAGGCAGGATTAGGTTGTCCACTTGCATTCAGTCAGTCTTAAAGTCTGCCAGGTGTCAGTGGGAAAATTGAATCAGGAGAATCTATCTCAGCCCAGGCTGAACAGCTGCCCTCCCACCCTTCCCATGAGATCACCTTTTGCAGTTCATACCAGCATCTCACCGGCTTATTGGCATCATGGATTAGAGGCTCAGATCGCCTTTCTTGCTACTCATACCTGGAGTTAGACTCAGAAGAACAGTTACTTAATAGTCCCATAGCATCTAAAAAATGGCAAGTTCCAATAACCAGGTTTCAAATATGATTATAATTTCACTTTGGCTAAGGAACATCTTTTGAGGCAAGTCTTAAGTGACTTGCATACCTTTCTGTACATGTTCTAGTTCCTGATTAAATAGCAGCCATAAAATCAGATTTACTGTTAAAACCCTAATTTTTCCATCAATGCCAAATTTTACCTGAGGTTACCTTCCTTTAGGAAATTTAGACTGAAATTCTTTCCCCCAAACTAAAGATGTCATTGATTTATTCCCGGTAATTAATGCAGTCACTTGTTTTAATACTAATTGCTTTTACATCACTTTGTAACATGTCCAATTTTTCTCCCCATCACTCCCCTCCCTCCTCTTCCTAATACCTTGCATTCTGATTACTCCTTCCCTCAATGTACCCTCCCTTCTATCATACCCCACCCTTCCCTTAGACCCATCTTATCTCTTTTCTTGTAGGGCAAAATACATTTCTGTACCCCATTTCCTGTAGTTCTTATTTCTCAATTATATGCAATAAAAATTCTCAACATTCATTTCTAATACTTTGAATTCCAACTTCTCTCCCTCTCCACCTCCTTCCCCAGCCCCAGTGAGAAGAGAAGCAATTTAATACAGACTAAATATGTGTTCTTTTGCAAAAGACTTCCATAATAATCATGTTGTGTAATACTAATTATATTGCCCTCTGTCCTACTCTATCCCCCCCTTATTTTTTTTCCCCACGATTGACCTTGTCCCTTCTCGAAAGTGTTTATTTCTAGTGGCTCCCTTCTCCCATTTGTCCTCCCCTTCTAACATTCCCCTCACCCCACTTGTCACCTCCTCTCCTACTTTCCTGTGGTGTGATATAAATTTTCATATCAAATTTAGTGAGCATGTTATTCCCTCCAGCCACATGTGGAGAGAGTAGCTTCATTTTTCCCCTCTCCCCTTCTCCCTTTTCTCTTCCATTGAATAAGATTTTTCTTATCTCTTCTATGAGTTATAGACTACCCCGTTCCATTTTTTCCTTTCTCTTCCTGGAATTTTTCTCCTTCACCACTTAATTTTTATTTTATTTTTTTTTTGAGTGGATATCATATCTTCTGATATAACACATCCTGTACTCTGTGTGTGTGTGTATGTGTGTGTGTGTGTGTGTGTGTACACAAATACTGAGAAAAGAGTCGAGTTATAAATATTTTCTTTCCATCTAGTAATGTAAACAGTTCATCTTTAGAGAGTCTTTTATGATTTTTCTTTCCTGTTTACCTTTTCATGCTTCTCTTGATTCTTGTGTTTGAAAGTCAAATTTTCTACTTAGTTCTGGTCTTTTCATCATGAGTGCTTGAAATTTCTCTATTTCATTGAATGACAATTTATTCCCTAACCCTAACTCTAAATACTCAGTTTTGCTGGGTAGGTGATTCTTGGTTTTAATCCCAGTTCATTTGACTTCTGGAATATCCTATTCCAAGCCCTTCTATCCTTTAATGTAGAAGCTGCCAGATCCTGTGTTATCCTGATTGTATTTCCACAATATTCATATTGTTTCTTTCTAGCTGCTTGCAATATTTTCTCCTTGACCTGGGAACTCTGAAATTTGGCCACAATATTCCTAGGACTTTCTGTTTGGGTCTCTTTCAGGAGGTGGTCAGTGAATTCTTTGAATATTTATTTTGCCCTCTCATTCTAGAACATCAGGGTGGTTTTCCTTGATAATTTCATGGAGGATAATGTCTAGGCTCTTTTTTTGATCATGGCTTTCAGGTAGTCCTATAATTTTTAAATTGTTTCTCCTGGATCTGTTTTCCAGGTCAGTTGTTTTTCCAGTGAGATGTTTCACATTATCTTCTGTTTTTTCAAATTTTTAGTTTTGTTTACTAACTGCTTGGTTTAACTCACAGTCATTGATTTCCCTGAACTCAATTCTCTCTTTCAGTGAATTATTTTGTTCAGCGAGCTTTTGAACCTTTTCCTCCGTTTAGCTAATTCTGCTTTTCAAAACCTCCTCCTCTTTGGCTTTTTGGACCTGTTTTTCCAGTTGTTAGCCTCTTTTTAAAGCTGTTATTTTCCTCAGCATTTTTTTGGTTCTCCTTAGTAAACTGCTAACTTGTTTTTTAAGGTCTTCTATTGCTTGAGCCCAATTTAAGTTCCCTTTGGGTGACCCTGGAGGCAGAGTCCTTAACTTCCTCTGGCAGTATGCCTTGTTCCTCCTCATCTGAAAGGATGGGGGGAAACACTTGTTCCCCAAGAAGTAACCTTCTATGGTCTTATTTTTTTTCTCTTTTTTGGGCATTTTCCCAGCCAGTTACTTGACTTCTGAGTTTCCTCTCTACAACCACCTTGCCTCCAGTTCTGCCAAGCCAGCACTGGGGGCTGAGATTCAGATGAGGGGTTTTAGGCAGGGGCAGGGCTGCTATTCAGTGTGAGATTAAGATCAGCTGCTCAGGTGGGGGCAAGGCCACCACACAGGGCTTAGTTCCCTCAGGGGCTTTATGATGAGACCTTCAAAAATGGATGCCTGCTACTGCCTGCTTTGGGAACCTCGTCTGCTGCTGCCTCTACTGCTGCCTCCTGAGGAGGCCTGAGTTATGGGGACACCCTGCTCCCCTCTCTGCCAGCCGAAAAGATCCTTTCGCTGACCTTTGGCGCCTGAGGGTTGAGAGATCTGCGCTGCCGCTGGAGATTCTGACCCTGAAGCCTGCTTGGATCTGCTCCTTTTGGTGCTGCGTGACCAAGGCAGGGCTGGGCTCTGCTCCTCGTCTGGTCCACGACAGACCTTTCCCGTTAGTTTTTCACATCTCTCCGGGATAGAAATCTCCTGCACTCCATTGTTCTGTGGCTTCTGCTGCTCTAGAATTTATTGAGAGTTCTTCTTTACAGGTATTTTGTGGGCTGTGTGGTAAGAGCTAGCATGTGTACGTCTTTCTACTCTGTCATCTTGGCTCCTTCTCCCAAGTCAACAGAATCTTAATCAAAATGGATTGAATGAACTTCAAAAGGAGAACAAATTACTGACCAATAATGGTAGAGAGACAACCTGGATGTGGCATATGGGGAGTAAGATACTAATTGTGTGAAGTGCTAGAATAGGAGGAAGAGGGCATTTATGTGGCCTATTTTCCTCTCTCTGATGGAATTCAGGTAAACCATGGAGAGGGGGTGAATGGTGAAGGCAACTAACTTGAATTGGACATGTACCAGGTAAGTCTTAGATCAGTAGAGCCCAAGCGAAGCATTGGAGATCCCCTGTGATGTCATGCAAAAATGAATTTTAGAGTTCCAGTTTTATCAGTTATAGTTCTGTTTTATTACTTCTTGTTTTTCAAAACTTTTTAGTATCTTCTTTTTGATTTGTTTGGTTTTCTTACATGAAGAATAATTAGATTCTTTAATAGTTCCATAAACTACTCTTGATTTATGTTGGCTGACTTTTTTTTTTACTTATAGCTTAATATAACAGTAAGTGGCTTATAAAATTGTAGTTTAAAGAATTTTCAGGAACTTTTCTGCAAGTAAAAATTGTATACTGTTTGTAGTTATTTTGCAAGTATCTCTGCTGAGATCCTTCTCATTAGCATAAAGTTGTAAGCACAGTGTACATCAGTTAAGTTTTATGCTTAAAAATTTCATGTTTTGATTTTTTGGGGGCATTTGAAAGTAGTTGAGTTTTTTCATTTAGCTGTCTTCCCATAATAATGGGAGGAAAATGTAAATGGCAGGCTAGTTGGCACAAGTTTGTAGTCTCTGCCGTCAAAGATGGCTGAGACCAGCAGATTGAGCATAGGACTTTTGAATGGGCTAAGCCAGTTGAGTGTCCACAGTTAGTTCAGCATCAGTATGGTGAGTACTTTGAGCAGAGAACCACCAGGCTGCCCAAGGAGAAAACAACTGGCACAGGTCAGAAACAGGTGGCATTTCCAGCATGGGTGAGATAGGGAGGCCCAATCTCCAAAAAAAAAAAAAAAGTTTAAGAAAGTGTCAAGCATAGGGTGGAAGCCATCTTTGACAGTTTAATTACAGTACTTTACAAGAGTTAAATTTCTCATCTGAAAAATCCTTTGACTTGGGGAAATTAATGGAAAGGACATTTTTTTAGTAAATAGCTAATCTTTTAAGTCACAGCTGTCATTTCTGTTGTTTATTGACAAGACTTTACCATATGATAGTTCATTGTAAATTTTAGAATCTATTGATTTAGCTAAGTTTTTTTGGGAGGAAATATTCCTATTTGCAACTTCTTGAGGTAATTAATGAATGCTGTTATTATACTGCCTCTTTGAGAGTAGTGTTTTTATTTCTTTAAACTATTTTACTCAACTTCAAGTGATATAATTTCATCATTTTTGTTAGCATGGCTTGTCTCTTGTCTTTCAAGCCCTCAGACTTCCTTAACATTTTGGATGGTGCCTTTTTTCTAGTTCCCTTTCCAGGCCTTAGTTATAAAACAAGGAGTTTAGACAAAGTATTTATAAATTCTTTACAGTGTAACTACCTTGCATACTTAAATTTGTGTATTCCAATGTAACAATGTAACATTGAAGGTAGAGTTTATACTTCTTATGTGTCTCCCAGAGCTCCTATTTGAGTGCTTTATACATGTTAGGTTTCATTAATAATAACTTGCTGAATGAATGAACAAATTTTGTAGCAGTGTGTTATCATTTCTAGGGAGAGAGGTTATTTCATTTGAAACCTGAAGATGTCACTGTGGCATAGAAGTTCAAATTAATGAAAATCTGTGTGTTTTTACTATGCTATCAGAATTTTTTTTTTTAATAGAATGGCAAAGAAGTATAACATGAAACTCGTTTACAAAAAGACGTTTTTGGAATTCTATGAAGAAAAGATCAAAAATGTTGAAAACAAAGTGCTCCTCAAACGAATGCAGGCATTAGAGGTAAGTGTTTTGAAAAGATTTTGAAATTGCTATTTACTTCACAAGTTACATCAACTGGATTTTCATTTTTGAAGTGTTTTCCAGTTTGCACTTTCATTCTTTCCAGGAATCTCTGGCTAACTGCGCTCTCCAGGTCTTCCTATCTTGCCTTCTTTATGAATGAGTTCAATTCTTTTGTCGTGTCTCTTGTTCCCTTATCCTATCACTGATCTTGCCTTGTTAATACTTGTTCCTGAATGACTCCCATCATCTCACATCTTTGTTCATTTTCGTGTTAGCTAGAGCAAAGTTGGGGGCAAGGAAGATTGCAAAATTTTGCTAACTGGATTTGCTACAAATTTATGTTTTATAATAATTTTAACTGGGACTTCATTATGACAAAACAATATTTTTGAACTTTTCTAGGCTCTTTCAGATCATTTTTATCCTCCTCAAACCTCCCATGGCTCCGTCTCCTTCACCTTCTCACCTGGGAACCCTACCTTGTATTTTACTGAAAAAGTTGTGAAACCATTCACCAAGCACTTCCTCCTCATTTCATATCCCCCATATATTGCAGTCTTCTCTTTTGTCTCTGTGTCACATGAAGATGTGGCCCTTTTCTTTTGTCCCTTATCACATTGTGCCTGAACTGAATTATTATTATTTTTCTAGTTAACAAGTATTTTCCCTTTTTTAACAGAAAATTTATTTATTTATTTATTTGTAGGTTTCGACATTTCCACAGAATTTTGAGTTCCAATTTTTCTCCTCATCTCTCCCCTCCCCGCACCCCATAATACCTTGCATTCTGATTACCCCTTCCTTTAATGTACCCTCCCTTCTGTCACACCCCTCCCTTCTGTCACACCCCACCCTTCCCTTACACCCCACCCTTCCCTTGTCCCCATCTTCTCTTTTTTCTCATAGGGCAAGATAAATTTCTATACCCCATTACCTGTGTTTCTAATTTCCCGTTTATATGAAATAATAATTCTCAATATTCGTGTCTAATGTTTTGAATTCCAACTTCTCTCCCTCCATTTCTCTCTCCCTCCCCATCCTGACTTGAAAAGGCAAGCAATTCAATACAGACTAAATATGTGTTCTTTTGCAAAAGACTTCCATAATAATCATATTGTGTATCACTAACTATATTGTCCTCTATCCTACCCTGTCCCTCCCCTTTTTTATTCTCTCATTTGACCTTGTCCCTTCCCTAAAGTGTTTACTTCTAGTTACTCCCTTCTTCCATTTGCCCTCCCTTCTATCATCCCCCTCACTCCACTTGTCCCCTCCTCCCCTGCTTTCCTGTAGTGTAAGATAGATTTTCATACCAAATTTAGTGAGCATGTTATTCCTTCCTTAAGCCATATGTGAAGAGGGTAAGCTTCACTTTTCCCTTCTCACCTTCTTCCTTTTCTCCTCCGTTGAACAAGATTTTTCTTCTCTCTTTTATGAGTACCTGCTCATTCCATTTCTCCCTTTCTCCTCTCAGTATTTTCCTCCCTCATCCCTTAATTTTTACTATGGATATCATCTCTTCTGATTCAACTCAGCCTGTACTCTGTGTGTGTATGTGTGTGTGTGTGTGTGTGTGTGTGTGTGTGTGTGTGTGTGTGTGTGCATGCATGTGTATAATCCCTCCACCTATCCAAATACTGAGATAAGTCTCAAGAGTTACAAATTGTGTCTTTCCATGTAGGAATGTAAACAGTTCAGATTTAGAAAGTCTTTTATGATTTTTCTTTCCTGTTTACCTTTTCATGCTTCTCTTGATTCTTGTGTTTGAAAGTCAAATTTTCTACTTAGTTCTGGTCTTTTCATCATGAGTGCTTGAAATTTCTCTATTTCATTGAGTGACAATTTATTCCCTAACCCTAACCCTAAATACTCAGTTTTGCTGGGTAGGTGATTCTTGGTTTTAATCCCAGTTCATTTGACTTCTGGAATATCCTATTCCAAGCCCTTCTATCCTTTAATGTAGAAGCTGCCAGATCCTGTGTTATCCTGATTGTATTTCCACAATATTCATATTGTTTCTTTCTAGCTGCTTGCAATATTTTCTCCTTGACCTGGGAACTCTGAAATTTGGCCACAATATTCCTAAGAGTTTCTCTTTTTGGATCTCTTTCAGGCGGTGATCTGTGGATTCCTTGAATACTTATTTTGCCTTCTGGTTCTAGAATATCAGGGCAGTTTTTCTTGATAATTTCATGGAAGATAATGTCTAGACTCTTTTTTGATCATGGCTTTCAGGTAGTCCCATAATTTTTAAATTGTCTCTCCTGGATCTATTTTCCAGGTCAGTTATTTTCCAGTGAGCTATTTCACGTTATCTTCTGTTTTTGGTTTTGTTTTCTAAATTCTTGGTTTATCTCAACCTGATTCTCTCTTTTAAAGAATTCTTTTGTTCAGTGAGCTTTTGAACTTTCTTTTCCATTTGGCTAATTCTGCTTTTTAAAGCCTCCTTCTCCTCATTGGCTTTTTGGACCTCTTTTTCCAATTGTGTTAGCCTATTTTTCAAGGTGTTATTTTCTTCAGCATTATTTTGGCTCTCCTTTAGCAGGCTGCTGACATGCTTTTCAAGCTCTTCTGTGGGCTGAGCCCATTTCATATTCATTTTGGAGATACTGGAGGCAGAGGCCTTGACTTCTGAAAGTATGCCTTGTTCTTCCTCATCCAGAAGGATGGAAGGACACACCTGTTCACCAAGAAAGTAAACTTCTATGTTCTTACTTCTTTTCCCTCTTTTGGGCATTTTCCCAGCCAGTTACTTGACTTCTGAATCCTTTGTCAAGAGGAGGGTCCTAGTATTCCTCCTCTCCCCAATATCTAGCTCAAGGCTGAAATTCAGATCAGCTGCTCAACTACCCCAGAGGCTTTAAGCTGAGCTGCCAGGACAATGGACCCAGGTTGCTTCCACGTAGCCACCTGCCGCCCACTGCTGCTGCTGCCTCCTGGAGCCGCTGCTGGGAGAACCCCGTTCCCCTCTCTTCCAGTTGGGAAAGCCCTCCCACACTGACCTTTGAAGCTTTCTTTGTCTCATGTGGGTTGAGGGAATCTGGGATCCCTCTCCTGCTGGGAATTCTGCCCCAGAGGTCTGTTCAGGTCCTATTCCTCCCAGTGCTGCACAACCAGGGCTGGGCTCCACTCTGCTCAGTGTGTCAGGAGATAGATCTTTGCTTTCAGCCTTCCAGGTTACCTTTGGCTGGAAACTTTTCTCTCTGTTGTTTTTTGGCTTCTGCTGCTTTAGAATTTGTTGAGAGTCATTTTCTACACGTATTTTGTGGGCTATGGGGGAAGCACTAGAGTATAAACATCTTTCTGCTCTGCCCACCTTACTGAGTTTTCTCGTTAGTCCATGCTCTTTGGCTTTTAAAGTTTCTTTCTGTAAATCAATGATCCTATGATAGCTTTCTGAAGATTGTGAGTATTTATATTTAATTTTTGTTAGTGTCTTCCTGGTTCCTAATTCATTAACATCTCTTAAAAATTTGAATCACTTTTCTTTGATCTTACTTTCTGATTGCCTTATCCCTCAATCACATTTTCTTTCATATACTTATTTGGTTTTAAGACCTTTGGTGTAAAATAAATGTGTTTCTGCAGGAGATTTAATTATTTCAATGTCATTTGAGTGATGTATTCTTATACTTTCATGGTAATTTTACCTGACTAATCCATTATAGCTTACTAAAAATCATTTATTTGTAGTTTCCTTTCTTCTTGTTGTTCAATCAGGTCCAATTCTGTGGGACCTCATGAACTTTTGTCCATGGAATTTTCTTGTCAGAGATCACTGGAGTGGTTTGCTATTTCCTTCTCCATTGTGTTTTCGTTCTGTGGACGTGGTCCTGAGGCAAATGAGATTTAACTGATTTGGCCAATCACACAGATAGTAAAATGGCTGAGGCTGAATTTGAACTTAGGTCTTCCTGATTGCAAGTCCATTCCTATATTCACTACCCTACCTAGCCATTTTCTTCCTTGGTAAGCCATTGTGTAAAAGAAAATTGTTATTTAAAGAGGCCTCAAAAGCCCATCCAATCAATTCTTTATTTCCTACCAGCTGCTCTCTTTGCAATTGACTCTACCATCATTATGTCCCTGTACCAGATATCTTCTCCCCTCCTCTATTCATCCTTTTCAGCTTCCTTATTTGTGTTCTTTTCCCCCATTAAATTGTAAGCTCCATGAGGATAGAGGCTATTTTTTTTCCTCATTTGTGCCCTCAGCATTTAACATAGTGCCTGGCACACATAATAAACACTTAATATTTTATTTATTTTGAACAGCTCTGCTGGCAGTAGAGACAGTCATTACTGTGTCTTTTGTCTCATAGCTCCTTCAACATTGATTAATTGTATCTTTTCTCATCCTTTCCAGTTTGCTGTCAGGTCATGCCTCAGGTTTTTGAGTTTGCCCCTTTTAGATTTGGAACAGTTTTTCATATGGTTCTTTAAAAACTGTTTACATCTTTTGACCATTTATCTTTTGGTGTAGTGCTTTACATTTTTGTAAACTTCTTAGTAAGCATTTACGTCAAATAATCAAGTTGAACATGATTTGATAATTAATAGAACTTGAGTTTTATGAACCCAAGTCCAAGATTTTTTCTTGTTTGCCATAGTGTCACAATTCTTCTTTTATATATTTATTATTTTGCTCCTAAGGGAATGTCTAGCATTTGTTGACTTAATAGTAGGCATTGGTATGAGGAAACTCAAGAATTTAATTTATTTTCTTAGCCATATCCAGCCAATGAGAATTCTAAGCTTGCCTCGGGGAATTTGGGCGATTATGAACATGCTGCAAAATATATGAAAAATAGTCAAGTTAGATTACCTTTGGTAAGTATTTCCTAAAAGAAAATATTTGTTACACATTAGTTAAAGCAAATATTGTTTTGAAATGTAGGATAAGTAATTCAGACCTGTCCATCTCATTTCTCTGGAAGGTTTTGACCACTTCACTGTTCTTTGACTGTTTTTTTTTTAAGTTGTTCCTTGTAGTACATACTCCAGAAGTACTGTTTTTGGTTCACCTATGTTTACTTCCCAATATAGGAACAATAATCAGGTTCCCCCCAAGTCAGCTATATACATGTAGAAGCAGAATATGGAGTGAAATAAGTTTTGAGGGATTAGGGAAGAAACTGAAGTTTTAGGTAATAACCAAAAGTGCTTTATGTTATTCAGTCTTACAAGAGGGCACAAGGACTTTGTTGTCCTTTTGACTCACCCCTTCTCTCCTATTTTCTCTCAGAAAAAAAGGGTGTTAGACTAAGGATTTGTATCTAGTATTGGATTTGTGAATATAGTTTAAAATAAATTCATCTTTTCAAAAATAGGTTACTATCACTAATTATATTAATAAATTTTATATATTGATTAAGAAAAATAAAAATTTGATTATGTTTGAAGAGGTACTTATTTTTTATATTAAGTATATGTACTATTCAAGTTTTAAGCAATTAAAACTTAAAATGCAACATAGACTTGTATGACTTTGTATTGCACTTTATAACTCTTTCTCCTCTCTTTTTAAATTTAGGGGACCTTAAGTAAATCGGAATGGGAAGCTACAAGTAAGTAGCATCGATGTGAGCACATGACATCTTTTAGTGTTTAGGTCTGATACGTTTAAGGAGTTCACATGCTGATGAGAAATTGTAGAGATTAGTTTTGCTGTATTATGCATGTGTTTGTTACATTTTCACTTTCCTGAATGCCAGCCTCCAGGCATCTGGAGCTCTCCCTCCTTCAACACACAAACAACCCAAGTGAGGGCAAATATGTATGGGTGGATGAACTATGTCTGTGATCTAGTTAAAGGTTTATTTCATGCTGTTTACTGTATTTTTCAGGTTTATATAGACCTAGCCTAAGACTCATATTTAGTCCCTTCCTTCAGTGTGAAACAATTGATTCATTAGCCTTAATTTGCACCTAAACCAGGACTCTTAGTAACATACTCCATTAATTAGTAAGCAAACATTTGTAAAGTACAGTGTACATGCTAGGCACCAAGTTCTGCTATAAGGATACAAAGGAGAAGCAAAAGTGGTCTGCCCCCCATGAAAGTAATTCTTGTTTCATGGATTCTGAGTACCATAAGAGTGGGAATACATCTAAAGAATACTTTAGTTATGTGCTTAGCTAAGCTAAGATTATAAGTGCCTCTGAAGCATATTAACTCTGTTTGACTTGAAGTTAGGACCCAAATGTTTGCACTCTTTCAGAAATTAGTTGTGATCATCAAACCAGTTTTAGCTTATTCTTGTGTTTTGCTAATGACACAGAAAGTGGTAGAAATTCACTATAAAGAATCTCACAAACTTTATTTAATTCATACAAAGGTTTCTCATTGTTTCAATTTTTATTTTAAATAGAATTTTTAGAGTCACTGCCAGTCAGATTTATTGTGGTATTCTGCTACTTGGGAGATGGTTGATGTATATTATACACTAGCAACTTTACATTAGACTAGGCATAAAACTTTTTCTCCTAGTTTTAATGTCAAAACTATCTTCTGTCTTTTTTTGGAGCCATTAAAATATTCAAGTGATACTACTCTAGATTACAGTGTGCATACAAATTTTGCAGTTGGTGATCATTTGTAGGCTGTCAGTAAACAAGAAAATAATTGAGGATATTAGGGTTTCTCCCTTTCGACTTTTTTTCTTTCTTTTTTTTTTTTTAAACCACTTTCTGAGAGCAGAGGAGTTTTTACCAAACCTTATACTGTGTACTAGAATTGTTCTTTTTATTTTCCTTGTAGGGCAAGATAGCAAACCTTTTAATGTGTTTTTTCTTTTATTTTTAGGTATTTATTTGGTTTTTGCCTTTGAAAAGCAGCCTTGAACATAAAACTAATTTAGTCAAGAAGAGTGGTTATCTCACCTTATACAGATGTGGAGGATTCACAATCAGCACTAGCAGCTTTGTTTTAATTTTTTTCTTTCCTTTCTAAAAAAATTCTTTTTTCTCTTCCTTTAAAAAAAAATCTGTGAACATGTAGGACCTTGCCAAGAACTAGGGCAAAGACATATCTGCCTTCCAGCGCCTGACTCTGGCAGATAAATTTTTGTGTGTATGTTAAAAAAAAACAAGCTTGGACATTCATCTCTTTAAAACAATTAAGTTTGCTTTCAGAAATGGTTAGGGGGGAAATAACTTATTTGAGGTTTCACTGACCTGGTAGCTTTCAAAAATTATGTTACAGTACAACTTGTTATTAAGGCAGCTGAGCCATTGCCGCAGTGCTCCAGTTTGTTCAGTAATGTATTAAATTTTGAGACTGTAGGATGTGGGGCAAGAAATCCAAGTTGTAAGTGTGTGCACACATGTGTGTGCTTGCTTATGTGTAGTCCTGTTATGTTTTCAACATTAAATTGTTTTGCATTTTGTATAGTTTTGAATGTTGGTGTTTTGAAGCTTTCACATGTGTATTTTGAAACATCTTAAAATTCTAGGCAACTTATTTAGACAGTTGCTACAATATTTAATATAAGTAGTAGCCTACTACTACTAATATACTACTAGTATAGTTTAATACATTTAGTATAAGTAGTAGTTCGCTTAGCATAACATCCTTCCCAAAATAGAATTTTTTTTAAGATGCATAGCGTAGAATTGTTTTAGAATTTGTTTTATCCAGTAATGTTTGCAGCTTTTTTCTTTTCCTTTTAAAGGAGAAATATGTCCTGCCATTTAATGTTTGGTTGTTAAAACTACAAAATTCTAAGCTATTGCTTTATAATAGGTTACAAATTCCCTTTACTGGCAACAAATGTGATTATGCTGAAACATTTTTATGCCTTTTAATGCATCATTATTTGTAAAGATTGTATCTGGCTACTGTATTTGATAATTAAGCCTCATGTGGATCCAAGTTACAATATTCATTTTTCTGACAATTAAACTCACTTGACACACTAAACTACAAATTATTTTTACCTAATGTTTCTTTATAATTGGGATTGCTCTAGCAGTATATGGTCATGAAGTCAATAGTTAGACGTTAGGTTGATACTTAGTGAGATGTGGTGATAAGTAGTAGTGTTAATCAGTAGTGTCCTTTTGGTCCAGGACTCCATTTTAAACACGACCATCAGGGCAGTCTTTACCAGACGTAGCTAGAACAAAGGCAAAGGACAAGGAAGTAAGAAAGCAAACAGAAGAGGAAAGGGGGTTTGTCAAAGAGAATACAGGGTAGTGAAGTACTGTTGAAAATTTCAGGTAAACACACTTCTTCCATAGGTTGTTTACCTTTTCTTTAGCCATATAGTCAATCACGTGTATAGTAAGATAAAAATATTTTAGCTTACTGCATGGGGAGAATTTCTTGTAGGCTCTATAACAATGATCCTTCCAGCACATTACCTTTATTTTTATTTAGTGAGTAAGACACTAGTTATAATAACCAAGAAAAATCTCTGAAAGCTAAGTAAATGATTTTTGTTACATGAGGAGTCAAAATCTCCATTGATAGGAGGAAGGCGATTTCTGCTCTAGCCTCCAGATTCCAGAACTGCTTTCGTTTCTGAGGTCAGCTAACATCAGTAATAGCAGAAACATATTTCTATGGTACTTCAGTGTTTGCAAGGTGATTTCCTTGCAGCAATACTGTGGATCATGTGGGGTAAGCATTATTCCTATTTTATAATTAAGGAAACAGATGCTAAAGGAGCAAATTTCTCATGGTCAGGCAGGGTTATTAGTAAGTGTCAGCATTCTGACTGATTCGTTTTCTTTCCACTGTACTGATTTTTCTCTGTTATAATTCTGGAATTTTGGAGGTATGCTTGTTGGTTTTCATATTTCTCTCATGCTCTGTCTCATATATTATAGTTGTTGGTAATGGTACTGAGACGTAAGATTTTCTTTTGATACTTGTAAATGTACCACAGCTATAAATAAATATGGGCCATGAAGATGGAATAGTATAATAATGTCACTTTGTCATGAGCACATGAAATAGTCAAGCTTGGTTCTATAGCCCTGTATACGTATCTTTAAATAGGCATCATTTATTCTTATAAGGCCAAGTGATACATTTGGGGGTAATTGGTAGGCCAATTAATTTGATCTGAATGGCAGAAAAAACTAATTTGCCATTACCATCTTTTAGAATGTCCCATTTTGATAACCAATGGTTATTAACCTTCAGTGGTTACTTAAAGTGTCAAAATATTCTGGTAAAGATAGTGACATGAAAGCTTAAGTACATCTGAACCCAACTCCCCTAAGAAATTTCCCAGTAAAGAAAAACGAATAAACATGAAGTAGTGTGGTGACCAGAGGAGGGGGTGTGGGGTGTTTTGCCCTTGGAAGTCACAGGGATGGTGGATCAAAGGCAATTGATTTATGCACTCTTCCCAAGAATGGTAATGTGGATTTGCTTTGTTCCCAGAGCTAAATAAAAAGTTTGGGAAATGGTTATGTACCCTGTGGCTTTGGCATGAAGATGACCAGAGGAATTTCATAATGATTACTAGTTGACCTTCAGAAAAAAAGAAAAGATTACCACAACATGGAAAAATGAAGCAAAAGGCAAAAATAAAAGAACTCTTAAGAAAAAATCAGAGAATATATTTGAACAGAAAGTGGATAATATGACTCGAGTAGTAGACACACTAAAATAGAAGGGAGCAAATGAAACTGAATATGTGAACAAAAAAAACCTTGATTGTCAACTGAAAATTAGAATAATGTGAGGTATCTTGTCAGAGCCCACTGATGTGCAAAACAGGTGGAGGAAGAGAAAATTTAACAATCATCCCACTCCCTGAAAACAATTAGCTTGCTCCTGCACCCTCATTGAAACAAATCCATGTGGGATGTTACCATCACATTGAAATGTGAGTTGTTGATATTCAGAATTTTAAAAAACATGCAAAACTACACCTCTTTTACTCCCACCCAAATCCCCAATTGAGAAAAATAAGAACACTGTTAGTCATAGTCAAGCAAAACTAATTTCCTCATTAACCATGTCTAAAATAATGTTTCATTATACACTGAAGTGTAAGAGGTGAGTAGTATATTTCATCATGAGTCTTCAGAAATTGTGTTGGGTCATCCTGGTCATCATAGTTCCCAAGTGTTTCAAAGTTGTTTGTCTTACTGTCATTGTATAAGTTATAGTTCCCACTTACTTGGCTGTTCAGTGTTTCGTGTAAGTCTTTCCAAGTTCCTCTGAAGTCATTCTATCTGCTTCATAATTTTTTTTATGGCACAATAATATTCCATCACATTTATATGCCTTGTTCAGACCTTCCCCGTTGGATGAATACCACCTCAGTTTCCAACTCTGCCACTGCAAAAAGAGCTGAATATCTTTGTACAGTTTTATTTTGCTTAGAACTGTTCTCTCCCTTAATCTACTCTCATTACACCTCTTCTTTCCTTTTTGTTTCTCTGTTGAGTGAAATGTATTCTCTGTAACCAATTTTGTTGATGTGTATTCTTCCCTCTGATCATTTTAGATGAAAATGGAGTTCAAGTATGATTTGCTTCTTCCAGTCCTTCTTATTTGAATAGATGTTACTTGCATACCCTGATTATGTGCAACAGTTTTCCCTAATCTCCTCCTTCCCTTCCTTTTCACTTTTTTTAAGATGTTCAAGACAACAGCACTACTCCCTGGTCTGTCTAGGTAGACTCCTGACGCAGATGGGATTCAGTAGAGACATGTTAACAGTTTTTCTTTGTTTTAGTCCCTTTTAATTGTTTATTCATGATTTATTTTTTTAATGTTTCTCTTAACTCCTCTGAACTTCAGAGAGCCAGTGAAGATCTAGTTTTTTCATTATGATTGCTTAAAATCCTTCTGATTAAAAATACTATTTCTTCTGTAAAGAACTCAGTTTTGCTAGACAACTTCTTGCTTTTAAGTCTATATCTTTTGCCTTCTGATATTTAGCTATTCTGAACCCTACCCTTTAATATAGTGGTGGCTGCTAAATTATGTATGATACTGACCATGGTTCCTTATACGTAAATTTTCTCTATCTGCTTGTAGTAATTTAGTTGTCTGATCTGGAAACTAGATTTTAAAAAAAAATATTACTAGGAATATTCATTTTGGGGTTTCTTTCAGAAGGTGACTGGTGACTTCCTTTTCACTTTGTTCCCTTTAAGAGATTTGGCCAGTTTTCTTTTAAGGTTTCTTAAAATCGTTCTAGACCATTGGGGAGGGGGGTGATGATGGTGTTGTAGCTTTCAGGTAATCCAATGTCTTAAATGATCTCGATCCATTTTCCAGTTAATTTTTTTTTTGACTGGTAGGGGGAGATGTCTGTGGGGAAGGGGACTTATGGGATGTTCAAGGAAGACTAGTACCTCCAGTCAGCTGACATCTTTTCAGGGCTGCTCATCTACCTTTGGTGTCTATCTGGCATGTTCAACTCTCACCAGGGGTTCCAAGAAGTTGTAGCATGTGCAGCAACCACACCCTGGCTGATCATCTCAGCAAAGGGGTCAAACCAGGTTGAAGGTAACTGATGGGCCTCAGACCCATTGGTGAGTTAAGAGGATGTCTGCCCTATACATGTGAAGACTTCCTGGTAGAATGGGTAGTGATAACAGTTTGTTCTAACAAGCCGTGAAGGTAGCTGAAGCAGGTGCTGTGGAGTGCTTAGAGCTTCCTTAGGTATCAAAGACACCAAGGTCATTCACTGCATCCCAGGCCATCACCAGTTGTCTTTACTTTTTATCTTGCCACTAGACTTCAGTGACTGGAAATGAGTGAGGCTGACAACTCTGTCCAGCTCGGCTTCACTTAAATCCCATTCATGCATGAGTCAACAAGACATCACCTCATTATGTCATTGATTTGCTTGGAAAACAAAAGACAAGTTTTTGCTATAGGATACCATACATTCCATTTTTTTTTTTTTAGCCTTTTTAAAGTTTTGTTTAAATGTTTCTTGTTCCATGGACAGTGGCAGGGTACCATACCCCATCCTGATTGGGAAATTCAAGGGAAAAATAATGTTTTTAAGTTTCTGGATTGGTGGGATCTAACCAGTAGGGTACTGTGAATTCTAGCCGAAGGAGAACTTGTTTACCAAGGCTCATTTTAAAAAATGGAAAGGCACAAAACAGACTGGAGAGCAGAACCTCCCTAGGATGCTCTTTCTTAAAAGGTCATGGTCATAGCTGATTAATCATAGAGTATTCTAGGGAACATAAGATCCCTGAACAACCTTTCTGTGTTATAAATATTAGAGATGCAAGGATGGGGGAAGAGTGAGGGGAAGTGTGCCTCTGAGGCAATCAGTACAGAGACACCTTGTGGAAAGTGATACAAACTGATTAGGCAGGAAAAGTTGCTTTAAAGGAACATTGGTGTAAAGAAAATACAGAGTAGGTGAGGTAGATCACTTTGTGGAATGGATCATGGGAGAACCTTGAGTGCTTCAGAGGAAGAGGATGACAAGGTTTCGTGTTGTCTGGTGTACTGGAATTCCGAGCACCTGTCATTGCTGCCTTCACCTCCTGCCAGAATAGGAGAAGGCACCCCAAATGTCTGTGCTCTACCCTGATAGCCTCTTCGGAATGCTCAGACAGGGATAAGGGTGAGATTAGAGACCCAAATTTCCTGTTACTGAAGAAGGGCCGGATGGGGAACGGACATTTTCTGGTTGTCATAGGTAGTGGAACCTCTGTGACTGTGGTGCCATTTCTGGACATTTGTCTATACGGAAGGTGTAAGAGAATTCCCCTTGTTAGCTTTGGCCCCTACCTCAAGGTGCATCCAGGTTACCTTCACCGTTGTAGTGGGACCATTCCAGCCTATTAAATGGGTTGTACTAGTAAACTTCACCAAAGAATTTGTTATAGGCATACACCTACTGAGTTACCTTGCAGGGGCATATTGATATGTTGGCTGGACACAGTCCACAACCATTACTATTTCCTCCCACCAACTGAGGGACAGAATGCCACTTATGATCCCTCTCAATTGCCTTCTCTCAGAATGGTCCGACTCAAGTAATGTAGAATTCTAGGCACAGAAAAAGGGATCACCGCCTTAATATGAGAGCTAGTTAGTTCTGTCATCCTTGGGGCTATCTCTCAGTTCGACAATCTAGTACAGACATACACAACTTGTAAACTTTGGGCTGCAGATATGTTAAGACTAGACAGACTGAAGATTGTTGCTGTGGGTGACATGGCAAACAGGAAAGTGTGCAGTGATATTCCTACATTTTTCATGGGATGCCCAAAATCCTTTGTCAGGCTGCAAGTGCTACCCTGTGATCCTGAAGGATCCAGAGGTTCCTGTGGAGTGATGGAAAAATTCAGATTTCAGTCATTTGGGAAAAGTTCACCAGAGCATCAGTGAATGACAGGTATACAAGTTGAAGGACCTGTTGGATGTCTGCTGGGCAGCTTTCAAAGAAGTCTGTTGCAGTTCTATTCAAACCATGTAGCATACTGAAGTCACACCCTGGAGGGTGTTGGGGAAAAAGGGAAAAGTAGTGCCAGTAGCTATCAGCCCAGTTAGAGCCCAGGCATCTTTCAGGGCTTTTGGGAATTCCTAACCTTAGGGATGTCCCTCTGGGCCCTTTCCTGTTGCAACCTCCAGGACCTTAGCCTATCGGGATAGTCTTTATATTTTGCCTGGGTTAATTGCTAACTCATTTTATTCCATTTGGGTCCTCAAGATAGGGTTGTTGCCCACTTTTATATCAGTTGTTCCTACTATAAAAATACCAGTGTAGTAATAGATTGTAACATTACTCCTTAGCTTTAGGACACTTTCCCACCCGATGGTGGCAAATAGGCTATTGCAGGCTATTTTGGGGGATAGAAATAGTGTAGTTGCAGGGTACTCCCTGATAAGTAAAAAGCACACTCCAGTCAAGTTGCTAATAGAACTTGGATGCATTTAAGTTGTAATAATAGTCTGGGTAGCAGGCTAACCATCTTTTACATTCACCCTGCCCAAGGCCTATTCTGTAGGAGAGCCAATTTTAGACTCAGGAAACTGATTAACAACTAGTCTGAACAAAGGTCACAGAAATGATCCAGTGGAAACCAGTAGGTAGTAAGAAGAGTGCCAATCAAGATTTTAAGTCACTGGTCTTGGAGGAGGGGACATTTTTGGTCTATAGACTGAAGGGAAGGTAAGTGATTACATCTAGAAGAGATGTGGACTGATGGGGAGGATGACCTTAGATTTTGGTGTATTCTGTTACTTGTTTTATTTCTATAGATAACACTGGATACTGAATGCAAACCTATTAAGATACTTTGACTCCATTCACGTTGTTCCTGTTGACCTCTTTGCTTTTCTACTTGACCTTCAACCCTGGCCATCACCTACATGGTGAATTCAACCAGATACTCGCAGAACCTAAAGCGGCTCCTGCTTTTCATGGGGACTGTCTGTATTTGTGTCCCTCTACCCATCCCCACCCATTATTCCCCAACCTGGGTATATTTTTTTGTAGAGTCAACAAAACTGAACCCCCTTCCTATGCCTGACTCAAGCAATAGCAGTGTAATAGCCATTTTTGTTGCTGAATCCTTTCAGTCATTTCCAACTCTTCTTGACCCCATTTGGGGTTTTCTTGGCAAAGATAATGGAGTGGTTTATCATTAGTAACTAACTTCAGCAGATGCATCTGTCATCCAGTTTCAGTAATACCTGATGAATGTTTCCAAAGTGCCTTCCAGACTCTAATTTCTATGTAATAGGCACAGTCACAATCCTGAGCATGATTCACTGTGTGCTACAATATGTCTGGTGCTACTTCACCGATTCCTTCCCTACATGTCTTGTACGTACCTCAGAGGAGAGAGTATTTGTTTTGGATGATGGAAGACTGGGACAAGTGGATGGATTTTAAATGAGTGAAAACCAGTTTGATTGATAACAGCCAGTGAGCACATTTTTTTTAACCTCTTGCTAGATTGCACAATATCCTACTTCCCTGCTTCTTGTTCCCCGCTCCTAATTAGGTAATTTAAAAAGAAAAAAAAAAAACTTTATTGGTCCTGTAGATAACAGGAAAGTTACCTCTTCATATTATACAGGCTCTTTGAAACAATATCATCATATTAAACATATATCATTTCAGACAAAAACTAGTTTGATACCTGAAGGTATGGACTTTCAGTAAAACCTGGATACCCTTTTCCTTGACTTCCTCCCATCCCCCCCACACAGTATACTGCCCACTGTGGATGTGGCGATTGCACACTGAGACTGTCCCTACTAGCAGTATCCTCCCCTTGTGAGTGGCAATGAAAGTATATTAAAGCTACCTCCATGTGAGCTGACATTTTTCATCTGAATTCCCCTTCACTACAATCTTCCACCAACTCCTTCCAACACAGGACAGCAGAGACACAGAGCAGACTTGTGCTACTCAGTGATTCTGCCTCTATCCAGCACTTGTTCTTTTCCTCCTGGGACAGCTGCAGGGTAGCCCTCATTGCAAGTCCTTGTGTGACTTTGTATCTCTCCTTTGTCTAGTTGACTCCTGTGTGTCATATCAGCACTTTCTGTGCCAAAGCATGAGAGGTATTTTATTCATCTGTCTTTATGTCCCTATGGTTCTTCTAATGTAATGGCACACTTTTTTCTCATATTTCATGAGTCTCATGCATATGTAGGGGGGGAGTGGGAGGGACTGTGCTTATTGGATTCTTCTTGGAGTATACCTGCTATATTAACTGTGTATGAGTGTTATCAAAAGGCATGGTAAGGAATATCCATGAATTGATAATTGTGCCTTCAAAACACCTTCAGAAAGGCATGCAATTGACTGAATAGGTGTGGATAAGATAAAAACTCATTTTTTAATGTTTCCAATATTGATCTGGTTTCTTGGTTTTTATTGTTTCTCATTTGAATCTGTTTATTTTTATGTTTAAGCTGTTTATGTGAGAGTTAAACACATAGTGTTCATAAATCAAAAAAGAGGGATTAATTGGATGACTTTGAGATTGACAGTATTCTAGTTTTTGAAATCTGCTATACCAATTAAAAATTGGAAGATTGGAAGGCTTTTCCTTCCACCTCTGTTCTTATTAAATTCCTACAGGAATTTAAAGCCTGTAAAACCCAACTCAAATGTTGCCTTCCCCAAGAAATTTCCTTTCATCCCATCAGTTATCTTTCTTCTCTGTGTATACCTGTAGGGACCTGTGCTTCTGAGGGTCAGACTGACTCAGCAGGAGTTAGTCTGCCCAATTCTTCAAAAGGCTTCAATATGAGCCAGAAACAAAGTGGACAAGCCTCCAGAATAAAAACTCACTTGAAGTAAACAATTTCGGTTCTGATGAAGCAACTCTTGGATAATCCCTGAATTATGGCTTTCTAAACTTAGGTAAAACCCATCACCTTAGAGCTCCCTGATCAGTCCCAGCTTGTTTTCCTCTTCTTAAATCTTGGATAGCCATGACCAGTCTTGAGTAAGGGGGAAGGAAGAGAAGAAGCATTTATTAAATTCTGACTTCTATGTACAGGCACTGTACTAAGCACTTTGCAGCTATCTCATTTGATCCTCAACAATCCTGGTTGTTACGTGTTATGATTCCCATTTTACAGCTGAGGAAACTGAGGAAGATAGAGGTTATGTGTGACTTACCTAAGTTTACACAGCTAGTAAGTGTCTGAGGTCAGATTTGAACTCAGGTCTTCCTGACTCCAGGGCCAGTGCCCTATCCCCTGTGCCATCTGGCTAACCCAGGCTGACGTGGTTTATATGTTGGATTATTTTCTGCTCCTCTCCCACCTTAAATCTCTACTTCATTACCTCAGGAGAGGATTGCTCTCTATCTGTATATTCACCCATATGGAATGGTCACTAATGCTTAATGCTTACTAATGTTGGTTCCAGCAAAACCCAAAAACTCTCTTATGCGCTCATTGTGTATGTGTGTATGTACATATATACATATGCACACATAGTGTATGTGTGTACATGTACATACACACGTATATATCTATATCTATATAAGCATAAACACACATACATACATACTCATCTTACTGAGTTTGAATCTGCTCTTAGACACTAGCTATGTCACCCAGGGCAAGTCACTTAACCCTGTTTGCTTGATTTTCCTTATCTGTAAAATGAGCTGGAGAAAGAAATGGTAACCTCTCTAGTATCTTTGCCAAGAAAACCTCAAAACACTTACTAGCTGTGTGAACTTAGGTAAGTCACATATAACCTCTTAGTTTCTTCAGCTGTAAAATGGGAATCATGATAATACCTAACAACCAAGATTGTTGAGGATCAAATGAAATAGCTGTAAAGTGCTTAGCATAGTGCCTGTACATGAAGAGTCAGTTACTCCTGAAAGACTAAACAATTATAAATGTGCATATGTATGTGTGTATATGTCATATACCATTCTAGGCTTTAAACTCCATGAAGGCAGGGGCTCAGAGGCTGGCTTATTTAAACTTTTCATCTTGTTTAGTGCCTAGCACAATACTTTAAAGTATTTCATGAGTACTTATTGCATTGAATTGGCAATGGTCTTCCAGAGTTTGATGTATGTTTCATTCCAGATAATATAGAAAATGTTTGATAAGATCAGTCCTGGGGAAGCCCCAGAATGACTATTTCTCCAGCCAAACCTTTCTCTAATACCTCCTATTTATTCCTTCTCTTAACCAATTTCTTATCTATGACAAAAATTGGCCCTAGATCCATGGCAACTGTTTTAAAAATTAAATAAGATTTAATCTTTTTAAAGACCAGGTGGTCCATGAAGCTTTCTCTGGATTGTCCTTTGAATTAATCCCTACCTCTTTGAATCTCTCAGTTTGACTTCATCAACATATTGAATCTTATTCTCACTCATATAATAAGTGTTTGTCTACATGACCTGAAATCATGGATTTATTTAATCTCAGCACTAGCTGAAACCTCAGAGATTATCTTATTATGAACCCATTATTATTATTAACCCATGCCCAAATGGGAATTTCTTCTGAACTAAAATCCCTAGCAAGTGATCTTCCAGTCTTTATTTGATGACCACTCATAATGGCAATCCACTTTCTTCCAAATACTGACTTTTAGACAGCATTGATTGTTGGAATTTTTTTCCACCTTGAATCCAGATGACATGAGTATTTCTCCAAGTTTCTCCTACTGTTTCTAGTTTTGAATTCTGGAACAGAAGAACAAGTTGTAATTTCTCTTCTAGATATTGATCAATCCTTCAAATTCTTGAAGACAGCTAGAATTTTCCTCCCTCCCCACTTTTCCCTCTATTTCTACTCCCTCATCCTCATTAGATTTTATATTCCTGGAGGGTTGGCACTGGATCTCCCTAGTACCTACCACTGTGCCTTGAATTGAATCAAATACTCAAATGGATCTATGACCTCAGCTTTTTGAAAGTTCTTTCCAATAATGCAAATCAGAATCTTCTCATGCCTATCCATCCCTCCTTACTTCTTGTTCATATCCTCCGATAAGTCTTTCATAAAGTATCTACACAACTTGTGAGAAGTCTTACTCACTTTCTACTGACATTGTGATTGTATCTATGGAACGCTGCCTCTCCATCTCTATCATCCCTTCCCCTCATCACATGGCCAACCCATCTCTTCTTATCATACGATTTCTTGAAGATATCTTTTCCTTTTATTCCTCTCTAAAGTTTTTCATTCTATCATATGAGATAACATATTTGAAGTACTTTGTAAACCTCAGAATGTTTTAGAAATATTAAATATAATAATAATAAATATGTGGTTATATTCATACCCACAAGGTAACTTTCCTTTTCCCTATGTGTGACACATTCATTTTTAACTCTTTGGAGACTATCGTATTCCATGTTTTGCTGCCATTCAATAATACCAGTAAAATGTTGTTATTAAAAATATGAGGAAACTTGTAATCAAAGGAGTTTCACAATTTTCCAAAGACAATACTGGTATTTCCTTTTTGTTCAACTTTCAACCAGCTCATTGTCCATTTGTACTATTTTTCATTTTTTGCATAAAGATGGACAATCCAGATGTAAGTTGTAGTCTGGGCAACAGTCATTCTTCATCCTTAAGTCTTTATTGTGTGAGTGGTGAGGCTAAACTTCTTCGAGTGATTACAGGCCCATTTTAGGAGGCTTTACAATGTTCTGGTACTTGATGCAAACAGTTCAATGTCATCTGTGAAGAGTAGCAATCATAGAGTCATTGAATAGGGTTGTTATGTCTCTCAAGGTCTCATGAATGACTTTGATGTGTAAAGAGCCAGAGGGAAGGGAGAGATGGGGAGAAAAATTGGACATGTTATAAAGTGATGTAAAAGCAATTAGTATTAAAACAATTGACTATATTAATTACTGAGACTAAATCAGAGACATCTTTAGTTTTGGGGAAAAGAATTTTAGTCTAAGTTTCCTAGAGGCAGGTAACCTCAGGTAAAATTTAGCATTGATGGAAAAGTTAAGGTTTTAATGGTAAATTTGATTTTATGATTGTTATTTAATCAGGAACTAGAACAGGTATAGAAAGGCATGTAAGCCACTTAAGACTTGCCTCAAAAGATGTTCCTTAGCCAACCTGGTTATTGGAACTTGCTATTTTAAGATTCTAGGGGACTATTAACTGACTGTTCTTCTGAGTCTAACTCCAGGTATGGATAGCAAGAAAGGCAGTCTGAGCCTCCAATCCATGATTGTAAGCCTGTAAGATGCTGATATGAACTGCAAAAGGTGATCTCATGAGAAGGGTGGGAGAGCGGCTGTTCAGCCTGGGCTGAGGTAGGATTTTCCTGACTCAATTTCCCCACTGACACCTGGCAGACTTTAAACCTGACTAATTAAACCTGATTAAATGCAAGTTGATAATCTACTCCTGCCTGGAATTGACATGAAGTTGGGGAGATATTGTTTCCCTGCAATGTCCCTACTCTTAGTGGCAATTTCCTATAGTCAAAAGGTTTGTAAGCTTAATACCAGATCTATTAAATTATAAATTGTTGGTAGGGGAACGTCTGAGGTTAAATCTAAAATTAAGCTATTAGGCTTAGGACTTTAGACCAACAGCAGTAAGTTAGAGTCCTTTAATTCTTAGTAATAATGTGGAGACAATTAGGTCAAGGGCTTGTGAAGTTAGCATACATAGTTATTATTTGTGTCTCAGTTGGTTAATGTTAAAAAAAAAGTTCTTTTGTGGCCTAATGGCTTTAAAAGAAGTATAACCTGACCAAAAGTTGGAATTGTCTTATGTGATATGAACTGTGTTAAAAATGAAAAATATAAAAAGAACCTATAATGTGGCATTTTGTTATACTAAGCAACAAACAATGTACACAGTGAGATCTTAATTTCTACATTTTTCAGTCAATGGTGAAATAGCAAAGATGTGATCTATTGTTAATTTTTTTTAAAGTCTGTTCCGTACTGTTTTCCTCATCAAATATGTTCTTGATTTATATATAGATGACTCTCATAAAGTCAGTTAGCCAAGCATTGGGCTAATAACTAGGTATGCAAAGAAAGGCAAAAATGTCCCTACTCTCAAGGAGCTCATATTCTAATGGGAGAGGCAGACATAAAAAATAACTAGTTATATGCAAGATATAAAAAAAGATGAAAGATAACAGAGGTGTTAGCATCTGAGGGCAGAAGAAAAGGCCTCCTAAGGAAGGGAGAATTTGAGGTGAGTCTTGAAAGCAACCTTGGAAACTCAGTGATGGAGGTGAAAATGAAAGGCTTTACAGGCATGGGACATAGTCAGTGAAAAGGCACAGAAATAGAAAATGGAGTGACATGTACCAGAGCTGGCAAGTAGGTTGGTATTGTTGATGTAGAGTGCATGGAAGGAAGTATAAGAAGACTAGAAAGGGAAGAAAGGGTTGTGAAGAGGGATATTATATGGAATTTTATATTTTTTCCTGTAAGTAGTGGTGAACCATTGGAATTTGAGCAAGAGGATGACATTAGCAGGCAGACACTTTAGGAAAATCAGTTTGCCAGCTGAGTGGAGTTTGGGTTGGAGTAGGGCAAAATCTGTGGCAGAGAGACCAATTATATAAGATCAATTATAAAATGCAATAGCCCAGGTGAAAGATGGTCAAGACTTGAACTTGGGTGGAAGCATTTTGTGAATAGAGAGGTGGGGCCTATAGAAGCTGTATTGTGAAGGTAGGAGCGAAAAGATTTGGCAAAGCATTGGATATCTGAGGTAAGAGTCTGGGGGATAATAAGGAGTCAAGGATAACAGATATTTTGAGACTAGGATGGTGGTGCCATTGACAACAATTGGGAAATTGACCAAAATAGAAGATATAGGGGAAAAGAAAGTTACATTTTATTTTGTACATGTTGGGTTTGACATGTTTGCTGGACAGTTTAAGATGTTTAAGGGCAGTTACTGATATGAGACTGGAAGTATGTTGATATAATATTTCATCTGAATTTATGTCTTTGAATGAATTAACTATTTTACATGGGACAAGCCTCAGTGTCTCCTAACTCTTTACTATTCTCTTTCTATACTTCACTCTCTTGATCAGATAGTCCCCTTTCCGCTATATGTGTGTAACAAAGATGAGGAGTCGGCAAATTTAATGAGGAAGAGTAGGATAGGTAGGAGGAGAACAAGGAGAGAGCAGTATCATGAAAACCTAGAGAGGAGAGACTATTGAGGACCAGAAGGCTATTGACAGTGTCAGTTTTGATAGAGAGGTCAAGGAGGATGAGGACTAAGAGATTTTGAAGCTGGTAGTTTCAATTGAGTTATGAGGCTAAAGGTTTGATTTCAAAGGGTTAAGAAGAGAGTAACAAGAGAAGTAGAAGCACTGGTTATAGATAGCTTTTTCAAGGAGTTTAGCCAAGAAGGGATAGAAGAGAAATATAAGATGTCAGAAATGTAAGATAATAGTGGGATAATTGGATCAAGTGAGGCTTTTTAAGGATGAGAGATACATGGGTGTTAGAAAAGGAGTAAGCAGATAGGGAGAGATTGAAGATTAGAGGAATTACAGATGGGAGAGTTGGCAAACAAAATCCCAAGGTAATGAAAATTTAAGTATTATGTTGGATAACCCAAGGTTACCAACTATTTGGCTTAGGGCTCTATTTGGCAAAATAAGAAAGCAACCTGGTGTCAGGTTTAGACAAACAACTTATACCATATGCCACACTAAACACTAAATGGATGTATGATGGAAACATTTATGATTATATTATAAATAAATTAGAGAAGGGAAGGGAATATCTTTCATAACTGCAGATGGGGAGAGAATTCTTACCTTAATAAAGGTTAGAAGTTAATACATTTGCAGTTTTGATTACATTAAAATTGACTTTTGAACAAACAAGATGAATGCAGTTAGAATTAAAAAGGAAATAGTTAATTGAGAAAAAATATTTTTGTCTGACAAAAACCTCATATCTAATGTATATAAAGAATTGATAAAAATATATGAAAGCAAGAGCTATTCCCTTAATAATTAAAAGATTAATGGTCAAAGGATATGGAATCTGTTCTTAAATGATGAAGAGCCAAATGGTAAACATTTGAAAATTTTTTCCTGAATCACTAATGATTACAAAGTTTAACTCTAAAATTCTATCCCATAACCTTCAGAAGATGACAGCAGAAAAGTAAAATTATTACTGTTGGAAGGGTTGTGGGAAAATAGGCATATTAATGCATTGGTGGTGGATCTATGAATTGGTTCTAGAAAACAACTGGGAACTATACCCACAAGTTTATTAAACTGTACATTCCCTTTGGCCCAGAGATACTGCTATTAGCATATATACCAAAGAGATCAAGAACAGGGGAAAAGGAAAAATATATGCCAGAATATTTATAGCAGCAACTTCCATAGCCAAGAACTGTCAACTAAATAGGGGCCTGTCAATTGGGAAATGACTGGATAAATCATGATATATGACTATAATGGGAAAGTATTGCACCATAACAGATTGTGACTATAACATTCAGAAAAAATGGGAAGACTTTGCATGAACTGATACAGAATTAAATAAGCAGGACCAAGACAGAAATTTACATGATAACACCAATGAGGGGAAAACTTTGAAAAAATCCCAGAACTCTAATCAAAGCAATAAACAATAATGACTTCAAAAGATTGATGATAAAATATACTTCCCACCTCTTAACAGAAAGGTAATGAATGAACTTGAGATGCATAGTAAGAAAAGCATTTTCAGGCATGGTCGATATGATGAAATGTTTTGCAGGACCATACATAATATATTACAAAGAAAGGTTTTTATTTAGTAAGGATGTGGTGGTGGTGGGAACAATAGATTAATGAGTAGGGATAGATACAAAAAGGAACATCAAAAATATTTTATGAAGCACAAAAGAAAAAAAATTCACAATGATCCATAAGGGTATCAACAGTTTTCTTGCTACTTTTAAAACATTATTTATTAATTTCTCAAAAACAAGCTGCAAAACAGAAACTCATGGTTTCTTTTTTTATTTTTTGTTTGTTGAAAAGATTGATTTATATTGACACATTTTATATTGATTTTAAATTCATACAGAAAAGGAAATTAAGTTAAAAAACAAGAACAAATATATCGCTAGTTATTGATATTCTCTCAATCACTTTTTTCATTATTAATATGATCTGAAATTTTTTTCCTACATCTTTAGTGTCTTCCTCTTTTTCTTTTGTTATCAGTAGAGTATGACTCTTTATGACCCCATTTGGGGTTTTCTTGGTAAAGATACTGGAGTGGTTTGCCATTTTCTTCTCCAGATCATTTTACAGATGAGAAACTGAGGCAAACAGGTCAAGGAACTTGCCCAGGGTCACACAGCTGGTAAGTGTCTGAGGACAGATTTGAACTCAGGAAGATGAGTCTTACTGACTCCAGGTCTAGCACTCTATCCTCTGCTCTGTGCAAATTAGTTACCCTTCCCCTCCTCTTGTATATTGATATCTCCACACTCATACCATCATGGTACCCCCACTATAGCTCTCCTCTATTTATATTTGGCTCAATCTGGTTGCTTCTTCCATTTTTATTTCCACTAGTGACCTTTCTACCTCCTTTCTAATTACAACCGGGACTCTAATGTTAGGATCCAAGTGTGGTAGTTCTGTGGTCCTTGGTAGAACAATTTGTTATCTTTTCCATTTTTCTTCATCATTTTTCATCAAAATAATGCATTGGCAGCCACAATGTAGTTTATGTGACTTTTTAGTCATTAGGGAAAGCTCCGACTTCAGAAATGGTACGTCCTGCTACTGGACAAAGAAAAGCGTCGGTTTATTGATATTACTGCAATCCGACCGAAAGGAAGCTACACTTATATCAACTTACAGTAAATGTAACAATGTTTCAATATGGTTTCATGCAACCAAAGACTAATTTTACATTTTGATATTTATGGAAACGAAAAATGGACTGATTTTACATACCAAAATGATTTAAATTTTAACATTACCACTGAAACTTAAACTCACATATGTATACCAAAGGTACCTATGAGGGACTACATAGCTTAAATTGGTAGCTTATTGAAAAATGTATGTTTCTGAGACTAAAAAGATATTACGCTAAAGGGAATACAGACTACTTTAATCAAAACAATCTTATTTTACATTGACCATTAGTTAAAGGCAGAAACTTGGACCAAAGGTCTATACTACAATATAATACACATAATGCACATTATGAAAATGGTTAAAGACATTATTTTCTATGTGAACACAATTTTACAACTTAAATAGATTATTTTTATACATTATATTACTACTATTTACCTCATTTATCTGTGAGCTAATGAAAACTTTCACAGGATGTTATAAATTAAATTTTGATTTGCCTAGTATTAGTGCTATTTCAACATAAACTTGACTGAGTTCATAAAGTATCACATGTTTGCTCCAGTGTTGATATTAAGTTATACTGGTTAGCTAAATTTTCCCTATACTTGTTTTAATGAGGTACCACTGATTTATGACATTTCTTTCTCCTTTCATGCCACCTCCTAGTCAGAAAGTATTCATGATCTATATCTTTTATATAACAGTGTTAGTTGGATGAGACAAAATGGCAATAGTGGGACTTACTTTTAAAAGCCATTATAGTTCAGTTTTTATACTATTTTCATATATATTTAAACATATCTTTAAGGTTTACACTTTTATTTATTCGTATATGTTTGACTAGAATAAGCTTTGTGATTGTGACCAATATTTAGTCTGTGACTAAATAGGAATATTAGTTGTAATAAATGTCCACTCTGACAACAACAAAAAAAGAAAAAAAAATCTTACAGATAAGTTATATTCTAACACCATCATTTTGAAGCTATCTGGCATATTTGCTACCTAAAATATCTCCTGGACTTTTTGTGATCTTGTGCCATTAATTGTGATTCAGTTTCTAAAACTTCTAATTTGATTTCCTATTTTTTATTGTAAATTATGTGTTTCAATAGTTCAGGTTTGAGTTGTTTCAACTATATGCCTTATCTTCCTATCATGGTATTCTTCTTGCTAGGGAGAAGAGCTATGTGATGATAGCAGGGACAGATGGATCAAGTAGCCATTTTGTTTTTTGAGGATGGAGGAGACATAGGAATGTTTGTAAGCAGCGGGGAGACAAGAGAGAGTGTAGATAATAGAGGGGGCGATCTGTTTGAAAAGATGAGGTGGAATAGGATTGCTTGTGTATATAGAGGGGTTTAGCTTTGACAAGAAGAAGCTGACCTCTTCCTATATAAGAGTGCTGAAAGAAGGAACAATGGGAGACGGCATCTGAATGATTTGAGTTGATGAGGTGGGAAGAAGAGGGAGTTTTTGAAGAATGGCCTTCAATCTTTTTTTTTTTTTTTTTTTTTACTGAATATGAAGCAAGTCTCTTAGCTGAAAGGGTCAGGGAAGAGGAAGCCATTGGAATTTTGAAGAGGGATGAAAATGTTTAGTAAAGGCACTATGATAAATTGGATAATGAATTAATAAGGGAGGTGAAAACTATTGTCTTGTCAATTGCATGGATGATCAAGGAAGCCAAGAAGCTCCCTTACTCTGAAGGTAGGCATAGACAAGGTAATAGGAGCAGAACTATTTCTAAATATGAAAGTGTGTATAAAATTAATCTAATAGTAAATACTTAGTAAACATTTAATTGAAGTGTTACAAAATGTGGAATTGTAGGTAAAAATTTTACAGAGTTGCTTCTGGGTCATGTGGGCAGCAAGATGGAATCTTAAATTTTCTCCGATTCTTACAACCTCTCAAAACTCTCCAAAAGAAGAATTATTAAATGAAAAAACAAGTGCTGGTTGAAAGAATTCATAGAAAAAAATATTTTGCACAGTAAATTCCAAGACATATTGCGATTAAACAGAACAATTCCAGTTACAAATAATCCATTTTGCAAGTGACCAGAGGAAAGATAAAAGAAAATATAATTGAAATATATATAAATGAAGATATATATGAATATTTATAAATGAAATATAAAGGAGAAGAAACTCAAATAATACAGGACCATTTTGCAATCATCAGGAACCACAGAAAAGGGTGAAAGTAACATGCTGGACAGGAAAGGAACTCAAGATACAACCCAAGGTGACCTACTCTGTAAACCTGAGCCTAATCAACAAAAAAGATGGACCTTCAATCAAAGAGGGGCATTTGAAGCGATTTCTGTTTGAGACTTTTCTTTGCAAACACCCAGACAAAAGAAATACAACAAGGAAACAAATACATAAAGCTACCAAGGAAGGCATAAATGGTGAATAAATTACCTCCCCCCACCAAAAAAGGGGAGAAAAACTAGAAACAGAATTTACCTACACAATTGGTTAAAAAATTGTAACAAGGAAACAACAAAGGGGTCATTAAGAGATTTCTTTTTAAAAGTACACAAGGGGACAAGGATATATGTGGAACCTAAGTAAAAGAGACTGTGGAGGAATGGGCCTGAAACACTATGGATTAAGCCTCACAACATATGAATGTGTGTGTGTGTGTGTATGTATGTGTGTGTGTGGTGGGGGCGGGGAGGGCATTGTGTGAAACTACAGAATGAGAAGCAACATATAAGGAGAGAAGAAAGGAGGAAGATACAATGGAGTGTGTCATGTACCCTGATAAAGGTAATAGTAAACAATGAAAGGAAAATAACTTCTGAAGAAGACCAGCTGGAGAACTGAGAATGTGGCAAAGTGGGGGGGGGGGGGGAGGGGTTGTAAGAGGGGTAAACAAGGTGAAATCCCAATTCACTGGTGGGAGGGGGTTCCACTGAAAAATGGTCCTATGGATGGGAAAGGAAGACTTTACAATGGAGTATAATCTTAAGGGATTTGGTGCTTATAGAGACTATTAAATTGAGGATGTTGTGTGTTCATGGACAGCATCCTATCTCATGAGAAGGGGAATCAGAGGTTCTGGGGATAATTGATATTTAGAAGGTGGAAAGGCATGTGCCCAGAAAGGAGATTTCATGAGAAGTGGGAAAAAAGATTGTGGGGCAGAAAAATGGGTAGTAATGGACCAATAGTAATAGCTAATAATTTTAGAGCTCTGTAAAGTTGGAAAGTTCTTCACAGTTTAGCAATGAAGTAACTGAGGTAAAGATAGGATAAATAACTTGATCAGGGTCACATAGCTAGTAAATACCTGAAGCAGGATTTTAACTTGGGTGTTTCTGACTCCAGGTGTAGCACTCCATCCACTGTACCACCCAGTTACCCCAATTTTATCCCATGGAGCAATACTTCTGTCTTTTCTATCTCTTGCAGGCATTGGTACTTCTAAGAGGAGGAACATCAGAAAAAAGGGGAGAGGGAAAATTCTAAAAGACAATAATGTAGAAACTAGAAGAGGCAACTCAAAATAAGTATCTCTGAAATTTAATTTCATGAGAAATACAGAGAGTAAAGAAAGAAAAAATAAGAATCACAACTCAAAGAATAAAAGTCTAGAATAGAAAGGGGAGAGGATTAATAAAAATAGAGATTAATATTAATATTTCTAATTAATGTTATTCTAATTAATTATATAATATTCTAATTAATATTTCTATTAATAGAAATGAGAGATGAGATTTGATGGGCTTACAAGAATTTCTTTAGGTTATTACTTTATTTTTCTGATTTCTTTGCAAAATATTTTTAGAATATTGAGACTTTTCCTACTTGGCTCTCCTTGCCTATTTCCCCTCTCTCCACGTAATATCTTTATAATCTTTAGAGAATCTATACAACTTCTTTTAAAGCAGTTGTTGCTAAGGGTATTTTTGAGGTAAAGAAATAGAGATTCAATGACCTTAACAAAGAATCTTTTACTAGGGTATCCCAGCTGCAAATTTGTTAATTGCATATACCTTACAAGACATCTATTACTTCTATGTTAAAATTGCTCATGTCAGCAATTATTTGCAGCTTTTCACTCCTTTTTAATTGCGCCTTTCTTGAACTGTACACAATACATTCTCTCTCACATTAACAGATTCATTAGGAATAGAAGTGAAAACCTTCATGTCTGGGATTCCTAATGGTTGAGTTTCTTAGACAAAGGACCTCCATTATAATTCCCAAGAACATAAATTAATTTCTGCACACAATGGGTCTCCCAAGGCAAAACTGAAAACTAGAAGTGCAGCCACCAATGACAGCATCATTAACCAACCAAACCCCATCATAATATTCTCTCATTCTCAGTTTCACATACAATCCTTTTTTTCTGTTCCATTAGGTATGTGAAAATGTCCATGTGTGTGTGTGTGTGTTTGTTAAGTTCAGGCTTAGGATTTTTTTTGAAAGAGATGACCTTTCCAGAAGTAAGATAGTGATAATATTAATAACATTCTCCCCACTTTACTGGCCAAATTAGATCTGATTGCTTGAGACTGACCCAAATCACTTTCTCTTCTGACTCTTGATTCAACTCTGTTCCTTTAGGAACTAACTACCCCCTTGTAATGTTGTTTCATCCAAGGTCAAGTCTTCATAGATCCAAGTAATAATTTGTGTGGGATATGCCAGTATGTCTCTTTAAATCTCTACCTTCTTCTTTCTTTCCTGTATGCTACCTCTTTCAAATTCCAATGCCTTTTCTGCTCTAACAACTATTCTCATGAAAGGAGCAAATAGGAATTGTTTAAATTATTTTTAATAATAATATTATTTATTTAATATTATTACTTATAATAATATTTTAGGACAATGTATCCTTTCCCAGAGGTATATGCATTTTAGCTGGGGGATGAGGGGTTCTGATAATGGAATTTGAAGTTTTGGTTTGTAAATAGCAGAAGTAGGTCTGGTATAGTGATAAGAACACTAAGCTTGGAGTTAGAAAATTTTGGCTTGAATCTTTACTTTCCTATTTTTGTGTGCTTTTGGGCAATTTAATTATCCTTTCTGGGCTTTCAGGTTCCATATTTATCAAATGAGGTAAATGAATTGCCTCTTCATGATCTAAAATCTGATGATTCAAGGTACAAGAAATATATTTTTTCTTCCTTTAGTCAGGGGACCCACTCCAGAATCTACAAAATTTTGCCACACAGATAGATACCTATCTTGTCTAGACATAAAGCCAAAAAATTGCTTTGAAGATGTTTAACCTGGATAAGAATTGGGGTGAACATGGTATCTATCTTCATAGATTGGAAGGTCTGTCACATTGAAGGAAGATTGGATTTGTTGTTTGGTCACAAAGGGAAGAACCAGGACCAGTAGGTGAAAATCACAAAGAAACCAAATTAACTTTGAGGTTAGGAAAAACCAAACCAAACCACACAAATTTCCTCTCTAAGATGCCCAAAGTGGAATGAGTTACCTTGAGAAATGGCAGGTTTGCCCTTCTTAGAGGTCTTCAGTCAGAAGCTAGATGACCAATTGCTGAGTATTTAAGAGTAGTACCATAGCACAGCTGAGGTCCCTTCCACTTCTCAGATTTGTGATTCTGAACTTAGGTCCCTAGTCCTTAGTCACTGAACCAGTTTCTGAGCCTGTCCCTGATATCAGAGGAAAAACTGGTATGGCCCTGCCTAGGCTGCTTAACTGCCATCCAGAAGTGTTGTGAAGCTCAACTGAGATAATGAATAGAAGGCACTCTGCAAACCTTAAAGTACTATAGAAATATTTTCTTCATCATCATCATCAGTCTACAGTCACTAGGCCTCCATTCTGGTGATGCCTTCATTCCCTGAGCCTTCTGCTGAGCTTAAGCAATGTTTATGGAGCAAAGGAAGGGTGTACTGATAAATGTTTAATGACCAGATTCTCTGGGGGGAAATATAGGCACAAATACTTTTAAATTTCATCTGCACCATTAACTCTTTCTTAAGTCTGAATCAGCATGTCAAACTCAAATAGAATCAGGGCCACTGAATCATACATAAGGATCCTGCAGGCGCGTATTGACTTAGAAAGCCACATATTACGTGATCTATATTCTATTGTAGTTTTACTTATTTTGTCAAATATTTCTCAAATCCATTTTAATCTGATTCCTCCAGCATTGGAGATTGTTGTGAGTCGCAACAACAAAGACAATTAAAAAATAATAAATCAAGCTCTGATTTGTTGCTATTGCTGATGTTTGACATGTTGATGCTCACAAAGAAAATTTATCAATCAGGCTCCTGCACATTCTGGTACGCCATTCTAGAGTATACCAACGGTGGCCACTTAGGTAGCAACGCCAGAATTCGTCAGCCAGAGAGAGCCACGTTAAGTTGTCTAGGATTGTTTGTAGAAAGTTCTGGGAGAAAAGCAGTTCTAAGAAGAAGGAGGAGGAGGAGGAGGAAGCTGAGTTTGTTGTGTTAGGTGTAGCTTCTATTTTGGAAACATACAGGGAGACAATGATGCATACATTTGTCCTGCTTGATTCTTTCATTCAGAGTGGCTTGGAGGAACAGCTGATAATGCTGTTGCAAGACTGGTACGGCTGGTGCAGTGCTTGAAGGTGATGGGATGTTAGTGCTGAGTGGTGAAAGAAACCACCACTTTCTGGTCTCTAAGCGGGAAAAACATCTGAATGCCTTTACATTCAGAAGTGATTAGCTCAGGCTACTATTTGTCCAATGAACTGTTCTGATCAGCCCTTTATGCTCCCCTCCCCCTATACTTTAACTTTCTTTTTTGGCTCCTAAATAAAGGAAACTACGATTTTGGGGGAAATATGGGGTGAGGATAGAGGCTGGAAACAAAAGCAAGATTGGAATAAGAGTAGTAGATGAATCTATTTCCTTTCCTCTCCCCATTACCCCTCTCTCCGTACTTCCCTCCCACAAAGGGTGGGAGCAATGTTGAACACGTGGACTCTCCCTAGGAATTTACTTCATGTGTTGGTGCTAGGTAACATGGTTTTTTAAGCCAATAATTTGCGTGGGATAGGCTAGTATGGCTCCTAAAATCAACCTCTTCTTTCTATCCCAGCTCCTTTAAATATCCAGTGCCCTATCTGCTGTTAACATCTACTCTCAAGAAAGGAGTTGATAGCAATCATTCACACTATTATTATTATAACTACTACTTTAGGTAAATATATCCTTTCCCAGAAGCATATGTATTTTAATGGTGGAATGAGGGGTTCTGATCATGGAATTTCAAGTACTGGTTTAGAGATAGCTCTGCTATAGTGATGAGAGCACTGAGTCTGGAGTTAGAAAATCATTTTTTGAATACCTGCTCTCCCCTCTACTTCTGCATGCTCTTGATCAAGTTACATTATCCTCTCTGAGTTTTCAGCTTCCCTATATGTCAAATGAGGTAAATGGATCATTTCTTCATAATCTAAAATCTGGTGATCTAAGGTGCAGAAAGTATTTTTTCCCCAGGAGCCTTTTCTAGCATCTGTGAAATCTTGCCACAGAGAGAGCTGCCTGTTTTGTCTAGACATTAAATGATAAGCAGGACACATTAAAGCAAAAAGAAATTCATAATCAGAAACTGTCTTTCCATTAAAGTAGTGTTGTTGGTGAGTCTGAAGCGATGAGCAAAGGGGGAGGGCTTAGGGGAATCCAGGAGAGTAACATGCAGAGCCCCCTTCCCTTTCCTCCCTCTTTATCCTGTCTGTACCTTCTGTTTTGTCCTGTCCCTTATGTTTACCCTGGTTTGACTTTTTTCCATTCAGAGAGACTACAGGGAGCAACTGGTTGCTATTGTTTTCCTTTACGTTTAACAAATTTTATTTTATTTTCAATTCTTGGAACAAAACATGCATTTCCATAACACAGTACAATAAAAAAGATGATTGCACATGAAATTGCAAATCTACCCTGTATAACTTTCTATTCCCTCCAAATATACAACAAAGTTATCATATGATTTCTTTTCCCATTATTTTCTCCCCCCTTCCCCGGAAGTGTATGTATATGTACATGTATATTCATATGTATATGCATATATATGTATATTATTCTACACATACAGACTTACATGTATTAGTTCTTTCTCTGGATGTAGTAAGCATCTTTCTTCATATGTCCTTTATTTTTAGTTAGCAATATTTATAATAGTCAAAATGAATGCTTGAAGTTCTTAAAACAATACATTTTTACTGTGTAGCTGATTGCTATTATTGAGGGTTACTGTGGTTGATGCAGACATCAGAACTGTCTTTGTTGGGGTAGTCTCAACAAATCGCAGACCAACTGTACAGACTGGAGCCAGGATGACACTTAACTGCTTGTGGTCTCATTCTCCTCTAGAGCTTTGTAAGTCCAGACATAGTCTGGACATAGTCACTGGAATAGTACCTAAAGCTTAGACATTAAACAATTGGTTGAGAAGAGAAAAAGTATTTTTTTAGTAAGAGTAAACAATAAGGTTTTTCATTTTTGTCTTGTACTGACCATAATGCCCAAATGTTTTGGTCTGATGTAGACCTAAACTAAATCCAATTTGGAAATATGTTTGACATAGAGGTTAACAGAGCTATCTGAGGGACATTTCTTTGCATTCTACTTATGTAAACAGTAATTTGGAAATAATTGGCATATGACCATTAATTTCTATTCTCTGATCTGTGTGTAGTATTCCTATTAAGAGCTTTTTTAAAAAAAAAAAAGGTTAGATCATTCTTCATTAGAAAGTATTTTACAATCTTGGAAATATACTGTATCCTAATGTTCATCAATCATGTGGATCCTGGCTGCCAAAGTTGTACATCAAAACTCAATTCACCAGAGAAAAATTTACAAGCCTGTCAATTACTTCATCAGCTCTCTCTGCATCCTCGGAATGCAATATTATCTTGCCAAAATATTTGCCCTTAGATTAATGTGCTTACTAAGTATAAACCTGACTTTATTATTGCTTATAGTATCACTTAGCCCTAAGGCAGATATCCAGGCCCCTTTTCAGCCTCCATCTGTGCCACTAATTTGAAGGATAAAGGGGTACTTCTCCAGAAGTTGCTACAGTGTGGGACCAGATGGCTTCACCTCTAAGCAGAGGTGTGAACAAGGACTTTGATTCATTTCCCTTAAATTTTAGGTTTCTGATCCTAAGAGGTGGATAAGAGCCAACCAAACGGGCTCTATCCCTTGACCTGGAGGGATTTTATTCACTGTCTACCTCAAAAACTCCAGATACCAGGGGCCTGCACTTTTAAGGAGCCCAGAGGAATTACTACCTGAAATCAATAGCTATTTCCTTCATTACCAGTTACTTCATCAGAATTGCTTGAAATAGTAATAGAATAATCAAGAAATAATTATGGTTGATTGGCTTCTCAAAAAACCAAACAAACGAGAAATCAGAGTGGAGTCAGAGGTTAGTAAGCTATGGCATTTATTACTTTTCTCCCAGCATTATCACTAATTTAAGTTGTGAACAGGTGAGTATGTTAACTGGCAGCACAATATGAAGGGGCCTTAGAGACTGGGGCTTCGTGCCTTCACTGAGATTACATCCTGTCTACATGGTTTATATAATTTATGGTACATAGTTGTTGACATGTTGTCATCCACATTAGAATGTGAACTACTTGAAACTAGAGGAGGACCTATTTTTGGCTTTTTTTTTGTGTCCCCCAGCACTTAACACAGTGCCAATCAATAATGTTAATGAGGTTAAAGATCTTCCCTGACCATTAAGAGGCCTCAGGTGAAGTCAATTAAGGGAAGCTTGATTAGGAGAAGCTTGTTTTGTAGGAAGGCTCACACCTTTTGTTAATTGCTAATGAGGCATTGGGTCAAAAGAGTCATGCCATTTGGCTCTGAAAAGTGTGTATATACTCTGAGTGAGGTTTTACTTTGGGGGTTTGCTCTTTGGAAGAAGGTTCCTGTGCCAGATGAGACTCTGGGTAGCCACCAAAGAATCCCTCCCCTCACCTTTTAAAACTCAGATGTTGGTGTTTCTCTCTCTGGTAACTATGCATGTATGCAATGGTTAGACAGTTGGATCTGTCTGTTGTTCTGTGATGTATGTATTACTTTTGGTCAGACAGTTAGGAGCCCTGTCTGCTGGTCTTTATTTCTCTGCTTGTATTTTCTTTGTTGGTATATGTGATTAAAAAAGATTGTTGACCCCTCAAAAATTAGAAAAGCAGATCAAAGAAGCTGTGCTAGCAGGCCATCCTGGATGTGTCAGGGAGCTTGCTGCTACATTGTCACATAGTAAATGCTTAGTATAGTCTTGTTGATTGACTGACATCTCAGATCTTTAAACATTTGAAGATCTCTCCTGCACTCCCTAAATCCTCTCCAGTTTTAACACCCTCAATTCCTTTAATTTTTGCAAGTGACACAGTAATTTGTCCATGGGTAAATCATAACCTCTCTGAGTCTCAATTTTATTCTTTTTTTAATTATTAATTTAACTTTTTTACATTCATTTTCACAAAATTTTACTTTCATTTTCACAAAATTTTACATTCATTTTCACAAAAATCTGTCCCCTCCTCCCACCCCAATACACTGAGCATTCTAATTGCCCCTATCACCAATCTGCCCTCTCTTCTATCATCTCTCCCTTCCCTTGTTCCCATCTTCTCTTTTGTCCTGTAGAGCCAGATAACTTTCTATTCTCCATTACCTGTATTTCTTATTTCCTAGTAGCAAGAACAATACTCAACAGTTGTTCCTAAAACTTTGAATTCCTGCTTCTCCCTATCCCTTCCTCCCCACCCATTCCCTTTGGGAAGGCAGGCAATTCAACATAGGCCATATCTGTGTAGTTTTGCAAATGACTTCCATAATAGTAGTGTTGTGTAAGACTAACTATATTTCTCTCCATCCTATCCTGCCCCCCATTGCTTCTATTCTGTCTTTTGATCCTGGGAGTGATCCTGTCCCTCCCCAAGAGTGTTGATTTCAAATTGCTCCCTCCTCCCATTGCCTTCCCTTCCATCATCCCCCCACCTTGCTTATCCCCTTCTCCCCCACTTTCCTGTATTGTAAGATAGGTTTCAATATCAAAATGAATGTACATTTTATTCCTTCCTTTAGTCAAATGTGATGAGAGTAAACTTTATGTTTTTCTCTCAGCTCCCCTCTTTTTCCCTCCACTAAAAAGTCTCCTGCCTGCCTCTTCTATAGAAGAAGAGATAATTTGTCCCATTCCATTTCTCCCCCTCTCCTCCCAATACATTTCTCTCTCACCGCTTAACTTCATTTTTTAAGATATGATCCCATCCTATTCAATTCACTCTGTGCTCTGTGTGTGTGTGTGCATGCGTGCATGCGTGTGTGTGTGTGTGTGTGTGTGTGTGTGTGTGTGTGTGTGTAATCCCACCAACTACCCAGATACTGAAAAGTTTCAAGAGTTGCAAATATTGTCTTTCCATGTAGGAATGTAAACAGTTCAACTTTAGTAAGTCCCTTATGACTTCTCTTTGCTGTTTAGCTTTTCATGCTTCTCTTCATTCTTGTGTTTGAAAGTCAAATTTCCTTTTCAACTCTGGTCTTTTCATCAAAAATTCTTGAAAGTCCTCTATTTCATTGAATGACCATTTTTTTCCCTGAAGTATTATACTCAGTTTTGCTGGGTAGGTGATTCTTGGTTTGAGTCCTAGTTCCTTTGACTTCTGGAATATCCTATTCCATGCCCTTTGATCCCTTAATGTAGAAGCTGCTAGATCTTGTGTTATCCTGATTGTATTTCCACAGTACTTGAATTGTTTCTTTCTAGCTGCTTGCTATATTTTCTCCTTGACCAGGGAACTCTGGAATTTGGCCACAATGTTCCTAGGAGTTTCTCTTTTTGGATCTCTTTCAGGAGGTGATTGGAGGATTCCTTGAATACTTATTTTGCCCTCTGGTTCCAGAATATCAGGGCAGTTTTCCTTGATAATTTCATGAAAGATGATGTCTAGGCTCTTTTTTTGATCATGACTTTCAGGTAAATTTTCTCTCCTGGATCTATTTTCCAGGTCAATTGTTTTTCCAATGAGATATTTCACATTATCTTCCATTTTTTCATTCTTTTGGTTTTGTTTTGTGATTTCTTGGTTTCTCATAAAGTCATTAGCCTCCATCTGTTCCATTCTAATTCTGAGAGAACTATTTTCTTTAGTGAGCTTTTCAACCTCCTTTTCCATTTGGCTAATTCTGCTTTTTAAAGTATTCTTCTCCTCATTGGCTTTTTGAACCTCTTTTACCAATTGAGTTAGCCTATTTTTCAAGGTGTTATTTTCTTCAGCATTTTTTTGGGTCTCCTTTAGCAAGGTGTTGACCTGCTTTTCATGCTTTTCTTGCATCTCTCTCATTTCTCTTCCCAGTTTTTCCTCCAAACCTGTCTAACTTGATTTTCAAAATCCTTTTTGAGCTCTTCCATGGCCTGAGCCCATTGAATATTTATTTCAGATGTTTGGGATTCAGAAGCCTTGACTTCTATGTCTTTCCCTGATGGTAAGCATTGTTCTTCCTCATCTGAAAGGAAAGGAGGAAATATCTGTTCACCGAGAAAGAAACCTTCTATGGTCTTATTTTTTTCCCTTTTCTGGGCATTTTCCCAACCAGTTACTTGACTTCTGAGATTCCTTTCCACACCCACCTTGCCTCCAGATCTTCTCCGCTAGTGCTTGGGGTCTGAGATTCAAATGCTGCTTCCCAGCCTCAGGGCTTTCAGTGGGAAGACAGGGCTGCTATTCAGTGTGAGATTAAGTTCAGCTGCTGGGGGGGTGTGGTGGGGCAGGGCCACCCCACAGGACTCAGTTCCCTCAGGGGGTTTATGTGGAGATCTTCAACAATGGATCTGAGCCCCTGCTTGCTTTGGGAGCCCCTATCTGTTGCTGCCTCTGCTGCTGCCTCCCAAGGGGGCCTGAGTTATGGGGACACCCCGCTCCCCTCTTGGTGAGCCAAACAGGCTCTCTCACCAACCTCTGGCATCTGTGGGTGGATGAACCTGCGCAGCCGCTGGAGATTCCGTCTCTGAAGCCTGCTCAGATCTGGTCCTCTTGGTGCCATGTGTTCAAGGCAGGGCTGGGCTCTGCTCCAGGTCCAGTGCGCAATGGACCTTTGGTGTCAGTTTTTCAGGGCTCTCTGGAACAGAAATCTCCTCCACTCCATTGTTGTGCGGATTCTGCTGCTCCAGAATTCGTTGGGAGCTCCTCTTTACAGGTATTTTAAAGGCTATGGGTTAGGAAGTAGTATATGTGTATGTTTCTACTCTGCCATCTTGGCTTCTCCCCCCTCAATTTTATTCTTTATGTAATAGGGATAATAATTGTGAGTCTCAAATGAGATATAATGGGGATAAAAAGGGGAACCTTCCATCTGCTCTGAATGAGGCATTTTCTTTTTAAATTATGTACATATTTCTTCCATCAATAAAACTCTGCTTTCTTACCCTCCCACTCAAAATCTTCTCACCCACAGTCAAGAACTCAAAGACCAATAACCACCCCCCTCAAATCCCATTACAAGCATGCATAGTTAATCAAAACAAATATCCACATTTTTTGTGTCTGGAAAAATATTTGTCTTATTGTAAACTTTGAGTCCTTTACCTTTCTATCAGGAGGTGGGTAACATGTTTTGTCATTATTAGTCTTCTGGAATCCTAACTGGTCATTATGATGATGAGTTCCTACTTTTTCAAAGTGGTTTTGCCTTTACTATATTGTTGTCATTGTATAAGTTGTTCTCCCAGTTCTATTGATTTCTCTCTGCACCAATTCATAGAAGTCTCCCTAGCTTACTCCATCATCATTTCTTACAGCACAGTAGTATTCTATCACATTTATCTACCATGGCTTGTTCAATCATTCCCTTTTTGATGGGCATCCCCTCAGATTTTCATTTTTTTCACCTCTAAAAGAGCTATAAATATTTTCGTATGTCCTTAGATTTTGTTTTGCTTAGGAGTAATCCCTCCCTTAGTTTTCCTTCCTTTCCCCACTTCCCCCTTCTTCCCTTCCCTTCTCTTCATTCTGTTGAATGAAACTATATCTGTATGTATATATGCTTTCCTCCTCAGTTCTGATGAGAATGAAGTTATAGTTTTAGCTGCTCGTTCCTCTTTGCCTCCATCCCCTCCTTCCTTATTCATATAGATTTCTACTTATATACTCTGAGACAGTGAGGTAGTACAGCAGATAAAACTCTGTGCCTGAAACCAGGAAGACATGAATTCAAATCCAGCATCAGACGTTTCCTAGCTGTGTGACTCTGGGCAAATCACTTTAGCTGTTTGCCTTAGTTCCTCATCTGTAAAATGAACTACATTGTACTAGTAGTTTGTACTCTACTCCAGTGTCTTTGCCAAGAAACCATAAATGGGGTTATGAAGAGGCAGATATGACTGAACAACAAGTCTGATTATATGAGAAAATTCTCCTAACCTTGCTTTCCCTTCCCCCGAATATGTTCCAATTCCCTTTTCTTTCCATTCTTCTTTTAAGATCATTAAGACATGATATAACTGGGCCAGGCTTCATCCACTTAGACTCCCTCTGTGACTCCCAATGATGACTGAGTTCAGAAGCTCTTGTTATCATCTCCCTATATTTGAGTGTAAGCAGTTTACCTTTGCTTAGTTCAGTCATGTTTGCATTTTTATGTTTCTCCTCACTTTTATGTTTGAACTTTAAAGTTTCTATACATCTCTGGTTTTTTCTTCAGGAAGGCTTGGGAGTACTCTATTTACCCTTTGTAGCACCGTACTCAGATTTACTGGCAAAGTCATTCTTGGCTCAACCCAGAATCCTTTGCCTTCTGGAACATCATTTTTTAAGTTTTCTGTTCCTTTATAGTGGTGGGTGTTAAATAGTGTGTAATCTTGACTGTGACTCCTCAGTACTTGGATTGTTTTTTTCAGTCTGCTTGTAGCATTTTTTCTTTGACCTGAAAAATATGATTTTGACTATAATGTTCCTAGGAGTTTTCATTTTGGGGTTTCTTTCAGGAGGCAAATTTCTACTTCTCTCTCTGCTTCTAAGACATCTAGGCAGTTTTAAGATTTCTTGAAATGAGATGTCTAAATTTTTTTTTTGTAATAGCATTTAGATAGTCTAATGGTTCTTATGTTTTTTCTATTTGATCTGTTTTATAGATTTTGTATATTCTATATTTCTTCTAATTTGTTAGTCTTTTAACTTTGTTTGAATATTTTTATTGTCTCCTGGAGTCATTGAATTGTATATGATTCACTTTACCTTCAGGAAGTTTGTTGTTTGGGCAAGATTTCTTGTGCCAAGTTTTAAATTTCTCTTCTAATTCTTTCTTTGATAGCTACCATACCATCTTTTTCTTCAAGTGCTTTCATTTCATTTATAAGAATATTTTAAACTCTTTTTTTTAGTTGCTTACTTTTTCTCTTGTTTGTACCCAAGTTTTTCCAGAGGCTTTGTTTGTAGATATTTTAGGCATCATTCTCTTTTGAATGTGTGTCTTGAACTTCCCTCCCACCATGATGGCTCTTTATAATGAGATTCTTTTTTTATTTGCTCATTCTTTCAGGTTATTTCCTGACTTTTGACTGTTAGGGCTGGGCTTTACATGCTTTTGGAGGGTAGGTCTGGACAGGTCTGGACAGGTCCCATTTCTGTTTTTTTGGGAATATTAAGTGTTGTTCTGGGATCTCAGCAACAAACGTGGGACCTGCAAGCTTTCAATGCTCCCAGAGTGCTTGGATCTGGGGCAAAATCTGAATGCTGTCTGAGGTGTGCAAGGTTCTGACCTGGGTTTGAGTGCAAGCAACAGTAGAATGATGCTGGACTCTGTATCAGTCAGCTGGAAAGCACTTTTGGTTCAGTGATAGATCTTGAGACTTCCCTTTTGTCTAGGATTCCTGATCCAGTTATTCCTTTGTGGACTGGACTGGGGGCTAGAACTGAAACCTTACTCTATACTTGGGATCTGAGTTACACTGCTGCTGCTGCTTGCTTTTGAACTCCTTCCTCTGTTGGCATATTGCACAAGGTCTCCCTACCTAGAAACACTCCTTCTCTTCCTAAGATGCTGGTCCCCTTTTCAGTTTGCCATGAATATGTGACACAGGATAGAGAGTGGATAACATAACTACTGGGTGGCACCATTCCATTGACTTGGTCTGGGATGTATGGATGGGGCACTTTCTATGGAACTAAGCTTAAGACCTATCCTATGCAGTGACCCTATGATCTAACCATTTTTGATAAGAGATGTGCTCTGGACTTTTGCTGAAGGGCATATATGAACAGAGGTTCTTAATTTGTTCCTTACCCCCATAAAAGGAAGAGCTACTTACTCAGTAGACTTTAAAAAAGTGACATGACTTTTGCTATCTTTCTTTTTCCCCATCTGTTCAATGGATTGGGAACCTTACAGTTCTCACTCAGCCTCCCATGAAGGGCCAGGAAGGATTTTTCACCCTTACCAATCTCAGGCAGCAATGGCAACTGTACACACATTTGCTGTCTTTGAAAAACTTTTGGCTGCAACTTAGTCTGGCTGTCTTTTATGTTTTGTGTTTCTTTCTCTGAACACAGGTCACTGACTAGTTAACTAAGATACATATTGATAGCCTTGATGATATAATATGAACAATATTCTTATATCCTCCCTGGGCAGAATAGATGTAAGTTTTTCTTAACATTATTGAGTCCATCTCTGAATCTTAATGGTCTATGAGACTAAGGCTCAGACCACTGGTGAAGTTTCATAGTGGTGCAAGTATGAAAATCCAACGCACAATGAATCAATAGCTTCTCCCTAATGCTTTTGTCTGACAGATCAGTGTGGCCAGCATGGAAGCAGGTTAGTAGTGTCCAGGTAAATCAATGTTGTATCTTTCTGGGTAGCTTCTCCCTACTATGGCTAAGCAAAACTTTTATGTACTTACTGTTAAATGGTTTACACGAGTATAATTTCATTTGGATCTGAAATGGAAGTTTTAAGCCATCCTGAATCAAACTGGGGATTCATGAGTTCCTGAGTTTAGGTACTGGTTAATGATCTTCACAACAGTTTCCTAGAGTTGATGAATACAAACCATATCCTGGCTTGCTGGAAGATAATAGACATTGAGTGAATTTCTCAGATAATACAGAGCCAAGTTGAAGATGAAATGCCTATTTGGCAGACAGGCCAACAAGTGCTTCATGTTTTATTATTTTAAGTTTCAACCTCCTGAAAGAATATAATAGAACCTGTGAATTACTGCTTTCTGTTTAAAATATTTGTCTGTGTATGTTACTAGTCTTTTGTGTTTTAAGCATTTCTTTTATGGTAGAGAAAATAAATAATTATACCTGATCTACTTTCTGATCAGGTTACATTCCTTTGGACTTTCCCATAATGCCCCAGGAAGCTTTATATCCTTTATAGCCACTTCAGCTATGGAACTCACTCTTAGAAATCTCTGAATGAAAGATGAGAGACTTTCACCAAAACTTTTTATTTAAAAAAGGCACTCAGGATTACCATCTCTTCATTTTCCACCAGGGTGCATTCCCCTAGACTTTTCCACCATGCTCCCCTGCTAAGTGACTTCTTTTTTTTTTTTCTCTTTTTCCCTCTCCTTTTTAGCTTTCTTTTATTAGTTGCTTTCCATATTGGAATGTAAACTACTTGAGGGCAGAAACTGTCTCTATTTTTTATATTTGTATTCCCAACACTTAGCATAATATCTGGCATTTAATAAACCTTTAAAATATGCTTATTGGCTGGCTATGTTGACTACTCTTCTGAAAGGAAACTTCTTGACCTTTTTTTGGGAGACTCTAGATGTAAGTTACACCTAAGTTTTATAAATTTTTCCCCAGGGATCTGGGGTGAAGATATTATGAGTAAGAAAATATAATAAGAGCATCACTCCCTTTCTTTGGGGTTAGCCTTTCCCAGGATTGAACCTGGTTCACTTGAGTCCAGATCAGGGGGCATCATAATAGGAAAGAATTCTCTTCCAACCATTGATATTTTTAGAGGTAATGTATGGAAAGTGCTTTGCAAATGTTAAAAGAATATATAAAAACCAGCTATTCTTTCTTTTTAAAAAAAATATTTATTTTTAGTTTTCAACATTCATTTTTAGGAGATTTTAAGTTCTAAATTTTCTCCCTCCCTCCTCTCCTCCTCCCCAAGACTTCATGCAATCTAATATAGGTTATACATGTAGAATCATATTAAATATATTTCCACATTAGTCATGTTGTGGAATAAGAATCATAAGACGGGAAAAATCATGAGAGAAAAAAAGAGAAAATATTGTGCTTCAGTCTATGTTCAGACTCTAAAGTTCTTTCAGTGGATGTGGACAGTATTTTCCTTCATGAGTTTTTGGGACTTGTCTTAGATCATTTCATTCCAGCTATTCTTATTAATCCTCATACAAGTAATCTCTAATACTTTCCTGTGGATGTCTTTGTAACAGTAAGCACCCTGGCATACATAGGAGGGCCTGCTGCACAGGTTCTTAGATCTGCTTTGCTAAAAGAAAAGCAACTTTTGAGGGGGTCAATAATCTACTTTAATCATGCACATATACCAACAGAGAAAATACAAGTAGGACCAACAGACAGTGCTTCCAACTGTCTGATCATAGGCAATACATACATCATTACCAGAGAGAGAAGCACTAACATCTGGGGTTTCAAAGTCAGGGGGCTTTTAAATGGCTACCCAGAGTCTCATCTGGCACAGGAACCTTCTTCCAAAAACTAAGCCCCAAAGCACAATCCCTCAAGCCTCATTAGCAATCAGCAAAAGGTGTGAACCTTCATAGGAAACAAGTGTCCCACAATAGCCCCACCTGAGGCCTATCAAAAGGCAGGAAGATTTTTAACTCCCATTACAATCCTCTAACTTGTTGATATTCTTTCTAAAATGTTCCCAGAACTGAATACAATGATCCAGATTATAGGCTGATGGGGGTAGATTATGTAGGTCTATTTGCTATTGACTCTTTATGATCTTGCAACGAGTTAGAGTTCCCAGATTTTTTTTTATGTGATTTAAAAAAAAGTGTAGGCAGATTGATTAAGGGATTTCCTTGGTTAGTTTCAGGATCACACAGTCTTTATTTGAGGTTTTGTATCTTCTTATGGAGGATATGGAAATGCCCTTTGAGACCTTCTGACATGGATTTTCCTGATAGGGACTGCCCCCAACATGAATTGGTTGGCTCTTGATCTTGTGGAAGATAGCATGATGTACTATCATGGACTTGAATTAAGAAGACTTGTATTTAAAATACACTTCAGACATTTATCAGCTGTGTGACCCTGTGCAAGTCACTTAACTTCTTTGTATCTTGGTTCCTTATTTATAAAGTGTGTGTGTGGGGGAGTGGTGGTTGTGACACCCTATAACCTTTAAGGTATTTTTCCAGCTCTAGAGTTATGATCTTTTTACCTTTTGGAAAGTGAGATTTATGGAGAAGGATGAGAATTGTCTTGATTATTTATAGATTGCTGTGAATTATTTATGTATATTGTTGCATTATTTCTGGGTTATTTTAAGTTTTTATCTCCCAAGGGAAAAAGCAGTTATTCCAGTGGGATCCAAGGTCACAAATTTATAGATGGAAAGAGTCTTTAAAATTATCTGAGTAAAATCCTTTATTCTACATATAAGAAAACTGAGGCTAGTTGAAATGTCCTAAGTCACACAGGTATTAAGTGATAGAGCCCCAATATGAACTGGTCTGTTAACTTTAAATCCATCATTCTTTCCATGACTGAGGATTTGGAGGACTAGGTCCTGAAGAAGAATCTGTATCTACTCTTTGGAAAAATCCTGGGAAAGCAAGGTGAAGATTTCTTCTGGTACAGAAAGAACAGGAAGAACAACAAGAAATCAATCCATAAACATTTATTAATATTTTATTAATATTATTATTAATAATATTAATACTCTCTGCTACTTATCAGTGCTAAGTGCTGGGAATACAAAAAAAAATGCAAAAGATAAGAGTTCACAACATAATGGAGACCACAAAAAATGTTCAAACAAGGTATATACAGAATAGATAGGAAATAATTAATAGGAAGAAGGTACCAGAATTAAGGATAGTTGGGAAACATTTTCCATAAAAGATGGGATTTTAGTTGAGACATGATGGAAGCCGGGGAAGTCAATACACAGTAATGAGAGGAAAGAAAATTCCAGGTATAGGGTACAGATAGAGAAAATACCTGGAGCCAAGGGATAGACTGTTTTGCTTGTGGAACATACAGGAGGTCTGTGTCACTGGATCAAAGAATATGTGGTGGAATAAGGTATAAGAAGACTGTAAAGACAGGACAGAGCTATGTTATGAAGGGCTTTGGATGCCAGAACAGAGCATTTATATTTGATCCTGGTGACAGTAGGGAGCCACTAGAATTTATTGAGTAGAGGAGTGACGTAGACAAACTTTTGTTTTGGGAAATTCACTTTAGTGGCTGGAGGTTGTATTGGAGTGTGGAAAGACTTGAGGCAGGTAGACCCATCATCAGGCTATTTCACTCATCCAGGTGAGAGTTGATGAGGGCCTGCACTGGACTGGTGGCAGTGCTGGCAGTGTCAGAAGAAAGAAGGGGGCATATCTGAGAGATGTTAGAAAGGTGAAATTGACAAACTGTTTTATGGAGAACTCACACAGGGCAAGCGTTCCCATGGTGCTCAGAAGAAGCGACACTAGGACATCCTCAAGGTCTCTCTTAAGAACTCTGGAACTGATTGTGTGATATGGGAGACATGGTGTGCCCACATCAGAGAAGGTGCTGTGCTCAATGAGTAAAGCAGAATTGAAACAACTCAAAGGAAACACAAGATGCGTACATTTAGAATATCCACCCCAAATGTTCACATGGACTACTTGTGACTGACTTGTGGTAGAGCATTCCAAGCTCATGTTGGTCTGATCAGCCACATCAGACACACTGAAACTTGACTCTAGCATAGTGAGGTCATTTTGTTTCTCTTCAAGAACGGAGGACGGTAACCAACCAATGAAATCGACAGACCTTGGCAACAGATTGATGTATGAGGAATCAAAGATGACTCCTAGGATGGTGTTATCCTCTACAGTAATAGGGAAAGTAGTGGTGGTGGGGAAGGTCTTAAAGGAAAAGAAAATGCAGTCAATCAACACTTATTAAGTGCCTATTATGTGCCAGGCACTGTGGTAAGTGCTGGGGATATAGAAAGAGGCAAAAGACATTTCTATCCTTGAGTATCTTACACTCTAATAAAGGAGACAATGTGTAAACAAATATATACAAAGTAAGTTATACTTAGGTTAAATAGGAAATGATTAACAGAGGGAAGGCACTAGAATTAAGAGAGAGGTTGGGGAAGACTTCCAGTAAAGAATAGAATTTTATTTTGGGTTTAAAGGAAGCAGGAGCAAACCAGAGAGCCAGTCACTATGTATCATAGGCAGGTCTTGAACACAGGTCTCCCTGACTAAAAATGAATCCTCTCTCCACTTTGTCATGTTGCTGGTGTTTAGAAGGTGCTTTGAGGTTTACAAAGTGCTATACTTACCTTATCAAATTTGATGTCTCACATTAGTCCTGTGAGGTGTGATTTTTTTCCCTGATGAGGAAGCAGATAAGTTTGAAGAGGTTAATTGACTTTCCAACAGTCACACAACTAATTTTAGAAGTAATATTTGAATCCAGATTCCCTCCTCACTTTGATTCCAGCATCCTTACTACTATACCACTATTCTGCTAATCTGATTGATTACTTAGGGCAGCGCTTGGAGATCTCAGCCTGGTAACACTTCTCTCTCCAATTGCCATTTTTGCTCCTTTTCCTGGGTATATGCAATTTCTTAGTGAGTTTTCATTGTTGGAAAGAGTAACATTATTTAGCTAGGGCTCTAAACATGCCTTCAGATGCTAGCCTACCATGCCAAAGGTATCTAGCTGCATGAAGGAAGTTGGCCACTGGATGATTTAAAAGGTGGTCATTTTTCTCTAAATGATCCTTGCTTTTTTTCTTGGTCCACACACGATTTCATTAATATAGTCGACTCTTTGTGTGAAAATCTCCTCCACTCATGCAGACCTATGACTTCTCTGAAATTTACAACCTAAGGAGAGTGGCCTGTCTTAATTACTACTTGCTCCTTTTCAATTGTCCAAATGTAAAAGAGATGTTGAAGTCATTTCAATGGAGTCCACGCAACACCTTAGAACAGAAATTTATTTTTACTTGTCACATCACAATTATTTCTCCCTTGTCCCATTTCCTGTTCTGGAACCATAACCACACCAGGTGGTGTGGTTCAACGTCATGGTAGTTTAAAAAGTATTGACCATTATTTGTGATTGTTTTAAAATACTTTCAGTGGAAATAACAAGGAAGTGGCATTTTGTTCAGACTGACACTCTAATGTTTTCTGCCACACTAATGACTTCTGGCTTTAAACAATGCTTATTTTTAGGTGCTTCCCTTTGGAACAATCAGGGTCAGACAATTAGAGTAAACCTAGAGTAACTGTCCCTGTCTTGTTAATAACAGGTAGCATTTACAGAGCACTTTGTAACTAGTAATGTAGTTATAAAGCCTACTGATATATAGTGACCCAGGAATGTTTATTAATCTGTTGTGAAGACCAGAATATTTTCACAATTAACAGAGCACAAATAAAGATCCATGTCAAACCCCTTCTCAGGAAACTATTGGCTCCTTATTGCTTCTAGGATTAAATACAAAATCCTTTGCTTAGTATTCAAATTCCTTTATAACCTAGCCCTTTCCTATCTCTAAGAAAAATTTGTTATTTATGTTTTTTGGTTCTTGTATCACCATGGTATCCCAAATATCTTTCCTTTTTCCCCCTCCCTGAGAGCCATCCCATATGACAAATAGTATTTTTCTAGAGAGAAAAAAAGTCAGCACAACTAATCAGTACATTGAAAAAGTTTGAAAAAATGTGCAGTGTGTGACAGCTCTGGACCTCCTACCTCCACAAAGGGGATGTCTTCTCATATCTCTTCTCCTGAGTCTCAATTGGTCTTTATAATTTGTTGTATTTTTAAATTTTGGTGTAGTGTTCTTTCCATTTAAATTATTGTAGTTACTATGCATATTGTTTTCTTAGCTCTTTACTTTGCATCAGTTAATACAGATCTTTCCATGCTTCTCTGTATTCATCACAAATCATTTAAAATCATTTTAGTAGTATTCCATTAGAAACATTCATATACCACTATTTGTTGGGCCATTCCCCAATTGATGGACATCTACTTTGTTTCCAATTCTTAGCTAGCACAAGTCTCTGCCCAAACTCCACTTGTTGACTGTTCTCTGGACCCTCCTGGCTTAGAGTGATTATCAATAATAACTGTTTCCCTTTCCCTTCCAGCTTGATTTTTTTTCTTTTGCTCATTAGAGGGGCCATTCCCTGACTACTTCTTAAAGAGGCCTATTCACCGAATGGTTGTTACCTCCTTGTAAGTGAGTACCTGAAAAGGCCATAACCTAAAAAGGCCAAGGTCTCCCATTGCATCCTGGGCCATCTTCAGTCATCCTGATGAATATCTAGTCACTGGATCCAGATGACTCTGGAGGAGAAGTGAGGCTGGTGACCTGCACAGCCCTCCCTCACTCAAAACAGAGTCAAGTTTAAGTCATGTCATCATTTCTCTGATGTCATGGTCTTCTTCGAAAACCAAGGACAAACATAATAACAGCAACACAACATGGCAGAATCAAAAGGGGATTATCTAAGTAGGAAGGGGTTAGGCTCTCTGATGTAAGAGATCTTGGCCACTCATAGGCCTGTATTATCAGCAGCCTCGGTTTTAGGAATTTAAGTCTTGTCCATGACATATGTTAGTGAGATGAAGATGAGCAAGTCATCTGTTATTAACTTCTCAGCGCTCTGCAATTCTAACACTATCCTGTGGATGAATCATTACATAGTAGATATTGATCTGCATCTAGGGAGTTTTCAACACCAATGAGCTCATAGGCTTGGACAAAGAACACACACACACACACACACACACACACACACACACACATGGATGTGCAGAAAGAAGTAATGGAATAAAAAAGTTTATATATATATTCTTTAAGAGAAGACCTTTGTTGGATAAGTCAATCCTAGGAACATCTATTTGCTTCTGATTTAAGTATATTTTGGAAGGGGGAAAGGAGGTCTGCAGAAACTCAACCAGTATGACACACTGCCAGAAATTTCCAAAATGAGCCAAGGATCAGTTATTTAAGGGAGGATCTCAGACATACTCCTTAAGCCCATGACTTCATTCATTCATGAATTTTTTCATTTAAATCATTCACCATACATTATTGATTACCTATACTTTTTTTTTATCCTTTGGGGGCGGGGTTGAATTTTAATTTTCACAGGGTATTGTGAAAGTGGATTGTCATTGATTGATAGGTTAAAAGTAGGATTGAGTGCAGTACTTGACGTGGATTTTATGATTCTGGAAATCAGGATTGATTTCTCATCCTACATAGTACCTTCCATATTACCTGTTTCCCAGGTGACCAATAGGTGAATTGGAAGGAGGTTGCGTGGTAATGATCAGATAAAGTAGTAATCAGCTCATTTCATAATTTGATCAAACTGTTGGATTTGTTTTTTGAACTTTGGGTATATTCCTTGGGACCACTGTCTTATCAGTGTGGATACTTTCTCCTGAGGTATAAATTATAGTCCCTTCACACCTTCTCATTTTACGTATTACATGACCTTCATTTTCTAAAAATGGATTTTTTTCATTTTAAATGTTTTATTGATATTCTTTTTTACTGTCATTGTTACCACCCAATGTCTCCTTCCTTTTTCATAATATTAACAATGATAACAGCTGGCATTTATATATCACTCTTAAAAGTTTACAAAGCATTTTACAGATATTACCTCATCTGTATTTCACAATAACCAAACAAATAAAGTTAAAACAAAATGAATAAACAACTTAGTCATATTTGACAATGTATTCAAGGCAGGACTTTAAGCAAAGGCTGAATGACCTCTTGTTTCATGTGTTGCAGAGGGAATTCTTATTCAGGTCCATGCTGAATGCAATCAGAATATCTCTGAGGTCCCTCTAGATTCTAGACTCTTATATAAATATATCTGTATCTATTTATGTATATACACGTATTATTCATCTCTTTATATATACACACATATAAAATTCTCCCTTACAAACACTATTGATATTCTTACTGTACCCTTATGAAGTAATTGAATTTGTAACAATACAAGATTCCATTACCTTTTTAAAATACATGAATAATATCTGTAGTCTTGTTAGAGAGACTAATTCTAGTGAATTCTTCCTGGAATTTATAGTTGATTTTCATTTCTGCTGCCAGAGTTTGTGCTTCTTGAAGATGCTTTCAGCCTTGAATGCCTCTTTTCTACATATATCAACCTGTCTGGATAGTGTTGAATCTCTGCGGGGTACAGTTACTCCAATGAGTAAGTAATTCCACCACTAGCCTTTCCCACAGCTGGTAGGATAATTTTTCATTTCTATTCAAACTTGTGAATAAGTTTGGAAGGGGTCAGCATTAAAATTGCAGTGTATTAGTAAATTTAGGCTTCAATTGTGTTTACATTGGTAACAGCAGTTCTTACAATCTAACTTGCTTTAAGGTTTATCAATCATTTCCCTTAAATTAACTCTGTGAGGTTTTAATAAGTCACAATTTCTCTGGGCCTGATTTTCCTCATCTATAAAAGGAAGGGGTGATGCCTTCTAGAAATGTCATCAGGACTTTGATAAATAGGATTGAAAGTGTTGCAGGACAGGAAGTTATTCTCCAGTATGAAATCTTTCTCCCATCTAGGGCTGCAGAGGCATTAAAAAAAAGTTCCCAGAGATGAAAACTAAACAAATAAAAATCAAACAAACACAAGGGGAGAGTTGCTCAAAATCTGCCGAGTTGGAGGAGGGGAAGAAAATGAAGACTTCTTAAAGAACCTGCTCTGAGGCTGAATAACCTTTCTGATGAAGGAGCTTCACTTTGCTTCTGAGAGCTCTGAAAAGCTTCTCTTTACAAAAACCCACTCTGGGGAGAGAGTACCTTGGACAATGGATTTAGGAGCTGTCCAAGCGGTACTGAGTACAGAGAGAAGGAAACTGATTTGGATGGGAAAACTGGATTCTGATTTACAAGTTGAAAGCTGCAAACATTTCCAAAAAGATAGTAAAAGAGCAAAATGGTAATGCAGTTAAAGGAAATGTGCTCATTTTGCCATTGGGGCAGAAACCTGCATAGGGCTAACACTGCTATACGTAAGAAAGAGCATTGATAGACAGGAGATACGAACTCTAATCACTTGCTGCCAGCACACTAAGTGATTTGGAGAAATCCTTTCTCATGTTGTGTCCCAGTTCTCCTATTTTTCAAGTGAGGGGTTTCAACCAGGTGATCTAAGGTGCCTTCTAGCTCCGACATTCTATGATTTAAGGCACCACATTTTTAGTAAGGATACTAATAAACTTGAGAGAGCAACCAATATGATGAGGGCCCTCAAGATCATGGCATATTGGGATTAGTTGAAAGAACTGAAGATATTCAGCCTGGAGAAGAGAAACATGAGGTTGAGGGCATGTTAAAAGGCGTCAGGCATTTAAAGCGTTATCATTTGGATTAGCGATTAGACATGTTCTGTATGACTTCAGAGGGTCTATAGGAGGGTAAAGAATAGAAGCTATAAAAAAGCAGATTTAAGTTTGATGATAGCAAATATTTCCTAACAGATCTGTGTAAATGTGGAATTTTGCCTGTCCTATGCCTCAGGGGAAGTGAGCAGGCTCCCCCTCCCTGGAGGTCTTTGAGTAAAAGTTGGATTTCCATTTGTTGATTATGTTGTAGGGATGGATTGGACTAGGTTTTCTCTGTGGTCCTTACAAGTACAAATTCTGTGTTTCTGTGACTTGGGAAGATAAAGGGCTCTCTATTGAATGGGACTTGTGAATCACTGCATACAGAAGACCCGAGCATATTAGACAAAATTAGACATATACTCTTTCTAGTGACTACTCAATTCAAGACTGATGCCAATTTTGAACAGCATAAATTCCCATACCATGCCACTAAGGTTTGTGGAGCAGGGACAGTGACTAGACACAAAAACAGCCCATGGCCCATAAGGCTCAGAGAACATAAATAGTGTCAATCATTTTTGTACTCTGTTCTTCTTTTCCATATAGTTGATTTCTCTGATCTTTTGGTCTCACTCAATGAAAATTCTTTTTTTTGTGATAAAAAATTTGATGTTTTATTTTTCAATGTTTAGTATTTACATTATGAAACCAGTGGTGGTATGATAAGCAGTGGTAAAGTAATAGTAACTAAACTTTATGAAGCCAAAATTTATAATTTTACAATAATGAGCAAATCATCATAATCATAATATATAAAAAAATGAAAACATAGCAGAGCTTTCTGTTACACAAATCTTAATCATCTGAGCTGTAGTCATTATTTGCTAACAATTTACATGCAACACCTGCTAGGATTGACATTTGCTTCCCACCTCCCCCACCCTGTCCCCCCAAAAAAGCATTAAGTAGATAAATGACGTTTAAGAGAGAAACATTAAGTTACTTGCAGACAAAATTTGTTTTTTTTAAAAAACTGTACTCAAGATCAGTACTGGTCACAAGCCTATTTCCATACAGAAATTATATGAACGAGATGGGATGATAAATGTCCAAAATATAGATGCATAAGCAGAGTACCATGAATGGCACAGCTCAGTAGATACTAAGATCAATTATAAACATACACGTATCCAAAACACACACATTCTTTTTTCCCCTTAGTAAAGAGGTCAAGGTTTTGACCAAATGGCAATGGTTGAAGCAAGGAGACACACAGATGTATAACTAATTAAATCTTGAAAACTACTTCGATAGAGAGGAATAGTATCAGAAGGGGCTGTTAATATACAATTCAAACTATATACAAAATATACTGGAACACATATTTCATCCTACACTTGCCATGTGAAACAACTGGACCTTTAGACACAAACTTTCATTTTGGTTTTTAACTGTTAAACCACAGTATATGTATACAGTAAGATTTACATTGGAAGCAAACCTTCAAGGGGGCATTTTACATAAGTATTTAATGTGCTGTTTTGATTTAAAAATAACTTTGCTAAGTACACATTTCAACTGAGGTCTATGTATAAAATGTCCTAATAGATACAGATATTTACCTTTGGTGAGTTAAAGGCCTTTTTTGTGAACTTCTGTCTGAATTGTACTGAAGAACTCATAGAGACACATACACATATAGAACAACTCAAGATGAGGTAATTCAAAAGATGTGTATGTGGGAGTGAAGGTACTTTGAAAGTCAAAGCATAGCAAAAACAAATGAAAATTTATATTAAGAATTGCAAGCAACTTGCCCCCAATAGTAAATGGAATGCCAATATGGCAGTAATTTTTTAAATAACAGAAACAGCAGAATCTTGCATACACACAACATACAGGAAAAGCCATCTATTGTTTCCATAAAACAAGATCCAATTCCTATTGTGAGAAAGTACGAATTACCGAAAACAAGACGTCAATAGAAGAGAAACAACATGAAAGGACAGCCCAATAACAGTTATTTTGTAAAGGCTGCAAATACAGCCCACAGGACCTCTTTGGTGTTGGCCTTCATACATTCAACTTCTGGGTCTAAATCCAGAAGCTGTCACACTCTCTTTGTGGCTAAATCATACTGCTCATCCAGAAGAGGGGCAAAAGCGTTCTCAAGGACATCTGAGGATGAGCGAGGTAAATAAGAGCCAGCAAGCGCTTGTCCACTCGATGAGGGTCATTCGCCCATCTGTCAAGAACAGCTTCTTGTATTTTCTTGATGAGGTGCTGCTTAATGTTGTGGTTGGTAAGTGGATGTGTTGTCATGTCAAAAAGGAGAAAGTTCTGTTTCTCTGTTGTCAGTATACCTTTTTCCACCAGGTTTTTAGTTAATCGTTCACGAACATTTCTTAACTGGTAGTGCAATTTTAACGGATTCCATGTCTCCCTACTAAGTAGTTCGATCCAGTTCTGAACTGCTTCTGGAGGCTGATTTTCCTTAACATGTTTCAAAGCTTCATCAAGTAAAACATCCCCAGTTGGAGCATCCAACTTACAAATCACCTTTCTTGTGGAAAGACTTTTGCGCCTCATTCCTCACGCGTCTAAGTTGTTTGGTGATTTCTTGGTTTCTCGTAAAGTCATTAGACTCCATCTGTTCCATTCTAATTTTGAGAGAATTGTTATCTTCAGTGAGCTTTTGAACCTCTTTTTCCATTTGGCTAATTCTGCTTTTGAAAGCATTCTTCTCCTCATTGTCTTTTTGAATCTCTTTTGCCAATTGAGTGAGCCTATTTGCAAGGTGTTATTTTCTTCAGCATTTTTTTGGGTCTCCTTTACCAAGGTATTGACCCATTTTTCATACTTTTCTTGCATCTCTCTCATTTCTCTTCCCAGTTTTTCCTCCACCTGTCTAACTTGCTTTTCAAAATCCTTTTTGAGCTCTTCCAAGGCCTGAGCCCACCTGACATCCCCCTGGGATGTCTGGGGTACTGAGGCCCCACCCTCCACGTCTTTCCCTGATGGCAAGAATATGTCCTCATCGTCATCAGATCCGAAAGTTGGGATCATTTGCATCTGTTCGAAAAAACTCTCTATAGTCTTATTTTTCTTCCCTTTTCTAGGCATTTTCCCAGCCAGTTACTTGACTTCTGAGATTCCTGTCCACCCCCGCCTAGGTCCGCCCAGCTAGTGCTTGGGGTCTGAGATTCAAATGGGCTTTCCGCGCCGCGTGGCTGCTAATCAATGTGAGCTTTAGTTCTGGTGCTGGGGTGGGGGCAGGGCCACCTCCCAGGCTCATCTCCCTCAGGGGCTTTATGCAGAGACCTTCAGAAATGGAGCGGGTGGGGCAGGGCCGTCTCCCAGGCTCAGCTCCCTCAGGGGGTTTATGCAGAGACTTTCAGTAATGAAGATCCTGTCTGCTGCTGGGGGAGTCCCGGGCCGCCGCTGCAGCTGCTGCCTCCGCCACTGCCCCCGCCTCTGCCTCTGCCACCGCCCCCACCTCTGCCGCCGCCGCTTCCTCCCGAGGGGGCCCGAGTCACGGAGACACCCCGCTCCTCTCTTGGTGAGCCCAAGCATGTCTCTCACTGACCTGTAGCTTCTGTGGGTGGAGGGACCTTCCCGGCCGCCGGAGCTTCCGTCCCTGAAGCCTGCTCGGATCAGCTTCTCTGGGGCCATGGCCAGGGCAGCACTGGGGTGGGGTCCACTTTCCGGGGCGCGACGGACCCTGGGGACGGCTCTCCAGGGCTCTCTGGAATGGAAATCTCTTCCACTCTGTTTCTGCACATCTTGTAGTGATCCAGAACTTATGGGGATCTCTTTTTACATTAATTCTATGGACTGTGGGTTCAGAGCTCGTAAACGTGCGTCTTTCTACTCCGCCATCTTGACTCCGCCCTCACGCATCTAGTTGAAGGCGTCCTCTCCCCAAAATCCAGATGATATACAGTCATTCCAAAATGATGTGTAGCCCTCTTGATCCTTCAAGCCCAGCAGCAGCACCTCCTCCATCAGGGTCAGCCGGTTTCCTTGGAGTCGCCCTTGTCGTCGCTGTCCTGCTCATCCCGGTGACTGCTCGTGGTCATCCCCACTTCAGGTGCTGGGGCGACGTCAGTCTGCGTGGGTGCCCGGGGGAGTCATGGAGGATGGGCCTCGGGGTGTCTCACTCCGCGGCAGGGAAGAGGCCGGTGCAGGAGCAGGGAAGGGGCTCCTGCTTGGGGTGGAAGCGGAGGCGGCGACTTTCCTCCAATATATCTCAATGAACATTCTTAAATAAGTCTTGTTGAAAACCATGCCCTAATTTTTTATTGATTTCTTCTCAGTGGATCTTCTTAGTTTGATAACCTCCACTGAAACTTCACCTTTAGAAATGTTGACACCCAAAGGATATGTATGAATAGGCAGTTTTCAGATGAAGAAATTAAAGCTATCTATAGTCACACAAAATGCCCTAAATAACTATTGATTAGGGAAATATTCACACCCATCATGTGGGATAATATGATAAAAATGGAAAATGATGAATGCTGGAGAAGATGTAGGAAAATTGGAACACTAATTCATTGTTGGTGGAGTTGTGAACTGATCCAACCATTCTAGAGAGCAATTTGGAACTATGTCCAAAGGATTATAAAGGTGTATACCCTTTGATCCAGTATTACCACTACCAGGTCTGTGTCCCAAAGAGATCATAAGATATGAAAAAGGACCCACATGTACAAAAATATTTTTAGCAGCTCTTTTTGTGGTGGCAAAGAATTGGAAATGGAGAGCATGTCCATCAATTGAGAAATGGCTAAACAAGTTGTGATATATGAATGTAATGGAATATATTGTTCCATAAAAAATGATGAGCAGGCAGATTTCAAAAAAGTCTAGCAAGACACATATGAACTGATGCTTAGTGAAGTGAACAGAACCAGGAGAAAATTATACACAGTAAAAACAACATTGTGTGATGATCAACTTTGATAGACAACTTTTCTCAGTAATGGAATGATCTAAGGTAATTTCAAAAGACTCATGATGGAAAATGCTATCCACATCCAGAAAAAGAGCTATGGAAGCTGAATGTAGAGTAAAACATACTATTTTCTCTTTTCTTTCTTTCTTGTGATTTTTTCCTTTTGTTCTGATTCTTCTGTGACAACATGAATAATGGAAATATGTTTAATATGGCTGGAAATATATAGTCTATATCAGATTGCTTGCCATCTTGGGGAGGGGAAAAAATTCTGAACTCAAAATCTTATAAAAGTGAATGCCGAAAACTAAAAATAAATAAATAATTTTAAAAAGGTAGAAATTTTGACACCATTTAAGGCTTCCAGAGACAATCCCACCTTAGCCAACAACAGGTTCAAACAAGAATGAACCAGATTGTCTGACCATGGTTTTAGTGGCCAGGTAGTGACCGTAGCAATGAAGCCCCAAATATGCAGCCATTGGTACTACTGAATGTTAATCTGCAATATGGTATAATAATAAAAAAAAAAAAAAGAGAATGAAAGATTTGTAGTCAGTGGTTTTGGGTTTGAATCCAGACTTTAATGTTTATTTCCTGTGTGACTTTGGGTACCTAAGATCCTAAATCACTTCATTTCTTTTGAGGCTTAATTTCTTTGCCTAGGAAGTGAAGAATGTAGACCAGGTGACCTCTATGTTTCTTTTCTTTATAAATCAATGCTCCTATGATCTTAAGTATGTATTGGTTAGGCTTTGGCACTACTGGCTGGTCTCCAATGAGACAATCATGCCTTTACATTTATTTGCAAAATGATCATCTGTGAAGTCAAATACCTATTTGGGGGTAAAATACCTTTTTCTCATATATGAATCATTGAATTCTGGATCATAGCTCTAGAACTGGAAGGGACTTCAAAGAGCAACTAGTCCAAGCCCTTCATTTTATAGATAAAGAAACAGAAAAAATTTCACTCCAAATCTGAAGTTTTCAGTAGTAGAGCTTTGGGAAGTTCCCACTGCCATTTGAATTATACACTGCTGCTCTACAGCACATCTGAAAGGGGGGCAGATTGATAGTCAGAAATTAAATAGGTATTCCAAACACTGTGTAGTCTCAAGTCAAATATAAAGGGATCAGGAAGTCTAAAAGGGGGAACTGGGTGGTGCAATGGGTGTCTGGAGTAATGGATGCCTGGAGTAAGGAAGACATCTTCCTGATTTAAAATCTGACTTCAGATACTTACTAGCTGTGTGACTCTGGGCAAGTCACTTAACCCTGTTTACTTCAGTTTACTCCTCTGTAAAATGAGCTGGAGAAAGAAATTGCAAACCATTCTAGTATCTTTGCCAAGAAAATTCCCAGTGGAATCATAAAGAGATGGACATGACTGAAAATGACTGAACTGAAAATTTAAAAGTCATATTTAATCTTTAATCTCTATTTGGTTTTTTGCCTTTAACTGCTAGTTGTAGCTTATCTTCTTGGCTATGATTAAAGAAGATGTTTGTTTGCCCTTCTGAGGAAGAGACCCTCTAGTGACTCCATCCTCCCAGGTGGGAGTTGAGTTATCCAGAAGACATACTGAAGAGTTGAAATGCAGAAGTTAGTGGCACAAAAATCTCTACATCTTCTCTACATGTTTGTTCCTTCACACAGGTTCTTTGGGTAGAATTAATCTTCTCACTAATGCTGTGACTATTTTTGGGTAGTCACATTCCATGTTTATGGAAGTAATGTGCTATTGTAACTTTCCTTCTATTATATTCATTAAATACTTTTGTTTGCAAAAAATTATGTGCTCTGTAAAAGTAAACACATTAATAAAGTCTTGAGTTGTAGTTTTTGAATTGATATGGGCTCACAAAAAACCTTGAAACTTTTTCTGAGGTCATATATATATATGCATATATATATTAAACTTTGTAAATTAAGCTAATTTTGTTTTGATCCTATTCAAGGTAGAATGAAATGTTTACATTTAAATATGTCCATGCAAATGTCTGAGCAGAGAAGCAACCCTGCATATATATTTGATATATGACCTTAGAGAATTTTTGATTGGATATCTATGCTTTGTATCTACCATCAGAAATAAAAGAGAATATTAATTGATCATGTCCAGATTTTTCCCATTCACGTTTTTGATAATCATTGAAAACACTGTTAGCTCACTATGGATTCTTTATAAAAGTATGGAATATTTGGTATGCCAAAAGCATCAGAGATTAGATAGAGCAGGGGGACCGAAAACATTCACACTTGCTGGTTGGATGAAATTCAATTAACTAGATGAGACTCTTTGTTCATTTAGCATGTATTAGTCTAGACTTGAATTATGTAAATATGTATTTAATATTGATACACTGGCAAGAGGCAATCCCATGGTATTTGAATTTCAGACATCCAGTAAAGTTTAGCCATTTAATTAAACAGATATTTATTAAATTCCTACTATGTGCAAGGTACCATGCTAATGATTGGGGGTACACAATTAAAGAATGTCACAGTCCCTGTTCTCAGTGAGTTTATAGAATCATAAGATTTAGAAATGTAAGGGATCTTAGAAATTATCTAAATTATCGAACCTTTTCATTTTCCAGATGAGAAAACAGGCTCAGCAACATTATGGAACTTGGCCAACATAAATAAAAATACAGAGTTAGGGCTCAAATCCACATTGTCTGATTCTGGATTCAGGATGCTTTACACTATCCTACACTGCCTATAATCTAATTGTTCACAACTAGAAAAAGCAAAGAGAGTTTTATTATGTTTAAGGCACTGTGCTAGGAACTAGTCATAAAAAGACATAAGAGACTCTCGTCTCAAGAAGCTTACATTCTATTGGATTGAGACAACATTCTGTATAGCTTTCCAAAAGTTATCCAGATTATATGACTATATACAGAATGAACTCATAAAAGTGGATTCTACCAGGTGGCATTCCTTCAGGAGACTTGGCCATGCCCTAGAAACATCTTCATTCTGAAGATCATTTCAGTCCTGGAATTCACACCTCTGAAGTACCCTCAAATGAGGTGATATTTGTAAAGTCTTAGCACAGAGGCTGGGACATAGTAGGTACTTAATAAATGCTTATCAAGTGATTAAATTCAAAATAAACACAAGATAATACACCTACATAGTATAAGTAATTCTAGGGAGAAAAAGGAGGCAAGTCATTTAATAATTCAGAATTTCGAAACTATGGAAACAGGTCACATAGACTCTATGCTTTGTACTGGCTAAGGCCTCTGGACTACTATAGATCAACTATTTTAAAATAATAGTTATAACGTAAGGCTCTCAGGCAGTAGTATGGGTTGAATTATATTTATTATATCTAGAGATCACCAGAGGACTATATGATCATAGACGAAGAACTGGGAGGAACTTTAGAAAATACTTAATATAACCTTTTCATTTTATCAGGGTGAGGAGTTTGAGACCCAGAGATGGTAAATGATTTGGGGATATAGTATCATAGATTTGGAACTGGAATTTATCTCAAAGTTCAATTAGTCAAACACCTTCTTCATTTTGCAGATGAGAAAATGGAGGACCACAGAAGTTAAGTGAATTGCCCAAGATAGTTAGCACTGAGAGCTAGTGCTTTTGGCATTATATTTTATAGTAACAGAGATGGAATTCAAATCTACTACCTCTGATTCCATATTGGATGTTGTTTCCAATGTACTATATAAATTATCAGAGTCCAAAACACTGTTAACATTAGAAGCCAAGCTTTCAACAAATCCTTTCATGCTTTTCTTGCATCTCTCTCATTTCTCTTTCCAGTTTTTCCTCCACCTGTCTAACTTATTTTCAAAATCCTTTTTAAGCTCTTCCATGGCCTGAGCCCATTGGATATCTATTTCAGATGGTTGGGATACAGAGGCCTTGGCTTCTATGTCTTTCCCTGATGGTAAGCATTGTACTTCCTCATCAGAAAGGAAAGGTGGAAACATCTGTTCACCAAGAAAATAGCCTTCTATGGTCTTATTTTTCTTCCCTTTTCTGGGCATTTTCCCAACCAGTTACTTGACTTCTGAGATTCCTCTCCACCCCTGCCTACATCTGCCCAGCTAGTGCTTGGGGTCTGAGATTCAAATGCTGCTCCCCAGCCTCAGGGCTTTCAACAGCAGAGGGTGGGGCTGCTATTCAACGTGAGTTTAAGTTCTTGTGCTCACGTGGGGGCAGGGCCACCTCCCAGGCTCAGTTCCCTCAGGGGGTTTATGCGGGAGAACTTCAGTAATGGAGTGGAGCTCCTGCCTGCTTGGGGAGCCCGAGTCTGCTGCTGTCCCTGTCTCTGCCGCTGCCTCTGCCACTGCCTCCCAAGGGGGCCTGAGTTATGGAGACACCCCGCTCCCCTCTTGGCCAACTCACTGACCTGTAGCGCCTGTGGGTGGAGGGACCCTAGCAGCCACCGGAAGTTCTGTCCCTGAAGCCTGCTCAGATCTGCTCCTCTCAGGGCCCTGCGTCCAGGGCTGGCCCCTGCTGTCCGGTGTGCGACGGACCTTTGGGGTCGGTTTTTCAGGGCTCTCTGGAATGGAAATCTCCTCCGCTCCATTGCTGCGTGGCTTGCACTGCTCCAGAATTTGTGGGGAGTTCTTTTTACAGGAAATTTATGGGTTGTGGATTTGGAGCTAGCATATGTGAGTCTTTCTACTCTGCCATCTTGGCTCCTCCCCCCTCAGCAAATCCTTTGAAGACCCTTTGAGGAATACTCCCTGGTCATAGATTTATTTGACTAAATAAGGATGTGGAAGATGAAATAAATCATATTTAACAAAATTCTTGTGCTGCAAGGAATATATCCATAAATGTATCCTTAGATGAAAGGGAAAATATTCCAATCTTTATTTTCATATAGGGAAAAGAACATTAGGTACAGGCTAATGTAGGATGCAATGTATCAATAATTTCTCCTATGGAGAGGTTATTGATTACATAGGATGAAATATTAATACCTATGGAAACTTGTTCTCTATAAAAATGTCCCCTTTAGTCAATACATCCAACCATGTACTCTCTTCTAACTCCAGTCTCTCATTTCCATTTGGCAGCTGGACCAGACACTTAACTGTCTCATTTAAGTTTCTCTTGGTAGAGAACCCATCAGCATAACTGCTAAGGTTGACAACTCATCTGGTTAGCAAAGAAATTGGGACTGCATAGATAGTGACATTGCATCTGGGTCTCTGTAGGGTTGCTACTCAGGATATTTAAGGAGATGGAAAGGCTATGTAGTCATCACTAGAGTTAATTATTTTGACCATAAACGAGACCTTGACAAGGATGCTTCTGCTTTGTTAGAATTTCTTGAAGAAAAATTTCCTTGATATGTTTTCTCCCCGCATTGTGTTACACAACAGTGAATTGATGGAGTGAGACTTAGGTGTCCTTTCCCTTGTAGACTGGTGTCTTGTGGTAGAACTTGTTACTGTCCTCATCTGAAAAGAGATCAAGATTCTCATGAGGGCTAAGTTTGTAATGAGAAGGCCTTTCTGAAACAGTTTTAACTGTGTTGGTAACATGGCATTTGTTCAGAATTCCACTCCAGCAAACATTTATTAGGAAGGATCACTCTAAGGATATGTTTTTGGAGCTCAGGTATAAAACTCACTTCAAATTCAGTGTTTAAAATCAAACTCAAAATCTTTTGCTCAAAATACCTCCCTATCATATAGGCTTTCCTATTTCTGGAAGCCATCTAGGCTGAATGTCTTGTAATTGTCTTTGGCTCCTCGTATCCAGTTATTCATTATGTCTTTTGGATTCTTCCTTTATAAGGTTTGTTCAATCCATTCCTTCTTTTCTATTCCCATTATCATTACCCCAGCCTCAGTTCTTATGACTTCATGTCTGCAATATTAAGCAGCTTAAATATTCTCATTGTCTCCAGACTTTCTCATTCCCATCAGTTCTGTACTCCAGCACCAAATAGTTTCCCTAAAGCAGAGTTCTTATTGTGTTACTCCCCTACTTAAAAAGTGACTTTTCATGGCCTCCTAGACAAAGCCCTCCATAAATCTGCTATAATTTGCCTTGCTAGCTTTATCTCCCATCTTTAAAAGGGTCTATATTCCTTATTTACTGGATTCCTCACTCATCCACAAACATGCCCTGTGCCTTTCTCCTGATTTTTTTGCTTATAGCATTGTCTCTATTGGGAAAAGATCCCCACCTCAATATACATTTGTTGAAATCTTACCTAATAAGAAAGAAATTGAATTTTGTGTAATTGTAGTGACGAATCCTGGTCCCACAAAACAAAATAGAAAATTATCCTGTATCTCTTCTTTGTAGAACTGAAGGACTGTGGGCTTGGGACATCATATATGCAGTCAGATTTGGTTCATGTATTAGTTTTATTGAATTGCTTTTATTTTGTTCTTTCTTTTTTTTGTTATAATGGATGGCTTGTTGGAGAGGGGTGGGGCAAGATATATTTATAAATAAAAGTGATATAAAAACAAAACCAAGACAAAAAAAAGAATTCTTACCTATTGTTTAAGGTTCAGCTCCAGTGCCATTTCCTCCGTTAAGGTGTTCCTGGTTCCCCAATTAAGAACAGTCATGGCTTGTTTTGAACTGAACTGCTATTTTTCATTTATACTGTCTCAAAACAGATTACTGGAAACAGCAAGGATTTTGGAGGTAGATGATCCAGTCTAATCTCCTCTTTGTATAGATGCAGAAACTCACATCCAGAAAGATTAAGCAATTTGTCCAAGGTCATAGATCTAAGAGGTAACAGAGTCTGGATTTATGAACTATAATCTTTCATTATAGTTGTGTGCATAGATATCTGAAGCATCCTGCTAGACTATGAGCTTCATATAACCTGGAGCCATGTATTACATTATGTTGTATAACTCATAGTGTCTGGAATAGTGATACATATAGTAAGTGTTCAATAAATATTTTCCTGGTTGGTAGATTAAAGTTATGGCAACTCTGTAAATTCTTTAGGTGGAAAGAAAACTAGTTCATTGGAGATATTTATTTAAAATCAACTCCTATGTATCTGTGAATATGTTAAAGTGCTCCAATAGAAAAAGTATTAGGCAAATAATTTGCATGAGAGTCTTACAAACTGAAAGTATTACCCTATGCCCAAATGCCATCATTCCAGAATCTATTCATCTTTCATCTTACTCCTTAAAATGACTTCTTCCAATTTAAGCCTCCAACTTACTGCAAAATATATTCAAGTTAAAATGCTGTATGATTTAACCAATAAAGCCACTTGGTCATTTTAAAATTTAGGAATAACTCATCTGTAGTAATGCATTTATTGTCGTGAATTCAATAGAATTCTGGGAATCCTGCATGCTGTCTGGCACTCAAATGAGTAAGAACATGGGGGTTTCTAAAGTCATCTCTTCTTTTCAAAATAGACTTTGCAAGTAGCAGTATATTAAGACTCTTTGGGGGTTATTAGGCATCAAGATTCTGACCACCTTTCTTCAGAGTTCGGTATGTTTTTATTTTTATATTTTGATTTTATTTCACTTGTATTTCCCAATATATTCCTGCTCTTTGCTTAGAGAGCCATGCTTACAACAGTGTATAAAAATATGAAAAAGTCAGCAAGAATAAACAACCCATTGACTGAATTCAGCGTTACATTAATGTTCTACATTCTCTGCAAATAAGGGAGGGATAAGTATCATCGTGTTGCTTCTTTGAGAATCAAGCTGGTCATTTGTACTTTCATAGCATTATTTCTTTTTTTTAAAATAAGTTTTGTCATTTTTAGGTAATGATAATTTTTCCCAGTGTCCCTCCCCATTCCTCCTTTGAAGCCATTTCAAATAACAAATAGTATTTTTCAAAGACAACAAGAGGAAAAATTAGCATGCTTTGGTATCAAAGTCTGAAAAAAACTTCTACTTCTGCAAAAAAAAAGCAATGGAGATATCTTTTGTATTTCTTCTGTGGAACCATTCTTATTCATTTTATTCACTTAATATTTTGTGGTTATTTTTTTCTGCTTACCTTGTATTCACTATGCATATTATTTTCTTGACTTTGTTTACTTTACATTAGTTCATATAGATCTTTCCATGCTTCTCTGTATTTATCATATTCAGCACTTCTTACTGAACAGTAATATTCTACTACACTCATGTAATCACAGTTTGTTTAGCCATTCTCCAATTGATGAGCACCCTTTTTGTTTCCAATTTGTTGCTATCAAATAAAGTGATATAAATATTTTGGTGTAAATTTGAACTTTCTTCTTCTCAATGATATGCAAGGGGTTATAAGCCTACAAGAAGAATCTCTGGGTCAAAGGGTGTGGACATTTTAGTCACTTTATTTGCACAATTCAGATTGCTTTCCAAAATGTTTTTTTAAAAACTGACCATCTTTCCACAACCCTCAACATCAACTATTCTCATCTTTTTTAATCTTTTAAATTTTAATCTTTTTAAAATTTTCCTTTCCCTTATTTAGTGACTTGGAGCACTTTTCCCCACATGGTTGTTAATAATTTTCAATTATTCTTTTGAGAGCATATCCTTTGACAGTCTATCCATTGGGGAATGATTCCCCCCAATACATACATACATTAATTGTTCATATATCTTGGATATAAAACACTTATTAGAGAACTGTGATATGAAGAGTTCCCTCCATTTGAAGGTTTCCTCTTTTTATACTGTGTATTAATTTTTAAACTTTTTTATTTTAGACTTGAATACTAAAACTTAAATACACAATAAAAGATAAAGGAACATATTATAAACTTAAATATTGAAACAAATAAAAAATAAGAAAAGAAAAAAATCATGTGCACAGCAGAACCTAAGAAAGGATTCTAGATATGTAGCAATAAATTTCCATTTCAAGAAAGTCTATCTATTAAATACTATTTTTTAAAAAAATATATTTGCTTTAATGATCCAAAATCTATCTTCTCACTCTCACATCCCACAAACAATTGAGAGCATGAGAAAAATAAAACCCATTACAAACACATATGCAGTTATCCCTTCCACATTGTGACTGTCCCCATTACAGTCGATATATCATGGGTTGGCATAAGAAATTAAAGGGGAATTTTTTTCGTAGTTTTGTGGAAGCTGCAGACAACACAATAAAGCCAACAGATGACAGTAAAGGTTTAGAAACTTAGAAATACATACAATATATGTATAGTATTCATAATATGAAAATATTTTATCTTTTAATAACACAGTAATTCTTACTTCTTCTCTGGTATGAAGGGAAAGCCAATAAGTTTTATGTGAATTTTCCAGATCACAGGAACGCTTATGCCCCTATGATGTAGAAGGGATAACTGCAGTCTATCAAGACTAATTTCCACATTGGCCATGTCCAAAAAATTTTGTCTCATTATGAATTCTGAGTCCCCTTTACTTCTTTATCATGAGGTGGCTAGCATGCTTAATCATTAATTCTCTGAAATCCTGTTTGGTTATTACATGGATAAGAGTTCAACACAAATGTATTCCATCACATTTATATACCATAACTTGTTTAGCCATTCTCCAATTTATGGGCATGCACTCAGATTCCCATTTTTTGCTACCTCAGAAATAGTTATACATGTTTTTTGTACAACTTTAGAGTTTGTTTTGCTTAAGACTCATTACCCCCTCCCACTTTAGTCTGTTTTCCCTTTAATTTCCCCTTCTCCTCTTTGTCTCCTATTTTCTTGTTGAGTATCTCTCTCTTTCTCCCTCCCTCCCTTTTTTCTCTCTCCTTCCTCTTTTTTATTAGTTCAGATGAGAATGATGTTCAAGTGTCTGTCCCCATTCCTCCTTATTTTCTTTCATAACTAATTGTGTACCCTGATTATATGTGATAATTTCCCTTAATTTTCTTTTTCTTTTTCCTCTTGTGTATTCCTTTCTCTTTTTTTTCCATTCTTTTCTTAAGATCATCTAGACATAACAGATCCATTTCCAGGCTCTTTTTGAACCCTGATAATGATGGGGTTTGGAGAGGACATATGTATCATCTCCCCATACTTGAATGTAATCGGGTAATCTTTGTTCAGTCATTTATCATTGCACTTTTATGTTTAGTTTTTTATGTTTCTTTTTACTTCCATGTTTGTACTTCAGTGTTTCTTTGTAGCTTGGATCTTTTCATCAGGAATGCTAGGAAATCTCTATTTCGTTAAAAATCCATTTTTTTCCCTCCAGGATTATACTTAATTTTGCTGAGTAAGTTACTTTTGGTTGTAAGCATGTATCTTTTGCCTTTTATAATATTGTATTCCACATTGACTTTTGCTTTATAGTACTGGCTTCTAAATTGTGTGTGATCTTGACTGGGAGTCTTTGATATTTAGATTCTTTTCTTTTTGATGGCTTGCAGTAATTTTTCTTTGACCTGGGATTTCTATACTGTGGCTATAATGTTTCTGAAAATTTTCATTTTGGAGTTTTTTTTTTTTCAGGAGGTGACCAAGGAATTCTTTCTATTTCAACTTAGTCTTCTCCTTCTAAGAGATCTGGGTAAATTTCTTATAAGATTTCTTGAAATTGCATGTATTGGTTCTTTTTTTTTTTTTTTTAGTAATGATATCCAAATAGTTCAATGTTTTAAAATTTTTTTTCTCCTTGATATTTTACACCGATTACATCAATTATTTTTGCTATGAGATATTTTTATTTTTTCCATTATATATTTCCATATATATATACATACACATTCATATACATCCATATACATATACACACACAAAAGAAAAAAAGTAACAGATTGGATAAGAAAACAAAACCCCACAATCCATTGCTTGCAAGAAAAACACCTACAAAACAAACATATATACAAATAAAAATGACAATCGAGCAAAATTTAGTTTGTATCAGATAAATATGAAAAAAAGAGGGAGTTGGAGTCAAGCTATCAAAGAAATGGAAACAAAAATTTGTAACATAAAGCAAGATAAATAAGGAAACTACATTGCATTAAAGAACCATAGACAACACCCTCCATATCAATAGTAAGATTAAATGCTTCAAATGCCTTAGTATCTAAAGTCATAAAGGAAAATATTAACAGTTGCAAAAAGATGCTGACATTAATACAATAGAAGCAGGGAATTTTAATGTCTCTCTCCCAGTTTGGACAAATCTAATGGAAAGATAAACAAAAGAGAAAATAAAGAATTAAACAAACTACTAGATAAACTAGGGCTAAAAGATTTACAATGTCTTCTAAAGGGGGCTACCAAAGAATATACATAAATCTCAGAACCATATGGAACTTTTGAAAAAGTGACCATGTATTATGGCATAGTTATATCACAAGCAAATTTAATAAGGCAGAGATAGTAAATACATCCTCTATAAACTACAATGCAATAAAAATAATGATCATTTCAGGAACAAAAGCAACAGACCCAAATGGAGTCTTAACAATGAAATCCTTAGTAATGAGTGGATCAAGGAACGAACAGTAGAAATAACAATTATGTGAAAGAAAATTATAATGATGATGTCAGCCCAACAACTCTGTAGACCTTTAATTTGGTAGCCAGTCTAATACCTCTTCTCTCCCAAACTTTCCTTCGGAGCTTCCCAAACATTGAGCTAGCTCTGGCAATGCATGTGTCAACCTCATTGCCAAACTCAAGCTCTAAGTGCTCCACTTAACCTGCGTCAGCTGCTTTCATGGCCATTGGAACAAATTGTTCTCATCTGCCCATTCCACCAGGGAAAGTCTTCACATGCTTGGGGTAGATACCCCTCAACTCACTAATGGGTTTGAGATCCCATGGTTACCCTCATCCTGGTTTGGCCCGTCTGTTGAAAGGATTACTGGAGTGTGGCTGCTGTGCATGCTGTAGCTCCTTGGAACCCAGGTGAGAGTTGGGTGTAACAGGTGGACACTGAAAGTGGAAAGAACCCTGAAAATGGCTTGGCAGTCATCATACCAAAGGTACTAGTCCTCCCTGAATACACCCTATACCCCAGCTAAGAAGAAGTGGAAGGCTGGCAAAAGAAGTGTGCATACAACCTTTGTACAGACCCAGACTGGCTGCCATGGCGACAACTGCCTGGAGAGTGTGTGAGCAGAAAATGTAACAAGCTCAGAATTGGAAATGAAACAATGTTACAAGGAGAAACTTCTCAGGCCAAAGTTCACCCCCTTCTAAGGTGAACACAGGAGAACCAAGAAGGAAATACAATGTTTAGGGAGATAATTGATTTTACTTAGCAGGAGGTTGAGATATTTTGAGTCAGTTCAACCAAAGGGTGGGAGAATCATTAATATCTTAGATGCTGAGAATCAATGATGAAGGACCGGAGGAGTATCTATAGATGGCATGGATTGTTTGAAATTTATCAGTATCAATCAGAATCCTTTTGTACAGCAAGCCTTTTAGAGATAACAACACGCAAAGAGGTAACTGTTCAACTAACCTGTTAGCTTTGGCTGCAGAAGGCTGAAGTAACAATATCTTACTGATTCTATGTGGCCTAATGAGGATAGACCCTGGTATTCACTTAGGGACTGTATAAGAAAATTAAAGGAGGAAGTAATTAAGACTGCCATAATGATCTGAAAAGCATATGCATACTGTGATACCCCCTTAGCAGTTTCCCATAGGAATATAATAGTGAAGTCACTGCCTCCTGCTTACAAGTACCTAGTTTTGACTCTAATAATTGGGGAAACAGGGCACCCTCTTTCAGAGGTTATGGACAAGATTTCACAGTTAAGTGACTTTTAGGGAAAAAATAAATTTCCTAGAGAGAGAAGAGTAAATAGCCAGCAGATTCAAAGTCAGAATAGATTGACAAGGAAAGAATTGTTTACTGTTCTATTGAGAGCAGAGCTAGGTTTTGGAAGCATGGATGATATTCCAACTAATGAACTATGCAGAATGTACTGAGAAAAGGGGCTTACTACTAGATGGAATAGAGAAGCAAGAACTGCCCCTACAGATTCTCCTGAAACCTTATATTCAAGTTTGTCACACTTTCAGGGAGAATAGAATATTGGCCAAGTCCCAGCTCAGATTAAAGAAATACACAGACAGGATTACAGATCCCATATCAATTTGGCTACATATTGTAAAAATGGATCAAATACTGTAACTAGGGCATTAATAAATACTGGAGGCAGAGGCTTCCCTTATATATGAAACCCTGGTGCATTTAAACATGGAATTCCTATCACCATTGCAGGACTGGAAGGGGTTGAAATATCAGTCAGACAAGTCAAACTAATGATGAAAATTGGTCAATTACCTAAAAAAGAATATACTGTGGTAATTGTACCCATTCCTGAACACATCGTTGGAATAGATATATTGAGAGGTATGACTTTAAATTTACCTGAGGGGAGATACCAATTGCAGTAAGAATGATAGAAATTATTACAGTTTTAGTGGGTAAAACAAAAAATGGGCCCAATCACTTTACCTGAACCTTTTGAAATAATTGCTTTGAACCCAGTATCATGTGCCAGGTGATCAAGATGAAATTGTAACACTATAAAGGAATACGTTGAGGCAAGAGTGTTAGTCCCTACAACCATTTGATGGAATAATCGTGTTTGACCAGTAGGAAAGTCAGATGGGATATGGAGGATGACAGCAGACTATAGACAGTTGAATAAAGTGACTCTTCCCTTGTATGCTGCTGTTCCAGATACCCTTATCTTAATATAAAGGATCCAGAAATATGATGGGACTTGGTATGCAATTACTGATTTAGCCAATGCTTTCTTTACTATCCCAATAGATTCTGCACAATGGACCATTTTGCTTTCATTTGGCAGGACTGACAATATACTTTTACACACTTGCCACAAGGATATCTACATAGCCCCAGTATTTGTCGTAGGATTGTGGCTGAACATTTAGATGAATTAGAGCTACCTGGTATATAGCTAACCTACCACATAGATGATATTATGATACAAGGAAAAAATGTAAAAGAAGTGAAGTAGAGTTTGACACTTTTCATCGAGCATATGAAAAAGAAAGGGTAAATTAACCTTGCAAAAATTCAAGGATCAGCTCAAACTGTAAAATTTTTGAGGTATACAATGGAATATAGGACTGTGAGAAATTCTCCTGCAAGTCCGACAAAAGATTTAGGATTTTCCTTTCCCCATCAATATGAAAGAAACCCAAAAGTTTATAGGATTATTTGGATACTGGAAAAATCACATACCACATCTAGGACAAATTTTGAAACCCTTATATAAAAATACTAGGAAAAAAATGAATTTGATTAGGGACTTGAGAAGAGTAAAACTTTTGAAGAAGCAAAAGTCACTATACAGTTGGCCCTAGATTTATGACCTATGCAAAGTGGCTTGGTGGAATTACAAGTAATGGTACAGGATGAATACTCCAATTGGAGCTTATGGAAAAAAAAAAAAACAAAGCAGAAATGTACTCTCAGGATTTTGGTCAAGGGCACTCCCTTCATCTGGAGCTCAATATACCCCAAGATAAAGGTTGCAAATTTATATGTACTTGCATTGACACCTATTCAGGTATACTAGTGGCTTGTCCCTATAAGAATGCAACTCAGAAAAACACTGTGATACTCTAGATATCATAAGTCTATATTATGGAACCTCAATGCAGACTCAAAGTGACAATGGGCCATTCCATAGGTAATGAAATGAAGAGATATTGTGTATTAAACAATATAGAATGGATATATCATATTCCATATTATCCATAAGCATCTGGGTTAATTGAAATAACGAATGGATTATTGAAAGAACAGTTAAGGAAGTGTAGTTCTAATAATTCTTATCTGCATTGGAAAGATAATTTGTTCATTGCTTTATGTGATTTGACTAATAGACCACTGGGAAGTCTAGCCAGAATGATGACTCCAAATCAGCAAGTTAGAAAACAACAAACACATAAGATCCCAAATATTAAGTATTGGACTGTGAGGTCAGATATCCCAGCACCATATCCAGGGACAACTGGTTTGGCAGGATATTATTTACATTGTTTAGAGGATTTTAGGTTGGATAGAAAAGAAATAAGACAAATCTCTACTGGAATATGTATGAGAAGCCAGAAAAATCATTTTGGATAGATATTACCTAATCAGGATTATCAACTCAAGGAACACATGTATTGAGTAGAGTGACAGATTCTAATTATCAAGGAGAAATTATTGTGACTTTCCAAAGTTTAGATGAACACATACAGTTTTGTAAAAATGATAGAATAGTATAAGTGATTGTTATTCTTTGTGAAACAATACTCCTTGTGCAAACTGACCATCCTTCCAAAATAACTAGCAGAAGCACTGAAGGATCAGGTTCAACTGATAGAATAAAATTAGGAGCTGAAGTATGGGTAAAATGGAAGCCAGACAATGCTCCAAAGGCTGTGGAAATTATAGCACACAGAAAGATAATACTGCAACTGTTCAGGAGGAGATGATTACCAAATTGTACCCTTAACTCATATATTCTACCATAAATGAGGCTATGATAGTGGGTTCAAGGACTCCAGAAGCATGGCTGACCCTATATCTTCCTTGCTTCTGATTATTGTCTTTGTTACTTTTTGTTTTTATTTTCTCTATTAAACTTGTTTGCTAGATTTGTTTTCTGCAGGCTTAGTACCCTCCACAGGCAGGTGCCTATTTGCTTAAGCTGGATGTCACCCCTTGTCCACGACTATGGATCTGGCATCAACCAAGCTCTGGATGCCAGCTGAGGAACTGACCCCTTAATGGGACCTCTTGGGGCAGGGACTGCTCTAAGTCCAATCTCAGCAGGAAGTAGTTGTGGAAGAAGAGACCTTACCCCAAGATTATGGACCCCATTCGTTTGAGGGTAATGATGGGGTGATTGTGCTCAAATCCCACCCTAAGATATTGTTTTCTGTGCTTATTTTGTGTGATCCCTGTTATATTGTTGTGAAGCTCTGTTGATACCAGTTGCCCAAGATATTGTTTTATGTGCTTATTTTCTGTTGTCCCTGTTACAATTCTGTTGATACCAGTTGCCCCACCAACCTATGCAATGAATATGAAAGACCTTGGGGCTGAATATGATGGTAATTTAAATGGAAAGATCTTTCTCATTCATTAGTAGGCCCATGTGACTTGCTTAAATAACATGGAAGCCTAAGTCACATGTGGTGAGAGGAACTTGCTGAACAGGTGGAACAGGAAGGGTGGAGCGGAGCTGAGAGGAAGTTCATCAGGCTAGTCAGATCTGGGAAGGACATAGGCAAGTAGGCACAGCTAGGCTGGTGAGTGTTTGTTTGTGGGAAGGGCCTGGTTGGGGAGGAGGCAGAAGCAAGGCTTAGAAATGCCTTTGTCCCCTTCAGTGCTAATGTATACTGACTTCTTGGTTACGACGACTGATTTGGCTTTCTGGTATCCGAATAAATGCTTTTCTTCTGCCTTCTATATGGAGAGTCTGTTACACTTTGCAATTGAGAACCACACTGGCATATTTATAGTTGCCCTTGCTGCTGTGAATATTGCCTGAGTGATACAGAAGGAAACTCAGAAATAATTTAGTCCAATCCTTCATTTTAAAAATAAGGAAACTGAGGCACACAGAAATTGAGGCTTATCTAAGGTTATATAGGTACTGAAAACTAGACCCAGAATTTGAACCTAGGTCCTTTGCCTCTCTTTTCACAAGCTAACTAGTGCTTTTGACCAACCCCTCTTCGTGTAGGGTGGCAGATGAAATTCCTCAAGGGGTTGTCTTTGTAATGCTATTTCTTTACACGCAGCTACCTACCCGCTGCCTACCTCCTCATACCCATGCTGGAGAGCTGGAACCTATCTTTAACAATTAATTCAAACTGTACAGAGGAGGAGGATGGGACTTGTTTCAAATGATAACTGATTGAAATTGGTTGATCATAGCCCACTCCAATTCTGGACTTTTCTGAGAAAGCTGTTGGAGTGAGAGGAAAGCTCCCATGAAGTATTTTGCACATTTTTTTATATGACTGAGCAAGGAATGAGTAGCATTTAAAATGAGAGCATTTAAATGCCTAACTGGTATGCCACTTTCCTTCCTTCTACCAGCCATCATTCAAATCCCATATGATGAGAGAAGAAAAATGATGATTATTTTCCTTTTATCTTCCAAGTGGCTTTGTACCACTAGCTGTAAAAATGTAAGTATTTTTTTAATGAAAAAAAGTTTCATTTCATAGTTAACCCCTTCCTCCCTATGTTCAAGGCCTTTGAGGGAGAGCCAGTTTTTCTTTAAGAATATCATGGATTGGACTATCTTACATTATTATTTTATAATAATTCCAATAACTAACATTTTATAATGCTTTACATAAATTATATACTTTGATTCTTACAATAATCTTGTGTTATAACCCCCATTTTACAGATGAGGAAACTGAAGTCATATGAGAGGTCAAACAACTTGCCCAAGGTTAACACAGCTAGTAGGTGAATTCATAGAGTCAAAGAATTTGAGTTGGAGGGAATCTCTGCAGCCTTCTTCTCTAATCCTTACATGATCCAATTTAATCCAATAAAGATTTGTTAAGCTCCTCCTATATGCCAGGCACTGTGCTATGTACTAGTGATATAATTAATAATAATGATGATGATAAAAAGGTAGTTCTTGCCCTCCAAGAACTTAAAATCGAATGGAGGTGGCAGAGGGCAGGGGGTGAGGGGGAGAAGACAAAACACCAAAGGAGGCAAGAAAGTTGTGGGAGAAGCATGTGGTACTTGACATAGGGCACATCTTGTTGTTGAGTTAAAAACAGGCAGATCAGCAGATGCAGAGTGGAGTGATCTGACAGTACATTTTTCTGCTGTTATTGTTATTGTTTTTGTTTGTCCTGTATTATAGAAGAGAACCATGACATCAGGAAGGTGATGCCATGCCAAGCAGGTGAACTGGATTAAAGTGAAGGATGGCACTGTAGAGTCACTAACCTCACTTTCTCCACCGGAGCCATCTGGATCCAGTGGCAAGATATAGATCAGGATGACTAGAGATGGCCCTGGATGCAGTGGGAGACCTTGGTCTTTTAAAATAAGGCCTTTCCCAGGTCTCAGTTTAACTGAGGCAATGCCCATTCAGTGATTAAAGCAAGAAATGAGACAGAGAATGATTTCTTTTACCTGATTAAAAAAAAAAAAACAAAACAATTTAAGAGGGGAAGACCCTTAGGTTTTCTGGCCAAAACAGAAATAATTGCTATTTACGTCCAAAGAAAAGAGGAAAGAGAAAGGAAGAAAGAAAGAAAAAAAGAAAGAGGAAGGAAGGTAGAAAGAAAAGGAAAAAGGAGGGAAGAAATAAAAAAGGAAAGGAAGGAAGGAAGGAAAGAAGGAAGGAAGGAAGTGTGTTCCTCAACTAGCAATTACCATTCAACCTCTGTGAGTAGTTATACCAATTTTTGCCCTCCGTAAAGGATAGCACTGGGAGGAGATGCAGAGTGAAGTGATCCAGGGATACTCATTTTAATTGATCATCTAGCATCTGCTTGAAGACCTCCAAAAAAGGGGAACTTGCAGGCTAAGTCATTCTAATAATGGGGCTCATCATTAGCCCTCACCATCTCCCTAATGTCTGAATTATATTCCCTAATGCTGAGCTTCCAAAGCAAGTGAGAGGAATGGTGTTCCTCCAGGTCCCCTCTCTTTGCTAATCCTAATTCAATATCCTTCCAATTTTATTAGGGTTGGACTAATCTGTCATGGGCTTAAAGGTCAATATCCTTGAGCTGACTCACAGCTCAAAGAAAACAGACTAGTCAGAATATAAAGAAAAAGAAAATTATCTGATAGAATTGTTAGACTTAATATCCTCAAATATGTCATCTTTCAGTTTTGGCAACTATGATGTGCCAGTCAAAAATTTTCTACTGATAAAATTAATTATGTATTGTGGGATTTAATTTTTTTTCTATATTCAAAGAAAAAATTACCAGCAATAACTGCTCCTTATTTTGGCAACTGAAGCTACTTTTTTAAAATTAAAAGCATTGTGCAGTCATTCTAGATCTGAAGTCACTTCACTTCTCTGGGTCTCATTGTTCTCCTCTGTGAAATGAGACATTAGACTAGATGACCTCTGAAATTCCTTCCAGATCTAATGATATTCTGTTCTATTTTACATCATGGAATTCAGAGAATAAATTTCCCCTCTGGTGGACTATGGGACTTAGTACATCTGAGTTTCTGAAATAGCTTTGAGTGATGGCCAGCCTATTTCTGAAGTGTTCTGATCCTCAAGATAGACATTTGTGGAATGCCTATCATTAGTCTTGACTATGTTTATTAATAAATATTTATGATTGATGGTCTTTCTTTCCTCCATTCCTGGTCTCTCCTCGCCAGGTCCCCTAAAGATAACAGATTAGAAATGGAAAAAAAATGAATGTGAGACACTAGCCAATTTAAATCTTGGGTGTAAACCTTATGTTTCTGGATGTAAAATTAGCCTTGAAGTCAGGAAGTACTGAGTTCAAAACTTGCTCCTGACACATACAGGAAAGTTTTTTTAACCTCTGACTGCCCTAGGAAATTCTCTAAGACTGAAAATTACAGTTGAATTACTTTTCTTGCTGTATCTTTTAAGGTTATGATCATATTGGCAATTGCATCGTACTAATAAAACCACAAGTTTGGGTCAAAAATAATAAAAAAGTTACTAATTTTTAAAAGGCCAAAAGTTTTTCTTGTTTCTTTACTTCCTGTTTGATGAGGTGCCACAATAAGATACTGGCCAGACAAGTAATTGCTCAGAATATACCTCTAGTGCATGGCATTCAATGGTCAGCCCCATTTAATTTTACCAAATTTAGTCATTTAAGTTGAAGAAAATTATTTTCCTTTTGTTAATGAGTTTGTTTCACTACGATGTCTATTGACACTTCTTTATAGTTTATTTCCCAATAATTTGTTTTTTTTTGTCCTAGGAACCTAGACACTCTTTTCTCTTCTCTAATTTGATGAGCTCATTGGCTCCCAAAGGTTTAATTATTTCTATGCAGATGATTTCCATTCCATCTCTTGAATGCCAATCTCTCTACACCAGCTATCTGTTAGACATTTTAAACTGGATGTCCCACAGGCATTTATTCCTCATCATATCTAAAATACAGCTCATTCTTTTTCTTTCCAAACCCATTACTCTACCTAACTTCTATATTTCTTTCAAGGGTATCACCTAACTAGAATAAGTTTAATTCCCATTTCCCATGATACCTCTCCATATATTTTAAGAGGAATAACTACACATATACACACACATTTATACACATACTTCTTTGTTATTGTTAGGTCATTGCTGACTTTGCATGACCCCATTTGGTATTTTTTTGGCACAGATACTGGGGTGGTTTGCCATTTCCTTCTCCAGCTCATTTTGCAGATGAGGAATTGTAGGATTCAGAATTCTCCTGGCTGGGGAGTGCTATACCTCTGCCATAATGCCCATAACTGTGGTGTGTTCTTTTTGATGCCAAAGGAAGAGACCAATGAGTTGCAGATTGATAATAGATAGTAGTCTAATCAATTTAGGTTACTTACATTTGGGGCCATATGATGGATCCCTGCCAAGATATTCACCATCCTTGGTCTGGGGTGGCAGCTAGACCAGCCGATGAATCTCCACTAAAGAACCCCCAAATCCCCATGATAATTATGGATAACAGACAAAGGGAGGAGAAGCTAGAGAGTGCATCACTGTTGATTGATGAATATTTTTAGTTTTCTGCTTAGTTTGGGAGTTGTCAGTGTTATGCCCAAACACAAGTTTGTGAATTGTTAATGCACCAGTAATGATGTACTTGTTATGGCTTTCATAGGTCCTAGTATCTTAAGTTCTGACAGTGTATTCAGTATCTAAGTTATGATTTTTAACAGGTCACTATGTGTGGGCTTCTAGTTTTCACATAGTTTAAGTTTTTATGACTTTTCACCTTTTACTGAATTTTATAGCTTTGCTCCAATCAGGGCCCCACAAAAACTGAGGCAAAGAGGGTCAAGTGACTGGCAAGGGTCACACAGTTAGGAAGTGTTTCAGGCTGGATTTGCACTCCAGAAGAGGAATCTTCTTGACTTCAGGCCCAGTACTCTATCCCTCGTACCACTTTTATACTACATATTTCTACATCTTACCGTAGCAGATTTCCTTAATTGTCCTTGTGATGTTTTAATTTGGTCCAGTCACAATGTCAGCACCTTTTTAGACCCTGATCCTATCATCCACAAATCTAATAGACAGGCCAACTATGCTTTCATTCTCATAAATAAGAATTTTGTTGTTTAATCATTTCAGTTATGTCCAACTCTTCGTGATCTGACTTTGAGGTTTTCTTGGTGAAGATATTGGAGTGTTTGCCATTTTTTTCCCCAGTTCAATTTACAGATGAGGAAACTGAGGCAAATATGGTTAAATGACTTGCCCAGGGTCATACAGTAAGTATCTGAAGTTGGATTTGAACTTAGGTCTTCAGACCCAGCACTCTATCCACTGTGCTTCCTAGCTGTCTCATAAAAAATAGTTAACAGTTTTATAGCATTTTAAGATTCACAATGCGCAACAAATATTATCTAATAGTCACAAGAGCTCTACAAAGGAAGATTGTTACGGTGCTATTATTCCCCCATTTTACAGACAAGGAAGTTAATAAGCTAAGTTACTTGTCCAGGACCATACAGCTAATAAGTGTGAGGGGTAGGATTTGGACTTGGTTCTTCCTGAATTCAGGTACAGTGATTTATCCACTCTATCACTAAGCTGCCTCATCACTAATAAAATATTGACTACAACAGAGTTAAGGAATACGTCCTGTGTCCTTCCTCTAGAAACTTCCTCTGATGCTGACCCACTAATAAGCCCTCTTTGGGCATGACCATGCAATTGGCTATATATCCACCAAAATGCATCACCATCTAGTGAACATTTGTCCATCCTTGCTCACAGGGAAATCATGAAAGACCTTGCTAAACACCTTATGAAGATAAAGTAAAAAATGATATAGGTAGTATTTTTCTCATCTTCCACGCTAATAATCTAATAACATTTCCTAATATAAGGGCAGCCAGGTGGTGCAGTGGATAGAACATGGGGCCTAGAATCAGGAAGACCTGAGTTCAAATATGATCTCAAACACTTAGTTGCTGGGTGACTCTGGGCAAGTCATTTAATCCTGTTTGCTTCAGTTTCCTCATCTGTAAAATGAGCTAGATAAGGAAATGGTAAACTGTTCCATTATCTTTGCCAAGAAAACCCCAAATGAGGTCACAAAGAATCAGGCATGACCAAAGTGAATGAACCTCAGCAGCAACCATTATTTCCTAATGTTGCTGTAATTGGGAGCAGATATGTCTATTTAAAAACTGAATGAAGGAAGAAGTAGAATACGAGGTCCTAGAGGGCAATGGTGGATTTTTTTGGGTCTTGATGTCTTCAGAGTCTATTGTAGAACAGAAGCTTATTAAATATTTGTTGAGTTGATTTGAAGTTCCTTATTTGCCTCTGGCTATATGGAGAAAACACCATCTATTATCTGAGTGAGCCTGTGAAGAAAACATTTCAGGAAAACAGCTTGGCTTTAAGTAAGAGACATAATATTTGACAAACAGGGGCAGGGTAGTATGAGCTAAGGATTGATAAATTCTTATTTTTATTTCAGGTCTTAGATTTTGGGCAAATTTTGCCTTGAGGACTTTTAATTTGGTAGATCCTTATACCTTGATTGGTGCTAAAGCAATAGGCAAGATGCAGATTGTCCCTCTTCTCCACAGTCAAGGGATGAGTGACTGGGAAAATTAGAAACTTGTAAATATTCTAGGAAAGCCACTTGTATTAACTAGAAACACAATGAATTACTTGTATTAAATCATTAATTTATTAATTGTTAATAATTACTAATAATTATTGATTATTATTAGTAATTATTAAGAACAATAATTAATGTATTAAATTGAAAATTGGACTACCCATGGGCACAATGTAAGGTTTCAAAACAGTTATTATAAGAACAAATTTCCCAAAAGAGAACAGCTAGGAAGTTCTTTGCTTGATTTAAGGGTAATTGCATTTTTAAAAAGGTGAATGAAACAACAGAGAAAAGTGTTTTTCTGGATTCTATCACTTTCATGAGTGAGGAGCTGGTTGTGGATACACCAATGACAGGAACTTTCGCAGCCAATTAGCCTTTCATTATTATGTAGTTCTCGTAGGATCACTGATCTAGAGTACTTGAAAGAGTTCAGGCTCTTCTATATGCTTGGAATGCACTCCTTTATCTCTGATTCTTAGAATCCTTAGTTTCCTTTAAGGCTGAACTGAGATCATACTTCTTATGGGAAGCCTTTTGTCATCTCCTCAGTGGTAGTGTCCTTTCGTTCTTTACTTTATAATGTCCTTATTTGTCTGTTAAATGTTGCATCCTTCATTAGAATTTAAGTTCCTTGAGGGCAGGGACTTTTTTTTAGTTTGAGCTTAGCAGAATTCTATTGGAGCAATGGAGCAGCAATGCAGAACAACTGAGAATTTCCTAGACGAAACCTCCTAGGTTCAATGGAGTTTTCTTAATCAGGCAGATTAGTTCTTGGACCAAGTAGGATTTAGAGTCTAGAAGAAACAAGAGACAGAACCATATTGTTGCTTACTCATGCACAACTCTTTGTAACTACATTTGAGGTTTTCTTGACAATGATACTGGAGTGGTTTGCCATTTCCATATCCAGCTCATTTTACAGAGGAGGAAACTGAGACAAACAAGGTTAAGTAGCTTTATTAGTGTCACATAGCTAGTAAGTGTCTGAGGCTGAATTTGAACTCAGTTCTTCCTGACTCCAGAACTCGCTTTATTCACTTGTGCTGTAATGTGCTATTTCTGAGAGTTACATAGACTAAATGGATCTAGTGAAGGGTGTTGATTTTCTAACAATATCAAATTCTTTTTGGGGAAGGGAGGGTTCAAGAGTGGGGAACTAGAAGAGAACTCAGCTCCAATGTAGAAATGTATAGGACTGTTTAGCTCTCTGGGGCAGAATAGTTGTCTTGGGTTATAGATTCAAATGTAAGTTCTTTGTGTTTCTTTTTGTTGGGTTATACAAAGCCAGTCCCATATTGGATGTCTTATTGGCCTGCTTTCTTGCAGATGATCTAAGAACCATTTTCCTTTTGTTGTGGAGACCAAGATATAAGCCAAATTCTAATGTTGCCTAGAGACACCCTGGGAGGGGTCACAATCCAAAGATAGTATGATTTTTGAGATGCTCAAAGATTGAATTGGATCCTGCATTGACCAGATATTTGGTTCTAGACCATGAATAATTTAGGCATTAATATTTCTCAATGACCTAAAAATTGTCTCACCACTTCTTTGGTATATACTTTGGATTGATCCAGTCACTCTTCCTTAAGTGTCTTAAATGCCATTTCTACTTCTTTATAGTGGCATGAATATTAGGATACACATATGGTAGCTCTTCCATCATTGATAATGAAAATAGTTTGAGAACCAAGGGTCACCTCTATGCCATGATGAAACATCAAGTCCTGTTGAAATCTTAGAGAATATTTGAGCATGTGTGAAAACAGTATGGGGGTTGTTAACATCTCCTTCCCTCTTAGCATTTTAAACAAACAAATAATTTTTTTTGTTTCATTATTTTTAATGGTAAACTCATTACATACATTTTAAAATATTTGACATATTCATGGAGATTCTATAATGCATTTCTGGTATCTAAACCTGCCTTCTCCGTTGTTCCTTTTATTTCTACTTTATTTCTACACTACCAGACCACCTGAAAAAAAAAATCCTACTCCTTGGCGAAGTTAATCTACTCAGCTTTGGAATTCTTGGCAGGGATGAAATTTCTCAATTGTTGACTGAGTGAGTGAAAACTTAACTGGCCCACTATATTTAGGCACTGCAGACCACCAGGCATGATCATACTTACTATTCTATCTAGATTTCTACCCTAGCCATCTTGCCACTTGATTTCTGGCCCATTTTCCATCTTTTGCATTGGACTCAGAAACCAAATTTATACCACCATTCCACTCTTGTTCTTAGAAAGGACATATCAGTTGATCGTCCTGTGGATCAACTAAACATTTGTATTACTTCTCAGGCACTCCTCCATGGCTCACAAACACACACACACACACATACACACACACACACACACACACACACACACACTTTCCCTTTACTGGAATGTGAACTTCTTGATGTCAAAGACAGTTTTACTTTTTTAAATTGTATCTCAACTGTTTAGTACAGTGCCTAGTACATAATGAACACAACTACTTTGTCATTCATTCTCTCTCTCTCAAATGATGACATAGCTATTTAGGATTGAATGTCAGTATTCTAAAAATAAAAGAAAGTAGAAATAGAAGAACTATTGCAAAAGCAAACAAAATCAAACACCTAACAAATTAGTATTTAGGACTTCTGTTTTGTGCCCAAACGCTTGGAGAGTGGAGAGGAAGGCACATCATAAAATCTTAGAAACAGTAGTGTATGTTATCCCAGAATAATGACCCATTCACGGAGGGATTGTACTGCATATCAGCAAAGAAAGTAGCCAAAGCTCCACTCAAAGCGTATTTATTCAAAAAAGGAAAGAAAGAATGAAAGAAAAGAAGGAAGGAAGACAGATTTGTTACTGAAATAATAAAAAGATTCCTTTCCCCCATTACCCCCCAAAACATTTCAGGTGTCAAGCAAACAGCTTCAAATTCAGACCAAAGGTTAAACCCAGAAGGAACAGAGAAAAATGATTGAGTTCTATAATAACGCCAAAGGTAAGATGGAAGAAGGGGTCTGCATAGAGCATGATAAAGACAGTAGACAACAAACCAGAAGGAGGAATATGGCATTTCAACTAATTAGATAACAAATTGCTTTCTAGAAAGATAAGCCCAAGAGTATGCCTCCCAATACGTCCTCCAACTAACTGAACTGTGGGCCCAGATATTTCCAGGTAGAAATTGCTCTTTTTGGGGGCTTGAGAAACGATAATGAGACAAAAATGTGTCTCCGAGGTCAGAGACGAGGATTCAATCACTTAATCAACAAACCTTTTCCATTTACTGGTACAGAAATGGTTAAAGGATATAAACAGGCAATTTTCAAAGGAAGAAATTAAAGCTATTCACAATTATATTAAAAGTGCTCTAAGTTACAAATGTTTAGAGAAATACAAATTAAAGTATCTTAGAGATTCCATCATGTGCCTATCAAACTGGGGCTGAAGAGGAAAGTGGGAAATGACCAGTGTTAGAGGCATTGGAAGAAAAGTCATCCTGGTACATTGTTTGTGGAGCTGTGAATTGGGCCAGTCAATTTGGAAAGCTATACCACTACTCGGTCTATACCCAAAATAAAACAGAATTTTTTTATCTGAAAGAATAAAATTTTTGCTTGATGTTGGGAGATCAAGAACATGACTATCAAGAGTATGGAACTGAGAAGCAGGTCGTAGAAGTTGAGGGGATTAAGTAATTGAGAGGTCAGGATGTTGAGGTGATATCAGCACATATACTGGATTTCCTAGCTCATAGGTTCAGAGTTGGACAGGAGAAGAAGACAGATGGTATGGAGAATTATTCAGGGGATTGGACTTATAGGGGAAAAGGACAATAGGAAATATTTGCCACTAGCATCTGAATTATATGATAAATTTGGATAGAATGAACTTCAAATCAAACCTCTGATTTTATTACCTGTGTGACCTTAAGTAAGTCTCTTACCTTGCTGGGCCTTGGATTTCTCATCTGTAAAATGGCCGGGGATACACCAAATGATCTCTAAAGTCCTTTTTAGTACTAGATCTATGTTTCTATGAATTTAGAGTTTATTATCATGCTAAGGTAGATCTTTGCTTACAAGGGCTAAATTCCTCTGCAAATTGCTTTAGGCATAAAATCATGGAATAAGATCTTAGATGAGAATTTTTTGGTTTTATTTCTCTCAGTCAAGGAGCCAAATGGGAATAAATATTGTTAGACTTCATGGAAGAAATAGTATTACAAAAGGAATGTGAGAGAAGGAAGCTTTCTGAGAACCACTGAGGGCTGACTAAATTTGAATAAATTTGAAGGAGAATGGGAAAGGAAGAAGAACAGCCTGACCAACTAGTTTAGCAGCAAAAAGAAAAAAAATGTTTTTAAAAAGTACCTTTGAAAAGATTTTCTCAAAGAGATTAGGAGAAGAAAATTTTAATCCTTAGAGTGTAATAAAGAATTAGCCGTCCTTCATTGAAAAGGTACTAAATTTATTTATAAATGGATCTGGGGAACTGCCCTACAACTGTGGGCCACTAGGTGGTACCAGCTACCCAAAGCTTATTACACACAGAAGCTACTCTAAAAAGAGAAAGTTGGTAGAAAGGAGGGAAGAACTGGGAGAGGGAGAGAAGAAGGAGGGAAGATGGGGAGAGGAGGAGGGAGGAGGAGTCTTCAGCTGAGCTCAGGAGAGTCAATAACTCTGTGAGTCTATATAAGGGCAGCTGGAATGGAGGTAATTGATGCTTTTGCTTTACGGATTTGAGAATTCCTGCCTTCCCTGGTGATGGCATCTTGTTCCAGGCAAACATCACAACCTATAGATTCGAGGTGTCCTGGGAGAGCTGCAACTTCCAGCAGCTGGGGGAGAAAGAGTGCTGTCTGGGAACAGAAGTCAGCGCTGAAGGAACAAGATTGGTAAATAGCTACAACTCTCTATTGATTTGAAAGCCTGTTGAGAGCAGTATGAACCCATTCTTAACTTGTAGGCATAGAAGGGTGTGCGCAGGAGCTAGTGTGGTTAAGGGAATATTTCTTAAACTATTAAACTTAAAATATCTTACTAGGGGATAGGATTGATTGAACTCCCTTAGAAGGGGGCATGGCTAATTATTCTGTATGCTATCTACCATGTGATTGCAGCTCCATAATATTTATTGTGATCATTCTTATTAGGAAAAATGATGGCAATCGGAACACCATTTTAAAAACAACCAGAAAACTGTGCTCTGGGTTTAGAGGGCAAAGGGATCACAATGGGTAGAAAGCCGTTGTGTAACTGGGGGAATGAAGATGCTTTTTCTAGGAGCTAGTATTTTTGGTGCACTTTCCTGCTCACGTATTTTAATGGAATGAATAAAATGATTTCTCAAGAAATGTCAAAGTGAGAAAAGGTTGTATTCAATGAAGGAAAACAATTCTCAGTCCCCCCCTTAATTTTGAAAATGTAGAGATTTTTGCAGTGATGCAAGGGACCCCAAAGGTGAGTATGATGAAGCTAATGAAATCATATTAATTAGTTATCAAAATTGTGACAATCTGATTTGAGAGTCAGGATCAATCCTGAGAGAGCAGGTGCACATCTATCATTCCAGGAGGGATTTTTGGGAAGTGTGCACGTTTTCAGACATTTGTCTTTATTTACCATATCTACCAAACGAGAGAGAGAGAGAGAGAGAGAGAGAGAGAGAGAGAGAGAGAGAGAGAGAGAGAGAGAGAGAGAAAGAGGAGAGAGAGAATAGAAGGGGCAGAGAGGTAGCAAAATATGTTTTGTTGCTTATGATCTTAATTTTCTTGTAAGTGGAGTGGAAATAGAAAAGAAAGGGGTACCAGGAAGTCCAATCAAACTCTAGAACACTTTACTATAGACATTATCGAGACTACCTGGCATTTAACAAAGGAGATATGCCTAGAGAGTAACTGTTAGGAACATTTCATTCTATTTGACTGTCTCTGTTGAATTGAGCTTGCTTATGTCATGTTGCTATCTTTTTGGTAGGGCTGTTCCCCTCTCTGGATGATATATTTGCTATCCTGTTTTACAGCAAATTCATTGGGAAGAAGAGAGTCTCTTCCTTTCATAATGAACTCCTCTTATTTTCTGCACACCTTGGATGTCAACTTGAGCTCTTTGCGGGGCAACATGTCGGGACCCATGATCAAGAGCAAGTCATTACCCTGTGAGCAAGTGAGCATAGCTGTTGAGGTGTTCGTGACTCTTGGTATCATCAGCCTCTTGGAGAACATTTTAGTCATTGGTGCCATAGTTAAGAACAAGAACTTGCACTCTCCCATGTATTTCTTTGTATGTAATTTAGCTGTGGCAGACATGCTTGTGAGTGTGTCCAATGCCTGGGAGACCATCACAATATACTTAATAAACAATAAACATCTGGTGATGGAAGATGCTTTTGTGCGCCATATAGACAATGTATTTGACTCTATGATCTGCATCTCTGTGGTGGCCTCCATGTGCAGTTTGTTGGCCATCGCAGTGGACAGGTATGTCACCATCTTCTATGCCCTGCGCTACCACAACATCATGACAGTGAAGCGATCAGGGATCATCATTGTATGCATCTGGGTCTTTTGTACTGGTTGTGGCATCATCTTCATCCTTTACTATGAGTCTACTTATGTCATCATTTGTCTCATTACCATGTTTTTCACCTTGCTGTTCCTTATGGTATCTCTATATATCCATATGTTTCTCCTGGCTCGGACTCATGTGAAGCAGATTGTAGCCTTGTCTGGCTATAGTTCAGTCCGGCACAGGATCAGCATGAAGGGGGCCATCACCCTGACAATGTTACTTGGTGTTTTTATTTTTTGCTGGGCTCCATTTTTCCTCCACCTCATCCTAATGATTTCTTGTCCCCAGAACCTTTATTGTGCTTGCTTCATGTCCCACTTCAACATGTACCTCATACTCATTATGTGTAACTCTGTGATTGACCCTCTGATCTATGCCTTCCGCAGCCAGGAGATGAGGAAGACCTTTAAAGAGATTATTTGTTGCTATGGACTAAGAATGACCTGTGGGTTCCCTATCAAGTATTAAAAACATTATTTTTATTCTGTCTGTTTTTCTCTCTTATTTCCTTTTTGGACAAAGATACATAATTGCTGTAGAGGGGTGGATAGTTTTGTAGGCAGGGAAACTACAAATTCAGCATGTAAACCTTTCATATGTGTTTTCTTCCAAAATCACATGCATGTGCAAGTTTTTTCCTCTGTTTTGTTTGAAATGCTAATCAACCCTCAATTATCTACCTGTGACTAATCCATTTAAAATATCATCTATTTCAAATTTCTAAATTCCAGGCTGACTCCTCCCTTCCCTTCTCCCCCTCCTCCCATCTATGTATTTTCTTGGATCTGTGTTGGTGTTGCTTGGAGAACACAAACTAACTTTAGCATTAGCCTGAGCAAAACAGAATCAAGGAACTAAATTGGCTTCCTTGCAAAATAAAGAAATAAATCATGCAATACATTCTCAACCCAAATCCAAATGATTATAACAACAGTGTACATTTGTAAACCAATGGCCTAATATTCCCCTCTCAATTAGTGTAGGTAATTGAGAGCTATCTTTTAAAAAAATGATATATTTTTGACACCTTATATGTTTTTTTTCCCCTAGAAATAATGCTGTAGTGCTTGATGCTCTAGTTAGATATCCTTTCTAAGAGGGATAAGAGAGTACTCCTGGTCCAACTTTGCCTTGGTGAGGTTTATTATCATCATTGAAATACCTCATTTTTTTCCTCCCTACCCCCAGTTTTATGGTTTGGGGGTGTATATTCATAAAGCGTCTGCTAGTGACATTTTCTTGTTTCTAACAAAAAATATGTTGTAATACTTGTTATATCATTGACTTCTCTGGAACTCATTTTTGTTGCCTGACTCCTATTGAATTCAGTGTTCCAGACTGACTTTTTTGAGTAACATTTCCTGGGCCTGCACCATTGCCTTAACCATAAGAAGACACTATCTGTAAGCCCCACAAATTATACTGTGGCCCATAATTAAGGTCAAGATATGCCACTTATTGACCATGTCCAAGTTGGGCTTGACTTAGACTCAAAAAATACATTGACATCGAATCAGGTGGCAAGCCTAATATGCATATGTTTTGAAACACTTTGGTCCTACTTTAATACTGAAGTTAAAATATACTAATCTTAAAAGTATGGTTTACTTCTCTTTTCTTCTTCCAAGAGTATATCTGAAGAAGTGAATGTGGTTACTTTTGGTATTAAAAAGATTTGGTTTAATTTTGCTTATTTTCACTTAGAATGCTCCCAAAGAGGGCAGCACCTGACATTTGGCCATTGGGGTTCAGGATCTAAAACAAAGAGTCCCTTTACTGATTGCTTCCATCTGGGTTCAATACTGTATTGAGTTTGTTATAAAATAATTAACACAGATGTGACTACTCTTGAAAATCTTATAATTCATGGATGATAGTTACTGAATAGTGGGGGATTGAAGAACTCAAACTCATTGAAGAGAGTGTGGTACAAGATGGACAAAACCACTGAATTTGAAGTAAGAGGACTTGGGTTTGAATCCTTGATCTGCTGCTGTCTACCTGCAAGGTCTTCAGGAGCTGTTTAACTAAGCCTCACTTTCCTTACCTCTAAAATTGAGGAGTTGGAATAAATGACTTCGGAGCTTCCTTCTAGCTGTGTCTGATTGCTAAAATATCAATATTATGGGGCTAGAAGTGTCTCTAGAGCCTTCCATATCTCTATATCAAGAAAGTCATTCTGCCTGTTGGCAATTGTTTTATTGGCTAAATAAGAATCATTTATTTCTATGCTAACCACCCATTCATGTTAATGAAAAGCAAATAACCCTTTATATTGCTCCAAAAAAATCTTAATATGCTTATTTTATTTGTTACCTAATAATCATTCCAGACTGACTTTGTAATTGGTTCAATAGAGCTGGATGCTGTAGGGGTGGGGATAAGGTGGAAGGGGGTGTGCGGGCAGTAGGGTTATGGTTTCACAGTATTTCCTTTGAATGTCTAGCTACCATATGGTTAAAGCTTTCTTCCATGGTGCTTCCTGATTTGCCATAAGATCAGAACTTTTTATTTTCAGTCCATTATAGAAATACTCAAAACGTATTTTAATCACTATGTAAATAACCCAGAAACTTCCTAAGACCTTGGACCTTTGGCTGGAAGGACTGGATCTATCCTGGGTAGCAATATGTATAACTGTAAATAAGTAATAAAGTACATCCATTTTATGTATTTGATGGCCTTGTGAATGGGTAATTTCTGTTTCCTTGTAGGTCTATTTGGTGTAAAAATAAGGTAATGGTAAATAAAATAGAAGACCTGGAAAAACTATTCGTAGTTGTGAATTGAATGGTTTTGATTTAGAGTTTATTTGGTTTTACGGAGAATTTCTCAGCACCAATGGCAACTAAGATTGTACATTAAATGTTAAATTATATCGTAGTGCCTCTGTCAACATGCGTTGTTCTCAGGGACACCATTTCTCCATTCAAAATAACATTAATTTATAGAAATAAAATTGTACATTTGTTACAAATATAGGTCAAAATCACTCTTTCATTTGATCACTATTTGACATTTGACACCCTTCACACTCAGACTCCTCATCTTTTTTAGACCATTTCCCTTGGTTCCCATTCATACAATCTATGTTTCAGTCAGTATGATTCACTTGCTGTTTCTTGTACACAGCATTCCATCATCCACCATAGTACCTTTTTGCAAGTTGTTCCCCAAGCCTGGGATGTGTTCCCTTCCTGTTATCTTTACCTCTTGGAATACTTGTTTCCTTCAAGATTAAGCCCAATTGCAATCTCCTACATCAGGCTTTTCTTAAATCCTCCCCATCTATTTGTATCCTTCTCTCTAAAATTACTCTATATTTACTTTGTATAAATTTTCTTTTGATTTATTTCTTTACATGTTGTATCCTCTAGTAGAGTTTTACATCTTCAGTAACCTTGTAAATGAGTGTTTTCTGGTTCCTAAGAACCTTTCTTGTGTAAAACCTCTATTCCTTGAATTCAGAGGCTATTCCACTCTGTCTTGCTTAAAAATTTCTGGGTAAAAGAATGAGTAATCAGTTTGGAGAGAACAGAGAAAAAGGAAAGTTGGGAGATAAGGAGTAAAGCTAGCTTAGCCATTAAGCAGAATAAATCTATTTCATTTCCCATATTATAACTGTTTCTTCAAATATTTGAAGACAGCTAGCTCTACTCCTTATCTCCTGACTTTCCTTCTTCTCTGTTCTCTCCTGCCCCAGATGTCTTCTCTCTTCAACCTAAATATCCTGAATCATAGCATCATAGAATTTCAGAGAAAGAAGCAGAGATCTACTGGTTTAACAACTGGCTCTCTGGGTGGATGTATACATAATACACTTTTAAGTTAAATCTGACTTATTAAAATGTTCTCCATTATTTTCTTTAGGTTAATCAACAAAATATTAAATAAAACCATGATTGTAGCATTTATTGATTTCCCAAGTATAGGTGCTCACAATGAAAATTTAACGGTTGGCTTTTGTGAGTGGGTTTGAGCTGGTTCCAGGATACCCTTTTTTGGAAGGGACCGTGGAAGTAGTCCTTTTAGTTTAGCCCATAACCCTTAAGAGTTCCTACTACCATATATCCAGAATGTTAGTCTCTGAAAGCTTTTATTAAGGCGAACTCAATGCCTATCAAGGCAGCCCATTTGCTTTTTGATAGCTTTAGTTTTCCTGTTATTAAACCTTTTGTGACATCTGTCCATTGCTTCTGGTTCTACCCTCCCTGAGCAAACAGACCGAATCTAGTCTCTTTCTCATATAACAGCCTTTCAAATACTTGAAAACAGCTGTCATGTCCTACCTGACCCTTTTCTCCTTGAAGCAAAACACCTGCAGTTATTTCAACTGATTGTTATGTGGAATAGATTTGAGACTTTTTACCATTCTGCTTGCTTTGGGGTTGAAACAGGTTATCTAGTCTGGCTTTCATTTTGCAGAAGAGGAAATTTATGCCCAGGAGAGGAAGTAACTATCCCAGTTCATACCAGTGGTTACATTTCCAGATCACTATAGTGCCTTCTCTACTATTATATCCAGGTCAGGTGTGTAATTTAGCAATTGGCTGAATGTGGAAGCCCTTCTTTGCACAAAATTCAGTTATCATCTTTCTAAATAATCAATTTAGAGTTAGAAGGGACCTCAGAGATAATCTAGTTTGGTACCTCTCATTTTACAAAACAAGAGGATAAGACAAGTTAAGTGACTTGCATAAGGCCACATGATAGCAACAGTAACAGCTAATATAGCACTTACCATATAATATAGCACTTAATGTGCCAGATACAGTTCTTTATTATCTCAATTGATCCTCACAATAACCATGAGAGGTAGGTTGTTGTCATCCCCCTTTTACTGATGAGGAAACTGTAGTAGACAGAGGTTAAGCGGGTTGCCCAAGGTCACACACATAGTGTCTTGAAATCAGATTTGAGCTCAGGTCTTCTTAACCTCAGACCCAGCACTTTATCCATTGTACCACCTAGTGTTAGGAGCAATTACATAACACAGTGAGTGGATAGGGTATTGGACTTGAGTTCCACCCTCTACCCCATGCATCCTGGGCCATCTACAGTTGTCTTGACCCATATCTGGTCACTGGACCCAGATGCTCTGGAGGAGAAAGTGAAACTGGTGACTTTGCACAGCCCTCCTTCACTTAAATCCAATTCACATGCATGTCATGGCATCACCTCCCTGATGTTATGGTCCTCTTTGAGAACAAAGGATAAACAGCAGTAGCTGTAGGCACCTACAAATTTCATCAGTAACCATCTATAGTGTAAATGGTTATATAGTATAGATAGTGTATAGATAGTATAGATTCTATACTTTTGTATAGATCTCTCAAGATATGGGACATATGTGAGAGGAAGCCTGACTTCCCTCTTGTTCTCTATCCAAGATTCTAAAAGGCAGACTATCATTTCAACCCTAGCAACTGGAGCTGCCTTGCTGGTGAGAATATGGTACAGGAAATAATATCCTCTTTTTGGATTCTTAACTTTTGAAGAACAGAATTATCATTAAGAAAAAGCTGTTTGTTAAATTTCTGCTTTTTCTCAGCAAATGCTTAGGTAATTCTGATAGGATCTTTTATAAAGACATAATTACAGTTCAGCAAAGATTAACACTACAGGCAACCATGAACTGAATGAAAATTGAATGTTGAGAGAGGTTAGAAGTCCAATAAATTAACTTCCCCTAACAATCTGACACAACGATTTCCCTGGAAAAAACTTGGAATTGACTCATATGTATAAAAATATTTATAGCAGCTAAAAGGAAAGTAGAAAAGAACTGGAAACTAGGGACATTCCCATCTATTGTGGAATGGTTAAATAATTATGGTATATGAATATACCATACTATCATTACAGTGAGAAATTATAAAGTGGATGGCTTCAGAGAAACCTGGGAAGACTTAAAGGAGCTGATGGATAATAAAGACAGCAGAACCAGGAGAACAATTTATACAATAACAACATTAAACAGTCATCAATATAATGCTCAACCATGATTGCAGAGTGCTGATGAGGAAGCATACCCAATCTTTGAAAAAGGAATGATAACTCAAGATACTGAAAAAGACTGACATCATCGTACACAACGTGGGAATAGGTTTTGTTTGACTATGCATATTTACTACAGGGGCTTTGTCTTTTTTTTTTTTTTGTCTTTTATTTCTAATGGAAGAGGCAGGTAGGAAAACAGAGGATTAGGGATAGGACAGGAAAAAAATGAAAGAAAAGGTTAATTGAGGCATCTTTTAAAAAGAATTCAAAGGACAGAACGCAAGGAAAGTCAAAGAGAATCACAGATTAGAAAGACAACCTTGAAAGCTATAGCTTGACTTTAACACTTAAAAAAGAAAAGTGAGTTGTACCTAACAGAGATTTGTAGTTTAATTTCAGGTACAATCCTCTTTCTCTGTTCTATCATGTATATCAAAAAAGCCCATTTTTATGTGGCTTTTTGTTAATTTCAGAAGAAAAATATCTACCAGGCAAGTCATGTATCACTTTATTTGTCCACAAAAACAAATCTTGAATCATTATTTTGAAAAAAGAGACCTTTATGGGTATACCTGTGTAGAAAAGAATTTATGCATTAACCAGGAAAGAATTCCTTTGCTGGGGAAATGGGAGGATGAGTTTAGAGCACATCACTTTATACCAGACTGGAGTTGGGGGGGAATGTGTTGTGATGCTCCCTAAATCGGTGATTATCTAATTAAAATACTAATGGGGGAAACAAGGGGAGACATGGTTAAAAGGCCACCTGTGACATGAAGGGCTACACAAGTCAAAAGTGTGGGGGATGGGTGCAATGGGGGGTGGTGGTCAATATTGGAGAGAAGGACCTTGATGTTTTGGCAGCCTGGGCTAATATCAACTGCTGTCCTAGTGCCTTAAAAAGTCCATCTCTTTTTTTCTCTTTCCTTTTCTTTCTTAGCATTATAACTGTTTGAGCATTTCTAGAGGCTGGTGTCAAAGGCTATTCTCTCTTTTTGATACTCTCTGAAAAGCACCATCAAGCAAGGTGTAAATACTTCTACAGGGAGCTTCAATTCAATTTAATTCAAGTTCTTTGTCAGGTTGTCTGTCTAACTGCAGTACTATGAAATTGCTGATTGTTTCTTTTTCAGAGGGAGCACAGGTTATTTTAACATATACCTTTACACTTTTTCTTCTTTATGAGAAATGTACTTTGTCTCTCCTCAATATTTTTCCTCCTAACTTATAGATGATAACTTTAAAGGCAGAGGAAAATGGCAACTTTTCCATTCCGAGCTTTGTGAAAATTTGGGGAGGCAATAAACATTTGTGGGGAGAAGAGAGATACTAACCAAAGCTATAGTCTGCCCCATTCTCCTTCCCATCATTTTTTCCCCTTTATTTCCCTCACCTACGCAACCATACCTCTCTTTACTTTTTTTCTTTTTCTCTGGCTTGGCTCTATCCCTTGTTTCTCAATAGGAACAAATTTGTCCTGGGCAAAATCGCCACTAATCATTCCTTTGTACACTGTTTTAATTGTGTCTTGAAAATTAAGTCCAATCACTTTATTTTAATAAAGCCCAGATAGGTGGATTGGCCACTTAATTGATTCCTTCTCAGTCCAGTGCTTTTCTTTTTGTTAATTTCTTAGCACATCCTTTGCTAATTATTTTGTTTTTGTGACTTCTTCATAAGGCTTCAGGCTCATTTAATGCTTCCATATGTAATAGATACCACACTTTCTTCAATTGTGGATGATCTTTGTTGGCCAACCAAGGTTCTGCCAATCCTAATACTGTATGCTTTTATGGTGATTAATCTCTCAGGTGAATAGTGACCAAGTGTGTCAGGGCATGGATTTCCTTCCTTGGTCTCCAATTCTTTGAGAAATCTCAGCAAAGCAGGTTTCCTTCTATTCTGGAAGTGTTTCATTTACAGGTAACTCCCAGGAACTCAAGGATATAAGTCTTTGTTTTTCCTCCTTTCCTCTCTTTCCTGTTGCTGGTGTGGATATTATTATTGTTAATTTTATCTGGTTAGTATATATGCTGGAAATAGGGTAGAGCACTGGAGGCAAGGAGAGAGTGAAATGGGGTCTCCATGTCCCATCTCTTTTAATTTGTTTTAATGGAAACCATTGATGAAAATGGGAATTTTGAATTATAGTTATTTATTCAGTGGGAACTAATGAGATAATCTATGTAAAGAGTTTTGTAAACCATAAAATGCTATATAAATGTTAGATATTATAATGAAAGAGAAGTAACATGGGTAAGTGAATAGACAGCTGAGCTTTAAGTCAAGGTGATTTGGTTTCAAGACTCATTTCTGATGTACACTATCTGTGTGATTCTGGAGAAGTCATTTAACATCTCAGTGGCCCAGATAATTTTCTAAGACTATAAGTTGTTGAACAGTGGGTCATCTGCAATAGCTGAGGAACTTTGTTTATAAAGACCTCCCCACACCAATGAAATTGCAAATCTGGGGGAAAAATCATTATCTTATAATAAGTAATTAGCAATCACCATACTGTCTTGAAAGAAGGAAGGAAGAAAGGAAGTAAGGAAACAAACATTTATTAAGCATTTCCTATTTTCCAGATACTGTGCTAAGTGCTTTACAAATATTATACTGTTTGAGCCTCAGAAAACAACCTTGGGCAGTAGGTTCTATTCCAGTTTCCATTTTATATTTGAGAAAATTAGGACATAAAGAGGTTAAAGAATTTGCCCAGATCACACAACTAGGGAGTATTTGAGATCAAATTTGAACCTGGCTCTTCTTGACTCCCGCTTTACTCAGTGCTCTATCTACTGCACCACTTAGATGTGAAGAAGAAAAATAAAGAGAAAATATTGAAAATATTAGAAGACATCATTTCACATTAGAAACAACCTTGGGTTTACAATTTGTGTGACTCGGGCAAGTCATTTGAGTGTTTCATATTTGTAAACTGAAGGATCCCAAAGGTTCTCCTTTAGCTCTAATATCCTATTACTATATAATCATTTATGAACTACTTAATATGCCCAACACTGCGCAAAATTCTGGGAATATGAATACAAAACTAAGATAGTCCCTGCTTTCAAGGAGCTTCCTTTCTCATAGAAAGAGGCAACACATATAGTGGGGTGGTGGTCAGGGAGGAGGAGTGTTTGGTGTTGGAAGGCATAGAGATGGGAGTGGAACACTTCTCTAATGTCCACTAACATACCCTTTCCAGAGATGACAGTAATTTTAATTTGATTAGATGTAAGAGCAAGATGAGGTGTGTAGGTGAACCTCTCTGGTTTAAAGGTAAAAAAGTGACCAAGATAAAGATTAAGAAGCACAGTCTCATGGAAGCACATTGACTTAGATCCTCCTAGGCACAGTCTGGACCAATATTTATCAAGTTCTTCCAGGCTACATAACCACTGGTTGTCTTGGGCATGGTTCCTTCTTGTGGCAACAACAGTGGAGGGTTCTTATGTCTCAGTAAGGTACTATATAACTCTTCAATCTTACTCTCTAAGTTGAGTCTGTCACCCAACTGACTCTCGTGTTGACAGGTTTGGAGTTTGTTGGAGCCGACTTCTTAGAACTGTATCACAGGGTTATAATTCTGTCTCAAGAGTTGAGGGGAGTAACTCTGATATGTGTTTGGGGGACACATTTTTAAGCTCATGAGTCCATCATTCTTCTTCCCCTTTACACAAAGTCAATCACCATAACACCATTAACTCTTAAACATTTATTTATTTAATAAAGCAAAAACCAAAAGAGAGCAAAACCAAAAATAATACCATTTATTTTGTATATAAGAGCTGGAATGATCAAAATATTGCAGTTAATCTGCAAACATGGGTCACACTCTCCCACAAATAACATGATGTCTATGGTGGAGAGTGAGCATATACTTATAGAAACTTAGCAGGCACAAGTGGAGAAATATATGCTTAGGGTAACTCTGAAAGCATAATGTCCTTGGACCTTCCAGGAGCAATCTGCTCCATGTGAATCCATTCTTCCACTATCAGCTCCTCATCTTCACTTAATTTGACGAAGTTGTGTCAAGATATTTTTGCTTATGGCCACTCTTAAGAGGGCACTGATAAAGTGTTACACACTTTTTTTTTAAAAAAAATTTATTTGTTTAACTTTTTTACATTCATTTTCACAAAATTTTGGGTTCCAAATTTTCTCCCCATTTGTCCCCTCCCCCCACACCAATACACCGAGCATTCTAATTTCCTCTATCACCAATCTGCCCTCTCTTCTATCATCCTTCCCTTCCCTTGTCCCTATTTTCCCTTTTGTCCTGTAGGACCAGATAACTTTCTATTCCCCATTACCTGTATTTCTTATTTCCTAGTAGCAAAAACAATACTCAACAGTTGTTCCTAAAACTTTGAGTTCCTACTTCTCCCCATCCCTTCCTCCCCACCCGTTCCCTTTGGGAAAGCAGGCAATTCAACATAGGCCATATCTATGTAGTTTTGCAAATGACTTCCATAATAGTAGTGTTGTGTAAGACTAACTATATTTCCCTCCATCCTATCCTGCCCCCCATTGCTTCTATTCTCTCCTTTGATCCTGTCCCTCCCCAAGAGTGTTGATTTCAAATTGCTCCCTCCTCCCATTGCCCTCCCTTCCATCATCCCCCCCACCTTGCTTATCCCCTTCTCCCCCACTTTCCTGTATGGTAAGATAGGTTTTCATACCAAAATGAGTGTGCATTTTATTCCTTCCTTTAGTCGAATGTGATGAGAGTAAACTTCACGTTTTTCTCTCAGCTCTCCTCTTTTTCCCTCCACTAAAAAGTCTCCTGCCTGCCTCTTCTATGAGAGATAATTTGCCCCATTCCATTTCTCCCTCTCTGCTCCCAATACATTTCTCTCTCACCACTTAACTTCGTTTTTTAAGATATGATCCCATCCTATTCAATTCACTCTGTGCTCTCTGTCTCTGTGTGTGCATGCACGTGTGTGTGTGTGTGTGTGTGTGTGTGTGTGTGTGTGTGTAATCCTACCAACTACCCAGATACTGAAAAGTTTCAAGAGTTGCAAATATTGTCTTTCCATGTAGGAATGTAAATAGTTCAACTTTAGTAAGTCCCTTATGACTTCTCTTTGCTGTTTAGCTTTTCATGCTTCTCTTCATTCTTGTGTTTGAAAGTCAAATTTCCTTTTCAACTCTGGTCTTTTAATCAAGAATGCTTGAAAGTCCTCTATTTCATTGAAAGACCATATTTTCCCCTGAAGTATTATACTCAGTTTTGCTGGGTAGGTGATTCTTGGTTTGAGTCCTAGTTCCTTTGACTTCTGGAATATCTTATTCCATGCCCTTCTATCCCTGAATGTAGAAGCTGCTAGATCTTGGGTTATCCTGATTTTATTTCCACAATACTTGAATTGTTTCTTTCTAGCTGCTTGCAATATTTTCTCCTTGACCAGGGAACTCTGGAATTTGGCCACAATGTTCTAGGAGTTTCTCTTTTTGGATCTGTTTCAGGAGGTGATCAGTGGATTCCTTGAATACTTATTTTGCCCTCTGGTTCTAGTATCTCAGGGCAGTTTTCCTTGATAATTTCATGGAAGATGATGTCTGGGTTCTTTTTTTTTGATCATGACTTTCAGGTAAATTTTCTCTCCTGGATCTATTTTCCAGGTCAGTTGTTTTTCCAATGAGATATTTCACATTATCTTCCATTTTTTTCATTCTTTTGGTTTTGTTTTGTGATTTCTTGGTTTCTCATAAAGTCATTAGCCCCCATCTGTTCCATTCTAATTTTGAAAGAACTATTTTCTTCAGTGAGCTTTGAACCTCCTTTTCCATTTGGCTTATTCTGCTTTTCAAAGCATTCTTCTCCTCATTGGCTTTTTGACCCTCTTTTGCCAATTGAGTTAGCCTATTTTTCAAGGTGTTATTTTCTTGAGCATTTTTTTGGGTCTTAGCAGGGTGTTGACCTGCTTTTCATGCTTTTCTTGCATCTCTCTCATTTCTCTTCCCAGTTTTTCTTCCACCTGTCTAACTTGATTTTCAAAATCCTTTTTGAGCTCTTCCATGGCCTAAGCCCACTGAATATTTATTTTGGATGTTTGGGATACAGAAGCCTTGACTTCTATGTCTTTCCCTGATGGTAAGCATTTTTCTTCCTCATCTGAGAGGATGGGAGGAGATATCTGTTCACCTAGAAAGTAACCTTCTATGGTCTTATTTTTTTCCCTTTTCTGGGCATTTTCCCAGCTAGTTACTTGACTTCTGAGTTTCCTCACCACACCCACCTGGCCTCCAGTTCCACCCAGCTAGTGCTTGGGGTCTGAGATTCAAATGCTGCTTCCCAGCCTCAGGGCTTTTGGAGAGTGCGGGGCTGCTATTCAGTGTGAGATTAATTTCAGGTGCTCAGGTGGGGGCAGGGCAGGGGCTCAGATTCCTCAGGGGGTTTATGTGGAGACCTTCAACAATACATCCAGCCTCCATCCTGCTTTGAGAGCTCCTGTCTGCTGCTGCCTCTGCTGCTGCCTCCTGAGGGGGCCTGAGTTATGGAAACCCCTTGATCCCCTCCTGGTGAGCTGAAAAGGCCCTCTCACTGACCTCCAGTGCCTGTGGGTGAAGGGACCTGCGTGGCTGCTGGAGATTGCTTCCCTGAAGCCTGCTCACATCTGCTCCTCTCGGTGCCCCGGGTCTGGTGCGTGAGGGACCTTTGGTGTTGGTTTTTCAGGTCTCTCTGGAACAGAAATCTCCTCCACTCCATTGTTGTACGTCTTTCGCTGCTCCAGAATTTGTTGGGAGTGCCTCTTTACAGGTATTTTATGGGCTGTGGGTTAGGAACTAGCATATGTATATGTTTCTGCTCTGCCATCTTGGCTCCTCCCTTCGTGTTACACACTTTTTAAAAACAAAAAAAGCATATCAGTTTTGCATTTGTATAATGAGCAATTCCTTTAAGCTATTGAACTGCAAAGCTCCTCAGATTGAGTTTCTGGGCAGTAGAAACAAACTCAATTTTTCATTCACCAAGATTCTGTTTTCTTCAATAAGCTTCTATCAAAGCAAAACCTTTTATACAATAATCTTACAGCAAAACAAATACTAAACCTATCTTCCTACTCACTGTTTTTCCCTTTAAAATCATAAAGGGAAGTAGAGGACAACTAGGCACCAAGGACAGGTTTCTCCTCCCTCAGGTAGCACATGGTGCTTGAGAAAAAAAAAAACAAAACACTCAGCTTATTACAAAACACTCAGCTCGCTTCTAATCAACACAGCAGCTGAAGAATTCTCAGCTGATCGTATCTGTCTTCCAGTCATTCAGCAGAACAATGTCTCTCTCCAAATCAGCAGGTTCCCAAAAAGCAGCTGCAGAGACAGCCTGTCAGAACTTAGCTATCTGGGTTGAAAGCAACTTTTCTGATGTCTTCTTTTTCCTGGCTTCCTGTGACAACTTCTTCCCTCAGTTCACTCTCCTGCTTCTTCTGTCTATATATTCCTACAGATTCTTATTTCTCTTCCTACATTTTTTTTCTGGTTTCCTATATCTTCTGTTTTCTCAAATAAGAACCTCTTGGTAATCAGTGGCTCATCTTTACCTAATCAGTAGTGGTTCTTATACTTTTTTTGTGTCGTAGACCCCTTTGGTAGTCTGATGAAGCCTACTATGGTCCCCTGTCTCGGAATATTGTGTTGTGTGTTTTTTTTTCATTAAATTATAGTGCAAGGAAATGTTAATTCATTTAGAGGTTAGTAAAAATTTTTTTCACACTAAAGTTCAAGCATCCCTGAAATTTATACACAGACTCTTATTGGATCTGTGGACTCTAGGTTAAGAATCTCTGTCCTATGACATAAAAGTGAAGAAATACACCATTTTTTTGACAGATATGGACCCAGTAGTCCTTAGATAATCTCCTCATAGATAGATACAACATTTATTAAGTGTTTACTATGTGCCAAGCATTGCACTAAATGCTGAGGATACAAACACAAATAGGACATTCCTTTTCAAGGGACTTACGTTCTAATGGGGGAAGTCAAGTCAAGTCAAGTAGATTGTGGAGAGCCTATAACCTGCCCCCATTTTCTCAGAATGTGGCAGGCCAGGATTGTCTGGAGGAGGGAGTCATTGATGAGGAGAGGAAGGTCACAGGGCAGAAGTTTCCCAGTTGGACTGTGTGGCAGATGGGGAAAGGGAGATGGAATCAATAAGAATCAAGGCAGAGTGAGGTAAATTGTGGTTGGGATCATCTGAATCTCCAAACAGATATATAACTTCTCAGTTACAAACTTCAAAATTCTAAATCTCTTGTGGAAGAATCAGTAAGCCACAATGCTTTGCATGCCTCAATATCTCAGTTATTGTTATGCCTTCAAATAGGTCTTCTCAGTAATTAATCTGAGGGGCAGTTCTCTATCTGGTCCTCAGAACAGTCTATATCTCTCAGACATTTTGAGAGGTTGCACTTCTTTTCAAGTTGTTTTTTCCTTTAGTTTTTCTTTTCAGCAATCAAACTGTTAACATAATACTTTTTTATCCAGGATACAGTAGGAGTAAACAGAGAAAGCAAAAAATGAAGTAGAAAACAAATTAGTTTAATGTCACTGTTTTGAGTAATCCATCGGGATTCTCTTTTCTCCGGAAAATGTTTACCATCATGTCCCAGTTAATGGGAAAGGAAGAGGGAGGAGAATGTTCATAGCTTGGCCTGTCTCTTAGCTGAAGAGCCCTGTGGATATAAGAAACTGACAAATTAGGAACACAGGATCCCAAACTAAGAAATGCTAAAATGGACCTGGAAGGTCACTAGAGGGGTAAAGGAAAGGTAGGAGGTGGAAGGAAATGAGCGCTCACATCCAATAACCTTTTACTAAAAATGTTATCCAAGAAATTATATCAAATTGATAATAATGGTAATTACAGGAAAAGAAAGAAATGCCAAGAATCTCAATCAGCAGATTGATCCTGAAAGAAAGGTTTGTGACAGAGCATCCAACTATGTAATGATAACAATGTTAAGTTCAAATGAAGGAACTAAAGAGGCAAAGGCAATTTCTTTCTAGTGGGCCAAGAAGATGTTATCTTTAGGGAAAATGCAAACTCTTAACTGTGGACTTCTGATAAAAAGTGAACCAGATGCCTGACTCATCACCTGAGGGGAGAATTCTCAGAAAATGAAATTGGATGAACAGTTTCTTCATTTATTCTCAGTAAGAATAAACTAGACATTTTTTTAAGAGCTGGAAGGGATCTTAAGATATAGACCTAACAAGACATTTCAGTTTCTGAAACTATATTTATCAAATGCTACTTTCTCTACTCCTATTCTTATTTTACTACTAGTCCTACTACTTCTAGTACTATCAACTTGCATTTATATAATACTTAAAGATTTTGCAAGATCCTTTTCATATATAAAGCATTTAGTTTTTTGAGCCTTGTTTGGGTCTCACAGGAGTACTCTTAGGTGCTATTATCATCCCCATTTTACAGATGAAGAAACTGAGGATAAGATCGGATAAGTATTTACTAAATGTTTGTTGGCTTAAGTGACTTACCCAGGGTCACACTGCTAGTAAGCATTTGAAGCAAGTTTTGAACTTCTGTCTTTCTGCTTTCAAGTCCAGCACTCTATCCACTACACCATGCTTACATGTCTTGGTTGCTATTATCCCATACCTTCCCTTTTTACTGTGTCCTCTGTCATCTTCGTCCTACTCTCTTCTCTTCTCATATATTCTTTTTCTACTTCCTTTTAGCAAATGAAAGCCACTCTTTCCTATAGAACTCCATATCTGGCCCCTTCTATCAATGCTTTCCACTACTTTTCCCATTCCTGGATCAAAAGACCTGAAATTTATTTGACATACCCCTTGCTATTAATTGCCATGTACAGACTTTCTTTACTACTATCATCTAAGGACCTCTTCTCTTTTAGGGCTTATGACATCTGATATGTCACCTCCTAATCATCATCACTGTAATCTACAGACTTGTAAAATACCTCTTGCCTTCCTTGACAATTTTGCCTTTTGGTTCAGTCTTCTTTTACAAGCATTATCTTAAGAGACTTTTATATCTACCTTGATGATATAACACTCTGTCATCAAAGTTTCTTTAACTTCTCAAACCTGTCTTCTTTCTCTTCCAGCCCCTTACAAACATGGTCATGTAATAGAACCACATCTTACGATAAAGAATCTCTACTGGGGTCAAGGGAGTTTTACACTCATTTTCTCTTCTTAAGGGGCCTCTCTCAAGTCTGGATCCCCTACACTCTCATTTGAAATTGCTCTACCTCCAAACCTCTGAACCTGAAACTTCCTTCTCTTAGCCACAATCTTCTCTGCTCCCATGTTACTCCTGCTCCCTTGCTCATTTCACATACCTCTTTACTCTCATTTGTGATCCTTTGATATTATTCCTCTTTCTTCCTTTCTTCCTTCCTTCCTTTCTCCTTCTTTCTTTCTTCCTTCCTTTCTAATTCTTTCTTTCTTTCTTTCTTTCTTTCTTTCTTTCTTTCTTTCTTTCTTTCTTTCTTTCTTTCTTTCTCTCTCTCTTTCTTTCTTCCTTTCTTTCTTCCTTCCTTTCTATTTCTTTCTTTCTTTCTTTCTTTCTTTCTTTCTTTCTTTCTTTCTTTCTTTCTTTCTTTCTTTCTTTCTTTCTTTCTTTCTTTCTTTCTTTCTTTCTTTCTTTCTTTCTTTCTTTCTTTCTTTCTTTCTTTCTTTCTTTCTTTCTTTCTTTCTTCCATTTAAATCATGTTTATTCTTTCATTTTGAATCTCTAGTCCCATTGACCTGCTGATTTCACTGTACTAATCCTCAACTCTAGCCAGATCCCAATATTTGCCTCTTCAGCTCCTCACATTGATCTGCTGAATGCTCTTGGAGGAAACCAAGAAAATATAGCTATCATCTGTGCTATATTTATGCTATGCAACTTTAATTGTGTTTACACTAATACTTGTCCATCCTTTTATTTCGTCTCTAATCATCTCATTCATACTATCTTTGTCATTCCCTCAAATTGTTCCAACATTTTCTTCTTCAAGACCCTCAAAAGTCCTTTCTTAGCCAATGGCCTCACATTTTACCTTACTGAGAATGTGTCTATTTGATGTGAACGCTATCATTTTTTATTTGATGTGAACTTTATTATTTTTCCATCCTCCACTCTTAAAATTTTTCTGCGTCTCATTCATCCTCTTTTACCTTCCTGCAGTCTCAGGGGAATGGCCTGCACTTATGGCCTTGAATGATACCCATCCAATCTCTTTACTGAGCATGCATGCTACATGAATCATACCTTGTTCATGTTAATCTTTGATCTTTCCCTCTCTACTAAACATGGTAGAAGAGTTAGAGACTTCTCGTTCCTCATCTATAAAATGAAGGAAATGAGCTAGATGGTCTCTAAATTCCATTCTAGACTTAAATCTGTGATTATATGATCTATCTCTCAGAGATTTTCTCCAGATTGTGTATAAACTCTGCCTATCAGTGGGAACAGGGTATCGACATGGTACAATAGATACAGCACTGGGCCTAGAGTCAGGAATGCCTGGGTTCAGATCGGGGCAAGTCACTTAATCCTATTTGTTTCAATTCCTCATCTGTAAAATGAGCTAGAGAAGGAAATGGAAAACTACTCCAGTATCTTTGCTAAGAAATTCTCAAGTGGGGCTACAGAGAATCAAACATGACTGAAATGCCTAAACAACAGCAACAAAGAGGTGGGAATTCCTGCTTCATTCTTGATCAGATTACCGCACCGTATTTCATTATGTCCTCTTACCTATGTAGGTAATATGTTCAAAACAGAACTCAGAACCTTTCTTCCTAAGCTCTCTTTTCCTCTGAACTTCCCTATTATTGCTGAGGGTGCCATCAACCTTCTAGTCATCAAGGTTGTAAGCTTGGTGTCATCCTGGACTATTCATTCACTCCGTATATCCAATAAATTCAGTTACCCAGTTTTGTGTCTATCTTCACGACATTTTTTTTGTACATTACTTTCTACATGCACACACACGCACACACACCACATAACACACACAAGGTCTCACTTCAAGCCATCATCGCTTCTTGTCTGGACCATTATGATGGTTTCTAACTGGTCTCTCTGCCTAAAGTCTCTCCCCACTCCATACTCAATGCAGCTGCTGAATATGAGTCAGATAGGAAGGGACAACTCCTTGCTTCATAGTCAAATAATTATCTTGTTGTCTTAATTTCAATAGTATCATCATCAGGTTCTCCTCTACCTTGTATTCCCAAAATATGGTTAACATAACCTTGAAACATGCATAGTTCCCCAGCAAATGTCTTTCCTCATTCCATAGGACTAATAACCCAATCAAATGAACCACCTAATGACAAAAGGTACTCATACCTAATGAATTAAAAAGGCATGGAGCTGGGCTTTAGGGTCATATTCTAATGACCTAGGAAAGTCAGTATCTTCTCCCTTTCCTTCCCTCACTGGCCAAAAAATAATGGCCAGAGAAACTAATAGTAGGCTCTGGCTGAAGGTATCTCAGATATGATGAGAAAGGGAGGGACTATTGCTTTTGTTTTTCTATCACATATTGATTCATTACAGGCGACTCCAGTAATGGCTGCCTTAAACTCTTCACCACCTCAGTGTGACTGACCGAGAGAGAGAGTTTTATTGGACTATGAACTCCTTTAAAGCATGGAATGTTTTTTGCCTTTCTTTGTATCCTCAGTACTCAGCACAGTGCCTGGCACATGATAGACACAATAAATACTTCTTGAATTCCATTAGGTCTGATATACTTGTTCCCTTCCTTTCCATCTCCTTCTTTCCCCTCTCTGTGTCTTTTACATCATCATCCCTCTTTCTCTCTCTCTTTTCTTCTTCCTTTCTCTCAGTTGATCTGCCTTATAACTTTGCAGATTCATTCCTTGCTTGTGCTGCCCATCTGTCTGATCTGTGCAAACAACAACTGTAGAGAATTGAAACTCCTTTAGTAAACATCTCCCTTCAGGTCACTGGGCACTTGGAACTCCCAGTTATCTAATTAGACCGTCATAACAGTCCTACAGTAATGAATCATGCATATCTACCTGTTCTTTAAATATAATATAAACATTCTTGAAAAAAGGTCACACCAATTATAGAGGTACATGCATGTAAATTCCTACTACTGAGGACCTTAGGATTTTTGGATCACTGGAGTTTGGAAATTCCAAGTTGCAGATACCTGAGCCAATCAGGTGTCTGCCCTATGTCTGGCACCAGTATGCTGAATGCCCAGGAGTTGGGGTACCATTAAACTGCTTAAGTGGGGGTGAGCTGCTCCAACTCAGAAAAAAGAGCAGGTTAAAACTTCTATGCTAATTTGTGCTATGAGTGGTCATTGTACAGCCTGGGTGAGATAGGAAGACCCAGTCTCAAAAAAACATAAACAAAACCACACATAAAAGTCTTTATGTTAAGCAAAAAAGAGAAAATATATTTTTTTGCCTGTATAAAAGTAGATATAATAATAGCTGACCTGCTACGGAGTAAAGAGCTTATGGAGAAGAAAGCTGAAATCTAGTTTTTCTAGATCATCAAAGAACATTTTACACATTATTCATATCACTGTGAATTCCTAACAGATTCTATAATTCCAGAAATTTCATAGTTCACTTTGTAAGTATCTTTCAGAGTAAGAACAATCATGACTTAGATCATAAAGTTGGAAATCAATGATTCATAACTGGAAGGTATCTTAAAGATCATTTAGTCCAACATTTTAATTTTGTAAGGGAAGAACATGAGCCTCCAAAAGGTTAAGAGACTTGCTCAAGGGCACCTAGGTAGTAAATGGCAGAGGCAGTAATTGAACTCATACTAACTTCAAATCCCTCAATCTTTCCACTGTGCCATTTTGTTTCTATGATTTGGCTTTTTCTGTTCAATGGAAAGTTATAATCTATGGAATTTAATACTCTACATTTTTGTCTGCCAATTGATGCAACTATTCATAAGAGATTCATGTGGAGCAGCTTGTGTAGAACCTAGTGGACTGAAGTCATTTTTTAAATTATGTTAAGTAATTTTAAAATTATGTTATCCCTAACAATTAAAGAAGACCAGTGAATGTTAACTTTAAAATATCTTTTCACATAGATACCTTCCAATCATTAACCTTCTTAATATACCTTGCATTTTGGTGATTTATTTATTTATTTACAGCACTGACATTTTGCCTAAATCTAAATTTCACAAGAATGGAGTATTACACACATACATACATACATGTTATATATATAACATATGTGTTCTGGAAATATATTATTTTTGTTAAAATTCGAGTAACCGATAAATGCCTCACTCAAAATTTAAAAAAAAAGTAATAAGGGGAAAGTTTATTTTGTACTTGATCCTATGAACTCAGTGAAGACTCATTGCCAAAGTCATGTTGGAAGGAAGTGACCACTCTATTTTTATATTCACAAAGAGGAGAAAGTCAGTAATTGTCTGACATATACCCTGAACTTGGAAAGAGTAGATTTCAAAGAGTTCAAAGAAAGGATCCTATGACCTAAAATTCTACACAGGAAATTGACTCAAGAACAATTGATAGATATCAAGAACGAAATTCCAATCATGAACACAAATTATTCTGAATAGCTAGAAAAAAGGGAACTATTTAAAGAGATCATTTTGGATGCTCCAGAAACTTACTGAATGATCTAGATTTGTAAAATATGAATAAAAATAATAACAACTAGTATTTATATTATGCTTTGATGTTTGCAAAGTACTTTCCATATTCACAACAATCCTTTGAGGCAGATGTTAATATCAATATTTTACAGATAAGGAAACTTAGACTAAGAGAAGTTAACTACCTTTTCCAGGGTCACACATAGAGTTAGTGTTTGAGGTGGTATTTGAACTCAATCCAATTTTCTGGAAAACTGAACTCCAAGTCCAGTTTTCTCTCCATTGTATTTCACTGCCAGGTCTGAACTAATTACATCTCAAGATGGAGTTGTACTGAGTATTGCTGGACCTTCATTCAGGTCGTGTCTGCTAACTGACAGTATTCCACAGAATTCTGTCCTGAGCACTTTTCTCCTATACTCTTGAACTTAGATAACTAACTCCTCATTACCTAGATTCAATTATTTCTATCCTGATGATTCTCAGATCTCCTTATTCAGCCTTAACTTCTTTGATGATCTCCAGTCTTGCACTTCCAAGTTGCCTTTTGAATATTTTAAATGGATGTCTTCTAGATACCCTATACTCAACATGTCCAAAATTGAACTACTCATCTTCCTCTCCCAAATTCCCCTCTAAACATCCCTATTACTGTAACAGACAACAGCATCCTCCTAGTCAACCAAGTTTATAACAAGTGTTATCCTCAAGTCTTTTTTTAAAAAAAAATTAAACTTATTTATTTTCAACATTTTTCTTGAGTTCCAAAATCTCTTTCTTCTTCCTACTCATCCTCTACCCACTGAGAAGGGAAGCAATATATCAATTATACATTTGAACTCATGGAAAACATATTTCTGTATTAGCCAGTGCCAGCACAGGGTCCTGATCTCTTTTTGACTAGTTATCCAACTGTCTTGCCTTCTCTGGGCTGAGTTCTCCTGAAGTTGCTGATGCTGCTGTCACCACTTTTGCAGCTGCCTTCAAGGCCCTCTGATGGTACTGCTGTGGTATGTGCTCTGGGTTGACATTGCGGATTGATCCTGCCAACCTGTAGAGTTATCTTATGCTGGGAAAAATGTCTCACCCTAACCTTTTGTTGGCTCTGCTGCTCCAAAATTTGAACTGAGGAATTATTTTAAAGTTGTTTGTAGGAGAATGTTGGGAGAATTCAGCTGGGTTCCTGTCTCTTCCCATCCTCAACTCTTTATATTTCTTTCACAGACCTTTTCCCTTCCTTCTGCGACTAATCTGTTGACAAAGTATATCAATGTTACCTTTATAACATCTCTCACATATATCCTTTTCTCTCCTCTGATACTGCTAAAACCTGGGTACAAGCCCTCATCAACTCACACTGGACTATTGAAATATCATGCTGATTGATCTCCTGGCTGCAAGTCTTTCCCAACTTCAATCTTTCCTCCACTCAATTGTCAAAGTGATCTTCCTAAATCAAGTCTGACCATGTCACCCCCACCCCACTCAGTAAACTTTGATGACTCCCTATCACCTATGCAACGCTTGTCTGTTTGACATTTGAAGCCCTTCATAACTCTTACTCTCTTCACCTTTCCAGTCTACTTATACCTTTCACCCTGGCTTCCTATTCCGCAAATCAGGGACATTGACCTCCTTGGTGTTCCCTGAATAAGATAACTCCATCTTCAGACTCTGGGCATTTTCACTCACTGGGATTGAGAAGCAACAAAGGACAGAGTCATTATTTGGAGAAATGAACCTGGACTTTGCCCTTCACTAACACTATGAGTTATGTGGACAGTGCAGGTCCAGAAGAGGGAGAGTCATATCTTTACCAATTTAGCTGTTTTCTCCATTTAGAGAAGTCCTTTTTGTGGTCAGTGGGTTATAATTCCAGAAAACTATTTAGGTCCTTGGAAGACTGGCTCATGGCAGGGACAGGTTGAGTTATTCTCTGATAACCCAGCAGATTTTTTGAAGGCCTCGATTTTCAGAGTAGTGCCATAGACATGCATAGAACATGGGCCAGGTGGGCTCAGGGACATTGACACATCCCAACCATGGTTAATGTATGTCTATAGATTGTGTTATAAATGAAGAATACTGCATGGGTCCTGGGGAATGTTGTGCTTATAGAGAAGGAAGAAAAGATAATTGACTGGACTATTTACAAGTCTTGAGTATGGGTCTTCTATGCTTTCACTTGCTTTAAAACAACCCCTATCCTGTATCTAATGTTTTGTTAGCATGGAAGGTGAAGGTCCTTTTTGCTTTTATTGTGGAAAAATAGATTCAAGCCAAAATTTTTTTCCTCCCAGGGTAAATCTGGGTGAGTACAAAACCAGTCTAGTTCTAATGTTCTCAAGGGAAGTTTTAGATGAGGACATGAGCCGAAAAATGTATTTGAGCCCTAAATGAGCTCAAATGGTATAAAACTTGAAGTTTGGATCCTGAGGCATGGTCTTCAGGTGTTAACTGTTGATTATTATTATGTTGATTATTAACACCTGATTATTCCTGAAAAATTATGGAGCATTTTAGTAAAGTCTTGATTTAGCAACACATACACATAAAAAGGTAATTGGTGATCACTGAGGACCAATAACCGTTTACCAAGAAAAATTCATCCCAAACTATTATCTCTTTTGACATGGTTACCAAACTGGCAGATGAGGGAATGCCATAGGCATAGTGAACCCAGATTTCAATCTGGTGTTTTATAAAATAACAATATCCTTGTGGACAAGATGAATGTATAATTAGATGAATTGGAATTTGGTTAAAGGGTAAACACAAAGAAAGTTTATTAAAGGATCAATGTTAACTTGGATGGGAAATCTTTAACGGAGCATACTATATCTTTGGATATTCCCTCTTCTCTTCCATTGGATCACAGAATCTTAGACTTAGAAGGGACATTAGATCTTTCCTAACTCAAACTCAGTCTACTTGGACAGAAATCCTCTTGATGATATCCCCAGTAAGTGATCATCAAACTTCTACTAATAATGAACTCACTAATTCTTGAGCAAGCTCATTATTGTTTTGGAAACAGTAGTGTAGCATTGTCTGGTACTCCCCCAACTTGAGGCCATTCCTCTAACTCACATTGATATTTATGAATAAGATTCTAGGGGTAAGCTTGTGGATAGATATTCCTACTATTATAGCTCATTAGTCTGCACCAATGTCCTTCCCATTAATAATATTAGTAGATACAATTAACTCTTAGCAAAGACATTTACTATGACAGCTTAGTAAAAAGACTAGATATAAAATATTCCTCCTCTCCCCCAGAAACTGAGTGTGTACTCTCCCACTAATACATACAGTCCATGGGAAAATCATAAAACTTAAACTAAAATGGTAGTGAGGGAAATGTGTATGGTACTCATGTCACAAGAACAACTGACAACTGCTTGTAACAAAGGGTCTGACAGTTTTTTCTCTCTTTATTGAGTCCTCAGGCATCTGCCTTTGAGTATAGCATCTCTGTTAGGCTGATGGTTCAGCTGTGCTCCCAAGGGTCTGCTCCTTTCCAAGCTAGTTCTTTTCTCTGATACCAGTGGTACTATGGCTCAAATCTGCTTTCTCCCTAAAGTGATCATCTGTCTGTATGTAGTTTGTCAGAAGGGTTTAATCACTGCTTCTTCAATTTTACCTTAACATCTCTTGAGCTAATAAAACTCTAAACTGTTAGATGAGATGTCTCTGGGCAAATCAGTGTTAGACAACATGGCCAATGGAGAAGAGGAGGAGGAAAGAGAAATCCCCTCCTCCCTACTTGCTTTCAGAAGTCTCTTTCACAAAACTCGCCCAAGTTTTCACTTCCATAAAATGAAACCATCTTTAGGATTTAGCTATTGAGAAGGATGTCATTTTTTCGCCAAGAGATACCAATTTTTTGGGGGTTCATCTAATAAAGTCACTTACTTTAATCCTATCAGATAAAAGCTTCCATGCATCATAAATCCTTAGGATTTAGTTATTGAAAGAGATGTCTATTTTTTTTTGGCAAGAGATATCCATTTGTTTTGTTTATCTAATAAAAGCACTTTAATTCCATCAGATAAAGGCTTCCACACATGTTAACAATCTGTTCATATCTCATTAACTGAATTCTGTGACTATATCACCTGAAGTGGGGTGTGCCATCCTTTACAAAAAGATCCTGACATCATAGAATCATAGATGTAGGACTAGATAGGCTTTTCCTGATAAAGGGTTTCCCAAAAGTCTTAATGAATTTTATCTTTAATACCTTAAAAATCTGTCTTCTTGAAACTTTCACTTGTTGTCCCTAGTTCTGCTCTCAAAGGGCCAAAGTAAATCTTATCTATTTCACCAGTTATCCCTTTAAATACTTGATAATAACCATCATTCAAGTCCTTCCCTACCTCCCAATCCCAGTGTTCTCTTTTCTGTTTGATCATCCTACTAACTGGAAGGGAGAAGGAAAGGGCTAAAAATACCCCAAAAACCTTCATATAGTATAGAGGTGTCAGACTTCAGGCCTAAAACACTCTCTAGTGTGACATGAACCAGATTACAATATAAATGGGAAACATTTAACAAAATAAAATAAAAATGCAATAAAACATAGATAATGTCAATATGTGGTTTTATCTGATGCTGGTGTAACAGAGCCTCTAGTCTCTTATTATCCTAGCTGCAGTTCTATGAATGCGCTCCTGTTAGTCAATATACCTCCTAAAACATGTAAAACGGGATTGTAAACAGTAGATTAGAATTAGATTATTTTTTTAAATCTTGTTTTTACAGATGCCTGTGGTTTTTACATTGCATTCATTTCTGAATATATTCTTTTGTTTCTTTTTTCAATGAATCATCTTGTTTGACAAAGATTAAAAAGAAAGAGGAAAAAGAAGTTCAGCAAAACTAACCAACATATTAACCATGTCTGAAAACCTAAGCATTTTTGTATACTCACTTTATATCACCCTTGCAATGCATGGAGGAAGATATATTTCCTTAATTCTTCTTTGGTTGCAATCTGCATAGGATCATCAATCACAGAATTAGAGTTTGCAGAATTGAGAGGCTATGGAGTCCAACTCTCTCATTTTACAGACAAGATTTTATAGGTACAAAACAAAGACACAGAGAAGTCACACAAGCCCAGAGTCACACAATTGGTAAGTATCGGAAACTGAATTTGAATCCTGGCTATCCTGACTCCAAGACCAAAGCTCTATCCACTGAATCATGCTGTTTGGACATTATAATTAAAATGTTCAATTTTTGTTCTTGTTTTCTTCCTGTTTGCATTGTTATAGTCATTACTGTAATCACTGTGTAATTAAGTGGGATAGTTGACAGAGTTCTGGGTGTGGAGTCAGGATTATCTGAGTTAAAATCCTGTTTCAAACTAGCTGTACAACCCTGGGCAAGTCACTTAACCTTTTTTCGCCTCAATTTCCTCAGTCATAAAATGCGCATAATAACAGTACTTACCTCCCAGGGTTATTGTGAGGATCAAGTGAGATAATATTTGTGAAGCACTTAGGACAGTACCTTTGACATAATAAGCACTCAATAAATCCTTTTTCTTTTCCCTTTCTCTCACTATCTTTTCCTTCCCCTATTTTCAAGGCTCAGCTCAATACCACCTACTACATTTATAATGTGTAACTCAAATAGAAACATGGCCACTAAACCATACATAAGGATCCTTGCAGGCACATATTGACTTGGAAAACCACATATTAACATTATCTATGTTTTATTGTATTTTTTATTTATTTTGTTAAATATTTCCCATTTATATTTTAATCTGGTTCCTATCACAGTAGGTGGTACTATGGGTCTTGAGTTTGGCACCTTTGTATTGCTTGAAGCTTTTTTCAGTCCTCTCCTTCATCCTCCCCCCTTGGCAGTTGTCTGCCTTTTTGAGTTACCTTGTATTCAGTTTGAATATACTCCTTATACGTGTTGTCTTCTTGTTGGAATGTAAGCCTTTTGAGGGAAGTAATGTTTCACTTTTGTCTTTGTATATCCCATAGCTTAGAGTGACTAGCACAGTAGGTGAATAATAAATGCTTATTGTTTAATTGGACTTTGCCATATGTTGCTGAATTGAATTGAGTTAAGATGTTATTTAATAGGCAGTGGGAATCCATTAAAAATTTATGACTAGGAAAGATGATATGATTAAGTACAATACATTAGGAAAATTATCCTGGTATTATACTTCCTGGTGATGTAGTCAATAAAATAGAGGATTATTTTCTCAGATCCTCAGAATCTCTCAAATCTCTCCAAAATAAGAATTATGTACAAGAGATGAAGAAATTCCAGATTTCTCTGTTATCTAAAGCTCCAAGAATCTTGATAACAAGCTAATGAACTAACAGTAGGGAAAATTAGTCCCTAATCCTTAAAATACTCTGTTCCTTTCCTCCTCCTCCTTTAGCCACCATAATCTGGTAGGGCTACACACTGACCAAGAGTTTTTGAGCAGAGCTCAATTCTGTTCCTTCTCCAATCCATGCACTGTGGAAAACCAAAATCTGGAAGTTTTCGCTGCTTGAAATGGAATCATGACAGCACTCTATGTGGCAAAAAATGATCAACCAGGGCATTAAGGAACAGAGGGAATTGTGGTGCTTGGCCAGACTTGAGAAAAAAGGCCAACTTTATCCCTTTTAGAGATCAGTTAGTAGGGATAGAGGCTAATGAAACTGATATCCTCAGAATGGAAGGAAGCTGAGACAGTTTTCAGATTCAACCCCTAGAGAAATTGCATTCAAAAAGGAATGGAATCAGAAAGTGAGCAATAGAGAAATATAAGGGTGAGGGAAAAGACTGAAATTATCAAAGATCAGAGAATGAAGACAACTCTGTTAAAGACCTTTTGCACAGGCAGATAAACCAAACAGTGAAGATCTTAAGGAATATGGGTTCAAATCATTTAAATGACTCCACTCTGTGAATAAATATTACGAGGTGAAAGAAAACAAATTAACACCTGATGAAGCAGAAAAGCCTGTAGAGTACCAAGAGAGTATGGAACCAGAGGAAGATGTTCCCAAATAGTTTAAAAGTGAAGTAAAATCATGAAAACAGAATTAATCTAGCAGTAGTAAGTAGGATGATTAGAAGGGGAGGGAAAGGTACTTGAATATGTGACCATTTAGGAGAGAATTATAATACTTTAGTAGAGGGAGGTCATAAAGGTGTGAACTAGGGTGATGACAGTGGGACAGGAGAAGAAGGAACATATTTGAGAGATGTTTTATGAAGTAAATAATATAATCTCTTTAGGCTCAACAATAGTCCCCAAACTATACAAACGTAATATTGTTCTTGGGGATGGCTGGGGAAAGTATAGGCTGTGCCTGTGAGAATAACATGTACTTAATTTCCAAAATGGTCACTTTTAATTTACAGGTATTCTATTATTGAGGCTTTAGAGAACAATGAGACTATTTTCTTTTTTTGACCATTATGAAAGTCTGTTTGGTATAAGAGGTAATTGTATATTGGTCTTCTTTTCCTTTCTACCCCATAACTTCCTAGGGGTCATTTGCGGTTTGCAGCATTTCCAAGAAGGCATTAAACTATTTGAGGGGAGTACAAGATTTGACAAAAGGAGGGAATGAAACTGAAAAGGTAATAGAATAGGAATGAAATTAGACAAGTGCTGGGGAAAGTAGCCTCAACTCTGATCTGTCTTCAAATAGCAGCTTTTCCTCTTTCCACTCCTGGATCATTCTTATGCACCATGGACAGAGAGTGGGTGGACACAGTAATTGAAGGTCATTTTATTTTTTGAGGGAGAAATGTAGGCAAAGAAATTGGAGGTCAGTTAGTATATTGAATTCTTGGGAAATTTATTTGATGTATCTTCCTATCATTTACCAAAGACCTTTTTAGGTTTTGGCCTCCTGCTGGATTGAATGCCCTGCTTAAGCTCTATCTTCCTCTCTGCATTAACCTGAGAGGACTCAAATCTAGGACTAGGACTGTTTGGAGCTATTGCTCAAGAAATGACTGAGATTTTTCTTTTCTGGACCATGTATTCTCAAGGACTATTCAAAAGGAAGGAGTTTAATAGTAAAGTAATTTTCTTCTTCTATAGGATTATGCCATTTTGGTGAAACATCTTCAGGCAGTGAAATGCATTGGACTAAATATGATGATGTTAATAGATTGACAGATCTACAGAAACATCAGAATGAAAGGGACCAGAAGAGACAATCTAGTCAAATCTCCTAATTTCAGGCAGAGTAAACAATCCTTGGAAGTAGGAATCTATCCTCTTATCATTAATTCTAACCAGCAATTGTTTATTTAGCATCTAGATCTATGATCCTATAATCCTTCTACACATCTTATGTCATGTTGGACTCTGAAAAATGTGAAATATAGAACCCGAGTATCTCTGTCTTATATACAGGTAACCCCCAGAAAAATTACCCTATGTTCAAAGTATCACATGGTTCTCCATTTATTCAAAAAGGTAGTTCAATGATGCCTTTACTTCTCCAGTCAGCCAGAGGAAATAATTAGTAGAAAGCAAAGGCATAATAAGATTCCTGATAGAATATTTCCGTAATAAACCTAGGGTACATTTTCTCCAAATTATAGATATCAGTGGGGATAGTAACATAATCCTCTGAGGAAAAAATAAGCTAAGGGATTTTTTGAAAATATACAGCTAATAAATGATAAAGTTGGAATTTATACCTAGTATCTAGTTGTCCTGACTTCAAGTTTGGCTTATGCTGCTGAGTGAGCTACTGGAAAGTGACTGAGATGTAAAATAATAATGCACTTTTATAAATGAGTGGAAAGACCATTGATTTTAGAGTCAGAGGATGTGGGTTTGAATTCAAGCATTGCTAGGTGATATAGTAGAAAGGGTCCTGGATGTGAAATTAGGAAGACAGTTAAGTTTGAACCCCGACTCAAATACTCAAATACTACTGTTTAACTCTCTCTACTTCAGTTTCCTCATCTGGAAGATGAGGATAATCATAGCACCTACCTCCAAGAATGGTAGTATGGATAAAAGGAGATGTTCCATAAAGCACTTTGCAAGCCTTAGAATACTGCAAACATGTTTACTGTATTATTGTTGCTTTTGTTGATAATTGTGGTGGTGGTGGTAGTGGTAGGGGTGGTACATATGGTAATGGTAATACATATAAAACCACATAATCTCCCCAGCTGTTAGCTTCTTCACCTATAAAATGTATCACCTATAAAACATGATCTCTAAGGTTCCTTTCAGCTCTTGATCTATGATCTAATATGAAGACAGCCTGGTGTAATGTAAGGAGTATTGAGTTTGTCTCCTGAGGTTTGAATCCTGGCTCTACCTACAGCCTGTATGATCTTGGGTAAGCTATTTCTCTTCTCTCTGCCTCAGTTAACTCAATTGTAAAATATATTAGATGGTCTATAAGGTTCCTTCCATCTTATTCTAAACCTATTATCCTATGAAGCAGGAGATCTCTGACTTGGAAAAAGATTCTGGATTTCAAATATTCCCACTAGGTTTCTAGTTTTCCTGGTAAAACTTCTGGCATTCTGTCTTTTTTCCTATTCTGAATATGTGTGAGGAGATGCTCCAGGATATTGTTTTCTTTCTTTTTTTGAGTATAGTTAATCCCATAAGCTCATTTTGTGTTTTATAGCCAGGCTTCCCATTACTTTATATAGATCAATACTGCCTGTTCTGTTCCTTTTGTTGCCAAGTTGAAAAAAAAAACAAACCCCAAAACTCTGCAGTTTCAAGAGTTGGAATCTAGCACTACACAGCTACCACTAAAAATAACTACAAAGGAATCGGAGTGTTGAGTTGTGCAGTGATTTTGTGAAGTTACTAACATGGGCTATAATGCTAGTCAGTAGAGTGGAATTCCTTTCTGTGACTGCTTGAGTAGCTGATTCACAATATTGGGCTCTGAATGGCATAAAGCCCAGTGGGTTATCAGTATTCTGCACCTGTCTTCCCCTAGACACCAATGTTGTCGCTTATCCATCTGGGGTAGCAAAAGTGCAAACAGGCTACAGATGGAGGGAAAGCCTCAAGTGCCAATTTCTTTTTCCTGTTGTACATAGAATTCTCTCTTTTCATAAAAGTGGCTTCTTCTAAAATTTATCTTCGGGAAAGCTTTTCTTACCTCTGGAGAGTGAAGTAACATGATGAAAAGTAGAGAGGGAAGACCAGGATCCGGAAGCAGAAGCCCTGATTTTGAATCTCTGCTTTCCCCTGTGTGATGCTAGGCAAGCAACTCCTCTCCAGGTCTCAGTTTCCTCATCTGTAAAATGATGAAAATGAGTTGTGTTGAACTAGATGATTTCTGAGGATCCATACAGGTCTAATTTCAATAGACTTAAAATAAATGGATTTATTTTGTGGTTGGAGACTCAGAATCATGGACTTGACATGAAAGAAGTATTTACTTGGTTAAAGTTTGGTTTGTTGCTCCCTTTCAACAGACTAACTAAAACAAATAAAAATCCCATGTACTTTCTGTACTACTCTTGGGAAGAGACACCTGCAGGCCCTGGGGTGGAATGCATTTCTTTTCAGGAACCTGGGTGCTTTCAGACAAGCCCCCAGGGTAGACTCCTTGCACTTTTGCTATTCTAATTAATATACCTTTCAGTGTACTTGACTTCTCACCCTCTTTAGAAGGGAATTGTGGTCATCATGTCCTCTGTCACATTCTGTGTACATGCCCCAGAAACACAGCATGCTCCAGTTGTCATGTCAACAAATAAACTGATGAGAGCGGCACCAACTTATTTCTTCTTTCATTAGTGTTTTGATTCTCTTGAGAGCACCTGTGGAGACACAGCACTAGTCCTTGTAGTTGAATGAATTGTTTCCTTCAGAGACCATTCAACTCCTTAGTCTGTCGGGGAACTAAATGATTTTCTTTCCCCCAAACGATCATGGCCAGGAATAAACTGTTTCGACATAGACTGAGGGGAAAATATTACAGCTTCTACTTATCTGAAAAACTGAGATTGTGAAATTTATATAATCAAATTCCAGAGCCATTAAATAAAATGAACTCTTGTACTAAATAAACACAGTCAAGCAAAATGAATCTACACAGTGGCCATATCCAAAAATGAATGTCTCTGTACCTCATGCCTACAACTTCTTTGTGGTTAATACGCCCTCATCATAGGCTCTCTGGAGAGATATGGTAGTTCATTGCTCTGATCATACATTTATTTAAGCCTTTACAATGTCATTTTCACTGTATAAATTGTCCTCCAGTTCTACCCTCTTCATTCTGCCCCAGTTAGTATTATCTAATATTCTCTGAAGTACTCTTTCACATTTTATTTTGGTGCAAGAATATTCTTTTATATTTATATACCAAAATTTACTTAGTAGTTCCCTAATTGTCTAAGAGAAAATCTGACGAACATCTTAGGTTCTATTTTTTTCCCTTTTCTATCTCCCTACCTTTTAATCCTCTATTGAGGAATAGAAAAATTGTTTTGCTTATGACTATTTCCTCTCAGATATTATCCTGTTTTTGCCCCTTCCCCCTTATTTCTCTGTTGAATCTGATGGATTTTTCAACCAAACTATTTATGTGTGTGTGTTCAACCCTACTTCATCCAATTTAGAATAAGAATGAGATTTGTCTGATGCCCATTTTCCCCTTTCTCCATATGTTTGCATGAATCCAAATTATGAGAAATAAGTTATTTCCAGTCTTTCTCCTCCAGCATATTCCTACTTTTACTCTTTCTTCTCCTTACCCTTTTAAAGCCCTTACTCATAATGCAACCAATTCACCCCAGGATCTCTGTTTTTCTCATGCAAGTACCTCAACACCCTTTGAAGACATTAAGATTTTGAGCAGATACTTATTTTTTTCTCTGCCATTAGAATGTTAGCACTATCTCATCATGAAATTCTTTTCAAATGCTTAAATCAATTTACTTTCCTAGGTTTTTCTGAACTGTCGTGTTTGGATTTCAAAATTCCATCTTTTTTGGATAGTGCTTATTGGAAAGTTTAGAGTCCATCTTTAATTTCTGGTTTTAGAATAATCTTTTTAAAAAATTGAAAATTTAATGGTTAAGTTTCAACACACATTGTAATGGTAACTTAAAATGGGAAGATCTTTCTCATTCATTAATAGTCCCATGTGACCTGCCTGGGTTACATGGAAGCCTGAGTCACATGACTCTGAGTCACATGGAGCCTGTGGTGGGAGGAGTTTGCTGAATGGGTAGGACAGGAAGAGGCGGAGCTAGAGCAAGCTGGGAGAAAGTCTTGAGAGCAGTCAGAACTGACAGATGCAGGCAGGTCTGCAGCTGGCTGTGAGTGTGCGAAGGGCATTTTGTTGTAGGGAGCCTGCTTCTGATTTGTCTAGTGGAGCTGGTTTGTGGGAAGCCTAGCAGGGGAGAGCTTGGAACATCTGAAAAAATGTTTTGGGTCTGTCTTTCATGTGGAGAGTCTTTGGCATTTCACAATTCAGAATTGCACCAGGATATTCATGTCCTCTGGAGGCTCTGTGAATATCATGTTGGTGCTACATGCATATTCACACACACACACACACACACACACACACACACACACACACATATATATATATCTAGTTTAAAATATGTGTCAGTGAAGACCATTGAAATGTTACAAGCGCTTCAAAGAAAAAAGTAGAAAAAGGCTCTGAGGAGGCTAAGGGAATGGTTTACCTGTGTCAGAAGGTTGGAAAGGTAAAAGAATGGATAGGTAGAGAGGAAGTTATACTGAATTTTCAGGGTTCTGTAATAGATAGGGGGCTCCTTCCCATAGAGGGAGGAGTATTCCAGCATAGAAGAAGAAGTAGTTTCTTGATCTTATAGTGGATGATGATATGGATACACAGACAATCAATCAACATTTAGTAAGTGCCTACTATGTGTCAAACATTATACTAAGGTACTCCTGAGAGAGGAGGTATCTAGTCACAGTTAAAAGAAGGAGAAAAAATAGTAGTGCTTAAAATCGTTGAAATGTGGTAACTCCTTGCTGAGGGGTACTGAAGTGGTTGTTTGTCAATCTGACATGAGAAATGTAGGCCAGTTGTCTTCCTTGAGCATGTATGTCAGATGTGACAGTGTTCTAAGATTTATGATGTTTCTCTTTCTGCACAGCTTTTTTTCTGTTCCTTGACAATCATCTTGGTTTACTCAACTATGACCTTGAAATCAAGTGGAAGTGCTCCCCTTCCCCTTTCTAACCATTGCCTATTACTGCAGAATTTTTTTGTATATTTTGTAATTTTGTATATTTATTTTGTAATTTTAGAAGTTTCCACAACTGTCCTTTTCATTACACTTATAATGCCACTGATGGCTCTGAATTCTTGAAAGTCACAGGCATAAGATCTGATTGACTTCACCGTAACTGAAGTCCTGGTGATACGCTATTTATTCATCATCCAAGGACCAGTCTAGCTAAGTTTCAAGAGGCTCATCACTAGACGGTGATGTTTTCCAGCTAAGGTCATTGATAGGTAAAACAGCAGTGAGAATGCCAGGCCTGGAGTCAGGAAGTTGTTCTTGTTTAGTTATTTTTCAGTTGTATCTGATTCTTCATGACCCCATTTTGATTTTTCTTGGCAAAACTACTGGAGTGTTTGCCAGCTCATTTTGCAGATGGGGAAACTGAGGCAAACAGGATTAAGTGACTTACCCAGGGTAAGTAAGTGTCTGAGGTCTGATTTGAACTCAGGTCTTCCTGACTCCAGATCAGGTGCTGTATCCACTGTGCCACTTAGGTCAAAAAGACCTTACTTCAAATTTGGCCTCACATACCAACTAGTTGTGTGACCTTGGACAAGTCACTTAACCTGTTTGCCTCAGATTCCTCATCTGTAAAATGAGCTGGTGAAGGAAAGGGCAAAGCACTCCAATATCTTTGCCAAAAAATTCCCAGATTGAGTCACCAAGAATCAGACGTGACTGAAATGAATGAGCAACAGTAATTCATGGGAAGCAACGGTGGAAAAGAGCGTTGAATTTGCAGCCAGAGCGAGGTTCAAATCCATGTTCTATTCCTATTATGCGTGTGAACTTAGCCATGTTATAACCTCTCTTGGATTTATTTTCTTAATGTATGAAATGTGGAGGAGTGGATTATAGGTCATATAAGCTCTAGCCATGATCTGATTATCTACTAAGGGGCTGCAATCTACATGGATGTAGTACTGACACTGATGAGATCAAAGATCCTTGGTGTGTTGAAGTAAAGTAAGTGGAACCTCTGTATTGCTCCATGAAGAATGTCCAGTTTCTTTAATGTCCAATTAATAGCCCTATGGGGCTATTAATATGTATAGTTGTGCCCCCTCCTACACTTTACGTCTTTGTACATCCCCACCCAGCAGTTAAATGAATTGACCTGTTGCATGGAGTCATCACAGAATCACATAAACTTAGAGTTAGAAAGTCCTAGATAAGTCATCTAGCTCAAACCTCTGTAACTAAACAGGACATTTACTGTATCCCAATTGATGGTCATCTCTATTCAGCTCAAAGTTCTCCAGTGATGACGACCCCCTTTCCATTCCACTTTTGAGCAGCTCTAGTTGATAAAATGGGTAGCTAGGTGACACAGGGGATAGAGTGTCAGGCTTGAAGTTAGGAAGACTCCCTTCCTGAGCTGAAATTTGACTTCAGACACTTACTAGCTGTGTGACCCTGGGCAAGTCAACTGGCCTTGTTTGCTTAAGTTTACTCATCTGTAAAATGAGTTGGAGAAGGAAGTAGCAAACCACTCCAGTATCTTCCCCGAGAAAACCCCAAATGGAGTCATGAAATGTTGCACATGACTGAAAAACACAGCAGCAAGTTGATAACAAGTTTTCCTTAACACTGAACCTAAACATTCCTATCTGTGACTTCTACTCATTGTTCTTAGGCTTGTTGGCATGGGCCAAGCAAAAAACAAATCTGTTTTTCCAAAAAAAGTCACTAGAGTCCCTTTTACTAGAGGTTTTCACCCCAAAGTAGGGGGCATATTTTATTTGTCAGCAAAATGTTTCTTTATCTCCCTTCTAATTCTGATACTTTTAGTACAAACTTGGTATATCAGTTTTTTGGGTGTGCTGAGTTCTGTCTCCCCATTATAAATGGGTTCCATCGAATTTGTAAATGATCCTTTATCCTTTTTCAGGCCACATCTACTTCTCTGTTGCTCCTCAAACTCTTTCCTATGGTGTACCTTGTAATTCTGACATTCCTAACTCTGCTGATAAAGACCCTTCACTTTCCCTTTTTTTTCCCTTTCCATTCACAGGTAAAACAGTCATCAAAGTCTGCCCCTGTTCTTTGCATTGGCATATCTGAAATCTAGTCACTTCAAAGAATTCCTTCTTGAATGGGCCTTACTCTAAGCCTTGTGTCCTAGACCTCCTGACTGTGAAGTATATAATACCAAGACTGCCAATTTCATACAAAGATTTGATTCTTACAGTTCTTTGATCTGAAGGTACTCCACAAGGCAATGATTTTGTGACTTCATCAGAAATGTTAATTTTGGTTGAAGGATTTGGCCAATCCTGGGATCCCCACAAGACAGAAATGAAGATGAATTTATTCCCTCATTGTCTTTACTACCAGGGTGACTTTTCTCTTGGAAATCTCTGGGCAATTGCAAAACTCCTCACTTAAATACATCAGGTGGACTCACACTATCACATTTTTTGACATGTAAAAGAAAGAGGGTCATCTATTTTAATGTTTTCTTTTGCATAGAGAGGCTTTGAGAAGCCTTTGAAAGATCATTTATTTTAACCTGTCTCTTGTTTCTTAGTGAATGCTTAAATAAAAATGAAATGTTGAGTGTTAAAGAATGTATTTACTGCAAGTTATATGACTAATCAAAGCTATAACTAGAACACCAAACATAGTTACTATTGCACCTAATTCTCTTCTTGCTCAAGTGATTTTCCTCTACATTTTCCTAACGTAAGTGAACAAGGTTTGCAAAAATTATTTAAGGTCACTTTTGGGCTTCTTGCCCTCAATATGCTGGATACCAGGTAGCAAAATCATTAGGTATGACCCTATCATCATTTTCTGGAAGATGAATCCAGAAAAGAGATGCTTTAAAAAAAGATTAAGCAATGGTGGATTCTCCCAGATACTTTATAGTGGTTATCGAGGTAGGGGATCCCTTTTAGATCACTGATCTTCACTTATCCTGAAGTAAATTAGGACATTTGTACACATTTCTTCATAGTTAATTCCCATAATTAATTTATTCCCATTCTCTTCAAAGCACCCATTAATTGTTCAAAGTTGTTGATGATGAATTGCTGTCACTCATTTTAAAGATGATTTTAATTACCTGATCTGTGAGGTTCTGCACTCCAAGCTGGATGGTGCACTGTTATAAGAACATGCTAAAAGGGCATCTTTATCTTAGAGCTAAGGGTTCTCATTGATCACCCCTAAGTGGAAAACCCATGGTGCTTCTTTCTAGGGATCCTCTTTAGTTAGAATGGTTTGCTAGATGAGAGCCCCAGTGTGAAGTTAGATGAAGATATCTGTGGGGAAAAAGATGAAAGAGCTTAAGCTGTAGGTCATCGGTCATTTGGGAAGAGAAATAAAGAGGCACATGAAAAAGCATATTCTGGTGTCCAATGAAAAGACATCTTCCCCATAAAAGAAAATGATTGGAATTTGCTTTGTAATCCATGGTGAACCTTTGCATTCATTGAATTTGGAGGACCTTGAATGACACCTTTCTCAATTTCTTGCATCTGTAGCAAACTTTTGATGAATATTTGTTAAATGAAATATTTTGCTTTTTGTCTTTCAAGAAAGCACTTTAATGTGTTATACAGATGAATGATATCCTTCTGATCAACTCTGAGGAAATGAATTTATATCAGAAGATAGTGGGTAAAACAAGTAAAAAATCCAAGATCACTTAGGGATGACCTTTCACCTCCAATTTCTACTGGGACTAGTTAAAATCATAAAGATAAAAATGGAGATCAAAAACAGAGATCAAAAACAGGTGACACTGTGTTGTATGGACCCCTAGAAATTAGAGCTTGCTCTCTGAGAGTCCTACCTCAAGTTGTAAGAGTCAGAATCTTTTTGTTATGTTGACTAGAAACTTATTGTATGTCAGAGAATCATTCTTTTACCAAAAATTAGGATTAAAGGGACCATTTAACAATGGATAATAAAGTTAAACTCCTCATTAATGGCCATATCTTTCCAAGATGTTGATTTCTTTCCACATTCTTACTTTAACAGGAATCTAAAGGATGAATATATTATATACTGCTATGACAGTAATGGAGAATGTAGAAAGTTACTGGCAATATCAACACGGCAGTAAAAGATTGGACATAAGCTAGGAGAATACAATGGCTAGGGAGTATGAGACAGATAATATCTCATGATTCTATATCTCTAGGAGAAGAAATAAAGAGATTATTTTCCTTCAGAGGCTATTTCTCCATAGACCAAGTTGAGCAATTAGTGGTTTGGATTAATGTGGCTAGTTTAAAGGGGAACATTGTCATCCCTAAGCACATTTGATTTACATTGGCACTAAGGAGTTTTCTGGAATAGCTGTTCAGGGTGTAATATCTGGATCAGCTACTAGAAAGTCCTCCAAACCTTGAACCACCAGCTTGAGTAACTATACAAGTATGAGCAGAGACTTGGTCTTTCTTACTTGAATTCCAATTCTTTTTTACATGTACAAACTAGTTTTGTTGGGTCTCACTACTTACAACCTTTCTTTTTAGTATCTTTAGTATTTAGTAGCTTTCTGTCAAGACACTGAGTAACTATGATAACTCACCAATGTTTCATGGTTATGTATTTATTTGATTGAGATTCTCTTCTCTCTCCCATCTTTATACGACCCCAAAAGATGCTTCGCCATCAAGGTGGTGTTGAGAATTGGACTGGGATTTAGAAAGTCCTGAGTTGAAATTCTGTCCAAGACACTTAGTAGCTATTTGAACCTGGCAAGTTACTTATCTTTTCTCAGTCTTATTTTCCTCATCTGAAAAATTAGGCTAGTAAGAGCACTTACCTTACAGAGTTGTTATGAGGACCATATGAGATAACATATTTTGTTCAGTCATTTTTTAGTCATGTCTGACTCTGTGAAACTATTTGAGGTTTCCTTGGCAAAGATCTGGAGTGAATTGCCACTTCCTTCTTCCACTCATTTTACAGGTGAGGAAACTGAGGTAAACAGAGTTAAATGACTTGTTTAGGGTTACACAATTAATAAGTGTTTAAGGCCAGATTTGAAACCTGGTCTTTCTGATTCCAGGCTTGGCACTGTATCCACTCTGCCACCTAGCTCTTTGCAAACCTTAAAGCACAATGTAAGTACTAACTAATTTTACATAGCTAGTTTAGAGTATATTTTAAGTAAGTCCAAGTGAATTATCTTAGTTCAGGGCTAGTTCTAGGAAGTAGGGCTGTTCTTGCATTGGGTTTGAAATCTGAACTCCTCTTACTAATTTTTGTGCACGGGTACAAACACTAATAGTAGGGGGTGGTCCTTCAGCCATTTTGATCCCAAAGCAAAGTGGTCCTTCTTTCTGTTTGATTCATTTTCCACTACAGAGATCAATCAGTAGCAAACAACTTTCAGATTCCTTCATGGCCTCTTTATTATCTTTCTGGCCAGCCATGAGATAAAATGTTTCTAGAGATCTCCCAGGCTAATGTTAGAAGGATCACCGTTAAGAGTGATGTTCATTTTTCTTTCCTTTGGTTAGAGAGGCTGAGTTGTTAAATTTTTAAGAAATGGTTTTGGGAAAAAAGATAATGAATGCATGATACACTTTTTAGTTTAATCTGCATCGCTAATATATTCTCTGTCATTTATTAAAGACTAAAAATCAGCAAAACAATAAATAAAATCTTGATTTGTAATGTTTGCTGATGTCTGAGTTACAAAAACTCACACTAAAAATTTTAAAAGTCAACCCCTCAGAGCTGGTTCCAATGGGCTCCAGCACACTTCTGTTTAAAGGCCATCTCAGCGTCTTGTACAGGCCTCAGGTGTGTAGGTGCTTGATAACAATTTCTTGAATGATTGATTTCTCATGTGTGCTAATGCTTTCAGTCAAGTATGGTGATGACACTTCAAAAGTTCCTCAATTGTGCACTACTTTAGGGCCATTCATTCCTATACTTCCAATTTCTCTGTGGCCTTAGGAAATGTAGAAAAATTCAGAAGAAGAAAACTTGTCTAAGTGGAGGTAGATAACACCTAAAGTGGATTAACATATAGAGTGGAGGGAGAGGAGAGAGGATACTCCTGTGGAAACAGGTGAGGAGATAGAGAAATGTGGAGAGTAAGGAGCAGAGCCTGAAGTGAAATGAGAATAGCTTAGCACAGTGGTGGGGAACCTGTGACCTTGAGGCTACATGCAGCCCTCTAGGTCCTCAAGTGCAGCCCTTTGACTGAACTCAAACTTCACAAGACAAATGCCCTAATAAAAGTATTTATGTTTTAAAACTTGGACTCAGTAAAAAGGCCACACCCAAGGACCTAGAAGGTCACATGTGGTGGCCTCCAGGCTGCAGGTTCCCCACTCTTGGACTAACATCTCAGTAAATGGCCTGAGACAGGAACTCACCAATCAGAAGAAGGGGCTACATGGAAGAGGAATCTTTAGGGGGAGAAGGGTGCTTTTGAGGAGGTGAAGTCGGAATAGAGCTGGGAGTTGCAAAATAATGATGAATCCTTTTGCAAAGCATAAAGTCTTTCATAAAGTGAACAATCACAAAGCAGATAAGTAAATAGGATGTCCAGTTACTTGACTGTTTTGTAAGGCAGAACTTAGCAGTACTTCTCTTCCTTGTGTAGATCTGATTGGAGAAAAACAGCAATAAGTACAACCAGAAAGTGAGAAAGAAGGAGAGGGAACAGGATTGGAGAACACATTCCTACATTTTGTTTTCGTTTGGTCATTGTAGGTTGGTGGCTGAGACTTCTTTTTCAAACGACCAAAAACAAAATTGTTGGTAGTGCAACTATTGTACTGAAACTCATTTAATTTTCCAGATAACTTCCTTCCTGTCACATTTTCTCCTCAAATGGAAAGCAAAGCATTGAACCAAATTTGTTTCCTTTAATATATAATTCATACTGAAATATCCCAGTTGTGATAGATAAGCTTAAACTATCTTCATAGCATTGAACAAAATTGATTATCTTTTTTTTTTTTTTTCTAGTTGTTGATCCTTCTTTGTATCCTCAGTGCTTAGCACATAGTAGATACTTAATAAATGATAGTTGACCGGGCTTTGGGGCTCTATTTTTCTGTATCATGGGATAAAAAGTTACTTTCTTAAGTTGTTTTATTGCAGGAAATGTTCAGTTATGTGCCTGTAAATTTGGTAAAGTTGGGAGGTACATTAATTTATTCAAGTATTTACTGCCTAAAAACGGAGCTATCTATATGATACTTTGGTCAAATGTCCTAAAACAGGTTCAGCTTTTGGTTGTCATTTACTATCTTTACAACCTGGGAAAAACTACTTCAGTTTCCAAGACTTCATTTCCTCATCTGTAAAATGAGGTGAATCTCTTGAATTACACAGAAATTAATCAGCTTGCCCAGGGTTACCCAGCTTGTGTTATAGGTGGGATTTCAAAGCCTATTTTTCTTTACTCCAAGCCTAGCATTCTATCCACCATGTCTTGGTGCCATGACTTAAGGAATTGAATCCTAATTGCCTACATTTGTGTTACTTGGGGGTGGTGGTGGTGGAAAGGTGATAAGCAGAAATCATTGGGAAATCATGGGCAGTTGCTACCATCACAGTTGTTTAGGACAGAGGGACCCTGAGGGAAGGTACAGATAGCTCTTCCATAGAATCTGTAAACTTTATATCTTCTGACATGGAAGCCAAAATGACTGATTAATTAAAGTGCCTCAGGCAATTCTAGAATTTATTTACTAGATTTTATCTGTCCCTCTACTGAGTTCCCATGTAATTCTTTCCTTATTGGCCAGATAAGGATATGTTAAATCTAAGGAGACAATTTGTAGAGATTTCAGGAACCGGTGCAGACTTAAGTGAGAGATATTTAGGGAAGAGAGGCTTAAAGGTAGTAGTATCTCTATATTGCAGACCAGATGTAATTAGCTTGCTTCAAGACGCTCACAGGTATAGCAGACACTCAGGTCTACTATATCCAACACTTTAATGCGATTGTTTCACCAGTCCTTTGAGACCTGTTGTGTGTCTTCTATTCCTTGGTAACTTTCACCCAGATCTATTAGCACATTAGTTCAAGATGTATTCATTGTCCACTAATAGAGAAAACCCAAAGGGCTAGAGTCTTCCTTTCTACTCCAAAGACCTAGAGGGAACATGAGGTGCCCCACCCTGCATTGTTAACTTAGCTTTGTTATTTTCTTGCCTGTTGCTTAACTTTACCAAAAAATAAAGAAGGAAATAGTTATTTCTATCTTTCAATAACCCAAATGTGAGGAAAAGCAGAGTGCAGTCATGGTAGCCAAAGGCATAAACAAAAAGCATAAAATATATATATATGATATATATGTATATCTATGTTACATCTATGTTATATATAAGATATATATGTATATCTATGTTATATGTATATATACATATATATGTATATATATTCCTTAAATACTGGTAAAGATTATTTACTGTACCTAGCTGGTGTGTGGCTAATGTCATGCTACACCATAATTTGGCCGCTGGAATTGGCTTCCTAGGACACTAGGTCATCTACTGCTACCTTCTCATTTTGTTTGTTATTATTGTTCATTCTTCATTCTCAAAGAAAACCAATGATATCATCAGAGTGATGTCATGACTTGCAAGAGAATTGAATTTAAGTGAGGCAGAGCTGAGCAAAGTCATCAGCCTCACTCTCTCACCCAGAGTCATCAGAAACCAGTGTAAAGAATTCTCATTTTACATATGAGGAAATGGACCCCAGAAAGAGAAGTGACTGAACTTTCTTGAAAGGAAAAGAAGAGAAGGGGATAGGAAGGAAGGAACGAAGGAAGGAAGGAAGGAAGAAAGGAAAGAAGGAAGGAAGGAGGGAAGGAAGGAGGGAAGGAAGGAAGGAAGGAGGGAAGGAAGGAGGGAAGGAAGGAAGGAAGGAGGGAAGGAAGGAGGGGAGGAAGGAAGGAAGGAAGGAAGGAATGAAGGAAGGAAGGAGGGAAGGAATGAAGGAAGGAAGGAAGGAGGGAAGGAATGAAGGAAGGAAGGAGGGAAGGAAGGAAGGAAGGAGGGAATGAAGGAGGGAAGGAAGGAAGGAAGGAGGGAAGGAAGGAAGGAGGGAAGGAAGGAGGGAAGGAAGGAAGGAGGGAAGGAAGGAAGGAAGGAAGGAAAGAGGGAAGGAAGGAGGGGAGGAAAGAAGGAAGGAGGGGAGGAAGGAAGGAAGGAAGGAGGGAAGGAATGAAGGAAGGAAGGAAGGAGGGAAGGAATGAAGGAAGGAAGGAGGGAAGGAAGGAAGGAAGGAGGGAAGAAAGGAAGAAAGGAAGGAGGGAAGGAGGGAAGAAAGGAAGGAGGGAAGGAAGGAAGGAGGGAAGGAAGGAAGGAGGGAAGGAAGGAAGGGAGGAGGGAAGGAATGAAGGAAGGAAGGAGGGAAGGAAGGAAGGAAGGAAAGAAGGAAGGAAGGAAGGAAAGAAGGAAGGAAGGAAGGAAGGAGGGAAGGAAGGAAAGAAGGAAGGAAGGAAGGAAAGAAGGAAGGAGGGAAGGAATGAAGGAAGGAAGGAGGGAAGGAAGGAAGGAAGGAAGGAAGGAAGGAGGGAAGGAAGGAAGGAAGGAGGGAAGGAAGGAAGGAGGGAAGGAAGGAGGGAAGGAAGGAAGGAGGGAAGGAAGGAAGGAAGGAAGGAAGGAAAGAGGGAAGGAAGGAGGGGAGGAAGGAAGGAAGGAGGGGAGGAAGGAAGGAGGGAAGGAAGGAAGGAAGGAGGGAAGGGATGAAGGAAGGAGGGAAGGAATGAAGGAAGGAAGGAAGGAGGGGAGGAATGAAGGAAGGAAGGAGGGAAGGAAGGAAGGAAGGAGGGAAGGAAGGAAGGAGGGAAGGAAGGAAGGAGGGAAGGGAGGAAGGGAGGAGGGAAGGAATGAAGGAAGGAAGGAAGGAGGGAAGGAAGGAAGGAAGGAAGGAAAGAAGGAAGGAAGGAGGAGGGAAGGAAGGAAAGAAGGAAGGAAGGAAGGAAAGAAGGATGGAAGGAAGGAGAAATTGGTACTATTAGTTCCCTTTCAGATCTCAAAGAATTGCAAAGTATCCTTGGTATCCCTCTTTCCTAAAGCCAGTCATTCCTGAACAAATCCTAAACTTCCTCTGCTCCTACTTTAACACCACTTAATACTGCTAGAAAAGTTGTACCACTGCATCAACTAGATTCATTACAGGTTTAGGTTATCTAATACCAATTGGTTACTCTCTAGTACATGGAAATCCTTCCAATCATCCCTAACTGACTTCTTTTTGTTCACTTCAAGGGGATGATTCCAAGGCTTTTTCTTTCTCCTCAAACCTCAACACCACCTCGTTCCCCTTGCTCTAAGCAGAGGATGTCACCTATTTTGCTGAAAAAGTAGAGGCCATCTGTAGCAAGCTTAGAGTTGTCCCCTGTTCTGCCCCCTAAATTTCTCTTCATCATCACCTCCTTTCTTCTCCTTGACTCCAGACTCAAATGAAAAAATGGCCTTTATCTTAGAACTTTTCCTAATGTGAATCTGATCATGTCATTCCCCTACTCTAAATTCCAATACATTGTGATTCTCTCTAGGACCAAATATAAGCTCATCCACATGACATTCAAAACTCTTCACAATCTAGTTCCATACTACATTTTGTGCATTGCTCTCCTTTACAGATTCTAGACATATCAGTACAGACATATTAGCCTATTGTCTATTCTTTACACGACACTCTATTTCCCATCTCTGAGACACCGTCTCTCCTCCATGTGTGGAATCCCTTCCCTGCCACCTTTCACTTCATGTAATCTCTGCTTTCCTTCTAGACCACTCAAGCATCGTCTTCAGAATGAGTCCTTTCTTGGTATTCCTATCTGCTAGTGTCTTTCTCTACAGCGTTTCATTGTGTTTCTTTATATGTATTTTCTATACACATATGTGTGTGTGCCTGCATGAATATCCCTCTATGTGTGTGCTTGTGTGTGTGTATACACGTAGATAGATATTTTTCTTTTTTCCTACCTCTGAGAAAGAAAGATATTAAAAATATTACGTACATACATGCACACACAAATTCCTTTTTAAAATATAGTAACAGTATCCTGAAGTTCTTCAAGAACATGCTGTTGAAGTTAGTGTTACATTTGTATATGGGGACTATGAATTCTGTAATTGCATTTTTTAAAGAAGGAATTGAATCATGGGGTGTTACTCTATTAAGAATTTATTGCGTGACTAACCATTTCTGGCAATTAAAAATACTGATTTAGTAGTTGCTTTCAATCTTGTATTAATAATTATTATCCTACAGATCTCCAACTTTTTTATAGCCCTTAAAAATTCTGTTATCCTTGTTCTGACATTCACTATCTATTCTTAACATTGAGTCAATCTGTATGTTCTTATATTCATTAACTCACAATACGTATTAAACGTCATCCTCCATTTTCTACGTAGTAACATAAAATTGCACTTAGCAAAACATTTTTAAACAAATTATTAAGCTTGCAACATAATATGGAAATAAGCAACAGAATAAGTTATGTGCAGTTAATATGTAGCAAAAAGTAAAACAAGCAAATTAATAAAATCAGTAATTAGAAGCATTGTCAGGCACTTAGTATTAATTCTATTAATTACAGTGTATTTATACTGAGAGGAAAATACACTTTTGGGAAAGAAAAGTATTTTTAAAAATCCCAAATCAGACCCATGTAAAGCCGGATTTAGGGACAAGAGCTTCTCCTTTCATCTACTATTTTATTCAAAAGAGGAAAAGGAATAAGCATTTATTAAGTGCCTACTATATACCAGTCACAAGATTAACTGCTTTCTAAATATGAATTTATTTGTTCCCTGAAACAACTCTGGGAGGTAGGTACTATTACATTTCTAAATTTACAGTTGAGGAAACTGAAACAAACAGAGAAGAAGTAATTTTCCTAGGGTCACACAGATAGTAAGTGTCAGAGGTCACATTTGAACTCAGGTCTTCTGACTTCAGATCCAAGTACTCTATTCATTGCACCATTAACTACCTCCAGCATTTTGAGCTCATGAACATATTAATTTTCACCTTTGTAATTAAGTGATATGTTCTGATATTTCTTCATAAATTACTTGATTGAAATATCTGGCAATAAATCAACTCTGAGCATCTGAGATTATTATATATTATTTATTAAATAAACTACTGAAACCTCTTTTCCTCAAAATTATAAAACCTTTACTCTCCTAGGATGAAATAAAGATCCAGGTTACTAGTTATCCAATTTATTAATAGTGTATCCCTCAGTCTTTCAGGAAAGAAGTTTGCTTACTCCTTTTTCTTATCCCCAAAAGTTTTTCTTTCATTGTCACAGTTAAAACAGAAATATTAACTAACATCAAACAGAAATATTAGCTATCAGAAATAGTTAAACTGCCAGTCTCTTCACAGACTTCTCACTGATAACAGTGAAAATGCAACTCCAAGATTCCTTTCTCTCTAAAAGAAGCTTTGACACTATCCCATATCCAATCTGTTGCCAAGACCTGTTGATTTCCCCTGTGCAATAGCTCTCCAATATGCTCTATCTCCTCTGACACTGGTACCACTCTAATACAGACCCTCATTATCTCAAACCTGGATTATTATAATAGCCTGCTGGGGGATTCTGCCTGCATCAAGTCTCTCCCTGCTTTAGTCTTTCCTCCATTCAGCCACCAAAATGATTTTCCTAAAGCACAGGTCCAGTCATGTTACTTCCATACTGAATAAACTTCAGTGGCTCCCTATTGCCTCCAAGATCAAACGCAAAATCCTGTTTGGTGTTCAAAGCTCTTATAACCTAGCTTCCTCGTACCTTCTCATTCTTCTTATACTTAAATGCTTTCCATGTACTATTGGATCCAGTGTCACTGACCTCATTGCTATTCCATGAATAAGACATTCCATGTCTTGGCTCTGTCCATTTTTTCTGGCAATCTTCCCATGCCTAGAATATTTTCCCTCTTCATCTCTACTTACTGGCTTCCTTTAGGTCCCTACTAAAATCTCATTTTCTCCAGGAAGTCTTCCCCAATCCCTCTTAATTCTAGTGCATTCCCTCTGTTAATTATTTACCATTTATCCTGTGTAAATATCTTTGTAAATTTGTTTCCTTATTCTCTCCCCCGTTAGATTGTGAGGTCCTTGACGACAGGGACGATGTTTTGTCTCCTGTTACTCTCCTAGCTCTTATCATATACATGGCACATAGTGAGTACTTGCTAAATGTTTATGGACTAACTGAATTCCAGCACTCACAGTGGTGTGGGACCCATGTGTCTCACGTTCTTTTGGGTCTCTCTCAGTGACTATCTTTCACCTTCAAAACGTTTTCAAAGTCCAACATCTGATTCCACACTTCTCTGTTGCCATTTATGGCTGCCTAGTCAGCCAAAAAGTGCATATACATCTATGTCAGAATTTTTAGTGGCAAAAGCGCTAGAATGTCTACCTGTACAAACAGTTCACATGTGTTGGCCATATTTTTATGAATAGCAACCCTAGCCACAACCCAAGAAGCATTACATAATTCTTTACTTTAGCTGCTTCTGTAATACAAAGAAGAAATAACAAATAGAGGTCTTCTCCCTCTTGCTTCCTTGAGAAACAATGAGAAACTCACCTGAAAGTTATCTCTCAGTATCAGAGTAGAGGTTATGGAATTCCTGGAAAGGAAGATCAATTTCTTTTCCTACTCTTTCTGGATTTTTGATTTCTCATACAAAAACTAGCTATCTTCCCTCTTCTTGGTCCCCATTCTGAGGATGTCAGCCCTAAATGTCAGGCCAATCGAGGGTCTATTAGAACTCAGTGGCTCCATTCAGCTCACCCCTTATTTTGTCTCAGGTCTCAAGTCTCTATAAAGCTGTTACTTTCTTCGTTTGAATTTTGGCTTCTTAGGCATATATCTTCCATCTCTAGTGACCCCTTTGCAATGTTGTCTGACTTAAAGCCATGTTTTATAGAACCAATGGACAATGTAAGGTCCTTAAACTTTGTCCTTAGGGCTATCAGGAAGTAAAGAATGGTATAACCAAGTCACACATAAGGCAGATGTGACTTTTTGTTCACAGATGATTGTGCGCTTAGTGCAGCCTCTGAGGATGAGATGAAATGGACTATGGATCAGTTCTCTTCTGCTTCTGATAATTTTGGCCTAGCAATTAACACCAAGAAAACAGATGTTCTCCACCAGTCAGCACCACACCATCCATATGTGGAAACATCAGTTACAGCAAATGAAGAAATTTTGAATGCTGTGGATAGCTTCACTTACCTTGGCAGTATGCTTTCCAGGGATGTACACATAGATGATAAATGGTGCATGCATTGCCAGAGTAAGCTCAGTGTTGGGGAGGGTCCAAAGGAAAGTGTGGGAGGAAGAGGTATTTGACTGACTCCCAGTCTGAAAGTCTACTGAGCCATTGAGCTGACCTCATTGTATGCCTGTGAAACCTGAGCAATCTACCAGCATCATGCCAGGAAACTGAATCACTTCCATTTGAATTGGCTTAGGGACATTCTAAAGATCACCTGGTAAGATAAGGTATGGGACACTGAGGGCCTTTCTCAAGCTGAACTGCCAAGCATTCAAGCTCTATTGCCAAGAGCACAACTCTGATGGGCTGACCATGTAGTTAGAATGCCAAATGGATGTTTACCTAAAAGACTATTTTATGGACAACTGACACAAGCAAAGTGCTTTCTTGGTGGTCAGAAGAAGTGATAGATGGACACTCTCAAAATCCCTCTGAAGAACTTTGGAATTGATCATGAGACCTGGGAGACACTGGCACAGGATGGTCTTGCATGACTTGTCCAAATCAAAGAATATTCTGTGCTCTGTGAGTGAAGCAGAATTGAAGTGCTCAACCAAAACATGAGATGTACAAATTTAGAGAATTCTTCACTCCAAATGTTCGTATGGTTCCTCATTGATCTTGGTTGCTGCAACTACTTGGCAGAATCTCGGTGGATTCCATTTGCAGCATTTCTAGTTGCTCACAAGATTGTTACCAGGTCTGTTCATTTCTGATACTTATTTACCCAAGCTCAGGAAAACATAAAGACCACAGAGCTAGAAGAAATCTAATTGCCATGAATTTACTGATGCATGGTGGCCGGGTGGGGAGATACGGCAAGTCAGTGGCAGGCCATTTCTGTCACAGATGCTACCTCTTCCCTTCTCAGACCTTCTTCCTCTCTCCAACCAAGGCTTATTGCTTGATTTGCCACCAGGGAAGAGAAAAAAAGAATCGATCTGTTTCAACTTTTCCTATATACAGTTTTGGCTCAACATTTGGCTCAATAAAGGCTTGCCGTTGCCACAGGCAGTGCTCTGAAATGGGGAGGAAAGAGTGCTCCACTGTGTGTTTTTAAAAGCAGGCTCACCAACTCTCCCCCTGGATAGAGGAAAGGGAACAAGCATTCATATAATGTCTACTATGTGGTGGGCGTTGTGCTGAGTACTTTTACAAATATCTCGTTTGGGCAGCAAGCAGAGAATATTGTACATGAAAGAAGAACAGGGCCCTTTTTTGGCTAGCCCCCTACTCTCCCCCCATTATACAAACTATGTTGGTAAAATGACACAAATTTAGATTTATATCTAAGAATTACTGGAATAGTAATTTTCTCATTAATTTCTTACAAATGTTGTGTGTGCTGAATATCTAGTTATGATTGGTAGAATCTAACAACCTTACTTTTGTTCAGATAAAATAATTGCTGATTCTTTTTAGCTATTCTGCTAATTAACAGGAGTATATCAACCTGAATATAGAAGGCTTTTGTAAGATAGTTATCATTTACAGCAAATAGGGAAATAGTTAAACTTATAAAAATGTAAAAATGCTATAATGAAACATGACCAAGCAATAGTCTCCCAAGTTATTAGATAAAGAATTTCTTTTCTTTCCCCTTTTTATACTTCACCTATTTTAAGGGTTATAGTAGAAGTCTATCCCGGGTTCTATTGCAATTTCTTCTGAACTCTTAAGAATGAAAAAAACCCCACATACAGGAAATATGTTCTTAATTAATTTTAACCAGAAGTTAAACCAGCTACCTGATTTTGATTGTGTGTGAATATAGGGAACAAGGAAAGCTCCAGAGGTTCAGAAAATTAGAATTAATTTTCATATTAGCCTAAGGGAAATAAACTAGGAAATTTTGTTCAAAAATTGCACAATACATTATAAAGTCAAATAGAAATAATTTCTGAATTATAAGTTGGAATAGACCCTAGAGGTCATTTAGTCTAACATTATTTTATAGATGGGGAAATTGAGATCTACAAGGCTTAAGCCTTGTTGTTGTTCAAGGCCACAAACGTTAGATGTGGGGTTGCTGGAATTCAAACCAGGGGTGTTGAACTTTATAATCAGTGATTTTACCCACTCCACACAATTGTTTTCCATTTATTGGTAAAAAAAAATGTATTTGTATCCATATCTATATGTCTACATATATCTGGACCATTTGATTTTCATTTCTGAGTTTTTCTACCCTCCTGTACCGATAAACATTAAGTTAGCATATGCTTACTCTCCAAGAAACCCCTCTTGAATTTTCATAATCACCTTTTTGAATGAGATGAATGAAGCTTAGAATTCAATTGAACTTGAGTCACTGTAGTTGATTAAATCACATAGAGGATAGACTGTGAGTCAACAAAGGCCATTTAATTAAAAGAGTAATGAAATTTAAAAAGCTTACCTATGTTTGAAAGTATGCCTTCCAGTTGTGTTTACCTTTTCAGTGGGGTGTATGGGGTATCCAGGGAGGGCAAGCACCTCTGGTGGGAAGTCTTGCTGAGCCTTTTTAGGACTGCTCATTTATCTTTGGTATCTACCTGTCACCCGGTTGTCACCTGTGGCTCCAAGGAGCTATAGCATGCTCAGGGGACACATTATCTCAGCACATGGGCTAAGCCAGGTTGAGGGTAACCAACAGGCCTCATAGCCATAAGCAAGTTGGGGGGATGTCTACCCCAAGCATATGAAGACCTCCCCTGGTGGAATGGGTGATGAGAACAGTTTGTTCCAATGGCTATAAAGGTGGCTATGGCAGGTGCTTTGGAGTACTTACACCCTGGTCAGACATCGAAGATGCCAAGGTTGTCCATTGCATCCTGGGCCATCACCAGTCATCCTGACTTTGCCCTGCCCCTGAAATTCAATGATTCTGGAATAGAGTGAGGTTGATGACTTTGCACAATTCTGCATCATTTAAATCCAATTCACATGAAAATCAATACCTCACCCTATGATGTCATCAGCTCTCTTCAAAACTGAAGGACAAGCAGCAACAATGACATTTTTCAGAGGAAGCCAGATATGGAGAAGACTTCACCTGGGTTAATGACTAGACCATGGTGGCATCTGTGACAAATTATTTTTATTGATTAGAGGTAAAGTCTGTGTGGGAACTTGGCAACGGAATGAAACTTCTCTTACGACTGGGGGAAGCTATATGTTTTCACTCCTGAGGAATAGGAGCAAGATCTACCACCAGTCTGTTTGGGGCCTATGCCCTAACTCTGGGCAGGTCCTCTTGAATTTAGTACTCTGAAAGTTACTTTATTTTACTTTTTAAAATTAATTGCTATCATGGTTCTTCTTTGGGAGAGGAAAAAAAAAACTATACCCCCCTGTCTCAGTTGGACTAAGGGGGAAAAGGAGCCTACACATAACTAGGACAGGAACATCTGGGGGAATCTGAGCATGTTGGAAGTCAGGTTAGAAACTGTGGCATCTATAGAAAGAGAAAAGGGCCTCTATCTCATTATTTCTCAGGAGTTGGCCCATTAGAGTGAGTAAAGAAACCTACAATATTATTGCTTTGGAGGCACATCCATGAAGACTTCTATAAATTGGATACCTGAAGAGCTGATTAATTTTGGCACTTGCCTCATCTAACTGTTTCTTAAAAAGCATGTCCCGAGATTGTGGATGGTTCACTGTAATCTAGTCCTCATGGATGGTGGGGGTTCTGGTGGTAGGTTAGAGTCATCACTGGGAAGGATTGCATACACTTTAAAGAGGGTGAGACCAGATTCGTGATCTTTTTCTTTTAGATTTCTTCCTTTCGTTTTCTTCTGTGTAATCAGAACATGTTCTCAAGCAGAGGTTGATAATCCCAGACTGACATGTCAGTGGGTGATATGCCAAGTCATCATGCCTGACCATCTGCCTCCACCATCTGTGTGGCTGTTAGTTTTTTGCTGCTTCAGGCACCCAGCCAGTCATGAACTTGGTAAAAGGAATGAGCACAGCAATTCTTTCCCTGGAAAGTTGAAGATGGAGACATGATCATTGTGGCAATATCAGTATTCATAAAGTTGACCCGTAGCCTTATAACTGCTACTGTCCTTCCTGTCTACGTTCATACCCATTCATGCCCACCAACATGTATGACATCGTAAAAACATGAGTATGGGGGTGGACCCTTACAATGCATCTGAAAGTTCTACAGAGAAGGGGTTGTTGACTCAAGTTTGCTTGAGTTCCATTTGGACATAGCATTTGTTCATTTACATATGAAAGGCTGTAGAAGTGAATGGAGACTACAGTCTGCTGTAATGATTTACATATGAAAAATGAAGAATTAAAGAGCCTTTGGGTTAATAACTGAGGAAATATGGACATCCTATTAAATAGTCTTAACTGTTCTGTGATTATGGGCTACGTTAATTTAAAATGAGTTTCATTAGTGCCCATAAGCTAAGGTGGGGTTGTTTTTCCAAAGAATCTAGGTGCGGAAAGAGGTATGTTATTAAAGGCAAAAAGACAGATTTTCATATTATGTCAAGCAGAAAATGTAATTCTCTACATTGTCATTTGTTGGGCAGGATTAATTGGCCAATAAAAGGCTGGAGTGCTCTCGACTGTCACCTACTGCTGAGAAAGAGTAGGATTTGCTGCTGAGAGTCGTCAGTAGGAAGAGAACATACTCTACTCTTTACTATGACTTGTTGCTAGAAATAAGAAGCATATGTGAATGTGTGTTTGTGTGTGTTCTTTATTGTGATTTGCTGCTTGACTCTATTATTACTTGCTGCTGAGTGTAGTGAAAAAAGATTCTGCTCTCCATTATGATTTGTTGTTGAGAGGGAGTATAGTGAAAAAATATTCTCTGTTATGATCTGCTGCTGAGAACTATATTAAGAAAATTCTCTATTATGATTTACTTCCAAGAAGAAGAATACAGAAAAGAAAAGAGAAACTAAGATGGAAGATAATTCCCTACATTGTTGAGAGGAGGAAAAGGAGAAGGGTAGAGATATTTTGTCAACTTTAAATCATCTTTTTATAAGAGAGCATAACACTAGGCATTCAGTGTTTGCCAAAGGCATCAATTATGCCTGAAGATGGAACTGATGGATACTACAACTACTGTTGAGGAGTAAGGCTAGATGAACAGAGGAATTTTCTGAAGTACTAAATCAGAGAAGCAGCCCAGCAAATTGGTTACCTCACTAGTTCAGCAGAGTCATTGAGTCTAGTAAGGTGTTACTTAAGCACAACATGAATTGACTTAGCTGAGCAGTGAAAACACCTATCTAACAGAGAAGATTTGCTTACCAAAAAAATTTTTTGATCAAATCCTGTGAGACAAAGAGGTCACTAAAGTCTACAATTCCAAATTTATGAGTTGCCCTGGCCACAAGTGTTCCCTACATGTGTACCTTGTAATTTTAGATGTGTACCCATTCTCCCCATGGACGCTCTGTACATTAGTGGGAGAATATAATTGGTGTTTATTGGTAGAGTGTTATGTAAATGTTATGTATTTGTTTTGCATTTTCAGCAAATGTTTTGGTTAAGATTTTTTGAGTACTATTTTGTTAATGGGAAACATATACGTGGGAGCTAATAATGTTGATGAGAATAGTTATGCATAGAGTTAAAAGATACCTGATTACTTTTCTGGGAAACAACACTAGCTTGCCAAAGTAAATGATTAAAGGTAAGGCAAGTGAGCCAAGATTGAGAGAGAGAGAGGGAGACACAGACAGAGACAGACAGAGACAGAGAGCCAGAGAGCACCTAGAGAGAGTTGGTGGTTTAGAGCAAGATGTGGACTACATATATACATAGACTTTGTTGACAAGTCACAAAACAACCTATAACACTGAATTTATAATAACACATTCTTATAGCATATTAAGCTTTATAAAACTTATGAAATAGGTTATTAAATATCATTATCCCCATTATACAAAGAAATAGAAGTGAAATGACAGCTATGATTACATAGCTAGTAAATGTCAGAGTCTGCATTAGGATCCCTTGACTTTAACTCCAGAGCTCTTACAGTTATACTAACAGAAATTTAAAGTATATTCCTATAATGCAGAAGGCTGCATTCAGAGTGACTCTGAAATTTATGTTCCTAAATGAAAAAAAAAGGCATTTTTCTCACACGAACTTCCTATGTGATTATGAGTAAGTGACTAGACCTTTCTGTTTCTCAGAATCTCATATTAAAAATTATAGTTCCAGTATTTTAGAGCTTTTTGGTAATGACTAATACAATAATTAAAGATTGTTTCCCCACAAATAAGATGCTATTCAAATGCTGCATTTTATGTAAAATGATTATTAACAGTTCAGGACCTCTGATACAAATTCTATTTCAGGAGAGGGAATGACTTCAGGCAAAAAGGTTACCCTTGGTGGTATTCAATCTTCAAGTCTCCCTTGCTAACATTTCTGCTGCTCTGCATAGGGAAGGCTAGTGGCAATTTCTACTTCCAGTTGTTACAGGGACATCCTTCTGGGTGTCTGGGATGACCAAACCACTCTAGGAAAGCATAGAAAACATTCACATGAGGATAAGAGAAAGATGGACTTCTCAAGGCACAGAGGCTGCTTTGGAAGTGGTAACCCAGTTGCCCATCTTCTTGCCACTCTCTCCTAGGTGATATCTCAAACAACTTTCAGTTCTGAATTCTATAATTCGAATGTTACTCTTCCACATTATAAATTGCTCAAGCCCTGACTCTTACTACAGAATGTGGGGGCAAGGTGGAGGCATTTCTATCACCAGTATCCCTCTGTTTCTAGCTCCTTCATAGTGTCACAGTTTCAGAGTTGCAAGGAAGTTTAGAAGTCATCTAGTCCAAAGAATCCCCATGAGAACATATCAGACAAATGGACATTCAGACATTGCTCAAAGATCCCCAGCGAGGAAAAATACACTATATCCTAAGGCAACCAATTCTACTTCTGGATAACTGATTAGAAAAATATTCCTGGTAACCCCCGATTTGCCTCTTTTCTTCTTCCACCCGTTTCTCTCGGTTCTGTTCTTTTCAGCCACACAGAACAAGTCCATTCCCTTCTCCACATGACGTCCCTGGTGTATGCTTGCTTTTCCCTTTTGCTTTATTAGTAAAGTAAATTTTGAATTGCTGCACTTCTGATTCCACTCACTAAGGATGAAGAGGAGGATTGGTCTGGGAAAAAATTGGGAAATGGGCAGTTTGCCTTCTGTATCCTCTTTTTTGTTAGCATCCCCCCTTTTCACTACTTACCTAGTTTCTTATGTACAGAGAAAATAAAATTTATTTTTTAAGGTTCATAATTCACCATTTAAGTGACTTATACAGGGTTACACAGATGATAAGTTGCAAGTATCTGAAGTCAAATTTGAACTCAGGCTTTACTCACTCCAGGGCTGGGACTCTATCCATTGTACCACCTAGATGCTCACTATTGCATTCTTAATAAATAATCTGCATAGACGAATTTGCCTAAATATAGACAAAGATTAAACAACTCTTCAGTGCAACTAATCTGTAGTGAAGAATGATTATATTTATAATTCTAAAGGTTTTGCTGGAATTTTTTTTTGTTAATAGTATTTACTTTTTTCCGATTACTCAAATTTTTCTTCCTTTCTTTTTCTCCATCCCCATCCTCAAGACAGCAAGCAATCTGATAAGGATTATACATGTGCAATCATGTTAAGCATATTTCTACATTAGTCATATTGTGAAAGAAAATAGAATAAAAAGGAAAAACCACAAAAAAGAAAAAAGCAACAAAAGTGAAAATGGTGTACTTTGATTTGCATTTAAACTCCATAGTTCTTTCTCTGGATGTGAGTAGCATTTTTCATCATGAGTCTTTTAGAATTGTCTTGGATCATTGTACTGCTGAGAAGAGCTAAGTCTATCATAGTTGATCATCATAAAATATTGGCTTGGTTCTGGTCACTTCATTCGGCATCAGTTCATGCAAGTCTTTCCAAGTTTTTCTGAAATCAGTCTGCTCATTATTTCTTATAGCACAATAGTATTCCACTACATTCATATACCACAATTTGCTATTGTCCTATTGATGGGCACTCCCTCGTTTTCCAATTCTTTGAAGACTTGCTTGGTTTTAAAATAGTATTAATAATAATACACAGCATTTATATAGTGTTTCAATGATTGCAAAGTGCTTTAATCTGTTATTTTATTCTCACAGCAAGCTTATGGGACAGATGCTATTATTGTCCCTATTTTACAGATGAAAAAATGAGGGTGAGTTGTCCTCTATCTTACCACCATTTAGAGTTTAAAGTCAGATTTGAATTCAGGTCTTTCTAACTCCAGGTCCAATTTTCTATCCACTGTGCCACCTAATTGCTAAGTTATAAGATTTGGGATCAGGTCCCAGCCTAGAGACTTATTATGTGACCATGGGCAAGTCAGTCAGATTTGTTGAGCCTCGGTTTCCTTATCTGTAAAATCATAATATTTCTTGTATAGCCTACTTACATGAATGTTGTGAATCATAAAATACTTTATATAGCTCTTGGAGAATCCTTTATTACATGTGACTATCCTTAATCCTGAAAAAAACCACAACTAACCCATATTCAAATTTTGGTTTTTGTGTGCTTGAAACATAATTCACAAATTTCCACTGATGAGTTTATATTTATTAATTAGTCAGAGGACACAGTTCTAAGCCAAGACATTTAATGAAGCAGCATTGTAAGAAAATTAATATCCCCTGCCCTCCCCCCATACATTTGGGATACATTCTTCTACAACTACACATACCACTATACTGGTATACAGAATAAGTATGCATAAGGAAAAGGGACACACATGGAAGGAGACATGTAGGGAGTACTATGGTGAGCACATATGTGGAAAGGGAACTCACACTTCTGGTACTGTAAGGCTGCTGACATGCTCTGGTGATGTCATTGCACTGAGCTGCCAGCTGTTCCATCATTGCTAGGGCCTGTTGGCATCAAGTCACATTCCAGCTAATCCCTACTGCTTCCTTCTTGGACTTAGTTGTGATTTTCAGCTGAGGAGTTTTTTTCATTCCCATAAGAGAAGTTGGCTCTGCCATCTTTTAAAAGCTTATATCCCATAGGCTATTCTTCAGCTCTTTCCTGAGAAAGGCAGGCTCTTGAACTTATCCAGCCATCAGACTAGGGAAAAGCAGTTTTCCTTTTATAAGGAGAGAAGTCTGTTAGCCCCAAGAAGCTAAACTCATCTGGAACAGAGATCAGGGAGCTAATTATAGCTTCCAGGGACAAGTATGGCTTAGGTTATGGCTGGGTTGGCCCTAGGAGCACCAGAATGGGGAAGAACATTACATACCTATTTTGCAAGCTCAATCAATGTCCCCATATATAGCTAAATGTACAGGGGTAACCTGGACTTTTCTGGACATGCTTAGTCCTCCAAGTATAGAGACACTTTGAGGGTCTTTGGAGCAGGGCCACGTCACTTAACATGGAGGTTTCCTCCATTCCCCCCCTACCACATAGGCAGATGAACTCTTCTTTGATTACCTGTCTGTAGATTTAAAATGGGCAAGATTGAAGTGGTGCATTTCTTTCTTTCTCTCTGTTTCTCTGTGTCTCTGTGTCTATATCTGTGTCTGTCAGTCTCTCTGTATGTTTTTCTCTCTGTCTGTCTGTCTGGTTCTGTCTCTCTCATTTCTGTCATGCTCATTCTTGCTTTGTCCATAGGGTGAAGAATTTACTTCAACCCTGGTACAGGTGCTATGAACTGAACTGGTAAGAGGAGAAAGATTTTCTTCCCCTGCTCTGAGAAATGGACTTAAGAATATTTCTGTTTCTGTTCTATGTCATTTTTCCTTTTTAATTTCTAGGTGAATATTTCAGTGTAAAAGCCAATCATTGTTAGTGGCTAAATGGAATTGGAGTACTGAGGGAATATCCCCTACAATGGAAAGATCACCATTGGTAGGGTCTGGAGCTATTGACAGAGAAGTTAGATATCCCCCAAAGGTACTGGAGAGCCATGGGCAGGAAGGGTAAATTTTAACCCACCTAGCTTCCCAGGCAGTGAAGGCCATAGTAGTCAGGGTTACACAGTTAAAAAGCTAAATGGAACTTAGCTGGGTCTAAATTTTCTTTTATCCTCATTTAGACAACCCCAAAGATTAAGCTTTGTCTTGGAAAGTTTGAATAAGAAGTCTTGATGGGGATTTTGGCACCACTATCATGGTCTTTGTTATGACTTTTACCCATATGGAATTTGAGCATGAAAAGAATTGTTTTTTATACTGCCTACCAATTCTATTACATACTATTATCATTATGAAATAGGTGATATCTGGAGATAACCGGGTTTAGACTCAAGCCTTGTGAGTTCGAGATCTGAATGATTGTGAGCAAGTAACTGAGCCCCTCTAAGCTTCAGTCTCACCATTTGCAAAATGGAGATAACTATAGCACTTGACTCATAAGGTTTTGTGAGCAAAAATGTATCCATGGAATTAGGAAAATTAGGAAAGGAACTAGTAAAATGACAGAATATAGGTAATGTGGATTCAATACCTTGGTAAAATGTAACTCTTCCTTTATGATGTCTTGCCATAGCCATGAGAACTATCAAATAACTTGTGAACTCCTTGGGAGAGTTAGAGTGACATTCTGAATACATGATTAAATTCTTCTTTCCAAATGGATTGTATGCTGCCATTTCCAGTGGGTTGCCAATGTTCTGATTTGGGAAAGTCGAAAGTACTTTTGCATCAGGAAATGGCCTATTAATAATATAAGAGGATCCCATTATGGTTCCAATGTGGGATGGAATAGATGGAGGGTAGGAAACTAAATCTGGTGAGACACTAAGATGACTGGTGACTGGGGGAGGAGGTGAGGGATAAAACATTCAGATGATTCTGATGAATGCTTTTGTTGTGGCTGCCATGGCTGTACAGGTACCTGCTGCTCTAAGGAAGCCTTTGGACACTGTGGTATCCGTGGACCCATGCTGATCAAATCATGAATCTTTGTAATCTTGAATTCAATCTATATGATGAGTTTGGGGTTCAGAGGGAGAGGAAGGAAAAAGGCATTTGTCTGATTGGTAAAACTGACAGCTCTGGGGTTTAGTCTCATAGAGAATTTTGTGTCAGGCTGATTTTGGAAATGTTTGATATGTATATGCATTTTATTCAGACAGTTGTTTCTCAGGCTCTCATCCAGGCCAATTATAAATATATATAGGCCTTTAAAGACAGCATACAACTAAACATTACACATTTTGAAGATTCTATGTGCATCCAGAGAAAGAAATGATAAATAGAAGTATGTATAGAATGATTTTACACATACATGTGTGTATACATACATAAACATATATATATATATATATGTCTAAAGGTAACCATCTCCAGGGCAGGAGGGGGGAGGGAAGAAAAAAATAGAAATTTACATGATAACTTTATTGCATATTTAAAAAGAATAGTGTTGTACATAATAGGTTTGCAGTTTCATGTACTGTATTTCAAGTCATCTTTTCTTTTCATTATACAATGTTGTGGAAATGCTTGTTTGATTGCATAAATTAAAAACAAAATAAAATGTTTTTTCCACTGAATTACATCTTTCATTACAGTGCCATTACAAATAAATCTCTAGGAGAAGATAAATACCAGACGTTGGTAAGTCCAAGTCTCCCTTGAGTGTATAGGGAGAGAACCAAGGCATGAACTTATATAACCATGCTGCCATGACCAGTATGTGAGTTTATTTGTGTGTGGGAGAATCTCATAGGACCCTAGGGGAACTTTGAAGCCATCTAGTCTAACTCTCTCATTTGGCAAATGAGAAACCTGTGACTTAGAATAAGTGACTTGCCTATGGTACCACAAGTACTAAATATCAGAAGTAGGATTTGAACCCAGATCTTCCTGACTTCCTGTTCAACACTATTCTCTCTGCCATGATGCTGCCTCTCTTTTCTTCTGCCCTCTCCTATTTCTTCTTTTCCAATACTTTGTTTCATCTCTAAATTGTTCCCAGTGAAGTGGCTCCAGAGGGAGCTGGTGAATGTGTCCCTTTAAAGGTGCCACAAAATATTTTGGCTCTTCAGCTTTTCTTCTTGCCATTGTATTGTGGCTGTGGTGTGGTTGAAACATTTGACTACCCATATAAGCTTGTTCCTGACTAGAATGAGGAAAGGGGAGGTGGGATAGAACTAGATTCTTCTTGTCTCTGTATCTGTGAGGGTATATATTTAGTGTTTTCCTAGGTTCAGTGGGGATGGGCAAACAATTACCATGATCATTCACTTATCGGAGGATCATTTATCCTGCAATCCCGACTATTTAGGATGGAACTAAGGATAATTGAGCAAAGAAAAATTGAAGCAAAACCCAATTCTGAGCAGTCCAAACTGAACTTCCCAAGTTACTAACACTCAGTTCTACTTACCTAAGAGCTCTTTGGGCTCTCTCTTAGCCTTTTAGACACAGTTCTAATAAGATTAGTGATTTGGTTCCCCAAATATGGTAACTGGACGTTGCAAATGAAAAGGGGCCAGAAACTTCCAACGGGGCACACATTAATAGTAGCAAGAAGGGATTGAGTGACAGTGAGGGTAGGAATTAAAAAAAAAAACCAACTCTACAAAGAAACTGTCAAGATTCTTCAAAGCCCAGAGGTGTGTAGCCATTTAATGTAAAGACATGGAGCCTCATACATACCAATAGCACCTGAGAGCAAGAGCTTGGCTCTGTGTTGTTTAACCTTTCTAAGAGTGATTTGAATAAAGGTATTGGTGACATGCTTCTCATATTTGCAGTTGATGGAAGTGTGGAAGAAAAGGTAATGTTCTGGATAACAGAATCAAGATGCACAAAGAGCTTCACAAGATAGAATATTGGGCCTAATCTAACATGTTAAAATTCAAAAGGAATGAATTACCAAGTTTTATATTTATATTTGGGTTAAAATCAATTTCCAAGTACGAAATGGGATAAATGCTGATAAAGCTATATGATCGAGTATAGTGAATAGAAGGCTCAACTAAAGTCATTAACATTATATAATAAGGATAATAGTAAGCTAGCATTTACATAGTATTTACTATGTACTAGGTACTAGGCTAAATGGTATGTGTGTTTTGGAGGGGGTAAGGCAATTGTGGTTAAGTGACTTGTCTAAGGTCACACAGCTAGTAAGTGTCAACTGTCTGAAACTGGATTTGAACTCAGGTCCTCATGACTCCAGGGCTGGTGCTTTATTCACTGCACAACCTAGTTGCCCCTAGACTAACTGTTTTACAAATATTATTTCATTTTATTAACAACAACCCTGAGAGCTATTATTCTCCTCTTTTACAGATGAGGAAACGGAGGCAAACAGAGGTGAAGTGACTCTATTATGATTGTGGGTTATATTAAAAAAGTAATAGTATCCTAGACTAAGGAAATTCTATTCCTGCTCCACAGTTGTTAGATACCATCTGAAGTGTTCAGTTTAGGAAGCCATATTTTATTCTTTTTGCTTTGTTTTTGTTTATTTTTCTAATTTATTTATTTTTAGTTTTCAACATTCACTTCCATAAGTTTTAAATTTTCTCCTCCTCCCTTTGCCCCTCCCTCCCCAAGACAGCATGCTATCTGATATGGGCTTTACACATACATTCCTATTAAGCACATTTTCTCATTAGTCATGTTGCATAGAAGAATTATAACGAAGTATAAAAGCCATGAGAAAGAAAAAAACAAAACAAAATAAAACCAAACCAAAAAGAAAATAATCTGCTTCATTCTGAATTCCAACTCCATAGTTCTTTCCCTGGATGTAGATGACATTTTCTGTCATGAGTCCTTTGGAATTCTTTCAAGTCCTTGCATTATCATAGCACATTGTGGCTATTCCTGTGTACAATATTCTCTAGGTTCTGGTTACTTCACTCAGCATCAGTTCATATAAGTCTTTCCAGGATTTTATGAAGTCTTCCTGTTCATAATTTCTTATAGCACAATAGTATTCCATTACATTTGTATTTCACAACTTATTCAACCATTCCTCAATTGATGGGCATGCCCTCGATTTCCACTTCTTGGCCACCACAAAAAAGAGCTGCTATAAATATTTTTTTGTACTTGTAGGTCCTTTTGGGAGCCACATTTTGGGAAGCGTTAACAAGCTGGAGAACTTCCAGAGGAAGATAACCAAGATGCTGAAGAACCTCAAGTTCATGCTGATGGGCTGGAAGGGGGGTGTGAGACCCCCAGAAAGACCGGGGTACCAAGGGCAGGTTGTCTAGAGAAGAATTCACAAACTTAGGCATTATTGAGGTCAAGGTAAAGATTTATTATGCTTTTCAGCAGGCAAGAGTTCTTAGGGAATCTGCAACCTTAGAGGGATACAGGGAAAGTTTATATAGGATATTCTGTAGTATCACTTGTGCCAAATATGCTAACTGGGTGTTTTGGGGTGGAATTAGGGAGTGGTTAAGGAGTGGTCAGTTATTTTTATTTTTTTAATCATTAATTTTATCTATTTTCAGTCTTCTATAGTCACTTCCATATAACTTAGATTGTTATTTTTCCCTCTCTCCCCCCTCCCTCCCCAAGACAGCATACAATTTTTATATAGGTTCTACACAAACATTCCTATTAAATACATTTTCACTATAGTCATGCTATATAGAAGAATTAAAATGAATGGGAGAAATCATATAACAAACCAAAACGTAATACACACACACACACACACACAAATACACACACAAATGATCTGCTGCATTCTGCGATTGAATTCCATAGTTCTTTCTCTGGATGTGGAAGGCATTTTGCCCTAGAAGATCCTTGGGAATTTTTTTAAGTCCTTGCATTGCTACACAGTTCCAAGTCTACCCGAAAAACTCTTGCACACTATGATCATTGCTGTGCATGAAGTTCTCCTGGTTTTGTTCCTTTCACTCAGCATCAGATCATATAAGTCTTGCCAGGCCTCTCTGAAGTCTTCCTGTTCATCATTTCTTATAGTACAATAGTATACCATTACATTCATATACCATAACTTATTCAGCCATTCCCCAAATGACGGTCATCTTCTTGATTTACAGTTTTTGGCTGCCACAAAGAGTGCTGCTATAAATATTTTTGTACATGTGGGACCCTTTCCCACTTTTATGATCTCTTGGGGATACAGTCCTAGAAGAGATATTGCTGGGTCAAAGGGTATGTAAATTTTATAGCCCTTTGGGCATAGTTCCAAATTGCTCTCCATAATGGTTGGACCAGCTCACAGCTCCACCAACAATGTATTAGTGTTCCAACTCTCCCACATCCTCTCCAACATTTATCATCTTCCTGTTCTGCCATGTCAGTCTTATAGGTGTGATGTAGTACCTCAGAGTTGTTTGGATTTACATTTCTTTAATCAAAAGTGATTTAGAGCATTTTTTCATATGCCTATAGATATCTTTAATTTTTTCCTCTGAAAATTGCCTATTCATGTCCTTTGACCATTTGTCAATTGAGGAATGACTTGTATTTTTGTACATTTGACTCAGTACTCCATATATACTAGAAATGAGGCTTTTATCACCGATATTAGCTGTAAAAATTCTTTCCCCTACTTCTATATCCCTCCAAATTTTGGTTGCATTGGGTTTGGTTGTGCAAAAACTTTTCAGTTTACTGTAATCAAAATTATCCATCCATAATGCTTTCCATCTCTTTAGTCAAAAATTTTCCCTTCTCAATAAATCTGAAAAATACACTATTCCTTGCTCCACCAATTTGTCCATAGTATCAATCTGTATACCTAGATTGTGTACCCAGTTGGATTTGATTCTTGTGTATGGTGTCAGGGATTCATCTATGCCTAGTTTCTGCCACACTGTTGTCCACTCTTCCCAGCAATTTTTGTTGAACAGTGAGTTCTTATCCCAGAAGCTGGGGTCCTTGGGTTTATCAAACAGTAGATTGCTATATTCATTGTCTACTGTGTCTTGAGTACCTAGCCTATTTCTCTTGTCCACCCTTTTGTTTTGTAGCCAGTACCAAGTGGTTTTGATAATTGTTGCTTTATAATATAATCTGAGATCTAGGCTACCTTCCCTAGCATTTCTGTTCATTAGTCCCCTTGATATTCTGGACCTTTTGTTCTTCCAGATGAATTTTGATATTATTTTATCCAGTTCTAGAAAATAATTATCAGATAGTTTAGTTGGTATGGCACTAAATAAGTAGATTAATTTAGGTAAAATTGTCATTTTTATTATATTGCCTCAGTCTACCCACAAGCAACTGTTGTTTTTTCACTTACTTAGATCTGACTTTATTGGTGTGAAAAGAGTCTTGCAGTTGTGTTCATATAGTCCCTGGGTTTGTTTTGGCAGGTAAACTCCCAAATATTTTATAGTATCTACCCTAGCTTTAAATGGGATTTCTCTTTCTATCTCTTGCTGTTGGACTTTGTTACTAATATATAGAAATGCAGAAGATTTATGTGGGTTTATTTTGCAACCTGCAACTTTGCCAAAGTTGTTTGTTATTTCAAATAGTTTTTTACTTGAATCTCTGGGATTCTGTAAGTATATCATCATATCATCTGCCAAGAGTGATAACTTAGTTTCTTCTCTACCTGTTCTAATTCCTTCAATTTCTTTATCTTGTCTAATTGCTATAGCTAACATTTCTAGTACCATATTGAATAATAGTGGTGATCATGGCCATCTTTGTTTCACCCCTGATCTTATTGGAAATGCATCTAAGTTATCTCCATTGTTGATAATGTGGAAAGTTCTCTTTATTCCTATGCTCGTGGTCAGTTCTTAAAGGAACATGTACTTTTGGTATCTACTGCGCAGGTATTTTATCTAAAATATGGAATAATGGAATATTATAATTATAATAATAATGGAAAGAGCCCAGCGGGGGGAGAGGAATGGGGGGCTGTCTGAAGGTGTGGTTTTAGGCCTCAAATGTCACTAAGTCAAATAGTGGTCAGGGTTGGCTCAGTAATACCAGGTTGTTTTCATAAACGTCTTGTTAGACAAGATAAATGTAAGGAAGTATACATATGTCTAAGTCTAGGATACATATGATTGATCAGTGAGTAGTAAATGTTATGACCCAGTAAACAGCTTGTTAAGACCGTACACAACTGGTTCAAACTAATGAGTTCTATAGGTGCAGTTGACTGCTATAGCAGGAAGGGACATAATGGTTGTTGCTAGGGCAGGCTGTGTCCTTGGGCTAGGGAGAAACTGCCTGGGAAAGTGTTTGGAGGCTAGAGAGAAATGTGATTTTACAAACCAGGCACATGTACCCAAACACCTCATCAATGCCTTATGAGAAAGGATTAGAAAAACTTGAAGTTTTTAGCTTAAGGAAGAGAAGACTTTGTATGGGTGGAAGTGGAAGCATGATAGTGGTCTTCAACTATTTGAAGTATTATCATGAAAAAGACAAATTAGATGTGTCCTGCTTGACTACAAAGAGCAGAACTAGCAGTCATCAATGGAAATTGTGGAAAGGCAGATTTTTGGTGTAAAAAAAAAAAATGTCGTCAAATCAGGTTATCCCCAAAGTGTGAAAAGGGCATCATTAGTATTTGGTGCATTGTCTATTGCTGGAAATTTTTCAAGTAGAGACTGGACGACTACTTAGGACATAGACTGAATTAAATTGGCCCTAAAGTTTTGAGAGGCAATCTAAGGATTTGATCTTAAGTATAAAATGAGATAATTGTAAAGCATTTTGTACAGTATCTGGCACATACTGGGCAATTAATAAATGCTTGTTCCTTTCCTTTTCCCTTAAGTCTCTTTTATTGAGCTTCTGTGATTCTGTGAAGATTTACATAAAAATGGTTAACAAAAAAACTTTTACATTTTAAAGAGTAAGTTTTAGTTGTATGGAATATAGTTTATGTGGCCCTTTATAGTTCATACCCCTTTGGTGCTGAATAACACATTACAGTTTAAGTCCATTCTTTTTTTAGATTGATCTTTTCCCACTCTTTGAGAGAAAAAAAAGTCATAAGACCTTTTCTTAAGACACATCTCCACTTACTCCTCAAATAGCCAGTTTGAAATGAGTCACTGGAAATATGTCATTGTTGACTTTTACTTTACTCTCCTCCACTGAATTATTTCTCTTTTAGACAAATCATCTACAACAAAGCCCCTCCATTCACCAGAACAACTAAAACAAAAACCTCCTTATCCCTACCCATAACTACAGTAATAATCTTGTCTTTTCACCTTCTGAATGGATTCTGGATATCTCCCCTGGTAGCAATTTCCCTTTTCTTCCAGGAAACACTAACACATAGAAAGCAATAGGACCAGAGAAAGAAAACATTGAATTCAGATTCTGAAAGTACTGGGTTCAAATATAATCTCAGATGCTTCCTAATACCTGTGTGACCCTGGACAAGATGCTTCACCTTTCTAGGCCTCAGTTTCCTTATCTGTAAAATGAAATTGTTGGAATTGGTGGCCTTCAAGATCCCTTCTCTTTCTAAATCTATGATCTTATGATGCCATAAAGTTTATGCACTTTTATAACTGATAAAATTATTGAATTTGGGTTGTTTGTTTCTCTAAATTTATATTCTGAGGCTTGGTTTGAATATAGGTTCCTTATTCCTGTCTTTTTAAAAGTTCATTTTTCTAACCCATTCTTTAATTTACTTTTTTCCATGTTCTTTTATCAAGGACAAAATGGCTTTTACTTTGGTCCTGGTCCTCCAACTGTTGAAAATCAAAGAATTGGCTAATTAAATTACTTTACTTCTTACTTAACCAAATCTAGAATTTTCTACTAAATTCTTTAATGGCTGTGCCTTCTTTTACAATTCATTTCTCTTAATAACTGGGGGATTTTTCTATTATGTATCTAACTTTATTCCCTAATAAGAAATCTGTTGTTTTCACCATTGTTCAGTCTTAGTTTTCTTAAGTCTAAGAATACAGGGCAAAATCTTTATGAAAAAACGAAGACTTCTCACTCCATGGCCTCAAGGTGCTTCTTTTTTCTTTGACTGTTTGACTTTAATAAAAGAGCATGATGATCATCAGTGTTTTATTCAAACAAATATTATTTTCTTCTCTTGATTCTTTTGTGAAGCAGGATCCAGAGAGGTCCTAAAATAGATTTCTTCTGATTTGAAAATTCTGTTTTCCAAACATAAGCTATTTCAACGTAGGAATTATTAAGGACAGTGGGGTTAGTAAGCAGACAAAGAAGATGTGTAAGTGGGCTCCTTCATTTTTGGGAACCCAAAGCAATTTAAAAACTCTTGGCTGTTGAACAGTGGGTGCCTCAAGATTCTTAAGTATGGGAGAAATTGCTATGTAGAAAGAGTTGTCAGTCAAAACAGAGACTTTCTTCTGAATCATCTTTTGTTTTTCATATGACTTTCACATCATACCTAGATTTCAGCTACTTGCCCCTTCTGAATCAATGATTAATAATTACACTTGCATCCAGAACAGCAGAACATTTTCCTGAAAGTACTCCGCAATTCTGGGCTCCGGAATGCATAGATCATTGGGTCAATGACGGCATTACACATAATCAGCATTCCATTCACCTGGAAGATGGACAAGTAGCAGGCACAGTAGGGATTATTTGGACAGAATGTCACCAGGAGGATATGAAGGACAAAGGGGGCCCAGCAACAAAGGAAGATGCCTAGTAGAATGGTGAGTGTGATGGCTCCTTTCATGTTGGCTCTTGGGTGCACTCTATTTGAGGGCAAGGAGGTGATCTTCTTGGCATGGGAATGAGCTAGTAGGAACATATGCACATAGAGACACAGGATAAAAATGAGCATCAAAGGGAACAGTGAAGTAAAGGAAATGACAGTGGGCACATCATAGGAGAAGATGACCATGGTAATACCACTTCCAGTACAAAATGCCCAGATTACTGCTAGGATGCTTACAGCACGTCTCATTGTCATGATGCTGTGATACTGCAGAGCATGAAAAATTGTAATGTAGCGGTCAGCAGCAATGACCGATAAGCTGAAAATAGATCCAAGCAATGAAAGGATGAACAGGGAGTCTACAACATCATCTGCTGTGGTTTCAAAATCTCCACGAGGTTTGAGATAACCCATGTTCCGGAAGATGATCAGGATGTTCTCTAGGATTTTATATAGGCTTCCCAACATATCTGAAACTGCTAAGCTACAGATGAAAAAATACATGGGGGAATGGAGGTTCCTGTTCTTGATCACAGCCAGGAGGACCATCAGATTCTCCAAAACTCCAATGATAGAAATGGCAAAGAACACTTCTTCTGGGACCACAACTTGGATGCAGTCTGTGTTATTTGTGGAGTTTTCAGTGATATTTTCAGGTGGGTTGCCACCATGTCCCAGAATCTTAATCAACTCATGAGCTCTATCTGTCCGCATTTCTTCCTGTCTTAGTACTAAGGTGAAGATGTTACTCAGATTTGATTTCCCAGAAAAACTGATCTGTTACTCAGAATAGTTTTCTTTTTTCTGAGTGGAGCACTGGCTGGGGACTTGATGGAAAAATACTGCTGCCTAAAGGATAATACATAAAAATATCAGTCAAAAACAGATTAATAAATATAAACAGGAGCAGGTAGGTACTGCAGTGGATTGAGTGCCAGGCCTGAAGTCAGGAAGACTTTTCTTCCTCAGTTCAAATCTAGCCTCAGACACTCACTAGCTATATTACCCTAGCTCAGTTTCCTCATTTGTAAAATGAGCTGTGGAAGGAAATGGCAAACCACTCCAGTGACCCAAATGGGGTCATGAAGAATTGGACATGACAGAAAAATGACTAAGTTTTAGTTTATACTAAAAAGTATAAACAAGATCCAAGTTATTAGAATCATAGAATTTAAGAACTGAAAGGAGCAACAAATGAGCAAACTGAGACAATAGCTTATTCAAAGTCATATATCTATCTGTATGTGGCAGAACTGGGATTGGAATTTGAGTTTCTTGACCTCAAGTGCACAAATTATCTTACTATACCATGCCACCTACTTCACTCTACCAAGTCACCCCTATTATTCAACATTTCTAATTAAATTGATTTGAGTGAAATAATTTTTCTGACTCTTAACACCCACCTTACCCACTTGATTCAGTATAGTCATAGATATGTTGGCATGGGAGAAGTTAGGGGGAAACCACTTTGGAACCCAGAATAAATCACACTCTATGCTTTTTGAAAAGGTGAAATTGAAAGCTATCTTTTCAACATGGTGGAATGTAAGTTCCTTGAGAGCAGGAGCTATTTCACTTTTGTGTTTGTATCTGCTTAATGTTTCTGCTTGATTGGGTTATTGTTCTCTGTTACACTGTATCTTCTGCAGTCTCTCAGTCCTCTTAGTAAATAATCACAGGTGTCTGAATTTGAGCTTAAAAATAGAGTAGTCTCTCAGGGCAACTAGCACCATATCCAGCACTGCCACTCTGGCTATGTTACATATGTACTTGGTAAGGCCTGCAGGGTCTAGACTCACCAAATCTATTTGGTGCCAGTATTTCTCAATTTTAGTCAGAGATATCAAACTTAAGCAAACTCCAGAGTCTGGCCAAACCACATAAAATGTAATTGAGAAATGTTTAATAAAATAAAGAAAAGTACAATGCAGTAGAATGTTAATTTGTGGTTTTCTAAGTCAACTACTGCCCTTAGGCAGAAACTTAAAGTTTGTCTTTAAGTTTGACACCCCTGTAAAATCTAGGCATTGGCCATTAAAGGGCTTGAATGCTGAATGCCCCCAATTAAAGACACAATTGTGTTCAAGAAGAAGCTATCTCATGAAAATTATAAGGCACTTGGTCTTGAGGGAAATTCTTAGTTCAATGATGCCCTTTTTTCCCCCAGCAGCCTTCAGGACATTTTCTCCTGGATTTGGTAGTGGGACCTCGAAGGCAATGTAAGTAAGGTAATTATCTTTACCATTAGTCAGTCAGTCTTCCATGTTTGAAACTTTAGTATTCTTTTACCTCTCCATCTCTTTACCTATTTAATCACTTACAAAATACTGTCAATTCTGCCTTGTATCCATCCTTTCCTTCCCAGTCTCTTTGTCAAACCCTAGGGTAGTCCCTCCTTACTATTAACCTGACAATTATAAATATCCTTTCATGGATATTTCCACTTTCACTCTCTCCCATGCTTCACACCTTCACATTGCTGCCAACATCTTCCTTGGGCATAGATCTGGTGATCTTGTACTGAAACTTCTTCAGTACTTATCTATTGTAGATTACGTGAAGTTCAAACTCTTTTGTCTTGGCATTCAGGGTTTCCCAAATTTTGTGCTACCTTGCTTTTTCAGCTTTATTTCAAGCTACTTCTCTGTGCTCCAGTCAAACTGGAATACTTGTGGTCTTCTGAACGAATTCTCTCATGCTCTCTCCTCTCTCTGCTCATAATGCTCTGTTTTTTTCTATATCTGGAACGCTTCCCTCTGCTCTGCTTGTTCAATTCCTTTTAAAACTCAACATCTTTTGAACTCAGTTTAAATGCTATGTTCTCCAGGAAGTCTTCTCTAATTCCTGTTCCTCCTCCCTGTGCTTCCCAGGGCTTCACATAAGTTTACTTTTACATTTTAAATGTCCTTGTCTATCATTTATGTGTCCTATGCTCCTACAATATTTGCAAATCTACTTATTGTTTTCTTTGCCCTGTTCCAGGTCTCCATTTCCTGTGTCTGATGACTATGTTCTACATTGTCCACTTTTTCTTTCCATTCCATTCCCACTGTAGTTAGAGCAAATCAAAAGAAATCGAAAAAAATCAAACTCAGAGCAAAGGTCTCAAATACTGATGTTTTTTCCTTTGAGTTATAAAAACATTTGTGAATGTATGTAAAACAACAGTTCTGTGATGAATTATGTACTGTGTATCTATGGGAAGAGGCAAAAAATGATGTTGATGCTCAAATACTCAGCTGTAATCACAAGAAACTATTCCTTGGTAGATAACACCTAGGGAATTGGTTGAGGAATTTAGAAGTTAAGTGATTTGTCCGAGGACACATAGTAGATTTCAGAGGCAGGAAATGAGAGTCGGTCTTCCTTTAGACTATAAGCTAAGGCAGAGGCTATCTTTTGCCTTTCTTTGTGTCCCCAGCATTTAGCATGGTGCCTGGCATGATTCTGTGCCATGGTACCGTGGCCTTAATAAAGAAATGCTTCTTGACTCTAAAACTAGTCGTATTCCACTATATAGCACTTCCTTTCTTTTAAAACAAATACCCAAACCAAATGCATGTTAATAATTCATAGAATACATAATGGTAAATTAAAAATAATTAGGCTCTTTGCCTCTCAGAGATTTAACTTTCTTCATTTCTATGGGACAAAAAGTAGTGAGTGTGAGATTCTGGGAGCTCACCCCTGAATGAAATCTGAATGCTCACACTCCTTGAAAGAACAGTTTTTCTTGAAAACACTACTGGTTTTTCTTCAGCGCAATCAATACCAGGGTTTCAGTATGGCCTGTACAAATGATAGGAGTAAACAGCCTCACTTTAAGGAGAGTATCTTCAGATGGAGAAACAATTGCTGAAATGAAGGATAAACAAGGCACTTTAGAAAATAAATCCCAAAACTGCTCTTCAACAAAGAGAGAATCAGTGTGTTTGTAAACTAACTTTGCCTTTTTCTAGGAGATTACTAAGGGCTAATGAGGTATAAGTTTGTTCTCTGCCAAGCTAGCATTTTGTTTTGGTGTCATTTTGTCATCAGACAGCAAGCTTTTATTGAGCACCACTGTGTATATAGTAATATAACCATCTTCTGAATGGAGAGCCAATAAAGCAGAATTAATCAAGATTAAATTTTAGACAAATCCTAGTTCAAAGTAAGATTAATTAAATTGTGTTCTAATTTCTCAGCACTGGAGTTTGCTTCTTGCCTGAGGCAAAGACTGAGCTTAGACGTTGATCTTTCAATAATAAGGGTGTTATAAGGATTCCCCTCCTTTACTAGAGTAAAAAGTAAAAGCGATTCCTTGCTCGTTAATTGTCCAACACAAATGGGGCAGATAAGGCTCATTGAGTGAAAGAGTACAAACCATGTAAATTGTGGCAATTGCTCCAGAAATTCAGTATACAACCACTTTCTTTCTTTAAATTTCCTTCCTTTGTCCCCCACCTCCCCATCAGGCATAAAGATCTGGGATAATTGCATGCTTGGTTAAAGGAATGGGATGAAGAATTCTGATTTTTGCAGGCACCTTTGGAACATATCTGTGTATATGAAACCCTGAAAGGGGATCAAGACTCGTTATTTTAAAAGATAGGGTCATAGTCAAAGAATCCACCAGCTAATGGCCAGCTTATGCAAAACATTTTATCTTTATCATTTTGATTACCTGAAAACTTTAAGGATATTTCATCAACTAGTTAAGACCAAGCTTTTAACAAGATAGACATCTTTAGTGACTTTAGAGATATAGCCTAATTAATTATGTTCCTGGGTAACTGGTCTTTCTAATTAAATTTTTAACTAGTGAAAATAAAACTTGATTCCAAATATAGCATTTCCCTTTGCACTTTGTACCTCCCTCATGCATTTAGCCCATTCTCCCACATATGATAATAAACTGAATACAAGTCTTTATCTTCCCTCCAAAATTGTAAACTCCTTGAGGGAAGTCATGGAGACTTATTTTTCTTCCTCACCCTAGTACAGTGCCTTGGATGCAATGTATGTTCAACAAATACTTGACTGAATGCATAAACAGTATCAAGTGGATTTTCTAATCCTTCCTCTCTCAGATCATCTAAGAAGGGACCCTAGATTAATGAATCTGTGAAATCACACAATCCAAATTTCAAAGTGATAAAGGGCATTAAATATTTAGAGTAGACTCTACAAGGGAGAACTGTAGGTACAGTGAATATATGTCCTAGATTTTACACGACAGTCTTTAAACATTCTGTTCTGTTGTCTCTAGAAAACATTACATTTTGCTATAATTTTCAAATTTTTGACAAATAATTACTGAAGAGCATGAAATTCAGTCAAAGAGGGATAGGAAGTTCTTAAGAATGAAATTCTGGATACACAAAGAGAATAATTCTAGGAAGAGGGGAAAAAGAGAGCATTCCCAGTAGACCAGTGTATATGCACAAAGAACTTAGCCTTATCTTGTATAAACAATCAAAATTCAAAATGGTTAATGGGTAACTATTAAAACAAATTGGATAAGGTGAAATTTAATAAATTTAACATGTATAGCATAAAATCTTGAGTTATAAAACCAATTTCACAAGTATAAAGTAGATACAAGTAGATACTTTTATACAAGTATAAGCTAGATAGCAGTTTATCGCTTTGAAGGGCTATAATGTAAAATAAAGAAGAATTTGACTTGTTCTGCTGGACCCAGCGGGCAGAATGAGAATCAATGTGTTGATGTAACAGACGGGAATATTTAGCTTTAATGTTATCATAACTTTTCTAAGAATTAGACCAAGTGGAATGCATTGCCTTAGTTAGGGCTGTTATCCCCTTTATTGGAGATCTTCTAGCAAAGACTAGATGACTAAGTCTCTTTGGATAAAATGTAGAACATATTCTTGTTATTCTCCAACTTTAACTAGATGGCCTCTGGGGCAATTTCTAATTCAAATTCTGTAATATTGAAGCAACACATTCATAGATGGGTAAATACAATATAATTTGGTGAGGGTTACCAGTAACTGGACAGTTCAGAATGAGTCTTGTGTAGAGGCAATAACTGAGTTGAATCCTGAAGGGAACTAGAGTCTGTAAGAAATGCAGGTGAGAAAGGAGTGTATTGTAGATGAGTGGGACAATGGTGTAAGGCAATGATGTGAGATGAAATGATATGGAATTCACTACAGCAAGTAGGTCAGCATAGCTAGACCAGAGCATGTGTAAAAAGAAACATGTAAAATAAGCTTGGAATGGTCAATCAGAGCCATACTGTGAACAGATTTAAAAAAGTCATAGCTAATAGGAAGTCAATGGAGTTTCTCGACCAGGAGATAGAGTCTTGGTAAGACCTGTGCTTCAGGAATATCACAGTTCGGTAACTAGGCAGGAATTGGACTAATGAGGGGAAAGACAAGGCAGGAAGATAAATTTTTATACAAATTAATAAATCTAGAAAAACTACTGTCAGATTTGGTGTTCTAGCTTTTAGTTCAGAAAAATAGTCACCTTTGAATATAAGAAAATGTGCATAACTGGGAAAGTAATCTGTTCATAATTCATAGGTGGTTGTCTGCTTGGAAGCCAGCACTTTGTTCTTTCTTTGTTTCATGTTCCTAAATCTTCAATAGCTTGTGGCTATATAGCCTTTAAGTACTCATAAATATGAGTTGAATATGTGGACACATTATAAAGGCGACTACTCATGAATTGAGACGCTTTTCCTTAGAGAAAGAAGCTACACTTTCACTTGTATTGAATGAAATTAATTCCCCTTTCCAATAACTCTATTTGATGCAGGCTCCTAGCTCTGGGATTTGGTTAATGAGATGTAGAAGCCAATATTATTTATTACAGTGCTATAGTTCTGAGAAGATTCTTTAGGTTAATTTCTTTACTTTGCATAATTCAGTAAGCGTTTTATTTATCTGTGTCTTCCAAGACTTTGCAAATTAAGCCTTGAGGAACTTCCTCCATAGTGGCCTGAGTAATGCTGGAGGTATTGGAGGTGAGTAAATATGGATTTTCAAAAGTTAGAAATATAATTTCTCATGACTGTGTGTATTTATATGCTCTCAACTGAACTCCAGTGCAAGACTTTATAATTTTAAAGCTTGTTGAATTGATGATGGAATATATTATATATATTATCCATCTGTTGATATTTAACTTTAACAAGAGAATTACATCACAGAATGGAGGAAAACCCAGAGTCCCAGAGGACTACCCCAATGAAGGATAAGTTTATGAAGTTATGTTTGGTAGGATTAAAGTTATTCTGGGCCTCATCAGGGATGCTACCGAGAATGTCTTGGGAGGTTTTCTTTTTATCATTAAATGAAAAAAAATTAGGGTTTCTGATTATTTTTGAAAAAAGAATACTCTATTTCTTTTCCCTCAAAATAAAAATTGCCAGAACTATCATCAATCCCATCATTACCATTTCAGTTCACTATGTGGTATACATATGGATGACATTTTTGGTTGTAGAGAATTTGGTCATAGTTCTTCATGGAATATTTGCCTCTGAGTTTTATATATATATATATATGTATATATATATATATATGTATATATATATATACATATATATATATATATATAAACTTAAATAAATATAGATCCACCCAAATCTTATTATTCAAACCAAAATAAGATGAAAGATCCAATTATGAAAATGGAGGTGGATTTATGTGGTGCTTGTCTCTTGTTTAAGTATCTTCAAAGGAAGCAGTTTAATTTTCTAAGGAAGGAAGCTAATGTTTTTCGAAAAGGAGAAACCATATTTTTTCATAGTAGGAGTTAGCTAAAGTACAGTCTATCTTCTGAAAGTTCTGTTCCTGTTGTGACATTCTAGCTTTGAAATTCACATTTTTTTTGTCCCAATGATTCATCATTGTGTCATCTTTTTTTTAAAGACAATAAAATTCCCATAAACAATATTCTTGGAATCATCACTCCATGAAAACAAAGTCTGAGAAGTTGGTATGTAGTTGATATTTTTAAAGGAAGTATCTGAAAGCAGATCAAGCCTTGGGGAGGACAGTTGAAATTTTGATGTATTTTCCACAGAATCTGCAGTCATTATGAAAAGAAATACTGGTCCTAGGTTTAAGCAAAACCAAGCCTGACCAGATGAATATTTGGGAATAGCTTAAAAAGAAATTTACCATCCCCTCTCTTTCCTTGATATGTTATTTTAATTTTCATTGGACAATTTAGAAAATGTTTATGGAGAACCTGTGGCTGACAGATACATAGGCCAAGGACAGGACAAAAGGAGAAAGCAGAAGAGTCCATTAGGAAAATTATGTATTAGTGAATGTGAACAGTGTCAATAAAAATTGTAGGTCCTATGAAATAAAATAACTATATGCAGTTTATGTATAACTATACAATCAATTTAAGTAATAGGCTCTTATATTCTAAATTGAGGTAGGTCATTCCAGGATGACCGTGTTGTCACTTAATATGAATTTCATTATGTCATCACTTTTTTATGCCTTAATATCACCTAATTTTTGTTAAGAGAATACCTGCAATTGCTGATGTGTTGGAGATGGGAATAGTCTATTGCAATTTAAAGTCACAATTTTCAATAAACTGTCGGTTGACACAATATCCTGCTAACTCCTATTCCAATGTATCTTGCAAACAATTGCCAGAAGAACTTTCCTAAAATACTTATTTCTTCATCTAACTATTGATGCTTGCTGCTCAAAATACTTCAGTGGCTGCTCATTTTCCTTTAGAAGAAAGTTAAAATTCTCTAACATGGCATTCAAGACCATCTACTACATATTTTCATGACCATACCTCCTAGTATACCTATACACAAAATCCCTCCTTTCTATTACTGCCTCTTTGCCTTTTTTATGCTTTATCTTCTTCCTAGAAAGTCCTTACCCTTCTTCTCCCCTCTCTGAATTCTATCCATTCTTCAAGACCCGCTTCTTGAAATCCTCCTTAATGACCCAGTCCAAAATGATCTTTCTCCTGTCAGAACCCCTATAGTACTTATTGACTTTAATGATGATAATAATATGATATGACACGATAATGATAGTAACTGACATTTTCATTTACAAATTTACAAAGTTCTTTCTTCACAGTAACCTCATGAGTCAGGGAATTGAAAGTATTTTTATACTGATTAGAAATTGAATCTCAAAGAGGTTGAGATACTTTCTCCAGGAAAGTCTCACTCATATCTAATCATTTTAAAAAGATTTTTAAAAAATCTTCTTCCTCTTTTAAGTTGGTACATTGTCCCTTCTTCAATTTGAAAAGGCTACAAGTGAAGACCAAAGTGGAGGGAGTAAATAATTTTCTGTTTGCAGAAGATTGTGCACTCAGTGCAGTCTCTGAAGCTGAGATGCAACAAAGTATGGATTAATTCTCTGCTGCCTGTGCTAATTTTGGCCTAATAATTAACACCAAGAAAACACAGCCACCACTACATCATCCATACATGGAACCATCAGTTGCAACAAATGGAGAAGTTTTGAATGCTGTGGGTAAGTTCACTTACCTTGGTAATGTACTTTCCAGGGATGTACACATCCACAATGAAGTTGATGCATGCAATGCCAGAGCTAGCTCAGTGTTTGTGAGACTGAAGAAAAGTATGGGAGAGAAGAGGTATTAGATTGACTACCAAACTGAAGGTCAACAGAGTCATTGGGCTGACCTCATGATTGCATGCCTGTGAAACATGGTCAGTCTACCAGCACTATGCCAGGAAACTGAATTACTTCCATTTGGACTGTGTTAGGAAGATTCTAAATATCACCTGGCAGCATAAGGTAATAGACACTGAGGTCCTTGCTTGAACTAAAGTGCCAAGCATTCAAACTATGCTTCAGAGAGTGCAACTCTGATGGGCTGATCATGTTGTTAGAATGCCAAATGTATGCTTGCCAAAAAGACTATTTTATGGAGAACTTGCATGGGGCAGGCGATCACATGGTGGTCAGAAGAAGAGATACAAGGACCCTCTCAAGAACTTTGGATTTGATTGTGCAACATGGGAGGCACTGGCACAGGACCTCTCAGCCATGGTGTGCTCACATCAGAAAGGGTGTGCTCTACTCTATGAGTAAAGCAGAATTGAAACAGCACTAAGAAAATGTAGGATGTGCATATTTGGAGTATCCACCCCAAATGTTCACACAGGCTCTCTGTGCCCAATCTGTGGTAGAGCATTCTGAGCTCATGTTGGTCTGATCAGCCACAGTTGGACACACTGAAACTTCACTTTAATCATGGTGATGTCATTTTGGTCCTCTTCAAGAACAAAGGACAACAAGCAACACTGTCCCTTTGATTGACTTTGATTAAACTACTTTGTTGTATCCCTTTTTTCTTTTTTACCCACTGTTCCCTTTTGTCAACTTTTTCACATTTGGAAGCTTTACTTTAGATTAGTGATTTCATTTTTTAAAAAGTTCTATTTCTTTCTTTCTTTCCTCCTCTGTTGAGTGGTTGGTTCAAACGATTCTTCCCTTTTTTGTTCTCTTAATTCTCTGTAAGTCTATCTGGAAAGTTTATACTTTGATTTGTGGTCTATATATTTAATTATTTCTTATTTAATCTTTTTGCTCATGGAAGTAACATGTTTTGTTCCTGAAGTAACATGTTTGAGCTCCCTCATTTAGCCACTATGTATGTTATTGCCTTTATAGATCTTGCTCAATTGTCCCCTTTTTTTCCAATCTTACTTCACTCTTAGAAGTATCAATGAGGGAAATAATGTGGTTTGAAGACGTGTCCCATAGTAGAAATTACCCTCTCTTCTGGATTGTGCAGTCCAAACTCCTTATACTTCTTGGCTTGGTCTCTTTCCCATTGGTCATGTCTTCTGATTTTGGGGTCCATGTCCTACCTCCCCCCCTTACCCCGGGATGCTAAATACTCTCAGACATTCAACTTTTCCCCCTTGTAAGATAGGATGTTTTCCATGGAAGCACAATTGAATATCCACTCTCTCAGCTTGTTGTTTTAAAGTTGCCATATACTACTTTGGTTTTTCATGTCTGTGTGGTCCCTCTTAGATTATAGCAGAGACAATATCTTACATCCTCTGCTTTGTATACTGCTCAATGTGTTCTACATTGTAGGTGTTCAATAAGTGTTCATAGATTGATTAAGTATTCTTAAATGTACCCAGACTTTAAGACCCAAAAGTCAGTAATTTGTTTATATAAACAGGTTATATTTTTAAGAGGACTTCCTTATTATGTGCATATGAAATTTGTGAGAAATGAGATTGGAAATTCCATTTTTTGTCAGTGATTAGAAGCATTTTTATATGTGGCACTTCATCATCTTTAGTCAGGGAGATCAGCAAGTGAAGAATTATAAAATAACATAATGCCTATGAACTTTTAAAGGCACTCTATACATGATTCAAGCTAGTCAAAGATCAATAACATTCAGGAAATACGTACCAAAATTTAGAAATAATATGCACAATTTTTCCAGTGCTCTCTTTGGATTGATATTAATTCTTTTAGGCCTCTAGGGTGCCATTTGTGTGCTGCAAAAAGTAAATTATTAAAACATATCCTTGGTATCCTAGAGAGTTTTGTAAGTCAGCTTTTTTTCCCTTTCTGGCTGTTGGGATCAGACCCTCTATCATCCATCACCAAGGTTAAATTGCTATCACTTAGCTCTTTCTGGTTTTGAAAATGTTCTTTTACCTTGACATAGTTATATTGGTAACCTCTTTTCCTGCCTCTCTTTATATGAGGATAGAACAAATATCCTATAATTTACTCACAGGTTTTTAGTTGTTTGCTATTTGGGAGTTGATGGAAGTGGGAGTAAAGGCATGAGGGAAGAGAAAGTTGACTTTTTCTAAATGATTTCATAGGATACTGGTATTATTCATTAAAAATAAATAAGCCATACTGCACTACATGTATGCTTTGCATCTCTTTACCTTTACTCATGTTTTTCATTCAATCCAGATTTGATATGTTATAGTTCATATTTTATATCAAATATTCTTCATTTGGAATAGGGACTGTCACCTGAATTGTTCTGTTATTGATTTCAAAGACAGTTTTCCGGTTGGAAGTCAGATGACCTGATTCTGGACTTGCCTTGCACTGTGTGACTGTGAGCACCTTAACCTTTCTGAAATGCTTTTATGTATAAAAATGAAGGGATTAGGATAGATGAGCTAGAAAGTTCTTCCCTCTTTCCCCCCGCTCATATTTTCCCTGTGTGTTCTACGGATTCATAGATTTATTATTTTAGTAGTAAAATTTGATTTTGCAAGAAAATCTAATGTTAAAAAAATCTCAATTTGCCAAATTGATAAAGTGTGTGTGTGATTATTTGTATCATAAGAGGACTTTGCTTTACAAAAGGAAAGGTCAGAATATGTGTGGTTGTGAAGGATTTTAAATGACAAAATAAGGTTTTATATTTGACCTGGAGGTATCAGGGAGACACGGGAGTTTATTAAATAGGAGAGGGGTCAGGTATGGTCATACTTTTGGTTTAGGGAAATCACTTTGGCGGTTGAGTAGAGGGTGGATTGGAGTATAGTGAGACTTGAAGCAGTGAGCGCAATTAGAAGGCTACTCAAACAGTGCAGATGAGAGATAATGGGGCCAGGATTAGGTTCCTCCCTGTGTGAGTGGAGAGGAGATAACATAGAAGAGAGGCTTATAAAGACAGAAGTGACAAGATTTGACAACTGTTTAGATACATGAGGTGAGTGAGAGGGAGGAATGGGACAGAGATTGAGAGCCTGGGTGATTGGAAGGATGGTGTTGTACTTGACAGTAATAATAAAGAAGGGGTGGGGGGAAAGGAAAGGTACAAGGAAACAAGCATATATCAACCAAATAATCTGTGCCAGGCACTGTTCTAAGCACTTTTCAAATATTATCTCTTTTGATTCTCACAACAACCCTGGAAGCTAAATACTATTATTATCTTTATTTTACAGTAGGAGAGATTGAGGCAGGTGGTGCTTATGTGATTTGCTTAAGGTCTCTTAGCTAGCAGGTCCATGAGGCTGGATTTGAGCTCAGTCCTCTTGAGGCCAGGTTTAATGTTCTCTCTACTTCATTACTTTCCTGAATCTTTGCCATCTAGACACCTCTAATAGAAAAGCTAAGAAGAAAGAAAAAATAAGAGTTCTATCTGAGAAATGTTGGAGTTTGATGTTTAAGATGTTCTATAAGAAATGATGAGCTTGATGAGCTTACAAAAACATATATAGACTTGCACGAAATAATGAAAAGTGAAAGAAGCAGAACAAAAAGAATGTTGTATATAGTAATAGCAATATTGTTTTAAGAACAACTTTAGCAAATAAGTAATTTTGAAGATTATAAATACCCAAATTAACTGTAAAGAACTGAAAGAAGGCATTATCTGAAGCCAGAGAAAGAACTGATAAATAGAAGTATGTGTTGAATGATTTTGCACACACACACACACACACACACACATTTGTGTCTAATGGTAGCCATTTCTAGGGCAGAGGCCGGAGGAGGAAAGAAAAAAAGAAAAAAGAAATTTACATGATAACTTTGTTATATATTTCAAAGGAATATCAAGTTGTACATAATGGTTTTGCAGTTTCATGTGCAATTATCTTTTTTAATTATACTATGTTATGAAAATGCTTGTTTTATTCCATAAATTAAAAATAAAATTAAATAAAAAAATGTTCAATAGGAAGTTTGTGACACAGGGTTGGGATTTAGACGAGATTAAGACAGAGATTAGATCTGGGAATCATCTGCTTCAGATCTTCTGGTTTGGGCATGGGTCATATTTTCACCAATGGATCTCTGAAGTCTGATCATTCGAAAATAGCCATTGCCTGGTCAGTATTTGTGGCCCTATCTCCTTTCTTCATTGCCCCATTTCTTCCTTGTACCTTTCTTAACCTTTCCTGTGTTCATCTCTATTTTTTGGCTTGTCTTCTGTTTAACGTTTTTCTCCCTGTGTTTCTCAATATTGAGAAGAGGACCTTAAAATATGAAACAACTCTTGGATTCTGGCAGTGAAATACAGCTGATTCAAGTAACTAATAGAGAATATGGATCAACTTTTCTTTCATCTATTCTGCTCTTAAGAAGAAAAACATCATGCAAAATTCAATTCATGAAGCGCTGATAATGTGACTACTGTGGATCAGCCCTTATTGTAAGCATTGAGGATGCAAAAACAAAACAGTACTATTCTTGCAGAGTTAACCTCAGGATGCTCACCCTGCCCAGGAAACACCTTCAATTCCATTGCTAGTCAGAAAGAAATGTGGCGTAATGACTGGCACTCAATATTAAGTCTTGGACAGGCCATTTTCCCTTTCTGGACCTCAGATTTCCTCTCTGTAATATGCAAAGGGCTGGATTAAATGATCTAAAAGTTTCCTTCCAGTTCTCCATTTTATAAAACTATTCAGCCTATAAGTTTCAGATGTTGCAAACCCGATGAAAGAGAACTCTAAAAGTTTACGTGGGTGGGGAAGAATGTTTTCTTTCTACCTTTCATTTCACCATTTGCATTTCTAGTGAGTATGCTGGGCCCCTGGGAAGATAGAAAGGAAGTTTGCTAGAAAATAAAAGATTATGTACCTCCTTTTCTAAAGCAGAAAATGGAAAGGGGAAGAAAAAGAAATGATCACTTAAAGTAAGACTGCTTCACTGTGAACCAGGGCAGTGTAAAGAAATTGAAATTGAAGGAGGAAAATGAAAACCAAACCAAACTGTGTTTTCTATCTGGAGACACAGTGAGAGATATTTCCTTGTGATTGATTGTACAGCCATATCCTTTAGATTGTGCCTTCTCTTCCCTTCTAAAATTTTCTGAGCTTGCCTTTCTTACTGATCTTCCTCACTGAACCCCAAGACTAGGGAGCTGCATCCTGTAACCATTTTGGGTACCCAGGTATTGTTGATTTTTCCTCCATTACCTCTCTCTCATCAATTTCCATCTCTGCACTCACAAACCTACCATTTAGGCCCTTGTTCCTCTCAGCTAGACTACTGCAATAACATCTAATTTGGTCACCATGCCTTAAGACTCTTCTCCATTTCAACTTGACGCAGCTGCCACTGTGATATTTCTAAAACACAGGTCTGATCATGTCAATTCCTTGCTTTGATAAACTCTAGTGACTTCCTATTGCTTCTTGATTCAGATACAAATTCCTCTGCTTGGTGTTTAAAGTTCTGTACGTTCTGACTCCAGTTTACCTTGCAAGACTTCTTATTAATTACTTCACACACTCTAGAGTGTAGCCAAGCTGGCCCACTTCCTAATCTCTATAAGTGACATTCCATGTCTTGTCTCTGTTGCTTTCTACCCACTATTATCCCCTCTTCTGTCCTCACTTTTGCCTATTAGATTCCTGTAAGAGATTTCTCTTAGAATAAGATCTTTACTGACCTCTCTAGCAGCTTTGACTTTCTTCCAACAATTACCTTGTTTTTTGTTGGACAGATACTGCAGATTTAATTGGTGTAGTAGGGAACTCTTGATGAGGAAATTCTATTGAAACAAATCTTGGCAGTTTATAGTTTGCTAAGTAGCTCTCTGAAACTTTGTTTACTTTGTATATATTTTGTATCCATTTATATGTATAGCTGCTGTATAGACTACAAACTCCTTGAAGGTAGGGGCTACTGTTAGTTAACAAACATTTAGGAGTTTGCTATATATTGGACATTGTGTTTGCAGGGAGAGGGAAGAGAGATTTACAAAGATAAGCAGAAAGAAGAATGAGAGAAAAAAGCAGAAGTGCCCATGCCAGTGCAAGGTGGTGATGTTCCAAGAATGAGAGATGTCTGGTCTAGACTCTTCCTAAAATGGTGGTTCTGTTTTTATAATCTTTCTTTCTTTTTTGAGGCAATCCAGGTTAAATGACTGGTTCATGGCTCCAGGGTAACATGTCTTCCAGGGTAACTTATGTCTTCCTGACTTCGGGGTTGGTGCTCTATCCAGTGCACCACCTAGCTACCCATTGTTTGGAATTTCAACACAACTCCGTGCTAGGCAGATGTGTTGAGTTGTTTCAGTCATATTTGATTCTTCATGAACCCATTTAGGGTTTTTGTGGCAAGGGTACTGGAGTGACTTACCTTTCCTTCTCCAGCTCATTTTACAGATGAGGAAACTGAGGCAAACAGGGTTAAGTGACTTGCCCGGGGTCACACAGTATTTCAGGCCAGATTATGAAGAGAAGTCATCTTGACCCTAGACCAGGATGTCTATCTATTGCACCATCTAATGGCCCTACAGCCACATAATAGGCACATAGTAGCATAATAAAATGCTTGTTGCTTGATCCAACATAGGCCCCAACAGGCTGTGATGGAAATAGGTTAATAGTGTGCTTGAACTATTTCATAAATGATTAAAGGCACTAATACATTGTGTTTTAGATATTGGCAGCAATTTGCTGGATATGTATTATCACAGCCTACTTCTAGAAGACACTAAATGTGCAGACAAAAGGAGAAAGTAAAGAAGAAGTTGATTTCAACAATTCTGGTACGTACTAGGCATAGAAATACAAAAATGAAAGTCTTTGGCCTTCAAAAGCTCATTCATATTTATGGAAGTGGATGGAATTTTATAAGCTATGACTCTTCTAAATCAGGAGAACTCTGAGAATGGAAGATATTCCTCTAGGTGGAGTGATGAATAGAAAATCAAAGTGGAAACCTTCAGAGAACACTTAGTAACTGCAGTAGAAAGGGAATTGGAGGCTTTTGATTTGGGAGTATGTGAATATTGCATAAGCAATCCTGACTTCGGGAAACTACGAAGTGAGAAACTCTGGAGCCAGATCATCTGGGAATCTCAGCTGTACCATAGATGAATCACAAAAAAATTTAAAAATATTGTGGTCAGGGGAATGTTGAATCAGTTCAGCTTTCCATTTCTACTGGAGTTAAGACACTTGGTGATTGACAGAGTTTTAAGTGGTCTTTCTGAAAAGTCCAATGTATAAAGCAAACTCTGACATAAGAAGGATGGGAAGGTTGTAATACCGTCACCATCTGTACTGTGGCAGTGACAGAGGAGTCTGCTGGGGTGGGAATCAGTGCCTCCTTGCTCAGAAATGTTTTCTAGCGGCTTTCACATTAGTACAGTATTGGTAAGCAAGACTATAAATGAATAGGCATTTTTAAGGCATATCTGTAGATTGATCTCCTGAAAAGCTATACCAATTCACTGCTCTACCAACAGTGCATTACTGTGCTTTTCCTACAGCTTTTCTAACAATTTTCACTTTTATTTATTACCTTTGGTCACCTGATGCATGGGTGTAAGGAACTTTAGTATTGCTATCCTTTCAATGATTTGGTTCATTTAATTTGGCTGTTGTTAGCTTGGATTTCATCCTTAGAAAACTGCCATCTCCTGTCCACTGGCCATTTATCTATTGGGGAAAGACTCTTAGTTCTATAAATTTCAGTAAGTTCTTCATATATATATGAACTTACTGAAATTTATAACTTACTGAAATATATATATATATATATATATATATATATATTAGAAATGAGCCCATTATCAGAGAATCTTGTTGCAAAGATTTTTTCCCCTATTTAATAGTTTTCCTCCTAATCTTAGCTGTATTAGTTTGCTTATACAATTGTTTTATTGTATGTAGTTTAAAATGTTCATGTTATATTCTGTGATCCTCTTTATCCTTTGATTGTTCATGAACTATTCCCATATCCAGATGCAGAAATTAATGAAATGTATTTTTTTGCATCTTTAACTTGTTTATGAAGTGACCTTTTATGTTTTAGTCATTATCCATTTCCAGCTTATCTTGCTACATGTTATGAGATGTTTGTCTATACTTAATTTCTGTTGGACTGTTTTCTAGTTTTTCTAGCAGTTTTTTGTTGAATTATGAATCCTGGGCACACATCTACTCCCCCAGTTCTTTTCCATGGCCTGTAGGTATAGACAATATGGAAATTTTCCCCACAACCCCTTGAAGATCTAGAGGACAGATAGAAGGAGGTCAACAAAGGCAGACAGGATATTTGAGCAATTTCTTTTCCTTTTTGCTATGTTGAATAACCTTCGTGATCCTAGTGAATTAAATAATCTGAGTACTAAGGAATGGAGGAAAGCCCAAACAGATGGTGTGGAGATTATAACCTTGGTACAAAATACAGATTTTATATTTTAAATAATGTTTCATTTCATTCTTTGCTTAAATTCTAGTCCTTACAAACAGTAACACTAACAGTTCTTCAAGCTACAGGATTGGTGGAGGAGGATAGAGAGCAGTCTTACCTTCTGCAGTTTAAGTCCTCATTAGTGTTCAGTGGGGGTAGTTCAACCTTTCAGGAAAATTATTTTATTAATTCACTGGAGAAATTCTAGGGTTAACTAGATGACTGAGTCAGACTGGAATCAGGAAGACTCATCTTAATTTCAAATTCATCACCAGACACTCATTAGCTGTGTGACTCTGGACAAGTCACTTAGTTCCTTACCTATAAAGTGATCTGGAGAAGGAAATGGCAAACCACTCTAGGATCTTTGCCAAGAAAACTAGTTCCTTACCTATAAAATGATCTGGAGAAGGAAATGGCAAACCACTCTAGGATCTTTGTCAAGAAAACTCCAAATGTGTGGTCATGAAGAGTTGGACATAACTGAAAAAATGGAACAAAAGAGAAATTCTAGACTAGTTAATCCATGGCTCAAGGAGAGTGACATCTACTGGACAACAGAGATATTGCACCCACTCACTGGATATTTAATACAGTTGCATGCTGCCTTTCTATTAAGCCTTAAGAAAATCAGTCCTCAAGCTACAGGACCAGAGTGCTCCAAAGCAGGGACAACAAAAGATATTGTTGTCAGTAACTGCCTACTAAGTACTTTTTTGTTAGTGTAACTAGATCGATAAATTAGGAGAAAGGTAGACACTATACACTAAGATTTCAACAAAGTATTTGCTGTTATATTTCCCCCTCATGCTAATCTTGTGCTCAAAATAGAAAGATGTGGGACAGATGTGAATGCACAAATTAGTTGGATGAAAATCCAAGTTGATCCAATCCAACTTGGAAGGTTGTCTCTATTGGAGCATCCTGTCTTTGGCTTCATAAAGTTCAGCATGTTTATCAATGATTCAGATAAAGACAAGCTTGTTAAATTTGTACATGATATAAAGATGAATTGGATAAAAGAGCTGGGATTTATGTATGTCTCAGTAGGTTAGAATAATGGACTGAATTGGATAAGATGAAATTTATTGGGAATAAGGGTAAAGTTCTACAACTGAGTTTTAGGTTAAAAGAAGCTGGAGAAGATGTTGCTAGATAATAGTTCACATGAAAAATATTCAGAGTTCCAATATGTGTCACTTGTATTACATGAAAGTCAAAAAACTACTGCAATCCTATGTTGAATTGGAAGCCATAGCATCCAGATAAGGAAGATTATATTTATATTATGTAATAAATTCTAATAAGTTGCATCTAGAGTTAATTCTGAGTCCTACATTTTGGGAAAGATATATGCAAATTGGAGTACATAGAGAAATATGGTCACATGGATGGTGAGGTATTAACAAAACATTCTATATTAGGATTTATTGAAGGGAAATGAAAGGAACAAGAATTTATTAACTGTCTATTCTGTGCCAGACATGATATTAAGTGTTTTTTTGTAAATATTGCTTCATGTGATATAATAGCATTGTAAGGTAGGTGCATTTTGCATATTATTATTATAGCTCATATGACACTTGAGGAGACTGAGGCAGACAAAGGTTAGTTACTTACCCAGGATCACACAACTAGTAAGTGTCTGAGGCTGAATCTGAACTCAAGTCTTCTTGATTTCAGGGCCAGTGCTCTCTGTACCTACTGTGCCATTCAGCTGCCTAGATTTATTTTGGAGAACAGAAGACTTAGAGAGGTAACTAGATGTCTTAAAGTATTAGACAAACTGTGATATAATAATGATGACGATGGTGACGGTGATGATAGCTGACATTTATATAACACTTTAAAGTTTGCAAAGAGCTTTATAAATATTTTCTTACTTGATCCTCGCAACAACCCAGGGAGGTAGGTGCCATTTTTTTATACCTACTTTACAGTTGGGGAAACTGGGGCAGACAGCAGTTAAGTGACTTGCCTAGGGTCATCTGAGGCAAGATGGGAGAGGAATTCGAATTTTTTGCTGAGCCACAACGTTCCTATTACTGGGCACAATGTTTTCCTGGTTCTGCTCACTTCACTCACCACCAGTTCATGCAAGTCTTTCCAAGTTTCCCTGAAGTCCACCTGCTCATCGTCTATCGAACAACATCATATACCACAACTTGTTCAGTCATTCCCCAATTGATGGGCATCCCCTCAGTCTCCAATTCTTGGTTGTTACAAAAAGAGCTGATATAAATATTTTTGTACATGTGGGTCCTTTTCCCATTTTTATGATCTCTTTGGGATATAGACCTATTGCTGGATCAAAAGGTATGCAATTGTCCAGGCAAGAGGTGATTAGTGACTGAACAAGGTTTCTTTCTAGTCCCAAGATTCCATGTATCTATTAGGGGCCCCTCCAGGGATATCAGATTCTGGCCTCGATGTTAAAATGAGCTATAAAATGTCTCAGCAGATCTCAAACTAAGCTAAGAACTCAAGTTCCCTGGTTGACTCTGAACCTGATTAGATTTTCCCTAACCATCCTCTAGCTAAATCCGGGATGGCACATATACCATACATTCCATGACCTCTGATAGACTGAGTTAGCATCAGCTAGACCAGAATTGCCCTGATATTTGTTGTCAAGTGAGCTTTGGGGGAATTTACTTCAGCGTAGCTAAGAACTGCTAAAGCGCTTAGAAACTCAATTGTTTCATTTTCTATAGTAGACACGTTTAAATTAAAATTCATCGTCCAGCTAACATAGGCTACTGTTATTGCTCTGGTTGAACCATTATTATTATCATCCATATTAGATGTTGCATTAATTTATGAATTCAGTACAAAAAATATTTATTAAATTCCTTCTGTGTACAAAAATAAGCACTTTAAGTGAACACAATAATAGCTAACATTTTATGTAGTATTTTAAAGTTGTACAGTGCTTTGCATTTACGGTCATATTTGATTCCTATTATGTGCAAGGTGAGTGTTAGAATGGCACTTACCTCCAAGAACTGTAAAGATCAAATGAGATAATGTTTACAAAGCTCTTTGCAAACCCTTAAGTGCTAGATGCTATTATTATCATATGACAGTTTGTCTAATACTTTAAGATAGATATTACACCCCCTCTAAGTCTTCTCTTCTCCAAAATAAATATCTTCAGTTTTTTCAAGTGGCTACATGGCACAGTGGGCCTCACGGGGGCCCAAATTCAAATCTGGTTTCAGACATTAGTTATGTAACTCTAGGCAAGTTACTTAATTTCAGTCTCTTCAACTGTAAAATAGGGATAATGATAGCCCCTATCTCCCAGGGTTTTTGGGAGGATTATATGAAGTAATAATAGCAAGGAGGACTTAGCATGGTGCCTGGCACATAGGAGGCACTTAATAAATGCTTGTTTCCTTCCCTTCAATGAATTCTAATGCGAAAGTCAGAAAGACTTGGATTCAAGTCCTGTCTCACATATGCTAGTGTATACTGTAGATGTCATTCAACTAATGTCTTAGGCTTCTTTTTAGGATTATAAATTATAGATGAGTTGCTCATCAGCTGTGGTTGAGGGAGTTTTCACACCAGGAGTTCCCCATGTGAATGAAATCATAAGTCTACATCTAATATATACATATATATATATACATATATATATGTATATGTGTATGTATTTGTCATACTAAATGTGGGAAAAAATTTTGATCATGTTTTTGATGAACATCTGAAAGACCTATTGACTCTGGAGGTAATGTGATATTGTAAGAAGCATGGCTCTGGAATCAAGGGATTTTGGTTGAAATTCTGCCTCTGATATTCACAGGCAAGTAGGTGACAGTGGAACACTAGACTTGGAGTTAGGAAGACTTGAATTCAGATATTTACTAAGACAAGAAGATTGCCTGTATGACTCTGAATAAGCCACTCACCTCTTAGACACTAGAATGGAGGCTGGAAAATGGGAATCTACCTTACAGGGTTACTTACCTTATCTACCTTACAGGATTGTTGTGATAATTAAATCAATAATTTATGTATAGTGCTTTGAAAACTTTAAAGTACTATGTAAATATAAACTATTATTATTATAGGGAAAGCTAGATGGCACAGTGAATAGAGTGGTAGACCTGGATTCAGGAAGATTTGTCTTCCTGACTTCAAATCTAGCCTCAGACTCTTATTAGCTGTGTGATCCTGGGCAAGTCCTCTAACCCTGTTTGCCTCACTTTTCTCATCTGGGAAATGAGCTGGAGAAGGAAATGGAAAACAACTTCAGTATCTTTGTCATGAAAACCCCAAATGAGGTCATGAAGAGTCAGATCCGACAGAAAACGACTGAACAGAACCATTACTGCCGGAGTGACCTCGGGTCTCAGTATCTTCCTCTATAAAATGAGGAGGTTAGACAAGTTGGTCTCAGATCTCTTCCAGTTCTAAATGTTTGATTTTTCCTCAAGTAGTAGACTTTTCTTCTAAAAGGGCACTCTCTCCTTGATTTTCTTTCTTCTTTTGTGCATTCTAATTATTTTCCTTTTTCTCTTTGATGTCCCTGATTTCCATAAAATGTGTAGCATGTAGCAAATTTAAATTCCTCCTGTCTCTGGAGATATTAAGCAAGTTACTTGTGGGAAGGGGACACGTCCTTGGGTCCTTGGCAACGTCATTTACTCCTTTATGTAATTTCCTCAGATAAATCACATAAAGGGAGCTGACCCTGGCAAGTTACACAATGCTGAATGTTCTTTCCAAACTGGGGTGATTGGAGGCTATTATGGGGATGGGAATAGAATTGTGGTGTAGTACAGGCATAAGCACTTAGCATTAGGGAAAAAATGGACCAAGGAGCTGATGGAGCATCATTTGGAAGAAATCAGACATCTGACTTAGAACTTTGATACTGTAGATTGATCATTACAAGTGCAGTTCCCCACCCCCTGCCACACTCCCTTCAGCTTTCACATATACTATATTTAGTCTCAAAGACTACAGAATTATCAGCCCTCTGTATATTGCACAATATCTCCAGGAAGCTGGAAAATCTCTTAATTTCCTGATATTAGAATGTACAATCTATATTCACATGAGCAACTTCTTTCAGATAGAACTCTTAAAAAGAATTAGAAAAATCTACCACTAGTTGGAAGTTGTTTTTTGTTTTGCTTTTCAAGAAGTAAATCTCTATCAAGGTGCCATCATTTTTTAAGGCATGCATCTTTGGGGTTATCTTTGAGAGATGCTTCACAACCAGTAATTGCCAAGCTTTCATGATTTTTTTCTTTGAAAAATCTATCAGTCTTTTCTATCCTCCTCATTTCCACTGTAACATATTTAAAATGATACAGAAATTATTGCATGATATTCCACCAAGCCTAACAGAAATTCTGTGGTTTGGGCCCATGGCTTATATTTTCTGTTGACTATAAACTGGAAAGAAATAGCAACTTGGGTTCATAGGCAAATGAAAAAGGAGGAGTGGAGAAGGTGAGACAGAAGACACAGGAGGGAAAGGGGTAATTGATGAAGCAAGTTCCTGGAGAAGGCATGTCTAGATGTTGTCAAAGACAGGTACAGAAATTAGCCTTCTTTTGGGACGAGGATGAAGGACACAAGTAATAACATAAACATTTATTAAAGTGTTATTTGTGTATACACACACCCACATACGTGTATACATAATTCTATATTACCGCATATCTTTTCTGAATAAACCTGAAATTGTTGATGGGAAAATTTGCTTCTGAAATAAAACAAAACAAAGCTACATGTCTGTATTTGACGGTAGGATTTCCCATCTTGGCACATTGATCTACCAGGTAGCCATGACTGTTACCCCTCTCCATCAATCTCCAAGGTTTGCCAGAATTCTCAGAGGGGTTTAGAGAGGGCAGTTCTCCCACTCTGCTTAGGGAGTTTACTACCAGTCTTGTCCCAGGCATCTTAAAGCTTAATAGGAATGAAATAGGAGAGATACTTCTCTTAAAATGAAATAGGAGAAATATTTTTCTAAAAAAAGAAAGTTGAGGATCCATATTTGGAGAGTGTGTGTTTTCTAAACCTGGAAGAGAGATGAGCATCATTTCTCCCTATTGACACTTCTCTTTCCTCCCCATTCTCATCTCATAGCATGATTATTATAAAGCAATTAGCTACTTAGATCTACATCTAATTTACAGCTATCAACAACCTGAAATACTATATGTAGTGACTTGATTTCTATCAAGTTTCATGTAGCATCTCCTGTTCTTGCAAGCCAGCCAATGAACCATACAAGTGTCTCACGCAAGACAAGGTGATCAGAAGTAAAATACAAGACTTTTGTTAAGAAATAGAAGTGAAACTTTTAACTTGGAGGGTTTTCAGATGCTTATTCTGTCAGCATAATAACCACCTTCCTCCCCTGCCTCCTCCACCAAAGTCAACAGCTCTTATCATCACGATAGTAATAGTCATATTTTATATGCCAGAAGAGTTGTGTGGGCCAAGGGAAATCAATCTTTTCTCATGAATGAGAAGACTATAAAATTTTTTCCCTTAGTCGCAAAATCAGGGGTAAGGACTGGGAGTCAGAGGTAAAAACTGCTTTTGATGTAGGCTGTGATAAATGTAGGAAAATAGAGAAAAAGCAACAAAATAAAAACTAAAGAAATATGTGGAGAGAGAGAGAGAGAGAGAGAGAGAGAGAGAGAGAGAGAGAGAGAGAGAGAGAGAGAGAGAGAAGAGCAAGACAGAGATAAAGAAAAAGAATGAAATAATTTTCTCATTTCATAAGGAAAAGCAAATATTTAAGGAGGGGAACTGGTGAATAATTCTTTATTTTCTCCTGCCTCAATCTTCTATTTAGTTGTTCTAGGTAGTAACAGTCTAAAATTTTAAGAAGCTAGGTAACCAGAAAAGCATGAACTTACCTTCAGCCCTGAAGCAAGGTGATTTCCGTCTGATACCATGGGGAATGAGTTTACTTTGAAAGAAATTCAAATAGCACAGACCTTGTAATAGAGAATTCTTGGAACATATATATCAAAAAGAGAGACAGCTCTTTTGTTATCATGACCTTGGATCAATGTCATATGAATTAAATTGCATACTTCTGCAAGCATGGGCCTAGAAAATGGGAAATAAACACAGAACCTCCTGAAAATGCTTCTTGTGGAATTTACTTGCTAAGCAAGCACAGAAATTTGACTTTTTCTCTTTTTTGGAATGCAGTTGTATAATTGAATTTTATTTTAGAGTAAAAGAACTGGAGAAATTGGGACATGGGATGTTTTTTTTTTCAAACTTTCCACCAAAATTTTCAAAACAGCTTGCAAACATTTGGCTTATTATTAGTAATTGCAAGGTAGAGAACAAGTCAATTGCCCATATTTCATAAGACTAAGCAATGAGATATGTGATTATTTTATTATTCTTATATAGGAAATTATGTTCTCAAAAGCCTGTCATAGACCATAGGCCAGATGATGATTAACACCTAGGAGTTCTGCCAATTTTCTGTGGTGACATATGTACTCAATACCCTTAGTTGCATACGCATAATGAGGCAGAAATCATTGTCTAAGCTGTTCCAAATAATGTTGGAAATTCAGTAGTTTGCAACTGTGACTGAATATTTTCTATTCACAGTGAACTGCTAATAAATAATAACTTTAAATAGAAAGAGAATATAACGATCTGGAAACAGTTCTTTGAATCTATGAGTCTGAAGCACAACTGATGTTAAGGTTGTCAGATATCAGTAATGCCATGTAGAATACATGGGTTTAAAAGATACAAAGCCTACAATTCTTCATGAAGGGTCTAACCTTCATTGCCTCTGTCTAATGAGTATCCTTTTCAATCTTCCTCTATAGCTCCATTAATGTCTTTCTCTTTACCTCCCAATCCAATAAGTAGAAAGAAATTCAGAGCAAATATAGTCTGGATATGCCTGTATGTAAATTTGAAAAATGTTCCAATCATGGGCAAATTGGGGGTGTGTCAAGAAAGTTCTACTTAGCCTTTCTCTGAGAGAAATTTATAATAATAATTTACACTTATATAGGGTTTTAAAGTAAATAAAGCTCTTTCCTCATATTTACTCTATGCACTCCATGAAGTAGATAGTGCAAATGTTATCATTTCCATTTTATAGGCAAGGAAATAGGCTCTGAAACAGTTAAGTGACTTGCATGATGATACAGTTAGGACGTCTCTGAGGTGGGAGTCAGGATCCAGGACTCGACTCCATGTCTAGAACTTTATCTACTATACAATGCTGCCTTTCATTATACTTCGAATAGGTAGGCAGACACTTGAACACTCTACTTTGAGAGGAGATATATACAGGTTCAAAATGAAGGAAAAAAAGCCAAATTAGCAGGGCAATAACTGGAGTTCCTAAATAATCCAAATTGAGAAAAGGAAACTGATTTAGCTATAAAATAATTTCTTGGGTATTGGGGAACAAACCTATTCCAGATTAAAAAGGGAATCCTAACCAAAACTTTTAAGAAAAATTAATCCCTATACTACAAAGATTACTCTTTAAAATTAAGAAAGAAAATATTCTGCCAAACAGTTTTTATTGGATAAATATTTAAGAACTTTTTATTGGACCAAAGCCAGGGTAGGATATGGGAAAGAAAGAAATTCATTAACTACTATGATTATTGAAAATTGATTCAAATATTTAAAATAAAATCTTGAAAAATATTATAATTTGTTCAAAAAATCTTTCTCTATGATTAAGTTGGATTTATAGTGGAGATGTAAGGGTGGTTAAACATTAGGAGAACCCCGTAACTATAATAAAAATTATAATATAAAAATACATGATTATATTAATAGATGCAAAAAACTTGACAAAGCATAATACTAATTTATGTTAAAAACTCTACAAGGCTTAGACATAGAAAAATATTTTTTGTATCATAAATATATTTATATAAAATCAAATGCTAGCATAATTTGCAGAAACTCTAAAAGCTTTCTCACTGATTATCAATCAACAAATCAATGAATAAATATTTATTAAGTACTTACTATGTGTCATGTTTTGTGCTAAACTCTGGGGATACAAAGAGAGACAAGAACAGTTTCTCAAGGAGCCTATAATTTAATGGGAGAGATAATATCCAAACAAATATATATATATATATATATACACACACACATACATACAAGTATATATTATATATATACATATATGTATATACACATATAGGATAAACTATATATAGGATAAACCAGAAATAATTAACTGAGAGAAAGCAGAGTTAAGAGAGATTAGGGAAAACTTCCAGTAAAAGAAGAGATTTTAGTTGGGACTTCGAGAAAGACAGGGATGTCAATAGGCAGAACGGAGAAGGGAGAGCATTCTAGGCATGGGGAATAGCCATTAAAAATTCCTAGAACTGAGAGATATGGAATTTCTTGTTCATGGAACGGCCAGGTGGTCAGTGTCAATGAACTGAAGAATACCTGTAGGGGAGTAAGGTGTAAGAAGACTGGAAATGCTTTAGGAAAATCACTTTAAATAATTGAAAAGTAAATAAAACAAGGGTGTCCTTTTCCCCATTGTTATTTGACATAATTTTAAAAAATGCGAGCAATAGTAGTAAAAAAGGAAGTTAATTAAAGGTGTAAAGATGGATAAAGAGAAGATAAAAATATCTATTTGTTGTTGATATAATGGTTTACTTTGAAAACCCTAGGGATTCAATGAAGAAACTAATTGAGATAATAACTTCAGTAAAATGGTGTATGATGGAATAAATGTGCAAAATCAATATTTTTATATATCAATAACAAAGTACAGGAAGGGATTATGGAAAGGGAAAACTGATCTCATTGTTTTCCTCCCAAAGTCCTCCCCTCATCCTAGCTTCTCTGTTACTGTCAAGGGCGTCACTTTCTGACCAGTTACTCATGCTTGCAACTGAGTGTCATCCTTGACTTTTCACTCTTTTTTATCCTCTATATTTTATCCATTGCTAAGCCAAACTGATTCTACCTTTATAACATCTCTCTTATGACCTCATAAGAGAGGACTGTTGAAATAACCTTCTGCTTGGTCTCCCTGACTCAAGTCCCTCTCTCCTCCAGTCCATTCAGCAGTCAAACTGATCTTCCTGAAATGTTAAATGATTGTTTAATAAGCTCCTGAAACTCCTAGATCAAATACAAAATTATTTGTTTGTTTTGTAAAGCCCTTCATAACCTGACTCCTTCCTACTATTCTAGTATCTTTTACTACATTACTCTCCACATAATCTATAATTCTGTGACATCACCTTTCTAGTTGTGCCTAGAAAAATATAATCCATCTCTTGACCCCATGAATTTTCACTTACTGGATCCTATAACTGGAATATTCTCCCTCTTTTCTGCCTCCTAGCTTCCCTAGATTCCTTCACATCTTAACTAAAATGTCCCCTTCAGCAAAAAACATTTCCTGGTTCCCTTTAATATTAGTGCCTTCTTTCTGTCAGTATGTCCAATTTTATATATCTAATTTCTGTCTGTGTTTTATATGTACTTAGGTATTGCTGTCTTCTCAATTAGATTGTGAGATCTTTGAGGAACTTTGTTTTTGCCTTAAAAAAATTTCCAGAACCTAGCATAGTTCCTGGTGCATTGCAGGTACTTAATAAATGTCTGTTAAATTAGCTTGAAGAAATTCCATTCAAAATAACCAGAAGGTTAACTTGGGAGTCACTACAAATCACAATACCTACATAGATTTAATTACAAAATTCATCTTAAAGAAATAAAGATCTTCTTAGGTGATTGGAAGGATATTTAATGTTCATGTCTGGAACATGGTGATATAAATAAAATGATACTACCAAAATTAATTTATAATTTATTTCTTTATCACTTAAATTACTAAAGATATACAAATATATTTATAAGGATATATTTTATAACTTGTTTGGAGGAACAAATGATCTGGAATATCAAAAGAAATCATGAAAAAGAAACTGGGAATACCCCATCCAGACCACAAGCAATATTACAAATGAGCATCAAAGCTATTAGGTATTGGTCAAAAATAAGAAAATAGATTAAGAGAACAGAGTAGGCAAGGTCACATAAAAAACAACTGAACTCAATCACGTCCCATAAACCCCAAAATAAGTAAAGAACTAGTAAAGTACCCACTATTTGATAAGAATTATAGGGAAAACTGGGAATCAATCTGGAAGAAAATAAGTTTATGTCAATATCTTAAACAATATGCCAAACAAATTTAAAATGAATTCATGAAGTGAAAATTAAAGATCATCCCATAAAAAAGAGAATATCAGATTGTGTACCTTGTACACATATGGCAGTTAGATGGTGCAGTCGATAGAGTCAGTAAAACTCGATTCCAAATCCAGGCTCAGACACTTACTATTTAGGTGACTCTAGGCATGTTACTTAGCCTCTATTTGCATCAGTTTCTTCAAATGTAGACTGGAGATTATAATACCCGTGGCTCACATGGTTGTTGTGAAGGTCTAATGAGTTAATGTTTGTGAAGTACTTAGTACAGAACCTGGCACATAAAAGATTCTTAGTAAGTGTTTATTCCCTTCCCAGATCTGTCCCCTACCTTCCTTTTCACCTATGTCTATGTCATGAATTCTTAACTAAATGAGATAGAGATTACAAATGGTAAAACAATTGATTATATGAAACTGAATAAAAGCAGTGCTACAAAAGTCAGAAGGAAAGTATTTGAACTAGGAAAAAAATCTTAAATCCTCTTTATATCATATCTCTAATAAATGTTTGATAACTTAAGATGGAAAAGCAACTAACAAAAATACATGAGATCAAAAATCATTATCATTATAAAAATGGGAAAGGGGCCCACACGTACAAAAGTATTTATAGCAGCACTCTTCGTAGTTGCCAAAAACTGGAAGTCAAGGGGATGCCCATCAATTGGGGAATGGCTGAATAAATTATGGTATATGAATGTAATGGAGTACTATTGTGCCATAAGAAATGATGAACAAGAAGACTTCAGGGAGGCTTGGAAGGACTTATATGATCTGATGCTGAGTGAAAGGAGCAGAACCCGGAGAACTTTGTGCACAGCAACGACCACAGTGTGCGAGAGTTTTTTCTGGTAGACCTGGAACTTAATAATGCAAAAACTTAAAAAAAAAATCCCAAGGGTTTTCTAAGGCAAAATGCCTTCCACACTCAGAGAAAGAACTACGGAATTCATTTGCAGAATGTAGCAGATCATGTTTGTGTATGTGTGTGTGTGTGTCTGTGTATTATGTTATGATTTGTTATATGATTTCTTCCATTTATTTTACTTTGGCTACATAGCATGACCATAGTGAAAACGTATTCAGTAGGAAAGTATATGTAGATCCTATATAAAATTGTATGCCGTCTTGGGGAAGGAGGTGGGTAGTGGCGGGGGGGGGGGTAGGTGTGGAGGGGTTAAAATCTAAATTTTATGGTAGTGATTGTAGAACATTAAAAAAATAAAATTAAATTAAAAAAATCATTATCCAACAGTTTAGTGATCAAAGTATTTGGACAAGTATTTCTTAGAAGAAGAAATGCACTTAATAAGAGCCATATGAAAGAATGTTCCAAATCATTAGTAAGAGACATGCAAGTCAAAACAACTCTGTGATGTTTCAGTTCATAGCCAGCAAATTGACAGAGGACAAAATATGTGAATGCTCAAAATTGGATGGGCTGTGGGAAAAAAAAGATACATTAATGAACCATTTATGGAGCTGCAGATTGGACCAATCATTCTGGAAAGCAATTTTGAATTATGCAATTTGTGTGTAAACTCTCCATTCTTTTTGACCTGAACTTTCTACTGCTAGGTGGTCAGTGACAAAGCGTAAGGTTCCATATACACTTAAATATTTATAGCAGTACTTTTGGTTGTAGGGAAAAGGCCTCGGTTTAACTGAAAGGTCCTAATGTAGGAGTATTGAGAGAAAAGGGAGGAAAAGGTGAAAGAGAGAAAAAGGAAGAAAAAGAGAGAGAAACATACAGACAAATAGGTAGACAGGAAGACTGCAAGATCAATTAGTAGAGAAATAGAGCAGCAGGGGGGTGGGGTGAAGGAAGGAGAAAAGAAGAGGATTCATGGAGAATAGATTTTCTTTCTTCCATGCTTACTGTAATGTCCAGATCTAAGGTAGCTAGACATTTTGTAAAAAAGGAAAAAGAAGGGATAAAACGAAGGAAAAACAAAGACCGTTTCCTGAAATTGTTCCAGAATTTATTTAATAAATAGTTTTTGGATAACAGTTATGTGCAAGATACTATCCTAAGTATTGTGGGGAATTCATGACCTTCAGAAATTTACAAATTAGGAAAGGGAGATAAAAAATTTATGAATTTCAAGTGTTATCATTTTATTAACATTTTAGTTTAAAACATATTAGAGTAACCATGACTATGTGGCAGTAATAGCTGGAAACTAGAATTTTTCCTTAAGGGAGGGCTAGGGAGAATGTAGTTCAGGGAGGAGGAAGAGAAAATACCAAGAAGAAAATATTGGCTATATCATTTTGCTTGAAACTGGTTGCCCAGCCTTAGATTAAGTTATTATAAATTTGGGTCATCTGTGTGGTGAAGCCAAGTATAGCATCAAGCAGGTGGTCCCCTCCCTAATGATAATTCTAGCATGGGTTCTTTTATTTTATTACTTGGATTATTTGTATGAATCTCTTGAAGATCCTTCAATATCCACTTCACTTTCAGAGTACTGAACCATCAACTAGACATACCCCTCAAGTTAAGGTTGCAGACAGAACAGAACATATGTTGGCTTTATGATGGACAGCTTCCATGACAATGAATACCTCAAATGAAAATGTTCTCACTTGAATATCTTCCTTGTTCTAATGTTTTCTGCATCGTGACTTCTATCCTAGTTGTGTGTGTGTGTGCGTGCATGTGTGTGTGAAAGATACCTTGCCTCAGGAGAGCCATTGAGTTGAATTTTGCTCTGAATTAATGTTGTCTTAAAATCAATAATTAATAAGCACAAAGGAATTTTTAATCTCTCCTATTTGAAACTTTTTGGGGGCATGCATATATTTTAAAAGAGACTTTCTAATTATTTTATTTTGAAGCATCTAGATGGCACAGTTGATATAATATTGGGCTTGGAATCAGGAAGATCTGAGTTCAAATGTAGCCTCAGACACCGTGACATTGGACAAGTCACTTAACTTCTGTGTGCTTCAGTTTCCCCAACTGTAAGATGGAGATAATAATGCTATTTACCTCTCCATGTCATTGTGAGGTTTGATATTTATAAAACACTTAGTACAGTGCCTGGCACATAGTAGGCACTTAATGGTTACTCACTGTTTCTATTTTGTTCCTATCTTAGCAGCAGAATGTAAGATCTCTGAGGTCAGGAACTGTTTTTGTGCTCATTAAGTTGAAATGAATGTGTCCCCAAAAATCTAGAGTATAAAGCTGCAGCAATAGCAGAAGTGTTTGCCAAGAAGCAAGATAGCAGAAGCAGTGACTCTTTTCTTACAATATAATTTCTTTGGCTTGGATGTTCAATACAACTCACCAATCTTTTAATTTCACTGTATACGATGCCTGTCTTAGCTCACTCCTGTCCACATCCTTCCCATCAACCCCACAACCCCGCGAACAGCAAATTCCTTTGTTTAGCTGTCCCAATCATTCATTCTTCTGTAGGGTGCTCCTGTGATCATTTCATCCTCCAAGTGTTCATGCACATTAAACTACTGATAAATGTGCCAAGCATAGATCCTACATTTTGCTCAATTGCTTATGATCCTTTTAAGTAATTTTCTTTACAATCAGCCAAGCCTCTGATGGCCTTTAAACATCAGACTTACCAGCTCTAGAAGCCATTCAAGTAGGGAGAACCCTTAGGTATATGAAGCTTGGCAATACAGAAGAGTCATCTTTGAAATTAGTCGTGAGAAAGCATAGTACTTGTGATTTAGAATCTTTCCCTCTAAGACAATAATACTCTGCTTATGGTTTGAGCTGCATGCGGTTCTTCCTATCTCTCATGTCTATTTTGAGAGCTGAATGGTGCTTCCCTTAGAATCTTGATGAAGTTGTCATGATTGCCTAGGAAACTGAGGGAGAACTTAGAACGTAAGTTGGCTGAGAGCTAAGCACTGAAGTCACTATCTGACTTCTAGAAAAAAAATAGGCACACATCCATGCTTGCTGTTTAAATCCTTACTGGAAACAATGAAGCAGAATGATAAATCCATATCAAGATGATGTGGAATACCTTTAGAGAATATATGATGTTCATGGAACTAGACTTTCCTCAAGCTGATGCAAGTTGTTGAACTCCTTTTGAGCCCTTACTTTGCCTTTGAGATTGTTGCCTTGTGTAATATTGTTTAGTTTTTCTTTCCAGTCATGTCTAATTCTTCGTAACCTCTTTTGGGATTTTCTTGGCAAAGTGTAAAGGCATACCTAGGATGGCTGTTAGCACAGGTTCTTAGATCCGTTTTACTAGGAAAGATAGCTATTTAAAGGGTTGATAATCTTTTAAAATTATATCCGCTAATTCAGGGTAAAGTCAGTACCCTGAACTTCAGAGAAAATAGAAGCAGAGAAATAAAGACCAACAGACAGGTCTCTACTGCCTGAATCAAAGCAATATTGCTGCTCACTTTAAATACATCCCTGGACGGAGAGAGCCTTTATATCTGTAATGACAAGCAAAGCAGAATCTTTTGCTATTTTTGTTTTATTATAATCAAGTACCTCTGATTGAATCTTGCTTTTATCAACCAAGAGTCTTCACTAGGAGTGAAGTACAGAAACAAGAGTGTCTTTAACTAGAAACAGTATATGTATTTGTGTTGTTAATTATTTTAATGTAATTAAAGAAGATCTTATCCATTCAATGGGTTTGGGAAGATTTGTAGAAAGGCACTGTTAATGAGTTATGTTAATGAGGCACTGGTTCTCAAGGGTTGTGATGCCCTCTAGCTCTAAAAAGTGTATAAAGACTCTGAGGTGTAGCTTTAATTGGGGATTAGTTTTTGGAAGAAGTTTTGTGTGCCAGATGAGACTCTGGGAAGTCGCTAAATAGCCCCCTGGCTTTGAAAACCCAGATATTGGTGCTTTCCTCTTTGGTAACTATGTGTGCGTAATGGTCAGACAACTGGATCTGTCTCTTGATCTATGATGTACGTATTGCTTATGTCAGACAATTGGAAGCATGTCTGTTGATCTTTGATTTCTCTGTATTTTCTCTGAAGTTCAGGGTGCTGACTTTTCCTCTTGAACAAAAGTGAATGGTCCATGTGCTTGATTAAACTGATTTTTGACCCCTCAAAAGTTGCCTTTTCTTTTAGAGAAGCAGATCTAAGAATCTGTGATAGCAGATCCTCTTGTGTATGTTGAGGTCTTTGCTTTTACAACATCTGAGCAGTTGAGGGGTATGAGCTTATGGCTATTCAGAGACTTGACCAGGGAATCACAAGGTCCTTCTCATAAGCAAGCCCCAAAAGCAAAATACCAACTTAGAATATATATACACTTCTCAGATTCACACCCCTTGTGACTCAGTATCTAATTAGAAATTAGCAAAAGGTGTGAAAGCCTTTCTACAAGTAAGCTTCCTTTAATGGGTTCCATATGCGTGTGGAAGATCTTATATCCCATTAACATTACCCAAAGATACTGGAATTGTTTACCATTGCCTTTTTCAGCTCATTTTGTAGATGGAGAAACTGAGGCAAGCAGGATTAAGTGATTTACCCAGGGTCACAGAACTACAATGCAGCTGGGGCCAGAAAGATAAGTCTTTCTGACTCCAAGTTGGGTACTCTATCTACTATGCCACCTAGCTGCCCCTCATAGCTGGGGATATGGACTTTTTTTCTGGAATTTTTTCTGAATCTATGTTTTTTCCCCCACTATATCATGTTACCTCACTGATGATAACTGTGCTTGCCTTCATGAATTCTTACTTCCTATCATGTTATTTTGCCCTTACTGTGAGACTTCTGAGCATATCACACAGAATCACAGAAAAATGAATTTGCAAGCAATCTTTGACATCACAGGGTCTATGGGATACCAAAATGGTTCTTAGAATTTTAGAGACCCAGTATAGTTCTTAAAAGACCTTAAGGTTAAATGGTTGGATCTTCTATGAAAATATTTATGATTATGAAGAGGACCAAGAATAGATTTTAAATTCAAAGACCTTACTGTTTTAAGGATTATTTCTTTGAATTTGACTCCTGATTGAGAATTAGACTTGCAGTTATCATGGTGACAATGATACTCTTAAGAAGGTTATTGTTTTTATTCACAAATATGTAACAGCATGAAGTATGATTAATCCTGGGTCACTGTTCCCAAACAATGTATTGGGACACTTTAGGGTTTGCTTTTATCTTTGAGGTATCATAGTAATCCAGTAATTCCTGAATTCATTTTTGCTGGTTTGGGCATGGTGTTGAAATTAGAGGTGATGTGCTAAAACCGAGACCTTAATTTATAAGAAACTTTCCTGAATTCTATTTGACAATTTCTCTTTCCCTTGCCCCAAACTCTACCATTTGTTATTATACCCTTTTTTTCTCAGATTTCCTCATATTTGCTTATCTGTGTGTAGCCTGCATCCCAGCTTCCCCAAAATAGGTCTCTTTGATCACATAGAATTGGGTCCATGTTAGAGCCTGAAGCTAAGGGGGTCAGTTTTCTCTCTCTGACTCTGCCTTCATGCCAGAGTAAAACTTCAGGGACATTTTTAAAACAATACAGATAACAAGATTTCTTTTATAAATATACTCAATTAACAGTTATTAGATCTTTATTTTATTTCTACAAAAATACATAAGATTCAAAGGTCCGAATGATAAATATGAACAAATGCAAAAAGCACTTTCATTACCTATTGAACTCATACCCTCTGGGTGGTAAAAAAACTCTTTTGCATTTAACTCATAACTGCATTGTCTAAACATTCATAGCTGTTATGTAACGTTGATAGGATTCAGATATTTTGGCCCCTCCAAAAATGTTTTTTAAAAATTAACAAAAAATTCGTTTTTAGGTACAAGGTGATCCTGGAATTTTTCATCTTCCAAGAAATATGCTGTTACTAAACATCTTCATTGTCCATTCAATTATTGCCCAAACCCTGAAATAAAGAATATTCAACCTACAAGGTAACAGTTAAGGCTAGAAACATCAGTTTCTAAACACTGATATTCTGACTGTTGTTCATAAGAGAAAACAGGCAGAAGGTAGGAAAAACTCAGAGGCTGGACTTAGTATTTCATTGGCACTCATATTTTCCTTATTACAATATACTTCTGCCGTAAGCTACCACTGACATCAAGAAAGTAGGAAACAAAGATATTTCCTTATCATTCCCTCTGTTCAAAAAGTCGAAGAAAACAAAAGATCTGGAAAGGTGTCCTGAAGCAAAAAGATCCCCAAAACCATGGAGCCTGATTATTGTTGGCTACCTAGGAGGTAGTTTCTACAAACATGACTCCCTTGTTCTGAGCCACACTTGCCAATCATCTTTGACACAATCTCCATTGCTAGTGACCAGTTAAGAGTTCGCTCTATCCCCTCTGTTTGTGGTGCATTTATCCAAGCAAGAACCCAAGGAATGTGACAAGTTCAGTGAGATATGTTGCTGTCAGCTCTGATTTTTTCTCGCTATATATTGTAACCTGGAACTTTGCTGAACTCATTAATTGTCTTAATTAATATCTTTGCTGATTCACTTGGGTTTTACAAATAAATCATGTAACCAACAAATAAGGACAGTTTTTTCTTTGGGTATCTTTTGGGCCTTTACTTTCTTTCTCTTGGCTTATTGCTATTGCTAGAATTTTTAGAACTGTACTAAATAATCCCAGGGAGAGTGTACATCCTTGCTTTAGTCTTATATTTATTGGGAAAACTTCTAATGTATCCTCATTATATGTAATGTTTGTTTTTGATATTCAGATAGATAATTTTGTAAAATTTGAAAAAGTCCCTTTAAGTCCATGCTTTTAAGTTTTTTAAAAATGTAAATTTTTTTATTTTATTTTTTATTTTTTAAAATAAATTTATTTATTTAACTTTTTACATTCATTTGCACAAAATTTTGGGTTCCAAATTTTCTCCCCATTTGTCCCCTCCCCCCACCCCAATACACCAAGCATTCTAATTTCCCCTATCACCAATCTGCCCTCTCTTCTATTATCCTTCCCTTCCCTTGTCCCCATCTTCCCATTTGCCCTGTAGGGCCAGATAACTTTCTATTCCTCATTACCTGTATTTCTTATTACCTAGTATCAAGAACAATACTAAACAGTTCTTCCTAAAACTTTGAGTTCCAACTTCTCCCCATCCCTCCCTCCCCACCCATTCCCTTTGGGAAGGCAGGCAATTCAATATAGGCCATATCTGGGTAGTTTTGCAAATGACTTCCATAATAGTCATGTAGTGTAAGACTAACTATATTTCCTTCCATCCTATCCTGCCCCCCTGCTTCTATTCTCTCTTTTGAGCCTGTCCCTCCCTGAGTGTTGACTTCAAATTGCTCCCTCCTCCCATTGCCCTCCCTTTCATCATCCCCCCCACCCTGCTTATCCCATTCTCCCCCACTTTCCTGTATTGTAAGATAGGTTTTCATACCAAAATGAGTGTGCATTTTATTCCTTCCTTTAGTTGAATGTGATGAGAGTAAACTTCATGTTTTTCTCTCAGCTCTCCTCTTTTTCCCTTCACTAAAAAGTCTCCTGCCTACCTCTTCTATAAGAGATAATTTGCCCCATTCCATTTCACCCTCTCTCCTCCCCATACATTTCTCTCTCACCTTTTACTTAATTTTTTAAAGATATGATCCCATCCTATTCAATTCACCCTGTGCTCTCTGTTTCTGCGTGTGTGTACATGTGTGTATGTATGTGTGTGTGCATGCATGTGCGTGTATGTGTCTGTGTGTAATCCCACCAACTACCCTGATACTGAAAAGTTTCAAGAGTTACAAATATTGTCTTTCCATGTAGGAATGTAAACAGTTCAACTCTGGTAAATCCCTTATGACTTCTCTTTTCTGTTTACTTTTTCATGCTTCTTCTCATTCTTGTTTTTGAAAGTCAAATTTTCTTTTCAGCTCTGGTCTTTTCATCAAGAATGCTTGAAAGTCCTCTATTTCATTGAAAAACCATTTTTCCCCCTGAAGTATTATACTCAGTTTTGCTGGGTAGGTGGTTCTTGGTTTGAGTCCTAGTTCCTTTGACTTCTGGATTCCACGCCCTCCAATCCCTTAATGTAGAAGCTGCTAGATTTAGTGTTATCCTGATTGTATTTCCACAATACTGGAATTATTTCTTTCTAGCTGCTTGCAATATTTTCTCCTTGACCTGGGAATTCTGGAATTTGGCCACAATGTTCCTAGGAGTTTCTCTTTTGTGATCTCTTTCAGGCAGTGATTGGTGGATTCTTTCAATACTTATTTTGCCCTCTGGTTCTAGAATATCAGGGCAGTTTGCCTTAATAATTTCATGAAAGATAATGTCTAGGCTCTTTTTTTGATCATGGCTTTCAGGTAGTCCCATAATTTTTAAATTGTCTCTCCTGGATCTATTTTCCAGGTCAGTTGTTTTTCCATGAGATATTTCACATTCTCTTCCATTTTTTCATCCTTTTGGTTTTGTTTTGTGATTTCTTGGTTTCTCAGAAAGTCATTAGCCTCCATCTGTTCCACTGTAATTTTGAGAGAACTATTTTCTTCAGTGAGCTTTTGAACCTCCTTTTCCATCTGGCTAATTCTGCTTTTTGAAGCATTCTTTTCCTTATTGGTTTTTTGAGCCTCTTTTGCCAATTGAGTTAGCCTATTTTTCAAGGTGTTATTTTCTTCAGCATTTTTTTGGGTCTCCTTTACCAAGGTATTGACCCGTTTTTCATGCTTTTCTTGCATTTCTCTCATTTCTCTTCCCAGTTTTACCTCCACCTGTCTAACTTGACTTTCAAAATCCTTTTTGAGCTCTTCTATGACCTGAGTCCACTGAATATTTATTTCAGGTGTTTGGGATACAGAGGCTTTGACTTCTATGTCTTTCCCTGATGGTAAGCATTGTTCTTCCTCATCAGAAAGGAAAGGAGGAAACATCTGTTCACCAAGAAAGTAACCTTGTATGGTCTTATTTTTTTTCCCTTTTCTGGGCATTTTCCCAGCCACTTACTTGACTTCTGAGATTCCTCTCCACTGCTGCCTCACTTCCAGATCCACCCAGCTAGTGCTTGGGGTCTCAGATTCAAATGCTGCTTCCCAGCCTCAGGGCTTTGGGGGGGGAAGGGCAGGGCTGCTATTCAATGTGAGATTAAATTCAGGTGCTCAGGTGGGGGCAGAGCTGCTATTCAGTGTGAGATTAAGTTCAGGTGCTCAAGTGGGGGCAGGGCTGCCTCACAGAGCTCAGTTCCCTCAGGGGGTTTATGTGGAGACCTTCAACAAAGGATGTGAGCTCCTTTCTGCTTTGGGAGCTCCTGTCCTTTGCTGACTCTGCTGCTGCTTCCTGAGGGGCCTTGAGTTGTGGAGACACCCCGCTCCCCTCTTTGCCAGCCCAGAAGGCTCTCTCACTGACCTGTAGCACCTGTGGGTTGAGGGGCCTTCACGGCCACTGGAGATTCCGTCCCTGAAGCCTGCTGGTATCTGCTCCTCTCGGTGCTGTGGGGCCAAGGCTCCAGGTCCGGTGCGTGATAGACCTTTGGTGTCATTTTTTCATGGCTCTCTGGAACAGAAATCTCCTTCACTCCATTGTTGTGCGACTTCCACTGCTCCAGAATTTGTTGGGAGTTCCTCTTTACAGGTAATTTATGGGCTGTGGGTTCAGAGCTAGCATATGTGAATCTTTCTACTCTGCCGTCTTGGCTCCTCTCCCTAAAAATGTAAATTAATTTTGCAGTTTTTCAAAGACTTTTTCTTTATCTATTGAGATAATCACTTAGATTTTGATTTTTAAAAATCTGCTTAAACATATTGATTGTTTTCTTAATGTTGAACCATCTTTATATCCCTAGCATAAAGGCAATTCAATAATAATTGATGATTTCTTGGATTCATTCATTTGACAAGATATCATTTGAAGTTTCAATGTTCTTTGAAGGTATTGATCTACAGCTCCATTTTAAAAATTCTCCCTTCCCTGTTTTAAGATTATATTTACCTAATAAAAAGAGTCTTGTAGAGTGCTTTATTTGTCAACTTTTGAAAATAATTTGTGTAACATTGGTACTAATTATTCTTTTGAATTTTGGTAGAATTATCCTGTGAATTCATAAGTTTCTTATCCCATTTGATAGGCCCTTTGCAGCTAGTTCTATTTTCTTTTGTGAGATTGGATTGTTTGATCTTCTGATACCTTAGGTACTTTCTGAAGCTATTCTGTTTCTTTTTTGTTTTGTGTTTTCTTAGCATATAATTATACATAGTAGGTTTTGATAATTCTTTTCATTTACTCTGATAAAGTGATTTCACTTGATATTTTGTTGATATGGTGTTTTTGTCTATTTTTTTCTCAGATTGGCAAAAGGTTTATCAATATTATTAGTCTTTTAAAAATAACTTTTAACTTTGTTGATAATTTGTATAGTCATGTTGATGTCTAGTTTATTATTTCTCCTTTAATTTTAAATACTTATTCTTTTGCAGTTCTCTTGGGTTTGTTTACTTGTCGATTGTCTAATTAAAATAAACGCATATTCAGTCTGTGATCTGCCTCCTTTTCTATTTTGTCAACATTTGTTTATAGAAATTTTTTTTCTGAGAACTATTTTAGCTGTATCTCAAAATTTTTTTATACAATGTTTCATCATTATTATTTCCTTTCACATAAGTTTCATCCAGTTTCTATGATTTGTTTTTTGATCTGCTTGTTATATAGGATTTCATTTTAAGTTTTCTTTTCTTTGTTTTACCATTTTGTTGTTATTATTTATAAAAGATGTCTACTATTCCTTTGTTCATGTATCTGTGATCTTTCTATGCCCTAGTTCATGCTAAATTGTTTAAAATATTTCCACATGGTGCTGAGAAATATTTATGTACTTTAGCAGTCCAGATAGTTTAAATGTTTTCACTTGTTTATCTAATAGCTTTTTTTTTCATTTCTATACATCCCTTTTATTCACGTTTCTATTGGTTTGTCCAAAGGGAAGAAAGGGACATTGCAGTTTCCTGTGATTATTATGTTACTGTCTATCTTCCTATAGTTTAGTTCCTATAGGTGCCAAGGCATTTGGAGCATATAAACTTAGCATTCAGATTGGTTTGTTGTTTTTGGTTTCTTTTAGCATGATGTAGTCTCCTTGTTTATTATTTTTTTGAAAAATGCAGCTCGGTGATAGAGAAGATAGAACACTAGGCTTAGAATTAGGAAGATCTGAATTTAAATCTGGCCTCAGATACTTAATAGCTGTGTCACTGGAAAACCACTTTGCCTCAGTTTCCTCATCTGTAAAGTGGGGATAATGATAGTACCTATTTCCCAGGGTTGTTGTGAGAATCAGATGCTATTTTTAAGGTGCCTAGCACAGTTTTTGCACATAGCAGGTGATCAATAAATGTTTCTTTTCTTCCTTCTTTTTTCATGTATAGTACTTCTTGTGGAAGGATCAAGAGTTTTTTTTTGGGAGGGTGTAGAGTGTGTCTAAGGAGAACAAGAACCTCTGGTGTAAAGGCTGTTGAAGCTTGTCTGGGCTGCTTTCCACCTTTGTTGTCCACTTGATCCACACTACTCTCACCTGTGTCTCCAAGAAACCCTAGAAGGACAGTGGCCACACCCCAATAAGATGTTACATTAGAGGGGCTAAACCCCTAGGGGTCTCAAACCCTTCAGTTAGTGTGACAGAAAGCACCCTGACATACACAGAGGGGCCTGCTATCACAGGTTCTTTTATCTGCATTCAGAAAAGGAAAGGCAACTTTTGAGGGGCTAACAATCTCCTTTAATCAAGCACATGTGTCATAGAAAACACAGAAAAATCTAACTCAACAAACAGACCTAAACTGACATACATCACAGATCAATAGATAACTCACTGTATGACCATATATACATAGTTACCAGAGAGAGAAGGACCAACATCTGGGTTTTCAAAGCCAGGAGGCTCATTAGTGGCTTCCCAGAATCTCGTGTCCCCAAACAAAACACTTCCAGTCAGTAAGCCCCAAAGTAAAACCTCACTTTCAGAGGGTTTATACTCTTTTTAGAGCCAGAGGGCATCACAACCCTGAAAACCAGTGCCTCATTAGAAAATTAACAAAAGGTGCGGACCTTCCTACTAATCTTCCCAGGCTCATTAATGGGTGTGGAAGATCTTCTTTAATCACATTATTCAATCAGAGGCACTTTATACTAAAACCAAAACTGGAAAAGATCATACTTTGCTTGCTATCACAGTTAGTTAGAGGGCCATCTGCCTCAAACATATGAAGACTTACACTACTGGAATGGGCCAATGAGAACAATGAGTTCCACTGGTCATGAAGGCAGCTGAAGCAAGTACTGCAGAGTGTTTGGAGTTTGGTCAGACAACAAAGATGCCAACCAAGATCATCCACTGTATCCAAGACATCGCCAGTCCTCTTGATTTTGTCCTGCCATTGGATATGCTGATTCTGGAAGAGAGAATGAGGTCGACAACTTAACCCAGCTCTGCTTCACTTAAGTCCAGTTCATGCAGAAATCAAAAGATGTTACCTGTACCATAACCATTCTTTCCTATTTCAAAGTCCTGTGGGCACAGAAGATGACAAAGCAGCAGGTGTAGCTACATTGGGATCTAGAATAATAACTCTGCAGACAAGTGGCCTAACCCATAAGGTTATTTTCTCACTGGAAGCAGCGGTGGGATTTGGCAACACCCCGGATGTCTAAGCAGCTTTCCTCCCCTCTCCCAATTTTTTAACGTTTTTATTTCAGTTCCAAATTCTATTTTTATGTCCCTGCTTCCCTATCCTTCCCTTCCTGAGATGGTAAGCCAGTAGATGTAGGTTATATATGTGCAATTATGTAAAACATTTTCATATTAGTTATTTTATACAAGAAGACTAGAATGAAAGAAAAAAATGAAATAAAGTGAAAAGTAGCATACGTCAGTCTGTGTTTAATCAATTTCAGTTCTTTCTCTGGAGGTAGATAGTATTTATGCTTCATCATTAGTCTTTTGGAATTGTCTTGGATCATTGTATTGATCATTCACAATTCTTCATCCATCAGTATTGCTGTTACTATGTACAATGTTCTTCTGGTTCTGTCCACTTCAGTGCACATGAGTTCATGTAAGTATTTCAAGGTTTTTCTGAAATCATCCTGCTTGTCATTTTTTATAGCACAATAATATTCAATCACCACCATATACCACAGCTTGTTGAGCCATTCCCCAGTTGATGGACATTCCTCTGATTTCCAATTCTTAGCCACTGAAAAAAGAGTTGCTATAAATATTTTTGTAGAAATAGATCTTTTTCCTTTTTTTTGATGTCTCCGGGTATATAGACCTAACTGTGGTATTGCTAGATTAAAGGGTAAGCACAGTTTTATAGCCCTTTTAGAATAGTTCTAAATTGCTCTCCAGAATGGTTGGTTCAATAAATAACTCAACTAGTGATGCAGTAGTATTCCAGTTTTCCTACATCTCTTTCAACACCCAAGATTTTCTTTTTTTTTTTGGTCTTATTAGCCACTCTGATAGGTGTGAGGTGGTACCTCAGATTTGTTTAAATTTGCATTTCTCTGATCAGTAGTGTTTTCAGAGCAGTCAATGCTATAGATAGCTTTGATTTCTTTGTCTGAAAACTATCTGTTCATATATTTTGACCCTTTATCAACTGAGAAATCACTTGTATTTTTATAAATTTGACTCAGTACTCTATACATCTGAGAAATGAGGCCTTTATCAGAGACATTTATTACAAAATTCCACCCCCCCTCCAGTTTTCTGCTTTCCATATGATTTTGGTTGCATTGGTTTTGTTTCTGCAAAAACTTTTTAATTTTGTATAATCAAAATTATATATTTTACATCTCATAATATTATGCCATTCTGGCACCAGAAGTCCTGAACAGCCTTTTAAGGACTGAACTGCTCACCTCCTAGTATAAAGAAGGGGTTAGAAAAGGTGCCCCAAAACATTATCTGCTTTATCCAGCCCTGGCCTTCTTACCACAGCAGACAGGGATCCCACACTGGTTGAAACACACACAAAAAAGTAGAAAAACTGCTGCAAAGATGATTCCACTCACCACTGGTAGATGGAATGTGTGCACACTTATGGACAACATGAAATTCAGTATACCCAAAAGATGAACAACTCTTGTGGGAGAACTCAGCAGGCATTACATCCAAATAGCAGGTCTGAGTGAAATAAAGACTGATGTACTAAATTTGGAGCTGAATACACATATTACTGGACTGGCACTGTGAAGGGGAGCAGTGTGAAGTTGGTGTGGGTTTTGCAATCAAAAATAATCTCGTCAACAGGCTTGTGTTCCAAAAGGAATGGATGACATGTTCGTGACAATATGATAGTTATTTGCAAGGAAAATGCCAAGCTGCAACCATCAGTGTGTATACTCCCACCATGATGAACTCTGAGGAGGTCAAAGAAAAATTTTATGAAGACTTGGATACCCTCATCATCAATGTGCCAAAAGAACGCAAGCTTATAATTCTGGAAGACTTTAATGTAAGAGCAGGCACAGACTACTTGTTTGGCAGGTAGTCCTTGGGAGCAATGGTCTCTTACTACTGAAGACTTGTGCATCTCACAACCTTCGCATCACCAAAACTGTCTGATTGGATGAACTCAAGTCATGAGAGAGACATGCCAAGATGTCAAAGAGTACACTGAGAAGAGAGAGAACTTGAGGAAGTGGGGGCTTGCTGAGCTTTAAGATATTTCCCACCTTTCTACTGAGATCTGATGCTATATCACCAGTGTAGCACCAAGAGATTGCAACACTCTTTCTGATGCCTTGTTTGCAGACTGAATAAAGTCCATGCCCCTCTGGGCCTCCTGGTACATGTCCCTGTGGAGAGCAGGAGTGGTTTTCATATCTTGAAGATGTAGTGTTCCTGTGTCAGTGGGCAAATTGTTTTCCCAATATGTGTAGTTGTGTAGAGTAGTATCCATGTGTAGAGTAACCTTGTGTTGGGCCTGCTTGGCCTCAGAATCCTCCATCCCTAAGGGCAAGGAGGAGGGAAGGGAATTTGATTGGGGTCATAGATTTCGGCAATACTTGAAGATGAGCTAATTTAACACAAATAATAGCAATGCTTGCTATTTTAAGTAAATTTTCTCATTTTCACCATGCTATGACATGATATAATTAGTGATAGCATGGGCTGTTCTTTTCCAGGGCCTATTCAGAGTGGTAATGGAGACTGAATCAAAGAGAAAGGTCTCAGAAAGGTCTTTGGGGGGTGGTAGCAAGAAGGCAGTGCTAAAGAGACAGGTCCCACCTACCCATTTATCCTCGTGACACATTAGTAAGGCATTCATTGCTATTAATATGGTAATGTGTTGCTCCTCTGGTGGAATTTATTAACATTTAACTGTATAGACAATACCTTAACCTAAAATAGAACATGGACCTGAGAATGGTCATTGGGAAGGTAGGAACAGCAGGTGACTGAGCTAAAGGGAAGGGTCTGAGAAAGGTCTTTGCTGGGTAGCTTTGGGAACAGCAGGAAGGCATATTAGAGAGACTGCCTGCACCTACCCCTTCACCCTCCTGACACATTAATAAGGTATTCATTGCTCTTAATGTATTAATGTGTTAATCCTTTCGTAGAATCTATTAACATTTTATCTTGTAGACAATACTTAACTTAAAATTGAACATCAATGGTAGGAATCTCAAAGTAGCAAGAGAAATCTCTTGAGGGTGTATTTGGGAGGAATATGCAGAGATCACCACATTATGCAATAGATGATCTAATCTCCTATGGTCCCTTCCTAGTCTATGATCTGCACATCACAATTTATCATAGAATTTTAGACTTAAAACTTCAATAGTGGCTTTATAGCTCCTACAAACTCCTTGTGTTCAGAGACTATTTTATTCATTGTGTTTGTTTTCCTAATATTTAGCACATAGTAGGTACTTAATAAATACTTGCTGATTGCTCTTTTCAAATTTTTTATTGAATAGAAGAGAAAATTGTGCCCATAGGAGGTAAAGTGTCTTACTTAAGGCAGTGGTAAATGACAGAACTGGAATTCAAACCCTGGTTCTGTGATTCCACTGTCATCACACCATAATTCTAATCTAATATAATAGATGGCCACCTACAGAGGTGATTGGTATTGCTTGAAACAGTATTTAGAGCAATTATTTGATTGGGATAATCTGAGGATGGTTTGAGAGTCTGGGAAAGAAAATCTTGGAAGGAAAAAGTACCACTGATATCAAGCAGACATTTGAGTGAAACTCCTGTGGTACATTTATGGGAGGGCATAAATAAGAGTGGTAAGTTCCCAGGACAGGATGGGATGAATGGATTTCAAATTGCATTATTGTAGGAAGTGTTCAGATTGAGGAAAGAGCAAATAGGGAAGAAAAAATAGTAGAAGTCATGAGTGTGCACACACACATGCCTCTAGCCAGGGATAAATGAGTATGTGGGGAATTCCTTTCAAGCTAGGCAGAGAAGAAAGTAGTTCCAGCTATGTAACCTTCTGTTTAACATATTTTAATCTTAGCAGAGTTTATCAGTTCTCTGTGCTGCCAGGATCTGAATGTCCACAACAGAGACAGTCTTTGAAGTAGGTTTGTGTTTGGAGTTTTAACATAAGGTGTACTTTGGAAGGCAATATTCAGAAAAGACATAAAGATCTTAAAAAACCCCATGCACTTTTCAGATTAATTTTGAGGAGAAAAATCCTACTTAAGAAAATAATATAACAATATGGGGATTGAGATACATGTGCCAAGGTGGGACTGGAACTCAGGTCTTTCAGACTCCAAGATTAGTTCTTTATCCATATCCTACTCTCTTTAATGGGACATATAAAAGTCTTAATGAAATTACTTTTCAACTACCTGGCTTCTTTACTACTTGTCTTAGTTAAGTGACTATTTGCAAGGATGATATCAAATTAAACACACAAACACACACACACACAACTTGTAACAAATATGAAAGAACTAAAGGTCCTTTAAAAGGAGGATCTCTTAAAGTCATACATGACATGCTTATTTTTTGGTAGGGAACACATTTTAAAAGGACAAATTTTGTGTGGGTACTATGCTTTTAAATACCCAGTGTATTATGCTCCAAAATGATTCAGCTTATTCCAGAGAAAATTATTCATCTCACCCAACCTCAGAATAGATTCTGTTTCAGAGGCTACCTCAAACCAGGATAGGAGTCATTACAATAAACAGGATAATGTGAGGTGGCCATCATGGAAAATTGTTTTTTAAATAAAAGAATGCTGCTATGCAAATAATACTTTTCAGCTTCTCTATTGTTATATTTTCAGACCAAATATTTAAGAAGTGATTTTTCTCCTCTCAGAATCTTATTCAACATTGCTATGAACTCAGAGAAAAACATAAAGAATTGAATGAGTTTCTGACTGTGATGGCGATTAAAAAATGCAAATAGAATTCATATTCAAGAAATAATAGTAACTCCAGGGGGGTATCTCCATGCGATATTTTGATGGGGAATTGAGAAAAGGCTTTTTATAGATTTCAGAGCTCCTATGTGTTTAAGAGGTGTATGGATTAGCATATTTTGATTATACTAATTTGAGACACTGAAAATATTTTTCAAGGAAAAATTTAAGAGGAGTGAGGTAAATTATCTTTCAGTGGAAGAAAAGGGATTGAGAATGTCATCCTGAGAATGATTTTGAAACAACTACCTTGAGAAAGATGGGGTTTGGACTCTGGAGATCCACAGTTAAAGGGGATAACAAATGAGTAAAAAAAATATTTTCCAGATGTTTCATTTGCTAGTCATAGAGGCTAGCACAAATAGCCTAGATAGACTGTTCTTTCCCATCTTAAGTCTCATTTTTCACATGCTAGAGATTAAGCAAATGTAAGGGGAGGGCAAAGACATCTTCCCTTTCCATGGGGACAGGTCAGAGTATTAATTGGAAGGTGAGCAATCTGAGTTGTATCCAAGGTTTCGGCAGTGCTGAACTCCCAAAGTCTGGAACAAGGGGGAAAACTGAATGTAGAAGTGAGAGATTCAGAGACAAAGTGACTTGGATCTCAGTGTAAGATACAAAGATATATCAGAGGGAATAAGTTTTTTTCCCTCCTTATTCAATTTTTCCCCCAAAGCTTCAGCTTTTATGGTGACTTTTATGGTTTTCCCCAGCTGTGTTCTTTACAAACATAAAGAAGTGGCTCATATTGTCTGGGCTGGGCCCCATTCTGACTATGTATGTGCCAGTAATGCCATAAATTCATGTATCACCATCTCTTCTAATCAATCTATTGACAAACATTTATTCAATAAATCAATAAACTTTTATTAAGTACCTACTACGTGCCAAGAACTGTGCTAAGTGCTAAGGATACAAAAAGAGACAAAAGATAGTCTCTGCTCTCAAGGAACTCACAATCTAATGGATGAGGGAGAATTCCATATGCAAACAAATATATACAAAGCAAACTATATAAAGGATAAATGGGGAATAATTTACTGTGGGGGAGGGACTAGAATTGAGAAGAGTTGGGGAAGGCTTCAACAAAAGAAGGGATTTTATTTGGAACTTAAAGGAAACCAGGGAGGTCAATAGTCAAAGCAGAGGAAGGAGAGCATTGCAGGTGTGAGGAACAGCCAGAGAAAATGTCTGGACTGGAGAGATGGAGTGTCTTATTTGTGGAACATCAAGGAGCTTAATGCCACTGGATAGAAAAGAAAGTGGTATGGGGAGTACTGTGTAAGAAGACTGGAAAATTAGGAGGGGATTAGGTTATGAGGGCTTTGAAAACCAAAAAGAATATTTTGTATTTGTATTTGATCCTGGAGGCTATAGGGAACCACTGGAGTTTACTGAATAGGGTGTGTGCGACATAATTGGATCTACACTCTAGGAAAATAATTGTAGTGGTTAGAGGATGGAACAGAGTGGGGAGAGATGTAAGGAAGCAGCATGGTGATGGGGGTCTGCATTCGAGTTGTGTCAGGGCCAAAAGAGAGAAGGAGGCATATTTGAGAGATATTACAAAGGTTAAATCAGAAGGCTTTAGCAACATATTGGATATGGGAACTGAAAGACAGTGAGGAGTCCTGGGATGACTGGAAAACTGTAAGCATGAGAGATAGGAAGGATGGTGTTGCTCTAATAGGGAAGGTGAGGGTGGGTAGGTTTAGGAAGATAGAAAATAAGTTCAGTTTTGAATATGTTGAGTTTGAGATGTCTACTGGACATCACTTCAAGAGGTCTGAAAGGCAGTTGAATGTGCAATATTGGAAGTCAGTAGGAATTTTGGGGCAGGATAGGTAGATTTGAGAATCAAATCCATGGGAGCTGATGAGATCGCCAAGTGATGTAGTATAGAAGATGAGGGGAAAAGGGTCCAGTACTGAACCCTGAGGTACAACTATCGTTAGAGGGTGTGATTTGGAAGAGGATTCAGCAAAGGAGATAGAGGAGTGGTCAGACAGGTCAGATAAAAACCAGGAGAGAGTGTGAGGAGTGCAAACACCAAAGTGAAACAGTCCTACTCTCAAGAAACTTACGTTCTACATATAAACATGCAGTTGTTTTTGTCCTTTATTTCTGAAGAGAAGCAATCACATCATGGGTGATGTCTTGATCTTTGGGTGAATTGGATGTAAGTGAAACAGAGCTGTGTATAAGTCATGGGAGAATTGCAATTTCTTGGTTTTTAGCAACCAACACTAGGGATCTACCTGGACAAATCCAGGATTGGAGGAACTGTTTCTCTCAGGTCCAAGTTTTGCAGGATTTCTTCCTCCCATCTCTGGCCTGATTATTAAGCAGATCTGGAGAGTCATGACTGTAACTCCAAGAAATAGGAGAGAGGTGGGGAATTTGTGGCTGCAAGGTCACATGTGGTCCTCTAGGTCCTGAAGTGTTGCTCTTTGACTGAATCCAAACTTCACAGAACAAATCCTGTTCTTAAAAAGATTTGTTCTGTAAAATTTGGACTCAGTCAAAGGATATATCCAAAGACCTAGAAGGTCACATGTGGCCTCAAGGCTGTAGGTTCCCCACCCCTGAAATAGGATGATCTCAGAATCAAATACTTGGGGAGTGGGGACAGCTTCTCTGATTCAACTACACTGAACATTTCCTGATAGTCTTGATCCTGGGGTTGGAGCTCTATTTCAGTATACCCCTGGAAAGAATTGCTAGATGCTGCATATAGCTCTTCTAAAAAATTGCATCTGACAATGCTGGCAGTACTGTAGCTGGCTTCTGTTTAAAGTATGTTTCAATTTTTGTCTTAGTTTTCCATTACTTTTAACAGTTTCCTAGCTTAACTTCTCAATCTGTCTTGATTACAATCACATCCATGGCAGATAAATATAAAATTCTACACTGTACTACACAAAAATACCCCACTACAGCTGAATTATGGTGTTGGTGATGAGTCATTTTTCAGTTGTGTCTGACTCACCCCAGTCCCTTTTGGGGTTTTCCTGGCAAAGATACTAGAGTGGTTTGCTATTTCCTTCTCCAGCACATTTTACAGATGAGGAACTGAGGCAAACAGGGTTAAGTGACTTGCCCAGGGTCAAACAGGTAGTAAAGCATATGAGTTCAAATTTGACCTTGAATCTTTCAGACTCTAAGCTTGGCACTCAGTCTCCTCTGCCACTTAGACGTCTCAGTTATGAAATATGTAGTGCCATCCTACTAATCCTTACTACGGCTGGAAGAAGTGAAAACAGATTATATTTTGGCTGATTGAACATGATGTCATGTTTCTGCACTTAGACCTGAGTGGGGTTTCATCCTTAGGTCACTAGGCTGGGTTAAAGTGAGTCCCTGTCAATTACATCGACTATCACAGGAGTGACATAAGGTATCTAGATCAGTGGTACTAAACTCAAATACAAATGGGGACTGCTCAATCCTACATAAGGATTCCTATGAACAGCATATTGACTTAGAAAATGATACATGTTTATAGATTTCTTTTTCATCAATAAGTCAACACATTAAAATCAATTGGGAATTACATTTTAATGTGATTCAGGCTGCCCTAAAAAGTTTTATTAGCTATATGCAGCCTGTGGTCCACCTGTTTGACACTTCTGATCTAGAATATTCACTCTTTCTGAGTCAGAATTATTTTCAATCATTTCCATTCATAGCAGGGTCTGATTCCAGAAAAACTGGAACCCAAGGACCTCTGTTTCTAAGAGTTAGAAATAAGTAAGTCACAATGCAAACTACAAATCACTATATGATATGAAGATATAAAGATATAAAGAGAACTTTTTACAAGAAAATTAGAGGAACACAGAACATATTACTTATCAGACTTATGGATAGCTGAACAATTTACAAATAAATAAGATAAAATGAAAAGTTAGGTGCAGAATAGATAATTTTAATTATGTGAAATTAAAAGCTTTTGTACAAATAAAACAAAGGTAGCCAAGATCAGAAGGAAAGCAGAAAATTGGGAAAAAATTTTTATAGACAGTTTATCAGATAAAGGTCTCACATCTGAAATATATAAATAAGGATATAAATAGGCAGTTTTCCAATGAAAAAATCAAAACAATTTATAGTCATATGAAAAAGTGCTCTAAATAATTATTGATTAGAGAAATGAAAATTAAAACAACCTTGAGATATCATTTTATACTTACCAGATTGACTAAAATGATAGAAGGGGAAAGTCACATTGTAGAGGATGTGGAAAAACTGGGATACTAATTCCCTGTCAGTAAAATCATAGAGCAGTCCAACCACTGTGGAGAGTAGTGTGAAATTATGACCAAAGAGATATTAAAATACCTATTCCCTTTGACCCAGCAATAACACTACTTGGTCTATTTACAAAGAAAATTAGGGAAAGGAGAAAAGAACCTATATGTTCTAGAATGTTTATGGCACCTAACTTTCTGGTGGCAAAGAACTGAAAATTGCAGGGATGCTCATCAATTGGGGAACTGATGAACAAATTGTGGTATGTGATTGTGATGAAATGCTGCTATGCTGTAGGAAATGATGAGTTCAATGATTTTAGAAAAATCATGGAAGGACTTGAATGAAATAACGAAGAGCAAATTGAATGGAGCCAAGAGAACATTGTATTACAATAACAGCAATATTGTTTTAAGAATGACTTTGAGTGAATAAGTTATTTTGAATCTTATAAATACCCAAATTAACAATAAAGGACATATGAAGGATGCTATCTGCATCCAGAGAAAGATTTGATAGTTATGTATAGAATAATTAAATATATATGTATGTATGTGTATATATACATATATAAATAAATACATATACATACACACATATATACCTATCTGAGTCTAATGGTAATCTCTAGGGCAAGGGGAGGGAAGAAATAAAAAGAAATTTAGATGATAGCATTCTTGTATATTTGAAAGGAATAGCAAGTCTTGCATAGTAGATTTGCAATTTCATGTGAAGTCATTGTTAAAAATTTCACTATATTATGGAAATGCTTGTTTTATTCCATAAATTAAAAATAAAATAAAATAAAAAAGAGATAAGTAGGTCATGCATGTTTTGTGAGGAACCAGCCAAACTGAGGGAGAGAGTGGAGAGTACTTCCAAAGTTCAAGGATAAAATGAACTTTCAGGGTAAAGAGGTTTTTATGGCATGACAAATAAAGTCCTGAAAGTACAGGAGTACAGCATCAAGAGGGATGAATTTATCACCTTCAATATTCATACTGACTCAAGACTGAGACAATAATAAGGTCATCAACATGACTAGATTAAGTGGATTTGTCATAGCAATCTGACAAAACCTTGAAAAACAAGATAACATTCCCACCCACCCCTCCATCTATATTGAAAGCAAACAAAACTTTCAGGAAAGAAATTCCAGTCATCGTGCTGTCAGCATCAGTCTGGTTTCAATCAGCAAAGATTTTGACAGGGAATCAACCGTCTCAAAAAAATTATGGCTGTTGGGGAATCAGGAAATATGATCATATCCTTCTCAGGCAGACATGTTGTGCTGGCGAACACAAAATTCTAATTTATAACCCAAATCCTCCTCACTCCCACTCCCTACTGCCTTTCTCCTTTAACCTTAGTTTTCTAGAGAATATTTCCAAACTTTCATTCTTGTTCTATTGAATGGAGTTTTCTAGATAGAGTCCTTTTGGTTGACTGAGAAGGAGTCAGGTTCTAGCCTTCCTTATATTCATCTACCCACTCTCACTAAAGTCAGACAAACACCACGCTGCCTCCGGAGTAGTATGGGACCAAACAACCTACTACTCTTTGGAAACACATGCCTTTAAGCAGCACCAGTCTTTGGCTCTGACCTCTTGGCAAATTGGTAGCAGTTGGCTGAGGTTCAGAGGTATGTGTGTGGGTGGAAGTGCACTTGGGGAACAGCAAACTTGGAATTTGTTCAGTGGGAATAAGACATGAATTGCCTCCCTCAAGGGGGTGGCTGGGAAGAAAGTGATTTGTAAATCTTCAGGTGATTGCTCACTATTCCCTTACCTTGCAATGACTTCTTCTTGTTCAGTTGTTTCAGTTGTGTCAGACTCCGTGACCCCAGTTAGTTTTTTTGGCGAAGATACTGAAGTGGTTTGCCATTTCCTTCTCTAGTTCATTTTACAGGTGAGGAACTGAGGGAAATAGAGTGAAAGGTCTTGCCTGGGGTTGACCCTCAAGTCTTGATCAGAGTCCCTTCTTCTCTTCATAGTCATAGAATATGTGTAAAGACCTACAGCCCAAGACTATGTAATCACGGGAACTAGGTTCAGGTCTATGGAAACTGTACACCAATTTATCAAATTCTCTGGCTTATTATACCTTATTGTCTAATAGAATTCTAAAACAGAACTTCTGAGTGATTCATGTCTAGTTTCCTAGAGAGGGTCCCTTCTGGAAAGGGTATTCATTGTGTAAAGTAGATCAGTTATTTATTTTCTCCGTTATAAAAGTATTGCTTAAAACAGAGAATACTCAAAAACATATACTGAGAAATGCATAAAATATGGCCCAGTAACCTATTACTCTTATTATCCTCTCCCAGGAGATTGATATATAGGACCTTAAAACATGAAATACTTTGTGAGACCAAGGAACAGATTACTCTTGGAGTCTGAGGAACTTACTCAAGACTGGTATCTTCAAACAAGCCATGCCCTGACTTCACCTTTCTTACCTTTTTCTGTCTTTTTGACAGTGGTCACCTCCTCAGAGAAATTGTTGCAGATATTGTCCATTGTTAGGCAACTAGAACCAAACCTCAAGAACTGCTGACATCTCAAATTCATGAGGTTTCCATCAAGGCTAGAAACAATCTTCTTAGAATAACTGATCACCTGTGCCCAGGGAAAGAAACACAAAACAGAATAGGTCATCAAGACCCTGATCTAAGGTTCACCTGCATAAGGCTATCTCATTGTTTCTATGTATGAGCAGCTATGTTATTTACCTTACCACTTTGCTGATAATCCAAGAAAGAGCTTGAATAACCTTAACACTTGACATGTGGGAAGAGAGAGTCTTTGCTTTTGAAGCTTCTGAATAGTTAGCTCTTTTAGGTTAGTAGCTCATCCATAATTCACTCAACTAACATTTGTTAAGTGCCTACAGGGCACTCTGATAAATGGTGGAGATCCAAAGTGCAATATGAAATAAACCCTGAGATGTCTATCGTCTAGTGGGGCAGTAGTGAACAATCAATATGTCACTAATTCCACTAGTGCAGTGGAAGGCATGGTGGAGTTAAAAGTACTGGGTTCACATCTTGGTCTGCCATTTACTATTTTTGTTATCTTAAACAACTCAAATTCCTTAGGTAAGCCTCAGTTTCTTCATGTATAAAATGAAAAAGTTGAACCAGATGACCTCTGAGGCCCCTTAGAGCTCTAAATCTGTGATCTTGTGATTATATTGACAAGCTAGGGTATGGTTGGTAGTATTTGAAATTCCAGGCCACCTGGAGCTACCTAAGTGAAGAAGATGCCATTCTGAGTGATGTAGGAATTTAATGAAGGTTTGTACCTTGTGAATATTAAATAGCACTGCTATTCAAATATAATAAAAATCATACTGTTATCTTTTGTTTCTACATTACTTACATTTCCTACTATATCCTCTCACAAGTTCCTTCTAGAAAGCTATACCTTATAATAATTTTTCTTAAATAGAAAGAAAAAAATTTGACAAAGCAAACCCATTTTTACAGTATAACAGTATTCTCACATACATCCATATATATACTTTGTTTAACTGTTCTCCAATTGGTGGACATCTACTTTGTTTCCAGTTACTACCACAAAAAGTGTTGTTATAAATATTGTGGTGTATATGGGATATTTTTTTATATTAAATTTTATTTTTAATTGTTTTAATTTTTTTCTCTCTTCCCCTTTGAAAAAAAAAGAAAAGGGAAGGAAAACTGTTGTAAATGATATTCATAGTCAAGCAAAACAAATTCCTATATTGACAATGTCCAAAACTGTGTGTCTTGTTCTGTATCTTGATTCTGGCACCATTTGTCAGGAAGTCAGTAGCATTCTTTATCTTTGGTCCTGTGGAGTCATGGTTGATCATTGCATTTCTCAGGGTTGTCATAGCATAATTTGTTTTCCTGGTTCTATTCATTTTGCATAAGTTTATATGAATCTTTAATTCAATAAACTTTTATTAAGTTACTACTCTGTGCTAGGCATTGTTAGGTGCTGGGGATACAAATAAGTAAGACAGTCCTGCTCTCAAGGAGTTTACCATCTAATGGGGGAAGACAACACATGAAAGGAAGCTGGAAAGTGGGGGGAATGGAGAAGGTGACACCAGGGGGTGCCTAGTACATGGCATCTTATTCCATGGAGTTTAAAACAAAGAAAGCTGTAGATGGAAGGTGGAAAGTGAGCTTCAAAGTCCAAATGCTAATATCTTTGGCAGAAGATTAGTACTCTACCCTCCATCCCTCCAATCAGAGGGGAGAGGAGACTAAGGGAGGTAGGGAGAAGTTGAGTATTCAAGGTTGAGTTAGCGGCATGGTGATAAGATTTGAAATCCTCTTAGGTTTCTCTGAAGTCATCATATTTCTTCTTTCCTTTGGCATGTTAGTATTCCATTACATTCATTTACCATGAATTGCTCAGTCATTCTCCATCTGAGGTACACTCCTTTAGGATCTAGTTCTTTGTGGACTTTTTCTTCTTGTAATTAGTTTCCTACCCTACTACCATGGTGCTAAGATTGATAAAGCTCTTTGATTTGAGAAGAAGAACAAAGTTCTTGTTTGTGCATCTTTAAAAAATGCATGGCATAGGGTAGTTAGGGATCATTCTTGAATGAGGGAGGCATACTGCCTCCTGAGAGCCCAGGGCCCCCAACCCCTCTTTAATGATTAGGGAGAGGAAGTCTCATAGCAGTGTGAATGGATGGGACCCATGCATATCTGGAATGGGTTTTTGTATCTATTATTCTTAATTCTAGAAATAATTTTTTTTAGTGAATGCTTTTTGACTGACTGGAACACACTATTATCATTAACAGAAGTAAAAGTTGGTTTTTGAATCATGTTGGAATGTGTGAGAATATTTTTATATCAATATGTCACATTTATGTAATACTTTAAGGTTTGGGAAGCACTTTACATACATTACCTCATTTTGGTCTGCCATTGACTGATTCTCATTCAGGGGTATCTTTATATTTGGGATTTCTTTTTATTATTATTTTATAGAAATAAGAAAATTACCTTTCCCTATCTGAACTTTAAAGATATAGCTTCATATGGGATAGAATATTCTTTCCATGATCCCTGAACCCCTACCCCTACTGGGTAATAGATTCTCATTCATTAAAACCCCAGTCCAGCCCCATCTTTCTTCTAGTTCTAGAGCGGGGTACTGTAGTGGTGATTTAAATGCTACTCTTAACAAGAATAGTTTCCAGGGGTTGCCGTCCCTCATAGGAAACTGACCTCCCAACCCTACGTTCAATTCAACCCCAACTGCTTGGTAGAATAGGGCTCTCTAGATCACCTTACCTCACCATCATTCTAATAACACAAACCAACCACTAACTCCTCTTTCTTGTAAAATGGAGTCACTCTCCATTCCTTGAAATATATTCTTAAGAAGCAACCAAATTCTTGTGTCCTATTGCCCTTGCTATAATTGCAGGAGAATACCACAAACTGGAGAGCTGTGAGGAGGAGGATTGTGGAACAGTGTCACAATCATGCAATCATTCAACTGAAAGGAATACTAGATGTGATATAATCCAATACCTTCATTTTGTAGCTGATAAAGCTAAGTCCCAGAGAAATGAAATTATTTACCTAGTTGCTAGTTAATAATATCTAAAATCAGAACCTGGGTTTCTGGCTCTGAGATGAGCACTCTCTGTACTGCTCCATGCTCCTTCTGTGAATCATAGTAATAGCTATAGAGATGAATGAATGCATGAGATCATATTAAGCATCTATTATGTGCCAGGACCTATGGTAAGAACTAAAGGCACAGATACAAAAGTGAGACAGTCCCTACTTCAAGGAGCTTACATTTTATTAGGATGATCATACACACATAGTAAAGTGCTGACTAGGGAAGGAAGTTTTGATGGAGTGGGAAACCTGCAACCTCAAGGCCACCTGTGGCCCTCTAGTTCCTCAAGTGTGGCCCTTCGGTGGAATCCAAACTTATGAAGTTTTTTCATATGATTCTATCAAAGGGCCACACTTGAGGGTCTAGAGGGTCACAGGTTCCTCATCCCTGGTCTAGGCAGTCACAGAAATTCTGAGTGGAGAAACAGAATGGTTAATTGCCACACTTTTTCCAATGAGAGTATTCATTTGATTATTTCATCCAGAGACAAGAACAAGACATAGAAAGAAAATTGGAGTGCCCCAACAGCGACTTGGCAGATGGCAAGACTGGGTAGAGGTCTAGGTTTTCTGGTGGATAGCTAGTTTAGTTGTGAAAAATGAGTTATGGCTGGCTAGACATGCAAAAAGAAAAAAAACACAGAAAAAAATCATGTCTACAAGATGGAGGCTTTGCTAAGAAAAATTTTGACACTTGGTGTGACCAGGCAGTGTTGTCCACTCTACTTTACTCTCCTGTGGATGCCTTCTACTAGTAGTTAAGATAAGAGAATAGCAGAATGCTGCCTTTGGACCTCCAGGCTTCTTGATTACACAAATCATTTAAAAAAAATTGCCAAAGAGTAAGGGCATTTCAAGGAAGTTCTTCAGTGTTTTCCCTTACTAGCCCAAGATAATGCTTGAAGAAATACTTAAAGTTTTAGTTAATTGACATGGTTGAGGAATGGGAGAAAATTTTGTGGTTAAGAGGAAGTTATCCTAAATACCAAGCATGTTTTACTCATCTGTACATAATTAAAATATGATTAATTCTTGAGTCCAAGTATTTGAACTTAAATCCTGAACCTTTCTTTGCTGCTTTGGAAACTCCTTTAATGCCTTGGGGTACTCTTATGACAATTACTTGTCATCACACAATGAATATGCAAAAAGTTACCAAGTATTTTAGAACTCCATTAAAGAGAGAATTTAATAGGTTCACTGTCATTGCTTTTAGAATAAAATGACAATGATATATTTCTTTCAGCTAGAACTTGGGCTAAAATATTTTGCAAGTATGATTTGGAGGCTACTAAGTAGAAGAGAAAGTGCTATGTTTTAGGAATTTTTATATTTTGGGTGGGTTATTGAACTGGTCCCCAAATTTGCAATCAATTATTGACCCATTGAATTTTTTTCCAAGGGCCTTCTAATATTCCTGAAAAATCAGTAGGGCTAGATGCTTTCTTTTTAATTTTAGATCTTGATGTGTTTCTGTGCTAGCAAGGCTTTTTTTTGTGTGTGTTTTTTAGTGGCATCTTGCATAATTTTAGGTGATTTTGCTTTTCTTCCCCCTTCTGTAAGCTTGGCTTAACTTCCTCTCATTTCTTCTTTATTCTTCTGTGGAGAGCTCTGCACAAAACCTGAAAGTGACATTATTCAGCACCTTTGGTTAGCTCTCTTGGAGGTCACTATTCATCATAAAAATCTTGAGTTTCTTTTTGAGAATTTTCCATTACAGGTTTTCCCATCAGGCTTGCTCTCACCAATGTCATATGTCAAAGTAAGCATTTACGGTGCACTATAATAAGTAAAAGCATGGTTTGCCACTTTATATAGCAATGACTATAATGGCATTAACCTAAATAGCACTTTGAAGTTTGTGAAGTGTTTTGCAAATATTATTTCATTAATCTTTACAACAATCCAGGAAGGTAGATTCGATTATGATCCCTATTTTATGGGTGTGGAAACAGGTAAACAAAGGTAAAGTGACTCATCTAGGGTCACACACCTAGTAAATGTCTGAGGTTGGATTTGAATTTAAATCTTTCTAACTCCACCTCCAGGTTTTCATCTGATCCGTCCCCTAATTGCTTATGTCATGCTATAACAGTGTGAGCCTAGGCAATAATGCTGCCAACTTAGATGGTGAGGATCCTGTACAGCCAATCTAGAGTTGGACTTTGGTTCAGAAAAGCATAGATTTAGAGCAAGAAGGAACCTAAAAGATTAAGATTAATCCCTCACTGCACAAAGGAGGAAGCAAAGGCATAGAAAAACTAAAAAACTTGCCCAAAGTCATACAGATGGTAACAGAACCAGACTGTGAGCCCAGCTGCCTTTTCTACTGCATTATCTTCATTGGCTCTATAATAAATGAGACATTTTTACTCCATAAATTTGTTATTGTGGGGGATTGGCATTCCCCCTACCCTTTAGTTTCCTAGTATATCACCTTTTAAAAAATTCTAGTCATGTCTGACCTAGGCCAAAAAAAAGTTAATTTAGTTCCATCTTGTAGGGAAGGGGTCTCCTGGGTAGACTGCCCACTGAACCAGGGGTCACTGTGAAGTTTGGATTCAGTTAAAAGGCCATACTTGAGGACCTAGAGGGCCATGTGTGGCCTCAAGGCCACAGGTTCCTTACCTCTGAGTCCAACTCAGCTTCATGTTATCTAAAATATCTGAAGAACACATAGAGGGAAAGAAAAATGACTAGAAATGTTATCCTTTACTTTAGAAATTATATATTATTTATGTCAGACAATCATGAGGTTGTTTCCTTAATGGAAAAAAAGACATAAGAAGGATCGTAAGCTGTGGAAGCCAAAAAACACAGGTAGAAAATAAACTAGTACAAATGAGGAATGCATGGAGGTAAACAGAGTAGGATTATCCTGAGCTAGGCATGGCTTAAGGTGGTCTGGTAATTCAGGTTTGGGATTGGACCAAAATGAGATTCTATAGATCATGTAACATTGGAGTTAGAAATCCTTTCTTCATGGTCACAGGTCAATGATTGAGGAGAGCAGCCTGGCTAGAGCATAAGAGCCGTGGCATCTTTAATACCAGGCTGAGTACAGACTTGGTTCTATAGGCAGGATAAACTGTTGAACGGTTCCTGTTTTTTTCTTTTTTTTTCAAAAGCAAGACTGATAAAGAAATGTGTACTTTTGGAGATTCAGTTTTCTAGCAGGGGGATGACTTTTTATTTCTGTTACACTTCTTCATGCATTCTCTATTTTAGCTAAAATGATCTACTTGCTATTACTCAAATTAAACATTCTATCTCCCTCTTCTGAGCTTTCTGCAGTTTGACCCCATGCCTGGAATGCACTGCATCTTCACTTCTACCTCTCAGAACTCCCAGCATGCTCCAGGGCACAGCTCAGGTGCTACATCCTACAAATGTGCTTTCCTGATCACCCTGGCTGTTATTGCACTCTCTCTCCTGAACTTCATTCCATTTATTCTGTATTTATCTTAACATTTACCTATCTATATACATAGGCTGTTTCCCCCAGTAGCAGACAAATTCCTTGAGGAATTTCATTTTGTTTTTGTAGCACCAACACTTAGCTCACCGTCTGGCACATGATAGACACTAAATGAATACTTGCTGAATTAAACGATATTTTCCTTTGATATATAAATAGAACACATAGAACATCTTCCCACCTTAATCCTTTAGTAGATCTGACCAACCAATAGATATAAGGAAGAAGAGAAGTATTCAGCTTGGATTACTATCAAAGGAGATCATCACTTCAGTCTAGGGTGTTAAAATTCACAAGCCAAATAAATTAAGAGAAAAGGTAAATAACAGTTTGGTGTGGTTAGTCATTGATAAAGAATTAAACATTTGGAGAGGAGGGATATGTGTAAAATGGTCAGAAAGATGAATGAACTTTAATGAATATTGAAAAGTAGAAGACAAGGAATGTTTCCCTGGTAACCAACTACTGAAAAGACACTTGCTTAAAACATGTGGCTTTTGGCCTTATGTTACTCCTAAAGGAAACCAGCATGCCCCCTCCCCCCCCTTTTTTTTTGCTATAGGGAACCTGTCTTGGATTTCCTACTCCTGAGATCAATTATTCTGAGGTGTGTCATTTGGCCTAGGCTCTGGCATAGATATAGCACAATATCCTAGGATCTTGATGGATTAAGGAATGATGGCTGCATGAATGATAAAGCATTTATTACATGCTTATTATACTAAATCATGCTAATTATCAAGGCACGAATGTGATACAAATCCAAGGAGGCATGACAGTGCCAAATACTGTGTTAAGCACCAGGAATGAAAAGAAAGGCAAAAACCATTTCTATCCCTAAGGAACCAACATTCTAATGGTGGAGATAACATTCAAGCAACTATGCCTGAGCAAACTATACACTAGGTAAATGGATAGATTGAAGGTTATCTCAGAAGAAAGGCATTATTAGCACTAAATCTGGGAAATGCCTCATGCAGAAGGTAGGACTTTAACTGCTACTTGAAAGAAGCCAGGAAAACTAGGAAGCAGAGATTTCTGTGGGGGTAGGAGTGGGGAAATATTCCATGTGTGTAGGAACAGCCAGTGAAAATGCCCAGAGGTGAGAGATTTAGTAGTATTTTGTGTTATAAATAGCAAGGAGGACAGTATCACTGTATCACAGAGTATGTGGCAGTGGTGGGGAGTAAAGTATAAGAAGACTGGAAAGGTAGGAAGGGGTCAGATTATTAAGAGCTTTAAAAGTCAAACAAAATTTTATATTTGATTCTGGAGGTAATAGAGAGCCAGTGTTAAGAGGAGAGAAAGGGGTATATATGCGAGGTGTTGTAAATGTAGAACCAGCTTGACTTAAACTTGGACTTAGAGAAGATTTAGAGAAGCAAGATTCCATATGGTAGGAGAGAGTGAGGAGTCAAAGAAGAAATCTAGGTTTCAAGCCTAGGTGATTGGGAGGATGATGGTGCCTTAACAGAATTATGGAATTTAGGAAGAGGGAAGGGTTTTTGGGAAAAGATAATGACATGTTGAGATTAAGATGTCTACTACATATCCAGTTTGAAATGGAGATGGAGATGTTCAGGAAGTCAGGAGAGAGGTTATTGGTTAAATAGATCTGAGAGACGATTGACTCAGAACTGATGATATCAACAAATGACAAATTATAAAGAGGAAAGAGAAGAAGACACAGGACAGAACCTTGGAGGACACCTGTAGTAAACAGATGAAGCCTGAATGATGATAAGGCAAAGGAGACCAAAGAGTAGTAAGGCTGTTAGAAGAAGAAGCAGAAGGAATCAGTGTTATGAAAACCTAAGGAGAAGAGAGTATTAAGAGAAGACTTCATCAAGAGTCTAAAAGTCTGTAGAAAGGTCAGGAGGAGAATAGTTGGAAGTGCTCTGCTGACAAATAACCTGTTTGTGAGTTTCAAGTACGCAGTACTCTAGCAAAGCAGAATTACAATATTTCAGAATTGAGAGAACCTTAGAGGCTCTCTGTTCTCATTTACACCTGAGAAGAAGTACCATGTAACATACCAGACAAAATGATCCTCCAACCTTTGCTTGAAGACTTCCAGTGAAAAGAAAGCTGCTGCCTCTTAAGGCTGCTGATTCCATTTTTAGATACCTCCAACGAAGAATTATTGTCATATGCTTTTTTAAGATCTAGGTTCTCCTTTTGTCAGAGAGAAAAGAGCTCCAGTGAGTAACCTGATTTCAGGTCTTACCAGTTTCAGATCTAGTATCTATTCATGATGCTGTATACTTGTCACTGTATCTTGCTTTTCCACAAAGCTTGTGAATTGATCTTTCTGTATAGGTAGTCTGTAGTATATTTCAGTGTAATGACATTGCTTTTTCTCCTGATTCTATTGATTTTTATCTTTCAAATCTCTACTTTCCTTCTCCCTTTGATTCCTGGATTTCCTAACATAATTACCTCTTTTTCGTGTCCAGTGTTTACCTCTCCCTCCTCTATCACTTTTAATTCTCTTGTTTCTCTTGACTCAGGTATACCCTTATAGAACTATATCTCAGTTATATCTCCATCCATCTCTCAATGATTTGAGGTCAAATTCTTCTCCTTGCTCCAGGAGCTCTAGTTTCTCAGAACAAGGACAAATGCCCAACATTCAACTGACTTTAGCTGGTAACAGTTTGGTGCAGTTTCACAAATATGGGAAAACAGTTGATGCAGTGGAAAACACATTAACTCCAGAAGTTGACAGAAATGAGAAAAGTTTATTGCCAGGGTATTTGAATTCAAATTAATTAAACAAAAAAAATTATTAAGCACCCACCATGTATTAGACATTATGCTAAATCCTGAGGCTACAAAGATTAAAAACATACAGACCCTTGTCCACCATGAAGTTAGTCTCTAGTATGGGGGATATATGTGATGTCCATCAGAGCCCATTGTGGAGGGCAGTTACATGAGGATCACAATCTCCTTCCCCCCACATTAGGATGGGGGATGGGTAGGAGAAAAATATGAGGAATTGACCAAGCCTATCTCTTTCTGCTTTGGGATGCTTAGGGCATGATCTCTTGAGTTCTCTACTCCTTCCTGCTCCTCTTTCCTGGAGTTGCATGTAGAGAAAACCCAAAGACCCCTAGTGAAAAGTGTCTTATTTGCTTGGAAATTATGAGATTAGCTTGTAAGGATTTTGAGAGAGGACAAAAGTCACAGTTTTATGTGCTTTTGTTCTGCTACAAAACTAAAAAATATACAAGTTGTAAATTAAATTCATAATGAAAATTTCTCTAAGCCCCCAGATAATTTGTTGATCACCAGCCAGGGAGAGTATTTTCTCAGCAAGTGAATTTGTATATTCAGTTATCCACAGGTTGCCTCACTTTCACCCTCCATACATTCTCATAAACCATTGCTAAAATGTAAATCATAAATGAAATTTAAAATAGCAAAGAAACAGTAATGAATCACTCTGCCATTACATATTGCAATAAAGTAAAAGAGAAACAGAATGGAGGAGATTCAGCATGTTTCCAGTGGTTTCTCTGAGTAACTATGATTCTATGAAAAACTCTGCCATATAGTTCTAATCTTGAGAGAGATTCTTTTCTTTGCAAGTTAAGAAGCACCATAACTTGGAGAGCCTTCTTACAAGGCAGTCAGTTCAAGCCTTGTCAGAATAATTATTACATATGTCATACACAGAAATATGTGTGATACAAAGAAGCTCATGATAGGGGAAAAGAAAGGCAGTCTTATGTAATAGAAAAATATTGAATTTGGAATAATAAACTTTGCATTTAATCTTGTCACCCACACTTATTACTTTGTGATCTAGGGCAAGTCTTTAGACCTCTGTTTCTTGATTTGCAAATTGAAGGGTTTAGAATTCCCAGTTCTAAGATCCTATTATTTTTGTGATTCCATGAAAGATACATATGCATTTTAAATGGTGTGATTCTTTGCCCCTTTGTCCCATTTTCTGTCACATTACCAGCTTAATTGAAGAAAGTCATGCTGGACTGAGGACCATTTTGTACTTTGTTTTATGAGTGACTATGACCAAAGGGTTCATCGCCAACTCTCCAGTCTACTGACTTCATGATCAGAGGACCACAAATTAAGAGCTAGAAGGAAATTTAGATCATCTTGTTCAAATCCTTCATTTTATGGATGGGGAAATAGAGTTTCATAGAAATCAGGTGGCTTACCCAAATTACAAAGGTAGGAAGTAGCAGAGATGTCTTTTGACTCTAAATCCAATGTTCTACCCACTGCAATGTGTAATACAAGTTTCCAAAGAATCAAAAATGACTGTCAGAGAGCAATGGAAAAATACATGATGCCTCTGAACATTCTAAGATGTATAACAAATGAGAAATTTAGAAAAATCAAAATAAAAGGTTATCAGGAAAATGTACAACATAAACAGAAACTGGGCTGGTCATATTGCTAGGACAAAGAATCAAGAATAGAAATCCTGAATGTTCCCTAGGTGTCCTTGTGATGCAAATACAAAGGAAAGAAAGCCTCCAGTATGTTAGATGAACCCTGTATGGGGAATTACAGGAGAATGTGAACAAGAGTAAAGAAAGTCAGGTAGGGAGGGATGAGTAGTGAGCTGCATCATTGGAAGAAACTTCCCATGTGACCAGATCACATTCAGATCCATCTGAGTATTTTAATGTTTAATAGACATGATTTGTACACCCACAAATACACACATGTTTATATATATGTATATATACATATACACACAGAGAAATATATACTGATAACATTTAATATCATTTTTGGACTTTAATAAGGGCCAGAGCTTGAATTAATCAGAAGAGCCTGGACCTAACAGTCTCTGTTCTCTGAAGTAAACTCAGAGAATACCTCTTCTTGTGTTAACAAGACCAGATGGGGCTGACAGCATTCTTTATGAGACTCTTAACCCAAGACACTATCTTGAATAATAAGACTCTTTTCATATCTTAATATTTTGTGGACACACACTATGTTATGGCATGTCAATGGTAAAGAAAACACAGATATCCTGGGTTGTAATTTCAATGGAAACTTTTTCAACTCTCTTATTATATTTATAGCCTATTCAATTAAGAAAATTCCTTTCTCATGGAAAATACATATAGAGACCATAAATCTGAGGGACATAGACATCCCTGGTGTGTCCTAAAACAGATTTAAGCCAGGTCATTCTTGTGTCAAACAGTCAGAGGTTTCCTTCTGTTTCCACAGTCATGTAATAGCTAGTGTTGAGGGAATAAACAATATGCATTTAGCCTGTTTGCCTTTTTTAACCAAACTTTCAAGTCAACAATTTACGGTGCTGTCACTAGGATGGAACTAATAGACTAGGAGAGAACAACTCCCCTCCTCACCAAAGCCAAAGACTCAGGCACCTCAGGATTCATTTTTCCTGGAGCCTTGACCTTGATGAGGTCAGGTAAGTCCTTCTATTCTCAGCTTCCAAAGGACAGCCACTAGTTAGGTAGAAGTTGGCAAATTCTCTTTTTTGAGGTGGGACCAATTTATGTTAAATCACAGTGCATTACTTAGGTCTCCTTTGATGATTCATCTTAGGAAAAATTAGCAGGAGTACTGCTAGCACTAATGTCAATTAACTAAAATAGCCCTAAATTATGGTGGCCGTGATAGGGCTCTTTTGGACCCGTCAAAGTTGTTTTATCTTAAAACCAAATTAAATTGAAAGGCCAACAAATCATTGCTGGCTACCAGCAATGAGAATGTTTCATCTTGGGCTTGCTGAAATGGCTGAGGGAGAACAAAAGGCAGGGCACTCTTCTCTTAAGGCTTGCAAAGCTGCTTCAGCCTCAGCCACGTACTGACTACCCTCTACCCCATCATCCTCTTTTCTCCAAGGGCCCCAGCCTGTCCTTCCCCTTCACTCCCTCTGCCCTATTCCTCACCTCCTTCCTTCTTCCTGCTTCCCTTAAAGACTTTGATCTGGGGAGGATGACTGCACCTTGTTGTTATCTCCTTCCTCCTCACCTTCCCTGACCTGCTCTAGCCCCAAAGAGGATAACTTTGTTCAACCCCTATCGCCTCCTCTTCCTTCCCTCCTCCCCACTTTCCCTTAAGGGCTCTGGTCTTGAGGAGGATAGTTACAATCCATCTGCAGACAAGAGGCCTGACCTAATTCCCATGGGGCCTGTCCCTTTAGAAAGGTTAATCAGAAACTTTGGGGCACCAAGGCTCCCCACCTCCAATGACTGACAGGAGGGGTGTTCTGAGCAAAGGTTGCAGGATCCACCCTTATTCTGTCAGGTCTTGAATCTTTGCAACTCCTTTTCCTCAGAATAATAATAGCCAATTCATGGTGGGGATTTCTAACAAGATTCTAATTCCCCCTCTCTCTGTTGTTAATTGTGAGCTCTGTTTGTATTTGTCCTATCGTTAGTTGTCAATTTGTCTTTCAGTGTGTGTCTCTGTCTGTGTCATGTGTACTGTGAATGTGTCTGTTATCTTGTAAGATTTAAAAATGTAGGTAGCAAGAGACTTCTAAGGACTGCAGCTAGGGAAACAAACAAGCAAAACTGTGAGATTTTTCTTTGTTTTTCTGGTCTAGTCAATCTGGAATTACAATGGAAAGTTAGATCATTTTACGTAAAAACATCTTAGCAGATATTGTAGGCCATGAGATTAATCATTAAGAAGTTTGGAAACTGATTATTTGAAATTACTGGAAAAGAAACTCCTGAGACTATACATAACTCCAGGAGCTCACATTGCTAAACACTGCCCCCCCCACACCCCCCCAATCCTGATCATTTAGCATCTCCCACTCCCTCCTCAAGAGTTAAGAGGGTATCCAAGTATGGGAATTTTTAGCAGTCACAAGGGTTCATGTTAACCCATCTCACCATAGAGAAGAGAATGCAGAAGTGTGGGGGCAGCAATTTGCAGACTGGTAGTGATTCTAACAGTCCCGTGTCCTTGGGCAGGTTGTGGCCCACCCTTCTAGGTAAAGCTTAGTAATGTCACCTAGGTCCTATACGTTCTGCCCACCCTGTCCCAGCAGCTACAAACCAACCCAGGCTTAGTAAAATTTGCAGCTGTGGAGGAAGGGAGAGGTGGATGGATCAGGCCTGTGGTGAGCATTCTCTAAGCCTTGCCTCCAAGAATTATCACCACTGCGACACCAATCTCTCTGCTCTTGATAAACTCCATACTTCTGTGTTCCAATTGCAAAAAAATGTATTTTGCCTCTGTTTGACCTGTTTCATGATTTGTAAAGGGAAAAAATGATAATGCTTATTATGGGATCAAAATGATATAATGACTATAAAATGTTTAACATAATGACTGGCATATGTTACATACAATATTATTATTATCTCTCTCTAATGTAATTGTTAACTTTGAGATAGTTTTAATTACCAAAAGTACTAAGATCAATAATTTCTGGAAATGCAATTGATATCATCCGAAGTTATTGTTGTGTTATGAATTTGGCTTTTAAAAGGGTGTGATATAATTAGATAACTTGATATTTAATGTTATAGCAGATATTTTTCATCTGAAATTTTGGCTATTATGAAAATATATATGGTGGTTTAAACTTATAGTTTCCACACATTATGCAAGGTGACTTAGAAATGCATTGACTTAAAGTTCTTATAAAACTCTGTGCAAAAGTTTTTGCGTTGTAGAATTCCTACTGAGCAAACGAGAATCCTTTAAAAAATAGGGGTGTGATTTTCTTTCTTTTTTTTTTTGTGCACTGACATCAGATCTGTAAGTTTATTTGCTCAATGTACGATGGCTACATAATGACTCACATTCATGATATTCCATCACTGAGGAAAATTTCTGTGTGTGAAATAATTCCTTACAGAAACACGGAGTTGAAAAATAATCACTGATTAGACCTTAATAGTTCAGGGCATAACATGGCAAAAAAGCACAAAGGCTTATTCCTAGAACATAGTTATTGTTCTCCTACACGGTGATAGTTGTAATTTCACCGTGACAATGAACACCAGATATTAAGATGAAACTAATGTCGGTGCTTCTTTTGCTTTGCTTTTTAGAAACAAAATAAGATATAATTGCATGTCACTATAGCAACACCCATAACAGATCAATTTGTTATGATCACTATTTGGTAGAGCAAACTTTACCCCCAAAAGAAAAAAATTAAAAAAACTTTAAAAAATTTTTGAAGACAATTTTTTTTTGTCATAGGAATATATAACATCTACAGTATAAGTTAATAAATCTCAAGCTACTGTATAGAAATACAACACTAGAATACGCAATATGGTATTGACAGAGTAATGGAGGAGCAGTCATTTCACTGGAGAAATAGACAAGTGCATTTCTTAAGAAAAGAAAAAAACAAACAAAAAAAAAAAACAAAAAAGGAGGAAAAATCAATGAAGCTGATTAAGAATCCAATCCCCACCCCTACTCATCCCAGCCTCTCAGTGATCATGGTCTGAAGGGTTAGCTAAAAGCAGCCAGATCCAAAGCTGAAGTTTTTTTTTTTTTTTTTAAATAGTTTTTGTAGTTACAGTAAATTACTTCCAAGTTACACAGGTAGAGACAACACTGCTCACCTCTGAACATGAATTTAAATTAAAGGAAAAAAGGACCATACCCCATATCCTCTCTCCCTGCCAATCTCCCCCACTCCATGGCATCTATTCAAAGTATCAACTGGCAGCATCTGAAGGAATCCAGGTTTCTCCTATCTGTCCTTTCAATCAAGGTCATTTAACTGGGACTTTTCTTTCTAGTTCATAGAGATGAACTTCTAAAAGGAGTCACTGTAGGGGAGATTATGTGATATTACACAGAGAACACATTTACTCCATGTTAGAAGAATGATTTCTTCTGACTTCACTAGCATTTAGGTCCAGTTTTCATGATTATAAAGTCGATTTTGGTAGAAAATTTAGCAGAAACATTTCTGTCAGCTATTTTTTTCATTCAATGATTCCTGCCCAAATGAAACGACAAAAGCCAAAACATCTGTGACCATAAGACATTAGACACATTATAGCGGTTTTTACAAAAAAATAACTGAGGATAACACATAAACAACACCGATATGTCATGTTTATAGACTGGCTTCTCCCAAAGACAAAGGCTTACTGGAAACCAGTTGGTGGCAAGAGCCCCGCATCTTCCTTCTATTCCAAGCAAGGGAAGCTCTATCTCCAGCATTCAGTGTAATGCCTATTACACAGTTGCGCTCAATTGATGCTTGCGGATTGACTGGCTAAATCAATTAGAAGGGAATGGCAGCCAGCCTCTAACTTCTCATGCTCAAATTTTGTAAAAGCTGGAAAAGTCGAAAGAAAGAATTCTTTATGTCAAATAAAAGCGAATATTATATGGTCATGATCTGTGTCCATTTATGTTCTCTCTGACAAATAAAAGAACTTGGAGGGGTGATGCTTCTCTTTTCTCTATGGGGGAGAAGGAAAGAATGGACAGTTACAGGGCTCCCTTCATTTCATGTGAACCTCACTCTTCCACTGTGGATTTTTCTACCAAATGAGCTTCTAGCACCTGAAGTTTCCCTCACTGTACCTAGCCCAGCCTCCTAGGGTGGTCACCAAGCTTCCACATAATCCAGCAGGTGACCCAGTGCTGGGGGGTCATAGATACAGTGGGAGAGAGTCAAGTGAAAGGGGACTGGCAGTGTAATCTCTGAGGATGAAAACTGTGATGCCATCTTGGAAAACACCATCTGGGCATGTGGCATACAGGCCTGAATTTTCTATTTTTTCTTTGTGGTGTTTAATCCCTCTCCCCAAACCTACTTCTATTAAAGTGTTTTAACTATATTTTTTTGGTGGGGTAAGTAGCAGAAAAAAAAGAGAAAATTCCATCACCACTTGCTAAAGCACCTGTTATTTGCCCATGAGTCAATGCAGGGTGGCTCCTGCTACTTCTCAAGCCAGTGTGGGGTCTGTGAGGTGGAAAGCAGGACTCAGTAGGAAAAGAACACCAAACACCCAAGCAAATGAAGAGATACGAGAGATGGCTTGATGTGAGAGATGGCTGTCATGTAGAATACTGTAAACTGTAACTTAGTGTCAATACTGCAGAGCTAAGGGGCAACTGGGAAGAGATAATGTGGCCTAAGTCTTAAGGCTAAAGGAGCCGCCATACTTTGGGGATCAAAACGATGCCAGGACAGGTAGGGGGCACCATGGAAGATAGGCCAACCACTATGACACAGAAACCATACACAGCACCCACAAGTCAAGACATGAACACATGAACATTAAAAAAAAAAAAACAACCAAAAAAAAACCCAACCCAACATAAAAAACAAAATTTTTATTGGAACCACAGAACTTATTCAAATGAGGGCCAATTCATTCAAGTTTTTTTTTTTTATTTTAAAACCCTATCACTAGCAATAAGTTAAATCAAAGACAACTCCACTCGGATTAATCTACAGAACAGTCCATATGCAGTGTGAGGATGCCACTCCATCCCAGCACAGCCAGCCCGACTTTCCACTAGTGGTATTTTGGCAAAAATGTCAAAGAGGGAATCAAAGATAGGCCGTGGGTTCCTCCCCGGGAAGGTCACCCCTCCCTTCCCCTCCCTCCCGACCCCCCCTCCCCAACTTGTAGAAAAAAAATAAAGACTGCCGTAGCAGCATCAGAGTGTGGCTGCCAGTCCACCCGAGGTGCTAATTGCTGCCTTCTCCGCCATCGTCGTCCTGCTGGTCCCTGGTCCAGAGCGTTAGGTTGTCCCGGAGGAGCTGCATGATGAGAGTGGAGTCCTTGTAGGAGTCCTCGTTGAGGGTGTCCAGCTCGGCGACGGCGTCATCAAAGGCGGTCTTGGCCAGGTGGCAGGCCTGCTCGGGAGCATTCTGGATCTCGTAGTAGAAAACGGAGTAGTTGAGGGACAGGCCCAGCCTGATGGGGTGGGTGGGCTGCATGTGCTCCTGGCTGATCTCGTGGGCTTCGCTGTAGGCCTTCTCCGAGGACTCCACCACCGTTGCCCTCTTGTCCCCCGTGGCCACTTCGGCCAGGTAGCGGTAATAGTCCCCCTTCATGTTCAGGTAGAAGATCTTGCTCTCGTACTGAGTCTCGCCGCAGCTCTCGATCAGGTAGCTGTCCAGCAGGCCGAGCACATCGTGGCAGACATCTTCCAGCTCCTCCTCTATCTTCTCGCGGTAGGCGCGCACCATCTCCAGCTCCTTCTCCTTGCCCTCGGCGGACTTCTTCTGCTCCATGCCGCTGACGACCCTCCAGGAGGAGCGCCGAGCCCCCACCACATTCTTGTACGCCACAGAGAGAAGGTTTCTTTCCTCGTCGGACAGCGGTTCATTCAGTTCCGTCACGGCCTTCATGGCCGCGGCCATGTCGTCGTAGCGCTCCGCCTGTTCGGCCAGCGCGGCTTGCTGCACCAGTAGTTCGCGGTCCACCATCTTCGCGGGGCGGCTCGGGCCGGCTCCTGCGGGGCTGCGGACGGTGGTGGGGAGCGCGCGCAGCGCCAGCGGCTCGAGCCTGGGGGTCGAGCGATCACGTCCGCGGGCCGGGGTGGCGGAGGCTCCCGCTGCTGGTGCTGCAGAGGAGGAACCCCGCGCGAGGCTGCCTAGGGGGGCGATGCTCAAGCCCGTTACATCTAAAAGATACATTTGTGTATGTTCACTTGAAGGTGTATGGACTAGCTATGTAAAATGCCAGAGGGTACTTAATTTCTAGGGATATATTTAAGGAAAAAATTGTTATTGTGATAAGGCTAAATTAATTGAATATATCCTTCTTGACTAACAGAAACTAAATCTCTCCATTACAAACATCTTTTTGACTAAGGAGCTTTGTAATATCTAGGAATTCTGTAATAACTAAGAATTTAGTTTTGTTATAGTACTTTGTGAATTTGTGTTATTTTATACTAACATATTTAAATGAATTCCAATTTTAAAGGTTTATTTTTATTTTAAGGAGGAAGAGATATCTGTCATTTTAAAAGTTTCCAACTAATTTTCTTCATAAAAGTTTAGTGAACATCAGAATAAGTTTTAAACCGCTTTTAAAGAAGGGGAAATACTTTTAAAAGAAATGTTTTGAAAAATCTTGTGTGATTTTTAGAAGGCCTGCTAAAATTTTAAGGTAATTCATTGTTAAATTAATGTAATGAGTTATAAAGCAGAAGAGAACTTGCTGTTTTAATCTGAATTTATTGTCATTCTATGGCGTAAGCAAAAGTTAAAATTTGTGTTTGAACTTATCATATGTAAAAGATTAAAATTCTGAAGTATTTCATTCACACAAACTTGTGAAGCAAAGATATAAATCCATCAGACTGAAAGGTTAGCCCTTAACCCCTTTGCTTTCTTTAAACTGGAATGGAATTCTAGTACAGTTATGTTAGTAAAAAGTAATAACTTAGGAGCTATCTTGTGTTATGGCTAAAATGTAAAGGAAAACTGGATAATCTGAAGAATAGGATTAAGAGATTTGGAAGGATAAATAAAGATCTGTTTAAAAATATGGAAGGCAGATTAAAAAGGTTTGGGAATAAATGGGGGGGTCATCCAAACCCCTCCTGTCCCTAAGATAATTGCTTTGGATCTGTGTCATATGGTTTAAATATATTAAGAGAGTGTTAGGAAGTATTTTAAGAAGACAGAAAAATTATGTAACTTTATTTAATAATTCATACATCAATCAAATTTGAGATGACCCTATCTGAAGGATACCAGCTAATATTTATTTGCTATTTAACACTTTATGAGACTACACTTTACTATTGTAACACTGATTACAGGAATAATTGTCTAAGTTATCACAAGACCAATTGATATATATTGTAGGTTAAGAAATGCTAGAGGTGTATGCCTAGGAAAGGTCTTGGAGATGACCTTAGACATGGCCTAGGTACGATCTTCTTAAGTCTATTTCCAATTTCTCTATTTTCTTTATGAAAAAGGAAAATTCCCCACCTGATTACTCCTAAGCCATGCTTTCAGCACCAAGTGACCACATGGTTGGCTATCAGATAATTACTCATTCCTGGAATCAAACAGAGCTAAGGAAGTCGTTTCCTTCTGTTAAAATATATGACATTGTCCCTCTTTTTCTTTTATAGCAAATTTCTATAATCAAGAAGTTCTGTTCAAGACTAAATCTATTAAATAATAAATGGAAATTAGAACATCTTTGAGTTACTATAATGGGATGAAGAATGAATAACTTACAATTTTAACCTAAATTCATGGCCAAACAAATAAATATAGAGATGACATCCTCCAAAGGAGGAAGTGATTAGACAAAGTAATAAGAAAATATGCAAGATGATAGACAGCTAATTAAACAGGGTAGCAAATTTTGAGAAAAGCAACAGCATCAGACTGATTCCTCTAAGAATTTTATACAGGTGTATATTATTGGCTTCTAAAAATTTATCATGTTTTGGTAATAAGATCTCAATTTTGTATTTTTGCACAAAAATTCCATAAGAGAGTTGTAAAAGTAAATGAAATTATTTCTTCTTTGATAAAGTACCTGTTCAATAATTTAAAAAGGCAAATGAGTTCATTTAATGGTTAGACTCTCACATTTTAAGATTCTTATGCCAGTACAGGACAGAAGACAGAAACAGCAGGCAAAGCAGACAAAGACAGAAACAGCAAATAGTATGGACTGAAAATTCTCTGAAATTTCAAAAATGGAGAACCAATTTTAAGAGATTTTACTAATTTATATTGTCAGAGTTATCTGAAAATTTCTAGATCTGAACCAGAGAAGCAGAACTCCCTTTTTGAACTGTCCCAAGAATAAAACCTATTGTCAAAGAAAGGATATCTAGGCATCAGATAAATACATGAGGCATCTGGAATTTAAAAAGTGATTTCTACATGTACATTAAGAAAGGATTACTGGGATACAAGGAACTTAATGTTAGTTAACACTGGTAATTGCATTGATTGATATGGTTCCTGTTTAAATTTTCTTGTTTATCTTGGTGACATGTAAATCTCCCCTCTCAAAACCAATCTATTGTGAGCCATCCAAGTTAAGTCTATACCTGACAATGTAAAAATGCAATTTTGTGAACTGTGAGAAAAACTTTATTGTACTGTTTGAACCTAGCCCCATGTGACTGGGAAACTGAACAATTTCTATGTGCCTTTAGCCACTTTAGCTATGTTGTACTGTTCCTTATCCATTATCAAATCATATGCTTTCTCAGAGCCCTGTCTGACTATATGGACTCTTGGATTCATCTGTAAATATATATAGATTGACAAATTATTCCAAAAACCTTAGTACACTTTTCAACTTTAATAACTTAAGAAATATAATGCTAAAAGCTTAAAAACATTTAATAGGTTATATAAATTAATATTCACATTTTTTCATATTAAAATTTAACCTGACTTATCATATATATTTATTTTTGAACTTTGTAAAATCTCTAATAAGCTGCTGCTCAGATTCTGAAAGGATGACACTTGTAATCCTAACCTTAAGATGATTCAAACGTTTTGATGCATGCATGGAAGTTTTGATGTGATTCGACAAGTTTTTATCCTTAAAAAGGTGATATAGATCCAGTGAATGAAGTGGCCAAGAAGAGGACCTTCTCTAGTGATCCAGTAGTCTGAGAAAATGTTACCTGGAAACTGGATGACAATGACGAGGTGCTTTGCCTTTTAAAAGTTAAAATAAAAAATGTTACTCAAAATTCACAAAATTAATAAGTATACAAGAAATGTCCATAATTAAATTTTGAATGCTATTTTTAGCAAGTTCATAACACTTATACTTCTGAAGTTATTAAAACTTAAGAGTAAGACTTTTGAGATGCTTTTTGGTATATTAAGAGAGGCTAATATTTTTACCTGGCAAGGTGAGTGAAGGGTTTCAAGAAAGAAAAATAAGAATTTTAAGAGATATTTCAAGAACACATTCTAATCCTAGTGAGCTGCAAATATATGAAAGTAGTGGTGTGCAGGATGAGATCATGAGGCAACTAATATTTTAATTTGTAAGAGAATACACAAAATGGGAAAGGAATATGAACTAAGACTGAAAAGGTAAGTTTGAGCCAAATTGTGGATGTTTAAATGAATGGCTAAGGTGTTTGTATTTTATCCTATAAGTAATAGGTGAAAATTTTCAATTAGAGACTAATATGGTGAAAAATGTACATTATGAACATCATTTTGGTAGATAGGTAAAAGATGAATTGAAGAGGGTAGATACTGGAGATAGGAAGAGTAATTGTTTGTTATGGTAGTCTATGCGAGATATGATGAAAATCTGAACTAAGGTAGGGGCAGTACGAGTGGATAGATTTGAGAGATATTGTGAATAGAATCTCCAGAATTCAACACAATATTCATTTGGAGGTATACTGAGGAAGAAGGAAAATCTAAAGACATACATTTTGAGTCTGTATGACTAGGAAACAAGGTGTTATCAGCAACTGAAATAAAAAAAAATTGGGATGAGAGGAAAGTATAGGAAAGAAATCTATTAATTTCATTTTGGGTCTTACTGAGTTTGAGGTGCTAGTGGGACATCTAGTGGAAATGTCCATTAGACAGTGGGAGGCATAATACTAGAATTTAGGGAAGAGATTTTTGGTAGTTATATAGACTTGGCCATCATCTGTATAGAGGTGAGAATGGAAGCCGTAGGAGTACATGAGATTGTCATCATGAGAGAGAATTTAGGAAAAGAAGTTCAGAAACAGAACTTTGGAAATGCCAAAATTTAGGAATAGAGAAGAAAGGTGAAACAGTGAAGAACACTTAGGACCAGTCAAATATGCAAGAGCAGAACCAGAAAAAGTGATACAAGAGTCCAAAAGAACGGCAGAAGAAAAGGAAACAAATGCTCTGCAAAGGTCAAGGGAGGATAAGGGCCAGCTAAAGGCTACTGGACTTATCCAATAAGCTGTAGGTTGCTGGTGAAACTGAAGACAGAAGCTTCTGTAGATTGGTAGGGATAGAGCCATCAAGGAGTCACAGAGTGAGTGGGTGGTAAAGCAATAGTGTCAGTAAATGTAGACTACTCTGAGAAAATCAGCAAGGAAGGGGAGGAGAGATAAAGAATCATCATTGAAGGGAGTCGGCATGTTTATCTACTAGAAGAGGTTACATTTGAGAAGGAAAGATTGATGATGGTGGGGTTGATCACCAATTAGGCAAGCATTAATTTAGTCACCTAGTATATGTGAGGCACTGAGGATAAAGAAACAAAAATAAAGGAGATTCTTCCTTTAAGGAACTTACATTCGAATGAGGGAAACAGCATGTACATATATAGGCATATGCAAAAATGTATGAAGTAGATACAAGGTAACTGTGGAGGGGAAGACAGTAACAACTGAGAGGAAAAATACTTGCAGGGGAGGTAGTTGTAAAATGATTGTATTTCTGAGGTCAGATAGGGAGGAGTCAAAGGTGACAGTAAAGTCATGAAACTGGGTGACTAGGACTTAATTTTAATAGAAGTTTGGAAGGGATGATGGATTTTGTTGGAAAGATAATGGAATATGATTTGGACAGGTTGAGTCTGAAATGCATATGAGACATCCAGTATGAAATATTCAACAGGCAATTGGAGATGTGTGACTAGTATTGAAAAGAGGCACAAGCCTAATAGATAAGTCTGAGATATAGGAGTCATTTTTGTAGAATTGATAGTTAAATCCCAGGGAGATGATGAGGTCACTTGTTAGAATGGATAGAAAAAAGAAAAAAAGGCCCAAGATAAAGGCTTAGGTATACATCCATAGTGAGGGAACATGGCATGGATAGTGATCCAGAAAAAGAGACTGAAGATGTATAGTCAGACAGGTAGAAAACCCAAGAGAAACAGAAATATTAAAACACAGAGAAGGTAGTCAATACCTTCATATTTCACACATAGGTCAAAAAGATGGGGATGGAGAAAGTATCATTAAATTGGACTATTACAAAATCATTGATGACTTTGGAGAGGTAATTTCAGTTGATTAATGAGGGCAGAAGCCAAATTACAGAGGATTAGTGAGAGGAAAGAAACTGAAATCAATGAACATACAAAATTGTATCAAGGAATTTGCCTGAAAAAGACATTAGAAATGGGGATTTTTAACTGACAGAGATTGGAGAATATTATGAGAGTATTTCAAGACTGGTAGAGACCTGAGCACATTTGGAAGCAGCAGGGAAGGAAATCATGGCTAGGGAGAGATTAAAGACTGGAGAAAGTGAGATATGATAGTGGGGGCAATAGGTAGAGAAGACAGGAGAAGATGGGCACATAAGTACATACAAAGGGATGGGGCCCTTTACACCACATATTAAAGAGCTACCTCTTCATAAGAGAATGGAAGAGACAGATGATGATGTTGAGGGTTCTGAGAGTAAAGAAGTGGAGCAGAGTGAGTTCACAGTTCACCTTAATTTTCTTGGTAAAGTATGTGGTAAGGTCCTAGTTAAGAAGGTTTCATGACAAAGTCATGTGGAAGGCTTCAGGAATGAAGACAATGTTTGGAACAGTTGCTATGATAAACAGGACAGAGAATCAATTAGGGGAGAATGAAAAGATTGCTTTGTTGTAGTGAGGACCAGTTGATCAAGATCCTCAAGAAGATGGAAGAGGATGGGATGAAGAGCACTAGTAGAGCACTAGCCTACTTTCCTACTAGGAAAGAGAAGGATCAGTGCTTGGTACATAGTGGGCACTTAATGAACGCTTCTTGTTTGATTTATTGATTTATCCTCTGAGTCTGGGGCAAAGGATTTATCCTCTGAGACTGGAGCAAATATTATTCCAAAGGAATTGTATCAGCGCAAGAGTAAAGAGGAAGACTAATGGACTGGGGATGGAGAATCCAGGAAAAAAAAGATTTACAGAGATTGGGAATAGTGTATAATAGAGAGCAGTTTTAAGAAATAGCTGAAGAGATCTTAGCGAGGCACCTTTTAAACACCAAGATGGTGGAGCAGAGAAAGCACTTAGCTGAGTGCTTCCAATATTTCTTTCCAAATAACTTTTAAAATAATGCCTCAAATCAAAGTGGGAGAATTAATGAAACATTACAGTAAGACATTCAGTCAAGAAAACAGGATTTTGGAAAGAAAGATTTGTGACGTGTGGATGGAGGCTGACCCAGGACCCCTGTAGATGAAACACTAATGATAGGACTAGGTGATGGTGACAGAAGCAAGTAGTATCTTTAGAAGCTCTAAAATTAGAGATGGTAAAGGGACCTGGCAACTGAAAGAGACTGTAATGGACCCCAGTGCTAGCACTGGATGCAGAACTGGACATTATTTAGTAGCTCCATTGCTTTTATTCACTTCTGGGTCATAATGAAAAGACAAAGAGGAACACTTTTGGTCAAAAGGGAGTGGAAATCATGAAGGGCAATATAATTTTTGTTCCCAAGGGATCAGAGACCCTGAGAAACAGTATTGTGTCTTGTCTTGAAGAGATGTGGGTGCTGAGGAACAGTATCAACTTCCGTTTTGAGGAATCAGGGGTACTTTTTGGATAATGACCTGAGTGCAGACCAGGAGATCAGTGACCACACCTTTCCCCAAATCACATCACCTTGACAACACTGGAAACTTTTAACCCCACCGAATCATGGGTATCTGCTATGGTTTCCAGATTTTTCAATCCACAAACGCCAAAGATAGCTTCAAAAATTAGTGGGAAAACTCTTTCACCTGGGTGAGAGGGGAGCACAGACTGAACCCATCCACAGTCCCAGCCCCAGGAGGCAGCAACCACTGCTGCATCAGCATCTGCTTCTGGAGCTCTTAGCCTACAGACCCTGGGGCAATTGAGCTTCTGATCTGGGTCTCAGCCCTGAGTCATGTTCCTAGGGTGAGGAGGAGTGCTACTATGGTGGAGCTGGTGGTGACTGTGGAGAGGGAATTCTACTCATAGTTTCAGGGCAGAGAAGAGTGCTTATGGTTGCTCACAGACCAGAGTGCAGGCCAGGAGAGGAGTAAATACCTCTCCCTTGACTATGTCACTTTGGAGGAAACAGTAGTTTCATAGAACCCAAATGGATTCAGAGTGAAATCCTTTCAAAAGTTCCAAGAACAAATAATCCCTACATAATGGGTATTAGAGCATGAATAGATCACCAAAGATGGAGAAATCAGCATCTGGAAGATGTTCTTATTTCCCTATAAAGTGAGTAGGAGTAGCCTTTCTTTTGAAAATCTGCAGCCAGAATAAGCTGCAGCTTTAAAAAACTGCCAGGCAGGACACTCATTCTTATTCTACTGGCATCCAGAAAGTTGAAAATTCAAATTCACTACAGTTTAGTAACAATGAAATGAACTTGTATGGAGGGAAGGGTTAGTTTCCTGTTTACCCTTCTTAGAACAGGTTTAAAGCTGGAGTTTTGTTTTGTTTCTTTTGTCTTTCTCAGTTCTAGATGGAGAGGAGGGGTAGAATCTCCACTGAACTTGAAATTAAGCCAGGGTGACCTTGGAACCAGGATTCCAGGCTGGACATCATACCCAGTAAACATAGCAGGAAAGCTCTGAGAAGCTAGGGTGCCTGAAACTAATGAGGATTTTGAATTTTCACTCTGGAATTGGGCTATATAGAAAGTGAGCTAACTGTGAACCTAATTCTCTTCTCATTCCCATGGTATGAGATGGAAAGGGTATTCTCCAAGTTGGGGAAGATATTTGCATGATTTTTTTGCTACACCTTTTAAGTAAACATTCCTTTGTAAAAAGAAAATCCAACTGCTAAGTAGTTAAATGGAACTGGACTGCAGGATAACCCCTAAACATTAGGGAAACACTTCAGTGGAAGCTGAGCCAATGGTAGAGAGCACAAATACCACTAAACCTCCTTAAGCTTACTGAAGAACCTTGGGTAAGGGGTAAAAAGTATCACATCAGGCCTTTAGGTAGTGGGAGCCAGGATAATCATTGGTCAAAAATATATTACAAACATTCATAAACACAGATAGACTACTATTCACATACCATTTATGAGATAAAATATGGTCCTGATTTTTAAACCAGGGGAAGATAACATTTGAAAAAAGATCCATTTGGGGAGCAGAGCCAAGATGGTAGAGTTGAAACAGAGATCTGCCTAAGCTCTCCACCTAAATCCCTAAGATACCTGTAAAAAATGACTCTGAACAAATTCGAGAGCAGTAAAAGTCACAAAATGACAGAGTAAAACAGATTTCCAGATGAAGACAATCTGGAAGGCCAATAGGAAGGGTCTATTGCACCAGGATTGGAATGGAGTGCCACCCAGAATGTGCTTATCAACACAGACAGGACTGGAGCAGGCCTGAGGATGCTGAATCATTGTGACTGTTTTGAGACTTCTCAACCCATAAATGCCACAGACGCATTATTTGTAATGGAGATAATCTAGAAGACTTCCCAGAATTATCAGATGTGAAACAAGAATGCTCATTGTCAACAATATATCCAAGATTGTATTGGAAATCCTAGCAATAGCAATAAGAGAAAAAAAAATAGAAGGAATCAGAATAGGGAATTAGGTAATAAAGCAACTTTTTTGAGTAGTCAATATGATGATGATGATGTACTTTGTGAAAGCACATAGATAAGTCCATAGTGGGTGGCTTCAATGTGTAGTCTTCTTGAGTACTTTGTGGCTGGTCATATCTCATCTCATATCTCACATCCTGCATCCTGTTTGCTCCATGGGCCTCAAACACTCCTTTCTACCTCATTATTAATATACTTGGAAAGTCCCAAAGACTCAACTTAAAAGTTAGTTGAAATAGTGAACAATGTTAGCAAAGTAGAAGGATATAAGTTAAATCCACAGAAATTATCAATATTCCTATATATCACAAACCCTGCAAAAAGAGACAGTAAGAGATACCCCATTTAAAATACCTCTAGACAGTATAAAATACCTCTAGACAGTATAAAATAACTCTAGACAGGAGTATACCTTCCAAAAATAACCCAGGAACTATATAAATAAAATTATAAATATTTTTATGCAAATAAATCAGATTTAAGTAGAGAAATATAAATATAACATGATGAAAATGACAATTTTACCTAGAACAATTTATATATTCAATGTCATTCCCATTAAATTACCAAAAAAACCTTTTACTCAATTATAAAAAAAAATGATAAAATTCATTTGGAAGAAAAGTCTGGAATATCAAAGGGACTAATGAAAAAAACTGTAACAGGAGGGTTAGCAGTACCAGATCTTAACTATATTATAAGGGAGTAATTATCAAAATTATCTGGTACTGGGTAAGAAATAGAAAGGTAGATAGTGGAACTCTCTTTCTTCCTTCTTTCCTTCCTTCCTTGAGAGAAATAGGCAAGTTCAGAAGAGGTGTTGCCTTTGTAGTCTTCTCATCCTGGAAGATGTTTCCTCCCTTGTATCCCCTTCTGATTGATCAATTCTGTGGAAGTTTCATTTTAAAGGCAGACCCAGGCCAGCTATATTCACTCCTTCATTGCTTTCTGGGTTCTACTCTTGACTTCTCCCGTGTCTTTCTCTACCATTCCCCTAAGTAAGAGCCCCTCACCTTTTCAGCTTCATTTTATATACCATTTTTTTTCTACCAAAATACAACTTCCTTGAAGGCAGGAACCTTCTTCCTTTTTGCTTCTACTTGCACCCCCAGTTTAGCACAGTGCTTGGCACTTAGTAAGTGCTTAGTAAATGCTTGTTGACTGGCTAACTCAAAGCAGTTCTTTATTTATTATGTTTTTGAGTCACGTTATTTTGAAAGTTGAAAGTTAAAGCTCTTTGGTGCTCAGAAACTGTGTTTAGCTTTTATGTTGGATTATGTTTTTCATTGAGTGATGAACTGTCAGACAAATTTCAAATGCAATTTTTATGGCTTTTGTAAACTAAAAGCTTTTTTATTAACTCTCAGCTACTACAGTAAAATTTCATTGAACTACCAGTCTGGTCTTTAAAAGCTTATGTTTGATTGCAACTGATTAGCCAAGACAATGAAGGGTAATCTCAACATTTAAAAAATCTTTTGTGATGCCTAGAACTTGACTGTATTAACTTACCGTTAGCCAATGTGTTGTTTATGGGGGTGACAGAGAAGGGAAAATCACTAAGAATTCATAAAAAACTCTAAAGGTAAGGATTGAAATATTTTGAATCATTGTCAACACTAAGACCGGGAGGAAATGACTTGCTTTCCATATGAGCACTGTGCCAAGTTTTGGCTCATCATAAATATTTAAAAGATCTATAATCTTTATCTATTTTTTCTTTGAAAAGGTCTTCTATTTGTAAACAAAATTTCAGTTACAACCTCCAAGTTATCCTCAAGTCCTCACTCTCTTTCTCTCCACCTATTCATTAAGTTGCTAAACACCTTCACCAGAGGCCCTTCTTGCACCTTTATCCTTATCCAAAGCTAACTTCTCCAATTTTGCGTGGATTTTGTATGTATATTCATGTTCTCTTCCCAATTAGCATTTAAACTCCTTGAAGGACTCTTATGCTGTTATTTGTAAGTATCCCCCACACAGATAGTATGTAACTAGCACTCTAGAAAATGTGTAACTATGATAGTGTGTAATTAATACAGTGCCTGGCACGTGGTAGGTACTTAAAAATGCCTGGTGATTGATTGCTAATGCTAATGGTCCTTTCTCAGTCTTCATCCTTTTTGAACTCTGAAACTTTTGACCCTGCTGATTACCTCCTCCTAGATATTCTCTTCTCCTTCAACTTTCTTTTTGTTGTTCTTTCCTGGTTCTCCTCCAACCTATCTGAAAATTCTGCCTCCCTCTCCTTTGTTGGATCATCATCTACTCTACTCTAGATGTAGGTATCTCCAGGGCAGAAAGGCATATATTCATCATAATATCACAATGTCAACAGTAGTTTCCATAGAACCCAAATGGATTCAGAGTGAAATCCTTTCAAAAGTTCCAAGAACAAATAATCCCTACATAATAGGTATTAGAGCATGAATAGATCACCAAAGATGGAGAAATCAGCATCTGGAAGATGTTCTTATTTCCCTATCAAGTGAGTAGGAGTAGCCTTTCTTTTGAAAATCTGCAGCCAGAATAAGCTGCGGCTTTAAAAAACTGCCAGGCAGGACACTCATTCTTATTCTACTGGCATCCAGAAAGTTGAAAATTCAAATTCACTACAGTTTAGTAACAATGAAATGAACTTGTATGGAGGGAAGGGTTAGTTTCCTGTTTACCCTTCTTAGAACAGGTTTAAAGCTGGAGTTTTGTTTTGTTTCTTTTGGCTTTCTCAGTTCTAGATGGAGAGGAGGGGTAGAATCTCCACTGAACTTGAAATTAAGCCAGGGTGACCTTGGAACCAGGATTCCAGGCTGGACATCATACCCAGTAAACATAGCAGGAAAGCTCTGAGAAGCTAGGGTGCCTGAAACTAATGAGGATTTTGAATTTTCACTCTGGAATTGGGCTATATAGAAAGTGAGCTAACTGTGAACCTAATTCTCTTCTCATTCCCATGGTATGAGATGAGAAAGGGTATATCTCCAAGTTGGGGAAGATATTTGCATGATTTTTTTGCTACACCTTTTAAGTAAAAAAAAAAAATCCAACTGCTAAGTAGTTAAATGGAACTGGACTGCAGGATAACCCCTAAAATTAGGGAAACACTTCAGTGGAAGCTGGAGCCAATGGTAGAGAGCACAAATACCACTAAACCTCCTTAAGCTTACTGAAGAACTTTGGGTAAGGGGTAAAAAGTATCACACCAGGCCTTTAGGTAGTGGGAGCCAGGATAATCATTGGTCAAAAATATATTACAAACATTCATAAACACAGATAGACTACTATTCACATGCCATTTATGAGATAAAATATGGTCCTGATTTTTAAACCAGGTGAAGATAACATTTGAAAAAAGATCCATTTGGGGAGCAGAGCCAAGAATCTGCCTAAGCTCTCCACCTAAATCCCTAAGATACCTGTAAAAAATGACTGAACAAATTCGAGAGCAGTAAAAATCACAAAATGACAGAGTGAAACAGATTTCCAGATGAAGACAATCTGGAAGGCCAATAGGAAGGGTCTATTGCACCAGGATTGGAATGGAGTGCCACCCAGAATGTGCTTATCAACACAGACAGGACTGGAGCAGGCCTGAGGATGCTGAATCATTGTGACTGTTTTGAGACTTCTCAACCCATAAATGCCACAGACAGCTTCAAAAGTCAGTGGGAAAGCTCCCTCACCTGGATGAGAGAGGAATGGGATCTGGCCCCAGCCTCAGCCTCAGCCCCAGGGCTGTGGTAGCCACTACTGCAGTGATCAGCTGCTTCTGGAGCTCTCAGCCTACAGATGGTAGAAGAGTTGAGCAGCTGGTCTGGATTGCAGTCCTGAGTGCTGGTCCTGGGGCAAGAAGGAGTGCTGGTGTGGTAGAGCTGGTGGTGACTGTGGAGAGGGTATCCTACTTACAGATCCAGACCAGAAAAGAGTCCCTGTGGTTGTTCACAGACAAGAGTGCAGGCCAGGAGTGGAGTAAATACCTCTTCTTTGATCATACCACTTTGGAGGAGCTGAGAATTTACAGGTCCCTGGAGATATCTCTGAAAGTAGCTGCAGCAAAGCCCCTGAAACTTCAGGCAGTGCACCCTCCACTTAACAAGGATCTCAGTGGTCAAGTAATTAGCTGGGAAATGATGAAAAACACTATTGTGGAGAGACAGATCAAGGGAGAGAATGGAATAAATGGAGGGCAGGAGAGGATAGATGGAAATGTGGTTAGTCTTTCACAACATGATCGTTATGAAAGTGTTTTGCATGGCTGTACATTTATAACCTATATCAAATAGTTTGCTTTCTTAATGTGGATGGGTGGGGAGAGAGAAAGGGAAGGAATATGGAACTCAAAGCTTTAAAAATGAATGATAAAAATTGTTTTCACATGCCACTAGGAAATAAGATGCATGGACAATGGGATATAAAAATCTGTCTTGCCCTCAGGAAATAGAAAATAGATCCAAGAGAGATAATTTAAAAATTATTGGTCTACCTAAAAATTATGATCAAAAAAAGAGCTTAGACATCATCTTTCAAGAAATTATCAACAAAAACTGCCCTGATATTCTAGAACCAGAAAGCAAAATGGAAATGTAAATAATTCATTGATCACCTCCTGAAAGAGATCCCAAAAGGAAAACTCCTAGGAATGTTGTAGCCAAATCCCAGCGTTCCCAGGTCAAGGAGAAAATATTACAAGCAGCCAAAAAGAAACAATTCAAGTATTGTGGAAACATAATTCGGATCACACAGGATTTAGCAGCTTCTACACTAAGAGATCAGAGGTCAAAGTAGCTACTTTGATTTAAAGCAACGAATCATCTACTGAGCAAAACTGAGTACTTCAGGGGAAAAATGGAATTTCAGTGAAATAGAGGACTTGGAAGCATTCTTGTTGAAAAGACTGAATAGAAAATTTTATTTTCAAATACAAGAATCAAGAGAAACATGAACAGATAAACAGGAAAGAGAAACCATAAGGGACTCATTGAAGTTGGGCTGTTTATATTCCTATATTTCCTATGGAAAGATGATATTTGTAACTCATGAGATCTTTCTCAGTATTAAGGTAGTTAGAGGGAATACACACACACAGGCATGTATGTATATACAAACATGTATGTGTGTTGCATGTATACGTACGTGTATATGATATATTTGTAGGTATATGTACATACACATATACATGTGTATGCATACATGTGTACGTGTTTATATACATACATATACATACTTATACAGAGGGCACAAGGTGAGCTGGCTATGAAGGGAGGATACCTAAAAAATGAAATTCAATCTTGAAAGGAATGTACTGAGAGAAAGGGAAGGACAGAGGTAAAATAAAGTAAAAAACATGAAAGAGGCAAGAAAGTGCTTTTAAAATGGAGCGGAAGAGGTGGGGAGGTGAGAGGGAATAAGTGAGCCTAACTCTCATCAGATTTGGCTTAAGGAAGAAATAACACACATTCAATTGTGTATGGAAATCTATCCTACCCTACAGGAAGCCAGAGGGGAAGGGAATAGGAGAGGGAGGATAACAGAAGGGGTGGCAGATTGGGAGAAGGGGTAATCAGAAGCAAACACTATTGTGGAGAGACAGATCGTGGGAGAGAATGGAATAAATGGAGGGAAGGACAGGATAGATGGAAATGTAGTTAGTCTTTTGCAACATGACTATTATGGCAGCGTTTTCATGGCTACACATGTATGACCTATATCAAATAGTTTGCTTTCTCAATGTAGGTGGGTGGGGAGGAAGAAAGGGAGAGAATGTGAAATTCAGAGCTTTAAAAATGAATGTTAAAATTGTTCTTACAAACAACTAAGAAATAAGATATATGGGCAATGGGAAATAGAAATCTACCTTGCCCTCGGGAAAATAGAAGGGAAGGGGATGAGGAGGGGGTGGGTGATAGAAGGGAGGGCAGAATGGAGGAAAGAGTAATCAGAATATATGCTTTCCTAGGACAAAGAGAGGGGATAAACAGGGAGAAAATTTGAAATTCTAAATTTTGTGGAAGTGAATTTTGAAACTGAAAGTAAATAATTTTTTTAGAAGACAGAAAAAAAGAAAATCCCAAATGGGATCACAAAGAGTTGGACATGACTGAAAATGACTGAACAACAACAGTTTCAAATGGACCTCTTTGCTTAACTGTCTAAGAAAACAATGGTGGCTAAAACAATGAGTGGAAAATTCAGAGAGGCTCACGTTGGGTCAAAGGAAAAACTTGCTAATATTTATAGCTGTCTCAAAATGATGCCTGACGACCAGTAAGTTTCCCCTCATTGTGGATGTTTGAATTGGTTGGTTGTTTTCATCCATTCTTGAAGAAGACCAAAATGACATCTCAATGTGTTAGAGTAAGTGGCAGTGCTTGAGTGACTGATTGGAGCAATACAAGCTTGGAATGCTCTACCACAGGTCGGGAACCAATAGTCCATGTGAACGAAATTTAGAAATTTAGGTTGGATTAAATGGCATCTGCGATCCCTTCCAGAAAAAAATAAACTACTTAGGAAAAAAAGAAGATCCATTTTCCTCAGTGCCAAGTGAAATATTAGCCAAGAAAATACAGAATAAATATTTTAAATATTTATAATGAATAGGGAATGTTAATTAAATATCAGTAAAAAAGTATATACCTAACCAAGAAACTTAAAAAAGGATATTGTCAATAGATGTGTAATAGTATCTTTGAAAAAACTAATATTCACTAATTATAAAAATGACAAAAAGAAGAGGCATAAATGATTTTTTTCTCAGTATAATAAAAATATCTACCTTAAGATAATATCATGTCATATCTTGTCATGTCATATCATGTCGTGTCATATCATATCACATCACATCACATCACACCACACCACACCACATACCACACCACACCACAGCATACCATACCACACAATATAATAAATATGATATAATAAATAAAGTAAATATAATATAATTAATACAATGTAATAGTACAAAATAATACAATATGAGTACAATATACTATAATATAATGGAAAGATATTAGAAGTGTTCTCTCTAAAGACGAGGACAAAGCAAGAATTCCACTCTCACTATTCATTTCACAGTATATTCTGGTAATTGCATACAGACAATAAAGTAGGACTTTTTCTTTTTTTGCAATGACCAGGATTGGAACCAAAGATGTTACTACATTATTATTTGCAGATATTATAATATGTCTAGGAAATCAAATCACCTTAATAAAAAAGGAAGAAAGGAAAGAATGAAAGGTGAGAAAATTTAGCAAAGTCTCAGGATATAAGATTAAATCATCTAAATCAAATTCATTCTAATTTAATGATAATAAAATCAGTAAAACACCATAAAAGAAAAACCATTTATAATAAGAACAAAAGTTTTTTTTTTTTTTGGTAAAAACATAATCTTATTCATTTAGCTGTCCAATGACATCATCTCACAAAAAAAAATTAGCAGTTGGTTTCTTCTAAAGGAAATGTTTTCAAGAGTATATCAAGTTAAATTCAGAGTTGGACCTATTTCTTTTTTTTTTTAATATAAATGTATTTATTTAACTTTTTATATTCATTTTCACAAAATTTTGGGTTCCAAATTTTCTCCCCATTTATCCCCTCCCACCAACCCAATACACCGAACATTCTAATTTTCGCTATCACCAATCTGCCCTCTCTTCTATCATCCCTCCCTTCTCTTGTCCCCATCTTCTCTTTTGTCCTGTAGGGCCAGATGACTTTCTATTCCCATTAACTGTATTTCTTATTTCCTAGTAGCAAAAACAATACTAAACAGTTGTTCCTAAAACTTTGAGTTCCAAATTCTCCCCGTCCCTCCCTCCCCACCCATTCCTTTTGGGAAGGCAGGCAATTCAATATAGGCCATATCTGTGTCGTATTGCAAATGACTTCAATAATAGTCATGTTGTGTAAGACTAACTGTATTTCCCTCCATCCTATCTTGCCCCCCATTGTTTCTATTCTGTCTTTTGATCCTGTGCCTCCCCGAGTGTTGACTTCAAATTGCTCCCTCCTCCCATTGCCCTCCCTTCCATCATCCCCCCCACCCTGCTTATCCCCTTCTCCCCCACTTTCCTGTATTGTAAGATAGGTTTTCATACCAAAATGAGTGTGCATTTTGTTCCTTCCTTTAGTCGAATGTGATGAGGGTCAACTTCATGTTTTTTTTCTCAGCTCTCCTTTCTTTCCCTCCACTAAAAAGTCTCCTGCTTGCCTCTTGAATGACAGATAATTCACCCCATTCCATTTCACCCTCTCTCCTCCCACTACATTTCTCTCTCACTGTTTACCTTAATTTCTTTTAAGATATGGTCCCATCCTATTCAATTCACTCTGTGCTCTCTGTCTCTGTATGTGCGTGCATGTGTATATGTGTGTGCATGCACACATGTACATGTGTGTGTGGTCCCACCAACTACCTAGATACTGAAAAGTTTCAAGAGTTACAAATATGGTCTTTCCATGTAGGAATGTAAACAGTTCATCTTTGTTAAGTCCCTTATGACTTCTCTTTGCTGTTTACTTTTTCATGCTTCTTCTCATTCTTGTGTTTGAAAGTCAAATTTTCTTTTAAGCTCTGGTCTTTTCATCAAGAATGCTTGAAAGTCCTCTATTTCATTGAAAGACCATTTTTCCCCTGAAGTATTCTACTCAGTTTTGCTGGGTAGGTGATTCTTGGTTTGAGTCCTAGTTCCTTTGACTTCTGGAATATCCTATTCCACGCCCTTTGATCCCTTAATGTAGAAGCTGCTAGATCTTGTGTTATCCTGATTGTATTTCCACAATACTGGAATTGTTTCTTTCTAGCTGCTTGCAATATTTTCTCCTTGATCTGGGAACTGGAATTTGGCCACAATGTTCCTAGGAGTTTCTCTTTTTGGATCTCTTTCAGGTGGTGATTGATAGATTCTTTCAATACTTATTTTGCCCTCTGGTTCTAGAATATCAGGGCAGTTTTCCTCGATAATTTCATGAAAGATGATGTCTAGGCTCTTTTTCTGATCATGACTTTCAGGTAGTCCCATAATTTTTAAATTGTCTCTCCTGGATTTATTTTCCAGGTCAGTTGTTTTTCCAATGAGATATTTCACATTGTCTTCCATTTTTTCATTCTTTTAGTTTTTTTTGGTGATTTCTTGGTTTCTCGTAAAGTCATTAGACTCCATCTGTTCCATTCTAATTTTGAGAGAACTATTTTCTTCAGTGAGCTTTTGAACCTCCTTTTCCATTTGGCTAATTCTGCTTTTGAAAGCATTCTTCTCCTCATTGGTTTTTTGAACCTTTTTTGCCAATTGAATGAGCCTATTTTTCAAGGTGTTATTTTCTTCAACATTTTTTTGGGTCTCCTTTACCAAGGTATTGACCCATTTTTCATGCTTTTCTTGCATCTCTCTCATTTCTCTTCCCAGTTTTTCCTCCACCTGTCTAACTTGATTTTCAAAATCCTTTTTGAGCTCTTCCACAGCCTGAGCCCACTGGACATCCACCTTGCATGTCTGATCTCCACGTCTTTCCCTGATGGTAAGAATTGTTCCTTGTCATCAGAAATGAAAGGCAGGGACATCTGTCCCCCAAGAAAGTAGCTTTCTATTGTCTTATTTTTCCTCCCTTTTCTGGGCATTTTCCTAGCCAGTTACTTGACTTCGAGATTCCTCTCCACCCCTGCCTAGATCTGGCCAGCTAATGCTTGGGATCTGAGATTCAAATGCTGGTCCCCAGCCTCAGGGCTTTCCGTGGCGGGCGGGGCTGCTATTCAATGTGAGCTTAAGTTCTGGTGCTCAGGTTGGGGCAGGGCTGCCTCCCAGGCTCAGTTCCCTCAGGGGGTTTATGCAGAGACCTTTGGTAATGGAGCTCCTGCTTGCTTGGGGAGTCCTGGCCACCACTGCTGGCCACCACTGTCTCTGCTGCCACCTCCGCTGCTGCCTCCCGAGGGGGCCCGAGTCACAGAGACACCCTGCTCCCCTCTTGGAAAGCCCAGAAGTCTCTCTCACTGACCTGTAGCACCTGTGGGTGGAGGGACCTTCAGGGCCGCTGGAGGTTCCGTCCCTGAAGTCTGCTCGGATCTGCTCCTCTGGGGCCGTGAGGCCAGCACAGCACAGGGCTGGGCTCCTCTGTCCGGGGCATGACAGACCCCTGGGGACAGCTTTTTAGGGCTCTCTGGAATGGAAATCTCTTCCACTGTGTTTCTGTGTGGCTTGCAGTGCTCCAGAATTTGTGGGGAGTTCTTTTTACAGAAAATATATGGGCTGTGGATTCAGAGCTAGCATACAGTAAGTCTTTCTACTCTGCCATCTTGGCTCCTCCAACAAAAGTTTTTAAATAGGTCATCTATCAACCTAGGAATACCTGGAAAGGGATTATTATAATTTACAATGCCTAAAATAATGGAGGCCCTAAATCTTTGGAGGAACATTCAACATCTATAGAGAAGAAAGATTAATGGAATAAAATTGCTAATACTCTCTTGGTTAATTTACATAATTAATACAATGTCAATTATAATATGAAGAGATTTATTTATAGTACCAGACAAATCATAATGAAATCATAATGAAATTTAGGAAGAAACCAATGCATAAGAATATCAAGGTGAGTGTGGTGTTGATAACGGTGGTTTTGAATTCCTAAGCTTTAAAACATATTAAAAAGTACTTATATTCAAAACTATATTCTGGGGGCAGGGCACAGAAAGACGGAGACAGATTAGTGAAATAGAATAGATCAGATATCCAACCAACTGCACACAAAAGAATAGTATCTGATAAACCTATAGAAAATAATAACTGGGAGAAAGATTATTATTCTTTCACAAATATACTTGGAAAATTCATTGACAATTTGGCAGGAAATAAATTGAAACTCATAGTTTACCATATAAAGGCATAAACATTAACAAAGAACTATTTAAAAGATAATAAAAATTTTATAATTTATTCAATTGTAGAGGGGAGATGATTTTTTTCTATTGAACAAATATTTATTTTGACTGGTTTACGTAAAGCAGACTTAGACTACTAAGTTTCTGACTCCATATTTGAACTCAGAAGATGACTCTTCCTGATTTCAGGTCTGGCAATCTATTTACTGTACCATTTCGCTGCTCATTTCCATATTAAACATATCGCAAAAAAAAGGGCAGGAAAAATACAGTGAGGAAATGATGTAATTGGAGTTCGTCAGTTCTCACTCTGGAGGTGCATATCATTTTTTCATCATGAATCCTTTGGAATTTTCTTGGATCATTGTACTGATCCAAGTAGCTAAGTCTTCCATGGTGGATCATCATTACCATACTGTTGTTCCTTTGTACAATGATATGCTATGTTCATTTCACTTTGCTTCAGGTCATATAGGTCTTCCCATTCTGAAACCATTTCCCTTATTATTTCTTATAACACAACTGTAATCCTTCACACACCTTTCCAGCCATTCCACAACTGATGGAATTTCTTATTCTTTTTCATTACAAAAAAGAGCCACTATGAATATTTTTGTAGATCCTTTTCCTTTTTCTTTGATCTCTTTGAGGTACAGATCTAGTAGTGGAATTTCTGGTTCAAAGGGATCTGTTTTTTCCTCCACTTAATCGTGCTGTATTTTTTTCTAATTACATACAAAGATAGTTTTCAGAGATCTCTTTTACAAGATTTTGAATTCCAAATTTTTTCTCCTCCCCTTCTCTTCAAGATAGCATGCAATCTTTTATAGGCTATATGTGTATAATCATATTAAACCTATTTCCATGTTGGTTATGCTGTGAAAGAAGAATCAGAATAAAAGGGGCAAACCACAATAAAGGAAAAAAAAAAGAGAAAATAGTATGCTTTGATCTGCATTCACACTCCATAGTTCTGTCTCCGGATATGGATGGCATTTTCTATCATGAGTCCCTTGGAATTGCTGAGAAGAGCCAAGTCTATCAAAGTTAATCCTCACTAAATATTGCCATTACTGTGTGCAATGTTCTTCTGCTTCTACTTATTTCATTCAGCTAAATGTTTTCTTTATAAACATTTTTATAGTTTATAAACAAAACGATAGTTAATGAAGTGTTAAATTAGCAATGGAAATTCCCCATGAATAATAGACAATTTTAAGAAGAGAAAACATACACTGTTAATTATACCTTGACAAAATGTTCAATCCTGCTAATAATCAGGCATGCAAATTAAATAAACTTTAAGGTACTAGCTCACCCTCACCAAATTGAAAAAAAAAATCATTGCAATTCAATTCTGGCAAGGTCATAGAGAAACAGGTAGTTTTTTTTTTCTTGCTATGGAAATGACAAATTTATAGAATTTTGTGGGATTGAAAAAAATACCAATTGACATTTTAATAGAGCTTTAACATTTACAAAACACTTTATATGTCATGACATTTGAGCATTATAACAACTCTGTGATATAAAAAATTATTGTTTCTTGTTTACAGATGACAAAATTGAGATTTTCCCAGTCATACAGTTAGTAAGGTCAGGAGCAAATCTACACCCAGGTCTTCCTGATTCCAAGTCTAGAGCTCTCACCTTGTTCCATTCTGCCTTTTCAGTGTTTTGCTATGCAATAATGATATTTAACATTTATATAGTGCTTACTATGTTTCAGGCATTGTGCAAAGCACTATACAAGTTTTATCTCATTTGAGACTCACAGTGACCCTGGGATATAGTTTGCCATTATTATTCTAATTTAGAAATGAGGAAACTGTGTCACAAAGAAGTTAAGTGAGTTCCGCAGGCTCACAAACTCACAAGTAAGTGTCTGAGGTTGGATTTGAGCTTAGGTCTTTCTGACTCCAGACTGGGCATTTAATCTACTATGCCACCCATCTGCCTGCAATAAAAGTTGTACCAAAAATGTCAATAATCTTTGGCCCTGTGATTCCATTGTTGACAATGTGCACTAAAAGTATCACCAAAACCAAAAATATTAAAAACCTCTTTAAAATGTTCATAGCTGCATTATATATAAATGCAAAAAGCTGGAAGCAGCCTAAAATCTCCAACAATTCAGCATTAGTTAAATAAATTATAGGAAATTAATGTAATGGACTATTATAATGCAATTAAGGCTCAAAAACATGAGAAACATAAATCTGGAAAGACTTTTATGAGTTAATGCCAAATGAAAAAATTAATGCCAAATGAAAAAAACAGAACCAGAAATAAACACTACTTAGTACCATAGGGGAAGAAACACAAATGAAAACAAATGAAATAAAGATTATGATGAAGATTTAGAAGGGATGACTGAAAATTTGTTTTGTAGTCTGAAATTATTTAGATGTAAACAGTTATTAACCAAATTTACTGAAATGTTCAATATTAAATTGTTCATAAATATTTAATGTTTTTTTTTTAAACTTGCTACCAAAATTAACTGCAAGAGAAGTGGAATAGGAAAAACTGAATCGAATCAGAACAAATGAGATCGTATTTGTAAAGTGCCGAGGACAGTACCTATCACTTACTATGTACTATATAAATGTACCATCCTTCTCCTTCACCTTAAGAGCCGTCAAGTGCCTCAAGTTTCTCCTTTCCAGAATGGACTATATTCACTGGAACAGAGAATTATCAAGAGTAATTTGCTTACTAGAACAATCTTTTTAAATGGCAAACATTGTCCTCAATGATTGTTAATATTTAATTTATATACTTTAATATTAATAGGAACATTTATTTTATTAGTATTATTAATAATGTAAATAATGGGGAGTGGGAGAGAAATAGTCACACGTTTCATAATTTCTTCTAGGGCAGCTCTCATTCCAGAAATCTTCCACCTAAGTACATCACCTACATACTGAATGAGTAACAATGAACAGGATTTAAATTCTCTCTTATTTTGCACCAGCATAAGCTAGTGGCTTATGAGAAAAAGCTCTTAATCAAACTTAATCTTCATACATGTTGACTTTGACTTTCTACCCACATTGACCTTGGCCCAACGTAACTCTGCAAGTTACAGATGTCAAGAATCAGAACGCTGAACAGCCATCACAAGACTACTTAATCATTTCACTTGCTTTAGGCACTAAAAAATCCTGGAAGGTATTCTATTCTATTTTTCAGGATCTGTAAATGTCTGTAAAAGGAAAATACAACACACACATGTAAATAGAATCCTAAAATTATTAGAGAAATATTATGAATTTATGAGCAAGTGGTAATTTGGGTGGCACACCCCAGCTTTTATTTCTGAGAAAGCAACGATAACTAGATGGATGAAGCTTTTCTTGGCAGGGTCAAAGGAAGGTGAGCTATTTCCATTTTGGGCTTTTAAAAAGTGATATATTTCTTTGAAAATGTCTAAAATTATGTTAATGTGTCTAAAAGCTTAGGAAAAATGACAGAACATTTTCTTTGCCTAAAGAATTGGGAAATTAGAGTTGCAATTCATCTATTAGAAGTAAATCAGCTTTCTAAGATTTGGGAAGATATCCTTGATTCTGCTCTTTCTTGCAAGTATGAAAAAAGTCTAACAAAAAAGTTAAGTTCTTAAAGGTACGAAAGGACAATCTTATATCACCTAATATGGGAGCAGGGGTTCTCATTTCCCCCTGCCCCAAAGGACTATATTAGTGGAATTTATCTGAGGGATACCACATTTTTGGTATAGTTAGGTAACTTTGGATCTCTGTTTATAATCATTATTAATCCAAAAGGATATTTTTTAGGACATGGAAAATGTGAAAATTTGCTTTGAATTAGTTCTGTAATGGATTTGTTTTCCTGCTGTTCTCAATGGGAGGGAGAATTTGGAGTGGCAGTATAAGAAGATAGATTTTAGTTGATCAAAATAAAATCTAACAAAGAAAAAAGATAATCAAGTCAAAAGAAAAAAAAGAAAAAGAAATCTTGGGAACTCTGACCAAAATAATGACAAACCACAATCCCTGAAGACTCATGATGAAACATGCTACCCACCACCTGACAGAAGGGTGAGAGAACAGAATGAGACATAATTACTTTTAGACATGGGAAATTTTGTTTTGCCTGACTATACATGCTTATAACAGGAATTTAGTGTTTTCTTGCTTTCTCAATTTTTACAAGGGAGGGAGACATGTTTTTTGCTTTGTTTTTACACGTGGCCAATGAGAAATGAGTTTCAAATAAACCACTCTTTGTACCCTCTCATACCCTTGTCTGTATGGATGTCGCTTGTGTGCCCTCATTATGTTAGACAATTTTTCCTAACTTTCCTTTCCCCTCAACTCTCTTCCCTGCTGATTATTTTTCTTCCCTGTTTGCATTATTCTTCTTGAGATCATTAAGAAATAGCAGAATCACTCCCAGGTCTTGTTTAAATGGATACCCTTTATGAACCCTGATGTTAATAGGGATCAAAGAGGACACATTTATAATTTCCCATATTTGAATCTAAGCAGTTTTTTGTTTTACCTTTTAATGTTTCTCTTCACTTCTGTGTTTGTACTTTGAAGTATCTCTGTAGCTTTGATTTCTTCGTCACAAATGTTTGAAGGTCCTATATTTCATTAAATGTTCAATAGGTAAAGGAAGCAGAAAGAGTGAATCTTTGGGTCACATCTGAATACACTGAAGCTGTGTAGGCACAGTGTTTTAAAATAGAACTTGATGAAGATTTTCATCTATGTAGTTATTGTATTTTAATAATTTCCCACAACATAGAGATGTCACATCGATTTAATTTTGTTTTCTATGTTTTGCCACGGTGGCTTTTTAGAGGAAATGAAGGTAAAAATAATGAGATGCATTCAGGCTCATCCATTCAGAACTTCTCTATGTATGCATGGAAAAGCTGAAAGCACACTTCTCAATTATTGAGGAAAGCAGAGATATTTGACACCTCTTCTGGTTTAATGATACTGCAACAACAAATTGAAATTTACATAGACTAATAAAGAAAAAAAATCTGTCATATAGTTCAGAGGGCTATTAAGAAGTCTGAAATCTAAACTGAATGAGGAAATAATGTTGTAATCTCTGATAAGAATACATAACTTATTTTGAAGGATAAATCAAATTAACTAAGGGAGAAGGAATGTAAAAGTACCATTTTAAAGACACGCTGCATCTTGAAGTATTCAGTTCAATTCAAAAGGTATTTTTAAATACTTGATATAATACTGGATAATACTATGCAAGGAACTGGTCGTGTGTTTGCAAAGGTCACAGATTTCTAAAGGACAGCTCCTCATTTTAACAACTATATCTTCTTTGTACTTATATATATATGCATCTGATTTCTACACATTTCTACACATAAAAAATATGTCCTGTGTCCCATTTTTTTGTCTGTGTAGACCATGTAAACTCTGAAAGTCCTCATCCTAACTCCTACTCTCACAGAAATGTTGAGTCTCCAGAGTTTGGTTGCTTCTTACCCTCATTGTTCCAGGAGGAGTCTGGAGTAATATTCTAATGCCATGGCTCAATCTCTCACCAAATGCATTTCCCTCTAAGATTACCATTTGAGATCCATATTGTGAGTCTTTTTAGAAAAAGGTATTAATTAAGGTGTTACAATAAGAATAGTTAGTACAAAAGATTCTTCTAAATGTCTGTGACATACTTTCCAAAAAGTACATATGGATTCCAGGGGAAAGTGGGCTTAAGTTTAGATAGCCCATGTGTCAAATGGGTAACTTAGAGTCCCTGATTGCTGAAAGTCCTTTCCTCCTATTGTGTCTCATAGATAGACACCTTCAAAATTTTGCCCAGACTCCAGTTGGATGACCACATGTACTGAGGAGATCATGAAAGAGTTTTCACCCAGAGCAGTTTTATTTCTCAGCTGAGAGTAAGGAACTAATATTTCCTTTTTGAATTAGGAAACTTGATTTTGTTTTCCCTCTTAGTTAATCAGTGATAAAACTTGAGTCTTGAGAAAAGTCCCTTTAGTGAGAAATGGAGAGTACAAAATAATACATTCCTCTCTGAACCAAATGCCAGTTTTGTTTTAGTACTCTAAGATCAGAGGAGATGAACCCTCCGGAAAGGTAGAGGGAAAAGATACTAGCTCCCTAAAGCCAGGGAATTATTATTGCAACACAAACATTAAGCTATGTCTTATTGGTTGTTCATTTGAATGGTGAGGGACTGACTTTCAGTCAATCCAAAGTTAGTAATTTCTTTGAGAAGAGACCCATAGGTTCAACAACTTTAGTAAGCGATCAGGCTTTCCTGCCAAAAAGGGAGACGATGTTTTTTTTCTGTTTTGTTTTCTTTATTGTTTTGGGTTAGTGAAAGTACTTTTTGCAAGCAACAAGATGGGTGATAACTTATTAGAACCCTGTAAAAAATATTTATTTGATAAATTGTACCAGCATGTATTTAGATGTATGAAAAATTTGAATTGCTGGGTTTGGTTATGAATCAAGCTATGTAAGCATTTCCTGATACTCTTTAGTACAATGGGAGAGACATTCAAAAGGGAAATGGAGACTTTTCAAGTCACTAAAGAGCTTTCCAGGATTTGAGCTTTGCCAAATATACTCCTGAATGTTTCCTGAGAATGGAAAATATTAAAAGTAAGGGGAGAGTGTAAAGTTGTGGTTGAAACCACCCAATCCCCATTTTAGCCTCATGCTTCAACTAGTCGAGAACACATCTCCATCAAAAAAATCTTAGATTAAATATGGAATGATTTCAATCAGAAGGTCTGTTCAAATGGCTGTAGGATTTAAAATGCCATCTAGATCCTGTATAAAAGTATTGAGTTGGCTGGAATGGAAGCATTTCCAGAGATAGGAGTGTGTGACTTTTTAATATGTTCATGAGGAGGAAGGAGAGGTCTTGGCTTCAACTTGGTCAGGTCTTCTTTCCTTTCCTCCCTTTGACTGAATACTAGAGCTTTCTATTATTAATCTAAAAGGTATTTCAAATCAGCTTGTAGTAATGTTTGCATCATGAAGCAAGGACAAATTGTATATATTTACCAAGTTTATGGCAATCTCCTTAAGCACTTCCAAATATGAGAAAAGAGCTCTCAGGAGCTGTTACCCTTTTGGCAGGTGTGCTTTCTAAGTGTGAATTCACTTTCCTAAGGACTCTATATAGAGGAGATAGATTGTGCCATAGGCTTGGGGATGTTTTCTGTCTACTGTTAGTGTGCCACCTTAGTAAATGCCATTTTCTGAAAAATACGTAAGGCTAACTAACTAGAATATTTTCAACTGATAATGGGAGAGGGGGAATAAAGAGGGTTGCATACTGTTAGGAGCTTGAACCATTGGCATTAGAAAAACATCTCTTGAGCACAGAAAAAAATATCAGTCATATCTGTGACCAAGAGTTTATGATCACAGGAACAACAATTTGGTTACATCAAATTAAAAAGATTTTGCAAAAACAAAATGAATGTAACCAAAACTAGAAGTAATGAAGGAAACTGAGGGGATTTACACTGTTTCTCTGATACAGGCCTCATTTCTCAAATATATAGGGAACTGAGCCAGATTTATAAAAATAAGAGCCATTCTCCAAATGATAAATAGTCAAATGATATGAATAGAAAAGTTTTCAGAAGAAAAAAAAACATGAAATCTATCCATAGTCACATGAAAAAATGCTCTAAATTATTATTGATTAGGGAAATGCAAATTAAAGCAGAGATACTACATCACACCTATCAGATTGGCTAACATGACAGAAACAGAAAGAATGAATATTGAAAGGGATGTGGAGAAATAGAAACGCTAGTGCACTACTAGTTGTGAACTGATCCAACCATCCTGTAGAACAATTTGGAGCTATGCCCGAAAGGCTACAAGACTACATATCCTTTCACTCAGCAATGCCATTACCAGGTGTGTATTCTGAAAGAGATCAAAGAAAAGGAAAAAAGGCCCTATTTACACAAAAATATTCATAGCAGCAGTTTGTGGTGGCAAAGCATTAGAAATTGAGGGTATGCACGTCATTTGGGGAATGGCTAAAAAGGTTGTGGTATAGGATTGTGGTGGAATACTATTATGCCTTAAGAAATGATAAACAGGAGGGCTTCAAAAAAACTTGAGAAATCTTATATGAACTTATACAAAGTGAAATGAGAAGAACTGGGAGGACATTGTATAAATTAAGAACAATATTGTAACACTGATCAACAGTGAAAAACTTAGCTACTCTAATCAAGACAATGATCCAAGACTACTCCAAAGGACCCATGATGAAAATTGTTATCCATCTTAAGAGACAGAACTGATTAACTCTGAATGCAGATTGAAATGTGTTTTTTCACTTTTAAAATTTTTCTTGGGTCTTTGTGTTTGATTTCTTTTGTTACATGGCTAATATGGAAATGTTTTTGCATGACTTCACCGGTGTATTGATATCAAATTACTTGTCTTCTCAAAGCATGGGAGAGGGAGAGAGAATTTAGAACTCAAAAAAATTAGTGAAGTTTTTAAATATAATTTTTTGAGGAAATTGGGAAGTGTGTAATATAATAAAATATTTTTAAAATATAAAAATAATCCTTATTTCTCAGACATTTCCCCATCTGCCCAAAATGGATATTTACTCAAGTTTGGAAACTCAATTTGTATGAGAAAGTAGGAGTTGGTATAAGTATTTTCAGAAGTTATTCTTGCTACATTTATATCCCAATTGCCCTAGCAATTAACCTGAAATATAACAAGTACTTAATAAATGCTTGATTTTAAGGGATAAAAGAGAGCATGGAAGTGAGGAGAAGAAGAATCAGGGTTAAAAATAGCTACCATAGAACTAACATTCTTCTTCTGACTAGAAACAGTATGAAATAAAAGTCTATAAAAGGAGAGAAGCAAGGCTGTCTCATCTTATGGCATATAAATTCGAACCCTCTTGAACTGTGAAATTATAAAATATTCTCTTTTAATTTATTTTTATGAATAGAAAACTACTTTGTAGAAGAAGTTAAAGAGTGCCTGGGAAAAAATAAAACGTCTAAATTTAATAAATCAGTTAGATAACGCAAGTATCATTTTAGCCCCATTCTTCCTTCCATATCTCATTAGGCAAAAAAGAAAAGTGAATTTGAAGGACCTTTCCTATTCAAAACCCTTTGCAGAGCAGAAGAATAACACACTCTTCTTTGGAGGATGGAGGATGCTGGCTCCATGAAAAGGGAGAATCACATAATTATCATTCCTTGAAAGAAGTTATTATGTGTGTTTTTTGCATGTTTACTGTGGACACTTTACAAGGAAATAATACTCATTGTAAAGGAGCACTAAAGAAGTAGAAGAGAGATGACCCATCCCAAGTAAGTTTATATTCCAGTTAGAGAGGAGGGTTAATAAATACCCCTGTGAACTGTCTAACGAGTCTTTACAATAACTTGGAACCATACTGGTAAAGTGGTTCGCCTGAAGACACAATATTTTCCAGACTGCTCCAAGAAAAGATGTTTCCAGGGACCAGACAACTGCATAGGCCCTATGGAACTCAAGATGAAATGTGCTCATTAACTGAACATTGGGAATTGGGTAACGAGTTGCATTGTTATTTGATCATTATTACATTACGTTAGTCTTTTGTTTCATGGTATTTGCTATATCTACATCTCCTCCTTGTTTTTATTTCTTCTTTTACTCTTCAATATAAGATTTCAATATTCATCACAAAGTTTTATTTCTCTAACAACTAGTTCATGCAGTGAAAACAAGCTAGATCTTATAGTTCTGGTCTTACTAACAATAAGGGGAACATCAAATTAGAAGCTCATAGTTCATCTGAAACTAGGGAATTTAGGTTATAAATACCCCATACTGCATGCATCTTTATATAAACTTTATCTACAACTTTATCCAAGCTCTATCCAAACATTGTTAACCAAAAAACCAAAACAAAATATTACTAATATATTGATATATGTAAGATATTTAAATATAAACTAAATATTCTAAAATATCACAGAAGTCAGAACTCTTAAATCCTTTGAAATTACACACACACACACACACACATATACACATTTGATCTTGTTTTCTCAAAATTTTTATTTAATTTTTTGCAAGTTTTATTTTAACTGTTATTTTATTTTATAACTTCAAATTCAAATACCACTTAATTTAATTCTAATGCAATTCAATTATTCAGTCCCTTCTCCCTTCCATAGGAAGGGCAGAGACAGATAAGGATCTAATTCTCACATAAAAGTATAGGTTACAGAGCACTTTTTATAAGATGACCTATGATACACAAATGAATTTATGTAGAAGTTATCAAGTTAGCTTCAATTGTCACAAAAGACTTGGGATGACACTTAAGTAATCAACTACAAAACCATGCATATCAAATAAAATATTTTTATCATAAAGCATGTTTGCATCACAGGATATGCTTTTAAAATAGGTATTCTTTCCATATTAAATAATAATCTTCAATAAAATTGACTTTTCCATTGATGTAACACAAAATGTG